>OX465252.1:3495451-4863276 GCA_949987775.1 Aproaerema taeniolella
AGAGCATTTGTGAAGAAATAACCCTTGTTGCATTTTATATCATGAGTTTGTGTTGACAAATGCAGACTTTGGGAACTGTAAATATGTTTAAAAGATAAGGTCTTAACAAGGTTGATTTTTGTTGTTACACAAACTTCTTGAAAAATAAACATTTTGTATGTGTGATTTTCTGTTCATTATTATCATTCACCTAGTTGTCCACTCCTGAAAATATCCTCCCTCATCTTCAGACAAATAATATTAGAAATGCAAAACAATTTGTTTTAATCAACATAGTTTTCTATTTGTAACATTAAAAGTGACTAAATTGTAACTGAAGTTAAAGAGAGAATTTGTTATTAAACGAACGAAAATTAGTTGTATTAAAAAGTAATCATTTTAACTGTTCATTATTTTTTATATAATTACCTATTTAATTTTGCACCTGAAAATAAGTTATTTATTGAATTTCCTTTCTGTTAAATTTCATAGAGCTCTGGATTTTTTTATGGTTTGATAATAATATTAGTTTTAGTAGCTTTGTTTTTATAAAAGTTAACTTGCATTAATCTGGCTCTTTAAAATATATCTATTGATAGATATCATAGGTTTATAACCAGTGTTTATTACTTGTGGCACTACATATGGTACAAATTTAATGGTTAAATAAGTGTTGACAAATGTGCCTGTCTGTTAAAAGGAACCAATGGATGGCAATGGATCGAGATTGTACTCTAACAAGCTATTCTTTATTATTATATAGGTATCAACCTTTTACTGACATCCTACATAGCGGTGCCTTTTACCAGGCATAGTCACAAATATCTATCTTCGAAAATTGCAAATGCCAGTGGAGTAGAGTAAAGCCAATATTAATTGTTAAAGAGAACAAAATGTTGAGGGTGAAAATAAAACATGATTTTTTTATAAAGTATGGTATATTGGATCACTTTCACACAAAAACAAATTATTAAAAATTTTACATAATAGAAAACAGTACATAGTTCGTTAAACAACATAAGAACTTGAAATCATCTAGCATGGTTGTATTTTTTGTAATTGAACACTCGAGAGCAGCTTTCAAGATGGACAGTGTGATTTTCTGTCTTATGCACACTAAATAAAATGGAACATAGTCGACATTGTCAATCTTAATGTGCTCTTGAGTGTATAATCTATATCTCTAGTAATGTCAACATGCAGGATCACTTACATATAACTTGACTGTTATTAGGCAATAAATAATATTTACATAAATGAAGGTCAAATTTTATTTTACAAAAATGCGCAATAATACACTTATATACTTAATACAGTATATTTTTACACAAGGAACATCAAATATTAGTAATAAAAATCACATTCATATGTTGATTATTTCAATGATTACATATAGTGTACAAAAGATGCGATACACATGCACAATGGTTGCATAGCAGCTGCTTTAACAATGTTTTAATAATATACTTATGTGTTAAATTGTTAATGACTAGTGCAACAACTGATGCGCGTCAGTTTATATAAATAAACCTACATTTACTTACATACTATTTTTACTTGAACAATCTTAGAATATATTTTTATACTTCAATGCATTTTTTGTTGAGTAAAACCTACAATGGTTGGTACCCCAATAGGTATGTACCTTAGCAATTTCTTTTCCAAAAGCTAGACTGGTCCAAAAATGTTATAACAAGTTCTACTGTTATTATTACCATGTTAATAAGTATTAAGTATAAGCCGAACCCTCAAAGGACCACATTGAGGTTTCCTCTGTGTCATGGGGCACAAACACCCAGACATCTATTTAACTCAAATGTTTGCCTCGAGCGGGTATCGAACCCTGGAACCGCCGATCCTGAAGCAGCATTGCCACCACTGAACCAAGCTAAAAAAATGAAGCAGGTAAAGCTTGACAAATCAAATGCAACCTTATTTGATGAAAATAAAAGCAGCGTCACTCGAGAGATGACGCGATTTTCTTGTTTACAAAATAAGATAGTTAATAGCAAGCTTTTTTAAATTCAGATTTAATTTCCCATAGTTTTTTTCTTTTTAGGGTATACTCAAGAGCACAACAATGTTGACACTTATTTCATACACAGTTGCTGTTGTGTAAAGTACAGTCAACGGCACATCAGGTTACCACAAACTGTCAAATTTCCCCAATGGATAGTAAACTCTAATGCTTGGAGATAAAGTTGAAAATCGATTGAAGAAATTTGACGGTTTTGGATAGCATGATGTGCTGTTGTCCCTGTACATATAATGCCAGGACATCAAGTTACGAGCACTCTGTGCTTTTACATTATTGTAAGAGGGTAACCTGATGTGCTGGCTCCTACATTGGCTTGGCTAATCTTTGATACTGTTACTCCCGTATCCATTGCCTAAAAGTTTAAGATGAATTTTATACAAAACTATTACTTATATAGGTACATATGTAATAAAGCCCTTTCGCTCACCAGAGGGCAGCAGCGACAAAGAAAAAAGCTATAAAAGTGATATATCTCATATTTCTGTTTTTAAAATAACTTTTATGTAAATACAATTTATTCTAAATTGTGAAATTCGATCTGATGAGTAATTATTTCTTAGGTAGGGATTGCGGTTAAGAATAATTAAGACGACCGAAGAAGCATTATACCACATAGAGATACAATAATATGTATGTATACCTAAGTATTAACGACACCTTATCTACGGTTCTAAGGTTAACACATTTATAAATTAGTGACGTAATACGTAACAACTAATACGGAATTTCTTCCGCTCACAGCCTCAGTACTCCCTACGAATAAGCATTAATCATATATCTCTTTAAATAGCATACTGCAGTTGGATAGACCAACTTTAAAAAAACCGCGCGTCCCCTTTTTACGTGAAAAGTATGACAAAAGAATCGATGTCGATCTCTTATCCTTTGTTCGCAGCGAGCACGGGGTTTGATAAGGTTGATTTATCCAGCTATAGTATTATAGATAGAGATATAATATGACAATAATTAGTACACATAATAATAATATTAACTATACAATTTATATTTTATATAGTTTTGGTTACTAGGTAGTGTTACATAGTGTGTAAACTTACAATAAAGCCTTAAAGTTAGCTATACAGACTGATGCAAACTTAGCCGTGTGGTTGTCGTGGTAAAGCAGAATCTCTCATTGTCACCCTAAATTAGAAGCTCAGTATATGTTGCAATAAGAACGGGCTTTCCGCTAAAGATATTTAATTGCTGAGGCAGACAAAAATCTGTAGTTTTTCTACACAAATTTACAACAGTCGTTTGAATAATGAATTGATGCATACAATACAAAAATAAGAACATTGAAAAATGGGCAAAAAATAACCCAAATAGAACATCTAATTTTGAAACTGAATTCCTGAAGCATTCGAAAAGAAACCTCATTTTAAAATGTAAACTTTAGTTAAACGATTCACGCATCAATACATCGATTTACATGCTAATTTTCAATTGAATATGTCCTTCTACGGCAAATGAACGCAACTCCTACGTTTTGTATTAATATTAATGATGTGCAAATTATCGAAACCGCGTGAAGGCCGACCTTTGGTGTGACCTGGTTTTATCTTGGTATCACTTCCTGACCCGATACCTAATAATAAAAATAAATTAAACACGGAGAACTTTTTTTCTTGGATCATTTTATTTTTGATACTGGCAAGCACTTAATTGACCTCATAATATTCGTAAGATATTAAAAAAAGATATTAAATTGAAGTCAACATTTAACAAAACATTTTATGGATAGATTGGATAAGGACTATTAAGCAAATTCTGGCCAGATTTAGTTTATTGAACGCAGAAAGTTGTTAACTGTTCCGACAAAACAAAAATTAAATTAAAAAAATATAAATACCATTAAATATATTATGAATTTAGTAGGTATATATTGAAGAAACGGGCGTTCCCTAAATATATTGATAAATATAATGAAGAAAAAAAATGGTCCCTAAAATCCCTATTTAATTACCTACACCTATAAGAAGTACAGAAGTGAATGTATGCATGAATAATCATACTTAGTGACATTCCTTAGCTTATCTTCATATTGGAGACAAATAATAAACGAATAATACCTACATCTACATAGTATAAGATCATTCAACTGTACTGGTATAACTCATCTCTGATGTTTACTTCAAGCCACAATTCCGATAATTTATCTCGGTCATATTTCTTATTTATTTCGCTGGCAGTATTTTTAAAAGGGGGGGGATAAAGTGGGACCTTAAGTACTACCTATTTAGTCTGGATGTTGAGGATTAAAGGGACTTCTAAAGGTCCCTCTGGTAGTAAGGGTTTATCCACGTGGAAAGGATTCATCCTCGGTGCATTCTGTTGATCAACGGACGAGGCTCGGACGTACTACGTTTTTTTACTTGATATTGGCGATTCGCTATTCTACATTTTAATTTTGATTGAAATGCTCAGACAGTGGCATAATCACGGTTATGGACGTCATTTTTTTATTTTTTATTTTAGTTTAAATATTGGCCTTAACCACATTGAACGAAATGAGATAAGAATGAGAGTGGTCCTATTCTACTATGCCGAAACCACAGGGCTATTGATATTTGCTATTTATACGTGTTTCAAAAAAAAGATAATTCAAAATTAATTAAAATTTAGCTTATTTATTATCCGAAACTTTCATTTTGAAAGATGTCAAACCATGCAACTGATTACTTGAGTTGCGACTATTTCACTTTTAAAATTAAATTTTGAAATTTATTTTCTTGTTTTTTTTTGAAACACCTAGTATAATGAACGCTATACATTTAAAAGACCATACTAAGGTGTCCTTGGTATCGTGGGCTCCTTGGGATATATGGAATGATTTTAAATTAGCGAAATTCAATTCTCCCCACGAAACTGAAAAGTTTCCCCAAGGAACCCATATAAAATTCCTAAAAAAATTGACGATATCCGCTGAACTTAGAAGTTCTATGGAGACAAACATCTGCTTTTCACACAAAGTCTGCCCCGACAGGGAATCGAACCCAGGACCTGTTTATCAAGAGGCAGCTACTCAGCTACTCAAGAGGCAGCTGGTCACTACCACTCGACCAAACTAGCCGTCCTTGGACAAATCTGGGATTAGTGGAATAACCACCCTAAGATATTTGGTGATGGCTCTTATGAAGTGCATATAATACCATATAAAGATTTTTTGGAAATAGGAAAATTTTTGGCGCAAACGAGACTTGATTTTACGACCTCAGAATTAAATATGGTGCTCTAACCAACTGAGCTATCGTGCTTTCAAGTTAAGCGACTACCTATTCCCTGTTAGGGGCCATCCATAAATTACGTCACACGAATTTCATGATATTTGGACCCCCCCTGTCCTTGTCACAGCTGGTCACATTTGTTAGACTCCCCCCATCCCTAGTGTGACGTCACATATTTTGCAATTTTACATTTCGCAACTATTGAATTAATACAGCAGATCCGAAATTAGTTTTATTTCAATTTAAATTATGTTTAAACAGATAGAGTTGCAAATGTTTTTGAGTTTTTCGTTAATAGTCAAAGTTCGTGTATTAACACTTAGATTATAACAAGATTTTGAAATGTGCCTTCACGAAACTTAGGACACCTCCCACCCACTTGTCACACTTCGTCGACCCCCTCCGTCCTTAACGTGTGACGAAATTTATGGATAGCCCCTTATAAAGTATTTTTAGCATAATCCTCCAATTCTTTGCCAGAAGCTTTTAAAAATATTCAAAAACTTGATAAACAAAGTTCAAAATAATAGAATACCATATTTCCGGCATTGGAGACTAACTCGTACGTTGAGTCTACAAATCATAACCAAAAAAGCTACTAACGATTCTCACTCGATACCGAACGTGTTGGTTTCTTCGACAGCGAGCAGTAACTTCTCATGTAGTAATTGCGGCGCTGGGTATGGAGGCAAGTCGAGTCGGTTGAAGCAGGTGTGGGCCCGCGGTAGGGACTCGATGCGGCCCCAGCGCTCTATACAGAACCGGCGTGGCCCCGTGGACCCGCGTAGCGCTGAGAAGCCTTCGTAAGGTATTGAGGATGTGCCTGTCACGAATTGAACTAGCCGAAGACGCTGTTCGTTCGTGAATCTGTGGAGAGAGTTGTGGTTTTATGATTTGGTTTATTAACTGTCATAAATAAAATAATCAACTTACCAGCCCATATACTACGTCCCCACCGAGGAGCACAGGGCTCCCTTCGAAACACGAAGGGGATTTAGGCCATAGTCCACCACGCTGGCCCAATGCGGGTTGGTGGACCGCTCGTCTTTCGAAAATGAATTTTCTTGGACGGGTGGGTTTCATCACGATGTTTTCCTTCACCGTTGGGCAAGTGATAATTAGAAATCCGTACATAAATCCAAGAAGACTAATTTATTGGTACGGGCCCGCACCAGGATTTGAACCCGCGACCTTCGGATTACAAGTCTGGCTTATTACGAACTGGGCTATCACTGCTTTTCACTTTTTTTAAGCAGTGAAAATAATCAACGAAAATGGTAAAATATTTAACAAACAATGACAGTCTAGTTACTGACGACTAAAAATTGACTCTTAATTTGGATAACACATAAAAAATATTTTATTTTTATCCTTTAAAAACAATCAATGTCAGCTGCTTGTTCTACCTAGGCATTAAAATAAGAATAGCATTTTTCTTCTTATCGTGTAGGTATAGTCAAGTGTGTGGCGAACTTGGCTGACCCTGGTGTCAGAGTTTTCAAATTGCACAATCACCTGTGACTTGGTTTTAACGACTGTAGTCAATCGACAACAGCCGGGACCGACAGCTTAACGTGCCCTCCGAAGCACGGAAACGCTCGTGATAAATTGTCACTTTTGTAACTCATCAGGTTTCCTGCCTCTGTATACGTTGCTTAATCTCACTGATCAGCGAGCCACTGGGCTAAGAGCGAAATAGAGAGAATATAGCATTGAATGGTATAGAGCGCCATCTGTCGACGGCTAAAACATTAACTCGGCCTTAACTTAAACCGTGTGGTGATCGGTTGAGAATAACACAACCCCATCTCTTTCCGTGGGTGTCGTAAGAGGCGACTAAGGAAACGCAAATGAGACCTGCCTCCTAGTAATCCATCCCAGGCAACGTCACTCCATTTTTTTCTGAATCTGAGGTGTCGTTCTATGGTCTCATGCGGTGTGGTAGGCTCTGTAAAGGGCCGTCTGGTTCGCGACCACCCTCCTACCGAAGTCCGACGCCAAACAGCTTCCTGTGTTCCGTCGGTGCGTGGGAGTACCAGTGCCTTTACATTTCTGGGTGCGTTTTCTGGGTTGACTCGCTCCATCGTCGACCTCAAGGCCCGCGATAGAAGCTATGCAATAGCTTAATAAAAAAAACTAAACTAAGCGCCATCTATCGCGAGCGCGTAACATATCTCGGCCTCACCGGTCGATGGTCTGCCAGAACCAGATGATGACGGGGTGGTCGTCGTGGTACCCGCCGCGGTACTCGGTGTTGTTCCTCCAGTCCGCGACGTCTAGTTCCGGAGCGCCCGCTATCACTAGCTCTAGTTCCCGCGCGTCGAAGGCAGCTACTAGTCTGGGATCTACTACCTGGAAGAAAGAAAAGGATTTTGGTAACTTCTTCTTCTTCTTCTTATCGTGTAGGTATAGTCAAGTATGTGGCAAACTTGGCTAACCCTGGTGTCAGAGTTTTCAAACCGCACGATGGCCTCTGACTTGGTTTTAACGACTGAAGTCAATTGACAACAGCCAGGACCGACAGCTTAACGTGCCCTCCGAAGCACGGAAACGCTCTTGATAAACTGCCTCTTTTGGTCACCCATCAGGTTCCCTGCGTCTGTGTGCGTTGCTTAACCTCACTGATCGTTTGAGATTAACTTTGGTAACTAATGATACTTTTAAGATCGAGATAATAGTCTAGTAAAGTTAAAGTCGCTTTATTTTATAGAACACTTGGACTCGTATTACAGAACGCGATTCAGACTGTGATCTATCCTTAAGTAGCAGTCGTCTTTGTCATTTTGATAGTGAGAGAAACAATCAATACTTAAGACTTGAGTCTCCTGCTGTAATACGAGCTTTAGGATGTTACTTAAAGTAACTCAAAGTAGTGAAGTACATTAAGAGGAGCGTCTCAGTTTGGACTAGCGTCTTAGTTGTTTTTCATGCTGTCTTGATGTCGACCACCCGCCTCAGACTTGTGCGAAAGGGACAATTGCAGCTTTCCGGCGAAATGCAGAGTTTTATTTCCAAAATTATGAGTTTAGGCGTCAATGAATTCCTACCCCAAAAACTTAATGAAATCGTATGTTTTTGGTCTCTATCGATTCGTAAGCGTATAAACGAGGTTCATGTATTTTGTTTTTTCCAAAATTGTTCTTAGTTCTTCAAAAGTCACCTCTTAAATGTTGAGAATTTTTTTGGCGAAAAATGCTGGCTTTTAGTCTCAAATATCTTCTTGTCTACTAAAAATATCACAAAAATCAAAACGTACGGACCTAGTTTTTGGTGTTCCTGACACTATATCAAAATTTCACAAGTTCATTGACGTTTAGGGGATGGAATCCATTGACGCCGTTTGTATGGGAAAAAAACACTGAGACGATCCTCTTAAAGGATTCAAATACATACAAACGTCTTCGTTCTTTTGACTTTACGACTATTCGCAAATTTTCAGTATGTACCGATTTCTAATTTGTTCAACGGTGAAGGAAAACGTCATGATGAAACCGAAAAAAATAATTTTCGAAAGACGAGCGGTCCACCAACCCGCATTGGGCCAGCGTGGTGGACTATGGCCTAAATCCCCTTCGCGTTGCGAAGGGAGTCCCGTGCCCCTTGGTGGGGACGTATATTGGCTAGTAAAAAAAGTTGTTAAAAAGTTATTGCATTTACCTCATGGAACCCCCTGACGAGCCACTCTGTCTGCTCTGCCACCCCCCGCTCGACCCGCCAGCGCACCACCCGCTCTAAGTACTCCTTCTTGTTCCTCTCAGTGACAGCTATCTCCCTCCCCCCCGGCTTGAGCTCTCGCTCTAACACCCGACCGTCCGCGAGACGTTCCGACACCGCAAAGGTTAACTCTAAGGAGGATACGCAACGGGCTGTCTGGAATTGGAGAAAATTGTCGTTAAGATTTCACAAAACATTTATTTGACATAAAACAATACAACACAAAGAAAATAAAATATAAAACAGAGGACAAGGTTCCCTGATGAACATAGGCTACATAAATTCCCCAAATTCCCACGGGAACGAAGTCCCGGGCGGAATGCTAGTCTTTTATATTTTGCACTGTTAAGGAATAGAATTACCTGCCTGCGTCTGTATTTCCGAGCTCATATAACCGGAATCTCTTTAAAGTTCGAGGGAATACGCTTCGTCAGGGTGAGCTTGCTACATCCTCGACTGCATCTTTTAGATTGTGGTCAAGAGTGCACCCGCTGCTAGCGTACCTACTGCGCACGTGTGAACCACGCCTCTAGATGTAATCCTGGGGTTGTGGGTTCAAGTCCCACAGTCCCATTCGCACTGAACAAATGCTCATCCAACCCTAATAGTTACCTGTATTATAGTAACCATCTCAGCGAGGCAGCAAACTGCGCATCTAATGCGACGACGTGCTCCAACGCGGGCGGCAACCGGAGCAGTGCGCGGTACAGCGCACGAGTGAACCATGCCTATAGATCTAACCCTGGGGTCGTGGGTTCAAGTCCCATCCAACCCTAAAACACAGTTACCTGTAACCAACGCAGCGAGGCAGCGAATTGCGCGTCGAGTGCGTCGACGTCTTCCAAAGCCGGAGGTAACCGGAGCAACGCGCGGTACAGCGCACGAGTGAACCACGCCTCGAGTAGGTACCCGTGCACTAGCGCCAGGCCTAGCACGCGACCCGAGAAACGGAACCTGGAGGTAACATTGAGATATAAGTACTAATAATCACAACAAGTGGAGCCATAGATAAGAAATTCAGATATAAGTACTTCGTACTAGAGTGGACACCGCGAATCGCCAGACCAAGCACGCGCCCAGAGAAACGTAACCTGGAGGATAACAAGTTTTTAGAGGATACAGGATCAAAGTACCAGGACAACCAAAACTCATGCTCTTGGGCATGTAATTTAATTTAATTTTGTCGTGTTGTGAATAACACCACCATATCTTTCCGTGGGTGTCTTAAGAGGCGACTAAGGAAACAATGGTACAACGCACGAGTGAACTACGCCTCTAGTAGATACCCGCGCCAGGCCTAGCACGCGACCAAAGAAACGGAACCTGGGGGTAACATAGGGCTATAAGTACTGCAATGTGGGAACTGGGAGATGTGGCAATAAGAGACATGTAGTCATGTTAAGAACCGTTTATTGACTGTCATAGCAAGCTGTTTGGCGTCGGACTTCGGTAGGAGACCGACGCCCTTTCACAGAGCCTACCACACCGCATGAGACCATAGGACACCACCTCAGTTTCAAAACAAACTGAGGTGTCGTTGCCTAAGATGGATTACTAGGAGGCAGGTCTCATTTGAGTTTCCTTAGACGCCTCTTACGACCCCACGGAAAGATTTGGGGTGGTGTTATTCTCAACCGATCACCACACGGCGGGTAATGGAGACCAGGGGAAGGCAGAAAAACACTTAATGTCATTTATTGAATTATAGAGAAATCTGACGCGCGGCCGAAGCTCCGGGAGGTAATGCGTCACATTCGTATTTCCGCGTCAAAAGCTGCGAATGATTTTGATTACAGAATCTTTAGCAAAAGGCATTCTAAGTAGATAGTTAACGTGGGAGGTATAGAACCTCTAAAGTACTTCGTACTGGAGTGGACAAAGCGAGTTGCTAATTTGTAGCACGCGTTGTGGTCCATGGTTTTTTTTTACTAAGAAATAAAAGAGATATTAATTTTCACAATCTCACTACGCTAATCTAACACCTATTCGGAATTATGGGAAGTTTTCCTTTGCCAAGCCGTCAGCTAAAGAAAAAAAAAGAAACATTGGTTAATTTCATTTTATGACAACCATTTGAATTTTTTTTTTCGTTGCCATATAAAATTAAAATGGCAAAGGAATGATATATTTGGATTCCGTAGAGGAGCGGTGAAATGAAGTAAAAAGTGTAGATATAAAAAGAAATATTTATAAAAAAAAAGTGAATAACATTTTTTTACAAATCTAGGACCTTAATGCTACTAATGCAAAAGAAAAATCAGAACAATTTAAAAATTTTGTACATAGCCCATTATTCGTGTCCCTATTTATAGTGAAAACAACATGCTCATAATTTGTAATTAACTTACGCTTAACTATTCTCGACTTGTTATCGTGTAGGTACAGTCAAGTAGGTGATAAACTCAACCAACTGTGTTAAGTATTAAAATATTTAACAAAAAAGTATTGTATTTTAATAAAGAGAGACTGTCTAGTATCGTTTGTTGTCTTTTAAAGCCTGGTATAATAACCGATGAATTTAGGTAAGGCAGGGGGAAGAACAGGACATGACTCTGCCCCCTGCCTCGCCCCGAATGCCTTTACACCTATAATGGTCAAACTTATGATTGACTTTCTAAACTTTCATAATAACTATGACAATACTGACGCTGACGAGTGACGTCACAGTTCTTTACCATTTTCCGTGTATTCGTCTTTACCACCCCATCTCTTTCCGTGGGTGTCGTAAGAGGCGACTAAGGAAACATAAATGAGACCTGCCTCCTAGTAATCCATCCCAGGCAACGACACTTCATTTTTTTTTGAACCTGAGGTGTCGTCCTATGGTCTCATGCGGTGTGGTAGGCTCTGTAAAGTGCCGTCTGGTTCGCGACCACCCTCCTACCAAATTCCGACGCCAAACAGCTTGCTGTGTTTCGTCGGTGCGTGGGAGTGCCTTTATAGGCATTTTCTGGGTTAACTCGCTCCATTGTCGACCTCATCTTTGACCTTTATGGTCAAGATTGAGGTTAAGAGTTAACCCATCTCATAATAAAAAAAAGTATTACTCTCATCATGAGTGAGAAGTCCAGGGTGGCAATCTATGGTCCCAAATAGTCCCCATTGTGACATATGTGTGTGTGTGTATAAGCTTATCCCAGCTTTTTCCAAAATTCCCTCTTCTAGAACTAAAAATAAATTGTGAACATAAACTTATTGACCACAACCTCAAATTATCTTACCAATATTTTTACACACAATACTGCGGAAGTATTTCGGTTTAATGAACAGTATCGGATTTCAAATTCAAAAATACCAATACGAAAATAATTTGTAATAAGATATCTTTGAATCGATGCGTATCGGTTTTTATGGTGAATGGAGTTGATATTCTATTTGCTATTATAGGTATCTATCTAAAGATTTTTTTTACATGTATTTCAACTACTTAACCTACGTTTCTTGGAAGAAGCTGTTGATTTTTTAATTTTTGCAAACTTATTTAAAAGCGTGTAACTATTTCTACAATGTTAACAATAAAATGACTACAAAATGAAATTATTTAAAATGAATATACTAATTAATTTTTATATGAATTTATTTTTAATTTTAACCTAATATGAAAATAAATAGGTGTGTGTTTTTAAATAATTTTATTGGCTACACCTAATGCTGGGTAAAATTGTATTGTAACTTATAAATTTTTGTATTAAGATCCCCTGTAGATGCAATTTACAGCCTACTTGAATTGAAAAAATGTCTAAGAACAAAATATTACATTGTTGATATTCTTCTTACAGAACGTATGTTTTCAAAGATAGTATAATGATACTTTTAAACTCACAAAAGCAACATTGTACCAAACAATTACCTAAAATGGAGCAGGGCGTTACTAATGGTGTTTTGGCTAACTGCGCCATGAAGTGAGCTCTAAGCCCCGACCCAGTGCCGGATTTATATTTTTTATCCGCCGCCCCATGTAGGGACAACAGCACATCGTGTTATCCAAAACTGTCAAATTTCTCCAATCGATTTTCAATTTTATCTCCAAGAGTTTACTATCCATTGGGGAAATTTGACAGTTAGTGGTAACCTGATGTGCCGTTCACCGTACCTTTCTAAAATAATAATTTTCTATTTGTAGTAAGGAAGGCATTAAAGACAAATAAACGAAGAGCTTAAAAACGCTCACTCGATTTTAGAGGATAAAAGTCAAACAAGTTCACTGGTTTTCTTATGCGCGTTCTCTGAAATTTGCCGCCCCTAGGACGCTGCCGCCTCTAGGCCGCGGCCTATACGGCCTATTGACAAATCCAGGACTGCCCCGACCGCAATGTCTGTCTATTTAGTCAATTGTAAAGAAATGCTAATGCGGCTGTTCGAGTAATATGCTGAATAACAACATTATTATGTGTCCGGTTTAAGTTAAAGGCGATTGGAGGTAAATTCGAGGATATTTACTGTTTAATTTCAACTTCAAAAGCGGTAGGTTGAAATATGAAAAAGTGCTCGTTTTCTCAAACAATTTGTGCGAAAATATTTGGTTTAAACTTACTTATAAAATTCCGGCAAGCTCTGAGATTGCTTTGATACCCTGCAGGTCTGGCTACCTAAGCACGTGCTTTAGTGTGCGTATAGGTTTAATCCTCCACTGGCCCGGTTGTCTATAAGTACAGAAGGCACTCGGCAATCCGGCGCTCGTTAGTCCGGCACTCAGCAACTCAGGTAACCCGATTGATAGTCACAGCCGAATGCCGGATTACAGAGCGTTATTGTATTATAACGCTAACCTTGATAGTGAAGCCACATGTTTGTTTTGCTTTTCGTGTATCACCACTTTTAAATAAAAAGACCTAACCTATAACCTATTATAGTCTTTTATTGTGGATCTGTAGTAGGTCTTCCGCTTACTTCCCATACAAATCTGATAATCCGGCAGTTCCGATAACCGATAGTCCGGTATCGGCGAAAAAATATGTGTGCCGGATTACCGAGCGCCTGCTGTATCAAGATAAGTATATTCTTTGGCAAAAATTTGTCAGTTAAGTGGGTTGATTATTATGACACTTTAAAATTTAGCGATTTGAACACATAATTTAAACTTTCGCACAAATCTTGCACACTTGCACACAAAGTAACAGTCTGTCTGTTACGCTTTCACGTCTAAATGAAATTTGGTACAGATATATATTAGATCTTGGGAAAGGACATATGCTACATTTTATCCCACAGCCGGGCACGATATAGCCTGTAGTCCACGTGGGCGGAGTCGCGGGCGGAAATCTAGTATAGGTATATACGCAAATTTCGATCCGTGTTGGTATTAAACTAACGTAATGTTATCTAATACACAAATAAACAATCGCTTGTCGTCTCTGCCCTGCGCCGACGCACACACTCATTCAAGCGGGTACAACACTGACAAATATCGCATACGACTCGTAACATTATAATTACTGTATTTATTTTAATTATGTCTCGTCGACGTGGAACAATACTTATTCTACGTATTTATTGATTTGTATTATGATAATTATGATTGTTAAGGAAGCAATTTTCCAGGTATCTGTGTAGTTCCTGGTTATCTCATGATGTTCATATGAGGTGACAGATTTGATGAAGAAGAGTCTATATTTACGCATTTTTTTTTTTGTGGTTCAGAAACTGAACAACTTTGCCCAAAGGAACCCTTATAAAATGTTGCACGATCGTGGGCAAGCTGTCGGTCCCGGTTGTTGTCGATCGACTACAGTCGTTAAAACCAAGTCAGAGGCTATTGTGCGGTTTGAAAACTCTGACACCAGAGTTAGCCAAGTTCGCCACACACTTGACTGTACCTACACGATAAGAAGAAGAAGCGTGAGCGTGATTTTACTTTTAGCTTACTTAATATAGACTATATGGAATGTGTATTAGCTATTGAAACCTAAGGACTTTAACTGGCCATCGTATCGAACAACTCTCAAGGACCCATATGACATTCTCGAAAAGAAAATGCCTTTCCATATTAAGAAAATGCCTTTCACCCGTGTGGTGATCGGTTGAGAATAACACCACCCCATCTCTTTCCGTGGGTGTCGTAAGAGGCGACTAAGGAAACACAAATGAGACCTGCCTCCTAGTAATCCATCCCAGGCAATGACACTTCATTTTTTTCTGAATCTGAGGTGTCGTCCTGTGGTCTCATGCGGTGTGGTAGGCTCTGTAAAGGGCCGTCTGGTTCGCGACCACCCTCCTACCGAAGTCCGGCGCCAAACAGCTTGCTGTGTTCCGTCGGTGCGTGGGAGTACCAGTGCCTTTATCGGCATTTTCTGGGTTAACTCGCTCCATCGTCGACCTCATCTTTGACCTTATTGGTCAAGATTGAGGTCAAGAGTTAACCCATCTTATAATAAAAAAATAAAATAAAAAATCAGCTGATTGCACCACTTTTTTTAAATATTTCGATTAACGTTTCTTGTGAGGAAAGATCCATCCATCCATACACCTAGGTATTATCCCTATCGGGGTACACAGTGCATTATGTGGTTCTGACGACATATATTTTATTGTGTATTGAGTGATAGGTTGTCAGATTTCCGCCCACTATACAGCAAAACCCTCGCGTCCCACTTATTGAGTTTTCAGTATGCCTGGGAATAGTTGGCAGCTGGCACATTCTAACTGCCGTACTCAGAGACATCAATTAAAGTTAAGTACTGTTAAACTCTGATGTTGTCTCTTTCACTCTTGTTGATATAAACAAGGATAGCATGACATTTAATCCCAGTCCAGCGTGGAAGTAGGAAAGTGAAGAAAGATTGCTTAGCTTATTTAAATTGTAAATAAAGTAGTAGCAGTAGTGTAGAATTAGTAGTTATTAGTTTTAGTAGTTAAATAGTATTTTTTCGTTAATTAATTTAAAATTAGTGAATTCATTCAAATTTTTACGTGTATTTTTTATTTAGGTTTCTTATCATGCGCAAGACTATCTGCTCATTTATGTTTCACATTTCCTATCCTTGAGTTTGCTGGAAGAAAGGAGTTTGAACCTCTTTGTATGGGAGCCTGGCATAGTGGTAACCATGATTCTTCGAGACTGTTTGAAAACGAGACGCATTATGAAACCAGTGTATATCGATAGAGGATCTATAGAAGAACAAAAAAAGGACATATAGTCCTAAAGCGTACAGGTTTCAAGATATTTCATGTTAAAGATCCCGCTTTAACACTATATGTAAATAAATAAATAAACGCTACACACTCAAAGGCCCACACTAAGGTTTTCCCTTGTGTCATGGGCCCCTTGGAAAACACATAAAGACAAACACAAACACCCATGACCCGAGAACAAACATCTGCTTTTTACACAAAGGTTTGCCCCGACTGGGGATCGAACCCAGGACCGCCGATCAAGAGGCAGCGTCACTACCACTCGACCAAACCGGCCGCCAAATGTTGTATGCTTTAGGACTAAATTTCCCAAACATTTTTGTTATTCTATTATACTGGTTTTATGATACGTCGCGTTTTTTCGGAAAATTCCAAAATTTTCGGACACTCTTGGTTACCACTATGCCAAAATGTTCAAACCCCTTTCTAAATATAAATAAGCTAAACAAATTGTGTCGTCTATCTTTTCTTGTGCTTCTTACCTGTATATTGTTAAATATATAAAATACATAAATTCATTCATGGTGATAAACTTACCATTCATGATGGTTATCCACGAAGGCTGACATGGGCGAGACGTGAACCGTATACGTATCATTGGCCGAGTACTCGAAAAGCCCATAGTAAGGGTTAAAGAGTTCCCTCGAGAGGAGGAAGAAGAACTCTCGACTAGGCCCTCCGTAGTCCAATCCTTCTTCTCCGTCCCAGAGGACGCAGAGCTTGCCCTTCTGCAGCTCCTTCTTCCCGCAAGACATGATCCGTCTGAAGGCATCTTCGAGAAGATGCTCCCGTCGGATGTGCAGCCTGGAAAGTTGATAGAAATTGGGTTAGTCTGAGTTTAATTTCTTTTAGTCTTAAATCCGTTTATTTCTTTAGTCTTAACGCGACTCATTACACTCTGATCTTTACAAAGACGACTTTGTCAATTTGATAGTAAGAGAAAGAGACAATCAATACTTAAGTATAGATCAAGGCTTTAGTCTCCATCTGTAAAACGGGCCTTAGTCTTAGCGGGGTAACGCTGTTAGCCTTTTTGCAGGCTACTTAAAGTGTAGATACTCGTATTGCTGTCTTTTTTAAAGTGTATCTTTATTAAGTTTTACGGCACCTTTAAGGTCCCAGAGTCAAGTTAGGATTAGTGAAGTGAAAGGAGTTTTGTTTTCAAGAGTTTTCCTTCTATGTTTGCTAAAGACTACAACGCGTGCCTAATTTATAATTATTACTAAACTTGCTTTCCACCGGCGACTTCGTAGCCTATGTTACTTTGCGGCCCCCAACTTCCTCTGTGTAAAACATCGGTCGACCCGCACTTCATTACGTCATGAAGGAAACAAACAAAAAAAAACGCTTTCATATTCACATCAACTTCTTCTCTGAGGAAGATTGTATTTTTGCGAATATGCCCAAAGTTAAAATTGCTTAAGTACACGAGTAATTCATCTGACTTATTTAAGTAACATTCTGGATAAGCAATTTTTGCCTTTGAGTTTGACTTACTTAAGCTTTCCTGGCCCCTGACCATATCCCTTGCTCTCCAACTTCCTGTAAAAGGCTCGAAGCTTGGCTTCGAAGTCCCGTCTTTGCGGCGCGGGCGCACGCGTCGTGCGGGCGGTTGCGGGGGAGGCAGGGGAGATGTTCGGACCCGTGCTGCCGGCTGGCACGTAACTCATTATCTCCTGCTCGAAAAGGCTGGAACAATGGGAGAGGATCTGTTAGGATTTGTTAATAAAGAGAACTTTTTAGATAAAAAGTGGCAAATTATATTTAAAAATTTTAAATGTCAAACATACATATACGTTCACGCCTGTAATCCCTAAAGGGATAGGAAGGGCATTAGTAGTTCTAGCGAACTACTTGATGCTACATTTAACATAAATTGTGAGGGTTATCAGATGGAACATGTTATATAATGGTGAGAGGTGGTCAGCCTTTCGCCTACTAAACAGTAAAACCCTCGCATCCTACTTACAGACTTACTGTATACCTGGGAAGAGTAGGTAGCTAGAACATTTTTAGTTTTTCGTTCACTCCCAGTCCAGCATGGAAGTTGTCATTATTTATTTGTAAAAAAACGCCTCGTTTATCCGCCTATACAGACCGACTCAGTGGCAGAGCTAACTAAAACAAAGCGGTAGTTGGAAATTCGATTTAAACTCAAATAAATCCATCGATCAGATTTAGTGGCCCGAAATAAGCCTTTGATAGATTAATCTAGTGGGTAGAGCTTTCAAGACAAATGTTTTACCTCTTAACAAATTAGCTTACGCGGAGTATTGTACTGCAAAAGCTTCTAATTTTTTCATTCTCTTTATTGCACATCATAATTTTCCACGTTAAAAACGTATGAGTAACCGACTTCAATCCTAACAGTTCGCACAAAGTAGATATCTAGTATTTTTTGTGGACTACAATGCTTATTAGCAGATAACTACAAGCAGAAATGTCATTCATTTATTCAGATGATGTTCTAGTTTGTAGTATTTTTTGTTTTTGTTGTTTTTTTTTAAAGCGCTGAATCATTTTTGATAAAATTTATATGGGACCTCTTCAGGAGTATACTCTTTCGAACAAATAAAGAATTATTCAAATCGGTTTATAATTGCCGGAGTAATCGCGTAACAAATATACAAAAAAAAATACAGTCGAATTGAGAACCTCCTCCTTTTTTGAAGTCGGTTGAAAAAACATAGGCATTATATCAAGAACACCACTTATCTAATAGTATAGGTATGTATAATGCAGCGACCTTATTGCTATAGAAGCTTCTTTAATTTTCAAAAGAAAGCTTTTTAATGCAAAATCATATGAAGCAATACTCGTACCTAATAATTAAAAAAAAACGAAATTTAAAATGAAAGTGGACAACTGGTGATAATTGGGCCACCCTGATAGGTAGAGCAGAAACGCGAAAAAGTAGCCGACATTTCAAAAGAATGTGCGTTTAAAGTGCATAAAAATGTATGTAACATTTTTATAACCGCCGAGACCTTTGGTTCATAAGGTGCCTACTTTCATTTTCAGGTAAATTTTTGGGTTTAATGTCACTGTTTCTCGTCTCCGCGGTGACGGTATTAATAATTTAGGAATTTCTCCGGATTCCTAGGCCTCACTCAGTAGGTTCAAATTCAAAATTATTTATTTTACCATAAACAAACAATATTTTATGAATAGCAAGTGTCGACACCCCCTTTTTACCCAACTGCGCGACGCAAAGGAGTAATGTGTTTATTAGCATGTTAATGCCTGTGCCAGGAGGTCCCGCTCCTCCCTATCCATATGTAGGTACTTCGGGGTAGGCAGAGGATTAGCGGTTCTATAACCACCTGATGCCACGTTTGACATAAATTCTAAGGGTTCTAGATGAAACTTGATGTATAATGGTGAGAAGTCGTGTCTAATCGTTCGATTCTAAATTCGTTCTCAGACTTTCATGTATTTTTGCGGGCCCTAGGTATCCGCGGAGCTGGTTTAAGTAAATTTTTTGACAAAATGATTTTTAGATCTCTCCATTTAAAATATTATGGCTTCGCTTCTTCCTCAATACAATTTCTGTTTGTTACTCACTATTTGTAATGCTAAGTGCGAACCCAAAGTCGTAACATCGTACAATCAGGGACACGTCAAGCTAGACAGGTTTCGCTCTCATTGCAATGCCACAAGATCGCCTTTGCTATGCCTGTACATGTACAACTTTATTATCAGCAGCACAGTACCATATATATAGCAATTTTATGATACACTTGTAACAGCAGTTTCCTTTGTCAAAGATAGCAATAATAATCTATGGCAATAAAAATCGGGCAAATAAGTATTGTCATAAAGATTTGGATTTAACGTACTTGTGGCGAATGATAACAGTTTTGAATGTACCAATCCTATATTTATTGCGGTTTGAAGGCTAAGCTAAAACGTGCCTACATTTGTAACAATTTGTATTTGGACTGTGTTTATATTTTTGGTACATTATATACTCGATACACCAAGATTTGATCCTTAACTCTAAGGCTTTGGTGGAGACTTAAAGAGTCTAGCTTTAAAAACACACAAGATATTTTTTAAGTTCTTGGATTTTCAAAAAACTTAATTTTTTTGCTTTGGATTAGTTCATTTCTTAAACACCTAAAATTTTAATCAAATAATAATATCAAACGCCTTTGAGGCTACACTCGAATTAAATAGGTGCGAACAGCAGCACGTCAGATTACCCATTTGCAATATGAAAATCGCCGGTATTGCGATGGAGATAAGGGCGACGTCAAGGTATAGCCTGATGTGCTGCCGTGTGTACATCGCAAAAAAAAGGTTACACACAGTCAAAGAAGCTAATGAATTTTGTTAATTCGTCCAAATTATACAGCTGTCTTGTTAATTAATCAAAATGGTCAATGTGTGTGAAAGTCGGCGAACTGAAGCTTACTAGAGCGTGAACTATTAAAGTTATACGTATAATATCAGCGTATGCGCGTGCGCGATGCCTAATATGTGGTACAGACAGCTACAGAGATACCTGACCACCCCTACCGGATAAAGATGAAGTTGTCTATGAAAAAACATAAAATTTTAAAATCGTGACAAAACTATAATGTTAGCGTAATTGTTTAGTTGACAAAGCTATATTAAACCTTCGCGTGTTTTTTGAACACATGGTGTACGAGATAATTGCACGCGACGGGTATACAAAATATTATTGAAATACCTACCTAAAACATTTCGTGAAATAACTTCGTCCTTAAGAGGGGTGAGTGAATTACGCAGCTGGCTGTACCACACACTAGTTATGCCCACTTTTAAGTTCTTGGCTTAACGAGTACAGTTCTATACATTGTCCAGCATAGGTAACATATGGACGCAAGAGATATTTTTCTCATGTCGATGTCGTTCTGACTTGTCCGTAATGACGCTATAAGAGCAAGGAGGTTTCAAGATCACTCGGATGCAGCCTCCCGAGTGACCTTGAAACCTTCTGGATCTAATCTTTGCCTTAGATAAAAGTTATTTTAAATGTAATGTCTATTGCCCTAATTGGTTCCTGTTTCTGATCGTTATCTAGACTATATATATAGATAGATAAAAAAATATTTATACACAGTTATACAATACAAAATAATTCAAAACAAATTACATAGTTAATAATTAAAAATTTCAATTTCTATCGTATTCAGAAGTTTTATAATACAGACAGATAAGAAACAACAGATTTTTTTAATGAAAGAATATCATCTCGGAAAGAAATAGAACTTCTGAATACGGTCCCGCGTAAAACTGACGTGGGAGGTACAGGACACGACTCGCGCCTTCGATTTTGTAATAGAAATACTAAAATACTCGCTAAAAGGTGTCTAATATCGAACGAGCTTGCTTGATACTTATGCAACGAAGAATACGGAGATGGATTCTTATTCTAAGAGTTTTAAAACTATAGACGTTTTCGATAAATATTAGGTGAAATTAGCTTTAGAATGTAATGAATGGGACAGAGGCATGAATTTGTGTATGTTTCTGCCGGTAAACCTGAACAATTACAGAAAAACTATGAATAAACTGATTCACGTTTCTTTATTAAATAAAAATTTACATGAATCTATCATTTTTATTATACTTTTAATTACCACTGACTACACATTAAATATGACATTAAATTTAATTTTTATACGTAGGACATTTAATAATTACTAATACTATTTTATTTTTATTTATGACATCAATTAACATCTAGAATGACATAATCTGACTGCTGCTAATTTTAATTACTTACTTACTTCCCTTTTCCAATGCAATAATTTTTATGATTTTTATTTTACTACCATAGGGATAAATTTTGGCCTTAGAAGTCCTCCTCTCTCAAATAAAACTGCGTGCCCAGCCTGGGTCTATGAGTTCACATCAAATGTTATTGTATATCACCTTTATAAATACCATGGAATGCAAATAAATGATTCAGTATTGAGTAATAACTTTTGGAACAGAGATACATATTTCTAATATGTCGACGTATAGCGGAAAGTGTAATTTAGCAGGCCTATTCACATATTTTTTGCTATCAATTTTCATAACCAATTTATCATAATTGTTAAGTAAATGTTCAATTAACATTACAGACTGATATTTTTGGTACAAAGTTTATAAAAAATATTGTAAAGAAGCCAGCGCATCAGGTAACTCCATTTTCATTGCAAAACCGCTCCTAACACAACAGCAAAGAGTGCACGCGTGTAGTAACCTGACTTGCGACCGTTCGCACAAAATTATGAAGTTTCTCTAATTGATAAATAAATAAACATTCATAAATATCAGAAAAGCACAAATATCGAGATTTATAATGTAAGTTTTCGAATGCTTCAAAGTAGAGTTTAGAATAAGGGCCCAGGTTTGAAGTAAGGAGGAAGAGCGGACTAAAATGCCCAGGGGGGGCAATGAACCACAGATTATATCCAACAAAAAGAGGAGTGCAAGGCCAGCCCGCATTAGACAGAGACAAACGAAACTAGCAGGAGATTCTCAAACTTTTTTTTCTTCAGTTGACAGGTAAATAACTATTCACATTAAGGCTTTAATATAATTCGTATATGAGAACTAGCCATGTCAGACCTTAGGCTTCAATATATTATCCTAAGTTTTAAGAAGAAATTATATTTTGAATTGTTATTAATAAATTTCAGGACTGACCAACTTGGCACCCAATTAGGTTTCACTTCTTTTGTCATTGAAGTCAACAACCAAGGCATATATCATACATAATATTGAACTTGGCTCTAATTTCACATTTATGTTTTTGATGGGATTGCTTTTACAACTAGCGTCATCCCAGTTTATAATATTTTGAATAATAACAATTCTAAAACAGAGTGCTGTGTAAATTAAGAAAAAACATTGACAAGCGTCTCGTTTGTTCTCGGGTCATGGATGTTTGTGTTTGTCTTTATGTGTGTTCCGAGGGACCCACGACACAAGGGAAAACCTTAGTGTGGGCTTTGAGTGTGTGGCGTTTATTATTATTATTAAGCGTCGATGCCGTGAAGTCTTATAATCGACTAGCATTCCGCCCGGGACTTCGTTCCCGTGGGAATTCGGGAAAATTATGTAATCTATGTCCATCGGGGATAATGTAGCTTTCTAATGGTGAAAGAATTTTTCAAATCGGTCCAGTAGTTTTGGTGCCTATTCAATGCAAACAAACAAACAATCAAATCTTCCCTCTTTATAAATAGTATATAGATAAATAGTATATAATATTATTCTAGCATTCCGCTCGGGAATTCGGGAAAATCATGTACCCTTTGTTCATCATCACAGATAACGTAGGATTCTAATGGTGAAATAATTTTTCAAATCGGTCCAGTAGTTTCGGAGCCTATTCAATGCAAACAAACAATCAAATCTTTCCTCTTTATAATATTATATTAATACAGAATACCTAATAAATACTTTTTTTTCCAAGGACCCAAAACTTCAAAGTTTGAGAGCCACTTCTTTGGGCTAGTCGTAGCTAGGGTAATCGATTTAGCCGGTCGAGATTTAGAGTTGCCCCGCCCATCGAAGATCGAGATTTGGTAATTAGTATAATAATTTCATTTGGGCTTTGGGCCAGGTGAATTATACGTCAGGATCATGCGCAGGCGCACGCACAGCGATCGATAAAACTAGATCCTCTGTTATTTATGGTGTTTGGTTTTTTGGAGATTTATCACTGGTGTGATAACGAACGTGGTTTTTAAAGTGTGGAAAAAAATTCTAGATAATTTTATACTTAGTCTTTTATACATATTACTATAGCTTCACGCCCGCGACTTCATTTTGATAAAAACTAGCCTATTTAAATCTTCAGCCATCAAACTAACCCCGTGCAAAAAAAAACTAATAACTGAGTGAAAAAAAAAATTACTTATCTAATATACGAGATATTACATTCAGTTCTCAACTCGCTTAATCAATACTGGAAAAATAAAAAATAAAAATCTAGGAAACAAAGGAAAATTCTGTTACATTTTCCTACTTATTTATGGAAGAGCAGAGCCTCCCAACACAAGTACATATTTAACATTACTTAAAGGGAGTGCTCTTGTAACATAATATAATAATGTAATGCTAAGTTAAGGAATTTTTTTTTATTTTTTTATCAGCTACATTTTGCCCAGGGTACATCAACTACTCGCTCATGGCAACAGCTTGTAGTCAAAACAACCTTACACTTTTTGGCGCAACATTTTTGTAACAACAATGTGTTCGGAGAACCGAAGGGATTCGAGAAACTCACGCGCCTTGCATATCAACAATGTGGTATGTAGGGTTGAGGGACCTAAAATTAGTTAGCCTTTGACAAAGTAGCGTAGTTAGCCTATCACGAGCGTTTCCGTGCTTCGGAGGGTAAGTTAAGCTGTCGGTCCCGGCTGTTGTCGATTGACTACAGTCGTTAAAACCAAGTCAGAGGCCATTGTGCGGTTTGAAAAACTCTGACACCAGACTTGGCCAAGTTCGCCACACACTTGACTATACCTACATGATAAGAAGAAGAAGTTTGACAGAGTGAATCTTTCCAAACAGATCAGTAGGAACGTACCACATTAATTGACTTCGTCTTTATTTTTCGCTTATTGAAGCCGGTTTAATTTTTTTCCTAAAAAAAATTTTTATTTTTCTTTTTTTGAGTAAATAATAGAAAGTACGTGAGAAAAAATGTCTCTATTAAATCGAGGGTATCCCTCGATTTCCCTGAGATACCACCATCAGATCCTGACTTGGTAACAATGGTCCACAATGGTATATATATATATATATATATATATATATATATATATATATATATATATATATATATGTAATATTTAATGTTTTTCATCATTTATTTGTGTATATGTTATATATTTAGGTATAGATATGTATAAGGTATATTACTCTTTGCACGTCTACCGCTTCACCTTCTGTATCGGTTCCTTCACCCCCCGGTTGCCTGGAAGAAATTGCTCTATAGCAATAAGGCCGCCGGATTGTACACTACATCATGAACATTTGTTTTTGTGTGCAATAAAGAGTATTGTATTGTATTGGTTTGAAAATCGGTCCATAATAGCAGACATAAAAAAAGATACGTACAGTTGAACATATAACCTCCTCCTTTTTGACAATTGCCACAAGCAAAGAAACAGAACACGCGGTATCTTTTAATTATTAAACAGCTCACCTATCAACAATAAGCAAGGGTATATTAGAGTTGATGATTTATAAGACCACAGCTCGCCAAAGGGCGATTTTTACGACTCTTGTAATTACCATACCCGTTCAGCTTCACATTCCTAACTGCGGAACCCATGGGCCGGCGGCGCACTCATTACAGGTAATTAGGGAACCCTAATCGTAGGTGGACAGAGCTGTACGTTGGAATTTTTGATCTCGTTTGAAATGGTGGATGATCCGTTTATATTTATTATTATTAATAGTAATACTGTACAAGTGCACATATTATTATTATTTATTAATTATAATTAATTTTAACATATTCGGGAAAACTGACACTTTCACAAAATTGGGAATAGTAGGAAAAACCCCGGCGAGGCTAGCAACAATTGGCCTGAGTCCTAGGGTCGATAAAGGGGCTGTGATAATTATTATAATTAAAAAGAATTTAGTGTGGTTTTATCTGCATATTGTAAAGTGAAGTGATCGTACCAGTGACGTTGGGTTAGAGCAGGGTTTCTCAAACTTTTGGCTCCACGAACCTCTGTTAAAGTTTCCAGATGACAGCGAACCCTTTGCCTGAACAATTAGATCCCCCCCCCCCTTAGAAAAGAATAAAGTTGACTGTTGAAAAAAATAAGGTTTTTATTTCAATAAAAGGTAACAAATACAGTGTCAAAAAAATATCTTTTTAAAGGAGTAATTTTGATCAATTTTAACCTTAATTCCGATGCGGCATCAAGACGACTTCTGTATTTCGTTTTTATCATTATCATAACATCTCACATAAGTATGTTGTAGCAAAGGGTAAAAGGAAATTCACCGCTTTTCGTGAGAGTTCGGGATTCTCTTCCTGTCTAACTGCCCAAAAGTCTATCAAATGTGTGCCGCACGTGCCCGCCAGTCATCAAGCCGCCATCACGTAAAACTTTCCGCGACGAATGGCGAACCCCTAGGGGTTCGCGTACCCCACTTTGAGAAACTCTGGGTTAGAGCATAAAAATAAGAAATAATATTTGTTATTCTTATGGTTAGAGTTCGTTAGAATTTAAAGACAAATCACCGAAGAAGGTAAAAAATTAAGTAAGTCATCTGAGTGAGGAAAAGATTACAAGACTATGTTTATTAATAAGGCAGTTTAAGTTTACCCTATCGTTGTATTACTAAACCTTAGCACCAAGACGTTTCTTCTATTAACATTCTAAGTTATACAATAATCAAGCTATGAGTACAGTTACATGAGTTATGGCGGCCAGCGGCGCTTGCGCACGGTGAAAGTACCCTACTGGACACGGTCGTTATCCTACTGTTTTATCTTCATACCACCCTTTTAAGGCAACTCCTGACGAATGGTAGTACTAATGCCTTCTAACAAGTACGGTAGTGTTTGGTTGTTAATGTGGTGACCGAGTTTTCTATTATTTATTTTATTATACTAGAAATATAGAGCATACTTTGTAAGTGTAGACTGTTCTGATAGGTAACTTTTTGAACGGCTATTAAATAAAAACATAACTGTCCAGTACACGTTAAAAAGGGAAGAATCAACCTACTTCAATCCCAACAGTGCCTATCAGCAGATTACCACGAACTAAAACGTCATCTAAATATGTGTATATGTGTGTATATAATAGGTCTTTACCTATGAAATTGCCGATTTTTTCTCAAGCTTTATTTTATTCATAATTTATTTGATTGAACAGCTATTACTCAAATTAATTTTTATTTAAAACCTTGGCCATATAACGGAGATATTGAGTCAAATTAATACATATTTACTTTAGATTTATTTGCTGAAAAAGAAGCTCAAATATAGCTCGTTTCATCCGTTGCCCGTTCCATTGTTTATTTTTGCTGTACCGTTGTTACAGTTACAACTTTCAATAAAGTAAGTATGATGAAAATTAACCTAATGTTGTCCAAACCTTCCCACAAAATTTTGCTAAATTTGGATTTTGCATTCCCGAGAAAAATCCAAAAACGTTAGTATGGAAAATTCAGTTTTCCAAAAATATTGTATCTAACACGGCAATTTCATAGATAAAGACCTATTATATGTGTGTGTTATGTGTATATGTGTGTGTGGGTGTGTGGTATATGTGGTTTTTGTTATTATTGATTTTTTTAAAGCGCTGAATCAATTTCGATAAAATTTATATGGGACCACCTCAGGAGTATACTCTTTAGAACAAAAAATATTTTTTAAATTGGCGAAGTTATTGCGTAACAAACATAGACAAAAAAAACATATAGTCGAATTAAGAACCTCTTCCTTTTTAAAAAGTTGGTTAAAAATACCAACTTCGTATACCCTATGTAATAAAAAATAAGTAATGTCTGAATCACTCCCTAAACCGCCAAAGCACAACCCAAACCGATATCATCGAACAGAGGTTCTTAATACGATATAAACGAAGAATAAAGCTATTTTCTGTAATTCCCACGGAAGCCCGGGCATCTACTAGTTATATTAATTCAGGAATGCAGCAGAGGAACTAGACATGAATAAGTAAAAATACCTTATGGTATGGCACACTATAACCGCAAGCTATATCACGATCACTCCATCCCATACGAATTAACAACAGGTGTATCGTATAGTTACCTATAATCGTACTATCATCACATCAGGCCTGAAGCGTAGAGGACTTTGACCACTTTTGACACCGCCCTGGTGGGGGGTTAGAGCGTCGGTCAACGGTCATTATATGGGCATCCGGCACATCCCACATAATACATCATGGATCCCCGAAAGTTAATGGCGGGTATGCGCGTGCGCACGCGTCTCGGGCCGTCGACGCCGCAGGCTGCGCCGGCCCAGGTGTTCGAATCGTTAGCCTCCGTCTCGGGACTACGTTGTCGATTTGCTCGCGTTAGTTGGTTACTGAATTTGAGTTTGTTGGTTTGATGTGGGTAACAAATGAAGTAATGGTTAGCTAGTATGTTGAAGGCTTACTGCTGTGCCACAAAACATTTAAACACCACTTAGAGAATGTCTCAGCCTACTAGGTCCAAGGGTTTGGGCTGGGCGTTGATGATTAAGTAAAACAGGACCTCCAATTTTAAATACATGTATAGATAGAAATAAATAAAGACAGATTTATTATTTCGGACATCACAATACATAGAATAGGCAAGATCACTTAGGAATAAACATAAACTAGAGAAAAACATAAAAACGGTAACACACAACCTTTAGATTGATTGCTATGTGCTGTATGGTCCCAGACAAAGTGTAGTAAAATATAGTAGCTATTTTCCATATACTGTTTCTTTTTTATTTTGTAACAAGCTAATAATACGTATAATATAAGACACACGAATTGAATTGTCAGCATGTCAGCGTTTCTAACTCTTTTAACCCGAATTTATTTAAAGTTTGTGAATTCTTGAATCGCCGAAACCAATGACCTTTTCCTTCGAAAAGTAACTCTATCCTGGCCCGAGGGATCGGACAGGTGCGCAGGAGTGTCGGTCGGTATCGCGATACAGTGTGACGTCTCATCGTGACAGGGCAGGTAGTAGGCCTGACTTATTGGTTAGCTGCTGTTTGGTTGAGTTGGAGCCGAAATCTTCGTCTTAAACTTAAGCTGTTCATTACATTGTGATTATTAAACTGTGTTAGTTTGTCCTTTCTTCATGTCAAAACGAAGCTTTTTGACGTGATTTTTTAAACAGAGGTGGATGAACAACTACATAATGACATATGCTATGTAGTTAGTGAAATTTGAAGAAACTTAATAGTAAATACGTTGGTTATGTAATTTGTCGAAATTCGCTCAAGATCCGCTTTTAATTTTTAAGTTGAAATAGGCGTTACTCTTGCACTGATTTTTTTCATTTACAAACACAATACTTTGTTCGAACTGCGCATTTAAATTATCTTAGAAAGGAAATAATAAACATTGGTTGAAAATAATCACGTATTGGTTCGATTTGGTGTTGAGGTCGCTGCAATGCCGGTCGGAACGAACTGCGGAGCCATTCGATATTTTATTTTAGAATCGATCCTATTGTGTAGAACAATTGGACCCTACGTGTCAATATTTGAATTATTCTCGGAAGTAATTTGATACTTTTTTGACCGTTTCGACTATTTAAAGGAGAGGTACTTAGTTGATCAAACAGATGAGCTAACAAATAAGTTTTGTTATCATCATAATGTATTATTATAAAGTCTTCCACCGCGTCTGTCTCTCTGAAAACGATAAACTCAAAAACTGCTGAACGGATGTTCATACCGTTTTCACCAATGGACAGAGTGGTTAAAAAGGAATGTTAATGTGTATGATTCATTCCCAAAATTCCCACGGGAACAAAGTCTTGGGCGGCAAGCTATCAACACAAGTATTTGTATTGTGAGAAGTTTTAATTTCTCTTGAGTTAGAATTTGCACAAACTTCAATCGAATGCAAAAGAAATGCATACTTTCACTATTTTCCTTGGCAATCAACTCTCATGAGACTGAAGTCTCAATGAATATGCTAGGGCAGCGGTTTAAGAGCCTTTAAAAAATATACTCTTTTCAAATTCATACAGAAAAATCTTTTCTTTGTTATGCAAATCGCTGCAAACAATGGAACGTCAATTAAAACGCATTTTGCACATTTGCAAGAGATTAAGATAGATTAGTATAGTCATGCAAAATATATTTATTGTTAAAATGTGTTTTGCATATGCCACGGAAAAACATTAATTAACATGACTGTGCAGATTTATTTCACCATTGTCTCTGAAGTTAAAAAAAATCATACATGTGCGTAACGCACATGGAAATTACATAATAAAATAAATATATTACACGATTACTAGTGTGCCATTCCATAAGGTATAAGGAGGTACTATACAATACAATACAATAAAGGTAAAAATCCTTCGAAAAAAATATCGACATACATGATGAAAACCATAGCAAAATCTGTTGCGTGGTTTATTTTTTTATTTTTATTTAGAAGCAATTAGCGGATAAAGACACAGACACGGAGGCCGCCTTCCTTTTATACTACGTATATGAATATGTTTTAAGACTACATTTAATAGTTATTTGTTCCTGAGCGTTAGCAAGGGAATTAAAAGAGCACGAGGTGAAAAATCTTTGCACTCGAGTGCAACACGTAACTTTTCATCCCACCTCAGCGAGGAAATGACTAAATATGACGTGAAAAGAAAATGGCGCGCGCAAAGCAAATTGGTGTAAAAAAAGTACACCAAAAGTTGTACGATAAATTCGGCACTGGCACCGTGGAGGTAGAAGTAAATAGGTTTAATGATATTTTGAATTCACAAACAGTGCACACGATATTCTAAATTCAATTTACTTTATCCTCTAGCGGATAAAAACGGTTTTTGCACTCAGATATCGAAGAACAAGAATGCTCTTTCCGAGATGGGGGATGAAAACATTATTGTAGTGCCCAAATGGGGTTCCTGTGTGTGCTTTTCAATATTTAAAATATTTGAGTTTGACCAAGACATTTGTATAAGTTAAGTTTTATAAAAAAATATTTATTTTTGACTTGGAAATAAAAATAAGTAAAAAAATTAAAATAACTATTTAATACGATTATTTAAATTATTGTTTCACTAGATATATACATGGATTATTCATGTGCTGTTGTCTGTTACAACTTACAACACAACGCAACCTTTAACCAAACAACCCAATTATAATTGTTATTGTTACAAGTTTTTGACAAATGGCTTGTGGTTTAAACAGCTTTATCTAGTAGCAAGGCTAGTTCGCTGTTTACTTTGTCTTGAGACAAATTGTTATTTTTATTACTAGTTACGCGAATGTCACTAATTGTACTAACAATGTAGAGCGGAAATTAGTTCCGTAGTTTCTAAGTGTTTGGAGTATGAGGTAATTTGTTTTGTTTAGTATTTTTAATTTGCGTTTTGAAGGTAACTTAGTTAAATAACTTTAGTTGTAACTTATTTTTAACCCCCGAATAAAGCGGGATGTTATAAGTTTGCCGATATGTGTTTCAGTTGTGTCTGTATATGGCATCGTACCTCCTAAACGGTCCTTCGATGCAGTTTTTTTGTTTGAAAGCTGACGTAATAGAGATGGTTTTAAGCTATAGCCCGAGTCAAAGCCCATTTCCTCAACTCCGTTTCCTGTACCCAATGAACCTTTTCTGTTATCATACGTCTCTTTCTTACATATAGTAATATTATATTTTATTTATTTTTTATTTATTAAGACGTTCACAACAGTACACAATTATATAAACAAATAAAACATACATATGTCTGTCACAGTTCTAAATTGTGAACCTTGGGCGTGGACGTACAGCCGTGTATGTATTAGTATATATAATATTATTTATGTACTCGTATTTAGTTTAATTTTACTTTTATGTACTTAAATATTAGAGCTGTAGTTTACGTAATATAATATAAATATATTTTTGTCTTTTTTTTTTATTGTTAGCCACCACCCGCTCTGCTTTATATTTTTTCCATTATTTTCCTACCCAAAGGTTGTCTGGAAGAGATTGCTACCTTAGCAATAAGGCCGCCTTTTTGTACATAACTGTTTTCTGTCCTTGTCTGTTATTGTAATGTTTTTGTGTAGATTAGATCAAAACTATATTAGATCAAAATTGGTTTAGCCGATGAAGAGTTATAATAAGCAATGATTTTTTTTTAATTTTAGAGTTATTTATATTCGCTCGCATTCGAGAAAAAAGATTACGGATATTATAGAGCTACATAATAAATTATAACATTTATACCTAACTATAATATAACCGTATAACAATAAAGCCTGAATCCTTTGATGCGAATAGCGTCCATATCCGGTCGACCCCTATTATTAACTGCACGTTAATCTGTGAGAAATATTTTCAATTTTATAGAATCCTTCGCTTAATTGCCCACCCAGAAAAAAATAACCCATGGGTTTATTGAGAGGACCTTTTAGATAAACTTGAAAGTTCTCTTCTTAAATTTAAGAGCAGGGCTCTTGTCTGTGAAGTAATCGCCATTCGGTTCGATTTTGTGTAAGTTTCTTGACATCCTGGTACAACACGACCTCAGCTTTTTCATTTATTTGGTCCATGTAAGTTCGTTTCGGTCTTCCTCTTCCTCTCTTTCTCTCTATCTTTCCTTCCAAGATGGTCTTAAAGAAGTTGTCGTGTCGCATCTGGTGTCCTAGTTATTTACAAGTTTGAAATAGTTTAGCTTATGAAGAGTTTCAAATCCTAAAAGTAAAGAAAAATTATCAAGGTTTTACGCTTGGAAAAGAAAAATAGAACTTAGTTTTTCCTTGATTGTGTTTAATATTAGTTCTTGATAGCAAATGTATGTAGCCTATGTGTCAGCTACCATCCATGGTGTCAGCTATAAAGGGTCTTAAGTAATTCGATCTTATCCTCTCGGGTGGTGAATCAGCCCATGAAACTGAACAACTTTCCCTTAGAACAAATGACGAATACGAAAAAAAAATTTAACTTCCCATACAAATTGCATCAGCTGATAGGTAAATCATTTTGTGTGGGAAGTCAAAACTTTTTTTTCGTATTTCGGCATTTGTTCTTAGGGAAAGTTGTTCAGTTTCATGGGCTGATTCACCACCCGAGAGGATAAGATCGAATTACTTAACACCCTGTATATCTCCATACAAAATTTTATCACAATTTGTCCAGCCATTTGAACGTGAAAGAGTTACAAACATCCACACATCCTCACAAACTTTCTTTATAATTATAAGTAGGATTTATTACTTCCCAGATTAATTAGTTTATTTCAACCAATTCTTAGTTAGAAAGCTAACAAGTATCTACCACTACATAGTCAAATAGGACCTTGTATGTTGATTCATCTCAGTTCCTGCCACTGTGTACACCAGTGCACTTACTATAGACATGCTAATACCTTCCGACCTTGTCTAATAGTAAAAAAAACAATACTTTTCGACCGGCATGGTATGTAAATTACTAGTTTCAGTAATGTTTGCTCTAACCGAGGACAGATACGCTTGTTTCAGGATTAATAGATGGTCAGAGTACTGTTTGTTGTAGGCTTCATTTATGTCACCGGAAAATTGTAAAAACTGTAATATTACAATTTCATTAGTGAATTTATAATCTCCCACGATATCGTTATTTGCCTAATAAAATTATAAGATGTTAGGTTAGGTAACGTTTGTTTTTGACAACGTTACGGCGACATAATATACAGGGCTTTAGGTAAATCTCTTTCAACCTCTCGGGTGTTAAATCAGTCCACGAAACTGAACAACTTTCCCAAGGAACATAGGTCAAAATACGAAAAAAAAAATTTGAGTTCCCATACAAACTTCATCAGCATATAGCGCATTTTACGAAAAAATTTTTTTTTCGTATTTTGACCTATTATTGGGGGAAAGTTGTTCAGTTTCATGGACTGATTAACCACCTGAGAGGTTGAAAGCGATTTACCTAAGGCCCTGTATATTTTGTCACCATCTAACAGCTCCTGTGATCCTGCAGCAATAAAAACTTCTCCCGAAATGACTTCAGAAGAATTGTTGGGGAAGAAACTCCGTAATCGCCAATTTTGGTAGTAAATAGCCGTAATTTGAGAAATACATTTGAAAAGACGCTCCTGGGCGCCTTAGGCGATTTTAACACGCCAACCATAGGCAAGTCATGTATTAACCTTTTTATTCTACTTATACAGGGCTTTAGGTAAATCTCTTTCAACCTCTCGGGTGCTTAATCAGTCCATGAATACGAAAAAAAAATTTTGAGTTCCCATACAAACTTCATCAGCATATAGCGCATTTTGTATGGGAGATCAAATTTTTTTTTCGTATTTTGACCTATATTCCTTGGGGAAGTTGTTCAGTTCCATGGACTGATTAACCACTCGAGAGGTTGAAAGAGATTTACCTAAAGCAATAAAAACTTCTCCCGAAATGACTTAAGAAGAATTTATTGTTGGGGAAGAAACTCCGTAATCGCCAATTTTGGTAGTAGATAGCCACAATAGGGAATACGCATGAATTTTCTTTATCGCATTGATTAACATAAAATATTTTTAACAAAAAATTGACCCGCCTTCAAAAAGGGTGAAATAATTTTTTAAAGCTATGTTCACGAGTAAGTAGTGGTTACGGGTAAAATAGCAAATAGGTGAATTCATAGCGGAATATGGTAAATAGAGAGGAATATTTGCACCACCCGCTTCTGTCTTCTGTTTTACTTACTTATTATTTCTCCTTTACCCCAAGGTTGCCTGGAAGAGATTGCTTTTTAGCAATAAGGCCGCCCTTCTGTACACTTTCTTGTTTTGTTTGTTTTTGTCTGTGTTCTATTTATGTGTGTGCAAATAAAGAGTTAAATAATAATGTTTTTTTTGACGTCGGCGCCGGTACATGACCATAGGCAAGTCATGTAACCTTTTTATTCTACTTATAGAGAGATGTCGGGGTAGGCAGAACATCATGCGGTTCTAGAACCATTAGATGCCGCATTGGCGCACATTCTGAGGGTTACCAGATGGAACATAAATATTGTGATGATAGTAGATAGTCCAGTTTCAAAAATAAGGTTGCAAAGTGCGTTATACTTTCATTAGGTAGCAAATATTTACTTCAATTTACTTTGTATTTACAAATAAGTAATTTTTAGGAAATAAATATGTTCGGCGCGAATGGGACTTGGACCCACGACCCCAGGATGAGACCTGCTGGTGCTTTATCCAACTGAGCTATAGTGCCTTCAAGTCAAGCGGGGAAATTTCTCATTCCCTTACTAAGCACATTACGTGGTGCGTAACGTGTAGGGAATGAGAAATTTAATATTTATTTCAAACACTTAGGGATCATTCTACAATTACGTGATCACCGGAAGGGGGGGGGGGTCGGGTGCTTGTATATATACATAAGATTATTTGGGGGGGGGGGGAGGAGGAAATAATCCATGATTACGTAATCTGCGCTTCGTTAAGACTAATAACTAATGAAAGTATCTAGAAAGTACCTATTTTATTGATTTAACTTTATAGTTCTTACTTTATGCATTTTGACAAAAGGACACACCCTCTTCCCAAATTTAGGTCATTTAAGACCCATATAAACATGACATACGTGTCAGTGCTAATAAACAGCAAAAATTTTAAGCACGGACGAAGATTACGTAATCGAGGCGAGGGGGGGGGGTTAAAAACAAAAGATCAAAAACGGCCAAAAATAATCACGTAATTGTTGAACGATCCCTTATTTTGTACCTATATTTGTTTCAAACACTGCGGGTGTGTGCAAAACAACAATTTGAACGACAGAAACGGTTTGACGGCATCTGGCAGGCACGCGTCCGGACTTTCATGCGCAAAAGTGCCACATTCTCTTTGTCTACTCAGACAAAGCGTGCTAAAATTAACTGGTCTGTTTATTTTGTTCACTGTACAACTGACATACAATAGGCAAGCAGTGTAGAAACTTAGAAGGGTCTAAAATTGACCCAACTAAACAAAAGTATAAGAGCAACGTTCTAAGGTTTATCTATCCGTTGAGCATCGAGAAACCAAAAAAAATATTTAATAAATCTGTAAGGGACAGCTTAGAAAATACTTAAATGGATGAATATACCCATAACTACGATTGACAAGTAATATTTTTATCCGGAAACTTTTCCTTTTCCGGAAAATATTTTTTTCCGGAACCTTTTCACCGCCAAAGTTTGATATATCAGACGTTTAAGTTTCGTGCCCTCGCCACCAAAGTCTGATATATCAGACAAAAAAAAAATTATTTTTTAACTTTAATATCGTTCACCAAGCGTTCGCCAAACGCCACGACATTATTTTTTTTTTAATTTTTAGATGTCGTGGCGTTTGGTGGGCGTTTTTGACGAAAAATCTTGGCGCTGAAAGGGTTAAGGAGTTTCATTATTTACATACTTTGGCGCAATGTACCGCAATACCGCGCCTTGCAAAATAATGAAAAACAAAAATAATTGTAATTTTTTTTTATAGTTACCTATCTTGTTTCTTTATACAATAAAGTATTTAATTCTATCTATGTATCTATGAAGTAACATTACTGTCGGTCAAAATATCTATACAGCGTATAGGGTCAGGAACTCACTCCCATGCCCCCATTGTTCCCGAATGCAACTTCCGGGCTCATTAATAAACTCATTACACATACCGAATAAAACGGACTGACTAATGAAAGTAATGAATAAAAACGACTTCATTAGATATTAAGGGCGTGTTTTAAAAAACAAGTTTGGATATTCATTATCATATTAAGGGTGGGGGGGAATTCTGCCCATGAAACTGAACAATCTTCTTTATAGGCGATGTATCAAAATTACTGATGATATTACATATTTGTATTTTCCTATGTGTACAATAAAGAAAGAAAGAAAGAGAAATTATTCGCAGATATTTTCAGTAAAGTTAATTGTTTTGCATTGTATTGCAAGACTGTAATGAAAGTCGCAAATTCAAATCATTTTTAATTATTTTTATTTTTTATTTCAAAAGGATAACGACTGCATAAAATGCTTTTAAAAATGATGTTGATATTTCGCAGCCCTAAAATATTTGTAAATTGGTATAAGGCAGACGAATGACGATTCTCCTACCCGACCCCAAAAGTATAAATAAACAAAAAATTAGAACTAAGTACATAAATAACGCAACCTCAAAAAAATATTGTTAAAAATTCTGCGCACGCGTCTCGTTTACCATATGCCGCGCGAATTACTCATACATATAGACAATGTATAATGTAGTGTAAACAATGCCTGTTTGTGCGTCCGTTGGTAACGGAAGTCCTTCGTTGTGTCCTAATTGCTATGAGGCGGCGGGGAAGGTCGCGTGCGGTAGCTTGTCATAGCTAGGTGTAAAGTTAATATGTGACTGTGTAGTATATTATGTAATTATAAAATTTAAAAAAATATATAACCTCCAACATTCATCGCTTATGTTATACAGGGCTTTAGGTAAATCTCTTTCAACCTCTCAGGTGCTAAATCAGTACATGAAACTGAACAACTTTCCGAAGGAACATAGGTCAAAATACGAATAAAAAATTTGATCTCCCATACAAAATGCGCTATATTCAATTCAAATTATTTATTTCAGACCAGTAATCCATAGATACAATAATAATATGTTTAAATTTAATACATGTCACATTAAAGTAAAATAAAATAATGTCATTCGAAATATCTACTATCACAATTTAGTTTAATTTAATTTAAGTGAAGCTGCACCCAATGACGTAGAAGGGGGGAGTCCCATCTATCTACAAAAACTGCTGATGATATATGCTGATGAAGTTTGTATGGGAACTCAAAATTTTTTTTCGTATTTTGACCTAATATTGGGGGAAAGTTGTTCAGTTTCATGGACTGATTAACCACACGAGAGATTGAATGAGATTTACCTAAAGCCCTGTATTATAACTAGTTTTGATCAATTCCAGCTAGGAACGATCTCGATACTTCAGCTTTTAAAACCGCATCAAAATCGGTCCATTCGTGTAGGAGCTACGATGCCACAGACAGATACACAATAGTTACCTCCTCAAACTTCTATACACAAAGAGTTTGCCATGGCAGTTTGTAAACGGTATATTTATTTAATTAAATTTTACATTAATTAAATTTTAAATTAATTTCAAGTTATTTTAATTTAATGTGTAGATTTTATTATATCTGAAATAAATGAGTTATTATTATTATTATATTGTCTCAACCAAATTTTTTTATAGAAAAAGTTATTAATTTTTGTAGAGTGATTTACACACCGAGCTATATAATTATGTATATGAAAATTAATAACAATTGCTCAGTGATGTTCAATGACTATTTGATATTCTGTCAACCCTGATAGGAAATAAAGGCGTGTTTTTGAGCATAAACCCAAACTGATATGATAAGATTATTATCAACAGCCGATATCTTATTAATATTTGCATTGTTTCTGAATAACTAATAGGACAATGACCGATTAGAGTGATTCACTAAGATTTGAGTTTTACTAATAGATTTGTTTTAAAATACTTTTGATTTGAGTCCTATTGCCAATACATATTTGAAATCTGTTTATTAAAAGCTTTTAAATCGAGATCGTTCTTAGCTGTTGGTCAAAACTAGTTATAATACAGGGCTTTAGGTAAATCTCTTTCAATCTCTCGGGTGGTTAATCAGTCCATGAAACTGAACAACTTTCCCCCAATATTAGGTAAACATACGAAAAAAAAATTTGAGTTCCCATACAAACTTCATCAGCATATAGCGCATTTTGTATGGGAGATCAAAAAGTTTTTTTTTCGTATTTTGACCTATGTTCCTTAGGGAAAGTTGTTCAGTTTCATGGACTGATTTAACACCCGAGAGGTTGAAAGAGATTTACCTAAAGCCCTGTATGTACCTAAAACTTTAAAGTTATTAAAACTTTAGGAGGTGACTCTCCTCATGAAACTGAAAAACTTTCCCCAAAGAACATTTTGTGTTTGTTTTGTTCGTTTGCCTTCCTTTACATTTGTAACGGAGCGACGGATCAACACGATTTTTTGCACGGATATAGCTAGAGACTTTTTCACGCGAACAGTCGCGGGCGGCAAGCTAGTACATATTTTTGAATAAAAAATTTCCTGTATCATTTCCGTTTTTATAGCGAAGTGTTCCTGACACTTCTCCGTAGCTATCTACCTTTAACCGTAAATAGACCGGCTAGTAACAGTAACAGTAGTGAGTCCCCAAGGACGCAAGTGGTCCAGACCACCTTGAAGTCTAGGACCAGTCTATCAGGCTGTACAATAGCGTTCCCAGTTCTAGGTTCTTGACCTCTTTTTATAACCTGCTTTTAACCGACGCTTAAAAAAAGAAGATATCATTTTACAAAGGCCTTGTACAATATTCGGATATGTGAAAAAAAGTCTTCTAAAAGACTCCTACGAAAAAGCCTTATGTATTTTTCATATAGTACTAAATAAAACCAAAACAATGCTAGGAATATTTTTTTTGTTATAAAAAAAGCGTGCGTTACAAAACCAATGAGTTGAGCATGGAAACACAGATTCTCCACACCCCTATAAACCATAGCGTAGTGTTTGTCCAAACCGTACTAACTTTTCCTAACATCGATATCTCACAAAGTTAAGTTACACACTTCATAACGACTGAAAGACAATGACTTAGAGATGAGTTTTGAATAAATGAAGCCTATTTAAAAGTTTGTAGTGAGTAAAGTGACCAGGATTCATCTAAAACTAGGACATTCAATGAAATCAAACACGGATTTTGGGAGTCTCTTCCCAAAAACGATTATAACATAAATTATTTAATTTGGATATGAAAAATGAGGACACTTTTACGAGTACATTTCAAAATTCAAAGCTGAGCAATTCATTTCATTTACTTATTTAGTTCACAAAAAATTATAAACATTGTCATTACAGAAATTACGAAGAATACAAATTATAGCTTCCCGTTGAGTAAATTCAGTGAAATGGCAGTGAGTAGCAGTACTTACCACAAATTGCCCATAAATATGTAGTTTCATCATTTCATTATTATTGTTGACGGGTGAATGAATGTATCAAAAACAAAAACACATGTTCAAATCAATTTGGCCTTTACACGAATGGCGGCATTTATGGAGATACTAGCTGATGCCCGCAACTTCGTTTGCGTGTTAATTTTTTCTTTTGAACAGATTACACTTTATTGACGGTCCATTAATGGACCTTCATTTAGTTTATTAAATATTGATTTAGTTTAAGATTTAGATTTTTACATACAAAAGTTTTTTCCCGCTAACTCCCGTTCCCGTGGGAATTTTGCAATATCCTGTTGCAACTAAGCTTTAAGTTTACTAAGGTGCCAAATTTCAAGCGTCTAACTTAAGCGGTTTAGATTTTTCATACAAAAGGATTTTCCGCTGATTCCCGTTCCCGTGGGAATTTCGGGATTTCCTTTATTAGTGCACCTCTACGGTACCTAAGCTACGTCCCTTCCAAATTTCAAGTGCCTAGTTTAGCCGTTTAGGCTGTGCGTTGATTTGTCAGTCAGTCAGTCAGTCAGTTTCTCCTTTTATATATTTAGATTTGTGAACTTACTTCCATTTTGATTATCGAGTAAAATCATGATTTTTAAGTCTGCCGCATACTGTTGCCAAAACTTCTGGTAACAATTAATTTAATACATATACCTACTGTGTTTTATTTAATTTATTTAGAAAAACAAAACAATTGTACAAAAGATGAATAGCTTACATAGAGATAAAGTTTACATATCCCCAGATTTTATGTAAAATTTGAAGAGATCAGTGTTGACTTGATACCTATCCCAGAAAACACTTAGAGAATGCGGTTCCGAATCACGGTCGTATCGAGACGATCTCAAAACGGCCGTTCCCATATCGAACGAGTAGATTACGATTACGGCCAGCACTATTATCGTTTACGACAATTTGATTGGCCCACGACTAACGATATAGGAGCACGAAACTTCGAAACCTGTGACTTAAAAAAAAACGATTTACGAGAGTTATAAAAATTGTAGTCGCCTCCTATTGTCGATAATTTAAAACCAATACAGGAGTATAAATCACTACTAAGTTAATGTCAGTTTTGTTTTAAGCTTTGTGTTTGGATATGCGTTGGCAAGAATTTTATAACTTTTTTGGAGATATGTTTTTGCAAGGAGCCTCTCTTTCTGGATTTTCGAAAGCAGAAATACAGTAGGTCAATTTCAGCAAAGATAAACTTCAAAATTAAGATTATATTTTTCTAAGGCTGTACCCAATAAGGTCGAATATATGGATTTCATTTGTAGGGTATCTTGCTAAAACAATGATAAGATAACGAGACTAAGATTTAACATCATGTAGGTATATGGATTATTTATCAGTGGGCAAGAAATCAGCCGGAAAAAATTAACTATCGGCAAAAAATAATTACACAATTAACTTTCGGCAAAATTTTGGAAATGTTTTCGTGATGATTCAACTTCAGCATTGATCAAAGCAAAACCATCAAAGTAACGTGTAAGTAGGTACTTATTGTGTTTATCTTTTTCTGTAACCATGATTTCTTATCGTACAGATAAAGGAGAATGCCCGTAACCCTTTTCCTTTGGTGATAGCATATTTAACGGAAATTTAAAACAAATTGATAAAATTATTTATGCTTCGGTGAAATATTTTGCCGTCATTTGTTGGACGGATTTGGCAAATGGTATGGTCAAGGAATATTTATATGTTTTTGCCTTTAAAACATTCACATGAAACTAGGTTTTTTTTTAAAAAAAATGAAGATATTTAAATTTCTAAAATAAAATAAAAATCGTATGCTAACAAGTTTTCTTACAAACACAAATAACATAAGCAAAAATAACCTATATTCATTTTCAAAGTGGTAACATATTCGTAAGCTTATGTTGGCATAATTGGTACTGAAGGGCCTATAACGATGTATTTATGTGTTGTAATATCATTGGAAGAAACAAATGAAACTTAAACTGCACAGATAAAAAGCTAAATTTAAGTTCCATCCACATGGTATCCAGACACGGAGGAAATAAAAAAAAGTTTATATTATCTGTACTTATAAACTCTGGGTTAAGTCCTTCGTCGTTTACACGAGCTTATAATAATGGGTGTCCCATCCCTTTGTAGATTACCGCTTCCCGAAATCGTACTAAATCTTACAAAGCTATTACGATCGACCTTCCTAAGTGAAGAAAGAGTCCATTTAAGAAGTTTCGAAGGAAATATTTGGTTGTTTGGATTTGTTAAAGATGTTACCGTTTTGGGGATATACGGAGCGCGTATTGTGGTCTTTGTAAAAGAATTGAATAACATCCAACTGTGGGACCAGACTTGCAGGCATTGGCATTATTGGGACCGATTTTCTAAAACAGAAAATTTTATATTAAGAAATCTATTTACGAATTTTAAAAACCGCATGTTTCGTCACTGGATGTCTTCTGTACCAATCTGTGATATTATAAGTCTTCAATTTGTATTTGTTTTATTATTATTATTTTGTATCTCTCCTACGGAAAATCAAGGCACGGTCCTTTTAGAAGGTTTGTGGGGGTTGTGGGGACATATTTTTACTTATATGTATTATTATAAGTAAAAATATAAAAGTCTCGTCTCATTTACATATTTATTTACATTTATTGACTAGCCAAAAATCTTTTGCACCTGTAGAAAGCAGAAATTTGGCACAGTTTCTCCATATGTTTTAGAATTTTCGAAATTCCCACCATAACGAAATCGCAGTATCTACCTAGCACCAAATAAGTATTTCAAATTAAGTGATATTTCATTTTAAACAATGACAAAAAAACAATTCGTGATTGGTATTTGTTCTTCAGAGTATTTCTGTTGACAGAACTAGAGGGCTTTTGTCAAAAAAATTAAAAGACCACAAAACTAAAACATTTTTACCATGACTTCATATATGTAATTACGTATTGTATCTATTCCTGTCAACTACATATCGTGTGGAGTGAAAAAATAAAATGTTTAGTTATTCATTGCTAATGCCATAGTAGATGCTTTTTTCAATAATCGATGTCACAAATAGATACATGTCCTCGTATTTTCTGTAGCACTATAATTATTCCAGTAATGTGAGTATGTATGTGTTTTTTTTTTTAATACGTCAGTATTTTCAATATAGAAAGTAAAGGAAACATGAGAAACTTCGTTTACGGCTTACAGTTCAGCTTACATTTTCCTAAAAGCCTTAAGGTCGAGTCAAGTCAGAACTTCGTATTTGTTTCATATGGTACTATCTGTTATACGGGTCTGAGTCTTACCCAATGAAGTATAATTTGTCAGTACAGCAGCTCTAGCACGATAACGACAAAATTGCGCTCGGCTCACGCTGAAACTTCACTTTGTTTGCGCGAGGGTCCCGCGCCCGCGCAAAGGCCTATGGCGTTGTCAATGTTGACATTTTGACATAGGACCGCGGTGTTGTCGTGGCGCTGTCACTATCATACTCGGCCTGCAGATGACAATCACTAAGCTAAACCTAACCTTATGTACCTAACCAGTTAATTTTAATAAATTATGACATGAAACACTTCACAGGCGTTTTGTCTTGGCAAATAAAAGACTATCTTGTACTTTCGATCACTTCTATTCAAGCTACTTTACGACACCCTACACCAGCAGCGGTTCCCAAACTTTAAGACAACGGAAAACTCGACAAAGCCCTTTTATTTTATGGAACGTGTAACGGAACAGAACATCATCTGTTCGTTAGTTCTCAAACATATGAAACTTAAACCTTAATGAAAGGGAAATAATTAAATAAGTATTTCATTACAATCAGTTAAGATTAAATTATTCGTAAGTAAATCTAAAACAATAATAACTTTCATTATAAAAAAATAAAATACTGAATAAAATCTCATTGGTGCTGCCATGTAACAGAGTAAGGATGCTAAATAGGACCGTATTACGTTGGTTTATAGTTCATATTGCTGTGTTGGAGAGGAAGGTGGAATGTACGGAGAACAGCTGAGAAAAGAGATGCAAAACTAAAAAGATTCTATTGAAGTCACGATTTACAGTAGAGTAATGGAATGATATTGAAAGGTGAAATACCATGTAGGTTGTATAGCAAATAGACGAATGGCGCGCTTTTTGGCTGTATGGACGGCTTAGGGAGGGAAAATAAAAAAAATCGACGCCATCTTTTCTCCTCGGATTTTGTGGAATTGGTTGAATTTTCTTAATTTATTAATTTTATTGTTTAATTTTGTGAAATATCTTGTTTTCTTTGATTATAAAAGTTGCTTATATTAACCAAAGTAAAATCTAACTATTTATTGTATGGGATAACAAAGGAAGTAATACTATCCTTATCCCAAATATATTGAGTTTGGTTGTGTTAGTAAAACTCAATGTTTCTGATGAGGAGGAAAGATTAGTTAACGCGACGTTTGTCGTGGTTGGATTTATAGGCGCCTAACGGTGTCAAATGTCTATAAATTCAATACAACGCCTTATGGCGGGACCTTGTTATGAGACGAGCAAGGGATTGATTTATAATTCTATATTGTAATTCGATCTATAGTCTCCCAGTGCAGTCTTGGTTTGCACAGTGATTTCGGGGAACTGTCGAAGAAGATCCAGGCCTTAGGCACTGAGTATTGCGTGTAAATCACTACTGTTTCTGGTCTCCTATATATCTTACTTATTTATCCGCATTTTTATACATGCCCGCATTTCACACAAACCAAAGTTCTTTACGGCCGTGTGAATGCACATACACTCAGCTTTAGGGATTAGGTACTCGAGGAAAGCTGCCTCAAACTTCTACAGTTTAGTCAGGAGTTTCCCATTGCACCGTGGAAAACTACATAACTCACCACACGCACATGTTTAAAGTTAAATGTGAAGTAAAATACTTCTAGCTTGTTTATTTCACAAGAAGATAGACTAGGAATCTTATTTAGGCAGAAACTAGGCAGGTAAAATCAAGTACATAAAGGTAAATAGGATATTCTTAGGTATTTACTAAAATTAAGAGAAATCAGTCTAGGAACTTTTCTGAAATAGAATATAATTAATTTGGATTTATTTTTTATGAAAATGTCTTAATAAGAGATATCAGCGTTATGAGATAGATTGCAATATTAACTTCCTTATCTATTATTTACTTAACTTAGATCTGAGTCTACGGCATATGCTTGTTTCATTTATTGTATACCTGAGCTACGTGCTCACGTAGGGCCTTGACTTGAATAAGTCAAGATCTTCTTGGGTGGATGTCCTTCGAGGGATCATGGAGGCTCCACTCTTTAGATAATGGATGTTCTCTGTGGAAATGAGGAGACTCCATTTCGTCGAGTTGGTATATAATGTGTGAACCATCATTGCCAAATTGAGACTATATAATACTAGCAATATTAATTTTATGATATGACCATGTAAGGAAGACTAAATTGCATTCTATTTGCATAGGAAGGTATATAAATCCTTGAATCTGAATAATGTATGTGACTAAACTTCTTGGTGAAAAGTATAACCGAAGATTTACTAAAGTATTTTGAGAAACAGCTAAGATTACTTTTGAAGAAAGATCTGGCTTTACTATTTATGAATATAAATTAAAGATGGGAAACTTTTGGAGAAAATTCCATCTCTTCGAACCATGTGTATAATTAAAGATAGAATACTTTTGAAGAAAATTCTATCTTGCCTACTACCTTCTATTAATAATGAGAACTATTCACCAAGTTATAATAAACATACATAATACAGATCACTGTGAAGAAAGATCTAATTTCTACTAATTTTATTATTCTTATTAACCTTAGGAACATTCTTCTAAGATATTGTAATAAATATATTTATTTCATTTGGTTTTGTAAAATTGCTTGCTTTGATAAAGAAGTCATTGACTCAAAATAAAGTAAATTATAAGATTAGCATCTCCTTTTATGGGTATGTATATAAGTATATATACTTAGGATTCCTGTAGTCACCAGTCTGACTCGGCTCGACTTACTGACAAAGACAGTGTAAATTTACTGAGTCAATGCAACTTGACTTCCTCTCATCTTTTGCTGTAGAATACTAAACTATCTGATTGTTATTGAAAATAGTTAAATACTCTTCCCCCCCATAAAAGGAGTACAGCGGTGGGGTGCTGTCCAGTCTTTGGTCGAGGCACACAGTTCTAACAGAAGTTAGAGGGCAAAGCCCTGGCGCGGAGGTGGAGCGCTGACCTAAGCCGCAATACATAATTATTGATATTAATTTACCTATTTTTCATGTTTAAAAATACTTACTTTTTAATCTGTCAATATCTGGTTGAATGTTCCTCATCTTAGTACTTAAGTTTAATATCAATACCATTCTCACTAACTCTTAAAGAACCCAGGGTTACACATAAATCACAACGTAGGTCCTCTAAAACTAGAATGATCACTTGGCCAAATCTAGATCAAATGAAAATTTTAGTCACTTCTTAAGATTAGGTTAAGACTCTCTTAGTTTTAAGATAGGTAGGATTGTAAGGGATTTATTTATTTCTAATAGGGGGGGTCGTTACAATTTGGTGCCGTGACCAGGATTGTTAGTGAGTTTGGTTTTTGTAGGTTATGTAGGTTTCATTTGATCTAGACTTCTAAAAAGTGGCGATACGCCACAATTTGTTGCCGTGAAAAAGGAAGGGTTATGAGAATGGTATTTAATTTATAAGGTTGTAAGATTAGGGATAGGGAAGGGAATAAAATAGGTAAACATTTTGAGACGATTCACTATATTAAATATGAATATTACTGCACTAAGTAAGTTGTACTACGCACTGGTGTTCACTATCACTATTATGCCCGTTTTTCGAATCGCCGACCGGTTCTTGCATAGATTTTCTAGGATTTGTTTTTCTTTATAAGCTGGTCAGTGGGTCCTTTTCGGGGTTCTATTGGTTGTAAATACTTTTGGTGAATCAAGTGATTGTGTCTGATCTTGTTGTAATTCGTGAATACACGGGGTTGACACATCATTGGCACAATCAGTAGGTACAATACATGCTGTGCAGGCTTCGTTTGCTGTAAAATGGACTAACTAATGAAGTGTTTTCTCAAACTAAAGTTGCAGTCAGTTGCACTGGTGGAAAAAGTCTCCTGGGCTGCCCCTTTTCCGACACGCCGATCTGTTAGGTACGTGTTTAGTTGAGTTAGTACTTAAAACTTCTATGCCCAACTGGCAAAACATAACTTATAATTAAAAAGTAGATTTTCTGTGGTAGGTCTAGTCTAGTAGGGAATATTATTTTTAATTTATTCACTCATCAGACATCAGATAGGCAAAGGTTTAACGAACCAACCATACAGCCATGAAATAATTGTCACTGTCAAAAATCTATTATAAATATTTTTAATAAATTGGTTATTAAAATTACCTGGTACACATAAAACAGAAATAGGTAATTGATAAATGAAATTTAGAACAGTCGGTAGCTAAATTGTACACAATTAGTGAAAAGGGTTCTATTCATTCTTTACTGGAGCCGAGGGCGGGAAAATAGTTCGTTTTAAAATTACAGAAGTAAGATATCAGGAGTTGAACTTTATCCTCATAGATTTGATTTATCCTTCTTTCTTGTTAATAATGAAATTATTATAAACTATAGTAGGTATTCATTGTAGGTGTGTATGATGTATTAATCAAATAATTAATTAATTTAGGTAGAAATTCATATAATTAAAGCGAATAGGATAACTCAATAAATTAAGTGTATCTATTAAGTACATCCATGACTAGAATACTTTTAATTTATAGGTATAGGGTATAGGTGAAGTCATGGGTGACAGTAAATTTCTTGGGACCTGAGTTGGAGTTTTCTAGTCAGGGGGTTGCCCTGTACCCACTGTTTAGGAAAACAATTTGAGTTCGATTGCAGTTTATAGTTTAGATCAATAAAGAATTTTTAGGGAAAGAAAAGTGTCCGGAATGGTTGGGTTATGAACTCGTGACCTTAGGTTTAAATTGTACATACCTACTATGAGGTAGGATTAGGAGATAGGTATACTTAAATTAAGATTTTGTTGGGAAAGAAGAGATTGAATTGATATAGATCGGTTTATCATTACATAAAAGGTAAATGTAGTTCTTGCATTACATTTAATTCTAAGGTTTGTTTGTCCTTTATTCCGTTTATATTCACATAATTAAGTAGGTAGGTAGGTAAACCACTGATTTTCTCGATTAGGCAAATGTAGATAGATCGACAAAAAAAGTTTTTGTTTTATTGGCATATTATTTATTCATTTTTTTTGGTTCATTGTATGTTAAAGAGGTTGATTTCTATACATTGGGATTATTATATAATTTATCAGAAAACAGGTTACGTCATCTAGCGGATTTTGATTGAACTTTTTCAAATGACAGAAGATGGAATGCGGAAGTATCGATTAGCGCTCAGCTATGAATAACGGGTTTATGCTGAGTTAGTATACCAAATCGCGCATAGATGACTCTAGTTGTCTCAAAAGTAAACAAAATATCATTATACCTAGTGGTTATCTAGCGAATTTCAGTTAAACCTATTTCTGAGTATCAGAAGCTAGAGATGTCTAGTGTTAAGAAATAGAACTAAATAAGTAATATCGAAATTTTATAATTTTCATCAAATTAGTTATTTATTACTGGAAAAACTAATAAAGGTAAAAAAAAAAAAAGATTTATGCTGGTGAACTTTGACACAACTTCAAAATATAAGTTAAAGTAAATGTTTTAATTGTACTTTCCGTGCTTGTTTGGTTCAGCTTTATATTGCACAGTGTGTAAGAAAGAGCATTTTTGTCAGTATTTTTGAAGTTTTAATAATGAAAGATAAATGTATGAGAATTTGTAAGATAAATGTTTGGAAGAGATTAAATGTTCCTGAGGGTGTTCTATTTTGCTGTTCTGAAAAGTACGGGAAAATTTATTGTCTTTTGATTCAGAAACATCACACTTTACAATGGCTTTTCTATTTGATTAAGAGTTAGGTTAAGTCAGACATCAGTGCTAATACTGTGTCATTTAGAAAAGTCATACTACACACGAAGCTAACACTTAGCTTGCTATACTCATCGAGCGTCCACTCCACATGCTCCGTGTGACAATCAGCTTTTGTGTTCGGTGTAAAATTTAAGTTGTTGCTAAATTCATGGAATATTAGGCTTTTACGCTATTAAAGTCATCAAGTTATAGAAAGGATATACTAATGAATCTGATCATCAACACGCGTTGGTCGTGATTGGGTTCAGATAGATTAGTGCACATTGTCATTAGGACTGAGAGTGCCTCACAACCACTCTTTCTTCTTGGAGCTTGATGTCCTTGTGTAAATGAATTTTATTTCATTTGTTGAAGTATTCTTCTTCTATTCGGTACATATCGATGGAAGATAGAAGTAAGCTTAAAGTTTGGACCGTCGCTTGAGTTGTTGTTTCATGGTTTGAAAACACACTACATTAAAAACATGTCTGAAGAAAATGATTATAAATTTTCTAAAAATTAGTTATTCATTAAATTGTAATTCGTGACATAATTATGTTTGCGCAAGGGTGAGAATAGAAAGTTTACTTCAGTTGGATCTTCGATCACCTGTGTAAAATTTTGTAGTTTACAATTTAATTTAATATTTGAATAAAAATTCAGCAGGATTATTTTACTTTTAGTTAAGAAATTATTGTACGGGTTTTAGAATAGCAAAACGGTGAACCAAAATAACTGATAACGAGATATTTATTTAATAGAAGAAATTACCAACTTTTATCACAGGATAAATAATAATACCTTTTATCAGATGTAAAAAAAAAAGATCTAACAAGCAGTCAAAATGTGTAGAGCAAGTTAGGTAATATTACTATTTAAAATCAATTTGTTTTAGTTGTTTAAAGAGCAGTTGTCTTAGGTTCAGTTCTTAGGGTGGGGTTTTGTTGCGGCGAATAACAATTATTGTTCTAGGGTCTGAGTATTTGTTTTGTCTGAGTTTGTTTTCTGGAGAACTAACTTGTGGGAAGGCTTAGTGATAGGTACCTAATCTATTAAAAAAAAAAGGAGAAATGAACATTTCTGTGTAAGTAGATTAATTAAGGTAGGTAGGTAAATGTATTGTAGTAACACTTAGTCAAAACTCTTAAACAATTTTAGACGGACGGCGGACGGATTGGTCGCGTGGTGGTGACGCTGCCTCTTGTGCGGCGGGTTCTGGGTTCGATCCAGGATGGGGTGAATATTTGTGTAAACAAAAATAAAAACACGTGTTAGTGGCAAACTGTAGTCTCGCCTATTACAATGGGACAAAGGCGTGAGCTTATGTAAGTTAGTATGTGTTCATGCATGGGTCATAGGTGTTTGTGTCTGTCTTTGTGTGTGTTCCGTCCAAGGGACCCGCGTCGCAGGGGAGGGCTTTGATGTGGACCTTTGAGTGTGTAGTTGATAGCTCAAGTTGTTGATTAACAATCAGGGATTTTATTGGAAAAAAAATACATGTAAAAATAATTTATATTGAAAAACTTAATTTTAAAAACACATAGTGATTACCCGTGCAAAATTAAAATTGATTGTTAGAGTTACGTAGAATTAATGATTGAGGGTTATTTAAAAAAAAAACGCTGAACCGATTATGGGAAATTTTACGTTTTGAAACTTATCCAAACGGGAAATAAGTAGGAGTCTTATGTCGAAACTAAAGTTATAGGAAATATTTGAATTGTTTGTATGTTTGTTTGCATTGAATGTGCACCGGAGCTGCTGAATCGATTGAGAGTTTTCTTTCATCATTAGTATATAGATGAAGCATAGTAATAAGATAAGATATAAAAACAGTTAAATGTAAGTCGGATAACGCAAATTATATTTAAAAAAAAAACTCACATTTCAACAATTAATATAATTGAGCAGGAGTTATAAAAAACAGTCAAGTGTGAGTCAGACAACACAAATTATTTTATAAGTTACTTACATCTCATCATTTAAAAAAAAATGAATGAAATTTAATAGATAGATAGATGAAGCACTGTATTAACATAGGCCTCAAAATGAACAAATGCAAATCCAATCTCGTGCTTTATTTGGTAGTTTTGGATGACATTTGATAGGTCGATAGACGAAGCGGTAGAATAATACATAGGCTACAAAAACGTATTGAATTTAATTGCTAAGGTAAAAAGAAGTGTTACGGTTTGAGCGTAAAAAAAATAAAGTGTTTATAAAAGGCAAAAATTTACGTTTTGAATTTTATGGCATACGAGAGCAAAAACATTGGAGGAAAATTTATATTGTAAATTAGAAAATATTCAGAATTAATAATATGGCGGTAGTAAAATGCAGGTATAGGTTAAGTGTTTGGTTTTAAATATGTACAAACTGGGGGTTGTAGTGTATTACTTAGTATTTCAATTTATTAGGCTAAATAAAATAAAAAAATACAAAAAGAAAATAGGTATTTATTCGGAGAAGTCTACTAAGTGAAAAAGTACTTCATTAATATTAATATAAGGACTTTAAATGTAACTGCATGTTCTTATGCTGTTGAGATTTTGTATCGTGGTATTATATTTTTCAAAATAAAAATTCAGTTGACTATGTTGGATTTAGAAAAAATGAAACGGTATTATAAGATACAAAATTCTGCTTATCACATAGGGATTAACGATGTTGTTTGCAGTGAAAATTATGTATGTTTGTATATTGTAATATAGTATTGACAGATAAGTTTAGGACTTAATAGAGATTAATATTTTCAGAGCAGATTAAATCAAAATGATTAATTTTGTTCCTTGTTTAAATCACTAACAGGAGGGATCACAGGTGTGAATTTATGTAATGATTAAAAGTATGTATTTAATTTTAGAAAAAAGGAACAATTCATAAGTGTTTATATGTTGCGTTTAAGTTTAATTGTAGGTGTGAAAATATGGATAGCTAAAAACATAGAATATAAAAAAAGAGCCAAAGAGTTGTAAAAGAAAACAGGATACTTATACTTTCGGTCAGTTAAGAAGATTTGTACCGTCATATAGTTTAATATGAATCTGTAGCTCTATGTTTCTACATTAGACAAATCAATTATAAGAAAATATTGTAGGTTTCCGACTGCGACTTCGTTTGGGTGTACCTAGTTAATTTGTAACTTTTCGGGATTGTGTGATAAAATAAAGCGTCCAACCTCGTACGGACGGCTGCAACTCAGGTTGCCACACGCGTGCAATTTGCTGTTGTCAAAGGAGCAGTTTGTAATGAAAATGGATTGGCCCGATGCGCTGACCTCTGTACGTTGAATTGTAACCCCAAGCCGTCCAGATAGACAGAAACGTTCTTATTATAATACGTTTATGAATTGGGAATAAGATGATTGAAAGTGGTAAATCAATAGTCATAGATCTCTGATAGTTAAGTTGTTAGTATGACTGTTAAAAAAATAAATATGATAAATCATGAACAGGGTGATCCTGGCAGTAGGATCAGTCAAGTTTGCTGAATACTTAATTTGTTAAACTTTCAAATTAAGGAAGGAGGAAGAGGGATTAGATATTCGTTAGGTCTTGTTCAGCAGTGGGTGAGGTGTTAACTTTTATTTAGTCGTACAAACAAATTATCTCTTTGCTCAGCAGTGGGTGATTGTTAATTGTTTATGTATGCATTACAATTACTGTTATTTATAAAGGAAAATGTCAGTGCGCTTAGTAGTGGGTATTCCGTAGATAAGTACGTCAATAAATTGGCTGATAATTAATGTTAATATCTGCAGCGTTCTCAGTACAGTAAAGGGTATGCGTTGATAAATTAGTCAGTGAAATAGTGGAAATATATCTAGGTATAATTATCTTCGTTCAGTAGTGGAAATGCGATGATAAGTCAGTAGAAAAGTTCGGTATTGTGATAAGATATTTTTAAATATTTCGAACAGTGGTGGATAAAGCGATGATAAGTCAGTAAGTAGAACGAATTTTAATTGAGGTTAAACAAATTTCTACGATGGGTTTTGTTTGGGGTGGGCTTCGAAGATATCGTAGAATAAATAGACGATGAAAAGTTTACAAATCCAATATGAGTCTTTGCCCAGCAGATGGAGTAGATTAAATCGGTTATTGTTAAGATTAGCAAGCATTCTTATTCTGCAGTGGCCTTGGTGTTTATAATTTAGGTGGTTATGTTTAACTTTTGATTGGAAATAAAATAATTTTATTTCAAATAATTATTTTGATAATAAGACCATCGTTATAGTAATTACGAAATTATAAGTGTTTTATTAATTCTTTGTTTGAGACTTCAATGGTTCTTCTTATTTTAAGAGTTCAAACTTTTTATAGTTTGAATTAACCTTGCTTGGCAGCGTGTTTTATTCATTTTACACGTAGGGCGTTTATGTATATATTAGATAGGAATTGGATGTCCTTCGAGGGAACATGGAGGCTCCATTCCTTAAATTCTCCGTGTTCTTGTTTAATGAGTAAACCAGCATGGCTGAGTTATTAAAGGTTTAAAAATTAGATTTAATAAAGTATTACTATTTAAAATAGAGGCAGCAGCATATTAGGTTACATGATGCACTTCAAAAGCGACAAGTGAACGAGATAAGGGCGGCATCAAGATCAACACATATAACCTTAAATGTTGTTGTTTGAATTACGTATACCCAGAAGTTACTATTGTTGTCGAAAATAAAGAGGGAAAAACTGTTATATTTTACAGTTTTATATAAATGGGCAGATAATAATTTTGATTCAAGACAATTTTGCGTGGGTGAACAATTTTTAATTAAATAAAACGAAATATTAATGTACTTCCAAGTTTTCACATTCCAATTAAATATGGAACAAATTTATTATCGTTTGGTTTCAGAAACATTACACTTAACAATGACTTTTTTTATATGTTTAGGTGTTAGGTTAGGTCAGCGGACATCAGTGCAAATACTGGATCATATAAAGAAGTCATACTGCACACGAAGCTAACACTAGCTATGCTTACTCGTCGAGCGTCCACTTCACATGCTCCATACAATCATTTAACTCTTTTGTTAGATGTAGATATTGGGTTTTGTACTTGACTCTTGGGAGTTAAGGTTTCTTTACTGATACAGTGTTCACAGTTCTGTAAGGGTGCCCTAGTTAATCGTAGAATAACTTCATCCGAGAGATGGGGTGAGATTGAATAGTGCATTGCCATTAGGGCTGAGGGCTGCCTCACAACCAGTTCCTTCTTTCCAGAGCCTCAGCATTGCAGGGGAAATAATAACTGCTAATTTTTAGAGTAATAGAGCTCAATGTTTGGGTCTTCACTTGAGTTAACTGATTTATGGTTTAAAAGACACACCACATAAAATACATTTCTGAAAAAAAAAAAAAAACGATAGTAAATTAGTGACAAGTGGTTGGAATTAGCTTAATTCATATGTTTGTGAATAGAGTAAGAAAAATTTACTTCGGTTGGATCAATAATTGATCACCTGCGTAAAATTTTGGGGGTTGATTGTAACGGAACAGAACATCATCTGTTCGTTAGTTCTCAAACATATGAAACTTAAACCTTAATGAAAGGGAAATAATTAAATAAGTATTTCATTACAATCAGTTAAGATTAAATTATTCGTAAGTAAATCTAAAACAATAATAACTTTCATTATAAAAAAATAAAATACTGAATAAAATCTCATTGGTGCTGCCATGTAACAGAGTAAGGATGCTAAATAGGACCGTATTACGTTGGTTTATAGTTCATATTGCTGTGTTGGAGAGGAAGGTGGAATGTACGGAGAACAGCTGAGAAAAGAGATGCAAAACTAAAAAGATTCTATTGAAGTCACGATTTACAGTAGAGTAATGGAATGATATTGAAAGGTGAAATACCATGTAGGTTGTATAGCAAATAGACGAATGGCGCGCTTTTTGGCTGTATGGACGGCTTAGGGAGGGAAAATAAAAAAAATCGACGCCATCTTTTCTCCTCGGATTTTGTGGAATTGGTTGAATTTTCTTAATTTATTAATTTTATTGTTTAATTTTGTGAAATATCTTGTTTTCTTTGATTATAAAAGTTGCTTATATTAACCAAAGTAAAATCTAACTATTTATTGTATGGGATAACAAAGGAAGTAATACTATCCTTATCCCAAATATATTGAGTTTGGTTGTGTTAGTAAAACTCAATGTTTCTGATGAGGAGGAAAGATTAGTTAACGCGACGTTTGTCGTGGTTGGATTTATAGGCGCCTAACGGTGTCAAATGTCTATAAATTCAATACAACGCCTTATGGCGGGACCTTGTTATGAGACGAGCAAGGGATTGATTTATAATTCTATATTGTAATTCGATCTATAGTCTCCCAGTGCAGTCTTGGTTTGCACAGTGATTTCGGGGAACTGTCGAAGAAGATCCAGGCCTTAGGCACTGAGTATTGCGTGTAAATCACTACTGTTTCTGGTCTCCTATATATCTTACTTATTTATCCGCATTTTTATACATGCCCGCATTTCACACAAACCAAAGTTCTTTACGGCCGTGTGAATGCACATACACTCAGCTTTAGGGATTAGGTACTCGAGGAAAGCTGCCTCAAACTTCTACAGTTTAGTCAGGAGTTTCCCATTGCACCGTGGAAAACTACATAACTCACCACACGCACATGTTTAAAGTTAAATGTGAAGTAAAATACTTCTAGCTTGTTTATTTCACAAGAAGATAGACTAGGAATCTTATTTAGGCAGAAACTAGGCAGGTAAAATCAAGTACATAAAGGTAAATAGGATATTCTTAGGTATTTACTAAAATTAAGAGAAATCAGTCTAGGAACTTTTCTGAAATAGAATATAATTAATTTGGATTTATTTTTTATGAAAATGTCTTAATAAGAGATATCAGCGTTATGAGATAGATTGCAATATTAACTTCCTTATCTATTATTTACTTAACTTAGATCTGAGTCTACGGCATATGCTTGTTTCATTTATTGTATACCTGAGCTACGTGCTCACGTAGGGCCTTGACTTGAATAAGTCAAGATCTTCTTGGGTGGATGTCCTTCGAGGGATCATGGAGGCTCCACTCTTTAGATAATGGATGTTCTCTGTGGAAATGAGGAGACTCCATTTCGTCGAGTTGGTATATAATGTGTGAACCATCATTGCCAAATTGAGACTATATAATACTAGCAATATTAATTTTATGATATGACCATGTAAGGAAGACTAAATTGCATTCTATTTGCATAGGAAGGTATATAAATCCTTGAATCTGAATAATGTATGTGACTAAACTTCTTGGTGAAAAGTATAACCGAAGATTTACTAAAGTATTTTGAGAAACAGCTAAGATTACTTTTGAAGAAAGATCTGGCTTTACTATTTATGAATATAAATTAAAGATGGGAAACTTTTGGAGAAAATTCCATCTCTTCGAACCATGTGTATAATTAAAGATAGAATACTTTTGAAGAAAATTCTATCTTGCCTACTACCTTCTATTAATAATGAGAACTATTCACCAAGTTATAATAAACATACATAATACAGATCACTGTGAAGAAAGATCTAATTTCTACTAATTTTATTATTCTTATTAACCTTAGGAACATTCTTCTAAGATATTGTAATAAATATATTTATTTCATTTGGTTTTGTAAAATTGCTTGCTTTGATAAAGAAGTCATTGACTCAAAATAAAGTAAATTATAAGATTAGCATCTCCTTTTATGGGTATGTATATAAGTATATATACTTAGGATTCCTGTAGTCACCAGTCTGACTCGGCTCGACTTACTGACAAAGACAGTGTAAATTTACTGAGTCAATGCAACTTGACTTCCTCTCATCTTTTGCTGTAGAATACTAAACTATCTGATTGTTATTGAAAATAGTTAAATACTCTTCCCCCCCATAAAAGGAGTACAGCGGTGGGGTGCTGTCCAGTCTTTGGTCGAGGCACACAGTTCTAACAGAAGTTAGAGGGCAAAGCCCTGGCGCGGAGGTGGAGCGCTGACCTAAGCCGCAATACATAATTATTGATATTAATTTACCTATTTTTCATGTTTAAAAATACTTACTTTTTAATCTGTCAATATCTGGTTGAATGTTCCTCATCTTAGTACTTAAGTTTAATATCAATACCATTCTCACTAACTCTTAAAGAACCCAGGGTTACACATAAATCACAACGTAGGTCCTCTAAAACTAGAATGATCACTTGGCCAAATCTAGATCAAATGAAAATTTTAGTCACTTCTTAAGATTAGGTTAAGACTCTCTTAGTTTTAAGATAGGTAGGATTGTAAGGGATTTATTTATTTCTAATAGGGGGGGTCGTTACAAACGCCAAATCAAAGGGTTGTTAATTAACTAGCGATCCGCCCTAGCTTCGCACGGTCAATTAGGATTTACTTACACATAAACCTTGAGGAAAAAATATTTACATGATGATGAAAACCGTTTCAAAATCCGTTGCGCGGTTCAGAAAGAGTTAGCGGATAAACAGATAGACAGACGCGCGACTTCCTTTTATACCAGCTATCTGATAAAGATAAAGAAGATACACCGCAATACAATGAAATAAACGTAATTTTGCGGAACCCTAACGACATTTCCAAGGAACCAGTAGATTCCGTGGAACCCACTTTAGGAATCGCTGCCCTACACCATAATGAAGTTTCCTAATAAGCTTACGTAAACTAAATAGCCTATAAACTAGTCTGAAACTAAAGTCTAAAGTGAGCGTTTCTTCAATGTTCAATCCTTTCTTCAGTCGCGGAACCACTCTACCAAAGATTAAGGCCGATGGCGAGCCGTGATTGGCTAACACCATGTGACGTCATTGTAATCAGCTATCCTGCTCTAAATTACAGTGGGCGATCGAATCGTGAGTGCGGGATTATTATGATGAATGTCTCGAATCTCGATACATAGCTGGGTAACAGGCAATTTTGTAGGAAAACACGTTCGTTCGGTGCAGGTGGATTTGTCGGTTTGTTTGTCTGTTTAGATACGACTTGAGAGGTTCTTGATTCGGTTGTTTCTCGTACTTAGCTTTTCTTCTTCTTATTTTTAACCGACTTCAAAAAAGGAGGAGGTTTCTCAATTCGACCGTATTTCTTTTTATGTATGTCCGCGGATAACTTCGTCGTTTATGAACCGATTTTGATTATTCTTTTTTTGTTGGAAAGGGAGTATCCCAAGGGTGGTCCCATGGTAAGGAAACCAGGATCTGATGGTGGAATCCTGAAGAAATTGAGGGAACTCTCGACAAAATTGTCTTTTTGGGATTGAAGTCGGTGACTCTTACGTTTTTGACGTGGAAAATTACGTTTTTGACGCTCGCTTTTGATCGAAATCTAGCGCAGTGGTAAAGATATGTTCGAGGTTGTAGCAATCGAGATCATCCAAATTATTCACGAACTCCAAAAAGAGCTTTTGACTTATACCTATCGTATGAACTGTAAGATAAAAAAACACAGGCTGTTTAAATTGACTTAAGGACCTGATTGTCACTTCTGTAAGGACCTAAACATCAATCACTGCCTGTTGATTTAATTAATAGTAAAACGCATTCTCTATATTAAAGAAGTGCTACAATTGTAAAATGTGGACGATGCGTGTTTGCATTTTGCCTTAAAGAGGAGCGTCTCAGTTTGGACTAGCGTCTCAGTTGTTTTTCATGCTGTCTCGATGTCGAACACACGCCTCAGACTTGTGCGAAAGGGACAATTGCAGCTTTCCGGCGTATGTTTTTGGAAGTTTGTGCATTTTGTTTTTTCCAAAATTGTTCTTAGTTCTTCAACAGTCACCTCTTATATGTTAAAAATTAGTCTCAAATATCTTCTTGTCTACTAAAAATATCACAAAAATCAAAACGTACGGACCTAGTTTTTAGTGTTCCTGATACTATACAAAAATTTCACAGGAATCTGTTGACGTTTAGGGGATGGAATCCATTGACGCCGTTTGTATGGGAAAAAACACTGAGACGATCCTCTTAAGGGGGAAACGCTTTAAAATTGTAAAAGATTCTCTCAATCATTCTACAAAAAACTCCATTTACTTAACTAAAAGTTGAGCTACCTACCTATGTACGTGCACTTATAGAAAAACAACAATTAAAAATTACATTATGAATCAGTAAATTAAGCTTATGAATAAGTCAAAAATATCTCAACAATAGCAAACTTTAAACTTAGCCGTATGAGAAAACAAACAAACAAAAAGAATGAAAATTTAAGAAACAACAATTACTGGGAATAAGTAACATAGACAATGAGAGTAAAAGAGATGACAATAATTGATGATGTTTCGGGTATAATGGAGCGTGACGCAATTTTTGCATAACGTTGGAAGCGGAGTGCGTGTGAGAGCCGGAAGCGTGCGTCTGCGCAGATTAGTACCAAGATGAATGGAACTTGGGACTATGTGTTAAATTGCTATTGTATGGCACTTTTTAGCTCTGTGCCTCTATCACAGCTGTAAATCTGAAGCTTAAAATTAATATATTAGTTTCTTCTTAATTTTTGCGTGTAAATTAACAGAATAGACAACATAAGAATCATGACAATGGAATATAAATGTACGTAATGTTTGACCTACGTCTAAGTATGATGTTAAATTAGGTATCTATTTTAGGTGCGACAGAAAGCTTATACGCAACACGCATCAACCTATGCGCGTCGCACCAATGCAAGCGCAGAGTCCGTGCGAATAGGGACGCTACCACACTATTAGCCTGGTCGAATAAAATAGATACTTATTACTCCTGATGCTAGCGCAGTATAAATAGACTCTAGCGCAGTATAAGTAGCACAATTTATGTTTGTATAATACCCACCCCAATAGGATCTGTCATAAAACGATATTGGACAAATTGACACCCAATAGCAGAAACTTTAACTAAAGTTAATGTTAAACGACATACGTAAACAAGGACGGCATTACATTTAAAGAAGCTTAAGACCCAATTTCACCATACTCTGTTAGTTATTTAACAGACGATTAGCAGCTAACCCGAGATTTGACAATGTCATTTTCATACTTTTTGTTTGACGTTTTGTCTGATTAACTTCTTAATCGTGGATTAACTAACTAACAGAGTATGGTGAAATTGATAACTGAGTGTTATACGATTAAAATGATTATGACAGATTTTTATGTTTTATGGTAGTTATATTTAACAGGATGCCGAAAAAATTAAAGACGATGACAAAGTTTAGGTGCTTTAAGAGTATATTGAAATCACTGGTTTTGCAAATATGTCCTGTATAACATTAAAGATTTTTAATGACATTAGTATGATAAATCGAAAATGCATGTAAGTATTTTTTTTACCAGCCCATATACGTCCCCACCGAGTGGCACGGGCCTCCCTTCGTTACATGTAAGTATTATTTTGTATTAATTATTTTGTTGAATTTAACTAATGTATTTTGATTGAATTGTATTGTATTAATTTTCGCAAACAATGTATATTGTTTCTGAATAAATTGAACTGAATTGACATATTAACTATGGTGAGTTTCAGTCCATGTTTTGGAAATCCTTTTGTTAGTAATTTTACAAGACACGTCGTTAGGCCAAAAAGTTGTTAATATTATTAAGTAAAAATATGTTCTTCAAAATCAAAAATCTAAAGGAAGATGGGATAGTTAGCAGAAAAAACTAAAGATTAAGGTTATTAAGATCGTTTTAGGAGACGTAAATGCTGAGTTTAGAGGGTTTGTGAATTTATGATGATGATGATGATGAATGATGATTTTGTGCCATAGGTATTATGAGTGTTGCTACTAATAATAGGTTTAAAATAAATTTAATAAACTTAAGACTTTTTGTAGGGTAGCAGAGATGAAAACGCATATTTTGTATTAAATATTGTTATACTAGCTTTTTGTTTTTTCTAATGTCTGAGCTATATTACTGCAAAGTCTCGTCAAAATCTGTCCTGAAGTCGTTGTGTGAAGGAGCAACAATCATCCAATCATACTCAGAAACTTTCACATTTATAAAATTAGTAGGTTAATAATTGATGAATTAATTTACAAATAGGATTTTAAGTTAGATAGGAATATTTATTTAATATTGTTGTCGACGAGATATTTTTAAAATACATAATTATAATAAAATGACAACTTCTTAGTTGTATTATTTCGTTATATGCAGGGCTTTAGGTAAGGTTTGTTTGTCACCTATGTAAAACCATGGAAAGCGATAAATGATTGAGTATTGAGTATTAAATCTCTTTCAACCTCTCTAGTGGTAAATCAGTCCATGAAACTGAACAGCTTTCCCAAGGAGCATAAGTCGAAATACGAAAAAAAATTTTTTTGTTCCCATACAAATTTTTTTTACATACTTCGACCTTTGTTCCTTGGGAAAGTTGTTCAGTTTCATGGACTGATTAACCACCCGAGAGGTTGAAAGAGATTTACCTAAAGCCCTGTATATAGGACCAGTGAAACATGGCCAACCAAAGTCAATTTCTACCAATGACACTTAGACAATTGACAGCTACCGTTTTGTGGCCATCTAATTCGGTAATTTATATTTAACTAGGCTAACGGGGTGTGTGGGGTCATAATAACATCTTAGTGCTCCAAAATCGTCATACTCACCTGCTAGCGGTGCACCCTGCTGATCAGCGGACGAGGTTCTGACGTATTACAACCCTTATAGGGTTTTTTGCTTGATATTGGCGAATTTGTCATTCTCTATTTTAATTTCTATTAAAATAATCGTGATAAAAAATCACAATTGTTGACGCTATTTCTAATAAGGGATCGTTCAACAATTACGTGATCATTTTTGGCCGTTTTTTTAACCCCCCCCCCCCCCTATGTAATCACAGCGTAATCTCTTGTTTTTAACCCCCCCCCCCTCGCCTTGATTACGTAATCTTCGTCCGTGCTTAAAATGTAATGTTTGCTGTTTATTATTGGGTCTTAATAAATGACCTAGGAATAAGCTTGTGGCGAGACACAACCCAGTCGTGGTGGGAAGCTGTATTCGGTACTCCATGCTCATCAGTAGCGGCGCCTGCTTGTTTAAATTGGCTTTACAATAATGTTCTCAGGTGGATGACTAAAGTAGTTTTATTACTTTTCTAATTAAAAGTATTTCTAGCTTCCATAACACCTTTTTAATTTATTAGAAAATTTCTTTAGCTAACAAGTTATGAAATGATGACGTAATCATGGATTCTCTCCCCCCCCTCCCCCAAATAATCAGATGTATATAAAGCACCCGACCCCCCCCCCCCCTTCCGGTGATCACGTAATTGTTGAATGATCCCTAACACAAAAATAAAAAATTTGAATCTCCCCCGAAATTCGATTGCTTATAACTTTTAAACGGCTGAACATATTTTCATGAAACATGGCTAAGAACACACTGCATAAAATCTTATATATAAAAATGAATCACTAAATCTGTTGGTAAGAGCAAAACTCGAGAACGGCTGGACCGATTTGGATGATTCTTTTTTTGTTGTGTTCCTTATTGTCAGGAGAAGGTTCTTATGAAAGAAAAAACTAAAAAAGTGCCACGGGAACGAAGTCCCGGGCGGAAAGCTAGTTATTTATAAAGCGTAGTTACTATGTAAGCGTAGTAAGCACTTGAATAAAAAAAAATCTATATGACACAAAAAACTAAACAAAAATCGGTTCATCCGTTTAGGAGCTACGACACAGAATACATAATAGTACTAAGCTACGATACCACAGACAGATACACAGATAGTCACGTTAAACTTATAACACCCCTCTCTTTTTGCGTCGGGGTATTAAAAAATTGAATCATATGTGTACAAGTTAGCTTCCATTCGGCATTTCTTTTTAAACTGAAAGAATGTACTGTGTTAAAGACAGAACTGTTATTTAAACTGTTGTTTCAACTGTCGTATCAGCTAAACAAACTGAGGGTAATGGGTATTGATAATGTAAACAGTGGCAACGAAATTGGCTGAAATGTAATGGGCTTTATCTCTCCGTGGTTTGAAGTTTTGACGTCAAAACGAAGGTCAGTAATTTGAAACAATGTTTGACCCAATTCAAGAATAGAATAGAATAGAATAGAATAGAATAGAATAGAATATTTTTTATTTGCATTAAATGTGGTAGTGCACACAGGCGAGGTGTTATTGAATACAAGGTCAACACATTTAACCAAATTTTGGCATGCAAAGTTACAACTAAATAACATTTATGTCATAATTTTATACAACTAATCTAATAAGTCCGAAATAGAATAAAAATTATTAACAATGAGCCATTTTTTTAAAGTCATAACAAATCTATTATAGGTCAAGGTTTTTACATCATCTGGCAACGCATTATAAATTTTTACGCACATAGCATAACAGTGCTTCAGGTAGAGTGTAGTTTTAGGATTCCTGTCATAGACCAATTTGTCTGGATTTCGTAAAATTCTAGTTTGTATAATATCTGACCTTTTATTAAATAAGCTACTGTTTTTCTTCACAAATTTCGCAATTTCCAAAATGTACATTGAGGGAAGGGTAAGTATATTGAACTTTTTAAAATAGGTGTAACAAGATTCCGTAGAGGGTATTCCAGCAATGGCTCGAATACATCGTTTTTGTGCTTTAAATACTCTACATAGGTCAGTGCTGTTCAGACAACTTTACATTTGACCCGTAAAATAATTGGTCTTAAAATATGTATGTATGTATGTACATTCTTTATTGCTCAAAAACAGTGTTATACAAAACATTTTATAGGTAATTTAAAAGCAAAGGCGGACTTATCCCTGGAGGGATCTCTTCCAGTCTACCTTAGAGTAGTTGAGAGGAGACACAGGTGACGCGGGTTACGATGCAATTAAAAAGATTTAAAAAAGTAAAAATAGTAGTCAGAATTACTATTCTAAAGCGGAACAAAACAAGTAAATACCTAGTAATATATATTTTTTAATAAATCAATATGAAATTCCAGTTCTGGAAAAAATGATTTTTTTCGGGAAAGAGTAATCCAAATCGAATGAATTTTTTAAAAACTTGAATCTCAATAAAAACAATTTTAGAAATAGCGATGGTTGCAGTGTAGTCTTATGCGGATAATGAGAGCAGACATTTTCTAAAATTATTTTCAACAGTAGTCTAAATAAACAACATGCGTTTGCGCAACACTAACTCAAGATAGAGCATGAGATTGATGTTGTATTTGATAAAAATATGTTGGAACTTTAATTTACATTTATTTACATAAATAAAATAATAAGGTAATTAGGGCAAACAAAAATCTAATAAGAAACAAAAATCTAATAAGAAATGGTTAACTAACTCAAATTAGAAAATTGAATGAACGAAAGATATTTTGAGTTAAACTCGCATTTTAATGCATTTATACAAACAAGGCTAAGGTGAAAGCATTAACAATTAGACTGAACAAATCTACACTAATAATATTATAAAGAGGAAAGATTTGTATTTTTCTATGATTGTAAAGAATAAACTCAAAAACTACTGGACCGATTTCAAAAATTATTTCTCCATTAGAATGCTACATTATCCCTGAATAACATAGGCTACATAATTATCCCGAATTCCCACGGGATCGAGTTTCCGGGCGGAAAGCTAGTTGACTATAAAAGTACTACTTAATTCTGTAATTTTGAAACTTTTGTTGACGTTATTGAAAACCGGCTTAGAGTTTCAATGTTCTTCATGTGTAATACCCACGAATCGTACTAAATTACACTTACAGACTGAAAACGACGCCGAAAGTCTTGGAGATGACACCCATGGTTTTCTTCCAACCCTTGATGAGCTGGCGGCGGCGCACCCCACGGGGTGACACCGCGCGCGCATCCAACACTTCGTACGAGTTAATTTTGCCGGCTTCGACACGATCCAACAAAAATCCCTCAAATCCAAACAGGCTCATCAGGCCATCACAGAACACTTAGCACAGTTCCCAACCCATTTTAAATTTAAATACAATCCACTCCATTCAGTTATAAACGAATCGGAGTTGACGACGTCCCGCGTTGAAGACGCGAGAGGCGTGTGGCTACCATGGACGCTTGGTTTCGACTGACGCGCGACGCGACAAATCAACCAGACCAGTCGGTTTGAAATGAATCGCTACGAGACGAGTACATGCTACGGGGGTGTAGTTTGTATTAGTCTTGTATTGGAACTTGTAAGTTTTGTAAGCTCGCGTGAATCACATGCGTTGGATCTGCATATTTCTTTCCATTGCGCGGAAAATCTTGCGGAAGTTGCCCTTGGCGTCGAGACCTGATCTACACGCAAGGGTTTGCTGAGGGCTTCCAAAGTAATAATTTTCCACACCTGACGCAATAGTGGGTTTATACGTAATTATTGTGTAGAATTGTCTCTACATTATGGTTTTATTTTTTCCGTTCATGGTATTAGAACTTCTTATGTATATAGCCAAGTAAATGACAAATAATTATATAGATTGTAATATTAAGTTACTTACTTATAGCAAACAAATCCCAGATATTAAATTGTTTAACTAAAATGTAACTTTGTGAATAATTCTTGAGTTACGTTTGATTTTCAAATTTAAAGTTTCTTAACATCCGACATTCAAGGCTTACATACCGCATCAAAATCAGTCTAATCATTTAGGAGCTACCATGCCACAGACAGACACACAAATACTCACATCAAGCTTATAGGTACCCTTCTTTTTGCAACGAGCATTAAAAATTAACTTTGATTACATCAAGAGGGCTAATTTTACTCCGAAACTTTAAATCTTAATGGTAGATTAGACTGAATCTTAATGGTTGATTTTTATTGCCATTGAGGGTTTGAAGTTAGACTGCTTTAAATTTGTAGCACTCTTGACACGCACTGAGGGCTAAAAAATGCTTGTGATTGATCGGAGTCATTGATCGATGGTAAGAAAAATAAGGGAGAGGCCTTTGCTCAGCAGTTCTTTGAACTGTGATCATATATGTTTTTATTTATTTAATGTTGTTCTCAAGCAGCCCTAAATCACATGCAATCTATGTCCACGTCCAGTCGTCCAGCGCTGGGGTCTTTAGTCGCCTCGAGGTTGGCATCGCGTGCGCTCTGCTACCCCTGAAGGCAGCACCTGATTTACCTCTCCATGCGCTGAGCAAACGACAAGTGACGTGACAGCTTTTTACGGTTTTTTTTAAAGCTTTTTTTTATTTTACGCAGTATACCTACTCAATAAATGGGCCAGTGCTGTAATTTTTGTAATTGCGAAGTAAAAATGGCAAAGTCAAGTACATTTGATCAATTTTCAATTTTGTAAAAACGATAAGTACAGTACATTTTTTTGATATAATTTTTATTCATTAATAAATAATTCCTTGGTATTCTTGTTTTCTAAGAGAAACTAATGTCGCACAAAACTGGTTAGTAAGGAATATACTGACATACTTTCAGCTGTCCTTTTTTTCTGATTATTAGTTCGTCATGAAAAACTTATGTTTTTTTTTACTGTAAAATAATAATACTAAGTAAAAACATACACTACATTGAAATGCAAGCGCAGAACGATAGATACTAATAAACTCTGGTCATTGTCTTTATTTGAAAATAAGTTCTTGACGTAAGAAGTAAATTGCGCCCACGCAACCAACTCGAATCGAGTAAAATGTGGGAGAAAACAGCGATAATGTCGCAGTAAACATCAAGTAGAAGAGGTCTAGAATACAGTAACTTAGCACACATTTTTTATTTATACAAATGTAATCAACAGCATAACGTTAATAGTATAGATTGTAACGTCTTAGATAATATACAAATACATAGCCAATTATATTTAATCGACTTAAAGAACAGAAGGTTCTCAATTCGACTGTACGTTTTTTTGTATGTTTGCTACGCGATCACTCTCACAATTCTGTATTGATTTTGATATTTATTTTTTCGGTAATACTTTAGAGGTTGATATTTATTTTTTCGGTAAATTTATTGACTGAGAATCACAAAATAGTTTTCAAAAAGATAAACTGAGGCAATCAGCTGATCACACAAGTTGTATGGAGAAATAAGATTCTTCACATTTTGAGTTTTAGACCTATATTCAATAGGGAAAGTTGTTTAGTTTAGAGAGGTTGAATCATAATTTTCGCTTTTTCTCTTAATTTTCGCTCATTAGTTTAAAGTAGCATTATATTTGTTCATCGGTCTGCACTACATCAAATCCTCTAGCACATGATTCGGCTACGGGCTCCTTAAGATATTATAAGACCATTTGTAATTTAGTAATAAGGTTATTTTATCTGTTAAGAACAAATAAATATGGTTTATGATTACCTCATGCTACAATTCTTGACAACAGAGTCCACAATTGCTAAATGTTAGTGCTACTGTTACATCCATAACTCCATTAGGTCAGTCGAGGGTAAAATTGTGGTCAATAACGTCAGTTGATGTCAGACCTGTGATATCATTGTATTACTCATGTTATGAACCAATCGATGTGCAGATTTCATATGTAAATGTAGCATAAAATATTGTTGCATTGCCGTTTTCGCACTACTGACTTTTGACCCTACATATTTAGTACGTATGACTTAATTTGTGATACTTTACCGACCTTTCCGTGGTTTCGTCCTCGAGGATTTAAGGATACATACACTCAGTCGCAAAAACATTAATTATAGTTAAAGCTTCTTTAAAAGCAATGCCGTCCTTCTAACGTTAATAAGGCGGAAAGTGACAGTGTGTTATTTAAAGTGGTAATAAATTTAATAGACGTCTCTGAAACTAGGTGAGATTAGCCCACATCTATACTGAAGGTTCATTACATGCGTTGGTATTTCTTAAATCGGATGAGTAACATTCAACATTCGAATGTTTATAACTTTTAAACGGCTGAACCGATTTTGATCAAAAGCTAAGAACCCTCTCAATCACGTCAGCTTGCAAACGAAAAAATGTTTCTAATGTTGCTTTCAACTGTTCTTTCCATATAGTTTTGATATAAAAATATTCAACAAGTTTGTATGTAGCATGCTTTTTTGTATAGTATCTGTTTCACAATCGCTTCGGATTTATTTTCAGACGGTGAAACAATTTCCTCTGGTATTATGTAATAACTAGCTTTCCGGCCGCGGCTTCGCCCGCGTGAACTTCGGGAACCACGTGAAGTTTTTTCCCGCTAACTCCCGTTCCCGTGGGAATTTTGCAATATCCTGTTGCAACTAAGCTTTAAGTTTACTAAGGTACCTGCATGCCAAATTTCAAGCGTCTAACTTAAGCGGTTTAGATTTTTCATACAAAAGGATTTTTCCGCTAATTCCCGTTCCCGTGGGAATTTCGGGAATTCCTTTCTTAGTGCACCTCTACGGTACCTAAGCTACGTCCCTTCCAAATTTCAAGTGCCTACGTTTAGCCGTTTAGGCTGTGCGTTGATATGTCAGTCAGTCAGTCAGTCAGTTTCTCCTTTTATATATTTAAAGAAGATATCGGCCGCAAAGCCCCATAAAGGATTTACTAATCGCGACTCAGACTCTGATCTATACTTAAGTGACAGTAGTCTTTGTCATTTTGATAGTGACAGAAAGAGACAATTAAATACTTAAGTATAGATCAAGATATAAGTCTCCTTCTGTAATACAGGCCTTCGATAGTCTAGAAATCTTAGACATAGTACGAATAGCATCATTCCTTGGCACCATCATTATCACGCAATAGGCGCTACAGTGTAAGTAGACATGCGATTACTAAGTGAAGAATAATATTATATTACATAATGGTGCGAATATAATATAAACTGTAATAAAACTGTGAGGTAACGACGAGGAAACAAATACATAACACTCATCATCAAGATTAACATTTCATTTTTTTTTTCACTTTTCTCAGACGTTTGTTTAGCCTTTGTAAACTTCCTATTATTGTAAACTTATTATCCTCTGTATTATCATATTTATCATTGTACAATGAATAGTATGTTTTTTGAAGTGAAAACTTCTTTAGCGGCGTTGAGCACTTTTAGACTTTAGCATGGGGAAAAATGTTAACCAAACCAAAATGTTAACTCGCGTCAGATGTCACGTGACCCTGATCGAAAATGCGTAGGACAGGGTTGCCACCTTTTTAAAAATGAAAACTTTGAAGTTTGCGTTGTGCACTTTGTAGTATGGGTGGAAACCCGGACGGATGGCAGCCCTATGGTAAAATTATCTCTGTGACAGATGTCAACGATGTCAACGATTATTCGCACATAGCGCGCAAATACCAATAGACTATTTAACTGAATTGAAAGTACCTAGTCAGTTTGGTCGAGTGGAACGGATTGTAAGCAACAAGTCGGGGGTTCGAAACCACGAAGTGAACTCAAGAAAGTCTTTTTGTAGTTTTGGCCGAGTGGTGAAGTTATCAGATTGTAGGCGAGGCGTCGAGGATCGAATCCTGAGAGAATAACGGACTCTTTTTGTGTATTTTTCTTTCCATATTGACGCACAACGTTAATGATCAAGTTTTTACTTCTGCCGGCACTCCCGGAGTGCAACCCGTTGTTTTTGAAGTGAAAACTTCTTTAGCGGCGTTGAACACTTTTATACCCTGTTTTTTATTCTCAGAGACTAAATTGACATATGCAAATGTCAAATTTACAAATAATGATACCAGTTTTTTTTAATAGTGCTGTACCTAAATTGTCGATTTTTGAATCGAAACTTTAAAAAAACGTAATAATAATAATTTTGTCTTTATTAGATGATTAGCTTCTTAGTTTTCTATGATATTAACATTTTAAAAATTATTATCAAAATGAATTTATAATAAAACCACTTTTGATGCTTATAAACAAAAAAGATAGTTGCCATCAGTGTTGTTCCCAACAGTAAAATACGACAATTCACGCTCTTATTTATGACAAAATCACTAAACTGTTAAGAAATACGGCACTTAGTTAAATATGACAACAGCAAACAACTTTAAAAAAAGAAAAATCTATCGGTAACTATTCTATTAGTTATTTGTGTATGTTAGCGAAAAACACGGTAATTTCTATTTTTGATACGGCAACCCTAAAAACGCGGGACGCCCTCAAAAACTTTGCAAAAAGGGCTATTACAAAATGTCTGATTTTATCTATCAGACAGGCAGCCATGGGAATGAACTGCTCAGCTCTAGAGTTATTTCAGATTTAGTTAAAATTAGTAAATAAGAAAATTTGTAATGCGATTTAAAAGAGCAACCTCAGAGTTTCTTGCCTGTTCTTCTCTGAGGAAGACTGCACCTTTGCGAATAGGCGTAGAGTCAGTAGGGTCAAAAGAACGAATGCGTATGTACTTATGTATTTAAATCGTTTAATGTATGTTTGTATGTATTTCATTGTAATCTTGACTTGTTTTAAGTGACATCCTGAATGTCCTATAAAATAAAGATTTTTCTAATCTATTCTATTCTACTTTTTTAGATATGAATAAATTAAATTAAAAATGTACTGCGTTTTATTATGTTTTCCTATACTTCTAAGGGATAAAAAAACTGGCGAAATGCCCGGCCGGCATTTATTTTATCGATATAGCGGTGCATGAGCATAATAAATACTACTTATATCGTAATGTCCCTACATTACGTTACGTTTAAAGTAAGTATTTCCTCCCTTCTCTTTAAGTAATATAAAACCGGCACCTAATTTTGATAACATCGGTTACCGTTAGTGGCACATCACTATTTAAGATTTGCAAAAAACTGGCATCCCAGGTATTGTCAATTTAGTCTCTGAGAATAAAAAACAGGGTTTAGTATGGGGAAAAAATGTTAAACTCGCGATGAACTCGCGTCAGATCGTCAGATGTCACGTGACCCTGATCGAAAATGCGTAGGATAGGGTTTCCACTTTTTTTGAAGTGAAATCTTCTTTAGCAGCGTTGTGTACTTTGAAGTATGGGCGGAAACCCGGACGGATGGCAGCCCTATGGTAAAATTATCTCTGTGACAGATGTCGACGATTGTTCGCACATAGTGCGCAAATACTGATAGACTATTTTACTCAATTGGAAGTAGACAGTTTGGTCGAGTGGAAAAGTTGCCATATTGTAAGCAACGGGTCGAGGGTTCGAATCCTGAGAGAATAACGAACTCTTTTTGTGTATTTTGATTTATTTCCATATTAATGTACAACGTTAATGTTCAAATATTCACTTCTGCTAGCACTCCCTTAGTGCAACCCGTTGTTTTTTTAAATTTAAAAATGTATTGTAAGTTTAATTTTCTGATTAATTTTCTTTTTCACGTTATTGTGCACATCGTACTCGCCTCACTTCGTCCAATCTCTCTTGTTAGGTCTGATGTTAAAAAATTTTTCCTAGAAATAAGCAGTGCCTGTTGTGTCGTCTCTCTCTTTGCATGTTTCTTTTTATATGTCTATTGTGTACAATAAACAGTAAATAAATAGAAATGAAGTATATATAAGGTCCTAATTTATTAGTCACTTACCTTCTAAGGCGTTATTGTATAGGTTGATAGTATTCCAAAAAACAACATAAAAATTAATTAACTGAAAATTAAATTTTGTAAAATAAATAAATAAAAAAATTCCATTTAAAGATAAAGGAATGGTTCTCTTTCGATTATTGCCGTCCACTCCCCGCTCGCCCGCTATACTACTGCCATTATTATTTACGTTTGAATGGATGGGTTTATTCAACATAGTAATGAAAAAAATTTCATAACAAAATTTTTCAAGACCTTTTAAATTTAATATTATGCTTTTGTTTTTTGACTCAAATGATATATTTTGACCTACACAATAACGTGTTAAAAGGAAAGTGACTAATAAATTAGGACCTTATATACATACATATACGTTAGGCAGTTTTGGTGTTTTGACACCAAAGATTGTCTCGTTAGGGTAGGCAGAGACCACAGATACAAACCACCTCTACATTCAATTCGCTTCATACATATTCATCGGATTCGTGTGCTCCTATATAATCTAAAATAAGGCTTTGGAGACTCCTAATTAACTTACAAATGGAAATTAACATTATCACTTCAATGGGATGATAGAATAACTGATTTTGAAACAAAGCCAAGCAAGAGCGAATATCTAGCTCAAATGGCCGTATTCTTTAGAAGCTTATTTTTTTTCAGCTCAAGGATTTTCAGCTTAAAATCTCGACGAGTTCCTGTGATAAAGGGTCTTTACAAACGAAATAGGAGTCTCTTCTTTTTATCGTGTAGGTATAGTCAAGTATGTGGCGAACTTGGCTAACCCTGGTGTCAGAGTTTAGGAGTTAGGAAATAGGAGTGACCCGGTAACAGTTCACTTTTTTCCTTTTGAGGTACACTTAATCCCCCAAGCTAAAGGGTCAAATTCATCTTAATTTGAACCTTATTACCAGCTGCCAAGCATCATGGGTAGATACTCAATTGAGGGAACTGACTGTACGGAACCGGAACCCTAGGAGCCTAATAAGATTTAGGCGCGTATTACAGAAAGCGCCTCTTTCTCTCACTATCAAAATGACAAAGGCGACTACAAATCAAGAATAGATCAGAGTCTGAGTCATGTTCTGTAATACGGAGCTGATAGTATTGTAGCTTAAATTCTACATTATAAGTAAGTAGGTATGCGTAAATAGTCATACGCGTGCATACTGCATTATGTGTCCATGACTTTCGCATTTAAAGGTTATTTTTAAACCAAATCGATGAGTAAACAAACACACGCTACACCTACTTATCCGTGAATCATCTAGAAACAGCTACCGAACAAATAAAATAAACTGTGTTGAAAATAAACTGAAAACTAAGATCCGTATTACAGAACGCTACTCAGACTCTGATCTATACTTTGGTAGCAGTCGACTTTGTAATTTTGATAGCGAGAGAAAGAGACAATCAATACTTAAGTGTAGATCAAAACTTGATACTCCTTCTGTAATACGGGCCTACGGGAGACCTTTCACAGGGAGACATTCACGAGCTGATTGTAGTGGTTTAACCTGAAAAAGTAGATTCAATTTTCTGTGGTGTAAGTCCATGTAACTAAAGTTGATTTTTATAATTTGGATACCTAAGTCGAAAACAGTCGGGAGCTTGACTTTTTCTATATGTAATTTTTTTTCTGTTCCACGTGAGCGAAGGTACGGGCGGAAAACTCAAAAATGCAGAATTACTTAATTTATATAAAATCTTATTTGCACCAGTTCTAACAATAAAGATCTCTGATTCTGTCAAACAAACACAACTTTCATCATCGTGTCATAATAAGCTGGCCGAGAAATGCTTTCGCTCCCGATTCATTGCTTCCCCTGCACCTAATATAAAACTGACGGTGACCTACTAAACCGTACGTGTACAAATAAACAAAACACTAATATAATGTAACATGGTAACACGTGCGGTAAGACCATAGAATGGTATAGGAAAGATGTTTCTACGAACTCGGCCTTATCACCACGAATCTAGAAGTGCTTCTTATTAGGTATTCAGCACTTCGTTAATTTTTATAAATTAAATTTTTATCAATGCCCAGCCCATATTTTTGTAGCCAATTTATAAATAATAAATGTAAGTCACAATGTTAGACAATGTTTTTGTGAAAACATTCACGACATTTCATTGTTAAGTGCTTACGTTATTATTAGCTTATGATTTTAGGTATTGCATGTATTTTTGGTTGATTTATTTTTTCGTTTTCTTCGGACCTCTCCACCTACTTTTGTATAGACCGTACTACAACGTCACAAAAGGAGGCGAAGCAATGGTCTTTTGCCGCTTGACATTTGAACTAGTGGTCATGCTGGCCTCCTCGCACCCCTTCCTTCACCCCCGTCACTGCCGGGACTGCGTGCCCACAGCTACGCAAGCAACGTACTATTAGGTTCTTCTTTCCGTCGTTATTCTAAGGTGACGACCTATATCTCATCTCCGAATCAGTGTTACGTTCTATGGGCCCCGTATGTCGAGTGAGGGCTTCATTTGAATTTCTTTATATTCCTATCTAGGTGTATAATGACTGTATACCAGAATATCTATATAGCTCTTATTGCAACCGTATAGAACATACGTATGTGTGGAGTACAAAGGTGTTCACTAAAATTCAAATTAGTTGTATTGTGTTCAGATTTGAGAGGTGGTTTGGAGACTCTATTTTGGTTAGGATAGGAAGTCGTTTTGTAAAGTAGAATATAATTTGAACACAGGAAAGTGCGTCTTAAATTGATTATGTGCTTACAAGCCGCGTGAAAAAAGTAAAAAATATAATTAAGTGACTTAAATAATTCACATCCTGAATTTTAGCTAACTTTAAAATGGTCACCGAATACGAGAATTCAAAGACATCTGATTTACTAAAGAGTTTTTCAAATTATTAAACTAGTTTTATTCAACTTTCACCAATAATTCACCTAAACTGACGATACTTGACGTCAGCTAGCAGCCTCCCTTACTAAAATACTCGAATATATTTTAAAATACAGTTTTTTGTTTAATATCGTTTCATATAAACATTTAAAGCTAGATCAATGAAGATAAATCAAAATTTTTGTATGGAAAAAAAACATCGTCCAAATGACTTGAAACTTGATATTACCAGACAATATCAAGTACTTTCAACACAATTTGTGACAACCGTGTTTCTGCGTTTTACAAAATTCATCCTCTAAGACGTTAAAAAAAAACAAAATCTGAAAATTTTGGAAAAAAATTTTTTTTCCCTTTTTACGTTCTATCAACGTTACTGACACCGTAATAAAAAATTGCGTACTGATTAAAAAGTCCCCCTGTATACAGGGCTTTAGGAGTCCATAAAACTGAACAACTTCCCCAAGGAACATAGGTCAAAATACAAAAAAAAAAATTGATCTCCCATACAAAATGCGCTATATGCTGATGAAGTTTGTATGGGAACTCAAAATTTTTTTTCGTATTTTGACCTATGTTCCTTGGGAAGTTGTTCAGTTTCATAAACTGATTAACTACCCGATAGGTTGAAAGAGATTTACCTAAAGCCTTGTATGTGTCACTATTTGGCACTATTTAGGAACTGTTCTTTGACATATCCAAAACCAAAATCAATTTGTCTCTGAGGCTGCTAACTATACGATTAATTTTTGTTGACTAATTTAAAGTCAATATGGAAGCCTCATTTCGATAATAAAAACGCAGTTTTAGCGTTTTTATTATTTTGATTTAAATATTTGCAAACCAAATTAAAGTTTATTCAGAACTACGATAATCATCTCTACCTAGTTTTTATAATTATCGTGATCATGACCTGCTGGGCTGTACCACTAATTAAAATCTTTGCATCAGGCGATCTCTATAACTATCTGATAACATTCTTCCTTGGATTCTACCCTGATAAACATTAATTAGCGAATTAATTAGTTAAACGCAGAATTAATGGAAATAAGAAGAAAATCTTTTCATTTGCTAGTTCATAATAACTTACTTGTATGTTGGGACAACAAGGTAAAATAAGGCGTTCGTATGGGCCAGTTGAACTACGCTTGTAGTCTAAAATGGTCTCTTTTTTTGGGGATGTTTACCCGTGTGGTGATCGGATGAGAATAACACCACCCCATCTCTTTCCGTGGGTGTCGTAAGAGGCGACTAAGGAAACACAACACAAATGAGACCTGCCTCCTAGTAATCCATCCCAGGCAACAACACTTCATTTTTTTCTGAATCTGAGGTGTCGTCCTATGGTCTCATGCGGTGTGGTAGGCTCTGTAAGGGGCCGTCTGGTTCGCGACCACCCTCCTACCGAAGTCCGACGCCAAACAGCTTGCTGTGTTCCGTCGATTCGTGGGAGTACCAGTGCCTTTATAGGTATTTTCTGGGTTAACTCGCTCCAACCTTATCTTTGACCTTTATGGTCAAGATTGAGGTCAAGAGTTAAACCATCTTATAATATAAAGAAAAACATCCCCAAAAAAAGAGGGGTATCACCAACCCACGACAAAAGAAAGGGTTGTTATAAGTTTGACGTGAGTATCTGTATGTCTATGTGTGGCATTGTAGCTCCAAAACTAATGGACCGATTTCGATGTTTTTTTTTTGTTTGAAAGCTGACGTAATCGAGACGGTTCTTAGTTATATTTGATCAAAATTGGTTCAGCCGTGTAAGTTATAATTATAAGCGATCGAATGTCGGGAGTTATTATACATTTTAGAGTCTTATTCTTTATTTATTTATTTATTTTAACAGTTTATTGTACACAGGAAAAATCACAAATATTACAGACAAAAAGAAAAACGAACACAAAAGGCACAGCTTATTTCTTTAAGAAATTTCTTCCAGCAGACCTGGGACAGTGAGAGGCGTAAAATAAATAAAGACAGACATGCACAATTAACCACTGAAATCTAAATATTAATATAAACTACATAAAAATACAACTACACATACATATATTCTTCTTATCGTGTAGGTTCAAGTATGTGACGAACTTGACTAACCCTGGTGTCAGAGTTTTCAAACCGCCAAATGGCCTCTGACTTGGTTCTAACGACTGTAGTCAATCTACAACAGCCGGGACCGACAGCTTAACGTGCCCTCCGAAGCACGGAAACGCTCGTGGTAAATTGTCACTTTGGTTACCCATCAGGTTTCCTGCCTCTGTGTACGTTGCTTAACTTCACTGATCGGTTGAAATCAGCGAGCGGTACTGGGCTACGAGCGCTTTTAGAGTTAATGTTAGTAAAGTCACCCAATACGATTGTCATGTCATGTTTTATTGACATCTCTTCTAAGTCTATTTAACAGACACGTAAGCATAGACAAAAAAAGAAGGTAAAATGTAAATTAGTAATTAAATAAGCAATTAGGGCGTTTATTGTCCGTAATTGACAATGACTGCGTACGTACTAGCTACTCGTCTTTCCACTATTGTTTGTTTTTAGTCGCAGGACCTGTGTCCTCAGAGACTTCAATAATAAGAAATTAATTTTAAGTAATTTTATGTTTTGTTTTAGATAGCCCAGTGGCTCTCGCTGATCTCAACCGATCAGTGAGGTTAAGCAACGTAGGTACACAAAGGCACGGGACCTGACGGGTGACCAAAGTGGTAATTTATCACGAGCGTTTCCTTGCTTCGGAGAGCACGTTAAGCTGTCGGTCCCGGCAGTTGTCGATTGACTATAGTCGTTAAAACCAAGTCAGAGGCCATTGTAAGGTTTGAAACCAGGTTCGCCACATACTTGACTATACCTACACGATAAGAAGAAGAAGATACAACACGAACTTCCGAATGATGAAGAAGTCCTGTTAGGTTTTACATACCCCGTCAGGGATTATGGGCGTGAGTAAAAAACCTCTACATAAAAGCTGAGTATATAAGGGTACTGGTCGTTGATAAGTCAATGAGTATACAAGTGAGGTAAGACTTAAAGGTTTTGGTAACATTGTAGAGTCCAAATCGCTATATTCCGAAGTTATTTAAAGGAATGAATCCTAATTATAATGGTTTGTTTGTATCATACCAACTGCTTACCTCAATAGAACACGGGCGTGATCTTAAGGCGACTACAGCATCCGAAAAAGGCAGCACACATAGGAATAGTGCCATCTCCGTCTCTCAACAGGCCTCGCCGGCAGTGCGGACAGTGTCGATACACGAAGTTTACGGACTATGAAAGCGTGCGTGCGTAAAAACATGATCGAAAGTTAGAAAAATGAGATTTATGTAAAGGTAACAGCTTAAATCGAAAAATGCGTTAACTACTTATCGAGAGTGTTCAATCACGAACATTTTGATAGCGAATTCAAGTTCCTGCGTTACAGCTTAAAAGATACACAATATTGGTATTTAGAGGTGACTTTGTGAGCTTTTTCTATCGAACCAAAAGTGCTGAATCATGTTTTCAGCAAACTACTTATCTAGTTTATGTCCTGAATATTACCGTAGTATTTTTTTTCTTCGATTTAATGCAGTGCGTCATGCTTATCTACGCATCATGAAATCGTAATTTAGGTGCTGTAGTCGCCTTAAAGGTATGTAATTTATTTATGTAAACGCATACAAGAATTACAAGACTAAACAACTTTATTTTAATCTACGCTGGATCTACCAACAGTTGAAACGCACGCGCATCTCGCATGTCGATGTCGCTCCGGCGCATGAAATGGGTCATCGGGCGGAAAGAATGGCTGCCCTATTCCATATTTAAAAGCTTTGTTTATATTGTCGCTTTATGACGAAATTTAATCATGGAAGTACATACAAATCCTGCACACACGGGTGTGCAAGAATCTCGCGAATGTTAAACAAAGAAAAGTGACAATGTACATCTGACAATGTAATGTTACATTGGCGGAACACGAATTTCGGTTTTCGACAGCTTTTACTAAGATTTTTCTTCATACTCAAACGCCTACAGTATAGTTTTCTTTCTATCTGTCTCCCTTTGGACCACACAGACACAGACCAGGCTCAAAACCCGAGATTTTTTTTTTCTCTCAACGAGGAATCGAAACCACGACCGTCATCGTTACTAGGCTGCTAGTGATCCACATCGGTCGTAACAGTTTATAAAAAAATGTAGGAAATATTATGTCAAGAGATTTCTCTAAAGCTTTTCAGAAGCTTCCCCTCTTTGAATCCGTATTTAGCGTTCTGGATTCAGTAAAAACAAGGAGGAAAAGAAAAAAGAAAACGACGAAAGGAGGGAAATAGGCTTAGAAAAAATTGAGGAAATATTACATCAAGAGATTTGTCTCAAGCTTTTGAGCTTCCGCTTCTGGATTCAGTAAACACACGTTTTATCCAAATGATTCACTCTCCACATCCTTCTACATTTGTCCAATCATTGATATATTTCATTTGTAAGATTAAATGGAAACATTTAATCAAATCTGACCAGAATAAGATTTCAGGATCAACTCGGAAGCCGGTTGTCTGTGCGCATGCGTTCATATAAAGTTTACGCTCATTGGGCACTTATTGTGTATGGTTTTATTGCTGCGATAAAATCATTAACATATTATTCATGTGGTAAAGATAAAGTCCGCAGTATATATACTATTAAGAAATGTAGATCTGAAATGCCTCTTATTCTAGTACTAAACAGTTTTCACATTTGTTTTATGGGCTACATACAGTATTCTTTAAGTACCTATTCTGTGGCTGCATGAAGATTGTATGAAGTACTAACAATCAGAACGTTTCTTCATGTGTCAGTCAGATTTATGTGACCACTAGCTTTTCGGCCAAGACTTCGTTTCCGTGGGAATTTTTGAAAATGATTGAGCCTATGTGTTATTCTGATATACTCGTATAAGCTATATTATTGTTAAGTTTAATTAAAATCCATTCAGCAGTTTTTGCGTGAAAGTGTAACAAACATGCAAACATACAAACTTTCGCGTTTATAATGTTAGTAAGGATAAGGATAGAGCAGCATTTTCCAGAGGAAGGGTCGCGAATACTGGGTGGGGAGGGGACCCTGTAAAATAGGACGATAAATCTATGTGAGGCAAAATTATTGGCTGAGAAGAATATTTTACATTTAAGCTGACTAGCTAGTACATATAGAGGATGTTTAACGCTGTTTAATTAATAATAGGTCTTTACCTATGAAATTGCCGTTTAAGATACAATATTTTTGGAAAACTGAATTTTCCATACTAACGTTTTTGGATTTTTCTCAGGAATGCGAAATCCAAATTTTGAAAAATTTTGTGAGAAGGTTTGAACAACATTAAGTTAATTTTCATCATACTTACTTTATTAATATTTATAACTGTAACTACGGTACAGAAAAAATAAGCAATGAAACGGGCAACGGATGAACCGAGCTATATTTGAGCTTCTTTTTCAGCACATAAATCTAAAGTAAATATGTATTAACTTGACTCAATATCTCCGTTATATGGCCAAGGTTTTAAATAAAAAACAATTTTAGTAATAGCTGTTCAATAAAATAAATTATGAATAAAATAAAGCTTAAGAAAAAATCGGAAATTTCATAGGTAAAGACCTATTATATTTGGCAAATCTAATTATTTGGTAAATATATTAAAATGACCAAACATAGTAATGTAGTTCCTTTTATTTCGTATACCGATTCTTTCAAGATAAAGCACAACTCATCAAGTAAGAATTCAAAAACTCTAATAACCATTTAAAGTTAGCTTTTGTGAAGAAAACTGTAACCGTAATAAAAGATGGCGTCGCAACCATTCTATTTTTCTTTTTAATTTTTACTTTCACTGGCTAGACAATGGGCAAGGGCGCACGACTGCATTCAGCCAGGTAATGTAGCGTTATTTTGTTTGTTTGTTTGTCGCCTAATGACGGACTATTATAGACCTTTTTATGGGGAACAGCCAAGGTTTTAGTTAGCGACACGCGTCCTTAATGCTGTGTCCTTATATTTGTTCAAATGTATTACGTGCTTAATAAATACAATCACTGATTATGGCCACACCGTATTGAATGTAGTGGCCTTAAATTATATAGAGTATCCTTAATACAGTCACCATTACTGACAGAAGGTATGATAGGCCAGAAGCGAGTTGAATGGCTAATAAAGAGGTTTTTTGTTAATCTATGCTGGACATTCTACAAAAGTCAAGATTTGAAGGGATATGATGAATTAGCAGGAAATCGAGCTGACTTATTAGCATCTAAGGACTTACATTAACATTATAAAAAATAGCACATTACAATAAACATTTTCAAGGCTTGTTAACAAAAAGTTTAATGCAGTGTCTTTCAGCTACTTTTGCTGGTTATGTATGACATCATTCAATAAATTAAAATGATATCATTTTCAAAACAGCTTTATGTCTAACTGTGAAACGTTTTGTAAAACTTACAGACAATTTAACACTTAAAAACAACATAAAGATATGACTCAAATATGACATTTAGAGTCGGTTTGATTGTGTCTAGATGTGTTGGTTATCTGTGGTGATTCATCTGGAGCTGTAACTAATGATGCTGGCATTATTTTAAGTGTAAATGTTTTTTTTTTGTATTGCTAAATATGGTTAATTTTGGCACAATATCCTTGCACGTGTTTGAATTGCTTTATTTGATGATGCCGATGCCGGGGCGGTTGTGACAATTTGAATGAGACTAAATTGTTTTATTTTTGTCTAAAATAAGAACCCGATTAAATGTCTCCTACGTTTGGCCATTAAACTATGTATATAGTTCAAGACGTGACAGTGAAATTGTTGGACTAATCTATACTAATATCTTGTATTTTTTATGTAACGAATAAACATAAGAACTACTGGACCGATTTCAAAAATTATTCCACCATTAAGGTGTTGCGTTATCCCTGAGTAGCAAAGGCTACATAATTTTCCCGAATTCCCACAGGAACGAAGTCTTGAGCGGAATGCTAGTATGTAATATTTTAAATGCGCAAGTTAGTGAGGACAGATGTTTGTTACTTCTTCATGCAAAAAATAGGTACTGGACGGATATTGATAAAACTTTGCAGTAATATAATATGAACATCAGGATAGCACACAGGCTGTATAATTTTCCAGAATTCCCACGGGAACAAAGTACTATTAATGAAACTAAAACTACTATTAATAGACAAATGTTATTATGATATAAAAGAATTCTTTGACGACAAAGCCTTAAAGTGAGCGACTACTAATAATAATGATTGTGTGCATGTGCATGCTATATTTCAGTAACCATTTGAAGAATAATAATTGTATAAATTAGATATAATATGATGACTAGTGCCCTCTTATAATCGCAGTGCCCCAACGGGGTACCACATGTACTACCATTATATATAAGAACATCTTCTGTAATGTGGTAAGCAATAAACATTTGAATTGAATTGTCCTAGGCGGAAAATTAGTTAAGGATAAATAAAACGCATTTTAATACTTGACCGAACTAATTTTCATTTGATTTTTTTGACTGTTTCTATAAACATTCCTTCATTTTCGTGGGTATTTAGGGAAGATTATGTAGCCTATGTTACTCAGGGATAATGTCGCATTATAATAGTGAAAGAATTTTTCAAATCAGTCCAGTAATTTTGGAGATTGTGCTGTATGTCCTTGTGTGCAAATAAAGTATATTGTATTGTACTGGAGCCTATTAATAGGCCTTTTTATACTTATTTCGAACGACAATTTGTATTACCATTGCCTTCTATGTTCTCAGCTTCTAGGTCCGTATTACAGAACGCGACTCAGACTCTGGTCTAAACTTGAATAACAGTCGTCTTTGTCATTTTGATAGTGAGAGAAAGAGACAATCAATACCTAAGTACAGATCAAGACTTGAGTCTCCTTCTGTACTACGGGCTTTAGTGTCACTAGTGCATGGTAATACAATTTTGCCATGCCGTTATTGTATTATAAAAAAGCCCAAATGCAAACAAACAATCAAATTATTCGTATTTATAATTAAGGTGTGGATTAGGAGGTAAAATCGCACTTCTAGCATGCGTGAGCTACTCTACAATGTGCCTAAAATAAATGTAAAAGGGAAAAGACTCAGTGAATCCATGACAGTCGAAGATAACACCAGCATCCCATCAGTCGTCTACCTGCCCGACCTTACTACTGTGGTCCCGTTAGATAGAAAAAAAAATAGTTTACGCCGCAGGCTCGTTGCCAGGCAAGGGGTGCGCCTGCGCTGGTCGCGGTATAGCGAATAAACTAAGAGTAGAGAATCTTAATGTAGAGATAGGAGATATCGAAGGTATTAAACCTTCGCGCGGTTTTTGCACTACGATGTGCAAGATTTGTATCGCACGCGCCGTAAACAAGCACGCGACGGGTTGAGGCCGATTTTGAGAACTAATCTTAGACATAGTCAAATTGAAAAAAAAAAATTTGGCAAACTCATGGCTGACTCTCTTAGGCCCCTATCACAGAAGGAGACTCAAGTTTTGATCTATACTTAAGTATTAACTAAATGACAAAGACGACTGCTACTTAAATTTAGATCAGAGTCTGAATCACGTTCTGTAACCCGACCCTTTCTATAACTTCTGTTTATTTTGCCACATACTTGATTATACTTTAAAAAAAAAACAAGAAGTAATAAAATATGGGGTGACTTTAAATTTGCCATGAAACTGAAATACTTTTCCCATGGCACTAATACGAAATTCTCAATTTTTTTTGTGACTTTTCATACTGAGGCAATCATATCAGCTGATCGCTTAAGTGGTATGGAGAGGCGAAAATTGTTTCTTATTTCCAACCAATGTTTCTTGGGGAAAGTTGTTCAGTTTAGTAGGCTAATTCCACAAACCTATATCGAGATAGACGAAAAGAGCGCTTCAAACTGTATGAGAACCTCGCGTGTCAAATTTTTCGTACCTAAAATGACGTCACGAGCAAGATTTGTCATGGGAAATCAATACCGCGCGGAATTGAGTCAAAGGCGCTTAATTAAGTAAAACAATAACGTAAATCCGATTAAAATCGTTTATCATTTACGGCATAGGTCTCAAGCGGACTGACTTAAGTCGGACAAAACTGTAACCGTCGATCACACTTTTTACACGCAAGGTAGGTAAACTTTTACCGTCTATCTCGATATAGGTCTGTGGCTAATTCACATTCCTAATTTTCGCCAACTAATTAAAGTCACCCAATACGTATCTTCTTTACGCCAACTGCTTGTTTAATATCTATATCGCAACTAGTAGGCTGACCTGTAATTCTGAGTACAGGCGAATGAGAAATGTTTAAGTCATTGTTTTATAGAGGTATGAAACAATTTGTTCTAAGAATCCTATGGACAGAAAAGTTATCAATGCTATCATGATCATGTTCTAAACTTAAATATAGGGTCTTTTGTTTTTTTGAGGTGATTCTCTATATGAAACTGAACAGCTTTTCCCAGGGAACCTGTAAGAAATTCATACCTCCCATACAAATGTAAATAAGCGGATCGCTAAGTTGTACAGAGGCTTTTTTTTTCGTCGTATGTTCCTAAGAGATACCTAGTTGTTATAACTTATTAATTTACAGTTCTTCAATATTGTTTCGAACGAGACAGCTAAAATTGTTTTATAAGCAAAACACAGTAGGTACTTACATGTCTTATTATGAATCAAATGTTTTGGTTTTGTTTTTTTTTTAAAATCAAGTTCATCTAGCAGCAAGAAGCAAAAACAAAGAAGAATACAACCATATGTACCTAAGCTTGTTGAAACTCGTGTTATTTTTTATTAATTCTGTGGTCAAAGAAAATTTTTGACTTCTGCAGGCGACTGTACTTTGTATCCAATAAAAGATTAATATAAGTGCGTGAAATGTACAGCAGATGCGCGATTTGCTGCTGACATGTGAAAGCTGCTGCATATTGAAGTGTTTAGCTTCTTTTGAACCCAAAATTTAATAGATTTGTAATTTTTTTTAAATTCCTTAATTATGTTCAAATTCAACTTTATAACGGTATCTTTTTAACCCCCGACGCAAAAAGAGGGGTGTTATAAGTTTGACCGCTATGTGTGTGTGTCTGTGTGTCTGTGTGTCTGTGTGTCTGTCTGTGGCACCGTAGCTCTCAAACGGGTGAACCGATTTGGATGCGGTTTTTTTTATTTACAAGCAGGGTTTTTGGCGATGGTTCTTAGATACGTTTTATCAAAATCGGTTCAGCCGTTTCAAGGTCATCAGCTCTTTTGTTAGCTGCGGTAGGGTTCTTAGACTCTTAATGTGTATTTACTTTACTTTCAAACATACATGTGACCTAAAACTTGAAACACTCATGTATGCTTAATAACTATGCAGGATTATGGAATTCTTGGTCTGATGCTGCAGCCAGGATATCCAGAACACTAGCACACTCTTAAAAAAATAATAGCAGATATCTCGTGTTTGGACTCGTTTTGTTCAGTATTTGATTCTGCATACAATGCAATGGTGGCAACACGGTGAGCTGATGCTGCGGCCAGGATATCCAGAACACTAGCACATCCTTGAAAAAATAATAGCAGATATGTCGTGTTTGGACTCGTTTTGATCAGTATTTGATTCTGCATACAATGCAATGGTGGCAACACCGTGAGCTGATGCTGCGGCCAGGATATCCAGCACACTAGTACACTCTTAATTATTTTGAAAATAAGTTAAAAATTTTGAAATAAAAATTAAATTAAAAATTTAAAAAACCCCCCCCGCAAAAAAGTAAAGCGGACATTTAAAAAGTAAAAAATAATACCTTTCGTTGAGCCATCAAATTCATTTCAGAAATACCTATATATATTTTAATTATCGAAATCGATGGATGGCACGATAGGGTTTGCTCATTAAAATGGCGCTATAATATCGCGTCGGGGTACCGCTTTAGTGAATCAGTGAATAGTCAATCAAATGAAGGGTCTGATTCACTAAAGCGGTACCCCGACGCGACATTATAGCGCCATTTTAATGAGCAAACCCTATCGTGCCATCCATCGATTTCGATAATTAAAATATATATAGGTATTTCTGAAATGAATTTGATGGCTCAACGAAAGGTATTATTTTTTACTTTTTAAATGTCCGCTTTACTTTTTTGCGGGGGGGGTTTTTTAAATTTTTAATTTAATTTATAAATGATAGGTTCCTTTTTTAGACTACACTGTCCTACAGCTGCCCAAAAATTTTTTCTCAAGTTTTCTTCACGTCTTGCGGTTCTAATTAAAAAAAAATCCTTAATAATATTATAAAAACGGAAGTTTGTAAGAATGGGTGTATGGATGTTTGTTACTTATTCTCGCTCAAACGGCTGGACAAATTTTGATATGGAGATAGCTGAAACCCTGGATTAACAATTACAGACTAACTACATAATTTTCCCAAAGCTAGTATTATTATAGTTTTGAAATCTTGTACCAAAGATGCTTAAGTTGGAGAATGACTGCTACCACATTAACTACCTAATATATAGGTACAATTACTTAGTAACAGACACATAAATTTGCCTTCTTTAAATATTCCAATTACAGAAAAAATTAAAACAAAAAATAAAAACTACAAAAAGATTACAGTAGCAAATTGTGTTTAAAATGTCTCTTTACAAAGTTAATTTACTTTATGTTTTGTTATTATTATTTGTTTTGCTGTTATGTGTTGCATCTTACAAAGTAGCCAACTTCCAGCCCAAGTAATGAGTATTTTAAATATTAGGTCCACCTTTGTAATTGTTATTTTTTATACAACATTTTTGGAAAATATATTGATAATATGTTGATATTCAGAGGAATATTTACACTCATTATTCCCAATTTAGAGGATAGCTTTAAACGGCAAAGTGGAATTCAACAGAAAACTCAAAACCAAGTCAGAAGCTAATTGGCGGTTCGAAAACTCTGACACCAGTTTGGTGAAGTTCGCTACATACTTGACTATTTCTACACGATTCGGAAGGAAGGATCACATTATGTTTTCCCATTTATTGTGTTTTCCAATGAGCCATCAAAATGTCTAAAAAACAGATGTTTGTTCACGGGTAATAAATGTTCTTTTCTGTCTTTGTGTATGTTCCAAAGGGACCTAACTACACAAGGGAAAACCTTAGTTTGAGCCTTTCGTGTATTTTTTAAATACTTACCAGAAAGAGATAAATAGCCTCTTAGAGCCTTTTTTTAAGATCAAAGATGTAATATGACAGATTGAAACTGCACAAGCAAAAACAACAAAAGAAACAAATCCTCAAGTTTGATTTAGCACAGAAATCGACAAACGCGGATTCTTGTCTCGTTCTACGCTATGGAAATATAAATCTTAAATTATAAGTCATAAGGGTCGCGTGTGGAATATGTAGAGCTTGGATTACTGCGCTATTGTCACTTACGCACCTGCGTGTGCGCATCCGATAGCTCTATACACGTTTGTACCGTATTATTACGGTTTTTGCCCTTTCGCGAATCTTTTATTTGTATCGTGGGAACATAGGTACGACATATTTTTTCATCTACGTACTTACTACACCAAACTTACCAAAAGCAATCTTCTGTGTTGTTGATAAGATTGAAACTGTACAGGCTTTGTGTTCTCTCGACTATACATTATAGTGATTATGTGCGTCGTTTTAATCAATTGAAAATGATGAGATGAAGATTGATTCTTGATTATTTGCTTTAGTTTTATAGGTGATGGTGGTTATCAACAATATTTTCAACTACTAAACATGAATGCGTTAGGTATTCATTTAACATTATACCTTAGAAAACTTGTGAAATCTACAGATAACGAAATAATGGAAAATCCGCGAAATAAACGTATATCCACAAATTGACAAAGGCGTTAGCTTATATGTATATTTATGTAGTACTAGTTAAATGAACTACAGCTTACTAAAGGTACGTTAATTAATGTAATTTTACTACATCTAAGAACATAATAAAGCAAGTAGGTTTACAGAAACCCTAATAGTAGTTTACGGACAGCAGTTAACTGCTTTAAATGGCTCTACTAGACTTTGTGGTTACTATAATAAACCAACTTCACTTTTATGACTTTTTGTTTACCTATGGAGGTCAGCTTAGATCTCGTTCTAGACTATTAACTTAGGTACGTTTTATACCAAAATTCCTAAGATGAGATTTTTGAAGTGTTTCTTTTCTTCTTAGCCCGTTGACGTAGTGAATTTTTTTTATTTATTAAGAGAATGGCCTCACTCTACCAAAATCTATCTCAGGGGCAAATATGTGGTCGAGGATGTAGCATGCTCGCCCAGAAGATGCCTATATATACACTCGAATTCTAAGAGATTTGGGTTATACAGGGCTTTAGGTATCTCTCTTTCAACCTCTCGGGTGGTTAATCTGTCCATGAAACTAAACAACTTTCCCAAGGAACATAGGTCAAAATACGAAAAAAAAAATGTTGATCTCCCATACAAAATTCGCTATATGCTAATGGATGAAGTTTGTATGGGAACTCAAAAATTTTTTTGGTATTTTGACATATATGTTCCTTGGGAAAGTTGTTCAGTTTTATGGACTGATTAACCACCCGAGAGGTTGAAAGAGAGATACCTAAAGCCCTCGGAAATACAGATGCTAAATAAAAAGGGTTATATGACTCGGAAATACAGACGCAAGCAGATAATTTTATTCCTTCGCGGTGCGCAATATAAAAGATGAAGAGAAGCGCTCGTACGGATTGGAAATCTCGACAAGGTAATGGTGATAACCAGCAGTGCGTCTAAACGTCCGGTAGAAGAAAGGAAAAGGATGGACTAATGGTTAACGAACATTGCGTGAGTGACCAACTTGACAAAATATCAAATAACCTGTGATTACTTTGCTGTGGAGCGATTTCTGTCTTATCTCTTAACTTTACTATCAGGAAGGCCTGAATGGATTATAACATAGTTACACAGTCTCCTAAACATACGGTTTGCTTATGATATTTTCCCTTATCATAAAAGCATAGGTAAGTGTGCTACTTACGCAGGTAACTCAGAAAAAGTTACTGGGAAGTACCTCCTGCTTATGAGTCAGATTCGCTAAACATTAGACGACCAACGCATCTAACTGTGAATGAAGCTAAGAAATCCTAAGATCAGATAAAACACGTGATTTTAACATGTTATAATCCCAAGTTATTTCAAAAATATTCTTTCTTTTCAACAAGGCTGTCTAAGATCCAGGTCGTGGACCTAACCCTACAGCCTTATCATGACTACGGTCATTAAGGTCCATCATTAGATGCTATCAGCCCATTGTTCAAGCTAATAGGTCTGCGAGGTTCGCATAGTGTAGGTAAAATGCAGTGAGACGACTTGATAAGGGTTAGGAATGATAATTGGGTGACGACCCAAGGCGGGTCAAGGCTACTGTCATATCAAGACGTAATACAGTCGAAAATGGGTGTCACTGTTTTCTGTATTTCGCAAATTGAAATTCCTGAGCAAAATTTCAACAATATCAAAACTTTCTAATTGATTCACTGTTTCAGTTATTTTGGGTACAGAAAAAATGCTTGTTGTTGTTTAGAGTTCTAGTATATTAGTTGTTTTTTTTTCCTGTTTCCATCTCCTCTTTAACTATGTGTGTCTTATGTATTGAATAATTACATATAAAACTGTATTTATATTAAAATGTATTATATTATATATATGTATTTATATTATATATATATATGTTTAATATATATTGTTTAGGTTTATATATTGCGCCCGCTCTTGATTTCACTATGCGACTTTTCATACCCAAAGGTTACCTGGAAGAAATCGCTTGAAGCGATAAGGTCGCCTATATTGTACCTTTTGTAAAGTTACTTGTAATTGTCTCATCATTGTATTTCTTTTCAAATTGTGCAATAAAGTATATTGTATTGTATTGTATTGTATATTTCCTCGACTGTAGTGTCAATATTTAAAATTGACATACAAACGAAACATACATACAAAACCTGAATGGCCAGGGTGTTCTCATTGAAACAAAGAGGTTACAACAGTTTCAAAGGGAGGCCTGAGCCTCTTGGCGGGGATGTTCACTGAATGATCCAAGTTAAAGGGATAAATTCATTCTAATTTGAATTTTAGCGCCGACAGACAAGAAACTTCAGTTTCTTCATTGAGGGAACAGACTTTACACGGGCTGATAGCGAATTTAAAAGGCTTTTGTTTAGTTAAAAAACCTGAAATTAAAATGTCAAAAGCGGGAAAACATCAGTAGAAGCACAGATAATGTAATACTATAGTAGTAGAAGGGAAAAAAAAACAGAAAAAAAGACTAAAATGCGTTATATGTTCTTTTTTTATTTTATTAAAAATGGGTTCGCTCTTGACCACAATCTAGCTTAGGGCAAAGATGTGGTCGAGGATGTAGCGAGCTCACCCAGAAGAAGCCTATTCACTCGTACTTCAAAGATATGGAAAAGCTTCCATATCAAAAGCTTTGAAGTCATGAATTATTGTGGTTTGAAGTAACACAACTGTTAGTATTTCTACTCTATGCCTAGCTGCACTTTTACAGGATTCAAGAATCTGGTTCAAGGTTAAGTTGGAGTTGTTTTTTCATGAGATTATCTGTGTTATGTGTATCCTTTGGCTTAGTAGTTGTTAAGGTCAGAGATTATTTTGTTATCAAGAGTTATGAAACGACAGATTTACAGCTTCTTGTGGAAGGTCGGTTTAAATTGTGGGAGAATTCCTGATGTAGTTTTTTTGTTTTTATCAATTGGTGACAATGTTTTTAAATTTATAAAAAAAATTGAGTTATGAACTTTGTCATACGTGTCTAAAATTGTAAAGTTTATGATATGCACTTTGCAAAGGGTTTCTGTGACATTCTGGCGTCTAAAAAGATTTCAGTAAAAACTTTATCTAGTAAACCGCTACCTACTCGTCCCAGGCATACTGATAAAGCCAGTAAGGGGATGTGAGGAGTTTGCTATATCTTGGGTGAAGAGTTACAACCTATCACTAACACTCATTTTTCATAATAACCTTAAAAAAATATATCAAATGTGGCGTCAAATTGTTATAAAACATCAAGCTACTGCCTACTCCGACAGGGATTATAGTCGTGAATGTATGAATTTATATGTATGTATGTGTTAATTTGGTAAAAAATAAATATGTTAAGAGCCTTTATTTATTTATACAACAGTAAAATCGCTAGGGATTAAACTTTTATTTTATTTTATTATTTTATTGCGTAAAAGCTCTTGGTCATAATATTAGACAAATATCAACGAATTTCAATCACAATCCTGGGCAACGCATAATAAATTAATCATAAGAAAAAATGACCAGCTTCGTGACACGTTATATTTGTGTCGTTGAAGAACAGATGTGATTCCTTGAACCCCAGATACAAATAACTAATACTAATAACAGTATGGCTGCGGACTTAGAATTTAAAATAGATATGTGATCGGATTTAATAAAATCGATAAATTCAAAGTGGCCTGTACCACTAAATTCGTCTTTTCGGATTTATGTACGAATTTCTAATTATTACTTGCTTAACGGTGAAGGAAAACATCGTGATGAAACCCGCCCGTCCAAGAAAATTCATTTTCGAAGGACGAGCGGTCCACCAACCCGCATCGGGCCAGCGTGGTGGACTATGGCCTTATTCCCCTTCGTGTTTCGAAGGAAGGCCCGTGCCCCTCGGTGGGGACGTTTATGGGCTGGTAAAAAAAAAACATTTCAACTATAGTTTGTAAGTTTAGGTAGTTATCTTTTTGTAAACAAACCGGAATCAGGTGTTTAATTGTTCAAGTTTCTGCACACTGTCGAGTTTTATTTAATTTCAACGAAACAGACTAATTTTTAATCAACAAAACAGAAATCGCAGTTGTTTAATACAAATATTACGATCAAAAGCAAGGAAATAAAATAAATTCAGTAGAATAAATATATTTTTTTTAAAGAAATTGAAAATAACACGTAATAAGTGTATTAAAAAACACCTGTTTGTGCAGGGATTACCAACAAAAGACCCAAAGGTAGATCCAAATGCAGTGATTGTAATGGACAATGCATCTTACCATTCTAGGAAATTAGAAAAAACACCAACCACCGCTACACGAAAAGGTGATATTCAAAACTGGCTGCAAAGAAAGGGAATAGCTTATGAAAACAGCGACCTGAAAGCTAAGCTTCTTAAAAAGGTAAAAGAAGAAAAGCATAAATATGAAGCATATGTTGTGGATGAAAAAGCGAAACAGAAAGGCATCTCTGTTATAAGACTCCCGCCGTACCACTGCGAGCTGAACCCCATAGAGCTCGTATGGGCTCAAGTCAAAGGAGACATAGCATCAAAAAATGTGACTTTTAAACTAAAAGACTTAGAAAACTTATTGCCTGAAGCATTTAATAAAATCACAGCAGAAAACTGGCGGAATTGTGAGAACCACACAATTAAAGAGGAAAATAAAATGAGAGAGCTGGACCAAATAATTGATCATGTGACCGACCAATTCATTATACATGTTGGAGAAGACTCATCTTCTTCTGAATCCTCAGAGGAATCTGATTCATAAAATAATATATAAAACTGTTTAGTATACACTTTTATTCGGTCGAAGTCTTTCATTTCATTATTATTATTTTAAGATTCCATCTCATAACAAGATATTCACTAGATATATATCCTTTTGTTTTCTTCTAGCAGACATAATTTACTTACCTAAACTAAAATTTAAATAAAATAATGCTCAAAAAAACAAAACTGATTGACCAGGCCTGGATCTGTCAAATTTGACAGCTAAAGTTTGTTTACAAAAAGATAACTACCTAAACTTACAAACTATAGTCTAATCTAAATATACTGATTCTTATGAAAAAGTGCATTGTGTATATGAAACAGTTTGAAAGAAACTCTGGTAACGCGAAAGATAAAAGGCAGTTCTAAACAAAAAGAGATGTTGCAAGGAGTAAAAAAAAGCAGATGTGTAAAAAGCAGATGTTTGTTCTCGGGTCATGGGTGTTCGTGTTTGTCTTTATGTGTGTTCCAAGGGAACCACGACACAAGGGAAAACCTTAGTGTGGGCCTTTGAGTGTGTAGCGTTTATTATTATTATTAGTTATTAACCTTCGCATTTTATAACCTATAACCTAAGGAAGGATTTTACGAAATTCCCGCAGAAACGTAGTCTCGGGCATTCAATAAACTTGGCTTAAATAACAAGACAGTTAAGAAGTATCTATTCATGTAGACACTGTGGCAATGAAAGGCCCCTGTAATGCCACAATTTAACGTTAAGAGGACACGATTCCATCCTTCCAATTTTACAAAGCTTCAACTGTGAAACTGTCACGAGATACAGAGGAGAGGCTATTTTAGACTCATCCGGTGTGAAGAGACGTTAGTAGCCAGTCATGGCGACTGCATACGAACAAAGAGTTCACGAGCTTAATGTTAATTGGATGAGATGTTAAGGATATAACAGAAATAATCTTCTGCGGGAGTCGATGAACTATTTGGAATAGTTTGGCCTTTTTCACACTTTTATTCAGTTTCAATACCATATGGAGATTCTCCTGTAGCCTAATGAATTTCATTGAGTCGACATTTGCTCTCTCCTATAGTTCTAAGGACTGACATAATACTGCAGTAGAGAATAGACAAAGTATTATAGTCAAAGCTTGGAGCAAGCAGGGTATTTATAGACTATACAAGCTTTAGTTAAAAAAGCTCTGCAAAATTTTAAATAAAACACAAGGTCTGGTAAAGCAGTCTCTATTCTAAATATCTCTCTTACGCCATAAACCTTTACAATTATTCTGCTTAAACCAGCAAACTTGCCTTTAGCTTGCTTTTAACGCAGCAGAAAACATTCTACCATCTATTAGTTCTGTTTTTACAAAAGAAACCCATTAGAGTTTCCTAACGTCACTCCCTGGCGCGCCGTGTAAACATCGAAGGAAATTTCCCTGAAAATGTCACATATAACACGAACCCTATTAATGCCAGGCAATTTGGATTCAATTACATTCGCCAAGTTTTGCGGTTTCGTCACGTGACTGTTCCGTGAAGGTTATATTGGTACACAAAGGATATTTTACGACCAATCTTAAGAAGAACCTTAATTAGACCACTTCTAATTAAAATTTAGGGCGGGTTTGGCTAGTTTTGGTAAGCGATTAATATTCCTAGCTTATGGAGTGACACTACCTACATGTAATTATATATTGATCATAATATGGAGTGACAATACATGTAATTACATATTGTAAATGTTAACTATATCATGAAATAAATGAAACTAAACTAAACTATGATTATATCATTATCAATACACGTATTCCTTTCTCAAACAAAACGGTGGTCTCTCCTATTTTCTAGTAAGGTCATTTTAGTAAGTGTAAAAAAATAATAATTTGATTTTGCCCTCTGTTGGCGATGGATTTATGAGTACGAGGCAAAACGAGCGCAAATTCCGAATAGAACAAGTTGCCATATTACTCGTACACCTTTTAGTTAGGTACCCATTATTTATTATTTTATTTATTTCATAAAAACACAAAGAAACTTATTCTGTTAAAATTTGTTAAGAGTATTAGTAATATAACATAGTTTTTAATAATTGTTTATATTTTTTGGTGATACAAAACATTTATTATTTATATAATGAAGAGCGGAGACTCCCAACACAGGCATTACATTTGCCTGAAGGGTGACTCCATTCTACCTTGTATTGTAATCATTTTTTGAAATAAATAATTTTGTATTTTTGGTATTTGATTTGCTTAAATCAATGTAGGTAACATAAAACTTGAATATTTCCGTACATTGCTCACTACATTACACGTAATTTATAACAAATATATAAAATTAAGGTTATAATTATTATAAAAAGGTTATATCTCTTATAGTAAACTGCCTAAGCATAAATCCGAACGTTTTGGGGTAAATTTTCTCTTCCATGGGTAGGGGTTAATAGATAACAGTTAACCATTGCTTACCTTGTTTATAAAATGTTTGTTAATCATTTTAATTTATAATTTTCGGTGTCAGAAGCTATTTTCGGAAGAAATATCTACAAGTAAAGTTATTGAATAGTTGAATACTCCATAATGTTAATTGCGGTTGAAAGCCTGACGTCAATGTTAACCCACAATTAATATTAGAACTAAAAATATCATAAATCAAACGTATAATTTTGTGAAAATACGAGTATGTGTTTACTTTGTAAACAAAAAACATTATAATTTATTATAATTACCTCGATCAGCGAAGTAATGAAGCAAGGTTTTTCTTACCTGAAACAAGAAATAAATGTGTTAGTAAGACGTTTTGAAAAAAAGCTCAACTTTTGTTTGTAAGTTATTAACAACTTTCTTTTACTTGATGTTCAAATGTTTTCGTAAACTAAAATAAGTAAGTACTTATTAAGAGTTAAAGTTGGCAAACAAAACATAAACCAAGAATAAATGCCAAATATTTCAGCTGGTGGTCTTACTACCAAATAAATTAGCATATAAAAGGGTTCTGAAATAACCATCTTGGGGTAATGCAAAAATAGCGGCCAACGCAGCGTTTGCGCACCCTAAAGCGCTCAAGAAATCTTGATACTTGACAAAATGGGTGATAATATTACAAATTAATCTACACTATCTACACTAATATTATAAAGAGGAAAGATTTGTACCTATTTTTGTATGTTTGTATGTTTGTAATGAATAGGCTCAAAAAGTACTGGGCCGATTTAAAAAATTCTTTCACCATTAGGATGCTACATTATCCCTAAGTAACATAGGCTACATAATTTTTCGGAATTCTCACGGGAACGAAGTCCCGAGCGGGATGCTAGTACAACATAAAGACGCTCTACGGTTAAGATTTGTTGGTCGAATGCTACGTGAATAATATCCAAGGTTTGCTATAAGACAGAACTAGAATTTGCTGCTCCCTCGCTGGGAAAAATGCTTTCTACAAGAAATCTCGAAGGATCACAGAATCAGTGTGTAAACTTTATAAAAGGCAGGACTTTAAGTGGTGATGAAGAACACACGCTGGCAATTCAGACTAATACATTAACCCTCAACCACTGACGTGTATTTACTCACAACAACACTGACACTACGTCTCACAGACGTACGCTTTTTTAAACAAACGAGACACTGCATTTACTAATAATATCATAGTGTTTTCATTATATACTGTTTCTTTGTCTCTTATTTTACCCAATAAATGAAAACAACGAAATTAGTGCTTTAAGTTTTTATTTATACTTCAACTCAAAAAAAAACTAAAGAAATCAACTGAAACAAAAAAGCCTTCCCTCTAATGGCTCAAAAACTAAATTTATCAGTCTCAAATTATCACAAAAATGCTAAAAACTAACAAAATAGATAGTATTCTCTTAAAAATTAAAAAAACTTTGGCCCCTTATGAGGAACTTTATAGGTTTTGACGGCATGTTTTACAAGTCGGTCTAGAACACTGCAAACAAACTGGTTTATTACAGACATGACATATTTTCTAATGGATTCCTGTGATGTCGACGGTCGTTCAGCATCGGACTCATGGACAGTTTGTTTTAGTCGTCTATCCCTCAAGAGTTCCGCTAAAACAATGTTATCTTCACTATCTGATGAAGATTCTTCTTTAGCCTCTTCGGCGTCTAGTGGTAACATTTTCCAAGACAAAATTCTCAAAATGTTTACTGTTTACGTTTATTCGAGGCTGTTTACTTGAAGACGGGTGTTGAACATCTAAAAAGCGCTTTTTAGGAGTCATTTTAACTCTAAAACAAAAATAATACCAAAAAATAAAAACTTACACTAATACTGACGCTACGTCTCACAGACGTTACGAACTGTATATTTACCTATTCGAGGCACACCGCGTGTCCGCTCTCCCCCGCTGCGCGCGCGACACTGGATCTTAGGAAGGTACAGGAAAGGACAAGTACATGCATGTACGATGTAAGAAGATATCAGTGTTTTTATTGCGCGCCTACGTCTCTCAGACGTACGTCAGTGGTTGAGGGTTAAACTTCACGTCATCGTCGCTCGCATCTAATTTGTCATAGTGCTAGTTTTCGTAATCTAAAGTCCTTATTACAGAACACGACTCAGACTCTGATTTTGATAATGAGAAAAAGAGACAATCAATACTTAAGTGTAGATCAAGACTTGAGTCTCCTTCTGGGCCTAAATGTATAACCTGATGGGCTGGTACGAGAATATTAGAAGACATAGTTACGCCCCTGTTTTAAATTTCAACACCCACGTTACCAATTTCGATGGTACTATTCGGGTTTAGCACTACCTCAGCAGTCGATTAAACTACTAAATATAGACAAATTATTTCTAAAATTAGGTTATCTTCATAACAGAAATTTACATTTCACGAAAATGTAAATTGGGACCCCGCCCCCGCACCAAAAACGTGATGGGGCTGTTCACGTGTTAAATGACGTCACGACTATGCTCCTTGGATAAGTAACGTCATTACTTTGATTTCGATTAATGTGTCGCAAATAGATCAGGAGACGTATTTTTGAAACTAGAGAATTTCAATTCGCATACGAAATCCGCTAAATCACTATTTTTGAAAATTCATTCCGTGAATTCTGCAGCGAGTGGGTCCGACCACCCGTATTGTATTTTCTACTAGTAGAAAGCGCGCAAAGGGACATTGACAGTTACATACGTTTTTTTTGTTGAAACAAGGGTAGTAGAATTTCATTTAGACGAATTACTTTCAAGATTAATTTCTACAGTTTCAAAAATATTTCTCCTGTCAAGATAGAGTCAATCGAAAGTTTAAAACAGTAGTATTATTTATCAGCTTTCCGCTCGCAACTTTGCTCTTGTAGAAATAGCTTTTGTCTACCCATAATATTTGATTCACACTAGTATCAAATTGTCATAAATGATATTAATGCGATTCTGTTTTATTAGTGCCATGTCAAGGGTTTTTTTGTCTTTTAACAGTGCTTGTCAAGTGTATCCCCTTGTGTCTAACAACACAGTGACCTATTATAAAAATAAATTCTGAAAATGTGGTTTATTTCAATACTATCCGCGACAGTCACTTATTATCTCAGGACCGCTTCTCCACTAACCAATATATCTTTTTACCATTGCCCCTCGAAAAAGGGTCCGTTATTCTTCAAAAACAGTGAATAAAACTCTATAAAACTCTGTTTATTTCACTGAGTGAATAAAACATTTTGAATTTGGAACATGCGCGAATATACGGATTTTAGTAAGAAAACAAAAGAAAATGTGCAAGGAGGTTGCATACTCTCGCTATAAAAACATACTAAAACTTGGCTGTATGTATAACAGGCTGTATGGAATATGGCTCGGTTAAAAATTTTAAATTTAGAATAAATAATTCAGCCAATTTTCTGTGTAATTTTCATGCAATTAAAAGTTTCTGTTAAAAGTTTTTGTCTCAAAATCATAAAATGAGTTCGACATCCAGTAATGAAAGTGAACCTCTCGTTCCAGAGTCATTTCGCGTTAAAGCAGCAGCTATTGTTGATAATTTACTGTCACAGAGTAATTATTTTCTTTTTCTCGTAGTCAATGGTAAAAAGTAGTGTACCTAACACGAAAAAAAAAATTCATCTCGGCTCTTGTATTCCTCGAAAATAATTCACCTTTTTTTCACTTGTTGGGTAATCTACTATTTCACCCATTGAGTCACTAATATAAAAGTGACCACTACATCCGTTCAGGTGGCAAATTTTAGAACTACCTAAACCTACACTACACTTCTACACTTCTTCTACACTTCTTTTGTCTATACTTTTGATGACAGCTACCTTAACTGGGGGCAAATTAACGTACAATTGGCATTGGCGCTGCTGATCGGTGCGGTTACTAGAAAACTGATATTAGGTCCATGGGCAGTTGTCACCAAGTGTATGAAGTTTTCATAGTTCTGAATTTTGTCACCTGAACGTATAAAATAGTCACCATTGTCATTCAACCGCCATTAGTGAAATAGAGGCCCAGAACTCGAAGCAATCTGAAATACTTATCTTTCGTTTTTCCGCTAATTTCCGCCACTAATCGACCACTCAATCGGTCGTTACTCAAACAAAGCGCTCGAAATATTTACGAGTGGTCGACGCGTTAAGTTATCGTTTCCAACGACTCTACTGAGCGATAACTTAAGCCAACTTACTGATAAGTATTAAACGTTAAGTCGTTACAGATTTATGTGACAGTTAAGTTTTTTAACAATTTTACGTCCTGATAAATTATGGTGGATGACTTGAGGTTAGGGTTATTGGGTTTTTGAGTTGTTCTAAGTCGATTATAGGAATCTAAATATATAAAAGGAGAAACTGACCGACTGACTGACTGACATATCAACGCACAGCCTAAACGGCTAAATGTAGGCACTTGAAATTTGGAAGGGACGTAGTTTAAGTACCGTAGAGGTGCACTAAGAAAGGAATTCCCGAAATTCCCACGGGAACGGGAATTAGCGGGAAAATCCTTTTGTATGAAAAATCTAAACCGCTTAAGTTAGACGCTTGAAATTTGGCATGCAGGTACCTTAGTAAACTTAAAGCTTAGTTGCAACAGGATATTGCAATATTCCCACGGGAACGGGAGTTAGCGGGAAACAACTTTTGTATGTAAAATCTAAATCTTAAACTAAATCAATATTTAATAAACTAAATGAAGGTCCATTAATGGACCGTCAATAAAGTGTAATCTGTTCAAAAGAAAAAATTAACACGCAAACGAAGTTCATATAGTATTTTTAAAATGCTTACTCGCGTAGAGGGGTACTTACAAAGATCATTTTTCTTTCCCTAAAAATTCTTTGTTTTGTTACGTTTTTCGTAATACAGATAGCAGCACATAAGGTTACCCTTTGCACTACGAACGCCGGAGCTATCACGAGCGAGATAAGAACGACGTCAAGGTCAATATGTATAGCCTGATATGCTGCCGTGTGTACAATCATCTTTTTCAGTACAATGTATATCTTTCTTAGTAAGTACATTCTTTTACAAAGTACATTAAATAAACAATAGTTTCTTAGTTAATTTACACACTGACATGCAATTCAAGTTTCCCACAGGTTGACAGTTTTGCAATTATAATTGATCATCCATTATACTTAACCGTAATTGGTTAAGTTGATCCGTGCGCTGAATGGGTAACCACTCGTGAAATCGTTTATGTTATGTTATAACTTAATTTGTATAACTCGGACAAAAATAAATTCACATGTTTTATGAATTAACTAGCTTTCCGCCCGAGTGGACTATAGGTTATATCGTGCCCAACTGTGGGATAAAATGTAGCCTATGTCCTTTCCCAGGCTCTAATCTATCTCTGTACCAAATTTCTATAAAATCGGTTCAGTAGTTTAGGCGTGAAAGACGGACAGACAGACAGAGTTACTTTCGCATTTATAATATTAAGTGAGGATAGTAAAGGATTTTAGTTGAAGTGCGTAGCCATAGGGTACTGACAAAACCCTATAACTCTTGTTAAATTGAAATGTCCTTTAAAACCCACGTCCTTGAGTCCTAATCTAATCTCATCCTTGTGCCCTAAACCTAATTGCGTCAAATTGCACTCGTATGGTAATGCCCGCATGTATTGCGCCGGCGCAGCGACTGCCCTCATGTTTTCGATCAAAATCGCCACTTACGAAATTAACCACTAATTAATTTCTTCAATAAAAAATTGTGTTATTTATGGTACTTATAAATGACTACAATTTTGGCGCCTAGAGTGGTAGTGGTACTGCCTTTTGATCGACGGGTTCTGGGACTCCTAGGTACGATTCCCGGTAGGGGCAAATATTTGTGTAAGGAGATGTTGGTTCTGGTGCCCGTCTTTGTGTCTGTTCTAAGAGACCGACGCGAAGATACAAGAGAAAACCTTAGTGTGGGCCTTGAGTATGTAGCTTTTATTTATTGTTCTAAGTTATGTAGAGTAGGTACGAATCAGATGTTTGTACCAAAAACTCAACTGAACAGCATATAACTATAAAAAATGATTTTTCTTCGGGGCGGCACAGGGAAAAGTCGACGCAAAGATATTTTCGAATTTAATTTGTAACTACATCTTGTAGGTAAAACAGACTACGCAGTTTGCGACGTTATTTTAAGAAAAACACTTTAATTAAAGTTATTTAAAGGAAAACTACTGAAATAAACAACTAAATACACCATCAATGGAACAAATCAAATTGATTGCTGAAGAACTAATACATTTTACATTTGATGTAATTAACCTCACAATTAACCACTTGTGCTCTATTCACTGGCGATAAGACCGATTTTTCAGCTAAATATTTTCAGTCGATCATATTATGAGTCGAGAGGATTTAAAGTCTATTAATTCTGAACTAATTTTGCGCATGAGCAGATTCGTTCTATGATTAAGATCTGGACAATCGATCAGCTAAGACAATGTTGTGATTATACAAGGAGTATACTTATTATGTACTGTACTTAATTGTGCCAGGGATTGTTTGCTAATCAGCAACCTATATGCTCACTGGCGGGTCAGGAGTTAACCCATTTCATAAAATAAATAAAACAAATAAAACGGGCAAGTGCGAGTCGGACTCGCGCACGAAGGGTTCCGTACCATTACCTATAAAACCAGCCAAGTACGAGTCGGACTCCATAAAAACCATTATATCTACAACAACGGCAAAAAAATGACTTTTTTGTATGGGAGCCCCCTTAAATATTTAATTTATTCTACTTTTTAGTATTCGTTGTTATAGCAGCAACCGAAATACACCATCTGTGGAAATTTCAACTATCTAACTATCACGGTTCATGAGATACAGCTTCGGACAGACTTATCTATAAAAACAAGGAAAAAAATCACGTTTTTTGTATGGGGCCCCCTTAAATATTTATTTTATTCTGGTGAAGAATACACACATAGAAATACATCATCTGCGAAAATTTCAACTGTCTAACGGGTCCCGTTTTTGCCCTTTGGGTACGGAACCCTAATAAACCAAGGAAATCAAATTCCTTCTTCATAAAAAATAATTATCTAAGCTTCGGTAACGCCACCTGCCAGTCAACTTATTGATATAGGTATCCTTTTTAGCCCCCGACAAGAAAGATGGGTGTTATAAGTTTGAAATAACTTCATCTTTGATTTTGCGATGTACCCTACCAACTTGCGTGTCTCCTATGATTCATAATAGTTGTAATTATAATTATTATTTATAGTGCAGCCGTCTTACCTTGACATGAACTTACTTTGTGCGTTCAATTTATAATTTGAAGTACTTAGATTTTATTTTTATAATGATCTCACTTCAGAGCTTCCAGATTGATAGGATAAGAAAAAAAAAAGATACAATAAAAATTATTTAAAAAACCGTTTTGCTTATAATGCGAGCAGCTAATTACCTTTTTCTTTTATGAAACTGAATGAATGAAAAATAATAATCACCTCATGAAACTGAAGAACGTGTTCCAAGAAAAATAAATTTTATGAAAAGTAGAATGGATAATTACAAAAAAAAAAATAATTAGCTGTTCGCATGATTCGCTAAAGAAATTAAAGCTTGTTTTGTTTTTTTTTAATTACTTTGGTGAATATACTTTTACGAAAGTACATACTTACTCGTACTTTCGTAAGATTGTACAGTCAAGAGCAGGTCACGCTTTACACTACCAGTTTAAGCTGAGCTCTGATTTATACTGCGCGCCATACAATGCAGGGCCGATCCAAAGTCCAGTGTCAAGCTTAACGTGCTCTTGAGTGTAAGATTTTAAATGGGAAAATAAATAAGGCACTGTATTAACTTAAATAAGCAGTTGAATTTGTAGACCCTCTTCAAAGATACAATTTATCTATGTGAACTATTAAGAAGGGGCGTTTGATTAAATGGTTCTCAACTCAAGAAGTAATATTAGGTATTTTGTGTATAATATTGTAAGGTTGGCCAGTTCCCATGGCGTTTTGGCTTTGGATAATAAGAACGATTACACAATTATCTGTTAACAAGGGAAATAATTTGATAATTTTGTAATACTACCTCTAATACCGTAACATAAGGCATATTATGTTAATTACGTTAAATAAACATTAGAAAAGAAGTAAGACCATACATCGATGAATCGAAAATCAAATCAAAAATATTAGAGGTTGCCCAGGACTTCGCTCTAGTGGGAATTTCGTAAAATCCTTTCTTAGTTCTTGCGTACGTTATAATTATAATAGACCTTCTCTGTGCCAAATTTTGCTTTCTAAGTGAAGGGTTTGGTTAGGTTGAGCGTTGATGAGTCAGTATCTTGCATTTTATGTATTAAAAAGAAGATCAGACTTTAGTAGCTTTTAATTTTATCGCTGAAAATCAGCTTCGATGATCCTTGATCCTTGCTGACCTCAACATCAAGCTGAGTGGAAGCAATTTTGGTGGCTATCAATTTTTATATTAGCTATCAAAATGTGAGATGTTTTAAAGTCCTAAATAAATCTTTTTCTTTCATTATCTTTGTTATGCGACTAAATCAACAAAATAATTATATGGAAGCGTATCAAAGGTCACAGGCTTTTTCAGATTCAAGGTCTTTTTCGTCCCAAAAACCTTTAAATCAGTTTTAATCTCTACGACAAACATGAGCTTAACCTTTAACCAAGAGGTCCAAGGGACCCAAGATGACATCATGCTTTGTCCAGCGTGCCACATTTTAAATATCTAATTAAGTTTAACGGATGACTTCCACCCATCTGTGATTGTTCAGCGACAGTTTGTTTATTAGCATATTTTTAAGACTTCGGTTCTTGGAAAATATAAAAACAGAAATCCAGAAATGTTATAAGAATTCAAATGATTGCAATACTTTGTAGATTAGATGCTTTATTTTTTAAGTCGGGCAAATAAATCAACAGAATTAATCTCGGCTATAATCTGTAACTCTGTCTTTGTCATTTTCCGCTGCCTTTGTCATTTCCGCTATTATACACTAGCTTTCCGCCCGGGACTTCGTTCTTGTGGGAATTCGGGAAAATCATGTACCCTATGTTCTTCACGGAAATGTAGGATTCTAATGATGAAAGAATTTTTCAAATCGGTTCAGTAGTTTCGGAGCCTATTCAATGCAAACAAATAGAAACAAACAAAAAATCAAATCTTTCCTCTTTTAATATTAGTATAGATTTATGCATAAAATAAAATGCTGATAGATCGAATGAATCATTTATTTATCATCAACAACAGTTAATTATGTAGTTATATTACGGTTACACGGGAACTTTCACGCTGGTCTGGGAGTGAAAGAAAAACTTAGAATGTGCCAGCTGCTTACTCTTCCCAGGCATACTGTAAAAGCCAGTGAATGGGACGCGAGGGTTGCTGACAACCTATCACTACCATACTTATATTTCACCAAAAAACTCGCAAAACGAATATCAAATGTCGTGTCAAGTTATTTTAGAACCACATGACTTTCTGCCTACCCCTGAGGGATTATAGACGTGAGTGTATGTGTGTGTGTATGTTGCTTAAAAATGTGAGGAAGTTGTATTGAAAACTGAAAGTCCTGGCAGAATAACAGCGCTGTTGTGGTAGCCCACAACAGTTTTATGCTGAGCAAGTGCCAATTAATTGGCACAGTAATAATTAAGTACTTGTTTTTGTGTTATGTTTCCATGTTTTTATGTATTTTTTTTAGTATTTGTTTTTAGCATTATTTTTTTTCCTGTGTCAATTTAATAAAGTGTTTCTATTCTATTCTAAAGTCGAGGATGATATCAAAGTATAGAATCAAAATAAAATTGCAATAACTCAAAGCTGTTGAACATATTTTTTATGGTTTCTAAGCAGTCTAATAAAAAGATTATGACGGTAACTAACTAGTCAGCGACATACATATCTACTTACTTAAATAAATTTAAATCTTGTATATAAAATTGGAGGTCCTCATTCACTGACTCATCAACGCCCAGCCCAAACGCTTAGACCTAGAAAGCTGAAATTTGGCAAAAAGGTAAGCACTAAGAAAGGTTTTTTTTTAAATTCAACCCCTAGAGGGGTTAAATGGGGGTTCAAAGTTTGTATGGAGAAAACAATTTTTTTGGACATTTTAACTCGAAATTTCGTCAAGATATTCCAAGAAACGGACACGTGTTTCACGATTTTTCGAAAACCATCCCCTATTGGGTCAAGAATGAAATGGGTGACTAAAAAAGATCTTTACGCGAGCGAAAAAGCTAGTAAATAAATAAAAACTACGTAGGTATGCAATTTTTCCAAGGAAGTTTACTGCATGGAATTTCCTGACTTAAAAGGTTTAAAAGTTTTCTATGCAAGCTGCGTTAGTACTTAGCAATTAGATCAGATACGCATTTTAATATTGTAACACGTTTCTTCGAGGAATCACATATATGGCGTGACTTGTCAATGTGTCATTGATTGTTGCCATCTCGTAATTACTTAATGATGAGTACTTGAGTAGATGCATTTGTTACTCGTACTTTACTGTTTGAGTTTGCATAATCTTGTTTGAGTTTGCATAAGTTTTGGGCTTTAGGAACTCGAGATTTAACATAACTCGGGATATTTTTTGGTTTCTTAGCTTATATTCTTTAGGTGCAGTGCGCATACAATTAGCTAGTTTTAATACCTTAGTCCTATATTTATAAAATTCGAAGTCCTGCCTCAGTGACTCATCAATGTCCAGCCCAAACTCTTGGACCTAGAAAGTTCAAATTTGGCATGAAGGTTCCTTTTATAACGTAGGCAAGAACTAAGGAAGTATTTTACGAAATTCCCACGGGAATGAAGTCCTGGGCGTCCTCTAGTTTTTTGTAAAAGATGCCCAAAAGCAAGTGCATGGATGTGGTGCAAAAGCTTACGCCTTTGTATGTATGGTATGTGAATGTATGTATTTCTATAAGTATATGGTAACTTATGTGGACTATCTGGCTTTGAAAGCTTTGATCGAGATTATCCTTTTGCATCCTTATAATAGTAGTTTTATTTATTTTTAAAACAAAATACGTTTACTTCTGTAATGCAATAATATGTAATAACCAATCCAAACCAACTACCTATCCAATGAAAACAACGATATTTTGCGGACAGGAAACTAGTTCTGAATACATTTTAACATTAATAGCCGCAAAAACAAGATGGTTCTACAAACTTATTATTGCACTTAAAATAAATAGTTTTCTGTGGAAAGACGATGGTAAGCAAGTTTTTTCAACAGCATTGTTGGTTTGTGATTGCAAGGCAGTTGGAGTGGAGTATATTGGAGTGGAGTATACGTCAGTGCATAGTAAGGAGATGATACCTCCATAACCGAAACACCAAAAGATAAGTGCCACATATTTGTCTACACATTATCAGAGGTCATTTGTAAACTATTTAAAGATATTAACTACTGAGTTACGAGGAGTTATCTAAAGGCCCTTTGTCCTACGTCCTTAGAGTATTTGAACGAGTTAAAACGGTTTGTTATGTTATGTTTACAAATCTTAAGCTTTTATGTTAACTATATTATGTATTAGTCAACAGCGAAGCAGAAATACCTTCAAGAGCGAAGTCCGAAAGAATTTCATTGCTATTGTAACTTTATCTATACAGGGTGAAAAAAAACCTCCTAGCTATATTCAAAATCCTGAACCAGTATCACTTACAGAAAACTTTTATTTTTTTCTTCGTTGGGAATTTTTTTTTTCCTAAACGTAGACACCACTCGGGTGCACCCTCCGAGCACTACCCACACCCCTCGCGTGCCTGGTGTAGAAGTAATGTCTACGTTTAGGCAAAAAATGAACTATTCCCATTGAAAAAAATTTAAAAAAATATTTTTTTTTCATAAATGTGTTCTTTGAGTGATACTGGTTCAGGATATTGAATATAGCTGGAAGGTTCTTTATCACCCAGTATAAATAAGCGCAAAACTCGAAAACAGCTCGATCGATTTGGATGATTCTTTTTTTGTTGTGTTCCTTATTGCCACGACCAGGTTTATATTTTGAAAAAAAAAAGGAAATTTACCGGGAAAATTCCCACGGGAACGAAGTCCCGGGCGAAAAGCTAGTAAGCGATAATAATTTGAGTAAATAAAGTTGCCGACTTATCTATTTTAAGATATTTCTTAGCATTTAGTCGTTTGTAAAATTGGACCACACAATTTACAGAAAATAATAAATAATTTAATGATAAACCAGACGGATTTCTGGGAATTGTCACAGAGTAATTTTAATTAGATTTGATTCCGAGAATTTCAAACGAACAGATGTAGTTGTTTTTTTCTAATGTTTTAACATAAAGTCTGATAGCTCATCACCACTCATCCAATTAGTTTTTACAGTAATGAATATAAAGGGTTAATGGAACTTTAGCACTTTAAAATTTAAATTACTTGTTTTAAACTGTACACGTATTATTTTGTGTCCTTCATACCAGAAAGAATTGATATGTTAATGGCAACATCTAATATTTTTTGCTCAAAACAACAAACAAATGTGTCTGTGTTTAGTAAAAGGTACAACTTTCGAGATACACAGAGCGATTTACAAAGCAAATCACGATAATTCTGAACTTTAACGACTATCTCCAAAATTGTACCTTTACCTACATTTTCACAGTCAGAAATAGTTACCGAAACGCATGGCCGACTTTTTACTCCGAGTGCTAAAACCTTAAAAAAAACCTTAAAAAAAGAATCCATTAAGTAACAACCAATAAAATCAATATCACACACCTGTACAAATGGCTACGACAAACAATAACAGATTTGCCGCCAAATCAAACAAGGCGGTCGCCATTTTCACAATTCGATTGTAAATGTTGCCATACGAAAGTCAATGTTGCCCTCTGTTTGATTTTGTTTGCCCTTGAGCAGTTGTATATTGTACTGGTTTATGCAACAGTAAGTAGCAAGTAAGGTTTTAAATAAATAAAGTTCGGAAGCACGTAGTGTGAATTTTTTACGTAATGGTATGCTATTTTTAATGAATAACGATTTTTAAGCGAAGACTTGTTAACAAAACAATTAATCTAACTTTATACGCCACCTGCATCTGAAGCACGAATTATACGTCAAGTATTCTCTATTTAAAGTAAGCCATTAAAGCTTAAGGGAAATAAAGTTGTACCTATGGAACTTCCCTTGGGTGATTATGACATTTAAATATGGAACGCCAAAATGTCAACAAAAACTTCTAAAAAAATTATTTCAAAAAAAACAAGGCTGTTACGGGTTTACCTTCCTTGGTCCAAGTAGATTTTAACTAAAAAACACTACGTTCGGGAATTAACTACAGAATCCTTCATTTCGCTCGGAATTCAAAATGCTACCCGGGACATAATACACTGTTTGGTCCCCTTGTTGTTTAATCTACTATTAAATAACTCTAAAATTTTAGAAAATGCATCAATCCCGACATTTATTATATTATAACTCTTAAACAGCTGAACCAATCTTGATCAAGATCAAGATTTTGAGCTAAGATCCTCTGCGATCATGTCAGCCTTGAAACAAAAAAAACCGCATCGAAATCGGTTTATTCGTTTAGGAGCTACGATGCCACAGACACACAGATATTGTGAGGGGTTAAATACAATAAAACGCTTAGGGTGGGCATTTGAGTGTGTAACGTTTATTTATTTATTCAGTAAGACTTATTTAGAAATGAATCCAACCTATATTACTTCATAGGTCATTGTCTGCGATGTATTTGGTAGTATTGCCCATTGTTTAACAGTTTTCGATGCATTTCAATAACAAAAGAATTGAACCTTTGACTCTAAACTTAGTTTACATTGTAAAAGGAGGTATAATTGTAGATTGGGTTTTATTTGGTTATATTGGTGATTTCTGTTTCATAAATATGCGAATTGAACGTGGATTAGTAGACTGTGGATTACAGAAACTATTTGTCCAATCCAATTATTTTAATTTAACCAATTGCCACTTGTCATGGAGTATTTCCAGTTGCAAAAATTACGGTTTTAAGACGTGCATTATAGAGTTGATAAAATATCGGCTTGCCACTAGTAAAGATACAGTAAAACCTCAAGTAAAGATAGTTAGATAACTATTAAGTATTCTGTGGTTGAGCTAAGATGCGCACTGACAGATCACTAATAATTTATTGGATTGACTACTGAATCAATCTAAGACTTTGACCCTGTAATTAAATAATAGAAGTTTGCGTTTATATTGTGTTCGATTGATATCGACAGATCATCTTGGAGCTTATAGGACATAACAGTATGTCCAAATTCAAACGCAAAATAAATGTCCGCACATTTAGAGTAAGTTTTCTTTGGAATTGATTCGAAAATATATTCTTGTGAGAGTCGTCTTATTGCCATTTTAACCCTGTAGGGGAAAAGATACATCTATCGTTTTTAAATAAAAAAGAAAAATAAACGCTACACAACTCAAAAGTTAACACTAAGGTTTTCCCTTGTGTCGTGGGTCTCTTAGAACATACACAAAGACAGACACGAACACCCATGAACCGAAAACGTACATCTACTTTTTACACAAATATTTGCCCCGACTGAGAATCGAACCTAGGACTTGTCGATGAAGAGGAAGCGCCAAACTGGCCGTCATATGTTAAGTCTTACAGCTATATTTACAGTTATTCAACGAAATATCACTATCTCATAAAAGGACAACTAGGTTTTGCTTGTACTGCGACACACGGAGGATATAAATAAAACTGTACTTATACGCAAAATAACGGACACACAATCATACACACACAATATCTTGTTAAGTATGTGCGATATGAAGCTAGGAAGCTTTGTGAATATAAAGTGTTTTGATCAATATCTGTCTGTTTATTATTTGATTGTTTTACTGTAGGTGTAGATTTTCTGATAAGCTAGCTAGATCGAAAAGTTAGTGTCGGTTAGGGATCGAAGAGAATCAATGAAATTATTGAAGGATTATAATATTAACAATTATTCTTTAGACTAAATATACGCCCAAATATGAAAAAAAAATTCACCTTTCTTACATCTTGTGGAAGCAGTTTATATTGCACAAGTAGGTAGGTAGGTACATGAGATGACTTTAAATTTTAGCTAGATATCGAAACTTTAATTGAAACTGAACAACTTTCGCTAAGGAAACTATGTGAAACTTAAAAAAAAATACTTCTCATTCATTCTTATCAGCAAATCCCACAAGATAAAACATTTTTTTAAATATTTCATCCTTTGTTCCTTGGGGATAAGTTGATTCGTTTAGCATGCTGATTCATATATTTAAATTTCGCTTATTAATTTAAAGTCATATCATCATAACAGCCCATTGCAGTCCACTGCTGAACATAGGTCTCCCCCAAGGTGCGCCACTTTGCACGATCCTCCGCTGTTTTCATCCAGCCACTACCCGCTATCTTCTTTAGGTCATCTGACTATCTGGCTGGGGGGCGTCCCACAATACGTTTGCCAAATTTAAGGTCACCCAATTTAAATTCATATGTATATTCTAGATTCACCACCTAAAGTATAACTTACTAATATATTCCCTTAAACAAATAAATAGGTGATATTGATTCCTAAATCCACTTTTTAAAACGTAACTTTAAGACAAGAATGCAATAAAGTCTTGAGTTAGCTAAGTATAGAACGATTGCAGTAGAACCTGCATTACTGCATTCAACATCGATCATGTACCGGCTCATCTTAGCAAACAAAAACAAAAAAATACAAAAAACAGACCACAGACAAGTTTGTAGCGTGCAAAAATAAAAGTTCACCGATAAATACACTGCTACTGAAATCGGTACTATTTGTTGCGAACTCGAATACAAGTCGACTGGAACTCGGATTCTTTTCGATCCTCAAGAGGTTTTTACGTAAATCTATACTCTAATATTATAAAGAGGAAAGATTTGATTGTTTGTTTGTAGGCTCCGAAACTACTGGACCGATTTGAACAATTATATATTTCATCATTGGAATATTATCCCTGAGTAACATAGGCTACATAATTTTTCCAAATTCCCACGGGAACTAAGTCCCGGGCGAAATGTTAGTCTACATGCATCGATGGACAAAAAGCGAGATTTTCATTACAAAATCAAAAGTGTAAATAATACTCTAAACGAGAAACGGGATAAAAAATGATTTTTTTTAAGAATTTTGATTAAACGATTGGTCTGATTAGTGGTATTGTTGCTGCCTCTTAATTGACATATCCCGATTGGATCCCTAGTTGGGACAAATATTTGTGTAAGAAACATAACGTGTCTTGCTTATAAATTACATAAGGGAAACTTCAGAGCGGACCTGTGAGTGTGGGACTATGTGTGGTTCTAAATAAACTTTTTAAAGAGTGAGATTAAAGTGAGTATAGGTAGTACCGGTACCACAACATTAACAATCTAGGATTATCTTGTACAAAGTCAGTGTACCGTGGAACCAACCTCTTTCCCCACTCATTTCTTCTTTCACGAACTTTATTCCACTGACTTAAAGTTCATTTTTCGGGAAATACACGGAAAATCTATGGTAAACACAGCAAAAGTTAATTGCGTCGATTATAAGTAGAAAAGCTCGGATAGGACGTGTCTGATTGTTGTTTCCATTAAATGTATAATCTTTGCCTTTTTTTTAAAATAACGCTATGAATTAGATTCTGACGTCCGGTCTAAAGACGACGTAAAAAAGCTCATGGTAGTATTTTAGATGAATATCTACTTTTTAACCCTAAGTATGGCGTGTGTTTCTGTATGTCTGTGGCATCGTAGCTCCTAAACGAATTGACCGATTTCGATGAGGGTTTTTGTTGGAAAGCTGATCTAATTGAGGCTTGAGGTGGTTCTTAGCTATATTTTATCAAAATTGATTCAGCCATTTAAAAGTAAAAATAAATACCTAATACGACCTACTTAAGGTACACACAGTTTCAAGTGAAAACGTATAATTTTTGCGCCATTGTGCAGTAGTAATGAGACGTAATCTCAGTGGAACATAATTAATGAAAATACATAGGATAATGAGCCCTACGCGTACGCACGTATTACAGAGTGCGTGACAGCTTTATGAATAACTAGCTTTCCGCCCGCGTGGACTACAGGTTATATCGTGCCCAACTGTGGGATAAAATGTAGCCTATGTCCTTTCCCAGGCTCTAATCTATCTCTGTACCAAAATTCATCAAAATCGGTTCAGCGGTTTAGGCGTGAAAAGGTAACAGACAGACAGACAGACAGACAGAGTTACTTTCGCATTTATAATATTAGTAGGGATAGTAGGGATATAGCGGTCTGCCCGTAACTTCTTTTGCGTGGAAAGTACTTAGCTTATAATTATAACATGATTATAACTTAAATTAGCTAGCGAAACTTTAGGGGGTGAGTCTCCCTATTAAACTGAACAACTTTCCACAAGGAACCTACATGAAGTTCTAGAAAAAAAGATTTGGCTTCCCATACAATTGTAAATCAAATGAAAGGCGAAATTTTTTTTTCTTGTTTCGAGCTATGTTCCTTGGGCAAAGTTGTTCAGTTTCGTGGGTTGATTCACATCGTCGCTAACTAATTCACCCAATAAAATATCTTGTATTTTTAACCAACTTCAAAACAGGGAGTTTCTATGTTCGACTGTATGTATTTTTTTAATGTACCTACCTATGTTCACCGATTTCTCCGCCAATTATGAACAGATTTTCAAAATTGTTCTTTTGTTCGAAAGAGTATACTCCAGAAGTGGTCTCATATAAATTTTATCGAAAATGATTCAGCGCTTTTAAAAAAATCAACAAAAAACAAAAAATACTACAAATCAGAACATCATCTAAATAAATGAGTGACATTTTCGTTTGTAGTTATCTGCTTATAGGCATTGTAGTCTGCAAATTGGGATTGAAGTAGGTGACTTAGACATTTTTAACATGGTAAATTAAACAATTGTAAGTTTTGTTTAATAGGGCTCAGGTTACAAAAGAAACCTAAACTTGTACCTTACAGTGTGTTGCTTATTCTGTGATTTATGATTAAACGAGATTTTTTTTTATATTTATTTGTATAAATATATATTATATATTAAGTATATATATTTATGCACCACCTACTACTTCTTATCTTGCTTCTGTTCTACCCTAAGGTTGCCTGGAAGAAATTGCTACCTAGCAATAAGGCCGCCTTGTTGTACACTATGTTTTATGTTCTGTTGATTGTGCTGTATGTCCTTGTGTGCAAATAAAGTATATTGTATTGTATTGTATTTTCCCGTATCAAGCAGTATTTAAATTGGAAGTGCCTAGTTCCCATAACCTCACAATGAATGAATCAAATGTAACATACCTAGTTGACTAATAGGCTATGGCTAATTGACCTAACTGTCAATAAACCAAATTATACGGAACAAATACTTATTTAATTTGTACTAGTGGTATGCTGATTATTGGCTACAAGTAGGCCGCGTTTACAATTCAATTTACTTTTTTGTTGATGTTGGAATTTATTGAAGATTAGCTTTCAGACGTCAAAAAAAAATCCTCTATATTTACCATATTCCGCTATGAATTCACCTATTTGCTGTTTTACCCGTAACCACTACTTACTCGTGAACATAGCTTTAAAAAATTATTTCACCCTTTATGAAGGCGGGTCAATTTTTTGTTAAAAATATTTTATTTTATTATTTTTAAAGGTTATCATTTATCATTCATATAACTCCCTCGTAGATCCATACTAATATTATAAATGCGAAAGTAACTCTGTCTGTCTGTCTGTCCGTCTTTCACGCCTAAACTACTGAACGATTTTGATGAAATTTGGTACAGAGATAGATTAGGGTCTGGGAAAGGACATAGGCTACATTTTATCCTACAGTTGGGCACGATATAACCTATAGTCCACGCGGGCGGAGCACCGGGTGGAAAGCTAGTTTATTATAAAGCACTAAATCACTAAATCACTCGAGATTAAAGAGCGATATAGTGATCAATTACTTTCACCCTACGGAAAGATATGAGGTGGTGATATTCATAATCATAACCAATCGCAAGATGGCAAGAAGACACGGGGTAGTACAATTCTCAAACCGATCGCCAGATGGCATGAAATATATGGGGTGGTGGGTGATATTATCAACCGATTACCAGACAGCAGGGAAGATGTGTGGTGGTAATATACGCTACCGGTCACTAAACGGTAGATCCCCACAAAGGAGCCCCAAAAAACAACTTAAAAGACTCAGGGACCTACTTCGTTTTTGTTTCGTTTACATTGATGACCTATTATCATCCACATATGACCGTAAATTTCAGTTTTTTTTTATTTATGACCTAAACTACTGAAGCGATTTCGATAAAAAATGTATGGGACCAATTTGGAAGTAGATGCTTCCGAACTAAAAAAAAAATTTTGAAATCGGTTTACAAATGACGGAGTTTTGAGGTAACAAACATTAAAAAAAATCCACCCGAATTTATAACCTCCTCCTTTTTTTTGAAGTCGGTTAAAAAAGAAAACTAGGCTGGAAAGAATTAGTAAACATAAAAAGATCGCAAGCAGAAATGCTGCACTCCATACCCGAGAGGTTGAAAGAGAGATACCTAAAGCCCTGTATACATACATCCTCAAAAACTTTCGCATTTATAATATTAGTATGATGATATGATTTTTTAATTTTAGTTAATTTATTTTTAATGGAAAGCAAACTATGAATATAATAAAAAATAAAGAAGCCATATTTTAACCAAGAAATAACATTATTCTTGTTTGTTGAAATAATCATGGATGTATAATTATTGGATCTGGATCTCTTACTTTTGTATATCGCTAACACAAATATATACTGTATTTGTATAATTTTAGGGTTCACTTTTGAGACACACAAGGGAAAGTAGTAATCCGACACAGGCGCGATAGCACGAAAATAGTTGTGTGTCCTTGTCTCTCAAATTGCCTGTATGTCATTAAGAGTAGGGTGTCTGTATGTTCGTAATAAACATGAGTTGAGTAATACACCTCCGTGCTAAGTGGAAATCTATGGGGGAGCAGCAGTGGATGTCTTCCGGCTGATATGATGATGATGAAACTAAATTTAAGCGTTATGTCTTTTTCTTTCTGAGTCGAAATGACAAGGACATGATGCTTCAATTTAGTTTAGTCCTGTCAAATTATTTTGGTGTGTCTGCCAGAATCGACACCGTTATCTGATAATTAATGTCATGCACTTACTTTTATAGGTTTAAGCTACAAGAATAAATTGGGTTGAATTTATCAAAACAAGTAAAACATGGGCACCCTACTGAAAAGAGATGCACTTCTACTTTTGAGCCTCTCCTTCGGCTCGGTATTGTTATAACACTGCGAGGTCCAGTTATTGTAATAGGTCCATGGAAATAATATTGAAATTGCATTAAGCACACCATCTGGTGTCAAATGTGCAAACTATTTGCTATCAGAACGTACGATGCAGCGGACAATTCTTTTAGAATTCAACCAAGTACCAGTAGATGGCACTGTTTTCAAGTTGATGAAAAATACAGATTCGCAATTTTTGCTATATTTACGCATAATTTCAACACAATATTGAAAGTTTCTTAAGAAAATCATATTAAAAAAAACTTTCTTTCACATACAAACAGCTTGCTGTGTTCCGTCGGTGCGTGGGAGTACCGGTGCCTTAATTGGCATTTTCTGGGTTAACTCGCTTCATCATCGACCTCATCTATGACCTTAGTCAAGATTGGGGTCAAGAGTTAACCCATCTCATTATAAAAAAAAATTAATAACAGGTAATTCTTTATTTTCTTAATTGCTTTAGTGGTAATTTATTAAGAATTCTTTTTTATTTTATTTTTGACGGGTTTCTTCAGGTGAGCTGAACATCGTGCTGGTACCGTGCGAGCGCGGCCCCCCCCTCCACCCGCACCGCGTTGACTCTGTCCCGTATGTATGTATAAAGTAGCCTACCTGAGTAGACATGTGAGCTGGACATCGTGCTGGTACCGTGCGAGCGCGGCCCCCCCCTCCACCCGCACCGCGTTGACTCTGTCCCGTATGTATGTATAAAGTAGCCTACCTGAGTAGACATGTGAGCTGGACATCGTGCTGGTACCGTGCGAGCGCGGCTCCCCCCTCCACCCGCACCGCGTTGACTCTGTCCCGTATGTATGTATAAAGTAGCCTACCTGAGTAGACATGTGAGCTGGACATCGTGCTGGTACCGTGCGAGCGCGGCCCCCCCCTCCACCCGCACCGCGTTGACTCTGTCCCGTATGTATGTATAAAGTAGCCTACCTGAGTAGACATGTGAGCTGGACATCGTGCTGGTACCGTGCGAGCGCGGCCCCCCCCTCCACCCGCACCGCGTTGACTCTGTCCCGTATGTATGTATAAAGTAGCCTACCTGAGTAGACATGTGAGCTGGACATCGTGCTGGTACCGTGCGAGCGCGGCCCCCCCCTCCACCCGCACCGCGTTGACTCTGTCCCGTATGTATGTATAAAGTAGCCTACCTGAGTAGACATGTGAGCTGGACATCGTGCTGGTACCGTGCGAGCGCGGCCCCCCCCTCCACCCGCACCGCGTTGACTCTGTCCCGTATGTATGTATAAAGTAGCCTACCTGAGTAGACATGTGAGCTGGACATCGTGCTGGTACCGTGCGAGCGCGGCCCCCCCCTCCACCCGCACCGCGTTGACTCTGTCCCGTATGTATGTATAAAGTAGCCTACCTGAGTAGACATGTGAGCTGGACATCGTGCTGGTACCGTGCGAGCGCGGCCCCCCCCTCCACCCGCACCGCGTTGACTCTGTCCCGTATGTATGTATAAAGTAGCCTACCTGAGTAGACATGTGAGCTGGACATCGTGCTGGTACCGTGCGAGCGCGGCCCCCCCCTCCACCCGCACCGCGTTGACTCTGTCCCGTATGTATGTATAAAGTAGCCTACCTGAGTAGACATGTGAGCTGGACATCGTGCTGGTACCGTGCGAGCGCGGCCCCCCCCTCCACCCGCACCGCGTTGACTCTGTCCCGTATGTATGTATAAAGTAGCCTACCTGAGTAGACATGTGAGCTGGACATCGTGCTGGTACCGTGCGAGCGCGGCCCCCCCCTCCACCCGCACCGCGTTGACTCTGTCCCGTATGTATGTATAAAGTAGCCTACCTGAGTAGACATGTGAGCTGGACATCGTGCTGGTACCGTGCGAGCGCGGCCCCCCCCTCCACCCGCACCGCGTTGACTCTGTCCCGTAACGCGCCGCCGCAGCCGCTCGGGCAGCGCTCGCGCAGGATCGACATTATGTTCGGCTGCCGGAGGAAGGCTACCACCTGGGTTTAAAAATAGGCTTTTTGAGCGGGGGAATTTGTTTATCTGACTAGACTAGTTTGTTACTCTGGCTAGTCTAGGGTTCAATTGTGACTGTGAAAATGGAAAGGTACAACTTTCGTGATAGTCGTTAAGGTTCACAATTAGTGTGATGAGCTATTGCAAATAGGTTTTATTGACTACCCCGAAAGTTGTACCTTTTACTTAACATAGTCACACTTTTTATTTGTAACTTTGACTTATTTAAAGAAACATTCAAAATGTTCTATGAAATAAAGCTATTTTGAATTTGAGTGAGGCATTTTCTTTTTATTTTTTTGAATTCTTCCCTAGTCGCCAAATAAATGGCGCTGAACTCGGTACGTTACTGCAAGGAACGGAACGTTACATTATTTTTCAACACATTTGCTCATAAAATGGGTCTTATATCATTGTTTTAAGGTTCATAATGATACCCAGCCCGTGAGTAATAAAAATAAAACACTAGTACGTGAGGGTTTTTTTTCTAAATTTCAGCAAAGAGATCAGATATTATTTTTTATTTTAAATTAAGTGTAAATATTAAACTGTTTGTAAATAAGAATATAATTACACCAAAAAATTTTAAGTTTAACAGAAAATTGTCAATTATTTATGCTAAAACGTGAAAATATATAGTTAAATATTTTTTTATTATTTGCCTGTATGGCATACTTGTCAATGTGAATCTCATTTTGCGAGCGAAAAAAGAAAAAAATAATCGCGCCTCTTTTCAGATGTTTTCACTTGGTTTTCACAAACGGCATTTGTATTCATAAGATTGTGATTATTGTCAGAAATACAACACAAAAAATGTCTTCTTCAAGAGCAGAACAGGAAACCTACGTGGGTACACCGCCAGAAATACTTTCAGAGGCGCAACATGCAAGTGATAGCTTGTTGCCGTCAATATCAAATGAAAGTTTTTATTTCTTTATTTCCTCGCAAATGTGTTGATAAACGTCGTATGACACGCGTGCGCATTGGATATTAAATTCTCGGGTCCGTTGAGCCCGAGCCGAACAACTCGCCTCTAATGTAATATCCAACTTAGTACACTTGTAGCATAATGTACTATTTTGATTATTTCACATGGACGTAATTTTGAGATCATAAAACGAAACGTCATTGTCACATCACATCCATCAGACGCAATGTTTTTCTTCAAGCCAAAAGCCTAGTAACGTTCAGTTCAGCGGGATCTAGAGAACTCTTGGGAATTACTTTTTTCTTAATACCCAAAAAGGAAACCTTCTATTCTAAATGACGACAATTATTTAAGTTTTATTCAGTCTTTTATCTTTCTCGTTGACAGTGTATGGGAGAAGTGGCATGAAGGAGCTAGGTATTAAAAAATCCATATTACTTCGGTAGTTTAGGAACGGATTTGGTTGGTGATTTTACTTTTAAGTGGCAACACCTGATTTCCCGTCACCCAAAAACATAAAATCACCAGCCAAATCCGTTCCTAAACTACCGAAATAATGCAAACGGCTCTTTCAATACCTGGTTCCTTCATGCCAATTCTCCCATACACAGTCAACGAGAAAGATAAAAAACTGAATAAAACTTAATTTCGTTGGTAATGAGACAGACTTGTAATCGGAAGGTTGCGGGTTCAAATCCTGGTGCAGCCTGTACCACTAAATTCGTCTTTTCGGATTTATGTACTGATTTCTAATTATCACTTGCTCAACGGTGAAGGAAAACATCGTGATGAAACCCGCCCGTCCAAGAAAATTAATTTTCGAAGGAAGTAAATTCATTTTCGAAGGACGAGCGGTCCACCAACCCGCATCGGGCCAGCGTGGTGGACTACGGCCTAATTCCCCTTCGTGTTTCGAAGGGAGGCCCGTGCCCCTCGGTGGGGGTGTATAAAAAAATCTGATAAAGTCATCCAATGTAATTAGTCGAAGCTTCTAGAAGCTATTGTAAATATAAATTACCTTATCGTTGTACGCCACAGGTATCTCCGTCGTGACGTTATGATGTCCGTGCGAGTCTCCGGTCGTTATTGGAGGCCGGGGAGGAGGGGTAGGCGCCTGCGCAACAATAATCACATTACTGGCATAGTTAATAATTTGTTTGTTTTATTAGTTTATTTTATGTTATAGTTTTTTAGGACACTGTTGAAACAAAATTCTGTAAATATTGTGCGCGAATTGGCAATTCTCATCAGGGCTGCTGCTTGGAGGAGCGGATATATAACTAAAGGAATTCTGGTAAGTACTGGTGTTTTTCGTAAAAAACCCATTTTAAAAAAGTGCAATAAACTTTTGCAATTATCTTCCTAACGCTTAGTCGCGTTTCTCATTCGTGGTACGCATGATCCAGGATTTCGCAAGTCAAATTATTAAAGTGGAACGACTCCCATCTGACTTCCATGACCCTGTTAACAAGCGAACCTGACCGGATTGGATCATGGTTACACATTCCGTCGCCTGAATATGCAGATTTCGATCGTTTTCGATCTATTTATTTATTTATTTATTTATTTATTTTTTTGTACAATAAATAAATAAATAAATAGATATTTTCGCTCACTGTAACGTCATCGGTTAGTGAGCAACTAATGTACATAACTTTAAAAAAAACGAGACATTGGTACACTCAAGAGCACGTCAAGCTTGACACTTTGGACTTTGGACCGGCCCTGCATTGTATGGCGCGCAGTATAAATCAGAGCTCAGCTTAAACTGGTAGTGTAAAGCGTGACCTGCTCTTAACTGTACATGGCGGTACTTGGGATCGAGCTTGGTACCTCTCGCTTACGAGTTATGACAACCGACGCAGTTATAATTATACCTAATACACATCGTGCAGTAAGAAAAAAAAACAAAAATGAAATAATTGACAGCAATGCAAGTAGCTAAAATAATTAGGATATTAATACCCGTAAGCAATACTATAAAACAAACACACCAAAACTACGAAAACATGAATAAAGAAACACAAAAGAAATGAAATAGTGGAACAGAATACAAAAAACAATTGATGAAGTGATGATAGACACGAAACACTAAAGTAATCATAATCATACATCGTGCCTGAATCCTTCATAAATTCCTGAATCCTAAATTGCTAAACGTTGCTATAGATAAAATTCAAAGCTAGCAAAAAGACAAAAAACACCTAGCCGCAGAAGCGTCCATAAAAGATAATGCTACTGTAAATGTCATACTGTCACTTTCCCTCTTGTTGACTTAAACAAGGACGGTGGGACAATTAAAGAAGCTTTAATTTAAATTAACGTTTCTGCAACTGAGTGAAAGAAACACCACAATAAGCCAAACAAAACAAGATCTCAAATAACAGCAAAGCAACCACAAAACAAGACAAGACAACACAATATAACAAAAACTGAACTACGTATATAAGGTGATTTAAATTAGCTAAGTGAAAATTAAGCATGTTGATCGGACACTAAACTGAACAATTTTTCAGGTAATATACGCGCAGTGCTTACGAATATACGCCATTAAATACGTATAAAGTTTGAGACAAGAAACTTATGCAAGCACTTAATTTACACAACCGACTTTTACTGGATAATGGATTTGCCGATTACGAAATGTTTTGTTTAATTTACTAGGCGTAGCAAAGTGGTTGCCTACGCCGTCGATTTATCAGCGCTTATAGGCGCAGGTTTTCAGTACCAAACAATTAAAAACTTCTTGCTAGATAATCGGTATCAAGTCTCTATATTAAAGTGATAAACCAGCGCTGACAAGCGCCGAACATCCAGCAATGGTAAGCACCGATCGTTGGAGGTTACTTAGGCCCTTTGCACACTTGTCGTAACGTAAGCGTATGGTAATACGCGCGTAGTACGAAAGTACTTTAAGCACATACGATATATGCCGCATGGTTTCGTGTGCGTACTTTCTGAACATGTATGTGCTCGCACTACGCGCGTAACGATACGCATACGGTACGACACCGTGTGTGAAGGGCCAGCCCTCTAAGTGGAAGCTGTATAGGGTACAGCCAGGTATTCACAAATCCCGGTGGGTCATAGAAAAAGTGCCGGACATTTTTCTGTATCAAAAAGATAACACAATATGTCTACCGAAGAAAATCGTCTCTCTAAGAAAAGGAAAGTTACGATTTTAATTAGCAAAATTGTTCAGTTCACATTAAGACTGATATGCTTTCTAACTAATAGCTAATTTAAAGTCATCCCATATGGCCACCTGGTCAATGAGGACTGGCCTCCTCCTCTGCGGTAGGAGGGGGGAGAAGGGCCCGGCCTGCGGGGCGCGGGGGAGGCGCGGGTCGATGAATGTCGTCCGCCTCATTACGTGGTCCACGAAGAAACGCTGTTGTTACAAATATCACGTCACACACACATCATCGTCTACGTTTTTTTACTACCTAATAAATTAATAAAAAATCTTATATAGTCACAAAATACAAATGATCGTATTTTAAGTTTAAATAATACTGTGACAAAGGTAACAAGCACAGCTTGTGCTGCAGTGGAGCCGTGGTTCCGTACAGCGCTGTTTTTTAGTTTGCCCCTTTCCCTAAGAATGCAGACATAATCGTAAATGTGTCCGTTTGATAAGTCAGATCGGCAATTTTTTTTAACAATTTTATTTATTGAGAGCTCTATGAAATACCACCCTCGTTATGACACTCATATAAATTAAAAATATCCCAAAATGTATAAATTCACCAAAAAATACCAATTCAAATTGCACGTTTTCACCTCTTTATTTATTTGTATGTTATTTGACGTCTTTTTTATATCGTGAATAAATTTAATTTTCGTCCTTTCTTTCAAATTAAACCCTAGCAGACTAAAACCGAACGTGAATACGAATGAAATTATAGTATATAGAGTACTTAGATATAAGATGACCCCATATAGGAACGGGAGCTCGAGTTATGGAAACACATGTGTATAGAACGAAGTACTCTATATATATACTATAAAATGCAGACCTAATAAAAACAGACTCTTGTAATCTTGCTCATAATACGTTTACACCTTGATGCCAAGAAAAGAACCAATGATTACCGAGATGTTTTTCACAACGCTATTTAAAATAAGACTTCTGCGCATATTCGGTCACTCAATTTAATTTCTGACCAACCTAAAAGTATTACTTTTAGGAAGTTTTATTTAAATCTGTCATGTGAGCAAAGAACTGTAAATAAGTAAGTTTACTTTTAATAAATGAATAGAGACAGCATTATTTGCTGGGTCAAAAATTAATTGGTTGACTGTACATTGCCATGACTTATAAAAGTAGTACTATTATAAAACAGTTTTAAAATTGAGGCAAGATCTCACCTTCCCATTCCGATCGAGTTTGGTATCCCATCCTAATGGCAGCGCACGATCTGACTCACTAAACATATTGACCAGTGAGACCAAATCCCTGTTATGTTGGTAGCGCTCAAAAGAAGACGTGTCTCTTCTGATCTTCGATATCATGTGTTTCAGGGTTGAGTTGCCGTTGTAGAGGGACGATGCTTCCTGAAAACAAAAGAATTAATAAGACTAGTTTTTTTTTTACTAGTGAAATTATAATTTCCTGCGATATTAGAATTTGCCTAGTAAAATTATATATTTACGAAACTTTAAGGGCCGCCTGCACGAAATTAGGTTAAGGTAGGTTAGGCTTTTTTAGGTTCGGTTAGGTTAGGTTGCATTAATATCATAAATAATTTTCCACGTTAAAAAAAACGTATGAGTAACCGACTTCAACCCCAACAATAGTTCGCACAAAGTAGATAACTAATATTTTTTGCTGACTACAATGCCTATTAGCAGATAACCACAAACGAAAATGTCACTCATTTATTTAGATGATGTTCTGGTTTGTAGTATTTTTTGTTTTTGTTTATTTTTTTAAAAGCACTGAATCATTTTCGATAAATATTATACGGGTCCACCTCTTGAGTATACTCTTTCGAACCAAAAATAATAATTTTGAAAATCGGTCTGTAATTGGCGGAGAAATCGGTGAATATACATTTAAAAAAATAATACATACAATCGAACATAGAACCTCCTTTTTGCAGTCGGTTAAAATATCCGTCAATGTGAATAAAATGAGGCAATAAAATATCGATGGTTTCTACATAAGTGCTGTGACTAGTTAACAGGGAGTCTCACTTCACAATCTTGATGAAAAAAGTAGAATCGTGTAAGTAGAGTCAAGTATGTGGCGAACTTGATTAATCCCCATGTCAGAGTTTTACAAGCCCCCAAAATGGCCTAACTACGTTTTAGGACTATAGTCGTAGAATACAGCCTGGACCAACCACCCTCCAAAGATTGCTCACTCATCAGGTGCCCTGCATTCAAATTAGTTTACTACAAGGGCGAAACAGTTTTACGATTTTTAAAGACCTGAATTTTTTTTGACGGCCGGTTTGGTCGAGTAGTAATGAGGCTGTCTCTTTATCGATAGGTCCTGGGTTCGATTCCCGTTCGGGGCCCTCATCTTCCGAAAAATATTTTTTCTTTATCTTAGCGCTCTCTTAATGTATGTATACCTGGTTCATATGTAGTATAGAGTAGAAGTCTGGTCTAGCTAGGAACTCAGCGGCGGGGTGCGGCGCGGGGGGCGGGGCGGCGGCTCGTGACGTCGACGCGCAGGGCGGGGGGGCGCTCTCCTCGTCAGCTAGCTGGGTTCGAGTCATCGTACGACGGATTGATTGGTACCTGGAAATTAATTACATAAATAGTTTAGTATCAGGTCTTGGAAAGCTGTACTAAACCCATATTTGTTACTATCAATAAATTAACTTATTTCTGTTAAGTATATTTAGATGTCCTTCACAATCCAATCTATCCAACTATGGAACAATCTTCCCGAGTCCATAAGACGTTCTCCTTCCCTAGATTCCTTTAAATCCCAAGTCAAAGCCCATTTCCTTCACACTCTCTCCTCTTCCCAATGATTTTTAACCTCTCCTTATAGCAGTATTATATGTATAGGTGTTTATATATTATATGTATGTATGTTCTTTTTTGTTATTTAGATGTATTCTTATTTATACTTAGTTTTATGTTACTGTTTACTTTAGCATGTATTTTATTTATTTATTTTTTAATTTAGTTCTAGCCACCACCCGCTTTGCTTTTTTACCTCTCGGAAAATATCCTAACCTAAAGGTTGCCTGGAAGAGATTGCTACCTAAGCAATAAGGCCGCCTGTTTGTACATTATACTTCCTTGACTATTCATGTTAATTTACTTTGTCTGTCCCTGGTGTGCAATAAAGAATATTTCATTCATTTATTCATTCATTCATCTATTATAATTATAAATTATAACACTTTAAACTTTCACGATTTGAACACATAATTAATTACTAAAATTAATTAATACTAAATCATAATTGACCCTAACGTTCGATGCAATAAAAGTACAGGACATAATTCTTACAGATTTTAGTCAGTTCGATTCCCGGGTGTGGCAAGCGAATTTTCGAAAATCCTTGAATGCAGTTTTCTTTCTTTTCAAAAATAAAGGAATGTTTTCTTTGAGTACAATTTTCTACCTATTGTATTAAGAGTACTTTCCCTTCAGGTGGCATTAAAAAATTCCACCCTGTTTATTACGTTTTTATCTATGTTTTATATTATGTTTCGGGAACAAAGGGAAAAACATCCTCACTAATAATATTATAAACGAATTTTCTATGGATGTTTGTTACTCTTTCACGCTCAAACGGTTGGACCAATTTTGATAAAATTTGGTATGGAGGTAGCTGACTCCTTGTATTAACACATAGGCTACATAATTTTCTCAAATTCCCACGGGAACGGGAACTGACCTTTAAATTAGCTTACGAAAATAAAGAATATGAAACCCTTAATTAAGCTATTCACTTTCCTAAAGTAACATAGGAAAAATAAAAAAATAAAAAATTCGCCTCTTCATACAACTTGAACAGTTAACTTGCCTTAGTTAGTACAAGTAAGCAAAATTTTGTTTTGAGAATTTTATAAAGGTTCCCTGGGGAAAGTTGTTCAGATTCATGGGTAGAATCACTCCCTAAAGTTTTGTCAATTAATTTGAAAAATCGACATTTTTTTGAAAAAAAGAAGACCACATAAACTAGAAACCTAGAAACGTTTGTCAAAATGTTTATTATTATATAAAATATTCACCGTCGGTCTAACTGTCTCCTCTGAACTTCAGGTTCTGGTGACCTGGGGCTGGTCCCGTTGACCCCTGGTCTTTGCCACGTCGTCATCCTGTTGATATGGTCTATATAGAAAACTCGACCGTGGCTATCCATGCGGGCTTCCCATCCTGGAATAAGAAAAATAATTCGGTTTTAAAGATTTCTTTCTGAATAAGGTAAAATTATAAATAAAAAATGAAAAACAAAGACAAGGTAGAAAAGATGAAGTTATATTATACTGTTACCTGAGTACGGAAGAAAATTTAACAAAGGTTTTATTTTGTCAATTTTCAATATTTAAGAATTCATCAACATATTCAGCACCTCAATCATTCTTAGTTTCATATCATAGGTTCTACAGGTTACAACTTTTTTTAAATTCATCTTAATTATTGTGACATAATAAAAATAACACTCATTGAGATATTTTTGAGTAAGGTTTCAAATATTACATCACGTAAATGACCACAATTTTCAGCCTCACAAAGACGGGCTCTTTCGAGAGCATTTCTCATTACTTTCCTTAGAACATGAGAAGTTAGCAACCATATTTCAGCTCGGATGTTGGCCTTCAGTTGCTCGATTATCCTGGGTTTATTAAAAACACATTTTTCTTTTAAATAACCCCAGAGAAAATAATCTGACGCTGTTAAATCAGAAGAACGAACACGCTAGTTAAATGTTGAAAATCTCGAGAAAGTCGCCGAAAGACTAAGGCTGAAAATGGTCATTTACGAGATGTAATTTTTGAAACGCAACTCAAAAATCTCTTGAGCGTTATTTTTATCTCATAATAATTAAGATGAATTAAAAATAAATTTGAAGTTGTAACCTATTGCAACCCCGTTTTGTGCCACCCAGTACTCGATAACTTTTATGAAACGGTACATGAAATAATGCATTAGAAACAGTTAAATTGAAACATACCTGCTGGTAAAGGCTCTTCACATTCAATAATCCCGCCAATCATATTGGCTGGGAAATCTCCTGTCAGAGCCATTTGTCGGGACGCCCTCTCCGGAATAGAAGGCAGTCTGATCCCAGCCATATGCCTCAAAGGAGTTGGAGACGCTACAGCATTATCGTTATCATCACTGTCCTCAGAAGGCCTCGGTCTTCTCAGCACCACATCATCAGGAGGACCAGCGTGTACTATCGTAAAATGGTTACTATTCATAAACTCTAAATTAGGAGATCTTATCTCCGTAGTTCTCAACTCATTCGTGAATTCAACCATTTCAAAATTCTCCTGTCTATTAGTATTTTGATTTGTGACTGGTGGAGGGTGTAAGTCCGGTGGTGGAACTGGGCGCGGTCGCCTCGCATGATGCGTCGGCGTTGGAGGACATTGAGGCATGGTATTCCCAGCCAAAGCAGCAACTCGAGTCAGAACCCTCGGGTGAGGCCTCATCGGACTATCAGTTACATTACTCGTTTTGTGAGGAGAGTGCGTTGGTGTACTCTCGCAACCCAAATTCTTCATCAAATGCCGCGGCAAACTGGAATGCTTTGGCGTTGAGTGGTCACACGAATACTTCCGATTCATAATCATCGTACCTACACTTGGCATCGCCTTCCCTTCATCTACCGGAGAAGTAGAATGTGAGGAATTGCAGGAACTCGGTGCATTAGAACTGTTGTTGTCAATTTCCCTGTTCGGGGTGTCTATATGAGAGGAATTTAAAAACGCTGTCATCATCGTAGGCGTATTTGACCTCCCGGAACCCTGTCTCGTTAAAGGTTTATGACCTTTTAAAGTTGAGATTTCTTTCTCCTCTATTTGATTCCTATTATCATCTTCAAACTCTGAATGATTACTAATATCATTTAAAAAAGTATGTTGAGCCTTTTCTTCAGACTTTGCGTGATTTGGCGTGAGATTGACACCGTCTACAGTGTCGTTTTGTGGAGCCTTATCTTTTCTTGCGAACGTAGTCGTGATATAATTATCTGGACCTATATCTTTAATAAACATTATTGTATTCCTACTAATACTAGACGAGCTTTCAGGTACCTGTTCCTTTTTCTTTTCTTCATTTAACCTAGATAATTTCATGGAGGAAATCGTTGATTCACATAAGCTGCCATCTGTTTCAGGTGTAGCTAAAGGAGCAACGTTTTGGCCTCCTCTCCAAAAACTAGCAGTAGAAGACATAGCTGTCTGGTTTGCTGAATAAAATTCTCCTGGCTTGAAATCATTCATTTGACCTTGTAACATAGCTGAGTTGGTGATATTGTTTTCGGTAAAGAACTGTTCATCCGTGTCGATCAATTCAAAAGTGAACGTGTCTTCGGGTTTAGTAAGTTTTTTTGGCTTTCGATGTCTTGGTACCTGCGGCGGGGATAGCGCGTGCATTCTTTCCAGCGGTTTGTGCGATAGTCTCGGTGGTAGTGGCGGCACGGGTGATTTTTCCGCGTCACTGGGCACATTTGCACTTTCCGTGTCGTAAACGAACTTCATTATTTTACAAGGATTCTTTGGTGACCATATTTTATAATATTCCGTTCCAGGCGACGTCGGTGACTCAAAACCGCTGTTCACTTTCGATTTCTTCTTAACGCCGTTAAGCGTTTGATCACCCCCGGTATCCACGGGTGGAGGACATTTCTTTTTAACACCCGACGAGGTCGGTTTGCTGTCTGTAGCACACTGAGATTCACTATTTACATGAGATTCTTTACTTAAACTACTAACTAGAGATTTGCTAGGATCACATTTGCTTTGTTCGACACTTGGATTGTTCCCATTACTTTCTAAAGCACTAATTGAGCATTTGTTGACGTTGTCGCTGAGATGTTTAATATCCTGACTGGTGCCGGGGACGAACTCCATTCGAGGGTTTTCGGAGTTCATCTCGAAGCTCTCATTATTGTAGGAGAAAGGGGAGACTTGGTCGCCGCTTCTTTTCCTGGACATGCCTTCTTTAAGTTTGAAAGGGAGCTTCTTGAGGTCGACTTTGAAGCGTGCGGGTAGAGTAGGTGACTCCGCCACGCACTCTTCGCTATCTCCATTGTAATATCGAAAGCAAAGCAGCTGCTCGCAATCTGAAATACACAAAACAACCATTGTTACAAGATCCAATAGTCAACATAAGACAACTAGGCTACCTGATATGTATACATAGCGACCAGTTCGTATGTACTAAGCAATAAACAAGGAGTCACCTTCATAAGGCTGATTGGGCTCATCAAGCAGCCACATTATGTCGCCGCGTGCGCATCCGGTCGCCGGCACGCGCCCGGCGATGCCAGTGATGCCCGCCGATCCTGCAACAAACATACCAGAGTTTTCAGAATTCTTGACTTAGAAATACCGGATGATGTTAAGGGTATCAAATACACTGGGCGTCAAAAATAAGTAGTACAGTTTTAAAATTGCGATTTCTCCCAAACTATAAAACTTAGACCTTTGAAACAAAAAAGGTTAAAAAGAAAATTTAATCTTATTCAATAAAAACTTCATGCATTATAAGAACTTATAATGCTTGACTTTAAAAAAAACGAATAAATAAAAACACTTTTTTTAAACTGTTGAAAGGTGTTGTCTTACTTAGGATTTTTGTGTTTGACACATTCGCTGCTGATAAAGCAATTGTAATTGAAAAGCATAGGTATCTTCAGAGAGTAAATTTGACTAATCATGCCTCTTTCACCAGAAGAATGTGCAAGAATCTTAGCTTTTCTCGAAGTGGGCATCAGTATGCGTCGTACTGCAAGGAGGGTGGGTGTAACTTTAAGAACGGTTCAGCGAGTAAAGCAAAGGTACGAAGAGACTGGAAACCATCTAAGGAGACGAGGTAATGGCAGACCCAGGTGCACAAGTACCCGAGAAGATCGCTTTATTGTTTCCACTGTGTTAAGAAATCGACACCTTAATGCAGTTGAGGTTCAGCAACAGCTTCTTCGGACCCGAACAGACTACATCAGTGAGAGTACAGTGAGAAGAAGACTTGCTGAAGCTAACCTGAAGCCTCTAAGACCAGCAAATGGCCCCAAACTTGAGACAGAGCATCGCGTAGCAAGACTACGCTACGCCCGTCAACACGTACAATGGGGCGAAGAAGAATGGGCTAGAGTTTTATTCACAGATGAGTCTCGATTCTCTTTATACACTTCAGATGGACGGCGGAGAGTCTACAGACGACCCGGTGAGCGATACATTCAAGCTTGTATCTCGGAAAGAGTCCAATATGGCGGGGGCTCTGTACACGTATGGGCTGGTATCTCTTCAGAGAGTCGCACAGAGCTTGTGGTAATAGAAAATGGGACTTTGACTGGTGAAAGATATGCCTCGGAGATCCTCAACGAGTATGCAGGGCCATATTTAATAAATATGGGTGATGGAGCCATCCTAATGCATGATAACGCCCGGCCACACACTGCTCACCACGTACAAGAGTACATTCAGGAGGTTGGCATCAACTTGATGGCTTGGCCATCGAGAAGCCCAGATCTCAACCCGATTGAACACGCCTGGGATGAGCTTGGGAGGCTAGTCAGAAGGCGCAGTCCACCTCCTGCCACACTCAGGGCTCTAAAACATGCGCTGATAGAAGAATGGGAAAATATTCCCCAACACCGCCTCCGAAACTTAGTGTTCAGCATGCCAAACCGGATCCAAGCTGTAATTAGAGCCCGAGGCGGCAACACAAGTTATTAAATTGTGAAAAAGTTCCAAAACGTGAAAATTAAGTGGTTGACATATCGTTAAAAATTGATACTTTTTAGTATTTATCTTAATTTTAAGTTTGAAACTTTATTCATGCCAAATAAAATATAACTTTAATAAACTTCGTTAAGTTTACTATAAACTGCTTTTTATTTCATAAGTGTAACTACTATAGTTTAGGAGTAATTGCAATTTGAAAAGTGTACTACTTATTTTTGACGCCCAGTGTATTTCAAAATGATTTAACCTTCGCGTGCTTTTTGAACACATGGTGTACGAGATTTGTATCACACGCGGCGTAAACAAGCACGCGACGGGTTTAAGTAACTTAAACCTGATACTAGTTTTTATGAGTTCAGTATACAATGAAGACATTATAATATTAAGTAACCGACGTACGACGCTTGTGTAACATGATATTTATTCGTATTCTGAATACGCAATGAGGGCATTCGGGATAATTCATAAAGAGGAAATCATCAACTTATGCAAGTGCAAAAACGAGTATTACGACTTGCAAAATCTCATTTAGTTGCACCGCTGGGTATACGGAGAACAAAACGGGCGCAGGTGCAAAAGACTCGATAAAAACAAACAACGAGTAGATCGCGCTGTAAGCGCAGGCCCCAGCAAACCCTCCGTTTTTTATCTAACAAAAATCAAGCGTAGGCCGGCGCGGGCGCATCACAAATTATGCACCAGACGTAATCACCGGATGCGGGAGTCGCCCGCACATTTTACGCAAAATAATCGAAGCCACCGAATTGCCAGTTAATTGACGAAACACGGCCATAAATTGCGCGGGAGCAAATTGATTCGGCGGCTAAATTCAGCTGGATCCGCCTTAAATTACCATATTTTGATTGGATTAAATACGAGCGCGGACTTTACATCTTCCTGCTGTTGATTAAGTGTTCGATTCGGTCATAAATATTAGCAGCGGAGTGGATGTTTACGTCGAATGTTTGGATTTATTTCGGTGGGACAATAAAAAAATATTTACGATATCTGTTGCGGAAATAAGGGCGAGAATGCTGGCCGGACACGGCGGCAGAGCCGGGGATAAGTCGCAGCATTATCTGCCGGCTGTTTCCGTTCAGAAACAATCACATTTCCGAAGACAACAGTGAGATCGATTGATCTCATTATTTTTTTGTTGAAGAAGTCCCGACTCGACCATTTGTAATACTGTTTTCGGAAGGCGGTTCGTTAAGTGTTGAGCACGTAATGTATACTTACTGAAAATTGTTTAATGAGTGTCATTTCCTGCTTGTTCGAGCAAAGGGTCGGCCCACGCTAAAAGCTCTCCCCTCGTGACTTTGCTGTTACTCTTACGTGTCATTCACTTGTTTGATTTACTTGACAGTATCGTTTACTTAAAATTCTTTATGTGTAACCTATTTCTATAGAACCGGTAAGCATGGCTTCCGTCACAAAAGACATTACCTAAGTGAACTAAATTAATCAGAAAATCTCATTCGGTAACAACAAGGAAATAGGAACGTAGTAGCCATAAACTAAATGTCAACAGTAATTTCCATAGGCAAACATGCTTCTGATTGTTAGTGCTGGATTTAACAGAATAATTGACTGATGGGCGATTTGACGAACAATCTACAATTAGATTTGCATATAAACAATGTTGTTCAAGCAGCTATAATTTTCTAGCTGTCGATAATCGAACCATTCCGATGTAGATCACGTGGCTCTGGTGTATGATGTAAAAAAAAACGGGTAGTTACAATTTCAAAGTTAAACGAAATATATATTTAAAAGTGAAGGATATACTTACTGGGCCCAAACTAGGAATCCCAAAGCTAGTCTTCCTCTATCAATATACACAATTAAGCCAGCCTAAACCCTCAATATAACACATAACAGTTTGTTATGTGTTTGTTATGTGTTAATCAATCGAATATACATGAATAAGCTAAGCTTGAACTCCACTAAATCCACAATTCGTGGCACTCATTATAGGTCCGCTGACGTGACGACAGCAGTGACACAGAGTGCGACTATTTCCGCTGCGCTGACGCAACTTCCTTCACTTCCGCAGGATACGGGAGATACCACCGATCAGCTGTTGTATGGGGTTTGCAGACTGCACGCGTTTGCAGGAAACTAGGGCAGCGTGACGAGTCGTGATAATGGTTTTTGGGGTTAGAAAGATTTTGTGATAAGCTTGCGAGCCGTTTATATTGGTTACAAAAAGATGGTGTACGTGGGATATTTAAATTAGTGACTCGTTGACTATTTTTAAACAAAAGGATTTTGTTTGATTTGATGACTATGAGCAGTGTTAACTATTAATCGTAGTAGGTTGAATACTTTAATATTGTGGTGAAATCTGCACGTACTGGCAAATTAAGTTTTTGAAAAGCAGTTCACAAACCCGCATTGGACATCGTGGTGGAGTAAACCCCCTTTTCTGTTTCGAAGGAAGGTCTGTGCTCCATGGAGGGGACGTACATATTATTATGTGGGCAGATGACGACAAGGTAGAGTATGGCAGATACTGATACGGCATTTCTTTAAATGTTTTTAATACCTACCTTAAGGTTAGATCGAAACAAAGCTACCTACAACAGCACCATCTTATTTTTTTATTAAAATTTGCACACTTCCCCAATAACCTCGGAAGCACCTATTTGATAAATTCCTAGAAGTCAAGAATGAGTAGATTAATGAGAATTCTTTGTATGTTTCACGATTCCAGGAATCCACGCCCATTACATCAAAATACCCCTTAAGAAAAGCTGAAAATTTCAACTGACGAAGATGTGAAAAATTTCAACGCAGACGCAGTTTCCGCTTGATTTCCTAGACAAATGGCTACCATTTAATATAAATAGTGTAAAAACTGACAAAACGTAGAGGAAACATCTGTTATACTGCTAAGCTTCCTCGGAAAAGATTACTCAGATATTATTAACTTATTTTAATATCACAGACGTGATGAAAAACATAGAATAAATTCCAAGCACCATATTCCATGTTTCGGTGAATTGCAAAGCAATTTGCAATGTAATTTTTTCTGCAAGTCATTTTTATGTATTTATGATTAATATCGACTTTTTTACTAGGATCTTTCGCAGGTTGTTTTATCGTCAAATTACGACAGGTTATTTATAAAATTTGTTTAAGTCGATTCAGTTGGTCTTATCCCATATTTTCACTTATAGAAAAACTTTGAATGCGTACATTTTCTGGTGTCAATGAGACGATTAATATCCAAATCAACTGGTCTAACGAAGTTGTGGACAGAAGACTAGTTCTGCAATTTTTTTTACTTTGACTTGCATTGAACGCACCGCAAAAACAAGTTGGTTTTACACATTTATTAATGCGTTTAATATGAAGAGTGTTCTACGAAAAGAAGATGGTAAGCATTTTTTAAATAGCATTGTTAGTTTACAATCGTAGGACAGTTGGTTTGGAAAGAAATATACACAAATGTAGATGATCACATCTCGTGTGATCTGGAAGCGCATTTAAAAACAAATCAGGACATAAAAAGACATTTTGGTAATTCGGGATTGACTTTGGGGTTCCTTGGTTCTTTATTGCTATAAAGTACTTATATTGCTATAACAGAATGAAAGTTTGCATGGAGGAGTTCTAAGTACACTGTATTTCATACTCATAACTACATATTGGTTTGTCAGTTATTTATTTGTTCGTTTTTTTTCATTTTAGATCTAATGAAGCTGCGCTAATCTTCAATGCAATAATAAGGTAATCAGAAAATTCAAAAAAACTGACATTGTACTGAAATAATAATAATAATGCCTTCGAAAGGTCCGGAACATACGAATAATAATAATACCATATTTTTTATTCGACAAATATAAATAAACATTAAAGAAGAAAATAAATTTCCCTAAATTTTAATAATCATAAATAATGGAAAAATAAATATCTTTATTACTGTTTTTGTCAGATGACTACAGGACTTGAAGTCACATGACTATAGGTAGATCAAAGAAAAAATCGATTCAAATCTAAAAGACAATCAATCAGCTGATTTACGGAACACCAAAGCAATTACTGATGTCAGAATCGAAGGCAGTCGACAGATGCTCACTAGGGGTATACTTTATACTTGACAGTAGTTTGGTTTAACTGCGGGCTTCCGTCAAACAGTTAGGCTAATACCAGCTAATATGGTGACACATCCGTGACTTGGACACTCACTGTAATTACAGCTCGTTTTGTGGTCTAGTCCACTTTTGTGTCGTTTACAAGTTCGCAGGTAATTTGGGGATGATGGAAGCTGTCTGTTTTTTTCTTTTTTTAAATCACTTCTAAAAAAGTTGTTATTTGCTCGTTGAAATCTACTTAAATGGAGTCAGATCGGATTGATTCCTACAAAATAAATAAAGTCTGCATATTAAAAAGTTAGCAGCGATAAATTTTGATTCGCTTTTCAGTCAGTAAAAACCTGTACTGACTTTCGGAATAAAATTTTGTACACTCATGAACAAGAAACAAAACAACTTTCCCATTACAAAAAACTAAGTGAATGAAAAAAAAATATATACAAAAAAACACTCGTATCCTCGACTAAAGTAAACATTGTCAGCTGTCAATAGCACTTGACGAGTTAAGTACACCGGTAGGAAGACAAATGGGGTGATTGGGAGGAACTGATACTTGGAAGTGTAAAGGATACTCAAGGAGAGTCTCAGCAAAAAAGAAAAGGATGGTAAGTACCGAGGAGTAGGCACGAAGAGTACCATATGTTGGTTAATATTTTTTAGTTCAGATCAGGATGCATGCGTGATTGCAATTTGGATTTATTCTTGGATCGTTCTTAAGCCATTTTACTTTACCCTTATACTGACGTTATTCTGTAAGCCTTGTTTTTTTTTTAAATTGTGCAATAAGTTATATTGAATTATATGCATTTATGTTTTGAAAAGTATTCTGTCTTGGAAATAAGTCCTTTGGGCCGTGACATATTTATCTACTTCAATATTGCTAAGTGTCTATCGCTGTACAATCGCCACCATCTTTTTAAAAAACAATTATAAAAGAAAACTTAGGTTAAGGAAGCCTTGAAAATTTTAAATATTGGAGCAAGAATGTGTGTTCCAAGAGACCCACGACACAAGGGAAAACCTTAATGTGGGCCTTTGAGAGTGAAGCGTTTATTTATTTTAAAAAAATGGCTTGTGTACTTTCAAAAAGACACCATTTGAAAAACATGATAAAATAAATACTTTTTAAACATGAAACGTAAAGTAGACGACAAAGGAAGCAACCATTAGCAGCAAAGGAACGATCGTTAGCAGTGATTGATGATACGATGACATTATTAAAGGAAGAACGCTGAACGACAAAAAAGATAAAGAACGGTAAAGATACCCAACTCAATAAGTTACTTTAAATCACAAGAGTCGATCAGGTGCGATGTGCAAACGATAGTATAGAAAAAAGTTAGATTTAAGACGTTGAATATAAGAAAATAAAAGATTAATAAAACGGGCAAGTGCGAGTCAGACTCGCGCACAAAAGGTTCCGTACCATTACCTATAAAACAGGCTGAGTGCGAGTCGGACTCTATAATAACCATTCTCTCTATAAAAACGGCAAAACAATCACGTTTGTTGTACGGTAGCCTCCTTAAATATTTAACTTATTCTACTTTTTAGTATTTGTTGTTACAGCAGCAACCGAAATACATCATCTGTGAAAATTTCAACTGTCTAACATCACGGTTCATGAGATACAGCCTCGGACAAACTTATCTATAAAAACGAGCAAAAAAAATCAAGTTTTTTGTATGGGGCCCTTAAATATTTATTTTATTCTGATTTTTATTATTTGTTGTTGTAGGGCACATAGAAATACATCATCTGAGAAAGTTTCAACTGTCTAACTATCACGGTTCATGAGATACAGCCTGGTGACAGACGGACGGACAGCAGAGCCTTAGTAATAGGGTCCCGTTTTTTCCCTTTGGGTACGGAACCCTCAAAACGAATCAGAAAAAATTAGAAATATGTGCCAAAGAAACCAGTCTATGCTCGAAATTTTGAATAAAAAATGAACCAAGATATAAAAATACAAAACTACTAGCAACGAGGGAGAAAGTGTCAGTAGGTACTAACACATTACTAAGGAAACAAGGGTTTAAAAGATCGACATGATACCGTTGATGATACATTCCCATTAGCGAGGTGACAGTTTGACAGCATCTAAAAGTATCTATCTTCAAGTAAAGACGTGCTGACACTGTCATCTTCCCGAAACTAAAGCTTCCCACGGTCTGCTTTCAACAAGGTGAGGGAGAAGTTAAGAACCCTTCTGTAGTTGTTGACAGATAGGATTCAGAAATGGGTAAACGCTTATAGGAAGAAACAACTTCAGGAAAAAGAAATAATTGTTTAAATGTTCCCTCTGTTTCATTCTATTTATTTCAAATGGATTGGTTTGATGGATGTGGCTGAAATATTTTGTATAATGGGCTTGACTGTGATGTAATTTGCGACTAATTTGCAATTTCTGTTACGTGAGATTCTTATCAAGAACCAAACCTCAAAAGAAATTTTATTTTAAGATCCTTGGAGATTTTTATAAAATAAAATCGCCGAGCTAATGCAGATGTATTTAAAAATGCCAAAGCAGTGAGTGAGTTTTACGCGTCACTTTAAATTCCATGAGTTGCTATCACCGGTTTTACATGTTTTCCCTTTCAAACCAATTGTCTTGCGTATGCTAAGCCGCTGCGAAACTTGTGTTCTTTTATACAAGATCAATTAACGGCAAAAATTAAGTTTAATCAAGTTCAATGTTTGAAGACACTTGAAATTCTTACTGGACAAAATCTTACCGGATATTAGAAGTCAAATAGAGTGCTTTGACAGTCTCCATTAGCACTTTAAGATAACAGGGTTGACACTTATCACCTACAAAGTCAATCGTTGATGATCAATGTGTTTTACGACGAAAGGAAATGACTTCGGCTGACGGTGTAAAAGGTGCAATCGTAAAAATGGAGGTTACACCTTGTCCGCCCGTAAACGAGGGGATATAAAATTATTCAATGGAGTTGAAGACTCGCTTGTGTAAAAAATATTAAAAAGCCAAGATAAGTTCTGACGTGCACACTGATTTGATTTATTATGGTTGTCTTTTTGCAGGCGTTTGACCTCACCTGACAGAAAGTGTAGACGTGGACGGGCGTGCGCCTGCACAATCTTCAAGATAAGTCACACTTCTTCAGATAACTGGACAAAGATTTTATAAATAGTTTTTTACAACAATAAATGGAACAACGTCAAAAGTCATCCGATCACGCGCGAGATTTTTTTATGAATATTGCAACATATCGTAAAAACGCTAGCAAATGAATGAAATACTCTTTATTGAATCGCGCGTCAGTCACAGCGAGACCGGTGTAGCGTGATTTCTCGGAAAACTCTCCTGGGGTTTAACCTTGGCTTTTTCTACACATTGAGTATGTAAATCCGGCAATCTAATGTGACTCATTAGTTGATCGTAATTCTATCGTATCGTGCGCCTGCGCAGCACGCAGCGACACTATTAGAACGCTATGATTCACGCCCGTAAATCGAGTTCATTGATACTTTATTCATTCATGTCTTTTAGAGTTTATACAGAAATGGTCGTTTCGAGCGATTGTTACTACTCGATGTGTTATTGTATTAAAATATTTCTAGCCACTTATTAGAACCATAGCCACACATTTAAACTGTGACTATGTTCATTGAGAGTTTCAGCCATTGGCGTATCTAGGGTTATTTTCTGGGGGGGGCCGCGGGCCTGGCGAAAATTAAATGTACTCTAGCTTAATACGCTGTGTATTCAAAAGTAACTAATACTGTATTAGTTTTTATATAGTATGTAATAATAAGTAAGTATGTAGATTTCTTAACTGTATATAACTATATATATATTTTTTCATGATTTTTGTGTGAAGTTATCAGTATTATGGCATAATTTCGTATTTCGAATTGGTAGCCCAATATTCTGGGGTGAGCCCTAGACCATACTGGGGTGGGCACGGCCCACCCGGCCCTCCCCCTATATACGCCTATGATTCAGCTTAAAGATCCCTTTACAGTTCCGCCTAGGAACATGAGGTTTTCCATCCTTCGGAGGGAGTTTTGACCGGTCGGTTCAGACTTCAGACAAATATCAATAGATATTAACGTCAAAGGCAATTAAGCGGCTTGAATGCTCTTAATCAATCTTAATCATGAGTCAAGTGCACCTTTCTTGATGTCATTCATACGGTTAAAAGTAGGAGCATAAGTCTTAGTAGAAATATGATCTATCTTGATTTGATAAAGAATGTACTCGTATTTCAAGCTTTTCAAAAACTTCGTAACTTCAGCGCGGTAGCAAATAAACACCTAGAATTGCAATTTAGTTTGCCTAAGCAACCTTGGTGTAAACCAGCTCATTATCTCAACTTTTCTAAAGAAGGCGCGGCATTATCTGACCATATAAAACAGCCGTCACGGTGCTGCCTCAAATGGTCATCTAAACATGGCCACTAAACACTGCACCATGCGTTGATCACAGCTCTGTCGCCACATTCAGATACACTAGTTTCCTAAAATGGAAAGGCGATGGTGATGCCGTTATAAACTTCTGTATTTGCATTGAATATGGTATTCTGATTAGTCTTTAGTTTAGAAATTGGTTACATTCATATTGAAAGAGATAATTTCATTTCTGTCCGACGGTACTGTCTAATTATGTCACAATTGCATTTTTAGTGCAAAGGATTTTCTTATCAAGCTGAATTAAGTGGTCTGATTTATTCGCCGTAGAGCTTATAGCTAGTAATTTAGGTAACCGTAAAAAAACAGAAAAGTGAAGACAAGAATAAATATTTAGTGGCTTGGGAGAGTAATAACTAATAACTCCTGAAAAGTCCTGGCAATAAGAGAAAAACCAAGTCAGGGGCTATCTGGCGGGTTAAACGTCGCCACGCCACGCACATGACTATACTTACACTATCATGTAAAAAGAATAATAGTTTCAAACTTTATCAGTGGGTTTAATATGGATTGGTAACGTTAACGCTTAATTAGTATTTACATTAGGAACGATAACTATTGCTTTATAATGAAAGAATTCTTCTCATGCGGGCTACCAAACGTGGGCGACCTCATCAACTATATCATGGCTATCTCTGGCCACTCAATTATGTCGAGCACAGCTAATAGGGCATTTAGCTGTCAATTATCCACTGACCGATCTGGTTCATTGATAAACGGAACGATGCTATTGTTAGTCACTATCAAAGTTTCGTAATGTTCAATTAGCTTTGATTTCATCAATTTTGTTTACTAATTCGTTTAAACAGACACAAGGTTCAACTTCAATCTAATTTGCGCCATTAAACTGAATGGACTGACCGAACCACGATTCAATTTAAATACCATTGATCGCCACGTGCGGTCCATTGATCGACATGGGAGGTGGAGTGGGGCGCTCGTTCATTCATATTGCGCGCGCGCAGCGACCTCGCCTGCCGCCGGCACATGCCGCCGCAACCGCAAAATGCATGTTTCACATTACCACTGTCATCATCATAAATTTATTCCGATGCCTTGTCAATCCGAACCGATGTCAATGCACTCTATATTGTCATGAACGATACTCTTCATGACGTCATTAAATTCTTATCTCTCAGACAGAGTCGATCCATTGAGTACAGGCTCCAATCGTTGTCAATCGACTGTCACATCTATCTGCCCACATGGTGATTAACCAACACAAGTTCAAACGTTGACAAGGAAAAAATTATTAAATGTTAGGTAATTGAGTAAACATGTCACAGGGAGTGGATTAGGCAAGTGCTAATATTTGCGAACACCTACATCCGCCAACCTGCGCGTGCGCCGGTCCGAGGATCAACAAGTCAATAAACTCCCACGTTGTTTTCTTAGCGACGGCAGAGTAACTAATTTACGAGTAAGGACTGAACCATGCCATGCTGTTATGTGCAAGTTCTGAATTATGTTCAACGTCAACATTTCACAAAATTACAAATTCCATATAAATGGTAACACTAACAGCGTTTTCTTATTGCTTGAGTTTGTAAAATTAAATGTCAAAATTAGTGTAAACCTGCAGTTGCAGTTTATCACTGTGTGACGTAACTTATGATAAGTTTGGTGGTGCTATATTTTTTTTCTATTTCGTGTGTGTTACACATAGTTCACAATATAACAGGACTTTACTTACGTTACTGCCTCGCATGACCTGCGTCACTCTCTGATGTAGGTTTTCGTAGGTATAGAATCGAAAATGTGGGCCTGAAGTCGGTATTGAGTAACGTGAGGTGAAGTTAATGTCACACATAAGGAAACTCCAAGGTTGTGCTGCAGACGGCAAATGATGACATGACAACCCTTTACAATTTTCTATATATTTATTAGGTACTGGCTTCAATCGGTTCTATATCCACGAGATATTATAGCTTCATATTGTAATGTGTGTTTTGATTTGGAAACGAAATCCATCCTTCACATAACTTTGAATCTTATAGCAATAGACCGAGAGTAGCAATTTCTGGATCGTTCTGTGCTGTACAGGGCACAAGAGTCCCAATCAAAACCGGAACACTGCCTAACAAGCACGCTTTCTTCTACCATTTCCAATAGGTGACGCATATCCGCACTTCGATTATCGATTGCCGAACCGCGTACCGTTAAAAATCCGGAACTTGACGGACGCCGTACAAAGGTATAGATATTATTTAAATACGTATTACAAAACATTTAGATACTATGAAATGAACAAAACGTAACAGATATTATAAAACATCTCATAACAATAAGAAACCGCTTTAGTACACCAACAACTGACGATTCTGTCTAATATCATCTACAATTTTTGCATGAAGATAAAAAACCAACACCAAATCAAATGTTCTTATAGACAACACTTAAATTGTTATTTTTAAACCCCGAAGGATAATATAATTTACAAATCTACTCTGGAAAACAAATACGATTTACAAGAAACATTCCTAAATCGTAGTTATTACACATAGACACGTGCTGGCGCCAACATTGTAGTAAAAATTATGGAATCCACTATTTAAATATCAATATCCTTTGCAATAATTGCATACTTTAGTCATAAATATGAATGAAGATACTACAATAGACAAACAAACTAAAGAGCATTTGTGTAATGCGACTTGGACTTATGCAAAACTGCGCAAACGCAGCTTAATGGAAGACAAATGAAATTATGCGGGCTTCATGTCCATTTTTGGTTGCGTACTCATCATATTATGCAGGAAAGATTTAAAATAGCCGTTTTTCTGTTGTTTTGTTTACAAAGGTATTAAAAAAGTATGCACCTAGATTTGCCCTGAAAGGTGCATTAAAAATGCACACAACATAAATACTCGGCGTCGATTCAATTTGACTTTTTTGAAGCCAATGGGGTGACCTGAAATTAGTCAGGGAAACTTAAAGGGCTGATTATGAAAGGAAACAAGTTTCCCCAAAGAACCCTTTATGAAGGAAAATCAGCTGATCGAGCAAGTTGTATGGAAAGGCGATTTTTTTTAACAATTCAACCTAGAATGAATTCCTAAAGTTTCGCTAACTAAATAGTTACTCAATATAATAAGATCATGTTTCGGGAAAATTGATATTTTCACAAAGAGTGCAAATAAACTATTTTTATTGGTAAATTACTTGGAAAAAAGCTGCGGACTATCTTATGTAAATTAACAACGTTTCTTGTTTTCAAAGAGTTTCCAATATCATAATTTATCATAATTCAATTAATTTACTAATATTAGGTAGCTTTCTGGTATAAAGTCCTGCCACAAATCATTTTCAGCGTAACATAAAATTCACTCTTGTGCCTCTTTTTGTGGTCGTTAAAAAATAAAATATTCCGCAGGTGTTGCGGACTTCTAAATTTTGCCGTGTCACTTAGGCACGTGTGCATAATATAGCAACAACTAATATTGCCAGGAAAAAGAACATCTAAACTCAGTAAAAACTAGACTTATCATCATCCAACTTGATTGAAGTTTTTGCCCGTGAATCTTGGCGTGTAGGTATAATCAACTAAGAACAAATTACTACGGATTTTTCAAATAATAAAGTCCCATAACTAAATCTGATTACTGAGCTGTGTACCATCAAATCCTAATATAATTTGGAAAACGATTTTTAAGATAAATATTGGACAAGGCGCATCCATTACTTGTAACGTCACGCACAATTTTGTGGGAATAGTAAAGATTATGTGTTAATGTCAAGAAATATGTAATTTAGGCAGCCTTAAAAAAAATAACGATAGCGTCTGTTCGGTATTAATATTGCTTAAATAATTGATTATAGTTTTTTTTTAAATATGTCTTACATTAAAAATCTGACATTGCCACGAGCAAATTGATAGAATATCAAGACCATATAATATAAGTTCTAATAAAACATTCAACCAGCATGGTGTCTTTAATGTGCTAATACAGATACGCACGCGGAATCAATAGATCGTCCACGTATACAAGGGCGGTGTTCTAAAGAATATGTTAGGTAAAACTCGCCAAGAGCCGGGACGAACGACCTCCAAGCGAGTCAAACGAATACAAATGCCCAAACGAGTGTGTGACCCGAACAGACAAAAGTGATAAATCAGTAAAGAAAATTTAACTTGGCTTGCTGCAGATTATTCTGTGCTTCTTAATATAAGAGTTGATGTGCCAGTAAGAGTTTGTATCTTTTGACATTGCACATAGAACTTTAAACGAAAATTTACCTGACTACACAGGCGATCAAATGCAAAATTGTCAAGTTAGCTTTACTACGCTCCTAAACTTACCAAAATGTATTGTTTAATCGCTTTGATTAATGAAATGACACAGTTGAGATAATAAAACAGAAACTTGCTGAAAAATTATTCTAACGAAATGAATCAAAATGTAGCGAACTGTCATACCAACCGTTACTGTTTAATGTCGACAACGCCAACCGAATTATTTGGCGCCTTGTGGCGGCCTTTCAATCACGAATACCCTCACGCACTTCCTGTGTAAGTAGAACCGGCGAAAAACAAGTACGGACTTCGATTATCGATGAGCATTTTTATAATTAACAATGTACTTCATACAAAATGTTATAGTATGTTGACGACATAATATTGACCGTGGATCCGTTTACAAATGTCAAAGGTCGTCGCTAAGGATTTCCGCGTCGCTTCAACTCTTTAAACATCATGTTATTACCATAATTTACTCATATTTCTTCGCAATCAGCTTCGAATTAGATATTTTTTTATGGTGCGAAAGGCTCTATTGTTGTGGTAAATAAACAATGCTTGCGCAAATATTTCGCAGCATTATTTTGTACAGTTTCATTATCTCCGCTTATTCCAATTATCGGTGGGAATGGACAGACAAAGCTTATTGTGGTTTTCGGTATTGTGATCCTTAACCGTGAATTCAAGTGACAACTGAAGACTAAAAAAGATGGGATGGCATGCGGTAGTTCGAAAGCTTTGAACCTTTGGAATGTAGGACGAGTTATTTCAAAAATCCTTTTTGTTTTTAATCGAAAGGAAGTGGACAGGTGGGACATTAATATTGGAACGACAACAGGTTGCGTCTGATAGCCGCCCCGGGCTAGAGGCGTCCACATTCCAGGACAAATCTTTATCTTACTGCCTCAAGCAACACTCAATATTCTCGGATGATTACATCAAATGTGCATTAAAATATGCATCCGCAAACACGTAATTTCTTAAGCCTATCAACTCGCTATTTCCCTTTGGCGATTCGCGTTAAGCTTGCGGTTCAACTCTCTACGAGGCCATTAAGATAACCTAATGTTCTTTACGGATATTTAATATTAATATGTGCTTCCTCTATTAATTCTATCAGAAGAGTTATTCGATGTTAAATATTTAAATTAGTTTTTCATTACATTCATATGGGTTTTGGTACAAGCCAACTGATTGATCAAGACTTTAGATCAAAAATAGGAAAATAAAAAAAGTGCAGTGATAACTCAGACTGGCTCGTGTAACGGGCAGCTTGCAGTTGCACTTTAAGTAGAGCGTTGCATTCCCACGTGGTAGTACCGCTTCGCATTTTCAACGAGTTTATCTTTATCTTCTTCAACATATCACCTTTCTGCAACTCACTTCCGCTCTCCACAATTGTGTGAATGCAACTCCCGTTTCTGCAACTAATTAGCAACCAATTCTGAAGAATGAGCTAATTTCAGTTGACAAAGAACCTCGTGCAATTAAAAGTATGCATGAAATTTTAATTGTTCTCTTGTATTCATATAAGAAACGTTTGAGAATGTATCTCATTCAGTTTTACCCATTATTTATGTATAACAGAAAATTTCGTAACGCTTTAAACTACAGATACTATAAGAAAGAAAATAGTAAACAATATTTTAGAATTGTGAACCTTTTATAATTTTTGGCTGTAAATGTTTCTATCTTATATGTATTTATTTAATCACCAGTCTCTCTCTTGCCAGTCTTAACCTGTGTCGGCCTGCGGTTCTTACGATGTAATCCGACCACCGCTGCTGGTTTGCCCACTGCTGTACGTTTCAGTCTAGGTGACTACCCAGTTACGGCTTTAGTTCATATTTTCTATTACTCAGCTCCACTTCATCTTTGTGATACATGTCCCCACATCTGCGACCTTCATTTTATGTCGAATTTTAACGATTGGTTTACGGGTTATCGCGATCAACGAGTTGGTTACCAAGCATGGCACTCTTCATGTTTATCACATTTAAATAATTAAACATTGAATTGTGCACTGTTTAAAACATATCCACGATTCTTTATTGCAAGTCCTAGAATCAAGTAGCAAAATCAGCACTAGCAGAAGGTTGCTGAATACTAAGAAATGCAGGTAGGCTGTTTATTTAGCGGATAGTTGATATCCTGTATTCCCACGCGAGAGTCGCGGAAGTTCATATCTTTCTGTCTGTCAGCAAGGGTTGGACTGCTGCGCCTGCGCTTTCCCACGCAAACAGAACTTGACGCGCCACACCGGACTTGCAATTACACGCATGTCAAAATGCGATATGCGCATCAAAATTTATAAGTTTGTCGTCGAAAAATATTCGAATTTTATTCTGGTTCGGTGAAATCGAAGCTCATCTTAATAAAAGGGACTTTGGCCCTTGTTTAAATTTGAATTTTAACAGTTATTATATTTAATGTCAGTACAAGTACCTGCTTGACAAACTCAATTTTCAAAAAGGGAGAACCTGAAAAATCTTCAATCAATCGATTATTTCAATTACAGTTTTTTTTGACTTTGTATCGCTATAGTGTGGCTGGAAATAGTGGCAATTCTAACAAAATCCATAAGAAGATTTTCCAAAACGACCACTATTGCAGCCTTGGCAGCAGTAGACCTCAAAGGACTACTTACAAAAGGATGTAAAACCGAGAAATAGAGATTGTTCTGGTACAAAATACATACCAATCCAAGACTATCCGTTCCAATAAACACAGTGCTACTTTAAGTAGTCGAAAATGAATTTAGTCGATCGTAACATCAATTAGAACTGATTACAGTGTCCATAAAGCTGTCCCATTCGAGTTGTGGTGGTTGTAATCACGTCTCGGGTTACTGACACTGACATTCTATCCTCCCTTATCTGGTCAGCTTAGGTTCCACCAGGAGATTAAACACCTTGTAATCCTTATAGCCAGTTCTCTGATGCAAGATAATATACTTAATTATTAGGCTTCATCTTTAGATGGCTTGTTGATACCTCTTTTTAGAATTTAAGCTGTGACAGTAATCTGATTATGTTTAAAATGCTTATTCTTGTTTGATTGGGTGAACTTTAATTACTTTGATATTTTTTACGCAGACATTTTAGACTTAGACGTGGTCCGAATGGATTAGCCGGACTGTTCAAATAATACAATATCTGTGAAACTTGGAAAAAAATTGAGGAAAAAACCTTTGCCCAGCAGTTGGACAAAATAGGTAAAAAAAAACGTTTTTGCGGCTAATTGATGACCTTAATATTAGTTACCCTCTGGATGACTTGCAATAATAACCATGTGGGAGTAGGAAGGCCTATTGTTAATTACAGTATGGTGGAAAATTTGAACTAGAAAGTTCTTTGCTGTAATATCCTAAGTCAACATATAAGACACAGGCTGGTAATGGTCTAGACAGGAACACAGTAGATTTATTACAGGTAATCAGATTTTTGCACGTAAATTACATCAAATAGAGCAGGGTCTGCATTATGTTGTTTGTTGGCAATATTTTAATGTGGCAATGAAGACTCCGGCCGATGAACTAAGATAGCAATGCGGCAAATGCCGACGTAATGCGGCGAAGCTATAAAATACTTGATTGCAAGTAAATAACTATCTGTCAAAGATACTTCGTCTAGTATCCAATATTTCAGAAGTATATTAATGACAAATGTTTCCTTCATAAAGAAGAATTAGAAAGTCTTTTAATCAAATAAACACAAGAAATGGATAGAAACAAGAAATATGAAGGGGAAATTTTATACAATATACAAATATTTTGAACAAAATAAAACCAATCACAAAAATATCGTTATAATTGTCATAGAATTGGCCTTCAAACGTTAAAAAGTCTCTAAAACCTCAAAGTTTAAGCATAAAAAAATCAGCAAGTATGCTAGATGACAACAATGCATTACAATTCCATAATTGAAAAAGATCTAATTAAGGATACAATGATGACATTCCCTGACCTCATAATCCTTTGACTGTAATTACAAAATGTAATGAATCAGGCTTCATTGTATCATCGAATGTGTTGACAAGGCCGATTGTACAATCAAAGGCCGAATGAGGCTTCGATTTACATAGCCTGCCACCGGATGTCCAAGTTAGATGGTAAACGTGCAATGCATTTTGTGCGGAGAACAAGATAAATAGTGTCCAGCGTAAATTGGTCTCGTTGTTCAAATGTGTAACACAACGTCTTGTTTCAGCTTATACTGGTTTAAGCAATACGTAACGTTGATGCTTGTACATCCAGACATGTAACTCGATGTCCCGTTTTGTGACATGTCCCGTTTTTTGAACTCACGGGGGCTCTCTCGCAAGTTGCGCGCAAAACCGCAAACAAATGCACGACTTTTGAGGAAATATAAACCGATAAGCTTTTCTTCTGCATCTTGAAATGTTTCCAGAAAAAGTTTTAAATAGTTGGCGTTGGGTCAGCGGCGTGGTGGACTATGGCCTTAACCCCTCTTCACTGTTTCGAAGGGAAGCCCCTTGGTGGGGATGGGGACATATTATATCATCGTATATGGGCTGACGACGAACTAGTTGGTAATTGGCCTTTGCTTTTTGAATCTTCAGTGTCATCTTTTATTTGCAGATTTTTCTATGTTTGGCAATAAATGCAAAAGACATTTCTTTTTAAAATAAAAATCTTGTTTTTGATTCAAAAATGTATTAAATTTCTTATTAGATAGAGGTGTAATAATTAGGATGAAAGAATTATGCAGTACTAGCTTTCCGCCGGCGGGTCCACCCGCGTGGACTACAGGTTATATCGTGCCCAACTGTGGGATAAAATGTAGCCTATGTCCTTTCCCAGGCTCTAATCTATCTCTGTACATTGCATCAAAATCGGTACAGTAGTTTAGGCGTGAAAGACGGACAGACAGACAGACAGAGTTACTTTCGCATTTATAATATAAATATATTATATTATGGAATTATGGATTAGTCTCGAAATCCAATTTAAATGTCCCGATTACTTTTGACATCGTCTTACACGTCTAAAGTATTGTACTATTATTATGTAGAATCCATTGGAGATTGGATATGGAAGTTTCAAGGTTAGTCTTGCTGTTACAGACCACCCAGAGCAACATAATTAGAATCATATAATAAACTTAAAAAAGGTCCTAATTTGATTAAAATTGAGTAAGTTACCTACTGAGAAAATTTTTAACGTTTCGGACTACGCAGCAACGCCAGACAAAAGAAAGATGGAATAAATGTCTGTAAATTGATAAGGGTAACCACTCAGATAATATCGGGCTCATATCCTTAAGATATAGACATAAAGACAATTATTGTATCATGATCTTTGGCATATTTATCATATATTAGTACTCCAGAACATCTAGTCCATACATCTAGGCACTAATTTGGCGTCACAGCCGCTGCGGCGTCGGCATCGTCTATCACATCCGGCCTGATGACCGAGAGTTGCGCAAGCGATCAGTATGGGCATTGTATGCTAAGTGCGCCTGCGCACTCACTGCCGAATACCAACCCAACGGTATCCGACCTGTTATCCTGGTCGTGAGAAGTGGAATGCATACCATTGTTGCAAAGAAATTTTCGCAATACAGCAGGCCAATTCTACTACAAAACTGCAAATTTGCGCTTGCGGTTGTCATTTTTGTCAGGCTTTTTTAATTTCACTGAGGCTCGGAATGACGTGACTTAGTTATTTATTTTATATGTATAAAACCAGGTTATTCCGTATCATTAGAAAAAAAAAACAATGTCAAAAAAAACAATGTTACTCCATTTTACACACGTTACGCTGCAAAGCAGGAGCAGTTTTTTAATAGAATTACCCTGCAGGCTTTCATTTAGATATAAAATAATAATAAATAAACGCTTCCCACTCAAAGGCCCACATTAAGGTTTTCCCTTGTGTCGTGGGTCCCTCGGAACACACAAAGACAGACATAAACACCCATTACCCGATAACAAACAAATGCTTTTTACACAAATATTTGCCCCGACTGGGAATCGAACCCAGGGCCCGCCGATCAAGAGGCAGCGTCACTAGCACTCGACCAAACCGGCCGTTAGATATTATTAAATAGCGTGCTTTATTCCCAGAAATTGAATTCAAAAGAATACATGGTAAGAGTTTTATAATTGAAAAACCGAATTAAAAATGGAAAACAAGTCGCATTGCTAAACCTGAAACCGTTGTGGTAGGTACGTTAAGGGAAATCGTCTTTTAAAAAAACATACATTTCGTTTTTTAAATAAAAGTTGGTCAGTTTCATGGAGAGAATTTGCTCAATTTCCTTTCTGTCCCAAACAGCTGACTTCCGGATATACTAATAGGATTAAATCGGACATTATAACTTTAGCAAAAACTATACAAAAGAAGAAAAATCACACGAGCGCAACAATTGATATTTATACAAGCACGGGTGCAAACACACAGCAACCGGCTCTTTGAGATGCGTGTGCGCCGCTCTGATCCGCCATATAAAAGGACCGGAAGGATTTTAGTTCGACTCCCCTTGGCTCCCTCCGAGCTATGTTACGGAAGCCTTAATTTTTTAAGTAAACATCGTTTTATTTAGTGTAAATGGATTTTGAGCATTCAAAGCACGTCTCGTTGTCGAAATTTAGAGGCGAGACTGATTTCCAGTCAACAGGATTTATCTTAACGCTGATGGATGTGGGATTTAAAGTATTAGTACAGGAGCCTGTGGCAGATATTGTCTTCTTTCTGTTTTCGAGCGTGATAGCCCGGGCCCTAAGGGTAAGCGGTTCAAGGAAACTATTCCACTTCGTGAGTATTTTATGAAACTTTGCACAGATGATCATTAGGTAAAAACAAGTTGTTTTAGCCCGGTTACCCTCCGGTACCGCCCCCCTAGGGGGAAGGGGGGTTGCTCGAAGAGCGCCTTCGCCGAGAGTTGGAAAAAAAAATCTACAAAATCCAAATAAGCTACTATGGCAATATTAGTATCGTTTTCGTATAAATCAATAACGAGAAATTCATTTCTGGTATTTATTTTACACATATGTGTAATGTTTTTTTAAATAATCGCAAAAATATAAAATTATAATCACAAAAAAAAACGTTTCGCAGCCTATATTTTTTTATTTAAGAGACATATAAGTGTTAAAAAAATACCAAAATGTAGCCTGTTTAATGTTAATTTATAAAAAACATAATTTAAGTAGGGGTTTGATATAGAATTATGACATGAAAAAATGTAGAACCCGACGCGGCGGACGGATTATTTGAGAGAAGGAAACTTTTAATATTTGAATCATATAATAATTTTATGATCTGGTTCTTTTTATGATACCGAAGAGTTTATTTGCTTTTAATATATTTTTTAATTTTGATAATTTGTGTTTTTTTTTTAATTTCAGTGGGTAAAGAAATACGATTTTTAAAGATTTCCACGCAAAATCAAAACTATTGAAGCTGTAAGTTTAAAATTTTGCATAGATGATCTCCAGATATTTTGAAAACTTACATAAATGTCGTGTGGTGACACAGAGTTCCCATGGGAAAGAATTATAGGGCGTCCATTTAATTGATATGTGCATTTGGTGTTTCAGTCGCAGCCCTCTATCTTTCAAACTATTATAGACAGCGTGTCCAAATTTTCAGGAAATACGTATTTTGATAGTAACTATCGTAAAATATAATAAATAAAATTAAAAACCTAAACTACAGTGGGGTTCCCAAATGACAAACGTCTAAAATATCGTACTTTTGAAAAACATAATTGTTACTGATCTATTTAAAAAAACCATACAACATATATCCTTCAAAATTAGTACACATTGAAACATACCTTACATTATTTAAAAATATATTAAAACTGGCCAGATATGAGCCAAACTCAAGCAATAAAATTTTAAATCAATGTAAATAAAAACAGTTTTTTTCAAGGGTTTTTGGTTATTTACTATGGAATTGGCGTTTATAGTATGATGTGAGGCAAAAATGTTTAATAAAACGAAGACACATACATCAAAGGCACGGATATTAAAGTTTCCGAGTCATAATATAAATAATAACAGTAATTCCATGAAAAATAACCAGGTAAATGTCACAAATACAGTTCGAGTGAGAGTTTGTTTAAATATAAACAAATAAGATTGCCCTAATCTAGATTGTGGTCAAGAGCGAACCCATTTTTAATAATAAAAAAATATATATATGTAGCTTGAGTCCGGTTCACTCTTGACTGTTATTCATATATTTTTTAACTAATGTAAAGTTTGTTTTAAATGTGAACGAAGTTTAAGGTGTATGCATTATATCGTTTCTGAAATAGAGCAGTAACAAAAGTTGTAAAGGAATTGCGAAATTTTGGACGGTTGTCATATGGGAACTCCATTGTGATTTAGGTTTTTAATGTTATTTATTATATTTTACAACAGTTACTATAAAAATACGTATTTCCTGCTGTCTATAATAGTTTGAAAGATAGAGGGCTGCGACTGAAACACCAAACGTACATATTTCAGCGATAAATTTACGGTGGTGGTATCGCCGAAACACAAAATAAATAAAGTAGACGAAATTTATAGGAAATATGAGTTTAATTAAATTTAAAACATACAAAAAATTCGACTCGTGACCAAAATTTAAAGAAAGAAAATTGCACAATTAAAATTTAAAAAGAAAACTATAACTTAACAGAAAGATTGACGGCGAGAAAGATTGTTATTTAAACGGCTAATAACATATGGAAAATTTTGTTTAGGAAAGAAGTGCTGGTAAATTTAGAACAGAAATAATATCATACATAAAATTGAAACATGTGGCCTAACTATAATAAATTCTTATCTGAAGCAAATAGGAAGATAATATTAAATTCGTTAACGAATAAAAATCCACCTATTTGACAGATAAATCTATTACTGACACAATTGGCTATTTGTTAAAAATAAATAAATTTAGGGAATGGTACTAATGGGCTCAGCTATAGGTCTTCTTGGGGCCGCAGGTATATCCACTATGAAATTGTGGTTGGAACTGGTTAGGGGCTCTTGGAACCAGGGAATTCGTCTAATGGACGTCGCAAAGAAGGAGTGCTGCCCAGCCTTTCATTAGGTCATTACTTAAAACACTGAAACTACAAAAATTCCAATTGGACTAGGATACCTAAAAGGCCACTATACCCGAAAGTGCACCAAAAGGAAGAAAAATTAAAATATATGAGTATTTTAGAATAGTAAGGATGTCAAGCTAGTGTAACCTATACAAGAAGGATATTCTCCCCTTGCAGGTCGTGAAGTAATCCCCCCAGGTCAAATGATAACCAGATTTGATTTAAACCATAAGACCCAGGATTCTCGTAACTGTTGCAAGAACAGCCTGATAGAGTATTTGTCTGAGCGTGAAGTAGATGTTGTAAGAAGTGTACTGTATAGCGTAGGTAAGGTAGAGTAGGCGTGTGAGAATAAAAAGAAAAGGAAAAGTGAAAAACTTACATTTTGATAATAAAGTAGGTAAACTTCCAATATTATACCGGAATAATATTTCATATGCTTTTATATAAAAACGTCGTACGTTGTTAGTAGGATAATAACATCATTTCAATAAAAAAAACAGATTAGTACACTAGGAAACTCGTCCAATTTTACCAAAAATTTTTTGTCGAATGAAAATGACAACTTCAATCCCAAACAAAATGCAAAAATGGAGCAAGTTCTAAAATTTTGAAATCTATTGAATTAAAAATAAAACTAGACCGGAAAGAATTAGAGAACATAAAAAAGATCGCCAGCAGAAATGCTGCAATATCAACTAGCGGACGCCCTATAATTCGTTCCCATGGGAACTCCGTGTAACCTCATTTAGGTAAGTTTTCACAATATCTGAACATCATTTATGCGAAATTTCAAACTTACAGCATCAATAGTTTAGATTTCGTATGGAAATCTTTGAAAATCGTATATTTTTACCTACCGAAAAAATCTTCTTTTGTATGGGAATTCCTCAATACCAGATAAAAATCAGATCGGCAAAATTAGTGGGTTAAACTTTTTTATTACCTCCAACAATGTAAGTAATAAAAAATGTTTCACGAAAACCCTTTCAGTGGAAAGAACCGGGTTCCGAGGCTTTGACACTTTTTGGTCTTACGGAACTCCACTGCTGGTCTTTGGCATTAGAAAAACCCAAAAAAATAAAATTAATAAATAGTTTAGAAAGCAAGTAAACGCTTCGATATCATAAAAAGGACCAGATTATAAAATTATTATATGATTCAAATGAAAAAAGGTTACTTCTCTCAAATAATCCATCCGCCGCGTCGGATCTTACATTTTTTTGTGTCATAATTCTATATGAATTTACATTAAACAGGCTACATTTGGGTATTTTTTTAACACTTATATGTCTCTTAAACAAAAAAATATAGGCTGCGAAAGTTTTTTTTTTGTGATTACAATTTTATATTTTTGCGATTATTTAAAAAACCATTGCACATATGTGTAAAATAAATACCAGAAATGAATTTCTCGTTATTGATTTATACGAAAACGATACTAATATTGCCATAGTAGCTTATTTGGATTTTGTAGATTTTATTTTCCAACGCTCGGCGAAGGCGCTCTTCGAGCAACCCCCCCTCCCCCTAGGGGGGCGGTACCGGAGGGTAACCGGGCTAAAACAACTTGGTTTTACCTAATGATCATCTGTGCAAAGTTTCATAAAATACTCACAAAGGGGAATAGTCAGGACCCTTAGGGCCCGGGCTATGAGGCGCAGCGCTCGTGTGAAACCAATCCTGACCGGCACCGGACATCCGTCTTTGTCGATATTCCCGTTCTACATCAAAGGGAACCATTCAACTAACACTACAAACAATTCTCAACCATAAAACTAAAGATAAAAGAGTTCATAGTTCTGTATTGATAACGTAGATCGTAAAACTGCCCTAATACATCTTGTCACTTGAAGAGATTATTAAATTGCAGTGGACACTACAATAATACGATGCGGAAATAAGTCGGGTGTTACAAATTGTGTTGCAGTGGTTACCAAGTGAATGGGCACAATAGCTACCTATTAAGCTATCAACGGCCAGAACGTTACTATCGCATTAGCCTTCAATAGCTCAGAAATAGTATCCAGGTATGCTGTCGTAATTCCAATACTGAATTAGGAAACTTGTCGGCGCCGATATAGACGACATAATTATTCTACTACTTAGCTCCTTTAGTAATTGATGAAGTTATGCGGCCAGTATTATTGCGGGCTTTACCTGGAAAGAATAAGAGAACAAAATTTAATACACTTAAGAAAAAAAAAGATAAAAATAGACAATTAAATTATATTTGACACTGGCGATGGGAGCGGTCACTCGCGTACGCCGTAGGCGTCGCCCACGTTCTATCCGTTTCCGCTGCTAGCTTCAGAGAAGACGCACTCTTTCCTTGAAATATAGGACTCTTTATAAGGCCCGGCGATTGTACAGAGATTTTAAACCTCCTCACATAAGACAAATAGCATGCTTTTTTTCTATAAAACACAAACGCAGCATGAGGTCGACTTATAAATTCCAGTCGATGCACCGATTGATTGGCAATAAGAAACGTCGACCTTGAACGAGGTCTCGGAGCGGACGTCGACGGTCGTAAAATAAAATGGCCCTCGCAGCCACAAAGACAAACAGGCAGACGAGAATAATATATGGCGAGACGCTCACACGATTGGCGGTTGATAGCTTCTCCATCAGAACGCCGGCATCCGGCACTCAAGGTGACACGGCACATCCTTGCAGATCCGGTCCTTGGTTAGACAAATTAGCCCAAACAATAGGCACTTAGTGAAAAAGTAAATACATAGTACAAGTATCTACTTTAGTACACTTCTGCTTAAATATCAATGGCAGTATCGTATTCTTTTGGTCATACTTTGCAAAATTTACAGCGATATTATTAGTAAAATCACTTACATTGTAAATGGAACTTAACACTACTCGGTAGCAAAGCAATATTTAAGACAACCTTTGACCCACGACGCATAAACTTCAATGAATATGAACGACGTAAAACTTTGTATATCCGATACTTTATGTGTGCCTTTTCTACTGGAAATACATTAAATATTAAATCACAATGGTGTTCTCCATAATATGAAAGCCATTACTCAATATGGGTTTTGAAATTAAAAGCTCGTATAAAACGCCAGAGTTAATCCGTCGGAGTTATTGAATGGGTAGTTTAATAACTGTTGTGTAAGAGCGGTGACAGCAGAGATTGGCTGTGTGCGGTGAATTGTCGTTAAACTGAATTAGAGCGCACCACCGGCAGCGCCCGCGCAGTTCGTCGACCGATCGCCCACCTCGTTCACTTTACTCATTGATACTATTCAATCGATCCTTGGTGATTGATAAATCTGGTAGTGGGAGGGACAAGGTTCACTGCGACAGGTCTCAAGATTCCTTGTGATAGCTTTATTGATAGCTGGTGCATTTAGAGATATTCATGAGCTAAATATATAACTACATGTACCGAGAAATGTATGAGTGCAACCATTATTATTACAGTGGGATAGCGTTGCGTAGGGTGGGATTGCAAACGTACGAGGGCGGATGGCCGTGGGATTCTATCCGGAGGCGTTGACAAAGCCTTTCTAGTGACACGACGTCATGTTAGTCCCGTTTTCATAAGTATGAGTGGTTATGACCACTTACTGGGACATAGGTACAGTGTAGGATCACAAACGTGTTTAAATCCTGTTTATTTCTTAGCGAGAATTAGTAAATGACATTAGAAGCAAGTCATATTACCCACCCGATGTTATAACACCTTGCATAAGACTAGACGAGAGACCGACAATCTGTAGCAGTTACGTTCAGTTGGAATTCAAGCAATTTTCGCGTTTGCGTAAAGAATGTCAGACAGTCGGCATGTCACGCCACGCGGGATGTTAACCGTAATATGTTATCTCAGTCGGGCGAGACGTTTAACGGAAATGTTGACAACCTGCGGGCAACTACCTAATGTTTGAATTGGAAGCATATTCCTAACCTACAGACGTAAGAGTTTTCAAGCCGACATGACCACAGGAACGGTATTCTGCAAACAGATCGTCGGTGAAGCAACAAAGCTGTGTTCTGCAATATTGAATCCCTCCAAACCGATATGATCAACAATTAGTCGGAAACTTTAAACTCGATGTTGGCTTTCCAAGTTTAGACGTGTTTGAAACTTTTAAGATGTAGCTAGAAGTTCTACCACTGCAGTAGGTACCGTATCATTTATAGCAGATATGAACAATGCTCTACATGGTGGTGGAAAATAGGCCATCGACCGTTCGAAACTTACTTTCACCGTAGCGAACCATATTAGCCACAACGAGTCAATTTGCATTTGCCTTAACATGCATATTGACGTCACACATTTCCTTTCAGCTCGTTACGCTGAAGTCATCTATACACGAATACTAAGCTTGTAACAGCGAATATTAACAATAAATACTCTTAAAATCTTTAAATATTTGAGTTTTATAGCGATCATTGTCCGATTTACTCTGACATGAGCCAAATGAATGGATCATAAAATGAACACGTTTAAAACCCACATTGGTTCTACAAATTACATAATTTTCACTGCCATGTTTATAACTTAATGTGTTTAATGTTAATGTGAAAGAGACACCATTATCCGTATGAGAAAATAGGGGTTTACCAAAGTATAGTTAAACACCTTCAATAAGAATTAACACATAGGAATGCACACCACCTTGAGGGTTTTATGAATGTAGGTAACACAGCTAAAAATAAGTCATATAAGTAATCGTAATCGCCAGTATAAAAAAACAAATCAGCTACTTGAAATATGTAAATATTCATGAGCACGAAGTATTTGACAAAGACGCTGTAAAGTTAGGTACATATGTGTTAAGATTTTGTGGGACAGTGGTCGTTAAAAGAGCATGTCTAGGGGGACTAACAGGGGGTGGTAATCTTGTAATTGAATGTATGAGCACGCACGGAGGGTTAAAGAACATTATTCATTTGGAAATTTTCTAGCCACAAAACACCTTCATTATTCATAACAATAATAAAGATCGCAATGACTTGTATTGAAAGCTCGCTGAAGCTATGATGTTGGTCACAAAACTGAAAGTGTGTTTATAGCATCCGCTTTCCTGGCATAGACCGACAAAAACACCGTTACGCCCCCACAACCAAACTCCATTGATTTACATACGCAAATCATGACGAATTGGCTACAATGCACGTCCGAAATTCGCTGCTTCTATGGCTTACATTCAACGAAGCAATTTATTACCTATACACACCCACGTAAGATCCATTATCGTATGAATGAAGATATTATCCTTCGAGCATTTTAGAAATTAACAAGTCTCACATTCGGAGGTTAGTCTCATTAATATTTCATTGCAGTGGGCAGTCCGTGGAATGCAATGCTCGTAAAAATCTACGACAAACCACAGACTACAGTCTATAAAACGATGTCACATCACATCCTACGTACGATTGCGATACAAACAGGCGTTCTTTGAATCTAGCTTGCGTTATGCATCTCTATTCACATCTAAAGTCTCATCTCCTGTTTAATAGAGCCTATTCATGATACTGCAGCTAGCTGGAAATTACATTGCCATTCTGCCTTTGCACCTAAAAGGAAAACCAAATGTTTTAGGTGGTGAATTCAAGTGATGTGCATTAAACATAGCGGAAACAGGGTCCAATAAAAACAGACTAATGCCGCAAGGCGAGTTTTAAAAAATTTTACACTCGTTAGTGCATCCGGTGAATTACGATTGCCCGTGGTGCCTTTTTGCTGAGATCGATTCTTCGGATCAATCGGATAACAGCGCTGCGCGAGCGCCGCCGCCGTGCCTCAGCCGCAGGGAAGATATCCTGTCGCGAGTCGCGACGGGACGCCAGGGGAAGCGGCACAGGCATCCATGAATGGCCCTAACGAACCCGCTGGCCTTGGCCGGACCCGCCCCCTTGCCAACTCGCGACTTCTTTACATTAACAGGTATTTACTCGCCATCCTACATGAGGAATAAAAACCATTGGAGAAATTCCGCGTTATTCAGTTTATTCGTAATTGTATTCATAGTAGATGAGATATTAATGATGTTGTGTGGTTTAAAGCTGATGACGGATCAAAACTTAGGTAAATATGCTGAATTCTTTAGAAATGTATAAAATATTTAGCAGAAATCTTTTAGCTGACAAAATTAGTTTAAAAATAATCTGTAAAATGTAAATATGTTATATTGAAACTGCTATTTGTTGAACGGAAGGTTTATGATTACAAATAATTCGCAACTTATGAATAAACAGTGCGGTTTTCCGAAGTAGCTTATTAATCTTGTTGATCACACCATATCGCGCGTCCGTACCTATCGCTTTTATAACAGGAAACGCCTGTGCTGGCACATTAATTATATTGTGTACTTGCGGACTAGGTACTTTGACATAGAGTATTTTGGCTGGAGGTGATTTATATCTACGATAATTCGACTCCGTTTCTTACGCTATAGCGGTATCGGTTCTTCAATTGATTATGTTACTTAGTGTTGTAAAAGTGGCTTCCTGTGCTACTACATTACCGTTTAGATGTACAATGTATGCCACGTGCTGTAAAACAAACACTAAAATGACGGATTACGTTGTCTGAAGGTGTTTCACTTCAATTTCCAGATGTTAGAATTTATTTAGTGTAACGGAGAGTTTTACTGTATCTTGGGCGATAGGCTGACGACTTATCATTAGATACTGTACTCTTGTTTCATCAATTCTCAGACTGACAAGAATAGCGTCCAGTCAATTGGTTCTAGAATCACATGATGCTCTGCCTACCCCGACATGGATTATAAACGTGAATGCATATAGGCGTGAAGGTATGGATGGAGAATATTAGAAAAATTAAGACCGTCAGCGCGAGTACGAATCTTTGACCCCATGAGGAAGTGGTTGTAGTGTAAGGTGGTTTCTTTTTAAGCGAGAAGATTGAGATTCGGAACTTGATATCAGCTCTAGCATCTTTACACATTCTAAGGATCTGCGGTAAACATCTTATTCTCGATCCTTTGATTGATTCTGAATGAGTGACGTGCCTTGCTTATACAATACGCATGGTACAGGAAGTGGAACAAGTCCACGTTATCAAGGACGCTAATGGAATTTAGTTATTAATATTATTAATATTTAACTTCCCTTGATAGTATGATATTTAATTTTAAATCCTCTTTTTTTGGACATTTACTAGAATAAGGATGATATTATTAATTCGTGTTTTTGCGTGAGGCTACCAGTAGTGCAAAGTTGGTGACGAGAAGAGGTATTTTATCTTGTGATTTGTACACTTTTCTCCCTTGATGAGGGGAGGCAGTTATACTATCATAAGAGGCATCATCATAGAGCTACTTAATTGACTCATGCTTCTCGTAAATCCGTTGATTGGGTTAAGATTTAGTTAGATGATACTCAGTTTATTTGATTCGAAAAATGTAACAATGTTAAAATTAAAATTATACGCAATACCCATCACGCATCAGTCGTCAAGTTGTGATAGATTATGTATTTGAAAAGGATTATGTAAATATTCCAGATAAAATATCGGCCTTGGCTTAGGGCACGACCGACAGGGTAACCCACTTAGCGCTGCGTGCCAGCGCGTGCCGACTCGGGATTACCCTCTAATGACGTCCCGCAACATCTGGCCGGCCTTTTATTTTAACACTTAAATACGTGAAAATAAAAAAGAAGCTACTTCACCTCAAAACAAGTGATAGTCAAAATTAGCTTTACCAAGTATTTGTTAAATACGGAAGCGCAAGTTCCCAGGCAAACTGCGGAACGCACGGAAGACGACGTCGAAACGCTCCGAAAACTCCGGACGCAACCACTCGACCGTTCTTGAACAAATAACGAATTCTAATCCAAGCTCAAAGGTCTAATTGGAAAATAGAGACTCAAAAAACTGTCTCAAACCCCAACAACAGGATGAAACCGGTAACAAACGGAAGTGGCCGGTAAACTCGTGATCTATGGTTGACTACGGTGCGCGGCGAATAAGTTAAATCTTAAGCACGAATTCCGATTCTCAGAATACTGTAGCGTAAATGCCAGAGCCATTATCATTTTGTGTCGGTTGAACAGCCTTCGCAGATCCGTGAACGAACATCGACCTGTTTCGGTTCGAACTGTGATTTGCAGTTTGCAGAAACTAACGCGTTTGCAGAAACTACGACCAAAGTATGGCTATGGTAACCTTAGATGCCTTACTGAACAGTGTTCAAACCGTTATTGACTCGGAGGGTTCAAATTTTATGGGGGGATGATTGTCTACAAAGAACGTTCAGCTATTGGTCTCGGCTAAAATGAATCATGAGATAAAAAGAAGAGTCCTATTTCTGGATCTGATCCTGAAACAAGAACAAGATGCGGAGACTTCCCGATCAAACACAATACCTCATTATAGCCCGGTGTTGCCACCAATAAGTGAACTGAGGAAGTCGATATCTATTAGCTCAGCACAATAGGTGAGCGACATCCGAAGCTCATTACTGGCACTCGTTTCCGTTGGCGATTTGCAACATGCGAATAACCGAGGTTTATTAAACTGCCGGCGTCTACACAACGTCGTAGTGACCCTCGTAGTCACAATATACAGGATCAAAATATCATAGACGTCATGAAACGTACACTGTAACAATCGGCGACTCTTGTGTAAGTGACAGTTCTTGGGTGACCGGTTGAAACCCTAAACAAGTCTCGTATACAGCAATCTAAGAAGCAGTTTTATCAGAAATTACACAAATAAATCATCAAGAAAAAGCAATAGAACATTTGAAGTATAGACTATAGATAATATTTAGATTAAGCAAGCTCTTAGTATTTATAAGTAACATTCTTTATAGTTAGAAAACCAGACCACAAGCATTTGATGATATCCTAACGTTCGGAAATGGGAAAAAAGTGTTATTTTTGTATGCTGTGGTTCTGTACCATCATGAATCGTCACTTGTTTGGGTATAAGCAGTAGACTAGTAGAAGCGTAAACAAACGCGGCCTTGACGGCATCTTGTTTACGGATACCAGACATTTGGCAAATTAACTCTGATTACATCGCATTAATTTACTAAATTGTTCTATTGTTCTAAATATAAATCAAGCCACTGACCAACTCGTTTTAATAAAAAAACTTTAGTTTTTAATTCCATCACGATACTAAATCATAACTTAAGAGACTGCAAGACTGCGACTCGAACATAATTGAAATCTATTTATTAAATACATATCCATAAACCAATACAAATAGAACGTGAGGACGCATCTGCGCGCCAGCTAGTGATCCGTGCCAGAAACCCATAGGACATAAAGTATGCAAACATGATTTGTTTTATGCAAACAGTGTAGTTATCTCGGAGCTTACAGGACGCTCTTTATCTGAGCACGCCACCGCACCACCTACGGCGAACGGAGAAGAGCAGGCATATGGTACTCTCCAAACATTTGTCAAGTCAATATTTGTCGCATGCCCCCGCGCGTGATGCAAGAACCTCCGTCCGACGTAACATCTTTGCACGCATCATTGACAATACAACAACAAAATAAAAACGAAACCTGAAAAAATACTCCGACGAAACCAATAAAACTACAACCAAGGATTTCTTGAGCAGTCTCTGTAAATGGACAGTTAATAGCTGATTTAATGAATACATTTTTACAGGGCAGTACGTCGCGCGGCGGAAAACGCATAATGACTTCCGTCCGTCGGTCAACGAAAAACATCAAAAATAAATCATGGTATCGATCGATACCATTGCATTCGGCGGAGTTGAAAGGCGATCTGAAAATCAATGCCAAGTTTTTATTCAACACATGAGGTAAGAGCGCTTATTAGCGAGGGACATTTTGACGTTATAACCACAGGATGCATTGAAATGAATCTTACAATGAATCGGAGAAATAATTTTGCAAAGCTGTAAATTTTCTAATCTCGCTTCATTTCTAGTGACTTTGATAAGCGGATAAAGGAAGTGCGCTCGACATAGCGCAAGTGGTCCACCGTCCATCGGCTCGCGATTCTAATCTGATATATCCTGCGGGTTTCCTGCGCACACGCACTCCCTACCGGAACCGGGGCACTCTCCACTCGTAATAAATAAATCATGCGAGTTTCCATCACAAACTGACGCTCTGACAAGCTATTGAAAACAACTGGCCGTTAGTCTAGAATAGCTGAAAGTGTTAATTTAATTTAATCTTCCACTTCTATGGGGATAACAACCGTTTCTTTTGCTAAAACTTTTGGTAGTTCATAGCAATGATTCTAAATACAAACTTGAAATTATAGCAATGCCCAGGTAACTAAAACAAAGTCTGGCTTACATATTAAAGTTTAATGTACAAATATAGTACATCCAAGCAGAAGATAAGCACACTTAGCGCCAGACTCACAATATTTCGACAATACTATCTGTTCAGTTCAGCCATCAAGAAACTTTGATTAACCTCTTTGATGCACAATCCTTTGCGAACAAATAATATTGAGTATGTATTATATATGCATATGCAAACGTTAGCTGCTCGCCAAGAAATTTCGCTTTAAAAATGTGCACACTGCACACCACTAAATTCGAAAATGACACGGAACAAATTAGGGTGACACAAAGATTTTGACTCTTAAAAGAAAAATTACATGATTGGTAAAACAATTATTAAAAAGCACTGGTATTGTGATTTCCAAGTCTTATTGATACGTCAAACTGTCTATCACATGTTTGGAAAATCATGTAATGGCCAGTTAGTAACCAGTGCACATCTTGGTAAGTAACAGCTTCTAAATAGGCGAGTTAACACCTATTGTTTCCGATGCGTACCAAGTTTTCATTCACCACACCTCACATGTCCATTCAAGTTTCTAAGAACCAATTTTTATTGTTCATTTCGCCGGACGGCACCCTTGAAAGTCTAAGGTGTTTATTCTACGAAACAGAGAGCTTTACAACCCTCAAATTGAGGAAAATTGCAGAGGAGGATACAAAGTTGTTTACCTATTCCCGCCGCAAAACTACACACTAATCAGTGTTTTATGCGCCAGTAGTGAATAGGTATTAAACTTCATTCAAGGAATATACGAGAATGAAATAACACGTAATTAGAAGCTGCATGCTAGGATGCGCGTGAGCATGAATGATGGTGCTACTGGTCACACTCCAGAACTCCGTCATGGGAACAAAGCTTCTGTTCAAGTTTCCGACATTAATGAAGATATGACGGAGCTGCGCTTTATAATTTCAACAGCGAATAATACGATTCCTGTATCGTGGGAAGTACTCAAAGCACAATTCACAATTGTTTATTCTAAAATTGAACATTATAAAGAATCGCATTTACAACAGATAATGGACTAGAAACTTCTTATATCTCAGATACGCCCACGTCGCAAAACATTGCGTCGCATTGAAAGTAAGAAAAACAAGGATATTCATTAAAGAGATAATTGAGCGGACCAGTTCATTAGATAAGAAAAAAACATCAAAGAACATCACAAAAACACTCTCAGAACAAGTTGATGGCTAATTGCAAATCTTATTACGGCCTGAAGTAAAAAAGGGAAGGCTAATCATGTTTTAAAATATATCAATGAAGCCGAACAGCAGGCGGTGTCCATATAAAGTGGCCGAACTCATAAAGAATCGTGACCGTCGATCGAAGACAAAACCCGGCAGGGGGTGATGTTTCGACATTTAATTGGACAACTCACCTTTTAAGGTGATTTTTCTTTAATGTGGCCGAACGTCACGAGTTTGACCTGTCGCATGGTGTCACAGGAAGCCGGGGCAGGGGCGTGGGGGGTACGCTACACGATATCCCTTTTACGCAGACCAATTAACGGACCCCGTCGGACCGGATGTGCGTACACACATGCATTAGCACCTCTACCCTCCACTAATCTTTTTATGGACACGAGAAAAAAGTCTTGGGACAACTGTACTTACTCAGCAAAAATATCTTGTCACGTCGTCTAAGCCGATATGGCAACGATTCTTTAGATACGTGACTCAATTGGCCGGACACTTAAGCAGTCGTCCTTGGTTTCACTGGTCCTATTCAGCTCAGTTCATCTATGGAATACAGGCCAATGAAACTACATGAGTCCTTGCAAAGGACTTATGAATGCAGTTGTAGTCCCTGCACGTTTTTGCTATGTCTCAACTGGCGACATTTCTTAATGGAAGTAATTTTAAATGCATTGAATCCAGAAACATTTTCAAGGTACCACTTAAGTTTATTTAGAGACGCATTCACGTGCCGCAATCTTACAATGTCAGAAACAAAAATAGGTCAAAAGCATGTGGGTATTTACGGAATTTCAAACTGAGACACTTGCAAATATGTTTGCTGGAATAAATAAGTTCATTGAAGATATAATTGGAACTAAAGGTTAATAATACAAACGAAGAGCTTGTTAAATAAAAGCTGTTGCTGCGTTATTTGAGCAAATTACGAAAAATATATGATAATAATCAGAAATAAAGTTAATATTAGCTGCACACATGCGCATACCAACTTCACAAGGCAATTGTTTTCACAATGAAATAAATGCGTAGTTTCTTTTTTCGTGGGAATATATTCGCTATTGTTTAAATTTTAAAAACTTGGTGAAAGAAACGCTTACTTGAGTGTTATTAGAACCCCTTTAAGACGAAGGAAATAGAGCCCGTGCCAAGGATACGGACTCAAAAGGTGCTTAAAGTATGGCGAACGTATGGTACTTCCGTTTTTGCTTGAGTGAGTCCCACCCTCTTTCGAGGGTTGTTCCGGAAGGGACAAATATTAATAAACACTCTTAAAGTCAACCGTGCCTTTGTTCCGGTTTTAAACATCCGTTTTGATTTACTTTTACCGTTGGTAATTTGAAATAACAAAGGTTTTTTTTTATAATCAAGCACAGGAACTACAAAGCATTCAAAACTTTTTATTGGAGTCAGAATAGCTTGACTTTAGTTGAACTTTGAATCATTATGTTATACAGGGCTTTAGGTAAATCTCTTTCAACCTCTCGGGTGCTAAATCAGTCCATGAAACTGAACAACTTTCCCCAAGGAACATATTAGATCAAAATACGAAAAAAAATTTTGATCTCCCATACAAAATGAGCTATATATGCTGATGAAGTTTGTATGGGAACTCAAAAAAAAATTTTTCGACCTATGTTCCTTGGGAAGTTGTTCAGTTTCATAGACTAATGAACCACCCGAGAGATTGAAAGAGATCTTTTTTCAATAACACGAGATCCTAATTCCATAACACCAAACACAAAAGCTCTTAATTTATCTTTATCGCCAAAGAAGTGCCAGAAAGGTTATAATTATAATAAAGAATGAAATACCACAAAAAAATCTTCAATTTGGTCAAGTGGGTGCACACCGTGCATGCATTACGCAGAGCTCGCAAGCGCATTCTCCATTACCCGACAGATCGTTTAAACTCGAACGTAATTTATCGTTTCCTCTCAATGTTTTTCACTCAACAATAGCCCCTGCTCTTGGTGCGATGTTAATGTCTTTACGATGTGTCAGAGAGTAATTTGGTAATTTAGCTGAAAAGCAGCCAATTACGCTCACTGTTTCTAATTGGATAACTTTTAAGAAGCTTGGTCGTGTCGTATCGAGAAGTCAAATCTAGCAGAGGGTAGATTGTAAGTGGCGTTTACTCCACTGATAAAAGCGCGGCTCTTAAATGAAGAAGTAGCAATCACAGTGGATAGAATTAGAATCCTTGCTTTACTAGCGTAAGGTTCACTGTTTGCAAGAATCAGTAAGCCTTGCAGTTGGTAGTTGCAGAGTTATTTTAAGGAATACCTAGACAGACGCTGTTGCTGACCCTCTAATTAAAAACAGCTTGGGATTGACCTTAAGGTTTATCCTAACTATCGTGTCGTTGTTCATTCACAGTATAAAGAAAAAATTTGACTACTAGTTGTCCGCTTATATCAACTACTAGCTTTCCGCCCGCGGCTTCGCCCGCGTGAACTTCGGGAACCGCGTGAAGTTTTTTCCCGCTAACTCCCGTTCCCGTGGGAATTTTGCAATATCCTGTTGCAACTAAGCTTTAAGTTTACTAAGGTACCTGCATGCCAAATTTCAAGCGTCTAACTTAAGCGGTTTAGATTTTTCATACAAAAGGATTTTCCCGCTAATTCCCGTTCCCGTGGGAATTTCGGGAATTCCTTTCTTAGTGCACCTCTAAGGTACCTAAGCTACGTCCCTTCCAAATTTCAAGTGCCTACGTTTAGCCGTTTAGGTTGTGCGTTGATATGTCAGTCAGTCAGTCAGTCAGTCAGTTTCTCCTTTTATATATTTAAAAGAAGATACGTTGATATGGAAATACCATACTATTGGCTGAAATTACTTTGAAAAGCATAACCTAGATTAGATATAGGGCTCAAATTGAAATTGATCAAACAGCTCAAATTGATAAAACTAAACTTTTTAGACGAGAATAATGCTTTAATATACATCGAATAACAAATCGAATAAGGGCCTAGCTTTTAGTGAGAAATTATTATCTTTACGAAGTATCAGAGAGTAAGAATGTAATTTGATTCAACGACCGTATCCGAATTCCAAATGAAACCCAAGTGACTAGCCCCATCAGATGTATTATTGAATCGCGTGATGCTAGTAACATTAGAATATAATATAAGGAATATAAGTTTGGGAAGTGAGAAATATTTGTAATTTACAATAACTGTTTTTCTTATTCTGTTACATTTTACCTTACTACGTGTAGGTTCAGCTTGGTGTTGACAGAGGTTGCGAATATTAATTTGTAACTGTGAAAACGGAGAGGTACTACTTTGGGGATAGTCTTTAAGGTTCAGAATTATTGTGGTAAGCTTTGTAAATCGCTCTTATTACCCCGAAAGTTGTACCTTTCACTAAACACAGTTACATTTATCGATAGTTTACATACTCGTACTGATCAGATTTGTGTTTCATCACATGTCACTGTAACATTGTCAAACTTGTAATATTGCAGTTTTATTTAGTAAAATTATAATTTCTCGGCATTTTGTGAACTGCCCCAATTTTTTGCACATTGACGAACTTTTTTACAATATTACTTAAATGCTTTTTAAAAATTTTAACAATATAATTTTTTTTAAATATTTTAATGTACTGGCTATCTTTGTAGTGTCAAATAAACTTATTATTTATTTATTTATTTTAACCTAACTTCTCCTAATTTTGTACAGACGGCCCTTAAAGTTTAGTTAAATTGTAATTTTACTAGGCATATTGTAATGTCGCAGGAAATTATAATTTCACATTTTTGTGCTGATTTTACTCTTGGAAATATTATAGACAGTTTTATTTACAAAACCTTTTTTTTAAGGCTACATGCGCATCGAAGAGTAATTAATAATTCCTAGTCTTCAAAAGCTGATCGTGAGAAACCTTTTGATAGTTTCTTTCACATTGCCGCAGCGATCTTGAGTCTTGACTAATGATGACACTTTTAGTTCTCAACGAAAGTTCGTGAGAAAATCATCCACAGACAATACCTTTGCAGAGTTCAAAGAAATGTAGTCTTAGAAAAAAATTTTGAAACGTGCCTGATGAAATGCTGATGAACGCCAGTCCGTTTAATTTCCTCATAAATAAGTCGACCTGATTTATATTTATATGATTTATATGACTTTAAATCAGAACATAGGACGAAATATAAAAAAATCTCTACTTCATGCATATACAACATTTGCGATCAGCTTAGTATGAGAAATCGACATTTTATTTTTGCAAATTTCACACGCGTTCCTAGGGTAGTTCAGTTTCATGGGGAAATTCACCCCCAAAAGTTTTGCTAGTTAATATAAAGTAAAAAATAAACAGTGGTCAGCGAGAAATGAGGGCGTGGCGATATAATTTCCGTCCTTGCACGCTATGCGGCCACTTGCAGATCATTCTAACACAATTTCAAACCATTCATCTGAGCAATAAAATTAACTAGATATTACAACTAACTGCTGTTACAGAATGTCAGTGATCAATTTGTGCTAATAACAATACGCAAACAATTTTTGCTGGTCATGTTATGTGATGTGAGACAAATTAAGAAGCAGCTTAAACAAAACTGATCTTTTCTGTGTCTAGTTAGGTTTTAAATGCTTACATGTACTCAGATATGATAACATTGGGACGCCTTTATTGCACGAGTGACTTTTCCCAATTTCATCTAATTTTACCAGGTTTCTGAACGATTCGGAACTAAACAACGTTTTATACTTAATCGAGTTTGTAATTTTGCGTTGAAAAATAGAAGAAAGAGAAACATTAAGATTAGAACCACTAAATCAGAATAGGTATCTTAGCTTAGTCAGGTTATTTACAGGAAGGTCTAGTAGTTAACTGAAACCCAAAAAGTAACTTAGGAAAAAAACATAGCAACAGGAAGGAATACTTAATAGATTATAGTAATGGCAGTAACTATGACTACTGCTGTAGTAACACAGAACCTAAAAACCAGTTGCCAGTTAATCATTCACTTTATGGAACCGCAAATGCAATTTATTACGAGCCTTTCCTTCTACTCTATGACTGTAATTAAATGAGCTAGCAGCTAGAGGCTTGGCTTTCTTTTTGCGTCAATTTACGTGGTGCGTCCACGCAAGATGCAAGTCCACGCAAAAAGCTGTAAGTGTCAGTTGATCACTCTAGTAATAAATATTGATAGTTAAGCCTTCCCACTGACGACAGACTGCTTGCAATTTATATTTTGTGGAGCTATGTTTTTTACAATTTTATGGAAGTAAATTTTCTCGTTGGTGATACTGATTTATTGTATTTTTTTATATTTGGCTTACCACTATTTTAACAAAAGTTATACTAAATTGAAGTTTGAAGTTTAAGGAAATATAAAGTAATATTTCTCGTTCAAATAAATAGACTAATCCAAGCTAGGAGTAAAACCTACGAACACAATAGTACATTATGCTACAAGTGTGCTAAGTTAGATATTACATTAGAGGCGAGTTTAGAGCCCTTGCCGAAGGCGAAGGCTCAAAGGAGCCGAGAATGTAATATCCAATGCGCACGCGTGTCATACGACGTTTTTCAACACATTTGCGAGGAAAGAAAGAAATAAAAACTTTTCTTTGATATTGACGGCAACAAGCTATCACTTGCATGTTGCGCCTCGGAAAGTATTTCTGGCGGTGTACCCACGTAGGTTTCCTGTTCTGCACTTGAAGAAGACATTTTTTGTGTTGTATTTATTTCTGTCTATAATAACAATCTGATTAATACAAATGCCGTTTGTGAAAACCAAGTGAAAACATCTGAAAAGAGGCGCGATTATTTTTTTCTTTTTTCGCTCGCAAAATGAGACTCACATTGACAAGTATGCCATACAGCCAAATAATAAAAAAATCTTAACTATATATTTTCACGTTTTAGCATAAATAAATGATAATTTTCTGTTAAATTTAAATGATTTAGTGGAATTATATTTTTATTTACAAATAGTTTGATATTTACACTTAATTTTAAATATAAAATAAGATCTGATCTCTTTGTTGAAATTAAGAAAAAAAACCATTACGTACTAGTGCTTTACTTTTATCATTATGAACCTTAAAACAATGACATAAGACCCACTTTATGAGCAAATGTGTTGAAAAAGTTATTATAGGTGCCTGTCTAGTGTCTATGCTATGCCAATAGCCACTTTCCAAAAGAGATTTGACAACCAGCTGATGGTAAATTAACTTATTGTACTGCACATATTCCATTTGTAACAACCAGGAAAAGAAGGGATGTAACTACTGATTGGCTTTAAAAGCAGCTTACATAAGAAACTCAAGTAACGCCAACTTTATAAGCTGTAGTTATATCTATTGTTTTATTGGCCCCTTGCGATGAGGATTAGGAGTAAGGCGTCCTAAGGCCAGAGAATATCATACTTGTCATGTTGATAGATTTTATTATTATTTGATGGGCTCCCGAAGTTCTGATCTTGTGGATAATTTTTACGTTTTATTAAACATAATGGCAAAGGTATAGGCCATTTGGCGGTTTGACAATGGATGCCCTTTTTTATGCGTTCTTAGATTATTCCTAACTTTGATAAGTATGTTTATTTGAACGAAGAATATTTCTTTATACTTCTTTAAATTTCAGACTGCAATTAAATAGCGAAGGTTTAGGGTTTTTTTCCTATGAAACTAGACAATTTTCTCCAAGGAGTTTATATGAAATTCTCAAGTAAGTATGTATGTCCTATCAGGTATTTTGTATGTTTTTCAAGACTAAATATACCTGAATCATACTGGAACAGTGAAGGAAGTGCTTTTATTGACTTTTAATATCTGAGTAAATCTGGTAATGTGTTTTTAGCAGAATATAAAATTGAATAATGATGATAGACATATACATACGTATTATTTAAATCGTTGCATATGAAAATAAAACAAATTACGCTGCATCATCCAAGTTGTGGAAATTGCAAAAAATGTAATGAGTACGTATTTAGTAACTTTAAATTATATAGGCGAAAAGAAGTGATGTGAGTCAGCCCATTATTTAAATTGATGTACTTATATTAAAATAATTTTGTTTAAAAAAAAACTTGTGCGATTGGTCGTTGCTAATTGTCATAACATGAGAAGTCAAAAAAAATGTTTAGAATTTCATATGGGTTCCTTAGGGAAACTTGTTCAGGGAGAATGTGACTTTACATCCTCTATTTTATGTGAAAAACATGCAATTTCATTCAAAAAGGTGTGGACCGTGGTCCGATCGATATCACAGAACAAACAATAGGTATCATCAATTCTAAGCAGAGTGTTTTGTGCTCGTTTATTTTGAAAAAAATTGCGAGATAGAATTCCAGGTAGGAGCCATCAGTTAGCGCCTCCTCGAAGGCCCTATTGTGACCGGCGCCAACGATTGACCGTTTTTGAAGAAAAAAAAACAACCGTGTACAAAATTCTGGTCCTATTATCTTATTAGTTCAAACAAGTGAATGAGTGCGCCAAAGAGAAATTAAATCATGGTTAATGTACAGCAAATAAGAATTTTCTTCAGATAGAAAGGCAGTCCAATTAATATATTTTATCTAAAGCTCTTGTAGCTCGTTACTCTGGCTATTTCTACACCTAAGCTAGATAATGAAGAAGATTTGGTGGCGTACTACACCTACCATATACATGTACGTGGGCACCCACCTACAACCCAACCCACTGATATAATTTTTGGTTCAATAAGTGCCTAGCCTACGTGTCACCTCAGTTAGAAGGCCTAATAATCATTGTCTTTTAAAAGAAAATTCGCTCTCTAAATATGAAATTAAATTAAAATTACTCACCGTAAATGTCAACCGGTGTCTGCCAATCACGGCTTTCCCAAAGCCAGGTTTTCTAATCCACTGCCGAAGGATTCACAGTAATTGCATTGTAATTTAAAAGATTAAACAGTTTATCACATCAGCGTCGCAAAACTAGGAACGTTCACACGACCCGCGCAGTTTTCAAATTTCGAAATGTCAAATTTTAAAATTGGAACATGCGCTCGCGTGGTGGCGCGTTGCTCGTTGCCGCGACTGAGCGTGAGCGGAAAGGCGGCACGCGTCGACGGTGGGGGTTTCATTCACAAATCGAGTGGCGGGGCAAAGGCGCGACGCAAGGGGGAGCCGGCCTGCTCGATCAGCTCATTCATGCGATTACAGAAGTGACCCGCACTATAGTAAGTACTGGTTACTTACTCAATGCTCATACCGGCCATCGAAAACCCTCACTTCGCAATTTTTACATTTTCGCAACCTTCCAGCAACACAAAATCGACATCCTGTCTTATCATCAAAACTTTTAAAACAAGTCGTGCAAACAGTTATTTTACACAATCACAGCCGGCAATAAATATAACAATGGAAATATTTCAACCGGTCATGCAACTGTGACAGAGCGACCTGACACAAATTAAAGAAAACAATAATCGGCGAAAGTATAGAGAAATTCGTGAGCCGGATTTACGTGTTTAAACGGATATTTTTATTACTGAAAAAATACGTAACACATTTAAATGTTTAACACAACTAAATGTATAAGTCCTTTTACGAATATAATGAGAGTAACTGTAATAATAATATCTCTGATATAAACATCGCAGCCAAGTCCGCAGCAGTAATAGAAGTTATGAATGAAATGACAGCTCCGGTTGTGAAAGCCAATGCAGCAGTTTATGTAACAGCTGCTTGCATAGCACGTGCCATTGCCTCACGTTTATATTATGCCGCACAGGCTTTTGTTTCAATAGGCTGTCTTGAGTCTTGTCCATAGTCTATTGCATTCTGGAACCATAACGTTACCAACTTCGACAAAATACATTGTTGCTTGAAGCTTTGGTAAACATTAGGATCAGATAAATGCCAAGAAGACATTTTCTTCGGTGATGCGTAAGAGGAAAGATGAAATGGTAAAATTTTGGTATAGCAAGAGACTTAGCGTCGCTATAAATTTACAGTTTACGATCTATGTAGATAAATTTGTCAATTAAAAAATTCTATCTTGCCAGAAATTTGCCGAACACATAGTCGCATTTGACGGTTTGACGCCTCAGTCAACATGCTTTAAAGGACACCAAATTAAAATTTTGGGGTTGTCAAACTACTCCCACTAATTAGGAAATTCCTTAAATTCCTATTTATTTACTTTATTGCAAACTTCACAGCTTATACATGTTACATTACATAGCCCTTATATTAAAAATGTATACAGCCAATTAAGAAGTTAAACATATTATAAACTATATTATTACACTCGCTAACTGCTGATAATTTATTGATCATTGATTAATTATTGATTAATTGATTGCTTCAGATATCTAAGAGCAACTATAAATACACCTGTTCAGAGCTCTATTAAAAGACAATGTGTATTCTTGACGTACCGCTATACGTAGACGAGTACTTATGCAATATAGATGCCTGAAAGTATAGTACTGAATAAGCAATGTTAATCCGGAAAGATGGTGCGGTTTACCAATGCTTAGTACCAAATCGATATTGCGAAGTGCTCTCGCGATATTAGATCTCATATTGCAATGAAACTGCCTGTATGGTGAGAGTGCTTGACTTTTGATTGGGCTCTTCTCCAACTAAATAAATATTGTTGGTTTTGACAGCGCGATGTAGACTAGTCGTACATTGCATTCAATGTCAAAGGCATGCTCTAAAGTTCCATTAGGTACTAAAGTTAAGACGTTCAAAATCATTGAAAATAAGTATGTACGTATTTAAACAAGAAAAAGAACAGAAAGTGCTCGTATTGCCAAACAAAATCTTATTCCTCCTAATACTAGGTCATGATCATGAGCATTAGTCAAGCGCATCCCGAATGAGAAATGGAACAAACCGCTCGAAGAAGGCTCAAATTACTAAACAACTAGGATCAGTACAAAGTGAGGTAGCAAAACTTTAGTGCAAATATAATTCTGCAGTGAATAACAGGTTGTGAGAACATGCAATTAAAATCGTACGTGGGCGAGGATTGCGCTTTCGTGCGAGCTACAACCCTTAAAGAGCAATTATTGCTTTCTCGATAATTAATAATGAATAAGGCTTGTGTATCGACACGTTTACTGCTGTGTCGATACTGTCGATGACGGCATTTTCGTAAGCATTTATTATTCGTACTTTGCTCTCAAGTGGCTGTTCACGAATAGCACCACCTAGACTCTTCTGATTAGTTTCTGGCGAAGGGTACACCAAAAGCAGGGCTGTCAGTCAGTTCAGTATCTTATATGGAATTGGATTAAGGCCTATTTTACTAGTATACTCGTAGAACCTGTGTCTTTGCTCAAAGGATCAATTTCCGAAATTTACTGAGTGGCAAATTCTTCGTATTTTCAATGGTTTTTTCGTAAGGTTTGAGTTATTCAAAAATCACTTCCTTACTTACTTAAGTGCCAAATATTATGATGCCTATTCACTACAGCTTTCACTAAAACTGGGTATTTGGGTTTGACTCTATTCTATACATTTAAATTCTAAATATTCTAATAATATATTTCTAATTTTGACTTTGTTTAAACATACTTATTTAAGAATTCTTAAATTAAAAAAGGGACAGGCTGTTTTAATAATAATGGAAAAACACCGAAAGGCAAGCTTGAAAATGTCCTGAACTTCTCCTCGAGTCCACTTAAAAACTGACTAATTAAATTTCTATTTGTTTTCTGAGTATTCAGAGGCGGTTGTAAATATTTGGAATCAGAATTTCTATTTTCAGCAGACGTGCTCAATTTTTCCTTATTTTTAATTAGCTAAACGTCATTTCTTCAGTTTCCATGCAAATGCTACTCTATTCGTAGTTGGTTTGGTAGTCTTTTTTTAGAAATATTTTTTAAAGAAAAGTTGTTACGTGTCATGACTAGATTCACGTAGAATCATACCATTTATTCAGACAGAATACGATTGCCAAAGTAACAAGCGAAGAATTAATAGCGTCGTACTTCTGCAGTGAAAGGGTTTGTGCCAGGTTCTCTGCTTGCTTCCTGTTCAATTAATGCGATAAATAGCTTAGTACCGCTGCGGACACTTGAGAACAGTTATTTATTGCGACTCTAGCATAGCGGTAACAGCTTCAAGAATGTTCTGGTCCTCGCAAAAACTGCTAGTTTATGTTGTAGTTATCCATTTAGTTATGCTATTGCCTAGCTTTTGGCGTCATACGGAAGTTATATTCATTTGGATAGACTGGTAGAGAAAGTTTTCGCGATTAAAATGATAGACATTTTGGTTTCCAACGTGTAGAAATACTTGCTATCATTTTTATCCAAAAGTTTGAAACATACAATCACAGATTATTATGCTATAGTTACTAAACTTAAATTGCATTCCAAGGTAACTCCGGAGCACAAGAAAAATAACGAAAATATGATATTCTGTTCTTTTTGGAAGAGCTAGAAATGCGTGTCCTTAATTGCTTTTTCTTGTTTCGATGACGATAAGATTTATAGCTCTTCAAATCATGCTAGATCATGAAAAATTGTGTTTGCACAGTTATATGCGATGTATCCATAATTATTAGTAAGACCATTATAATACTATAAGCGAACTATTAACCGTGTGGTGATCGGTTGAGAATAACAACACCCATCTCTTTCCGTGGGTGTAGTAAGAGGCGACTAAGGAAACACAAATGAGACTTGCCTCCTAGTAATCCATCCCAGGCAACGACACTTCATTTTTTTCTGAATCTGAGGTGTCGTCCTATGGTCTCATGCGGTGTGGTAGGCTCTGTAAAGGGCAGTCTGGTTCGCGACTACCCTCCTACCGCCAAACAGCTTGCTGTGTTCCGTCGGTGCGTGGGAGTACCAGTGCCTTTATAGGCATTTTCTGGGTTAACTCGCTCCATCGTCGACCTCATCTTTGACCTTATGGTCAAGATTGAGGTCAAGAGTTAACCCATCTTATAATAAAAAAATATATAAAAAAAGCGAACTTTTACAAGTTCTAAGAAAAGTGATGGCGAACTTTGATGACGGAGACAATTTAGCATCGATTGGCTATCGAAACAAGTATAGAAAAGATAGAGCGGTGCTCTAATATAGAAGCATGATAAGTTATATATATTTTACTGATACAACCCCTATAAAACCTTGACCAACGTACTTTCAGTTTTCAATATGCGCAAAGTAGAGTAAGGCAAGATTGGTCGATTTTGCGAATAGGTCACGGCATTTTACCGTAGCCAATTCTAGGTTAAATGCAATCGACCAAACTTGTTCCGTTTTTGTCCGCAAAGCTTCTTACTTCATTGTAAAGTCTGGGATTGTCTGGAACTTCAAATTGTTTTTTTTTAACCTGGTTCAAAAGGTCTGCTTTTTAAACAGGATAGGTAACAAAATAACCGGTCATTTATTCAGCAAAGAAGATTTTATCAAAAAAATTAAGTCATCCACATAAGTTTCGTGGCCAAAGCTTTGCACTTTTCGCCGACAAATCGTCAAAATAAGATGAGATGATCAAAAATAAACAAGAACTCACCTGAATAACATAATGCGATGTAATCCTTCGCTGTTGGGACTCCTTCAGGCACATTATAGGATACTTTGAACACGTTCCCTTCGACAGTCCAACAAATTTCGCTTTTACCACTGACATTTGCAACATCGCCATCGGTAGCGTCACCATACACTTCACTCTTTTCGTCCTTTTCATTACTAACAACTTCTTTAGCACTATCTACTTCTTTAGCATTGTCTATATCATTGGCACTTGGTCCTGCATCAGTTTCATTATCTTTTTTTGAATCAAAGTCTTCCTCACACTGTATGTTACTATCAGCGTGATCATGTTCCTCTGACATTGCCGTGTTCAAAGCATTTTCTGTTCACTTTTCACTAGAATTAATGGAATTTAGAACAATCACAAATGTTTTCATAAAAAAACAAAAAACAAAATTTTTAAGAAAATACTAGAAGCAAAACAAAGGATACGCTCCTAAGCGAGAAATTGTTTTTCAAAACATTATGTAATTAAAAACTAGAGAGGTAAGTAAGTGAATTTGGATTAGCAAAGAAAGACGTGGCCAGAAAGAGCAGCCTAAACGGACACACAGTGTAGTTATGATCCTACTTGTGTGCTTTCAAAGCCTGTTGGGGTAGGGGGGTGTAAGGGGTGCAAGGGGAGGGATGAAGCCGCGACGTCGCGACGCCAGCCCGTCCGGCGCCGCCGACCTACGGCGCGGCGTCAAGTCATGTTAATAATATCTCTTATGTTCACATGGCTTCTTTAGAAAATCACCGACAGTACATTTGTGGGATGTATTAGGATAATGAAAGGATTGGAATGAACTCACTTATGTTTAGTGCTTGTCTTAGTTTTGTTTGGAAGAAAAGTTAGTGACGCAATTATTAACATTTTCACTGTAATTAAATTAAATTTTCAGTTATGGGCGAATCTCTTTCATAAAGCTCTCTTCCCTTATTGGTTTTATCACCTAGTATTATGGAAAATAGGACTTCTTCATTAATACCAATACACAATTTTAATAATTAACTTTACCAACTCTGTAAGAACATAACGAAAAAAAATTAATCAGAATCCATCACCATAGGGTGATGGAAATAGTCCTCCAAGGCTTGTTTGGATATTTTAATAGTTTTCTGTTTCTCAATAACAATAAATTCATACAAATTCTTGAAGTGAAATTGGTAATTCAAAAAACAACCTACAAAGGTAGGTATTCAAATCTTGTTATGTCCAGTAGTTCACAACAATGTCTTGTGGACTGGTTTTCATTTTTTAACTACAATATAATTTTAGATATCATCAGTATCATCACACAATGATTCATTATTAAAAGTTTTCCAGACTTCATTTCTAAAGTTACCATGGCAACATTGGCTACTAATCTCAGACGAGGGAAATCTCCATGAGCGTATTCATTTGTTCTACCCACCTCCCTCCTATAGAAACGCAAATAGACTTGAAATGTATTCAGATATAATGAAAATTGTTGCTGTTTCAATATACCTACAAAATTTTTGTAGGTGTATATAACACTAGCTGATGCCCGCAACTTCGTTTGCATGTAAATTTTTTTTTGTACAGAGTACACAGATTGAAAACATCTATCTTACGTGATTTAGATTTTTACATACAAAAGTTTTTTCCCGCTAACTCCCGTTCCCGTGGGAATTTTGCAATATCCTGTTGCAACTAAGCTTTAAGTTTACTAAGGTACCTGCATGCCAAATTTCAAGCGTCTAACTTAAGCGGTTTAGATTTTTCATACACAAGGATTTTCCCGCTAATTCCCATTCCCGTGGGAATTTCGGGAATTCCTTTCTTAGTGCACCTCTACAGTACCTAAGCTACGTCCCAAATTTCAAGTGCCTACGTTTAGCTGTTTAGGCTATGCGTTGATATGTCAGTCAGTCAGTCAGTCAGTCAGTTTCTCCTTTTATATATTTAGATTTTGTTTTTTTTTTTAAATTAAAGAATAGTGGTCTTATTATTTTAAAAACTGAACTAGGTATTTAGTAAATTCTATAGCCCATAGCAAGTGGTTTCGATGTTTTCGAAGGAAGGCCCGTGCCCCTCGGTGGTGACATATATGGGCTGGTAAAAAAAATTGGGAGTTACAGTTAGTTCTCTCAATTTGGTAACCATTCAAGTTGATTGACAGCTAATCTGCGGTACTGATTTTTAGTTAGCGAAACTTTAGGGAGAGACTACCCATGAAACTGAACAACTTTCTCCAAGGAACCTACATGAAACTCTTAAAAATAAATGTTTACTTCCCATTCAAAGGCAAATCAAATGATCGCACAAGTTGTATGGTATTATTTTTTTATATTTCTACCTATGTTCCTAAAGGAAAACTGTTCAGTTTCTTCGTGAACTGATTCACATTCTTGCTAACTCATTTAAGTCACCCAATATGGAACTTTGTGGTCAAAGCACTATTATTTACATTTATGGGTGTGACAAGTTTTTTCTAGGGTATTTTGTTTTAGTGGTCCCCTATAGCAGTAAGTACCAAGAAGGGATGAGTTAACTCTGACTGTAACTAGTAACTAGTGTAGTGACTGTAACTATTTTAAAATACATGAAATGTAATAATAAATTAATGAGTATTGAGTAAATCAAGTTGTTTTATGTTAGAAACAGAAAATAGTATCTAAGTAAAGTTTTAATGTAGAATTTTAGGGAATTACCATCCCGCCCCTAAGATCACCCCCTGATTCATGTAATTTTTTGTTATTTACTTTTATTAATTAAATATTAAGTATTTTATTTGGTGGTTCTATTATCTCCAAAGAACCATTTTGAATGGGTAGCAGGTAGAAGTGAATACTATGACCTTTAAACATAATGACCTTATTCATGTTCACTGATTCATTTTAAGAAGGATGTAGGGACTTACCTAAATAGATTAGAAGGACACATAAAAACACCACTAATTGTTTTACAGGAAAAGATCTTCTTTTTCCAAAGGGTTAGGACAACTCAAGAGGGATGAGACAAACTGATTTAAGCGGAAAAGCAAAAAACTTTAATAAACAATTCACTTGCGTTACATTTTAAAAGATTTTGGAAAGGTACTTTAAGAAAACAATTATAGCTATTATACCTACCTCTAGTGAGAAGTAATCTATGATATAGAAATATTAAAATTGTCGCAAAAAGTGATCCAACTAAATTAAATCGATAAAAATACGAGAAAAAAATACGAAACCGCACAAGAGAATTTCTCACTGAAGTGAACTAAAACAACATATATTTTGTTTATATTATCGAAAACCGTATTGTATTTTTCACAGTCTACCATCAATAAGTTGATTTCTTTTGGCTAGTAATTGGAATAAAACAATAAACTCTTCATTTAGATGTGATGCGAAATGCGAACTCAGGCAGGCAGGAACTTTTTTTTGACAATGACAATTTTGACAACAACGGAAACACTCAAAAACTTTTGAACACGGTGTTCATCTTTTGCTGTCCGGCTTCGATCCAGGGTTCTGATGTTTCTAGATTCTTTCTTTTCAAAGCACCTATGACTTGAACGTGTATTATGTGCTTTGGGATATCTAAAATGATAAAAATATTTCAGATAATAATTTTTTAGATATTTTCAGAACGCACTTTGAGTAATATTTCCGTTCAGAAATTTTTAAAGTTCTTTTCTAATATGAGTGTTTAAACAATTTAAAATTGAATTAAGTTGAATAAAAAGTTCAGTAAAAGATCCAAAATTATATTAAATTTAATAATCATGCAATCACGCTTATCCAGTGACTGTAATTAAATAGTTCGAAAATTATAGTTTACTTTTGTCAAATTGTTTTAGAACGAAAGCAGTTTATTTGAATCGAATCTTTCCTCTTGGAAATTCGTAATTTTTAGCATAAAATCGGAAACTATCTAAGTGAATCTTAAATAACGTAGTCATGACTTCCTTGCAGTCAGACTCCGAATCAAATTTAAGTGGATTTATTCGATACAGTAACAAAAACTTCAAGCATTTATATGCTTCCATATTAGAGGTAATTTTCGTGATTTTCTAACTATTAACAACTTTAGTTTCTGTAGTACCGTACGCAAATTAATTCTAAATAACTGCCAGTCACCATCTAACATTGCTGCAATTGAATGTATTTCTGATACATACATATCAGTTTTATTAACCCTATCCACATTATTTAATGGTCCTGTTTACTGTGTGTCTTTTATCCCAATTTTATCCAAAAGAAGTGTCTATTATTACAATGTGGTTATATTTTTCTAGCATTTTTTTTTAAATTATGTAAATAAATCATATTTTATGGTAACATTAAATGTTTATCAATAAAATTTTACAGAGTATGAAGACAGTAAATGAAGACATGGCTGAAATAGAGAAAAATTTAACATCACTAGTAAAAGAAGCTGGGCCAATGGAACGTCAACTGAGTGCTTTGCTTTCTGCGTTTCCAAAGAATCCCGTCTCACCTATGGACACAACTGAATGACATTAAATAACTATAGAGAAGTCAACAAGGCTGATTATTTATTTACACTAAGTTTATTATATCTTTCATTTCTTACTGTATGCCTACAAAAATAAAATACCTACTATAAGCAAATTTGTAACACTAGTTTTCTGTCGGGGACTTTTTTCCAGTGGAAAGGGAAAATTGTATAGTAGATGTGTTATTCTGATATCTAAGCTATTTTACAGCAGTTTCATCGAGTGATGCTCCCTGGCCGCGCCACTATTCAGTACTCAGATGCCGTTATGCTCAATACGCGCTACCTAAAGTCTACCTTCATTTAATTACCATGAAATAATGAGTACCTCTAACAAATAAGAAATAAATAACAATGAAAGTAGAATAAAGGTAGCGTGTTTTAGAACCTTCCAGGTTTTAGTTTCACTTACTGTTACCAAGTTGAGTAGCTGGGGAGCATACTTTCCAGCCAGACCACTTGTAATGTCTTATAACTTCCAAGGGAAAGATCATTTGACATAGAACTTTTGCCCTATGGAAGGTAGAGTTTAGGTACTGAATTTTAATATATAGCTAGCATGAATTAATAACATACTTTTTAAAATACAATGTGGCGCGGCTGGGAAGCACTACTCTGTGGCCGAACCACTTTCATTGTTATTTATTTCTTATTTGTTAGAGGTACTCATTATTTCATGGTAATTAAATGAAGGTAGACTTTAGGTAGCGCGTATTGAGCATAACGGCATCTGAGTACTGAATAGTGGCGCGGCCAGGGAGCATCACATCACTCGTTTCATCAAAGTCAGTACAGTGGTTTTTATACGAAAGGGTAACAAACATCCAGTCATCCTCACAAAAATTTAAAATATTGATTAACCCTCCCTGCGCCTGTTTAGGGTGCGTGCTATACAAATCTTGAACACCGTGTGTGTGTGTGCAAAAAGCGCGTAGGCTTAATATTAATAGGTTTTACACCATAACTTTTCTTAGAATAAAAATCATTTGTATCAGTTATAAAATAAGTAGAAGGACAATGACTTATTTGAAAGGGGAATCAAGTTACTTACTTGATTTATTGTAATAAATTGATGATTTGTTCTGTTCACTATTTTTTTTATTATAAGATGGGTTAACTCTTGACCTCAATCTTGACCATAAGGTCAAAGATGAGGTCGACTATGGAGCGAGTTAACCCAGAAAATACCTATAAAGGCACTGGTACTCTCACTCACCGACGGAACACAGCAAACTGTTTGGCGTCGGACTTCGGTCGGAGGGTGGTCGCGAACCAGACGACCCTTTACAGAGCCTACCACTATCACACCGCATGAGACCATAAAACGACACCTCAGATTCAGAAAAAAATGAAGTGTCGTTGCCTGGGATGGATTACTAGGAGGCAGGTCTCATTTGTGTTTCCTTAGAGTGGAAGGAATGACGACTCCCACGGAGAGATGGGGTGGTGTTATTCTCAACCGATCACCACATAGTTTTTTGTTATATCATTAAAAATTGCTTGATTGTGTGTGACTAGCTAACAGAGGCGCCTGACCAATTTCAATATATATAATACATCTTTATCAGTTAGGTACTAGCTTTTCACCTGGGACTTCATTCCTGAAGGAATTTGGGAAAGTAATGTACGACTGGGTTATTCTGATGTCAAAGCTATATCACAGAATAAATAATAGTACTAACGTAGCTATATTGGTTCAGAGCAGGGCGTGAATAACCGAAAAAATATCGGTTAAAACGGTTAGCGGTATGACGTCATACCTTTAAATAGGTACCCATAAATAACGGTACCGTTATTTTCCGGTAGCTAAAATTTTCGGTAGCGAAATTATTTGGTAGCGCTAAGTAACGGTATCGTTATTTTTTGTGGTACCTACATAAATTACTAAATAAAGGTTTTCTTTACACCCCACCGCTGCCGGCAACGTCGCGCTGGCGTTTTTTCGGTATACCGAAATAATTTCGGTTACGATAGCGATAAAAATAAAGGTATAATATTACTGTAAAATGATAAAGATATCGGTCAAAGTATCGGTATAAACGGTAGCGTTACCGTAATTCCTAAACGTTTTGACTCTACCTTTAAATTGATATACGGTATTGAAATATACCTGTACCATACCGTTATTAACCGTTTTCAAGCCCAGCTTCAAAGAAAAGTTAAAATCAAAATCAGTCCAGTAGGTTTTGTGTGAAGGAGTAAATCCATACATCCTTATAAACACACGTAATTATGGATTAGGGACCATCCATAAATTACGTCACGCGTTAGGGGGAGGGGAGGGGATCGATAAAGTGTGACATTGTGTGACAAGATGGTGGGAGGGGTCATAAGTTTCGTGACGTCACATTTCAAAATGTGTTATGTGTATCGAATCGTGTTAACTATTAATGACAAACTTAAACTCCTCATTCCCAAGCACTCTTTTTACGTTTTTACTTTTGTTGAGACAATGAGTTTTGAGTTCACAAAAAAATAGAAAATATGCAAAATATGTGACGTCAAGCTAGGGAGGGGGGTCTTACTAATGTGACCAGCTGTGACAAGGAGGGGGAGGGGGTTAAAAAATCATGAAATTCGTGTGACGTAATTTATGGATGGCCCCTTAATGAGTTTAAACTAAAATATCCTATTGCGTTATTAATAAAGTACTCGTGGTATATGTAAATATTAGTAGTTTCAGGATAGGCAAAGGACGGAGCCATACAGCCAATCTTTATGAAAATTTCTTACAAGTCTTTTTATTGAAGGCCAACGAAAGCCAAATCTCTTTGATGTGTGTTTGATAGGTATTGTCAAATTCAATTATCAACAAGTTAGAATATTTAAGAATCTATCACATAAATTCTATTCTACTGTTATTAATTTGTGATAACTATTATTAATTTGTGCAAGTTATCAAAAGTGAAGTGCTTGTGAAGTAGTCGTTAGATTTTTCAATCTTTTTCGAAGTTAATATTTACAACAATTCTTGGAACCTTATACTTATTGGATTACGCATTTTACACGGTTTCATAAAGATCTCATCGAAAATTGGCAACTTTACACCTCTCAACTTTAGCCCACCTGCGTATATTCCCATTGAGCTATTACATATTCCTGAAGTTTTGTAATCTTTTGTGTAGTTATTTAGTTCAACCATAAAGTAATCATACAATAAAATATGGCCTCTGATGGATATATGATTGAGCTGCCGTTAAATATTGAAAACAAAAGTCAAGAAATGCTTAGAGTTTTTTATAAGGATCCAAGAGTTTTAGTAGGCAAGTATGGTTTTCCGTTCCTAGAATATTATGGGTCTACCTGACTAACTAGGATACGTGCGTGTTACATTTAAATTAACTGTTTTAATCACGTTACTCAAAGATGGCGTCGGGCCGGTAGGACCGTCCGAATGCGTTTCGCGATCGTCAGCTCATGCCCTGCCTACTCTCTCCTGGAATGGGATCGAAACTTTCGGTCTAAGTAACGTCTACTGACTACTGTGTGAAGACCAAATGGTTCTATGCCGTAGTCGCCAGGCTTGGCAGGCGGTTTTACGAACTTAGTTCCTGTGGTTTTTTTTTTGACGTCCAAGGAAAAGAGATGAGGTGCCACCTTAAAGGCGGTGAATTGGTTGTTTGTTCACACTCTTAGTACAGACAGCAGCATGTCAGGTTACCCATTTGCACTACAAAAGGCGTTGCTACTACCAGCGACATCTAAGTCATATGTATAGTCTGATGTGCTGTGGTGTGTACCTAACGCTGCGTCTTATTTGACTCTCGCTTGGGGAAAACATGTGTAAATAGCAGATACTTCGTGTTTGTCCTTAGGAATCCCACTATATCAGGCGATACTCTGGGTCTTTCAGTATGGCGTCTAAGTATTATAAAGGTGGCACTTCACTTGGCGTTGCGTGTTTGCTTATTTGCTGTATTTGGCCAAAAGGTGGCACTTCACTTGGCGTTGCGTGTTGCGTATTTGGCCAAATACTACCATGTGTGGAGGATTTATTTGTCTATATTGTCTACACAAATATGACAAACACCCAAATAGGCAAATACGCCGATCCGTTCGCTTTTCGGTCTTTGGTCACACATCAAAGTACGCAATATAATTATTAGACATTTTAGACCTTATTTGCCCGTGTTATTTGCTGTTGGCATCCAAAGTGAAGACGTCGTGTTTGTGCTGTTTGGACTATACGCAACGCCAAGTGAAGTGCCATCTTAATAACCACTATCGGCCGGTCTCAACAAGAGCGGTGTACGCTTGAGCCTATGAGAAAAGGTCTGAGCCATCTAGATGTTAGTAAAAAAAGTTCGGGGTTTGTAGAGTCATTACATCTTAGGAAGCAGCGCACCCTGCTGGATCAACGGATTTTTGAAACAACAGAATTCCAATTCGCATACGAATTGACAAGATTTGGATGCGATTCTCATGCGAATCTTGTCAATTCGTATGCGAATTGGAATTCTATCGTTTCAAAAATACGTCTCCTGACGTAGGACAACCTGTTAAGGGTTTTTTTACTTATTGGCGACTTCGTCATTCTATATTTCAATTTTGATTAAAATACTCAAATATTGACAAAATCGCGATTGTCGTCGCCAGTTTTCAAAGAATTAGAATTCACGAATAGTTTTTTACCTTCAGGTAACTGGGTAGAAGACAGGATCGAATGTCCCAAAGAAAGCACATTCTACTTCCCTCCAAAAGAAACAATCGACTATGAAAAAATGAAACCTGAGTTACGTAGACCAGATTTCCGCCGAAATAAATTGAACGGTTCTTTGGTAAATTTATTTTCTCTTATAAACATTACCTACCACATAAACCTGCAACGGACTAGTCGGTAGATAGGGTTGGGGTTCTTCATAATTCAAACAACACCTTATATCCCTATCTATCGATTGCAAAGAATAAATAGTCTTCCAGGCATTAATTCCTTTCAAAAAACTACTCTTTGGATAGATAACTCTAAAACAGAAAAAAAATTGTTTAAACCTGACATCAAGCTTTATAACTTTTAAACGGCTGAACCAATTTTAATAAAAAAATAGCTAAGAACCATCTCGAACTTATAATCCATTCGTTAGGAGCTAACGCGACCACAGACAAGACAATATCTCGTACGAGTACCTAACTTCTTGGGCCGACACGACGTCACCTACAAAATATGATATAGCATCTTTGTTACTACGGATACGTGTCTCGACTCTCTTTCGTTAATGTATCATTCCGCACACCGTACCTACACAGAAGATGACGTCTCAAGTTAACTCGTACGGGTTATACATACAATACAATATATAAGTAGGTACTTTATTTGCACACAGAGACGTCATATTCATACGTCAGTCAACCTTATAACACTCCTCTTTTTTCGTTATTGCTTAATGTTTCTTCATTTCACGTTTTCAGGGCAACGTGTTCGAAGTGATTCGCCATGACTCCCATACTAAGGGGAATTTCGTGAGCACCAACGACTTGGTCTATAACCATTTACCGAAGCCCTACTGTGGTCCTATTCAGAGAACTTACAAGACCTCTGAACAACAGTATATGCCCCAGCCGGATTTGATGAAGGCCTTTGTATGTTTTAGAGTTATAAGATTCCGTTTCAAATTCATTTTTAGGGTTCCGTACTCAAACGGTAAAATGGGACCCTATTACTAAGACTACGCTGTCCGTCTCCGTTCGTCTGTCTGTCACCAGGCTATATCTCATGAACCGTGATAGTTAGACAGTTGAAATTTTCACAGACGATGTATTTCTGTTGCCGCTATAACAACAAATACTAAAAATAAGAAAAAAAATTTAAGGCTCCCATACAACAAATGTGATTTTTTGCTCGTTTTTATAGATAATGGTACGGAACCCTTCGTGCGCGAGTCCGACTTGCACTTGGGCGGTTTTTTTTTGCCGATTTGTCTTCAGTTAAGCTCTTCGTGACTTCATTGTTGGTTGTGGACGGTCTTTGGGCTAAGCCACTGCTTCTGGCGGCGACGACGAAGTTCTGTCTTGATTGCTTGCATCGCAGTAATTTTCTAAACTTACTGAGAAATGGAGACTGATTCGCTGACACCGCCCCATTGTCCTTTCCTACGCTGCGCCTTCTGTTCTCTTCTTAGCAATGTATCTATTTCACTGCTAAAATAACAACATTTCAAACATCTGAACTACCACTAGTAGAGGTAGGTTGTCGAATCCTTCAGTTAAGCTGTCAGAGGTAACATTCCAAGGCCCGTATTCATTGGCGTATCTAGGGTTATTTTCTAGGGGGGGCCGCGGGCCTGGTGAAAATTAATTGTACTCTAGCTTAATACGCTGTGTATTCAAAAGTAACTAATACTGTATTATAGTACGTTATAATAAGTAAGTATGTATGTAGATTTCTAAGCTGAAGATAAAAAAAATATATTTTTGTGTGAAGTTATCAGTATTTTGGCATTACTTATAGAATTTCGAATTGGTAGCCCAGTATTCTGGGGTGGGCCCTAGACCATACTGGGGTGGGCACGGCCCACCCGGCCCCCCCCCTATATACGCCTATGCCCGTATTACGCAAGCAGACTCTTGTCTTGATATATACTGATTGTCTCTTGACAAAGACGATTGTTACGAAGTATAGATCAAAGCCTGAGTCGCGTTCTGTAATACCGATCACGTGTGGTAACGGATGGCGGCCCATTTTTGGTAGTAAAGATGAAATCATTTAACTTTTTTGATCAAAAATGTATTTGTCTAAGATCTTTGTACAAGTGGAATACTTGTCATCCTAATAACTAACACCTATTGATTATCATTTTTATCAGGGAAACCTAACAGATTGGGGTCTGCGTAAGTACAAGAACTACGAGTGGGCTTGCAACAACGTATATGATTACACAAATACACTGTATGAAGATACATTCAGAGCGCCCATGCTGAGTCAATACCCCAAAGCTGTTGATAGGAAGGCCCGTAATTCGTAAGTACCCACATCACTTCCCGTGTGTGTTGTCATTTTAGACGCAATTTTAATATCATGGCATACTTTGACAAGAGTCTGGCTATCGAAAGCTGTCCACGAGAAACGGCCGGCAGATTTAAAAATTCATCTTCCGAAAACTGTTTTCTACACATAAATCCACACTTTTATGTACCTTACAATAAGAAAACAATCAAATCAAATTAGTAGAAAACAAAAGTGTAAACTCCGTTCATTGTATTTATTTTAAATCTGCCACGGTTTCTCGTGGGAAGAACTACCCCCTAAAGTTTTGCAAAAAAAAATAAAGTCACTCCATATAAGTAAATGCCTTCCAGAATTTAAATTTCGTACCTAGTGCTCCCCTATGGAAACACACAAAATATTTTGCTGTTGTAAACCTAGAAAAATCACATGCTAACCGGGAATCGAATGCACGACTGCCATAAGGATGGATAAATCGAGTCAAAATAAGCTTTTGATCTAAGGCTTGGTTTGGGTAGACGGTAGCTGTTGCTTGGCCCTGCGAAGAGTTTGTGTGTCAACTGTTGACCCTAACAGTATTAACTTAGTTCGTCACAACAGTTTTCCGTGCTTCAGAACCTCATAAATGGTCTCTCAGCTATTGTCGATTGAATGCAGGCAGTCTCTGATTAAGTGCTTACAGCTTTTTCGCTTTGAACAGCTTTGCAGAGGCGGTGCTTATGAATAGAGCGAGATATACTGTAGTAAAAAAATAATAGACTTCCAACTAAGTTATTAGCCTAACCTACTGCCGACACGATAGAAGAAGAAGAAGACTATTAATACAAACAGATGGATATTAAATTAACTTTTCATATTTAGTCAACGCTGTAGTACTTAAACCAATGCAAAGTGCTGATTTTCAGTCAGTATAATAGGTACCATACTCGAAAGTAGAAGGAGATGAACAAAAACTACAAAATACATAATTTACATTATCTTTTATTACAGGTTTTTCACACGCACTTTCCGTTTTAAGATGACAAAACCATTGAAAAACCCAAAAAAGAAGAATTAAACATCAAGAATCATTTCATTATAGCTTTTGCAAAAAACACTAGTCTTAACAATATCACATTTGGTTGAGAAGAGGACAGTGACGTCCATATAAAAATTACAACAATAATTCTTAATGCTTTTCTTAAGTAGCCCACACCTGGCACGCACACGAGATCAGCAAAACTTACGCTAAGTTTAGTCTCAAAGTTACAACTAATAACCACTTACAACTAGGTACATGATAACAAGATTTCTTAACACAATGGCAGTTCACGGAACTTTGAAAAGAATATAAGAAAAATAAGAAAACAATACGTATGAGTCAAGAAGGCAGTGACGTCAAACGATTGACTAGCGAGTCACAAATGAGTTAGTTTGAGGCAGTTTGATGAGTCCGGATCCCCCCGGAGTCTTAAACATACTGTTTTGTGCGAACTGTTGCTGACTGAACACATTTGGAACACTTTGCTGAGCGAAACGAGGCTGAGGAATGTGAACGTGACTGTTGAACTGCATTTGAGGGTAAACCGGCGAGCTAACACGAGAGAAACTTCGAACTTGATGCCCCTGATAACGAGTAAAGTTGCTCATGTTGCCGTTTTGAAAACGATCCATTAATATTGATGATCTATCAGGCTCGCCGCAAACGGAATCCTCTCGAGACGGAGCTTGTGAGAACACATTCCGCTGGTTAACACTCGAAGTCTGCGATTCGAATCCTGAACTCTGACTTGACGAACGACTCCCATCCACATTGAATATCTGACGGTCCCCTTCTAAATCCCAATACCCCCCAGCGACCCACGAGGTACTATGACCCAGCTTACTCGGCGAAATCAGAGGCCTGGTGCGAGACAAAGGTGTTGGAGCAACGAAATTCGGAGTAGCCGTGAACTTGCGAAGAGAGAATATCGACCCATTTTTCTTGGACTTGTTTGGACTACCTAAACATAGCGAACTAATACTCTCATCTAAATCCGAATCAGAGTCTTCCTTTGTCAACTTTTGATACTTCTTAAATGATTCGTTTTTCTGTTTTTGAAAATTCGGTTTTACAAAAATTGTTTCGGATGCAGAGCTTGGGCTTTTAAGTACAGGGTTGACACAAAAAGTGGAGTTTAACTTGGGTTTTGACCATAGTGTGTCATTTGTTCTTGGTGTAAACGCCCTGCCACTCAGCAAGGTGTCGTTTCCTGGACTAAAAGTTTCGTTGGAAGATTCGGAGAAGTTGTGCAACCCAAATTGGCTCAAGGATACGTCATCATCTGTTTCCATGGATAAGTCTTCATCTATAGATTTGTTCATTGTGCACTTCGTTAAATTCTTCATTCTCTTTGGGGTAGAAGGAGATGCATTGCTCTGCTTCAAAGGCTTTGCCTTCATATTTCTGTATATTACAATAGTCACTAACATACTCAATACCTGAAAGAAAATCATACTGTGAGTTTTGATATACATTTTAAATATACATATATAATCCATATTACTTTATTTTTATTATAAGATGGGTTAACTCTTGACTTCAATCTTGACCATAAATGTCAACCCAGAAAATGTTTTTTTGAATACAAAGTTAAGTGATTTTGATTGTTTTATACATACCTTAACTAAGCTCATAATGGTTTTATTGGCAGCATGTGAATGTTGGGCTAAACATGTAATTACGAATATTGACCACAATATATCTGTTGCAACTGTTAATTTCAATTTATTTACATTGAAAATGTGTCCGATTATTTGTATCAAACATACAAATCCTCCGATTGCTTCTTGGGTCATCATATTGTATTTTTTCAAAAAGTCACTTGTAAAATATAAGTATTTGGGAAGTTTGTCAATATTTGCTACATTATGTACATCAATGAGGTAATTTTCTATCGCTGGGAATGTCAATAAAGTTTTCATTTTGATTATAGAGACTATCCTCTCTAATAAGGCAGTGAAAATTTCTTTTACATTAGTAATTTTGCTTGATAAGTTTCCATCCTTCATTATATTTCTGTAGGACTCAATTAAAACTAAGATAAGAAGTACTGTAGCCATGTACAATGAGGTGTTGTTTAGAAAGCTTTGCAGCCGTTTTGTTTGAATTTCTTTCTTCTGTTTGGTCTTATCAGGAGTTCTTGTTTCTAGTAATTTATTACCTAAATGAACCTCCTTTTCTTTGTGCAGTTTCATTTGCAGAACTTTTTTGCAGGGACTACATAACTTATAAGCCTTTTCTAACTGCATTCTGAAATAAATAAAAAAATATGTCTTGAATATTATGTTTTAGTCATCTTGTTTACAAGAGTAGTGTTTTAATAGTGGACTATCTTTGCTACAATCTAGGTCAAGGGCAGAGATGTAGACAAGGATGTAGCAAGCCCAGAAATAAACTAACCGAGAGCTAAAAATACAAATAAACCAACAAATTGTTTGTCATAAAAAACAAAGAGATACAATATGAAAATGTATCGAGAACTTGTTTATTTAATAAATCATGGGCCCTGTTTCTCAAGATAGCGGTTCAAGCTCCTAAGCTAATCATTTAGGCTTTAATTAAATAATTAATTAGGCTCCCCTATTTGAGACAGCAGTGTTGAAAAGTTGTGTTAACAGGACCCCATACCTAATCTGTCCATTCTCCACTTTTTAAGAAGGGAAAAGCATCTAAGAAGATACGTTTTCGTTTGGCGCGCGGTTCATCAACCCGCATTGGGCCAGCAAGGTGGATTATGGGCTAAATCCCCTAACCCCTATGTGTTTCAAAGGGAGGTCAGTGCCCCCTCGGTGGGGGAGTGTATGGGCTGACAGAAAAAATCATATTTCTTTCTATGAATTGACCAAGCAATAATTAATGGACTAGTATGCCATACTACGAAATTGTCAGAACATGTTTAAAAATATCTCAAAACAACAGCTATTCATTCTTACCTGTAAGGTTCAATTTCTTCATCAAAATTCCTTTCATTCATAGGAACAAAGTTGGCAAGTTGTGCTATTTTCAGCTGCTGGTTAATATTACACATTTTGCAGAGGCCATTTTGAGGAGGACTGGTTTGAAAAGCTTTAGGTATCTGTAGGGTTGGCTCGTTTGTTGTGAATAGAGGTTTATTGTAATCTCCATCCTGAAAATGCGATGTACTTTGCTTAGTGATGCAGTAACACACAGATTATTTATTTCAGAACACATACAGTTATAATATTACCAACATATCTTGGTTTTACATATGCCATTTTACCTAGTCTTTAAGTAAAATAATGTGAAACTGTTTGTTGGCCCTTAATAACTTAATAAACCAAAAAAAAACATCTAATTTTGAAAAATACATAAAATAAAAGACCTGGAGGTTCATAATTTAACAGAAAATATGTATAAAAAAGCTCATAGTCCAGTGGCGCTCACTCATCTCAACCGATGATTGAGGTTATGTAATGTTCACAGAGACTGGGAACCTGATGGGTGACCAAAAGTGGCAATTTATCACGAGCATTTCCGTGCTTCGGAGGGCACATTAAGCTGTCGGTCCTGGCGGTTGTCAATTGACTACAGGTGTTAAAACCAATTTGGAGGCCATTTGGCAGTTCGAAAACTCTGACATCAGGGTTAGCTAAGTTCGCCACACACTCGACTATACCCACTAGATAAGAAAAAGAAGACACAAAAATCAAGCAGTCTTGGTCGGTCAAGAAAGAGTTAACAATAGATAGTAGGTAGAATATCTGAAAACTGGTAGGTCTTTACTAATAAATTCATTTTCGAGGCAAGATAACAAATACCTTTTACTAATGTTTGCCTTTTTACAGAGTAAGGTCCATGGGTAATTAGACTACTTATGTGGGACCATTTCATCCACTTGTATCTATCTACAAGTCAACATTTCCTAAGTGTCCAATGTGTATGCTGGTAAGTTGGGAGACTATAGGTATGGATGAGTTAAAAGAAGACCAAATGCAAGAGATTAGCATATAGGAGATAATAAGGTTTGGTTAAAAATGGTGGAACTGTCAGTCCAGAGGTAAAACCTATGCGCTGCTATGGGGAATTGGGTGAAATGGTCCCAAATAAGTGGACTAATAATCTGCATGTGCCTGACGGACGTCCCCTCTGTAGTTAGATGGATCTGTTTGAGGTAAAAGAAAATATTTGCTTTTCCCTCAAACAGATATTGAACCCAGAAATAAGGAGTGAAGTTACTACCATTTAAACAACTTAAAAGGGTTCCTTTCAAACAAGCTATGCTCAGTTTTTCTGGTGTCTACCCCTCCCTCTGCCCCTTCTCAAGAGCCTGTTGTCATGCTAGAGGTAAGGCAGATATGTGGGTGTCAGTTGAATTATATAGGCAAACCGACTCTCACCTGATAATATATATTTTACACTAGCTTTCCGCCTGGGACTTCGTTCCTTTCTGAATTTAAGAAAATTATGTAGCCTATGTGTGAACCCAGGCTTTCAGTTACCTGCATACCAAATTTTATCAAACTTGGTCCAGCTGCTCGAGTGTGAAAGAGTATCATCCTCACAAACAAACACAAGTATTTTAGTTATCTACATACTAATATTATAAAGAGAAAAGATTTGATTGTTTGTTTGTTAGTTTGCATTGAATAGGCTCCGAAACTACTGGACCAATTTTCAAAATTCTTTCACCATTAGAATCCTACATTATCCGTGATGAACATAGGGTGCATGAGTTTCCCGAACTCCCATGGGAACGAAGTCCCGGGCGGAAAGCTAGTTGAGGTATTATATACTATGGGCTAAGTTGCCTGAAAATACCGGATTTCTTTTTTAACATTATTAAAAAACTGTTTATTTAAAAAAATGTTATTACTAGAAGTTAGATAACCAATGAGATATACCTAGGTAGGTATATTCCAGAAACAAAAAAAAAGTTGATGAAGATGAATACAATTCATTTATTTTACATAAAACTGTGGGTTTTTTTTCAACCCATAATGTACATATGAATCAGGACATGCTTGTTACCTAGATTTTGGCATTTAATCAAGATTTTTCTGGAGTTTAGCCAGCATCAGCAATATGTGATATTACTGTGATCATAAAATAATTCAGTATTCACAAGTACAAACAAAATGAACTTGATCATGCGAAAATATTACAATTAAGGTGTTTACAATAGCATACAAATCAATATAAGCAATCAAAATACCTACCTATACTTAAGGTACATAAAAGACTTTCCCCAAATAATATGAGCAATTGGGTAGAAGATTAAGTACCTATCTACATAAGGGAACAAGAAGAAACGCTTACCTTTGTAAATCCGTTGTACTGTTCGCATTTTGGGCACATCCAACTATTTCGTTCGGGTAATTTTACCCAAAAGTTATTGTTGCAAAACCAGCAGTTCACGCGCCACGGGAGTATTGTCCTGTAATATGCGCAGACACAATTTAGTTTTAAATTAATTTTATCATGTACATTTTATAAGGTACTCATATCCAGGCGGGAAAAGACCAAGTCCTAACCTCAATTGCAGTAGGTACTTACTTACCGTAACGAAAAAATAAGCTTCACTATCAATAAAGTGCACAATACACCAGTCAATACTAAAAGCACTGATTCCATTTTAAAAATAAACTTCATTTTGTCCAAGAAATTACTGAATTAATAACAAAATCATCCCCTAACCTATAAATACACTGTCACCAATCGCCACCCCGCCGCACCAGCCACCACCAACCACCACATTTGTCGAACAGACCGTAGGGCTTACTTTTCAATCAGATTGATTGAAATGATTTTATAAAAACTAAAGTATGCAATTTTTTATTTTAAGAATTTTGTTGTATTTCAATTATAAAAAACTTATTTTTTCTATGTTGATAAAACTAGTAATTCATAAATGCAACTTTCACAAAAGTCCAGCTACTTGCACAAAAAATGTTTTGTTAGACCTTGTTGGTCCAACATGTTGGAAAGTTAGTGTTGTAAACCGATAAATATCGTAACGTAAAAAAATGCTTGGCACTGAAACTGTCAATAGTGTCAATCTTTCAATCATAATCACAGAAAAAAAAGAATTTCAAAATTGTTCTGGAATAGGGTTGGAATTGTAGTATAATTCCAACCCTATTTGGGCCATTATTTTCATGAAGTGTTGTAGTTTGTAATGTCAGTATACTACGCAAAAATACCATAATTTTTATCGACAAGTGGAAAGGTATTTTTTAATGTAATTTTTAACTATTTCCTGTCTTTTTGACAGAGTAGGACTAGTTATGTATTTTTCTATGGGTGTGAGTGAGATTACGATTAGGAACGTATACTTATTAGCAGCACTTTTTTGTCTATATCTATATTAATTTTATAAAGATGAAAGATTTGATTGTTTGTTTGTTTGCATTGAATAGGCTCCGAAACTACTGGACCGATTTGAAAAATTCTTTCATTATTAGAATCCTCCATTATCCGTGATGAACATAAGGTACACATGCACGGTACATGATTTTCCCGAATTCCCACGGGAACGAATTCCAAGAGAAACAAAGGATATTATTGTGATTATTTTTATTATTGTAATTGTTTTATAAGCAACAAAACAAATTTTACTTTAAAGTCGTTTAAATGGAAATGTAGTATTATTATTTGTCAAGTAACTAGTATAATTTTTATCTCTAAGTAGTATAATTTTCTGACGGTGTGAATCCAACCCTGGCCGAATCCAATCTGTTTTTCAAAATGATTCTTATAATGTTTGCATCATCTTTGTATGAATCAATGACTAAAGAAGTTAGTCATTGGTTTGAATTGACTCTAACCTATCAAGAAGTGAATGAGTTGCTTTGCTTGCTATTGTTAATTTATTCCCACCAATCGCCATTCCTTTTTGAAGCTGTTGAAGAGATTTCTTCATATATTATTTAAATTAAACAGTACAACCAAGTTGTGATTGGATACTTTGATTTATAAGTGCAGGCAAATGTGTGTCTAACAAGTAACAATATTACACCAGCCAGTTTAGTAATCATTAACGGACGTTATCATCATTTACCACAAGCGTACATACATTAACAAATAGTTTTGGTTGTTAGACAAAATGGAATCGGCAGAAACTACTGACTATTACGAAATACTCGAATGCGACAGAACTGCGACTTTTGAAGAACTCAAGAAGAACTATCAACGTTTAATACTGGAGGCGCATCCTGATAAATTTAAAGAAGATGATACAAACACATTTCACCGCATTCAAAAGGCCTGGACAGTTTTGAGAGACCCAGAGAGCAGACAACAGTATGATGCTCTGTTAATTTGCGAGAAACACGCTCAAACACTCTTGTATGCCACTGTAAACCTTTCCGATATGGAAATTGAAGATGGCTTGCACGTATACAGTTGTCGGTGTGGAGGGACGTATGAATTTAATAGAAAGACTTGTAAGCTGTCTAATAAAGTGATAATCGGATGTGATCAATGCACCTTCTCTATACAGATTAATTTCTAAGGTTTTTTTCTTTTGTAATCATTCTGTAATTGGTTTGCATGTGGTTCTTTCTAGTAGGAGATTAGACAATTGGAGTGCATGTAATCATAATCTTGTTTCTGTCCTGGGTATATCTCTAATGCTAGTTTTTAGTGTAAACATGTTTAATGGTCTATATTAGATCTTAGTAAAATTATAAAATTATGATGTATCTAGGAAGAATTTGTGTCAAGGGATTGAGACATTCAAACATTATTAATCCATATCATTAATTTAGTTGCCGTACTATTGATCAATTGGTAGTGTTGTAAAAAACTCAAGTCTTTTAGTCTTCATTTCGAGACTTGAGTCGATTTTCAAGACTAAGACTCGTTAGTCACATGAGTCCAAGTCCTATGAGTCTTCTGAGTCCTCTTCGAGTCTTTTAAGTTCTTTGAGCTAGACTGAGTCTGTTCTGAGTCATTTAGTGTATTATAATAGGTAATACTGGGTGATTTTATATCATCTTCCATATATAATACTATACCTTCATTTCAAATTAGTGTGGACAAAAGGTTAAATGAAGGGCACGCAGATGCAGAGGCTGTAAACATTTTATATGATTGTTTTTATCTTCGATCAACAGTAACTATAAAAAACTTTATAGTAAAATATGTAATCTAATAAATGACTCAGTCTTTAAGTTCTTTTTGGCAGGACTCAAGTATTTTTACAAAAGACTCAAAATTCTGAAGGACTTGAGCTCTAAGTCTTATTTATAAGACTCGAGTGTTCAAAAATAGCTCGAGTTTCATTAAATAAGACTCCAAGACTCGAGTTCCTTACAACACTATCAATTGGTGTTGTTACTATGCTCAATCATCTGGCATTTTTATATTTACCAAAGAGAATTTAAATGATATTTACAGCACGGGCTAGCCAGAATTCTATTTCGGGAGGGGGTTTGAGAAAATAAATTTGGAGGTAACACAACAGATATTGCCAATACTACTTTACGGTGTTTCGTAGAGGGATAAGGGCAGGAAGATGTTCATAATTTTGAAAATTTCGGGGGGGTTTGAACCCCTAAAACCTCCCACTTGGCTACGCCCATGATTTACAGTATGATGAGTATACACCAATTTATATGCTGCTGTTTTAATCACTGACTGATTACAAATCTGAGTCAAAATGTAAAACTTAGCTAAATCCTCTTCATGTTTCTCGTTTGGAGTTGATTGATCATGATACAGGACTTGGCAGGTCAAATCATTACAGTGTATGCTATCTAACCACATGACCCTATTGACTGGGGAATGACTGTAAAGGATCATGGAATGCATAAGACCATGGTTGCATATTCATGCAGGTTTCCTCACTTTGTTTTCCCTCACGGTAAGAACAACAGTATAAACAGCTATATGAATACTTAATCATTGTACCTTTTTATTTTTTTAAACTTTTAAATTTTATACTCTTCCTACTCTGATGATGATGAGATCAAAGAGAATTTTACTTAGGTGTTTTTCTGGTCTTTTTACATAAAAATAATAACACAATATATACATAATAATGGTGAATAAAATAACTGCTTTATTTAGTTTACACAATTTGTAGATAAATTGTGTACACTAAATGAAGCTGTGCGTTAGGTATGCAGGGAGAAGTGAGGGGAAGAGCAGGCCGCTCCCTAACCAACTGAGCAGGAGCAGCTGCCCTCTGCGCCCAATTCACCCTGCATACCTTAAGCGCAGTATTGGGTACAGCGGTGAAGATCACACTAGTCATTTCTATAGCTATAATTAGCCTCAATTGTTAGTTCAATATTCGCATTTCAGGTAAGTGTGAAGTAGAAATTTTGTTATTGTTCAACAAAAGGTAACCTGGGATGGTTTTATCCTATTCTGTTAGCCCTGTGGGTGTGCAATTAAGAATATTGTATTCAACTTATTTAGTAGGTAAGTTTAGTGACTGGAAACCAGTCTATTCTAGATTTAGAAATATTGTGTATTTGCATTTTCTAGGCAACTCTCATAACTGAGCCTCATGTCTTCAAGTCATCAGGTCAAAATGTGTGTTAATCTGCATTGTCGCCAATAGGCTGGCATGATAGTATTTTATTATTTTTGTCTATAGACTTGATGTTTAGTTAGTCATTGTAGATTTCGATTGTTCTTCTGGTGCTTTTGTAAATTTATATTATTTCTATTATTACATTATTTTACGCCTTTAATAAGTTCGTTTTCCTCCCTCATCTGGCTCGAAGGACCAAAATGTGGAGGATGAAATAGTGTAATAATATAAATTTACAAAAGCACAAGAACAATCCAAATCTACAATGACAAACTGAACGTAAAGTCAATAGACAAAGAGAATGAAATACTATCATGCCAGCCTGTCGGCGACATACATCAAGTTTAAAGTCATTTACCTATTCACATTATAAATGGTAGATATAGTAGGGTAATATTTCACATATTTAGTTGTCAGATCTCGAACTGAAAATAATTTTTGTCAGTCAAAAAAAAAAAACTAATAAACAAGTTAATAAAGTAGGTAGTTTGATTTGAATGCTCCTTTCTGTATACCTGGTGTTTGTAGAATTGTAGAATAGGTATTGAAATGCTTAATGATTATGTATGTTAGAGGGAATTCGTTTTATGGAGGTATTTAGTAGAATGAAATCATGTGATTCTTTCTTTTATTAAAATTTATTATAACGTGTTAATGAAAATGTTTTTTTTATTTACTCCTCTAACAGGTTGATGTAGTACCCACCAGCACTTAGAACACTTGTTCGGTACTTCAGAAGAAAAGTTGGTAAGTGAACATTTTATGACCAGTTTATACAGACTGTTGAGGATATATTTTTTTTTGAAAGGAAAATGTTAATTGAAAGTTCACATTTTTATAATACCATTTATTTCATGGTTAGAAATATTACACAAATATATAATTCTCGGTAAATTAAATTTCATTATCGCTATGGTTAACTCATATTACATATTGAATGACTACATTACAAAACTAAATTAAAATTTTGTACAATTTTTCGTAATAATAGGCATAGGCACTAGACAATTCCTGGTCATTTATAGTATAGGAGAAATAAATACTACAGCAATATAAACGAATTTCGAGTGACGTTAAAAAATAACAAATATAATTTCTAAAAGATCTAGCTATCACAATGCAAATTATAATTTCGTACGAATTCTGTAATTTACAAATACTTCATTGGCAAGACTAAAAAGAAATAAAATACACCGATAAATTCATTTGTAAATTCTATAGAGAGTGAAGTGATAGAGAGATAGGTATAACTGTTTGCGAAAGTCAAGGAAATGTGGAACAATTTGCCATACTATAACGAATAGCAAACTGGCATCGTGCTGGGGTCACCTCGTGCCATGTTCAACAACAGGGCAGGGTGGCGCCACCGTCACCACTCTAGAAATTATCCTAGAGCATTCATTGAGATTACAGCATTTTGAACATCCAATATTGTGCATTAACGGACACAATAAAACTTTTAAATACGCAAAATATCTACACTATTGTGCATATTTTTGTACTTTAAAATAAGATTCACATATACGCGAAAGTCCAATAAGGCAGTCATTAATACACAGTACACACTCTGCAATAAATTGTTCGCACCGACCGGTTAGCACAGTCTCACTTTGTTCACACATCTGTCCATGAAGTTTTTCTTTCTTTTCGTCTGCGTGGCCGCATCTAGGGGTGTAGGAAGGGAGTTTTGTTTGTACGTTTGTTCGTCTGCTTCTAAAATCCCTTCGCAGCTACGGCATCTTCTAGCCTTTTCGACTTCGCCAGAGTCCGCAGTGTCTAAGTTCTCGCTGCTTTCGGATAGCCTTTCTGGGAGGCTGTAGAGAGATTTTTCTGGGGACGCGTTGAGGGATGTGCTGGTACTACTAGGCAATTTGTCGAAGCTGTGTGAAGTGGCTGGTGAAGCTCGCTCTAGGGATGAGCGACGGCTTCTTCGCGGTCTGTGGAACAAAAATTTCCTTGTTAGGCAAAGATGTATTTTTTAGTCAGTAATTTTATTGGTATGAAGATACCTAATTAGTTCACTTGTATGTGTAAAGTTTCGCTGACATTTCAAACTATTATAGGTCAGTTTAACATTGTCATTTAGTATCTCGTTTCAACCACTACAGAGATGTGATGGAATTGTACTGGTATGAAAGTTAGAACAAGAAAATGACGACGATATCAAAATCGAAATATTGATGCAGGTACGCTGATTTTGTACACACTATACGGAAATTCCCTCTACGCAACGCACAATGGCCCAATCAAGAGGCTATAACCTATAAATGCGGAAAACGCCCGACAAACATAACATATCATCCACGCGTACGAAGTCGATGACTGAAATAAATATTTTATTTCCATAAAAGGCGGTCTTCTAACCACTTACCTAATTGGTGGCATTGGCAGGGTGTGCAAGGGTTCTAGTCAATCGGCCTTGTCGCTGCCTCTGCTCTCGCAAGAGGTCATGCGCTGGTAGTTCGGAGGCCCTCTCCCGATGGTAGCCGTGCCTGGAGTCGTCATATCCCCTCGTCCTCTCAGTGGACCGTCCATTCGGTTAGCCAGGTTTGACTTGCCGCGGAGGAAACTGTAAAGAAATTTTGTTATGAGTAGGTACGTTTTTAACCCCCGGCGCAAAAAGAGGGGTGTTATAAGTTTAACGTGTCTGTCTGTATATTTGTCTGTGGTATCGTAGCTCCCAAACGGATGAACCGATTTTCGTTTAGTTTTTTTTGTGTCATAGATAATTTTACCCCGAGTGTTCTTATCTTAGCCATTTTCATGAAAATCTGTTCAGTCGTTTAAAAGTTATAAGCAATTGAATGTCGGAGGTGATTCAAAATTTTTAATTTTAATGTTATTTCTATACACATTAACAAATAAATAATAAAATAATAAATAATAATAAACGCTACACACTCAAAGGCCCACACTAAGGTTTTCCCTTGCGTTGTGGGTCCCTCGGAACACACATAAAGACAGACACAAACACCCAGGACCCGAGAACAAACATCTGCCCCTTACACAAATATTTGCCCCGACTGGGAATCGAATCCAGGACCCGCCGATCAAGAGGCAGCGTCACTACCACTCGACCAAACCGGCCGTCAAAACATGGTCAATTGGAATTCCATTTCACTGAGGTTTATAGTTTTTCCATTTTTCAAAATTCACTTTAGATAGATTAAAACTTATAGGTACCTCAAATAACGTTATTTTTGTATTAAAATTTTGTCGAATTAAGTCGTCTGTTGTATGTACAAAAAGCAATCGTCTGAAAATTATAGCCCTCCATGTATCTCGAGTATGCTTTTATAGCTTCTCAAAATGTAAAATCGTGCAATATCCCTAGACCGCGTTGATGTTTATATTATGCAGAACCGATCGACACCAAAATCAAAGTGACCTGTTATGGTTATGATTTAGTTAGTGGAAGACGTTTTCTCCCGAAAAGCAAATTTCACCAAGAAAAGTACCTATTGTCAATGGGAGCTGCAACGGGTCTCTAACGCACGCGATGCCCGGGAGCTTGAGCGCGTGAGCGATAGCAAATGTTTTCCTAAAGCTAGAATCGCGAAGCTATTCTTCCCTCTTAAGAGTGAATCGAGATCTTAGAATGAGTTCTCTTCAAAATATCTTCGTAAAGAACAATTCATTCACTCTTGCTCAGCGACCCGATGTGGGTGACTTCCGACACGAGATCAAGTCATACAAGACAATGACTTAAAAACAAAAAGAATAATAATTTTTCAAATATTTCTTACCTTTCTAACTTCTCCACGCAAGCATCCTGGTAGTCGTGAATCCACCGTACGCCGTTGAAGTGGCACACTGCGCGCATGTCTTCAGGTAACTCCTCTGTCTCTGGCCATTCGAAATTGTCGATGATGGGGACGATGTTGCAATCTGAGTTCAATGCTGCTACTATTTCCTGAAAAGACAAATTCATAGGGTCAAAATGGGGTTAAAAAAGTCCAAACTATATGCTACTATTCATAGCTAATAGGGGAATTTGTCAGTGCCTTATATCCGCGAGAAACCAGCATCGTCTCTATTCAAGCAAGATTAATATCAGGGAGTCATATATTTTTTTCTAAAGTTACTAATTTCTAAATGTGTTCACTTTCACCTATTTGTACTTTTTTGGGTTGGTTTCTTCAAATATTGAATTTTTTGGTTTTAAGTTATTTGTCTAATGTATACAGGTTTAAAAAGAACCTCCTATTGAAAATCCTGAACCAGTCACTTACTGAACACTTTAATTTTTTTTATTTTTTTTTTATTTTGGAGGGGAGGATTTTTTTTTCCTAAACGTAGACACCACTCGGGTGCACCCCCCGAGCGCTACCCGCACGCGTGTGTTCTTTGAGTGATACTGGTTCAGGATTTTGAATATAGCTAGGAGGTTATGTAGATAGATAGATAACAGCTTTATTCACTCCAATAACACACATCAAAACACATAAACAAAGCAATAAGAAAAAGTAAAATAAAAAAAATTAGTAAGAATCAGTCGACACTGAGTGTCACAGGAGTGAAGAGGCGCTGACTCAGCATTAGATAGATAGATAAAAACATTTATTCAGATAATCACAGCACACGAACAATCAACATAAAGCATTACAACTCACAAAAATAAATTGAACATGGAACACAACACAAACAAGTACAAAATTAGGTAATCAGACAGGTTAGAGAGAGAGAGTCGTGTACTGTGCCGGTGAATGGGCTTTGGCTCAGCTTAATGTTACAGCAGAGCTGCAACGCTGATAATTCTGCCAATACCCAGAGCATTCGAAACGCACCTATTCATGCTGCAGACAAAGTCTACAGCGCTGATCTTCCATCAGGAGGACCTAGATGTAGTTTTAGCAAGACTGGCAGTGAAGATGAAAATTTGAAATAGAAGAGAGTGTAAGGTGATGTAGAGTAAGTAGGTATGTTGTACGAGTATAAGAATGATATTATAATATTTAAGGCGGTTGCTGTGAAACCAAATTGAAAAAGTCCCAATAGATGGCGCTGTTTTTAGAATTGGTAATTTCGTCATGATTTTGTCGATTATTTCATAATTAGGACAAGTTTTGCATAATGTTTTGAAATTGCCGAAAGCCTGTATCTATCTTTGACTGTTATAGTAAGGATTCAGTTTATTTTAATGTTTTATTTTCCCATGTATTGCGAAAACGTGCAATAAAAGTTTATTACGCACACATAGACGTTCGAGTTGAGAGTTTCATTCATAAATTCTCGCGTATTTATTTGTCAATTTACTGGTAGGTAGGAGGCGTTTTATCTGTCAGATTATTAGGAATCTAAATACAAATCAAAATTTTGAGTTCATAACTTCTCTAGCATATTGGTCACTATCACTATCATTTTCAGCGTGTTTTTACGCTCAGTTCTCAAAAGCCGCTTTTCGATTCTTGAGCACACAAAATTCAGTTCATTTACAATCTGAATGCGGTCAATGAGGTTAGGCAACCTTCTGAAGAATTAAAGCGTGATGGGTGACCGTTTTTTTGCTTCAGAACACTCAAAAATAAATGCAATCATATTTGAAAGCAGTATTTAAGGTTAGGTACCCCATTCTAAAAGTTGACTATGATAAGTGACTGTTTTTGTGCTTCACTCAGCAATACCTTTTCGAAGCCGAAGCGGATTGTTAGTAGGCACCTATATATATCTAGGTAGGAAATCAGGATTGCGTCATAGTATTGAAAATTTAAAAAGACCAAGCTCATATTGTACATTTCGCAAAATGTTATATTCGTAAAATATCTTATTCGTAAAATGTCTTTTTGTTAAAAATGACTCACATATTATTTTGAATTGAATTACGTCTAGGCGGGGTCTCACGGGAATTACGTCTCACGGGGAGGTGAGGCCACAGGCTAAGTCAAGCTGCCTATAAAGCGAGGACAAAGGTCGAGCTTTACATAGGGCCCCCAAAAATGCAAGGTAGCCGAATTTTTTCAAGATTTTTTTACAAATATTGATATGGGACATCCACTTTGAAACCCAAGATGACGGACATACGTTTTTACATAAATGTTGCTATAGGTAAATTACAGTCCAAAATGACGGACATAATTTTTGTAAAAGAAAATACTGTCAAGTTTATGCCTCCCTGAAAGCATACCAACAGCGACCAGTTTAAGCATAAAATATTTCTTTCAAAACGTTTCGTGTTAAGGGATGGCTTTGCAAAAATTGAAACCCTGATTCAGACTATCATTCTGAACTTTTCAGTGGAATTTTCCACTCATTTCACGTTATATTGATTGTTACACTAGATTTCACTCGTTTTTTTGTTATCCTGGCTGTTACACGAGTGTAACCGCGTCGAAGACCCTTTCCCCGCTAGTACCAACTCAGAAGAGATCGAGTATCGATGTAACACATTCCAATGTGGTATCATATTAATAAGTAAAATATTCAAAGTTGTGCTTTTCTGACTATGCTATTTTATAACGGTATTATCTGAACTGGTAGCGGATTAGAGTATCTATTTTTCGGTTTGAATGAGTCAGGGTATTTTAACAATTGTCGACTAATAACCCTCTTAAATTCGAAGTTTATAAGTACGTTAAAGTCCCATAAAATCCACTTGATGAAATTAAGGGCAGAAATTTTACAGCCAATGGATATACATCGTGTTATATCGTCTCTACAATAAACATCATAACAGTTACAAATGATTCTTAATTTGTGGTTTTACTTTATTAGTCAGGTCAAAAAAAATGGCAAAGAAATGTACTTAGTTACTTTTTTCAGAATACATGAGAGATAATATTTTTTATCAGAATAAAAAGACAACATACAGCCTGTCCACCATATTTGGTGGAACACCAATCAAAACGACATACTACGTTACGTCGGCAAGTGTTTCAAAATAACCCAATAAAAAGAAATCCAAAATTAAATTCAAAAGATAAGATCGCAAATTTAGGAATCAGTTGCGCGGCTAGTCATAGATTCATATACTTGACATTAGTAAACATGACAGCCTTGCGCTTAAATTTAAAGTATTAAAATTAATTAAGTACATTGCTTTTAAATAAAATTTAGCCCAGGAACTTAAAAATTGTGTCAGTTGACTTATCTTACGACATTATTCAGAAGCTTTTTTTCTGATTGGGTATTTTTAATAGGTGCACATTGTTACGTATAGACACCGTTTTGATGGAAGGAAGGATTACACTATTTCTCTGTATTTTGTTTTATAGAACAACGAGCTCCTTAAATTGATTTTCTTCACAGAAATGATTTGAAAAATTGTTTTTTAAATCACAATGAAGTTTGTTTTCTTTAATAATTAATGTTACAACAGATTATATTTTTCGCAAAGGTTTATTATTCCAAAAAATATATATAGCAAATATCAGCACCAGCCAAATATCAGAACGGAAGAACTTAACAACACGGATCTTAATGTCGTAATCCTCTTGAAATTTTTTGCTAGTAGTTCACTACTGGAAACGGAGTTACATAATAGTTTGGCTTTGAATATTTAGCTTATCATTACGAAAAAAATTAGTTAAAAATTTTGTTAAGTTAAACGATTTTGGTGAAAATAAATATTAAAATGGTGTAAACAATGTATTCAAAGTTAAAAAATAATTCGGTATGTGCTAGGTACCTGTCATTACACCACTCTCCTTCATCAATCTATGGAATTAATAAAATAAAAAAAAATTGTTGGCAGCCATATTGGTTTATAATGATACCGAATTTTTTAGATCAACCTACAAAATTTTAGATCAATCCGTCAAAAGGAAGGGGTCAAATTTCAATTACTAGATAACTAGGCAAGCTAATAAAATCGTTTAAAAAACATTCTGATGTGTTTTATCGATAATAGATGCGATGTCTAGTGTGGTGTTACCTATGGGAAAAGTTATCTTTGTGTAAAAACCAGTGTTGCCACAAGGAACGAGTGAAATCTGGGGTGTCACAATCAGTGTAACCACGAGAAACGCGTGGAAAATTCCGCTATAAAATTGTTCAGAATGACAGCTTGAATCAGGGTTTCAGTTTGTGCGAAGCCGTCCCATACATTTTCATGAATTGTTTTGGAAGACGTATTTAATGCTAAAGCAGGTCTCTGTCAGTGTGATTTCAGGAAGGCATAAAACTTGCCAGCGCCAGCGTTTCACATAAAAATTACCCACGACCCAAGTCAATGACCCAAGTTTTTGCCTCGTTCCGTTCCTTTTGAAATGCTTATTTTAAAGGTTTCCTGCTTTGAAATTAAATTATTTATTGAATTATGGTCTATTTTATATTAAAAAAATATAATAATAGCGTAACAAACAATGACAACTTGACACATTTCATAATCTGTGACACTAATGAAAATGCGTTTGAAAACTATACATTTCGGATAAAGCCTTGTAAAAAAATGAAAATAAATAAGTATAAGCGTTTCTAAGTAGTTTTTGTTATAAATATGTTACCTCAAATTTAAATTTAATTAAAATAACGCGATATTTAACTCATTTTACATTAATTTTTATGAAACAAAGTTAAACAGTATCACGTCTCAGAACGGCCAGTTTATGTATGGCGGGAAACATTTCCTATCTATTTATCTGTCAATTTGTGTAAATGTAACGCACACAAACAGAAGCTAGGCAATAATTTTAATAATTTCAAAGACTTAAAATTTAAAAATGGTTTGATTTATTAATAATTTTATTCGGTTGCCGAAAACTAGATTTTTTAAACAATTTTTCAAAGTAGTTTGGAGAATCTGATATACTTTCAGTCCGGCGTGTATTGGTGAAACGTGTTGTATGAAAATGACACCTCAGCAACCGCCTTAATGGGTAAAAAGGTAAGAAAGAATGGAAATTTTGTCTATATAAGTATATATTATAATTTATAATAGGTAGATTGGGTGGTTTCTTAGGAGCATGTTTGTTTTTGGAGGTCTAGCAACACTGATCTAATTTTAACAACGAATGTTCCTTGTGCTGTCTTAATTAAATTTTAAGTAAGCATCTATATATGGAATTCGGTTTAGAGAAAGGTGTCCTGGTTAACTTACCCTATGGACCCAGTCTTTCTGTTCTGTGTCATGCTTGCACCTATCCAGCGCATAAGGTGTAAGCACCAGTAGGAAGTGTTTTGCCTGCCGAATACTCTGCAGCAGATTGTTATCAAACTTCCCAGCTTCTAGCCTTTCCACGTCGATGAATACTGTGAACCCTCGCAGCTGCAGGTGGACTTTCAGCAGACTAGCCAACTGCGACCCATTTGATCTTCGGTAGCTCACGAACACGTCCAAATTCTTCTCCATAATCTCTTCGCCTTTGCTTGGTAATGTACTTTCGTACGCTGCAAACAAAAACTTCTTTGTTATGTGTTTTTTCTTTGAAGATTTCCCAGTTATTTATGAACGCCAAATGAGACACATTAATAGATACAAGGAAATAGGTTTATGATATTACGGCCGTCGTCGTAAAAAGAAACAACATCGTGCATGTTTAAAGACTTGCGTAAGGCGGAGGAAGTTATCAAAGTGATTTATGGATTGCTTACCTCTGATAGCGTTTAGGATCCGTAATCTGTGGATACTGTTGCCGATGCGACATTCGTTCTCTAGTTGCTCATCGCTAAGTCCCCTTATGGATTCCTTGTCGACGCCAGCGTTCAGCATGGAGTATGTGTAAATGGTGTATTCAGGCCCGATGCTCGATAAGAAATCGTTAAGGCTGCCTGTGTCCCGAGACGTGTAGTCTGCCATTTTCTTTAGTTGCTGTAATTCTCGAGTAAATCTGTAAGGACAATAGGGAAATTAAATTTCGTGACATTGATAAATGGTCCTGTGTCTTTGCAAAATTATTTCAATAAAAAGTCTTACCTTTTTCGTTTGATGCCATTTTGTAATCCAATATCTTCCTTAAGATTAGCCTCTGTTATTTGCAGTAACAGATCTCCATCAACTCTACTCTCGTAAAAATTATTCGCATATTCAGAGAAGCCTATTTGCTTTACCCATTCTCGTACATCTTCAATGGACCAGAGGGGAACCTGTTGCGACAGCTTATGAGGTACTTCCTCACCGATGAGGCGCAGCGCCTGTGCAGCGTACTTTGAAGCCACCGCGTTTGGACAGCTGGCTACTTTCTTTAACGATTCGATCGCACCTATTTCTCTGAATATCTCTGTATTTCCTTGTTGCTTCTTAATACCAGCTTCCATGCAAAAGTGGAATGCTGCTAGGTTTCTGGCCTCCTCTCTTTTCGAACTTAAAACAGGAACAAGCCTTTGTAACCAGTTTTTGCTTTGACCGTGAGCGTGCGCAAGATTCGATCGAGCAAATTCGGACGGATTGTGAGTTGTTACAAAAGGCTCTACTAAATCCAAAGTACCGGATTTCAGGACGGCTGCTTCGATTTCTTTGTTAGCTACTAATACAGCGATAGCTAAACAGGCGTAGTATTTAATGTTATCGTCGTTATGGAAAGCCAGCGGGAAGAGCCACATAGGTACTTTCCGCTTTATCATAGCTTCTTGATTTTCTGCGCCACCGTACAAGGAAAGATTAGCAAGGGCCGTGGCGCAGTGTCTCAAAGTTTCCACGTCATTCTTTCTACATTCAAACAGAACAGCATCTAATCCTCCCAGTTTTATGACGTCACTGCAGGTTCCTTCGCTGTGTTTGAATAAGTTTTCCAAAATTCCTGTTCCTATTCTCGAGTGATCTACTGAATTTGCATGTTTTGTACAGACACACGCAACGTTCACTACTTTCTCGAGACCGTTTTCCACAACGTGAGCTCTATTTTCTGTTGTAAGGCACTGTTCAAGAAGTTTTGCTGAAGAAAACTGTAGTTCGGGATTGCTTGTTTCTTGACAGTTTGTCATTAAAATGTCGAGGCCGCCAGAAGTGCGCAAAGTGTTACACAGAGAGTATCCCAACTCATGTCCATATGTAGGCACAGCCCAAGCCCTCCTCACAACTTCATTCAATTTGTCAAAATGTACTGATGCAGTTTTCATGTCCATTTGATTGTTTTTAATAGCCGTTATAAATGCATTCATTCTTGTGGAATACTTCTGAATAGCCATTTCTACATCTTTCTGGTTTGAATTTGAATTAAGGCTGTCTAAATCTTCAAAGGTTAAATTCGTTAGGTCTTCATCACCGGGTTTGATTGTGCCATTGAGCAGCTGACTCCTCTGAAATGCAAAACTCAAAGATCAAAATTTAAAGTTAAGGGGAATTTACACCTACGCTTGGCAGGCGCGGTCCGAAGGGGGGGGGTCACAGGGGACATGACCCCCCCCAAATCTAAGGTCGAATTGAAAAATCTCAAAAATTTGCCAAATAATAAAAGGAAATTTCTAGCTATCCCCCAACAGCGATAAATTTATAGTTGCTGACATCTAGTGGTGTTTTTATGAACTACGTACGATGGCCAAAATAACTTGGAAATGACATCTAGTTTAGAAACAAGGAACTGAACTACGTAGTTTTGGTAATTTTAGCAAAATCGATATGTGTCGTTATGATAAAGATTGTATACTTAATAATATTCTAATAATGTAATTTGTCGGTTTATTGTAAAGATTCAAGATAAAGGCTGTCTACTTAGTTGTGAATTGAGTGAGTGACCCCCTCTAAAATTTCAGGCTGCGACCGCGCCTGACGCTGTGTACTTGTGGAATGTGCCTATTAGCGAGTTATTGTTACATAACCTTGTAGGTATGGTTTTCTAGTTTTAGAATGACTGGAACTAAATCGTGATATATGTGGCTATTTAATGCCAATTCACTAAGAGATAATAATTATGATGTACCAACCTGTGAAGAAAGTAAAGTGGAGGACTTCGTAGATAGGTTTTTGGAGATGGTCATGTTGGAGTGGGCAACACTAGAATGCTCTTTGTGGCTGAACATGCCGCTGGAAGTTACTGTCTGCCGCGCTTGTGCCGTGGCCATCGCCTTCTTCTCAGCACTGAACTCTTCAGTGTGCAGACGAGAACTCGACGCTGACATGTTATTTGCCTCTTTTGCTGTTACCTCCCCTGCCTTCAGTGACCGCTGTTCCTAGAAACACAAACATTCAGGGTAAATGAATGTAACCACTTAAACACCACACAAAAACCGATTTTATAATTTAATCACGTTTAACAGAAAAAACTTGTCGGTACAAGTTCAAGGTTGGTAGTACCACGCGCGATTTATTATTGATTTCACAAACACAATGAGATGTTAACTGATTCATATCCGAGTTAATAATAACCGTTCTCCACAGTTTCGTAATGTGACCTGAGATTGAGATGAACTTGTTATCAATCTAACCACGGCTGTTTCAGCGACACTATTTTTCACGCGATGACTCATTATTAAATAAACACTTTGATAGTTACTGCTATGGCGATACGCAATTTAGGTCTTGAACGGCGTCTTGAAGACATACTGAGTTTTTTCTTAATCGTGACACAACCGGGTCCTCTTCCCGGACAGAACTGAGCATAAAATGGAAAACATTTTCTCGTCACGGCTCTTTAATTCATGCTATCGTTTCTATTGGATATAGGCCAATCGCGTGGAACTCGCGGGCATTTAGTGATTATTTTAAAGTTTGTGTACTGACGTCACGTGTTTTGGAGGCCGGCTAGAACTTTCCAACGAAATGGACTCTCACCGAAGGATTCTGCGGAGAAAAGCGCGACAGGACGCCCCGGTGGACCGGCCACGGAGCCGACCCCCCTCCCGTCGACATTCCGCTGCTATTTTAATACGACTATTCGTGTGCTAGTGGTGCGCGCTCGCGCAATTATTGACTTCCGTGAGTGCTCGCGCGCACGACGGTCAGACAACGACTGAGCAGAGCGTGTTGCGAGTAGCGCGATAACACACGGAGATAAATGAGCTCACCGCCCCCGGAGATCCTCCGCGCCGGAACATCCTGCCGGCCCAGGCGACCACGCGGCCCGCCATGGTAAACATTCAACGCATGATGCCAGTCTTATGCCCGTATTGCGTTATTTTGGGAGCATTCCGAAGAGCTGCACGTTATCAGACCAAGAAAGCGGACCAGACTGAGCGTTTCGGCGGCGCGGTAGTCGAGGATATCGATCGGGCCCGGTCACGCGAGGTCACGTCCTTCGGCGCGCCTTGCCGACGACTGACGTCGCGACGTCGCCTTTACCCATTACACTAGACACACTCACACTACAACTTTTTGTGTCCGATTCATGAAACGTTATTTCTCCCCTATTTTATGCAGTTGCCAGTTGTTATGTCGACTGTTTTCACGGTACAAGATTTTACATTACAAAGTAACAGGATACTATACAGCACATTAAAACTACATCTTGACATGATTTATTTGCACAAAAAGAAAAGTTTACATAAATATGTAAAACATATTATAAGTATATTACTTTAAATTAGCGAGATGTTAATCAGCCCACTAAACAGAACAACATTCTCTAAGGAAAATACAGTCTGGCAAAAAAGAGTATGAATTAAAAAGTGGCAACACTGTAGTGTCGTCCCGTTTTTCTTAGATTGATTTGAAAGGGACGACGCTACAGTGTTGTCACTTTTTAATTCATACTCTTTTTTGCCAGACTTTAGGTCGAAATATGAGAAGAATTTTTCGCCTTTCCATACAACTTGTGCGATCAGCTGATTTGCCTTTTTATGGGTGGGAAGTCAAAAATTTTTTTTTAAAAGTTTATATACGTTTCTTGGGAATGGTTGTTCAGTTTCATGGAGAGCATCACCTAAAGTTTCCCTAATTAAGTATCGCTACTCACGCGCTTGTTTACGGCGCGTGCTGTGTGTGCAAGAATCGCGCGAAGGTTTAAAGTCAACCCATATACTTATCTGAAGAGGGTTATAAATTATGAGTTTGGCTTATGATATTATACTTTGTAAAAGTGTATCGGCTGTAGAATTTGCGACCGAACATTATGTATCCGTCATACTTATTATCTGTATATGTAGGTATAAGATGGATAAACCGGGAATTACTTTTCGGATAGTTTCCCTGACATATCGTGTGTAGTATTTTGCTATGACTCAAATCGTCTCAAAACAGATGCTTGGTTTTGCTAGGCGGTTAATGATTATTTATTTGGAAAAACCAATAAGCGAATAAATAACCTCGCCGTGCGAAGAACTAATCCGATCGCTACGGATTGGATGAAAACTTAATGAGACATAAGAACTAGAAGGAAGGAAGACAAGTAATAAGCCAGGGTTTCCCAAACTTATACTCTGACGCCCTTGGGAGTTTACCATTTCTTTGCGACGCCCCTTCCTTATTCATTTACATACAATTTTCGGCGCTGGCAACACTCGTACATCTTTGCAGCTAAGAAAACTGCTTGTGAGCTACTTAAAGAAAGAGAAAAATGAAATGTTGTATATTTGTTCACATTAAAAAATTAACTTTTTGATCCAAGATACCCGCGTTACTTTTGTAGGACCATCAGATCAATTAGAGTCATAACAGAAAAGCGATTAATTTGGGACGCCTCGCGACGCCCCTTGGATAAGTGACGCACAGTTTGGAATTCCCTGGATTAAGACAAGATTCCGATTTATGTGTTTAATGTAGATGGAGTGACCGCATCTACCGGATTGTGTGCTTTGCTTTGGACACTGATTTAAAAAAAAAACTTGAAATTGTGAACATAGCAACAGTAAAGTTTTACGATGCAAAGAAAAATAAACAAGTGGTGTTTCTGTTGTTTGGTTTGTGTTCAAATATTTTTAGAATTTCACGGTCTCGGTTTTGGTATGTAACATTTTACAATTTAGCATTGTGGTAGGTTGGCACTTACTTGAAGGTATGCGGCATTTTGTTCAGCAGTAAGGCCTTCTGCTTGTAGGAGTCGGTGGGAAGCGCCGGCTGCGCTCCTTTCAGCGTATTGCAAGTCGCCATGTTTTAGACTCCGCATCCTGGCACTGTTGGCGGCGGATCTGGTGGCACTGTAGCCATCGCCGACCACTCTAGTCTGGCTGGCGGATGTCATCCGGGCGGCACTATATTTCAGCTCATTAGCTGTATTGGATCCGATGGAAGCAGCACTTGCAGACAACAACGGCTTGTCGCTGATTGGTGGCGGTGTGTCTGACTCAGGGAACGTAACCAGCGGCCCGTCTCCGGACAGCTCGCTCATGTCTCCGATGTCACCCATATCGCTCATCTCGCTGAGGTCTCGGATATCGGGCAGGTGTCGGTCTCCCAAATCATCTTGGTCCACAATGTTCTCCATGGAGCTTCTCAGTCTGGAAGGTAGTAGAATCACTAATTATTATTTCACTTCACAAGCAACAACAATAAACCTATAGATACGAAATAATTTAATAAATTATTCCATGAGCTCCCGTAAAGCCGTAGCGTTGGTATTGTTTGTCTCTGCGGACTGCACGCGCGGAGCAGGGAAACAGCGGGTTGGATTTGGCCGAGGGCCAAGGACGCTCAGGTAAGTTCGCTCCGAACTACTCGGTATTACATCTTAATGTCAACACGAAACCGGCACTTCGTGTTAAAAAGCCATTGACATAACATATTAGGTGTCAAGATTTACGTAAGAATAGTGACTGGCATGATTCATACCTGTGTTGGAAGTTCAAAGCGGCTGTATTGCTCAGGTTCTTCATCTCGGAGATGGAACTCTTGAGTTCAGAAAGATCCGACTTCATTGAGCTGGCCTTCATTTCGGAGGTGGCCATGTGCTGCAGGCGTTGCGAGGAGCTCTGCAATCGCTGGCTCGTCGCAGCACTGCTGGAGGTCGTGCTCGACACCATCTGTCAAAACGAAAGTGCCATCAACACTCAACGCTTCACAAAACACATTGCAACGATAGCTAGTTCAATACAAGTTCACTCCAACTGATAACAACACATAGTGAGCACTGTACGTAAACAAACACGACCTGTTTTGACCCTAAAACCTTCTGGAATACACCTAGAATTTAAATTTGTCTAGACTTGTGTGACACGTGTCTTTCGTACTCGTAATCTAGACCAGAACTGTGGAGTGGAGTTCAGTGCCAATGTTAGGGAAGCTAGTGGGACGTCACGCTGCCGCTTTGGCGCAACAAGCGTGAGGTATATTAAGCCAGGGTTACGAGGAAATAGAAACGCCAAAATAACAGAGCTCTTTTAAAATTAGAGACACATTACTCAACTATCGACATATTTATTCACAGCGGTCTTCTAACTTTTAGTAAGTAATACAAAAATATTATGACTAAATAAATATAATGCGAGCTATGCACAAAAAAAAACAGTTAAAACATCTTACAGACTTTCTGTAATTTGTCTCCTTCCGTTTCTCTCAAAGGTTAGCTGGAAGAAATCAATCTAAGGGATAAGCTCGCCTTTGTATCGGGTCAACAGCTATCCAAAATTATCAAATTTCTTCTATCGATTTTCAATTTTATCTCCAAGAATGAGATTTTTAAGATACTATCCATTGGGGAAATTAGACAGTTTTTGGTAACCTGATGTGCTGTTGACTGTACATATTGTTTACTTTGTATCCATCTCTTTTGTTTTGTACTTCTGATTCTGTGCAATAAAGTGTTTACATACATACAAACAGACTTATAAGAGTATTAAGTTGCTTAGAACCAATCTCAAAATGTTGATTAATTTTCGATTACTGAACTACTTACGAGTACTTGTAGTGTAATGAATGACCGAAAGCGGAAACATAAAATGCCACTGCGCTAGAGTGTCCTTTGTCTTAAAATAACGCTCGACATAGTAAAGAAGCTTGAAGATGATAATTTGGCAGTAGACGTTGATTGAGAAGCGAATCAAATGATTCATACAAGCGTAGGCGTTGGGATGCATCAAGGGCCTTGAACTTGCGGCTAAACTGCCAAACATCGAATCCACGACCATCAGATAGGTAGGTATTAGCCCACACCTAAAAGACCGTCTGAGATTCCAGCGTGGGAAGCAAAGGTCTCCATAAATGGTTCCTTAGCGAATTCTCGAAAAAGTATACCGTTTTAATACTCGGAAACACGTTGAGGATAAGATGCATCAAATGCTAAATTTGGAGTAGTATTTTAAGACAATGGTTATTTCAGTTTCCAGTTGGAGGCCTAAAGGGCGGTTTACAACTAGCTTTGAATCGTAGCTGGTCCTACGTTACGCGAGTTGCTCGTTGGAACTGTTGGCACTTAGCCAAACGCACACAACACCGCACCGGCCACCGGCTTTCGAACAAACTTCACTTTGTTTATTTTAGCCTTCAGTTAGAACCAAACATATGTTGAACGATGCTATTACATCGTTAATAGAAAATAAATGTTTTATATCTTTAATACATAGAAATAACGATTGCAACTCATAAGAAATATCATCAGAAAGCATTTATGTCTGCGCATCTATAATGGTCGCACATCAAAACAATAAATGGCTGCTGTGGTACTTTGATATTTGAAGCTCAAGGAGAATTCGTTTTAATAATCCCAGTTTGAATTATAACCAAAAGCTTTGTTGTTTGTGGGTATTGTGAGATTGTGCTAATTCCGAGACAAAGGCTCGCTAATTTCGGACACCTCCGAAACAATTATGCATTCCGATGACCTCGCCGCTGTTGTTCGTCCGCTCCGACAATAGGCACATCCCATCGCGCTGCGCCCGCGCAGCAAATATTTATTTCCCCGTAACTTGCGTTGGGCTTGAGCGGTTTCAAAATAAACCGGTCATTTTATGAACAGATCGAGGTCGAGTCCAAAATAACCACTACCTAAATTTATCTTAACCTATGAATACTTCAGGCATATTATTTACAAATTCATAAACACTAAATCAAAATGACAAATCTTGTTAGATTGCTAAAATATTGGTGTTCAAGACTGTCGTTACAGTCAGTTGGCATTGGCATGATTGCCTAATGCTTATGCATTCCCCGTTTCCGATGCCAAATTCATTAAATCTAAACATCTCTTTTTATTCTTATTGGAAATGAAAGGCGTGTAGCTACATCCGCGTGTTTTGAAAAGTAATTTTGGCGCGAGTGCAAGTTGGTCAGTGGTATTGTTTGTCGAGATCTTCCTTTGAAAATATATTGAGATAGTTTGTTTCACTAGACGGAGACCACATGCTAAAGCTGAGGGCTTTTTGTGTGGCTATAAACTTGCTTTTAGTCTTGATTACAACCGGAAATCCTTGTCTATATTTTATTTCTCCCGCCGTAATATGAGAACTTTAAAGAAATTGAATGTTTATTGGTTGTAACAGTTCCAACTAAAAATATCTGAAGATTCTGTATAGGAATGGGGTATCAGAGTTTTTGGAAATCATAAATGTCTTTTTACCTGTTGGCTCGAGGAGCTGGTGACTTGTGTGTTGAGGGTCTGGTTCTGATGGCGAACCAGGCTGCTCTTCTTCAAGTTCTCCATGACGGAGGCCAGGTCTTTGGCGCTTCCGTTGTGCTTCAGACTGCTGTTGCCATCGAGGGTGAACTCCGGTATCTGTAACAACAACAAAAAACACTTATAAATACCAAATTACACTGTACCCACTTACGAAAAGTAATAAAAACGCGTAGTATAAGGCTGTTTCGCGGTTAAACATTAAACTAATTTATCAAAAAACAAGCTGTAAAAACGTAAAATATATAACCACAAAAAATCGGCCTAATTGACTAACAAATACACCTTTCATACTGTATTTAATAAGGTAGATACAAACTTCTAAATTACCTAAATTACTTGACCACTTAAAAGAAACCTCAATTGCAAGGAGTTGTATTTAAAAATTCGTTTCACGGGTGATTTAGACCAAATTTTAAATTAAAGTAAACAAAAAAAATGTACTTGATGTAGTGTGTTATAGAGTCTGATGGCCCCTGCGATACGGTGTAGCTTGGCTTATCTTTACAGCTAATCGACACGAGATGGCTTAATTAGCCGAAGGTCACAGTATTGTAGACATCGTGCTGATTAAAATGTCCAGTAATAATCTAATTACATTCATCACTGACGCAAGAAGAACAAAACAAAACATTTTTTATTCTTCTTCTTATCGTGTAGGTATAGTCAAGTGTGTGGCGAAATTAGCTAACCCCGGTGTCAGAGTCTTCAACCGCACAAATTGGCTTCTGACTTGGTTTTAACGACTGCAGTCAATCGAAAACAGCCGACAGCTGAACGTGCCCTCTGGAAACCCTCGTAATTTTGCCACTTTGGTCACCCATCAGGTTCCCTGCCTCTGAGTACGTTGCTTAACCTCACTGATCGGTTGAGGTTAGCAAGCGCCATTGGGCTGCGATTTTTTAATTAATATAGTTGAATTTGTTATTAATCGTGTAAGCTAAGGTAATATGTAAATAATCACACGCGACAAAAACAACGGTCAACAAAACCGTATACAATAATACTATCACGTTAGTATTGATAGACGAGCACGCAACTATCATTCGGCAAAACTATTATTTAGGTAACCTGCATTTTATTATTAACGTACCAGCTTTATTGCTCTTCGGGGAATAAATGGTTTGAATTCAGCGCAAGGACAATAGATTGCATTTATTGAACTCGCTGAATAGGGTCAAAGGAACTTTAGTGATATAAATTGTATAATGCCGATGCGTGAGTCATCGGAGAGTCCAGCGTGTTCGGTACCCTGTGCACGCGCAACCGTGCCGATCTAAGGTGCGCACGACGCATACTGATGGGCCCGCCTACATGCGCTTAATTCAACGCAACACCGACGCAGTCAAAGACGTGTCAATCAGAAAATAAGCATTAACAGCCTTTGACAGGCCCTCAATAACCAGAAGACGTACGAGTGTTGCATCAACGCAAATATAACCTATTGAGTTAGATTGTTACAGACAATTTGAGGCATCGTAAACGGCAATCACATTCGTAATAACGCGATTGCTCAACCGTGAGATCCAATTATGATAACGCGTTTGATTGCATTGTGTGACATCGTGATGATTAACCCCGAGCCAGTAGATTGTAAAACGGTCTGAGATTCGCAGCGGGTGACGCGAGCGCCGCTGACGCCGCCGCTGATGTCATGGCCGCGTCGGACGGCGTCACCAAAACAATTTACATATTTTATAATGATGCTAATCATCGAACTGTCGTTAAATCTGATACGGTTTCATCTTAAAAGTTCGGCATTTTATAATAATAACATGCAAGATGCTACAAAACTGCAACGTAAGAAAAACGTGTAGGGAACAACCAAATTGTAGCACCTAAAGATAGGGACGTGGAACAGGCTACAAGGGTCAGCTGTAAAAGTTTACCTAACAGCCACAACAGGCGATCCCGCCCATTTCTTTAAGTCGACACTTAATTTTTTGCTCGGCCCGCAATCAACAAAGTTTTTACATTACACTGGAGACGTAGAGACGTCAGTAGCTTCTGAGCCTACATTACAATGGAGTTGAAGATCGCGTGCAAGCGAACTGTGATCAGATGTCGGTTATGTAAGAAACAGCTCATTGATAAGCTATCCCAAGCGGATGAGTAATGGTAGGGGCAAAAAATTGATCCTCAACAAGTCAGTTGTGTGGCGATGAGTCACTGTTCGCGGTAATATCGTCACAGTTCCAGAGAACTTGAATGTTATAATATTCCTATCTGAGCTTATTATGTAAAAACTCTAGCTCGCGTCAATAATACGTTGACGCATATCGTCACAGGAAGGGATACTTCAGCTTTATCTACGTAGATAAAGTTTTTACGCAATTCGATAGCGGAACGATGGCTTTCTGTTGTAGCTGTCTATCTATCGCTTGTTCATTTACTATTATCTCTTGTTTGTTTATTTTAGTTTCTCTGTATTGTGACTGCATTATCGATTAATTCAAATTATTCCTAGTTCGTTATTCGTGTTGGCTCTTCAAATATTTATATGAGATTTCACAACATTATTTAATTTTGTTTATCCTTGTTTTTCCTTACTCACAGACTCTGGGTTGGTTGATGAGGACAATTTGTTAAATGTCTACGGTTGGTTAAAATGGGGAAATAACAAATAAAATATTTAACAATGCAATTATTTGCATGCATAAAATAACAAATTACCATTTGCATGCAGAAATAAATGTAACGGATGTACAAAATTCAGTTTTATTACGGCTGAATTTAAGACAGACTTGAAGGCTTTTATTATCAAAATACAAGAGTTAAGAGTAGCGACTCAATAGTACTACCTACCTACCTTCCTCATTAAATTCAAATCCGTTGACGTTGAATAAGTAGTTAAGGAATAAAACACCAAATATAGTAAAACATCAACAGACATGTCTTCGACATTTTAGCACAGCTAAATGTCACTGGAATTTATGGCAAAGTTCGAGATGTGATCTTTATGTACACGCGTTTAGAAGTTACGATGACAATAAACAGAAGGCGAATACCTACATAAAACGGCTTTACAATATCTTGAAATTCCAAAGGAAACTTAGTTTCTGAGTATAATGAAATTTAATTTACTATTGTATTTTCTGTTAAGCTATTCAATTATTGTCGTGGCTTAACCACTTAATAGTTTAGAAGCGGTAACTTAGTAGCGTGGCGTGTAGGCGTAAAGCATAAGTAAATACTAAAAGTCTATTTATTATGATTGTATACCGGATAGTTTATCCGTGCTTGTCTGCTGGCTATTAATACAGAATTACCTATAATCACACCTTTATACTCTTAATAATCACACCCGGGTCTTTCGCACATTTCAGATTTAAACATGAAAAATAATTTTCTTCTAATACATACAAATCTTCAAAGTTTTCCTGATAATTTTGTAGTCAGCGCATTTGCAGAAAAGCATACGTATAAAAAGAAAAGCTGAAGTAGGATTATATTACCGTCAGAGAATAATATTTTAGAGAAAGCTTTCATAATGGACAACGATGTGTGTGACTCTCTCAAACTTTTGAATACAGACAAGATGTTAGAAGGATGAGAACTACCTAGATACGTTATGGCTACCTATCTACAGTAAGAATTTGATCGTCAATTTTTTGATCACGTTAAGCACTAAATAAGCACAAGAGCGCTTAACTTACATGAACCTAACAGTAAAGAGAGAATTTTCTAGAAGAAAAAATAGTCAAAATTATTTTTGATCTCAAAGGAAATTGTACAAATGTTCAATGTAAATGTGGCTCACGTAGAGACGTCAGTAGCTTCTGAGAATAGCTTTCACGACCGTGCACTACAATTTAATCGCTCCTTTCTATGAACCACTTCACTTGAAATGAAACCTTAAGGATGTTTTCTTGTGATGCCAAACAGAGTATGCAAAACATATACAGAATAAATTAAAGAGTAGGTGTAACTAAATTGACAAGATTTTACGCTCAACTTATAAAATGTACATAGTAATTCGTCTTAAGATAAGGTCGACAAAAAAATTAAGGATATCAAAGTTATCGAAATTGATGGAATAAATTACAATGACAACAAGAGACACGATTTTAATTGCCAATTGTTCTCTTTTGCAGATTGGTTACAGTAATTATGCAGCTTTACCAAAATAAAGTGCTCACATAATCCAAGTTTACAGACAGATTGGCTGAGATTTCTTATGGCTGTAAAGTTGGTAGCCCTGAAGCAAGCAAATGCATCGCGTTGCATTCACGACTGCGCATGCGCGATCAAGGGACATTATTACCGAAGGTCAGTTCTGTATGCACAATCCATACGTTGTATGTACCGAGACAAAATACCTTTATTACATAACTACAGAGAAATTCCATTTGCATTGAATAGAACCGGGTTTACGAGATTAGGTACAGAGAACGGGCTTAATAAAACTTCATGATTATGATCATGGCCAGAGATACCAAGAGATATGCAAACACTTGAGATTATTTCCCACATAAATAATTCCTGTTTTGGCTTTCCAATTAAGCCAAGCCGTGTTCAAGGAGTGGCTAACATAGTTGTAGCTTGAGATTTCGAAAATGTGACCTTTCGATCAAAGATCCGAACCTCTTTATAATTATAACTAGCTTTCCGCCCGCGGCTCCGCCCGCGTGGACTACAGGTTATATCGTGCCCAACTGTGGGATAAAATGTAGCCTATGTCCTTTCCCAGGCTCTAATCTATCTCTGTACCAAAATTCATCAAAATCGGTTCAGCGGTTTAGGCGTGAAAAGGTAACAGACAGACAGACAGACAGACAGAGTTACTTTCGCATTTATAATATTAGTAGGGATCTCCTCTTTATAATTTAATATCTCACTTTATCTTGGTACACCCTTGCCCACTTCAACTGCCTCTCCCTCTCACATAGGTTAGCTGGAAGAAAACTCATTGCTTGAGTTAAGCTCGCCGTTGTACATGTCCTTTCTTTGTGTAATTTTTATATGTATTTGTGTGTACAATAAAGAATAAAGAAGTATAATCTTTATATCCGTAAGATCGTAAATATTTACGAAGTTATAGGTTGGGTCAATTTGTATATAGAGACTATTAAAGCTGTCACTTTTATGTGCCGTAACTTTCTTTTTATAATTTAAAAGTAGAGTTAAACAATGTTATATTTGGTTCGTAAAAGTAAAACTACTGATCTAATATTCGATTCCTGTTTGTTGGCATCTCGGAAGCGATAAACCAAGTTAATGATAAGAAAGAAGCTGCTCTGTAGACAGATAATTGTCTTAGTAACACACAAGGATCTAATATTCGCATACACAATATGCATCAATTAAGATTGTTTGAAGATTGCACCTTCATTATCTACAATGAGTGATTTATTTTGTGACGCAAAACAAGTAATTGCTGCTACAAGGAAGTAAAGAAACACTAATACATTAAAATTCACTCTTACAACTTAATATTGCCTGTTAGTGTCTCGATAATGTGTCGTTGAATTGCAATTAGCACAAATCACCAAATTACAATTATATACTTATTTGTATACCGACTCATTAAATAGTATCTATTGCAATCCAGTCCGGTATTCAAATATTAAAAGCAAACTCGCATTACATTTGTTTACAATCTTTGTGTTAATCCCAACTCGAAACTCTCATTAACGCAATATTGTTTTCTAGACCACAAAGTTTCGAAATCTTCCATTCGGTTCTTTAGAAGTTTAACTCTATCAATCATCATATCATCGACGTAGATAAATGATTGTGTCTCATGAAATCGAACTATTAGATGCATTTTCTGATGCAGCTGATCGTCGCACTAATGGTGCCAGTTTTAGCAGTACACGACTAGCACAATAGCTTTACCTTGTATTTCGCCAACACTAGAACTTTAGCACTGTCTATCTGGGGATATCCACATGTCGAAGCAAGTAACGGGAGATAAAAGTTGTTATCAACTGGGAGCACTGTCGATCACTTATCGTCATCACAGTCGTGCCGGCTCGCATGTGGAGATGTATGTTTGCACTGGCGACACGTGCGTCTCTGTTGACGATCGCGGCGTGACTGCCGGCCGGCCGATCGCAAACGCAAACCGCGGCCACAATGGGCTAATTAGAATAATGGCGAGTCGAATGAAGAACGGGACGGAGGGGTTCCACCCACGGACCTTCGCATCCGCCTCATGGACAGCTCTACACACCGATCTTATCAATATGTCCTCCCAAACTGACAAGATAGGCATTGGTAAGCCATACTGATCTGCATTTGTTACTACCTCCAGCATAGCATACTTATCTGATCAGATCAAATTAATTTATGATTTGATTAGTTGCTAACTAGATCTAGTTTCTTGTTTGTCTTCTTTTGAGACAGAACCTTTTGTATTCTGCAATTAAACATGAGATAAAGTTTTTTTTTTCCACGTGCCGCTAATGTTGAAAATAACGTATGTAGAGACTTACAATTTGAGACTAAACAAAAGCACCGACATGAAATTTATGACAAGTAATATGATGCTGAGTTAGTCTGAAACACTACACCCGCACGATGTGTTGAAAAACTTAGCTGGGGAAGGGAGTCCGACTTCTGTCTGATAAGTCAATGACCTTTCAATGTCAACATCAGACCCGGCTGCGGATCATCGATGTATAATTAAACGAACATAAATATCTAATTCAAATGTTCAAACGAAACGATTTCGTCTGTTTGAAGAGTCCTATAATTTATCCTTGTCAATTCGTTTTGAGTAGCACCATTAGGCATTGACAACGAAATAACCTTTTAAGGAGTTCTATCATTTGTGATTGTTCAAGTCATACGGAACGATTAATTCCATGTGTTAAGTATCTAGGTGTATTTACCGACGCCCACGGTGGACTAGTTTCAAACATACCTCCGCTTTTGCCTCGATGGCACAGTTGCGATGTTATATGCTAATTAGCTCTACCAAGTACACAGAAGTCTTAACATTCAGAAATACTGGTATTATTCATTCGCTATGCGGGTATAAAGCAAGACAAATAAATTAGATAAGACTAAGTTGGGTTGAATATAGATTTTCCTTATAATTTACTTTATTCGTGTTGTGTAAAGCTTATGGTACATCTGTTATTTCTAGGTTAAATCTTACGATGCTTTCAATCTTAAGGGATCAAACAAAGCTCTTGTTGTATATGCAACGTTTTTTCCAAACATTTTAAAAATTCTTAAAAGTCGTAAAATCAATGGCGTTGAGTCACAATCTCGCCACAAATCAGTGAGTTGTTTAACGAGTGTACGATTAGTCTCGAGCCGTAGCAAATCTTACTGTTTCTAAATTCGTGAGTAAGCGAGTATTATTCATCAGAGTTATCATTATCAGTTAGAGGCAATACATACATACAGTCACGGCAATCTATATCCCTAGGGGCCATCCATAAATTACGTCACACGAATTTCATAATTTTTTGACCCCTCCCCCCTCCTTGTCACAGCTGGTCACATTTGTAAGACTCCCCCCCTTAGCGTGACGTCACATATTTTGCATATTTTCCTATTTCTTGTAATTTTCTAATAAAAGCAGTACTTAATAGAGTTGTTATTTTTTTTTTGGGAACTCAAAACTCATTGTCTCAACCAAAGTAAAAACGTAAAGAGTGTTTGGGACTGAGGAGGTTAAGTTTGTCGTTAATAGTAAACACGTTTTGATACTCATAACACATTGTGAAATGTGACGTCACGAAACTTATGACCCCTCCCACCCCCTTGTCACACAATGTCACACTTTGTCGACCCCCACCCCAACCCTTAACGTGTGACGTAATTTATGGATAGTCCCCTATCGGGATATCGGGATTGACGACTGACGAATTCTGAGGGTTTATTAGATGGAACATAAGTATAGTAGTAATAGGTTGTAAGCCGTGTGAGTCCCCGACAGAGTAGAATAGGACCACCCTCTTTCTTACCGAGGTGTCGTACAAGGCGACTAAGGTAAATATGCAAGCAAGTTCATCTGCACACAGAGAAGGAAAACTCTGCAATTATATCAACAAAACCCTCGCCAACCCGTCTGCCAAGCGTGGTGAGTAGTGCATTTACCCCTCATGTTATTGAGGGAGGCCTGTGCCCCAGCAGTGGGGACGTGTATGGGCTGATGAAGAAGGTTGTAAGCCTTTTTCTCACAACACCTTCATATCCCAATTACCGAAAGTGTGCCTGGGAATAAGAGTTGGCGGCTAAAATATGCGAAGTTTTTCGTTCACTTCCAGTCTAGCGTGGAAGAACAACAACAAAAATAATAGTTAAATATGCAAATCAAAAGCAGAAACATTTATTAACATAAATATGCTGTACGGAGGCGGTTGCTATGCTAGAGTTTCTAAATTTATTTGCTGTAATTATACCACAAAGAACAGAGCATCGAAAATAGCCGCGTCTGTTGCCGCAGTCACTAAAAAAGATTATTTGTGATCCACACCAGCTACAACGCTTGTTAACATCTCTAACACTGCAACTGCAACGAATCTCAAAATGACACATACAAGGTGATTTTTAAAAGACATTACGAACAACATGCAAAAGTGAACTGCTTTGGTGGCTAAGTGGTTATGAAAATTGTCCCAAAGTATAATTCTAACTTTATTTGAAACTAGCATTCCGCTCGGAACTTCGTTCCCGTGGAAATTCGGGAAAATCATGTAGGTACATAGGGTCCATCCCGGATAATGTAGGATTCTAATGGTGAAAGAATTTTTTAGTATAGATATATAAGAGCAATCTTATGAGTGTTTTGTCCCTGCTCCTCGAGGGCAGACCTTTACGAACAGATGTAATTGTTAATATTCAACACCGTTACCGTTACAATGGCCACCCCGCCCAGCAGTTCTGCCACAAAGACTCAACGACGATAACGACCTCGGTCTGGCCACTGTGGCACGAATGCACAAATTCCACTATTCATGCTACATTTCAAAAATGTAATGGATTGAGTGATCCGACATTCGTACCAACTAGTACAGTCGATCTGTCTATCGCCGCGGTCAATGGTCGACGGGGCACCATAAGATAGAGTCTGTGACTGTATGGGGCTGTTGCAGCAGGATGTGGAGTGGATAGGAAAGGTGAGTCGACCCACAGATGTAATTGTTAACATTCAACACGTCACTAAATTAAAACAAAGGTGATTGCAATATGGTTTATAACACCTGTTTCAGTTAATATACATCACAAATTGAAAAGATCATGTTAGCTTGACTTGCCTGTTACAATTACAACAAGAAATAGCTTCGATTAGGTTGAAATCCCGTCATCAGCTGAGTTGTAATTGTAACATCCTTTTAAGTTACGTAAATGCATCAGAAGTGCAATAACAAGATGCACTGAGTCACAATCAAAAGCGATGCATTTCTATGAACAGGCAAACTGGTTCCAAGAGACTGACTATGAGTAAATGAACGAGTCATCGTTTCATTCATAAATGGGCGAATTCGCTTCACAATTACTATAGTGTTTGTAAGCAAAGGAAACTTGGAAAATTGTGTCATCTTCGATAACGTGTTACGAGTCAACAATGATGTTTGATAAGTATATTTTGCGGAATCTCTAGATTAGAAAATTTCACGGTCCATTGGATTATTGATTTCATTTGAATGGAAAAATACTTTTCACAAACACTTGAAGATATAATAAATAGGAAAACAGTAACGTAAACAATAAAAGTACTGATTGTGTAACACGTTGCTTAACAATCACGTGATTACAAAACTAGTGCGATATTGTTAACTAAAGTTCTTGAGTTTTGTTTTAGTGAAATGGGCTGCGATTATTGCTGCGTAAAATATTGGAATCATTAGATTTCAGAAAAGCTTGCACGGCCCTCGACAAACTCGCGCGTCTCACCAGTCAGAAGACGGTGAAACTTCACTTTGACTGCGCGAGGGCACCGCGCAAAGGCTTGCTCGCCCTCTGGCCTGATTTCGACTTTTTGATATTTAAACAAAAGTGCATTGTACTTAAGCTATAGATTTTACCAATCCTGTTAATTATAATAGATATTATCGCTGTTAGCAAAGACTAATGACGCAAATAGCTTCCTGTCCTGCTTCCAAAATTTATTTGTGTAAGTAAGTAAAATTAAATAATTATGCGGCAACGATAACACTGATACTTGATAACTTATCAACAACAAAGCTCATGTAACATAATTGAAAAGGTCTGACCACAGGTGATGTCGAGTGTGATGACTCATAAGGTGTAGATGCCTGCCTAGTGTTTAGAAATGGTAATACTGTCATCGACTGACTCAGAGACATTTTGTCTGATGCATAAATTCAACCACCAATTAAAAATAATGCCACTAATCAAAGTAAAGTGGTTGTTTTGTCGAATTCAAATTAATTCTGGCGCATATTTTAGGTATTCAGAAACTGACTTGTGGTCAGTTAAAAGTTAAGACGACACATTAAAACATTAAAGAGGGTTGTGTCTACCTAGACTAGATGATGCACATGTTTAGAAGTAATAGATAATGTACTCTTATGCTGTAGCAAAATTTGAGAGAACTGGCACTCTCTTGATGTTTTTTTCCTCCCACTCTAACGTGGAAATAAAGTCTTCTTATCGGTTCATTCATACAATAAATGTAAATTAATTTCTCCAAATTGTTATCGCTACTTATCTGTTTTCTCGTGACGTAAAGACACGGTTATTCGTTTGCAAACATAATTATTCGATTGACGTTTTTCACGTTTTGATTACGGAGAGTTGTGACTGTTTTAATGTTGCTCGTTTTTGGCTCCTATTGAGATATTTACACGTATTTTTCATGCGTATTTAATGATCACGAATCACGATTTATCCATTCCGAGCATTATAATATAACCCTTGTTGGGTTTGAGGAAAGCGGAGCTTCATGTAGCTGTAGGAACACCCACACCATGATATACATAGATACGTTATGAGGGTTTTGAGATTAAACCTGAGTATAGTGGTGGTAGGTTGACATTGTCACCCTTCCGCCCACAATACAGCAAAACCCTTCGAGTCTCACTAACTCTTGCAGTATCCCTGGAAAGCAGCTGACAAGTTTTTCTTTTATTTCCAGGATTTATAGTTAGGTGACACCGACATCGCCATTTATCTTTGATTGACAATATTGACAGTGTAATCTATCGAAGTGGCATTAGACAATTAGGCGTCCCAACCCAGCTGACTCATGGTTCATTCACGTGGCTTATCTATCACAGTCCATGCACAGCACACATACTATTACGGCATATATTAGATGGTTACCTGCGCGTGCGCCGATTACAGCCAACCATGACTCAGACACAACATCCTGTTCTACCTTTTGTTCGACTTTCACGCACGCGCATTGATAACTTTTGCTTCATTTTTTACCCACTACGGTTTTCCTCATCTTGATTTAATTAGATTAGACATACAGTTTAGAGGGATATGGAACTGTTATTGTTTGCTCTTTGTCAAAATGACTACTTTGCTCATAGGTACTTTGTTTATACAATGCATCATAAATACTAATAGTTTATGCTAAATCAGGTGCATTTTACTTTTCTTTGACAACGTTGTATTTAGTCCAGGTTTTGAACTAGTTTAATATAATCAGCTGATCACTCCCTAGACTCATAACAAACTAACATCTAACAAAAGAGAACAATTAAAAGGTTATTATCAAATGACATGTATTACCTATTTTTTAAGGAAATTGAGCAAAATGGGCGTTGCCAGCACTTTGTCGTCATTTCATTAGTCCTAAATTCCAATGTTGCATCAACTGAAGATAACTTATCAAAGTACGAAACAAAGTTACCTGACAATCTGCATTCCAAAGATATGCACATTCCTTCGGATTAAATTCTCAATTTATTTAAATTTGTGAGTCACATAGTTGATAAAAAAATATAAAAAAATATAGGAGATGAGTCACTCCAATCAAAGGCAATAAGAAACTATAAACGATATCTCAAATTGTGATTGTATCATTTTAATCATTATCAATTACAAGTGAAACCTTCGTTTATTTATGAATTCTGAATTTCATGAATTATGAAATTCAGAAGTAGGTATATGGGGTGATTGGAAGTTAGCTAGCGATAGCGAAACTTGAGAAGGCGACTACATAAACCTGAACAACTTTCCTTAAGGATGGAAAGGTCTAAGAAAAAATTCAACTGTTAATCTAAAAGCGAAACAAGATGTCTTAAAGCAAATACATTAGTAACTTAGTTTACTAAATGTCTTTCAAAGACTGACAGAGCCAACAACGACAAAAACAATCCCTACCAATATCACAAATGCGAAAGTAACTCTGACAGTCTGTCTGTTACGCTTTCACGGCTAAACGGATTTTGATGAAATTTGGTACAGAGATAGATTACCTAGACCTTGGCAAAGAACATAGGCTACATTTTATCGTACAGCTGGGCACGATATAAACTGTAGTCCACGCGGGCGGAAAGCTAGTGCACAATAAAAGGAAGGAACGATTTTGTCTTGTAAATGTACCTACTACTACATATTATAGAATACCTAAGTGCTATAAAGCATGAAATGTTATTTAAATTGTGGGTGGTGAACTGATAATTACGAATGGTAATGCTCATGATGCAATGTTATGAAATGACGGCTTTTACCCTATAAATAAGACAAAAGCATAAGACTTGGCGTGAATACCAATTAGTGGGCATCAATTTCAAAATCAGATAGTAGTGTCTCATTTTGGAAAGTGTTTCTGAATCATCGATTTGTTTGTTTACTTTTAAGGTCAGATTTCTCAATATTGTGAAAAAACTCGGGAAATTCCGAAGTATTTAACAAATCCAAAAATTCTTCTTCAATTGTAAGCATCAAGACCTCATGCACCTGTCTGGTCTAGTTTAGTTTGACTGACAACAGGAGAATATTATATTTGTTCAATATCAATACTAACGTTGTCTTTAACCTTGATCATTCTTACAATTTCCTAGTTGACAATTTAGTTATGAGCTCTGAATTTAGAAAAATACTAAAATATTGAAACGGCTACCTTAAACTACTTCAAAACAGCTTCCTCAATAAGCATAAAATGTTTCAACTTGTGCTATTTTCATAGGTTCATATTAGAATGTTATGTTAGTACTGATCCATTCTGAAGAATTAAGCTAAAACTACACATACCTAGTTATGTTTTTTTTTTACATACAGTTTAAATGCTTACGGACTTTCTACAGGAGATTGATACGAAAAACACGGAATCTACAGATTCCTCCGTTGTATTGTACCCTAAGAAGTGAAATATATATTTACAAGTTAACCAATAGAAAGATAATTTCCAACTTGTGCCCAAGCTCAATTATAATATAGCCACTCGCAAACTTGCACGGCATCTATTTGTTGAAGATAATTTCAAGCCTAGCTGTAAAGCGAAGGAGGGCGGTATTAGCATGTAAACGGATGTAATAGATACGTGACACTTGTTTGCTGAACATGTGTCACTCTTGGAGTTAATCGCAGGATTTGAAGAACCATGAGACAAGTAAACAGATAAACATGGATAACACGGGTTAAGACTTGTTTTGAGCGAAAAATGTGGACAGGAAGCTGTGGTTGGGTAAAACATGTGAATCCCTCGCGGACACAAGCTGCTAAGATGTGGTTTATGTTGAAATCTCGATGTTTGTACGGATGAATACAAAACGGTTCCAAAAATACCTGGGTTAGTAATTGCCATAACAAATTATGAAATAAAATCAGAAAAATGTTCGGGTTTGGTTAATTGTGACTGTTTAAATCGAAAGGTAGTGTGATGAGCTATTGTAAATAGCTCTTATTGACTACCCCGAAAGTTGTACCTTTTACTAAACACAGTCACAATTTTCAATGGCCCATAAAACTATCCACTATTTTACTCTATAAATTCACATAGATCCTCTACATTCTTCCTACTACAACACAACGTGTTAAACCTGGTCTGTATTGTTCATTTACTCCACAATAGCTCTTAAACTCTTTGTAGTAATATCAAGTCTACAAAAGAATGTTGAATTAACTGAGATTATTATGCAAGTACTTAAAAGTAAAACAAAAAGTAAAGTTGTATTAAATCTTTGTTGCTGTAATATTGTTCAAACAATAAAGTGTAAGCTCTAAGAAAAAAATATAAATGTTTAGTTTTATTCTTAGTAGTTTCTATAACAGTTTAACGTGACAATGGACAACATGGCACGCTATTGTGCGTCGGCACATGCGGCGTGGTGTATGCTCTGTGTGACGTTTCTGTAGGTACTGTGTTGTGTACATACATAACAACCGCTAAAACTGGGTGTTACTCATCGCCATTCAACTGTAGTATTGAAGTTTTGAACCAATTTATCGTGAATTGAACACCTTTTGATGCATTAAGTTCAATTTCCGCTGATAAAGGTAACGCTGGCAGCATAAACTCATCTCTAGTTAGTTTTATGTATAAAAAGTGATCAAGAAAGACAATCGAATTAATAGCAGTACCGTTTAAAACATCACCCATTTTCATCCTTATATTAAAGGTTAAGATTACTTTTTATTTCCATGTACTTTGCATGCATGCAAAATGTTGGTGCGTGGCATAGAATAATTCATCATGCACGTGCACTTTGCAATTGAAAACTTTTTGTGGTCAAGTTAAAAATATAATTCGGGTTAATTTAAACGAAATCACGGACATTCTCACAACAATCTAGACTAGTCCTTTCTTAGCGTGTAGCAATGGACAATCTACGTGCAAAACATGCATAAATCTGCCTTGATATCATAAAGTTTATTTTCTAGTTATACTTAAAATCAGTTATCAGTTTTTTTTCAGTGTTACCCACAAGGCTCATTCAGTTTAAGTAGAAATAGCTACAAGCTATATATAATTATTCCAATGTTCAAACTGGCCATCATAAGCAAAGCTACTCTATTAGCGCCTTATTCATTAGCGTAATTTAAATTTAAGTGACAGTGGAGCATGTCTTACTAATAAAATAAAATAAATGACGTTCTCAACTGTCGCTAAACTTGTAAATAACGTTTATGCATAAGGCAGATTTATCTTCTTCCTGACGCTGTGTTCTATTTTTCACATTAATGATTTACTATTAATTTACCTCTTGACATAGTTGTTCCGCCCTTCCGCCATAGAGAATCAACCAAAACCAGTTTCAATGTTAAAAGGAAAAGTTTTTAAAGATCCAGATCTGAATCAGCCTTGACTTATTAGTTACCCGCCACCAAAGATGCAAAGCCAAACATACCCATCGTGCAGTCTTAGTTGTGGTTGCCTTTTCCGGTGCCAGAAGGGACTCTTCCGAACGTACCTGGAAAAAAATAAAATTGATAAGTTGAGATGTCTTTAAGTTTCTATAAAAAAAATAAGACTTAAGGCGCGTATTACAAAAAGAGACTCAAGTCTTGAATTATCCTTGAGTATTGATTACCTCTTTCTCTCATTATTAAAAATGACAAAGGCTACTACTACTTAAGTGTAGATCAGAGTCTGAGTCGTGTTCTGTAATACAGACCTTAGGGTTGTTATTTGCCACGAGGTAGTCTGATTTCGAGAGTTTACTTTATTTTTAGCTAGCTACCCGTCCAGAACTTGGTTCCCGTGGGAATTTTTGTAGTGAATTATGCACATAAACCTTCCTCTTTCATCGGTCCATCCATTGGTGAAAACCGTATGAAAATCCGTTCTGTATTTTTTGAATTCATCGCGTTCAGACAGACAGAGGCGGCTAGGGACTTTGGTATACATCATCATGCATTCATTTGCTGATGAAGTTTGCAAGGGCACTCAAATTTTTTTTCGTATTTTGACCTTTGTTCCTTGGGGAATTTATTCAGTTTCATGGACTGACTAACCACCAGAGAGGTTGAAAGAGATTTACCTAAAGCCCTGTATACTATGAAGTTGACTAAAAAGTCTGTTTTGGTATTTTAATTTGACTTAGTTAAATACACTATTAGATCTTAGTACGCTACATCATCTAAGCTACTTATAATACAACTTATAATAATGAGCTTTTCCTTTGCAAAAAGGGCTATTACAAAATTTCTGATTATCTATCAGACAGGCAGCCATGGGAATGAACTGCTCAGCTCTAGAGTTATTTCAGATTTAGTTAAAATTAGTAAATAAGAAAATTTGTAATGCGATTTAAAAGAGCAACCTCAGAGTTTCTTGCCTGTTCTTCTCTGAGGAAGACTGCACCTTTGCGAATAGGCGTAGAGTCAGTAGGGTCAAAAGAACGAATGCGTATGTATGTATATAAATCGTTTAATGTATGTTTGTATGTATTTCATTGTAATCCTGACTTGTTTTAAGTGGCATCCTGAATGTCCTATAAAATAAAGATTTTTTTATTCTATTCTATTCTATTGACTTTTCTATTTCGCGCTATATTAGGTGTTGAAAAATATTCGCTTATTTGTAACAAAAGAAACCATAATTTAAGGTCAAGTGTGGTCGATGAGTATATTTATTATTATTGAAGACTGCAATGATTCATTGAAAAATGTTACAGAGTACCACCTACACCTTTTAAAACCAATTCGTTTCTTTAACTAATGAAGTTACTTGGCAAAGATATTATAATCATGTTGAATTACTGCATGATATATGGATATGTTTAGTAACGGAAGTAACGGTAATATCGCCTACACAGCATTTATTATCTGGTTAAATAGACCTGCAGGGCTAACATGGACGCGCGATATAATTGTTATGTCGATGTGCCTGTTCTGTTCTGACGCTATGCGATAGAACGAGATGCGGAACGAGACACATACCATATGACAAAATTATCTTTGATCTTTATTTTACCGGGCTTCTTAATTATAATTGATACATTTTTAGGGTTCCGTACCTCGAAAGGAAAAAACGGAACCCTTATAAGATCACTTTGTTGTCTGTCCGTCCGTCCGTCTGTCTGTCTGTCAAGACATTTTTTCTCAGGAACGCGTGGAGGTATCAAGCTGGAATTTATATCAAATCTACTGTCCCTTGGAGCTGTGAAAAATCACCGTTTATGACACTCGCATACAGCCGTTTATGACACTTGCAAGGGAATCAAAACTTACAGGGTACCTACTTCCCGTAAACTCAGAATCTTGAAATTTGATACAAAGCAACGTCTTATAGCACAGATAAAGGAAAAATTGCGAAAACCGTAAATGTTTAGTTACATCATATTATAAAAAATATTTAATAATTTTAAACCTACAGGTTTTCACGGACCTTCGGTGCGCGAGTCCGACTTGCACTTGGGCGGTTTTTTTAAAATGGCTTACAGTGTTTATCCTTTTTTCTGTAAATTGTTGTTGCAAAGCTAAAATATGTTTTGTTTGTGGCCTTAACATCCAATTCGTCTAAGTGCTGACATTAGACGCACCGCCATTTGCTATCTTAAAGATAACTGCGTCTTTAACAGATAAGACCGTGTTTAATCTTGGAAATTTTGTTCGAGCATTGATGATTTGCTTTTTTAAAATCTTTTCTAGTTTTTTCTATAAGAAGAGCAGCCTTTTGTCGTAAAAATACTTCTTATTTCAGGCGTGATTGGCGTCCGTTTTTCTTTCATCGTCTTTAAAGTCTTTATTAACAACGTTGCCTTTGTGCTATTTGCTTGGAACCTTTACCATCTCCCTAGCTTTACCTTATTTCTTTATTTTTATTTATTTCTACAAAATTGTATCAGTATCTATCTATCGTTAATATAATGAATTATCTAATATTTACACCAAGTACGAATTGTCGTCGGTTGAGTTTCTTGAGTCACTAAATATTTCAGACAACATGAATCATGCGCATCGTTCGTTTACCTTGTTATGTTTATACATTAAAAAGAAGGTGGAGCGGTTTATAATGTCTTTGTAATACTTATTTATTATTCATAATCGGTTAGTTTATAAAAAATGTGTTTTCATAATGATGTTCACAAAACTAATAAAGTGATATGCTTGTTGTGTCATTACGAGTATAATGTAACATAATGTTGTGAAGATAATTAACGCCACTTAAGAGTCACCAATTATCTCAGCTTTGAGATTGTTTTCATACCAGCGGCCGTTCTGGTCAGCATGAGGTAAATTCGTCTCTAGCATCGTTGTCGTCATCAGCCCTTATACGTTCCCACCGAGGGGCACGGGCCTCCCTTCGAAACACGAAGGGGTTAGGGCGTCTCTAGCATACTGATGCAAATTTCAATTAATTATTTATTTAAACTAACGAAACTCTACCAGGAAATGTTTCAATTGGTTTTCCCAAACGTGCTTGTTATATCAATTGTCACCTAATTTGGGAGTGGCGCGGCTTTAGGTCAATTGTTTGTCTCATGAAATGTATTAATAGGATCAATTGGTGTTATTCTTCTTAGAGGACTTCATCTGCAGTTTTAAGAAAGATACAATTTATTTCATGCGGGTTTTTAGAACGACTGAGCTGATGACTAATATAATTTTATCAAAATTAAACCCACGCCCAGAAAGCTTTATGGATTTAATGTTTTGCAACGCTTTGACGCGTTAATTGAAGTAAAGTCTTTATTTGGAAAGAAGTAAGTAAAACGATTTGATCCAGTAAAATGCGTGGGCACACTGCAGTTCATAACTGATAGGGCTTTTGTAAGAAATTTATTGGCTAATGTAAAGCTGTGAGCGTGGTGTTTTATTGATTAGTATTTGTGTTTATGTAGCACAAAATACTTTTATACAAGAGTGACATTGTTTGGTTTTGTTATTATGGAATCCTATTCTATATTGAAACTTCAAACATGACAATAATTAATTATATAAATAACGTAAGCTATAGTAGAGAGAATGGGGGGGATCGCGCTGCCAAAAGAGCATATCTTGAACAACCTGTCGGACGTCGCCCAGTGGGTCGTCCAAGATATCGCTGGAAAGATGAAGTCGCCAAAGACTTAAGAGCTGAAAGTGCCTTACTGGTCAAAATTGGTACAAGACAGAATGGAATGGCGCACTTTAATGTCGGAAGCCAAAATCCACTTTGGGTCGTAGAGCCAGCGAAGTAAGTAGTAACCTACCTACAATATTTATCTTAAAATTAACATTTAAGGGCAGTTAGTACGCGCAGATCCGTCTCCTAATCTGGTTAGTTGCATTTCAGCTTGGCGACTTTAGAATAAACTCAATTTGAATCCAGACGCAGTGGAGTAGGCAGCGGAAGCGGCGCAAGCGGCGAGTGTTAGCGGCTTCCTACTTAGCTCGACGGAAACACTATTTTTGGCGCCCACCGGCCGCTTCCTCTGAGGAAAGTCCACTTGGTATACATATTGTCTGATTGAACGGCTTGACGTCTTCCGGCTTTTACCTGTTGTGATTTTTGTCGCTCGTTCTGCTTGCTCGTCTAATCGAGCCTAAATTGTTTGTGACGATGTTTTTCATCTTTGTTTGTTTCCGAAACTAGCAAAGTGGAATTCCATTTTAAAAAGCCTTGTTGTTGTCGCCTAGAGTCCGAGACATGTCAAAGTGAATGCAATTTTCAATCGATTAAAATGAGTTGTTGTGTAATGAATAAAAATTCTGTTTTTTTAACCCCCGACGCAAAAAGAGAGGGGTGTTATAAGTTTAACGTGTCTGTCTGTGTATCTGTGTAGGTATCTGTCTGTGGTATCGTAGCTCCCAAAAGGATGAACCGATTTTCGTTTTTTTTGTACCATAGATAATTTTATCCCGTGTTCTTAGCCATGTTCCATGAAAATCTGTTCAGCCGTTTAAAAGTTATAAGCAATCGAATGTCGGGGCCTGTCCAAAATTTTTAATTTTAGTGAAATCTTCTCTGAATCATACGGCAAACATAATTTCCTTTTTGTTCCCCATAGTCCAGTTCGGGTGATTGCCTTGTGTTCTGAGTGACGGGCCGTGCATTCCAAACGTGCCCCCCACTTAGGGAACGATGTCAGGAATGTCAGGAGCACCGTATGCGTCATCTCACTAACCCGTTTTAACACGTGGTCAAGATATTGAAATCAGTTTCTTATCGGTTTTGTTTTTGATCAAAGAATCTTCTACGAGACTAACAGATGGAATATGTTTATTGTTTACATATGCAAAAACAAAACACAAGTCATATGTTCCAATAAGAAAATACCATGGCTTTATATGAAAAAAAAACTACGTATGCCCAGAAAGGCGCACTGACCTGTTAAGAGCTAGAAATTGGTAAGATGCTGTGTGAACATAGTGACAAGGTAAAATAGGAAATTAAAGTTGTTAGCATTTGCAATGATCTCTTTAATTCCACAGAAGTTGTTCCTCAAAAGAACGATTAGGAGAAACCTATCATATATCTTTATATTACCTACTTTAAGTTCATAGCAAGACCTCTAACCTAAAAGAAATAGTGTTTTTAGATCGACGCAAATATTCTGTGACTTTTTAGTACAGTTTGCCCCACGGAACTAATCAAGTTTCGTGTAAATGTGTTGTTAACTGGTTATTGTGGCATTTGCACTTCTCTGCAATTTAAAAGGTCAACAAAATTTTATTACGACTTGCTTGTTTTTCGTCTGTGATCTTATTTGTATGAGATTTTGTTACAGAGTTACACATCCCAATTATTCCAACTTCAAAACTCGATTAATATAATTCATCCTCAAATAGTTTTGAGTTATTCAGAGGTCATAATTTCATAGACGTTCTAAAATCACTCCAAGAGCTTTTAACCAAACTTTTCCTTATACGCACCAAACGAGTTCTTGACTCAAGTGGCCCCCACACATCAGGATGCATTCAAAAATCCAGTGTGTCAACAATATTGAATGTATGATGAAACGAGAGGTCGCTATTTAACGGGTTTCATCCATTTTGTAAGATCGTCTGTGGAATTTTTTACTTTTACATAACCAGAGTTCCGCTGTGGACAAACTATTGAAGTGTTTTCTCAGGGTTTAGATCTTGGGCCTTGTTTATATTGATTGGTCATGGTGATTTTTTTCAAAATTCTTTAAATGAAAAGTGTGTTTTTTCATTTGCTATTCGAATCTATCTTTGTTTAAGCTACACTTTTATATATTTCTAATCTGAGCATAAACGAATGGTTTATTTGATTAAACTTAATCGCTAATATACCTTTTATGTGGTCTCCTAATGTGCTCTATCCAATCGGTGATTTCGTTTTTATAACTTTATAGCCTACTATTATATGCCATATAAACCTTTCCTGTTTATTCAGCGTTTCCTCAATGCAATTAAGTATGTTATTATTTTCTAAATTAGGAAATACATAATTTTTCTTAATAAAGTTACATAACAAATGCATTACAAAGTATCACGCACTTCCATGATAATAGTTTTGACTGTAATGCTTCTGCCTTTGTAAAGAGGTTACCAAAAGAATTGAGATGAGCATAGCAGCCACTATGCATTTCGGTACATAATACGCGTAAAAATGTTGTGTACCCTAAACATACCCCATTCCCAAGTCCCATATTCATTAACGACACATTTATCAGATTGCCCTTAGTTAACACGACGCCTGCGCAGATTGACATGTCATCTATCATGTTTGTTTGGCACACTTCTTAATTGTCTAGTCAACTCTTTTGTTTGAACATGATATGAGTAAGCATTCATCACATATGGTGATAAATAGTCTTCAAGTCAATAGTTAATGTGTTGATATTTTTATGGGTTTAGGTGCAAGTGGTAAGACGAGCCGGGAAAACCCTGGTTAGTACAGGAAGGTTGGCACAAGAGAGAAGAGGATCGATCTCTGCCGTGAACAGTTTCAAAGCTGTTATCCGAAGTAGTATCTGTTTATTGGATTCCAGATGTTTAAATTGAAACCCTAGAAAACGAGCGTCAGTTAATAAAATCTTCTTAGGGTTTTCTTTACCTTCAAAACTGTTCTATGGGTTTATGCGTAGAATGTTGTAGCAGCAATTGTTTTTCTACCAGTGAACATGGGTAACTTTATTGTATTATCAAACCTAAAGGACATGACTTCCGATCAATACAACATTGATCGGAAGTCATGTCCTATTTATAGTTGTTTGAAACGATAGCAAAAATATTTTTGTCACAATCAGGAAAATCACATGACAGTTTTATCTTTCTAGCTATAAAAATAAAGCTATAGTTTTTTTATTGTCTTGTGACAATCTTAAGCCTGAACAATTGACAGTGAACATGGGTGCACAAATCAATAAATGGCGGTAAAAACCATGTCTGAAATAAAATAACATCTAATAAATGATGTGACCTCAATATCAGCCTTACTGACAATTTAAAATCACATTAGGTACCAATAAATGTAGCATTTGCGCGATTATAATCACACGTTGATATGTTTCTGAGTACGAGGCGTAATAGGCACAAGTCCTTTGATCCTATCTCCTAGTCAACCATGACCTATATATGTTGCAATCAATTATAATTTGTGCTATAAACGGTTGTTTGCAACCTTATGTGCGCTCGCGCAGGGGTGGCACTTTTGACAATAAAACTTTGCAGAAAAAACAAATCATTCTTTTATCCAGCGTAATCAAATCACAGCTTTCTGTAATAGCGTCACAGCACTTCTTTGGAAGTACAAGTATCTTATTAAATAAGTATATGGCTCCACAGAACCTGTCAAGTTTTGAAATAAATTTTTTGAGAAAGTAATAAAACGGTCATAGCTCAGTGGTGCTTGCTGATCTGAACTGATAAGTAAGTTTAGGCAATGAACGCAGGAGCAGGAAACCTGATGGGTGATCAAAGTGGCAATTTACCAAGTGCATTTCCGTGCTTTAGAGCTTTAGAGGGCACGTTAAGGCAGCGGTCTCGGCTGTTGGCTACTGTCCATAAAACAAAGTCAGAGGCCTGTTTGGCGGTCTGAAAACTCTAACACCAGGGTTAGTCAAGTTCGCCACACACTTGACTTTACCTACACGATTAATTTAATTAGAAAAAAATTGAGAGTCATAGTCTGTATCATTCCTTGAAAGGTTTAAAAAGGTTATCGATAACCCTATGTGGTGCAATTGCCCACATTTGTGTGTTTGCTGTATGAGAGTCTACATATAATAATTATCTACAATATGGTTGCCAACCCTCATAAAGTATCTGACATGAATGCGCAAACGCATCTTATCGCTTCACGCGGCACTTCAAAGCTGACTCGCGGCACTTCGCGGAATTCCAACAATCTAACTTATTACATAAGCAATAAAGTTTAATTTGTGATGTAAATAAGGTAGCCAGATGTGGGAATGCTTGTTAGCCTTTAACCTAAATGTGAAGTCGTCCTTAAATTGGGGATTTAGGTCAGTCTGTGGAGGCCCTTATGTATTATGCAACTGGTCAAAATGTAGGGTAAGAGCGGAAAGTGAATTTGTTTTCATGGACGTTCTGGGCCTTTTTAGTTTAAAAATGAATCTCTATTTCCCTTGGTCATCGCATCTCGCGTGAACGGATGGAACAATTTCGCTAATTCTTTTCTTGTTGTGTTTAGTATTGTCAGGAGAAGGTTCTTATAAAATAAAAATTTAAGAAAGTTGAGCGGAACATAAGAAAATCAACGTCTGTCGGGTCTAAATGATAGAAATAACCTTGGTGTTGTCAATACTATCGTATACGGGCCATGTCCCCACCAAAGGTCGCGGGTCTCCATTAGCAATAGTTGCATTTGTTTTCGTTAAAATAAACACAGGGGCATCATTTGCTAAAATGATGCATTTTGATATGGAATCCGCATGTTTAGAATAAAAATTATGATTTTATTTAAATTTAGAGCTAATGGGCGACATATGTGACTGTGTATAATAAAAGGTACAACTTTCGGGGTAGTCGATAAGAGCTATTTACAATAGCTCATCACACTAATTGTGAACCGTAACGACTATCACGAAAGTTGTACCTTTCCATTTCCACAGTCACATAGTTAATAATATATCTAAAAGAGGTACCTCTTATTTTATACTACCTACAGTGTTTTTTTACGGATACTTAATATCAAGGATATCTTTTTTAAATATATCTCTCCGACAGGTTCTCTCAAAATAGTATCTAAGAAAAAATACAGCAATTTGAAAAATGAAAACAAGAATTCAAACCAGATCTTTAAAAACGCAACGTAAATTTGCAACTCCGGTGTTTTAATTTTAAGACTGCTTTTAAGAGTGTATAAAATGACTTTAGAATGCCGCCCAACTTTCCCAAAAAACCTTAAAGAAATTCCAACTTTCCACACCATCTTATAACTGTTGCTTTCATACAATTAAAATAGAACCTTTAATACCAAACAGTATAACATTAGATACAGGATTTGATCGCACGGCGCGTAAACAAGTGCGCGACGGGTTTCTTTCTAATATGTTACTTGTGGAATTTTTTTCGGTCTCAGCATATCTTTAGGTTTGATTCAAGTCCTCTTTTTGCAGAACTGTCACTTCTATAGCTGTCCATTATTTCAAAAGCTACTAACCTAATTTCATTTTTGAGGGCTTCAAGTCACACAGAGTTTTCTGCCTTCTCTACTATAGTAAACAAGTGAGAATTCCTTTCAATGAAGTTACAGTTACAGCCTTACAATTACAACGAGCAATTAGCCTTATGTCTGAAGTCTGCAAACAAATTGCTGGCATTTCATAGAATAGCCAAGGTTAGAGTTTGTAAGACAAATTTGGGTCACTGAATCTCAATCATAAATACATTGTACCTACAGTCGCATAACACACGATTCGAAAGCAAATATTTTTAACCCTTTCTGTTGCACGGTATAGGGAAAATGCTTATTAAAATGGCATCTGTGGTTTCCAAAAATTGGATGACTTTAAGTTCTTATCTTATTTAGCCTGTAACGAGGCAGCTTGCGCCTCGTCTTTATCCTCTCTCGTCTTCTTAGTGTCTCCCAATGCTGGGCAAAGGCCTCCCTCGCTTTCCTCCACAAATCCCTCTCCTGCGCCTTTTCCACCCAAGACTTTAAATTAGGTAGCGAAAATTAAGCATGTGAATCAGTTCACGAAACCGATCAAATTTCCTTGAGGAACAGGTCGAAATAAGAAAAAAATATGTTTCCTCCTTCCATACAACTTGTGCGATCAGCTGATTTTCCTTTTGTATGGAAATTTTATATTTCATGTAGATTCCTAAGGGAAAGTTTTTCAGTTCCATGGGTAAAGTCACCCCCAAAAGATTCGCTAACTAATTTAAAATCATTCCATATAAAAGCACATCTAAAAATAATACAGTACAATACTCTTTATTGCACACAAAAAACATACAAAAATAATAATTTAGATATATAAAAACATCTAACGTAAGAAAGGTGTGACAATTTACAAGTTTAAGGAGAAGATATTAATCAGGAAGGGATAAGAAATAAGCTTTTAAATTAGATTTGAAGGAGTGGATAGAAGGAGAACGTCTTAACGACACAGGGAGAGAATTAAACGAATAGCTTTGACTGTGAAGGAATTAGAGTAGAAATTTGTGGAAAAAAGTGGGGAAAGAAAGAGACAGGTCAAAATTAGAGCGCAGCGTACGATTGTGCGAATCAATGAAATAATGAACTGATGAGGGAAAATATCGTGAAGGAACCTACAGTTTACACGTTCAAGCGACTGAATGTCTGCATGTGCAACTAAACCATGAAGATGGAGGTTGGACAGGTGGCAAACGTTTCATACAATTAGATAATAATGTGTCTAAACCTGGACTATCTATGGTCAAGCGTATCCCGCAAATGAAACGAGAGAAAAAGAAAAGAAAAAATCAAATGAGTTTAGTAGAAGCATGAATGATGGTAGCTAAATAAAGTAAGAGCAGATTTTTTTTTTCTCCAAACCCATATTGTACCTGATTCCTACAGATACAATATCCGAACTACTGAAAAATATTAAACTCAAAACTGCTTTCTTTGCAAAAAAATAGTCAAAACCGTTCAAAAGATCTCTATATGTAATCTTTCTCTTAGTTATAATTATGATTGTCATTATTCACGTCGAGACAAATGCGGCAAAAGGGATTTTAATTTAATAATACGTTGTAATTACTATAATTACACATGTTTAATACTTTTATGAGAGTAATTTTATGATCAGTCGCTTAGATACATTAGATAACATTTCGCAATAACAAATGCTAGAGAATCCGTTGATAGTTATCAACTTTGTTTTGTTTTTATTTTTTCTAGCTATTAAATGAATATACCAATCATGTTTTGTCGCTGACTAAAACACATAAAAATGTGTCAAACTGGAACAAAACGACATACTTACATACATACTTTTATTATTCCTAATGAAGATTTTGTTTTTCACCATTCTAAGTTCCGTATTACAGAACGCGACTCAGACTCTAATCTTTACTTAAGTAGCAGTTGTCTTTGTGATTTTGATAATGAGAGAAATAGTCAATCAATACTTAAGTATAAATCAAGACTCGAGTCTCCTTCTGTAATACGGGCCTGACTTTTCGGAAACTAATCCTTAGCAGTCTGTAACTATATTTATAACATAATTTATAACGTCATTAGACGGCGAACTTATATGGAAAACACAGTCCCCTGTTCGAGATTATTACTGCAATTTATTTAAGTTTATATATCTTTCGAGGCCGCAACAAATACCTACTAATGACTTCTTTTTATGTCCGTTTTGCATTTTTCATTTAAGTCGGAGTTTCTTTGTTTACGACATAAAAGGCTTGAGAGGTCATTAGTTAAGAAAAAGTTCAATAAATCAGATAATTTTAACAAAATCCAATAAATCTTTGTAAAATATTACATTGGACCCATTTGGCAATTTATTTGTATGGTTTCGACCTTTTATTGTACGAAGTTCCTAATTTAGTGCTTATTTAATAAGTTTTTTTTGTTATCTATCACGGAAAAACCAAAGTCTGCTGTGGTATTTTGATGTCCTAATTATACAGTGACAACTTATTTTAATAAAAATAGTTTATATCTGAAGCGCAAGTTTTATCGATGAATTTAAATATAGTATCTTCATTTATTTTTATTTGATATATATTTATGTGTCAGTTGGACGACAGTTGCTAAGGCACGTGTGTATTAAGGTACTATTAATGTTGTAACTTACCTTCTTAGGGAAGAACATCTTCGGTTTCCCCGTTCCCGAGTAAGAAGTGTAAGAAGTCATGTTGTTGACTTGTGTCAAAACCATAATTCGGTTAGAAGCACACACCCTAGCACGATCAAACACAACCCGAATCTTGCAATGCTCGTAGCATATGTATTTCCCTTTTCGTTTTCTAGAATTTTCGATGGTCACGTGCTCTACTGCGAGAGTAAATTGATAGTAACGTTTTATGATAATATGATTACGGTTTAGCACACGTTGAGTTCGCGTCGAAAGTTTTTGCACGGCTTGTTTTTGGTCGTAGTAAAGTTTGAATCCTTGATCGCGCGCGTCCACGTCACCGCCTTGCCGGCTGTCACACACACGCAACTTGCAGCCGTATTATCGAACTGCATTAAAACATATTACCTACGATAGCAATAAATTACTAAACACGCATACAACAACGCATCACATTTTAACCTCGCGACAGGTGCGATAGCGCGACACTCTCCGCACGCAAGTTTCTTTCCAAACTGAATTTTCGTCGGCCAACTGTTGCTTTTATCAATTCATACCGCCTCCTCCCGCGGCCCGCCTCCGTCTCTTTCCCTCACATTCGGCGGTTGAGTAAAACGATAGCACACGCTTCTCACTCATACACGGACAGCAGCATGTACTCACATGTGGCATACGGACTGGTGTAGCCTGTTGCCGTTGTAGAGTCACCATCAATGTCATAACAACCTTAACAAACGGGTTTGCCGCGATTATCGAAGACTGATAACAATTCTTGACAATTAGATAAATCTATAAATTACTGACGAAACGAGGAGGTACTTAAAATCTAGATTCAACTGCTATAATAATAAAACTAATCAACGTCGATTTTGAATTTGTGAAATTTAAACAAAGACATCGTTTGGTTAGGAAAGTTTGACGACAAAGGTTATAAATCATATTGTAATGTGACTTTGTATGTGTTTTATGGTCGATAAAGCAGTAAAGTACAATAAAGGGGGAGTCGATGGCGAGGGGCATTCACAATGAGCTAAGATGCTACCACCGTTACGTACTTATGTATCATATTGCGTCGCAATTTCTTTTGTGCTACCATTTTGGGAGACGCAAAAAGAGAAAATCTGGTAAATTCATGGATATTGTTTTTATTTATTATCTTTTTGATCACTATCAGCACTTAAAGTTTTGGCAAAAAAAGAGTTAATAAAGAAGAAATATAGAGATGAAGTTTGTTTTGATTATTATCAATAGTATGGGCGGTTTTTTGTCATTTTTATAGAGATAAATAAAAAATTAACATGTGTTATATTATATCCGTTGCGGTAGGAATATGAATTTAGCTAACGATTCACCTGACCTTGACCAGAAAAGGGCCTTTTAGTACCTAGTCTAGAAAAGTTTGGCTCCATCTCCCTTTGCTTGCTTGATTTATTGATTGCAAATTGCAATGCTTACAAGGATGGAAGATGAATGAACTATATGAAAAGTAAATAATTTTCAAAAATATTTTTTTGGGAAAGAAAAATGTTGAGTGCGAATTGGACTTAAACCCACGTCCCAAGGATAAGATCTCCTGGTGCTCTAACCAACTGAGCTATCGCCTTTAAGTCAAGCGGCGAAATTTCTCATTCCATTATCCTTCACCTTTCCAATCATCTTCCCTGTATGAAAGATGATTTGAGAAACCAGTGAATGCGGAGATGACATAACAGCCAATGGAAAAAAAAAACAAGAATTATATCTAACATCTAGTTCCACAGCTCTTTAAACCAAACAACTGATTTGACTTACTAAAGTGTCACCCTCTGAACGAGTAGTTATTTGATCATTTTAAACGCAGTTGCTCAAAGGGCGCCTAATATATTTGTCTGAAAGCTGTGGTCATAGGATGGCGCCTGCGTGTGCGCAGAAATAGAAAGCAGTGACACATTGTCGGCAGCCCAAAGCCAGTTGCAGTCATGGATGACGAAATGACGGGGCTCGTAAGCTTGGGGGTTTATAAATAGAAAACAAGCGTCAGTAACATTAATTTAAATGTGTCTTTTTAAATTAACTTTACTGACACTGCTAGAGATTCACAGTGCAGAGTAAAATTTGCTTCAACATTTTTAAAATTAAGAAATAACAAAAGATTAATATAACGTCTGCCTTGTCATCAGTCTGCATATGCTCTAGCGAGACTTTACTTAAAGTGCGAGGAAGAAGAGATTTAGGTCAAGCAAAATATTCTACGAGTATACTTACTACAACGCAACAGTCAATACGCACAATAACTTTTCATGACCTACGACCAGTCGGAGTTACGTTAATGAGTATTTGATCATTAGCTTTAATGAATATGAAATCATAAAAATCTTGTTCCTCTTCCTACAACTTTGACACGTTTCAGACAATCTATTCTGTTAGCCAACGATCGATATTTTGAAGTATCGGATGTTAGTACAACTCTCGATGTCAGTGACAAGTACTGACAAATATCTGTCCTACGTCGATGTGAAGCCATACAGCCTGACTTAGCCATGGTGGTAACTCAACGCCAAGTCGTCCGTCACATTCAGGCACGCAACCATTCAGACCGACTTACTGGTCTTCGCAACAAATCGACTCACTGGTCTTTGCAACTGGCCGACTCAAAGGCCTTTGCCGCACAAATCTCCTTCAAACGCATTAAGCATGATTTTACATAGTATTTTTCAAGCAGGACTTAGCATTCAATCCAAGCAATATCAACGTAAATTTCTCCATTTTTTGACATCACCAACACTGTTAAATGGTACAAATTCGATTTATAACAATTGAGCACGTCTTATTCAATGAATTGGGCTGTATTCGAGTAGACAATATTTATTTATGACGCAGGTACTAGAATTGAAATGTTATGTTTAATTAGCTGTTTAGTACTTTTACGTTTAAGTCGTTTACTCGGTGTACTTGTGAAGATATTTTTATATAGAAAAGATCGGTGCTTGTCATAGTTTGTCGTTTCTTTAACGGCCGGTTTGGTCGAATGGTACTGGACCTTTTGATCAACGGGTCCTGGGTTTTTTCCCGGACGAGAATTATATTTGTGTAAAAAAAAATAGATTTTTGCTCTCGGGTCATAGGTATTTGTGTTTGTCTTTGTGAATGTTCCAAGGGACCCACGACACAGGGTAAACCTTAGTGTGGACCTTTGAATGGGTAGCGTTTATTTATTCCTCAAAAACCGTCCAAATACAAATTCTTCTTTACAGGATAGGTTATTGTATGAAGGTACATTAGCTCTGTATGTATTTCGATTTTTGTTATCTCATTGTAATTTTTCGTGTCATATCTTTTGCACAAGAAGTACATCTCTGACCTTTAAGGTGGTGAGCAAGATAGGACACGAAAAGGATTATGTATCGAATGTCAGTACCGAGTCGCCCCTTAAGTTACCTAATATAAACCTTTATGGGTTAGTTACCTCTAGCAACTAACCTGTAAAAGTTGGTTATGCGTTAGGCTAGAGTTGCATTACTTAAAACTAGCTTTCCGCCCGAGACTTCGTTCCCGTAGGATTTTGGAAAAAATATGTAGCCTATGTGTTAATCTAAGGTGTCAGCTACCTCCATACCAAATTTTATCAAAATTGGGTCAGCCGTTTGAGCGTGGAAGAGGAACAAACAACCATACAGCCAAACTTTATTTGCCTTTGTTTTTATACAAATTGTGTTTTTTTTTGGAAAAAGTTTTTAAGCGGAAAAGTTATGGAATATGCCTGCAATATCAGATAGATTACAAACAGATGTCCGAGCGAAGAGTCGGTAAACCCAAATCTTGGGCGTCTTATTTTTGTCTAAATCTACCCTTACCTGAGGACAAATCTTAGTAGAATACTTGATGTAAAACGAATTCCCTTTAATGCAACACGTCACTGTCTTTTTAAACTTCATTTTTCACTCACAAGTAACGTTTAGACACGTATTAGCAACACTTTAGTTGCACGCGACTGAGCAAAAGTGCAACTGTGTCGCTACGTCGAGAAAATCTGCTTCATCAAAAAAATCGACATATATAAATATGCGAATCTGCACTTCGAGTGATTGTATTATGCAACGTATTTATTTTACTGTTTTGTGGAGTATCTTTCTTAAAACGACACGTTTGCTCCGATATTTGGGTAATCGGCTGTTTGGTTTTAGCAAAAATTATTCAGTTTGTTACAGTCAAGAGCAAGTAACGCTGGGCAGTTAAGTACGGCTGCCTGACTCAACTTTTTTATTTTTTATTATAAGATGGGTTAACTCTTGACCTCAATCTTGACCATAAGGTCAAAGATGAGGTCGACGATGGAGCGAGTTAACCCAGAAAATGCCTATAAAGGCACTGGTACTCCTAGGCACCGACGGAACACAGCAAGCTGTTTGGCGTCGGACTTCGGTAGGAGGGTGGTCGCGAACCAGACGGCCCTTTACAGAGCCTACCACACCGCATGAGACCATAGGACGACACCTCAGGTCCAGAAAAAAATGAAGTGTCGTTGCCTGGGATGGATTACTAGGAGGCAGGTCTCATTTGTGTTTCCTTAGTCGCCTCTTACGACACCCACGGAAAGAGATGGGGTGGTGTTGTTCTCAACCGATCACCACACGGTTCGATTCCAAAATCATACTGAAATGATTTACAAGTAGGTATTTTGTGAGGAGTCTGGGTGTTATGTATTTAGTAGATCAGTTATCTAACACTAGCCTAGTACAAGCCTTGCTTAGTTTGGGGTTACTGGCGCTGCGTGAGTTGTCCACAAATATTTGTAAAAAAGGCTAGTACAGAATTTCTGATTATCTGTTAGACAAGCAACCATGGGAATAAATTGCTCAGCTCCAGAGTTATTCAAATATTAAGTCAATTAAAATTAGAATTAAGAAAATTTATATGATTGACTTAAAAAGAGCGACCCTCGGAGTTTCTTGCCTATTCTTCTCCTGAGGAAGACTGCACCTTTGCGAATAGGCGCCAATTCAAAAATGCTAATGTGATTCACTATTTTGCTCAATGATTTACATAGATTTTGCTAATGTGTTTTTATGACGTTTTCAAAAAATATGTTCTATGAAAATAAAGTATTTTTGATTTGATTTTATATTTACTTACGTACAAAGTGCTATACACCTTCAAATATTAATTAGTAATTACACGAAAAGCGCTACGTTTTAATTACTCTACAGCAGGGGTCACCAATTAATTTCGCTCGGGGTCCGTTTGAAGAAATGAAATGACCACCGCGGTCCATTTTATGGATTTTTTAAAAATAAAACAATTGTAATTACGGAAATAACAAAGGTATTTCGCAATCCGCAAACTCTTTCTCGCTTGTTAGCTCGTTACTTCGCCCGGCCGTTTTCGAATTGACTTCAACAAAGATAATGCAGGGATAAATTTTTATTAAATTGCTAAAAGTTAATAGTTATTACAACAATCTGTTTCTATCTTTTAAAAGAAATTCTATCTTTTTTATTCGTTGATGTGTCACGAAGTGCTCCGTTCAGCACTGTACAACCGCGAAGATATAATGACGTCAATGCAACCGTTTATGCACTTTTGCAACGGTGCAGGTGCACTTGGATTTTTGAATAATTTGTGCTAATTTTCTATTAAAATTCAAACTTTTTCTCTGAAGATTGATATTTCGCGGAAATACTGAAAAAAAAGGTTTAAAGTTTATATGAAAGAAAATAAAAAAAATATTGTTTTTGGGACTCGTTACCAGGACCTCAGTTTGTTTGGTAAAGTTTAAAATCCTCAAAATTACATAGGTAAGATTTCCACCGGAGGAAAACGGGGAGGAGACTTATGCTCATTAATGGGATACATTAAGCTGAATAAGAAGGAAGACATATGATGAAGCTCTTTGATGAAGGAAAGAGGGCGAGCGCGAAGACGTTTCAGCGCCCAGTTAAATATACGGATATGTTTTTTTTTAATTATTATTATAAGATGGGTTAACTCTTGACCTCAATCTTGACCATAAGGTTAAAGATAAGGTCGACGATGGAGCGAGTTAACCCAGAAAATGCCTATAAAGGCACTGGTACTCCCACGCACCGACGGAACACAGCAAGCTGTTTGGCGTCGGACTTCGGTAGGAGGGTGGTCGCGAACAAGACGGCCCTTTACAGAGCCTACCACACCGCATGAGACCATAGGACGACACCTCAGATTCAGAAAAAAATGAAGTGTCGTTGCCTGGGATGGATTACTAGGAGGCGGGTCTCATTTGTGTTTTCTTAGTCGCCTCTTACGACACCCACGGAAAAAGATGGGGTGGTGTTATTCTCAACCGATCACCACACAGGGGAGAATATGTCTCAAATTAAATGCATAAAAGTCAAAATTCAAAATGTTGTACTGCCATAATACGGGTTATAACAACAATACATAGATTACTTTACTGGGTCCCCGCACTAGGTGAACCTATGTAGTTTAATCCTGGTTTGAACACTGATGGTGACAGCGAGCAATCCAGATTACGAAAATAAATCCATTCAAAATTAGAAGTATTAGAATTGCTTTTGAATTACCACTTAATAAAGTTTTACGTTATCTGTGAAATTATGCTAAATTCTAAGATACTGAGTCAGGTCATATCTTCAACACTAGGACCAGATTTCTTGAAGTCTCAGATCGTTTTGTAATCACAATCGCTGTATGCGTCACCACAAAATATTCCTTACCGAAGATAACATTGCAGCTTTAACAGACTTTTTGTTGGAAACCTAGTCATTCCTTTACAGTTTTTGAGAACCCTAATCTAACCATTAAATGATAAAAAGAAACTTCTACGAACACACTCCTGTTGACGTTTCGTCATTGCGTTCCGTCTATAGATTATATCAGTTTGTAGATAATATCTTATGGAAATGCGCCCTTTGTTATCTGAAGAAATATTCCAATCGGTAGTATACTGGGTATTTATTTTGTTAACTACTAAAACAGTTTGAAAAGTATGCTTTGATTTACATTGCTGTTTTCTGTAAATGCGCAGAAGAAGATATGGTTCACAAGCATGCTTTAAACTTTAAACGGATTAAGACTGAAAAGAAAACGATAGAGGTTTAGTTGAATAGTGCCAGGACAATGGTTTTTATCTAGCCTACCTACTTATGGACAAAGAGCGTGAAATATATTGCTTGCTAGAAGATGCCCGGTATTTAATTTTCTTCGAAATTTCGAAAAACTCAGACTTCATACTTATCTATCTACCTACATAGTTTAAGGATACACTGTGTTCAACTTCCTAAGTCCGTGTTTGGTTCGAGGGTTTCATTCCAATCTTCTTTATTTATGTAAGTACATTTATTTTATTAAACCCATATTGTGTTCCACTGCTAAGCAGAGGCCTGCTCTCTATCCTGCCATCGTATTCTCGCCGCAAACTACCAGTTATTAACTTATTATTGGAAGTATCAAAATTGTCGCACCATGTACTGCGCGGTCTAACTTGGCGACGAGGAAGCGACGACATTCATCATTTTGAATGTATCAAATAATATAATGGGTTTTAAGGTATTGTAGTGGCAAACAGAAGAAACACTAGCATTTAGCTAATCAGCTAGAACATTTTAATTCCATGCTTCAAGAACATTATCGTCAATGTATATTAAAATATCACCATCGAAACCTGTCTTTAAAATGAACGTAGTTACAAAATCAGGGGTTCAGCGTTAGACTCGCCTTTGTTCTGCTTTAATGTAAAGCACTGCATTCCACACACAGCACGGTAATTAGTTTAAAATATTTGCCCTGAAGCGTGTTTACGGTTTTCCGTGAGCTAGCCAGACTCTGTTTTGAAATTAATCTCCTTAATCCTAAGAGCGCTATAATTATTGTCGTTGTAGCAATGTCCATTCTATACCATTTTGACACATATCTTTCAGTTCCCTATAAGTTGACACTCCCATTTTTTTTCAACTGGTCGCTGAATCGTCTTCTCTTTCGCCCTCTTCCCTCTACCTCTCCTTCCTTCCACCTGACCTTCCATAAGGACTTTGGAAAAATCATCATGTATAAGTAGATGATCAATTGAAATTAATGAATAAGTGATTTACATAGAGTTTTGTTCATTGAGTTTGACTCTCTGACGTCAAGCTGAAGAGCTGCCTGTAAAAGAGAGGCTGTCTTCGATTGCATTGAAAAGCTCTGGAGTAATGTTAACTGGATATGATCCAGCGAAGACAGCATTGAATTTAAGCAGCCTTGGGAATGAAACACTTTAAAAATTAAGTATGCTTAAGAATCACCTATAGTTCTTTCACTGTTGAAGGCGTCGGGTAATCAGGAAATTGCCTGGACTTTAATTCCTAAAGGACTGATCCCTGAAGCAGACATACAATAAATACGGTAATATGAAAGTACATAAATACAGTCATAATTTCTGCAAACGAAGCGTTTCCTTCAAGATGCAGTTTTAGTGCATTTTCCCACGCATGTGCTAGCACAGGGTCCGATTACACTGATGCAGTGATACTGATACGATACGTGATAAGTGATAACGATGCGTAAATATTGAAACTACGCATGAAGGTGTTCCAGACGTCAAGTAGTCAAACAAAAAAAAAACAGGTAGATCTTTAGAATCTATGCCATCCAAAGATTTAGGCGACAACTAGCGACCCTCCCAGGATGTACTGTACATTGCATACCATTAAACCTTCCGGAAAAAATCATTTACGTGATGGCAAAAGCCGTTTCAAAATCCTTTGCGCGGTTAGGGGATAAACAGGCAGACACGGAGGGCGATTTCCTTTTATGCTATGTTATAATTAAACAGAAGAAAAGAAGTACTCAATCAATATAAAATCAAACATAAAATTATGTCGAGGGTAAAGTCCATCTATTAAGAACTTTAAACGCAGATGATTGCGATAGGTAGTCAAATATTATGAATTGTTTACAATCAAGTCACGTTTCACGTATAATGCTGCAGCGCGAATGTTGCAGTTTTATAATAGGATGAAAATTAGACGAATCATAAAAAGATAGGTAACTTTTAACAAAAAAAGTCGTCCTTTAGTCTCATGGGGTGTGGTAGGCTCTGTAAAGGGCCGTCTGGTTCGCGACCACCCTCCTACCGAAGTACGACGCCAAACAGCTTGCTGTGTTCCGTGGGTGCGTGGGAGTACCGGTGCCTTTATAGGCATTTTCTGGGTCGACCTCTTCTTTGACCTTATGGTCAAGGTTGAGGTCAAGAGTTAACCCATCTTATAATAATAAAAAAAAACATAGGTACACTTCTTTCTAAAAGAAAGGAACGTTTTAGATTTGATTGTTTGTTTGTTTGTTTACATTGAATAGGCTCTGAAACTATTGGACCGATTTGAAAAATTCTTTCACCATTAGAAAGCTACATTGTCCCCGATGGACATAGGCAACATAATTTTCCCGAATTCCCACGGGAACGAAGTCCCGAGCGGAATGCTAGTGTATTTATAAGAAAACTAGTGCACGTGCATTTCGACCTATTTCTCTTGGGGAATGTTTTTTAGTTTCGTGGGCTGATTGACATCCTAAACTTCCACACGTGTCCAAGATGGGATATTTCTAATTACCATTAAAACATAGGTATCACTCTTACTAGTTTTTCGGAAAATTATGTAGTCTATGTGTTAATCCAAGGTAGGACACCGCCATACTTACTAAATTTTATAAATATTGGTCCAGCCGTTTCAGCGGGACAGAGTAACAGTTAAACATCCATACATCCATACAAACTTTCGCGTTTATAAGTATTAGTAAGGATAAGTATGTTATCTTTGTTTATTAAGTGAACTGTTTGTATAATAACAGTATAAAGTGAAGACTTCCAATCTCGCCACATAAGCTTACTGAGTAAATTGTAAACATTTCCCGTGACAGCGCCATACGACACGATAGCAGCACGTGCCCTAATAAAACAATAAAAAAAAACAGGCTGTGTAAATGTCACGTGTCGTGTAGTTTTTTAAATAATGAGTTGTATATCGATTTTAATGTTTCGAAATTAGAATTCAGATTTGAATGTATGCAATTAATTTATTTTTACCATTGCCCCTCGTAAAAGGGTCCGTTATTCTTCAACAACAGTGAATAAAACGCTGTTTATTTAACTGAGTGAATAAAACATTTTGAATTTGGAACATGCGCAAATATACGGATTTCAGTAAGAAAACAAAAGAAAATGTGCAAGGAGGTTGCATACTCTCGCTATGAAAAATTTGATTTATAATTAGACACAGAGTAATTATTTTCTCGTAGTCAATGATAAAAAGTAGAGTACACGTGAAAAAAAATTTCATCTCGGCTTTTGTATCCCTCGATCCGCTCGGGATTCAACTTTAGAATTCTTCGCTCCTCTCGGGATACAACTCAGTGCCTCGAAAAGAATTCACCTTTTTTCACTTGTTGGGTAATCTACTATTTCATCTCTCCCGCAAAATCAGAGAGCAAAATCGTTGTTTGCTCTCTGCATTTTTTAAGCGAGAGAAAAAATGATTTGAATTTGGAACACTAACTTGAAATGACTGTGTGCAGCGATTTGTTCTGAAACTAATATTATAAGCTTATCAAATCACGAAATTGTATACTATTTATTGAAATCAAAATTACAAAAATGTGTTAAATAAGTATTTATCGTATAAGGTAATAAAAGGTTTTTAATATAAATTCTAATAAACAATGTAGTTTTCTAAAAAATCTTTTTAATTTTGTAAAAATGTTACAAAGTGCAATTTCTGAACGCAAACTATAATCCTGGCCACTTTTAAAAAGTATATTGCTTTCGTTATTTATCTTTTAGGTGAAAAGTTATGTGTTTAACACGAGAGCAAGTTTTTTTGATCTCGTGCTCTTAAATCACTCGCTAGGCTCAGTAGTCTTCTTTAGATTAAAATCACTCGCTACGCTCGTGATTTAACTGTAGACTACTTCGCTAGCTCGTGATTTAAAGATTGCACTCGGGTAGCAAAAAACAACTTTGCTCTCTTGTTGAACAAATAACTATTATAACAGCCATAAAATCGTATTCTTTTTTAAATAACACCATAAAATTGCTCCAGTTGTCATCTGACAAAAATATAAATCATTAGCATGTCGCCCGGGACTTCGTTCCCATGGGAATTTACGAAAAATTTTGTAAGGATAATACTGTAGCATTCTAATGGTGAAACAATTTTTCAAATCGGTCCAGTAGTTTCGGAGCCTATTCAATGCAAACAAACAATCGAATCTTTCTTCTTTATAGTATTAGTGTTAATGAAGTCTTCATGAAGCTATTGTTTCTCAAATGATTGAAAATTGTTTGGCCTCTTACGAGAAGTAAATCGTAAAAGCGTAGCGACATATTCTGTTCTCGATTTTTAATGCTAACTCTAACCTAAAACAGAAAACCCTTTATGGGCCTTTTTACATATTATTCGAACGGCAAGGCACGACAAAACAGAATTTGTATTACCATTGTCTTCTATTTTCCCAGCTTCTAGTATCACTAGCGCATAGGAGGCAATGGTAATACAATTTTACCGTGCTGTTTTCGTATTATAAAAAGGCCCAATACTTTTTTTTAAACTTAATAAGTTTCGTCCATTATTTTTCGCATTGACGCTTACAGAGGACGAGTAAATACCGCCTACTTATAAGAAATTATTGATAATACTTTTAAACAGCTGTCTGAATGAGCAGTGAGTAAAAACAAGTCCACTATTAGTACAAATGGGCTGTTTAACAATACGACGCGCATGCGCAGGTGCACTTGTACGATTCAGCGGGTGTGTGACAAAACAAGCTGACTTGAAGTTAAATACTAAACATACATATTATAATTACAATTATAGATATAAGGAGACGGAATTAGCTAGAGAGAAAAAAGTATGACTTTACATCACATAAAACTGCAGGAATCTTTCGCACAAAATGTGAGACTGAAAGTTAATAAAAAATAAACACCACACATAGTCAAGATTTTCCCTTGGCCTACACTAAGATTACCGTGGAACCCTTGGAGTATATACAAAGACTGACACGAACAACCATGACCAGAGAGTAAACACCTTTTTCACACAATTATTTGCCCGACCGGTAATCGAACCCAGCATCCATCGACCCAACCGCCAAAATTGTGAAATTTTAAATTTTGAACACTTCATTCAATGGCAAACTTAAATTGAAAAACCGTTTAACTATATGTATTAATCGCATAATATTTACATAGAAAATCCATCTTATTTTTATACCACGGAATTAGAGCTCATGTACAGGGGCAACAGCACATCATGCTATCCAAAACTGTCTTTCTTCAATCGATTTTCAATTGTATCCCCAAGTATTAGAGTTTACTATCCGTTGGGGAAATTTGACAGTTTGTGGTAACCTGATGTTGACTGTAAATGAACAGATCTGAATTTGTAGGAAGCTCAAGAAAGTGCGCAAGGGAATAGAAGAAACCCGTGTAAGAAACGCGCGCACCTCCCAAGATTCAGTCTGGTTCGTTTGACCAAAAGGTAGCTAGGACCAGGGGCGATAGAGCTCACAGACGAAGTCACACACAGGTGTAAAGATGGTTATATAATATTTATTATGTAACCCTAATCATAACGCGAAATATTTGCAAATTTACTCCGAGATAGGAAACTACAACAGAACCAGCTGTGGAATATGGTTTAGTATTTAGTTTACTCTTAGATCTAATAATAATGACCAAGTACTGATGTAATTACATGGGGTGGCTTCAAATTAGTTAGGGAAACTTTAGGGGCTGATTCTCGTCATGAAACTGAACAACTTTCCGTAAAGAACCAATAAGAAATTCTCATTTTTTTTCTCTTGTACCCGGTTCGATACGATACCTGGTTCAACTAAGGCAATTATTTAAAAATGTATAAATGCAGTTTAAATTGTTTAAAAATTAAAATTAAATCTTCTTTCAGTAAAATGTCCCATCTCCAATAATATACAATAATAAATAGTGCCTTTATAGGCATTTTCTGGGTTAACTCGCTCCATCGTCGATCTCATCTTTGACCTTTATGGTCAAGATTGAGGTCAAGAGTTAACCCATCTTATAATAAAAAAAGAATAAAATAAAAAAGTTACGGCATAGCCGTGGGATGTCTTGTACATATTTTAATACTCATTAAATACCTCTGATATTAGCAGAATCACGAAACTCGTGGATGTCATTTTATCAAGAATTGAATCGCATTTGAAAGTAGATATCCTGTATGAAATTAATATTAAATCCGCGAATGTCAAACTCAAAGTATCTCCTCCTTTCCTCCTCAAATCCCCTATAAGGACAACTTTATATGTACGACGATTTCCTTTCTGGGATAGTGCGTCTGAACGGGATATCCCAATAGACTGGCCATAAAGTTATTTGTTTAAGTTTAGTGCCTGCCCACGCGCAATGCGTGCTCCTATTGTTTTTATTGTGCCGTCATTGGGCACTTCCATCTTGAAATTAAGGTTTTATTAAGGCCTCTTTAACTGGATCCCTGCATGTTCATACAGTACGCATTATTTATTGAAAGGAAGCATCGTCGTCTGAATTAATCAATTAAAGGCAGCTTTGCAGCTCAAGTAATTAAAGGAGCAATTTCTGTACCCTAGTAATGGGGGAGCTATACAGGTGACTTTTTAATCACCGGCCAAATTTTTCTTATGGTGTCAGTAACGTTGATAGAACGTAAGTAAGGAGAATTTTTTTTTTTTCTTTTTAGATTTTGATACCCCTTTTTAACGTTTTAGGCCATTATTGTAATAACGTCTTGATCTATACTTAAGTATTGATTGTCTCTTTCTCTTACTATCAAAATTACAAAGACGACTGTTACTTAAGAATAGATCAGAGACTTGAGTTGCGTTTCGTAATATTAGAGGATGAATTTTGTAAATCGCAGAAACAAATTGTGTTGAAAATGAAAAGTACTACCAAGTTTAAAGTCAATTGGACGATGTTTTTTTTTCCATACAAAAATTTTCATTTATTTTCATGCTTCAGACGATCTAGCTTGAAATTTTTGTATGAAACGATATAAAACAAATAAATACGGGTCTGTTAAATTTTTATTAAATTTACGTACTTTTTTGCTACTGATTCAAAAATCAGCTTGTTGAAATAATCCATAAGTTATTCCAGCATTTCTAATCAAAGAGCATTAATATAAGAGCATTTCTGCTTTTTAACCGACTCCAAAAAAGGAGGAGGTTTCTCAATTCGACCGATTTTTTTTTTATTTATGTCCGCGGATAACTTCGTCGTTTATGAACCGATTTTGATTATTCTTTTTTTGTTGGAAAGGGAGTATCCCAAGGGAGGTCCCATGGTAAGGAAACCAAGATCTGATGGTAGAATCCTGAATAAATTGAGGGAAACTCTCGAAAAAAAATGTCTTTTTGGGATTGAAGTCGGTGACTCTTACGTTTTTGACGTGGAAAATTATCTAAGAGCATTTATGCTATTTTATAATAAATGCAGATTTCCGCACAAGGAACACCGACCTACAAGTAGACTTATTCAATGAATAAGAAAAAGTTTGTCGATTTCAAGCATTTGACACCGGTTAGGCTCGGTGTCATCCGATCGGATGACGCGGCGCCGCCGGACGGCTTTTTTACCGCACGGATCATTGAAACATTGAAATGAAAAATTATTATTTTTTTGGGTTAACGGTTGTGTTTTTAAAAATAAACATATTCATGTTTCAATGATCCGTGCGGTAAAAAGCCGTCCGGAGCCGCATCCGGGCCATACGTCCGTGCCGTATCGGGTCGCCAATCCTGTGTAGTAAATAATTTGCCGATAAGTTTTATCGAAGCTAGACACTTGTTGAGTCATTCGCGTGTATCGTAGGTATGCTTGGGCCGTGCTTCATTTGAAAACTAAATAGACTTAGCGATATGTAAATGTAATATAAAGTGTAAAGTAAGCTAAAAATAATGAAATCGTTCTGTAAATAACTTAATCCCTTCGAACACCGGAAGTTTTGGCGCCCGAAGAAATTCCCCTACGTAAAAGGATGGAGGATTGACAATCCTGGATTGTTCTCACGAAAATTAAGTTTGAAATATAATAAAATGTTAATACAATAAAATCTTCTTATAAATATATAAAAGGAGAAACTGACTGACATATCAACGCACAGCCTAAACGTAGGCACTTGAAATTTGGAAGGGACGTAGCTTAGGTACCGTAGAGGTGCACTAAGAAAGGAATTCCCGAAATTCCCACGGTAACGGGAATTAGCGGGAAAATCCTTTTGTATGAAAAATCTAAACCGCTTAAGTTAGACGCTTGAAATTTGGCATGCAGATACCTTTGTAAACTTAAAGCTTAGTTTCAACAGGATATTGCAAAATTCCCACGGGAACGGGAGTTAGCGGGAAAAAACTTCACGCGGTTCCCGAAGTTCACGCGGGCGATGCCGCGGGCGGAAAGCTAGTGATTCATAAAATCATTTATTAAGTAATGGCCAGGTCCTGGATCATATTAATACGTACCCAGAACTTGAAAAGCTTTCGCGCAATGAAAAAATTAAGTATGTATTGTTTTGTAACAAAAATGTCAGTCGTGATGTGCTGATGTTTGCATTATCATTATCACTTAACAAGTTACATCTGGCATGTAAGACTATTTACTATGCTATGCTTAGTACTTAGTTTGACTTAACCTTTAAACAACTCCAATGTTTAAGTATAAAACACAATCAGTTACCTACAAAGAGGTACCTCAACTGTTATTACACGTGTTCTTTAACAATAGATCCTACAAAGAATTTCTATTTTTATATCCAATAGGTTAATCTATTGAAAAACAAAGAATATTTTATCAATACTTGGAAACTATGGAAATGTATCTTCCGGTGCTATAAACCGATGTTATTGTATCTTTATCGGTTCTTGTCTTGACAGACGATGACAATCTTATCTGTGCGTACAATAAAATAAAACAGTATTCTAACTAAGTGTAACTTTGTATTTCATTATAAGATTTCTAACTTTAAGTAGTTTTAAATAGAAAATGATAACCTACAACGCATTTGTTATTGAGTGCTCATGACTTCACGAGGTAAATGGGAAGCGGTCAATTCAATTCTTGATAAAATGGCGTCCACGATTTTTGTGATTTTGCCAATATTAGGATATTTTAATGAGTATTAAAATAGAGAATGACGAAGTCGTCAATATCATGTAAAGAATCTTTCTTAGGGTTGTACTCTGTAGTACGTCAGATACTCGTTTGTGAGCAGCAGGGTCCTATAGGACGCGAACGTGTTGTTTTATCGAAAATAGGAAAATATTTTGCAAGTTTAGAATTAGAAGACAGGATATAATCTTGCAGTCTTTATCTGGGAGGACTACCATTGCTTTAATTGGTTCGAAGGCAATTTTGCCGTAAAAACAATGTTCGCTTACATGAGATATGGCTATGTACACTGAAAAAAATCGAGCCAATCAAGTATGACATTTTGCTTGTTAGAAAAATATATGACTGAATCATACAAGAAAATATAAAAAACGAAAATTGACGGTTCTTTGTCACAACAAAGCTAAAATGATTGATGGTATATCAAGTTGAATGTGTTGAATTTAATAAGTTTACTTTGTTAATGTCGAACTTGTCGAGACATGTTCATTTTGTGATCATTTACCAAGTTAGATCAATCAAGTTGCTTCATCAGTCCTACACATCACAATCAGTTGATCTAAATAAGATTTTTATTGACTGAAATATTAAAGCTTATTTATTTCAAATACAACAAATTTATTGATAGAATCATTTTATAATTCATTCATTCATTTAACTTTATAACAACAAACGCGCGCTTGATAATTTGAAAGATGTCAGTTGACAGTTCAATCATGCCAATGTTCGCGCGAGTTCAACTGTTCAAGTCCAAGCGTGTTTAGTTTACTTTGTTCTCGGCTATCGTGCGTGTCACATCGCGAGATATTTCTTTTTGATTATTATATATTACAGTGACTGTGTGTGATAGAAACTTTGTTGTATTGTGTATACCTAGTGTTACTAGAACGATGGATGAGGTTTTAGATTTGCTCACGGCCTGGGGGTTCCCGGAGCTTGGACCTCTTTTCGTAAGTAAGTACTTACCTACATACATATTTTCTGTTCCTAGAGTTGCGTTGCTACCCACACGTGAACTGGTTGTTAATTTTAGATGCTGCTATTACAACAATTCTATAAAAATGAAGTACTTAATGTACGGCCGGTTTGGTCGAGTGGTAGTGATGCTGCTTCTTGATTGGCGGTGGGTTCGATCCCCAGTCGGGGCAAATATTTGTGTAAAAAGCAGATGTTTGTTTTCGGGCCATGGGTGTTTGTGTTTGTCTTTATGTGTCTTCCAAGGGACCCACGACACAAGGGAAAACCTTAGTGTGGGCCTTTGAGTGTGTAGCGTTTATTTATTTATTTTACATATCTCTTGCTCTGTAAGTAGTCACTTACTTCCCTGAATGAGGGGGTGTATGGATATCATTACAGCATAGGTTTCAAAACCTACCATGTAATGTTAACATTACAGCATAGGTTTTGGAATTTGAAAAAAGAACTGTCATACTCCATACTGCAAGAAGTATATTTTTAAAAAATTACTTTTTTTTTCTCGGTATCGATTATTTACTCAAATCGGAATCGAGACAATTTATATTAGAATTTATGAAGATTTTATTTTTAATATCGAACTATTTGTTTCGCAGTCACATCATATGTTAGTTGATATCGATTTAAAAATCAAACTGGCCAGCACGATTTGACGCGCTTGCGTGCCATAAAATCGTGAAGAGTAAAAAAGGCAGTCGACTAGCTAGGCGCGAAATTTTAATTAAATACACATGTTTCTCTTTAATAAATGTTCATAGAAACCTGCTTTCTTGTTTTTTTACTTACCTCACAATCGATATGTAAAGCAGAGTGTTTATCTCGGGTGTAAGCATCAATTGCATACTCGGGCTAATTAGCGCCCTCGCTGCGCTCGGGCGCCAAAAACCTCGTATGCAATTGATGTCATACAGCCCTTGGTTAACAATCTACTATTATTTATATCAGTAATGTAGGTACGTAAAGGAACATTTTAGCAAATCAAAATTACCTACCTACTTGTGCTTCGCCCTCATAGTAAATCTCTCGCTCTGTCCGTCCTGTTCTGTATGATGTGCAATAAAGTATATTGTATTGTAAGTATGATAAATAAACACAAGTGTAAAGTGATCAATGATTTTAGAATTTGTGACGGTAAATATGTGATGTGAGTCCAACCAAGGTCCAACCCTTTTACTATGGTCCAACTCATATTTGGCTAGTTGACATTCTATTTATTAGTATTTTTTCTGCTAATATTACAGAAAACCAAATAAACATTCAAGCTCTAGCAGCGCTTACAACTGAAGACTTCAGGAAAATAATTCCTCAATTGGGGCCTAAGAGCCCTTTTTGTTCGGTGTTGGAAGGCGTGGGCTGCTGATTTTGCGGGTTCAAGCACAACCGACACAACCAATGAAGACATAGATTTGTCAAATATTTCTATTGTAAGTATTTAAAGCTCTTCTTCTTCTTATCGTGTAGGTATAGTCAGGTATGAGGCAAACTTGGCTAACCCTGGTGTCAGAGTTTTCAAACCGCACGATGGCCTCTGACTTGGTTTTAACGACTGAAGTCAATCGACAACAGCCAGGACCGACAGCTTAACGTGCCCTCCGAAGCATGGAAACGCTCGTGGTAAATTGCCTCTTTTGGTCACCCATCAGGTTCCCTGTCTCTGTGTGCGTTGCTTAACCTCACTGATCGGTTGAGATCAGCGAGAGCCATTGGGCTACGAGCGCTTCAGTATTAAAGCTTACTGTAGGTACCTATCTCCTAAAAAAGGCCACTTTTTGCAAAAATCAAGCTAAAAATAAAAAGTGTACTTATTGTTTTAGATTTACTGAAATAAACAGGCTTAACAAATACCTATATATAAGATTTAATTTCTGAATGAAAACAGATCACAACTTAAATTTCTATTCATATTTTTTTTATTGATTGTGCTAGTTTGGTTTGAACCAAGAAAAAGCACATACTTATGTATTTATTTACCCTATAGATTGTCAGAGTAAGGTGTTCAATGAATGCTAGCTAGTTGATTAGGTATATATGATTAATTCTGATGGACATATTTCAGGACCTTCCAGTACTGATTGATGAATATCTGCCTACACATGATACAAGTCTCGTAAGAGCAGAGAAAACGCAGCAGACTTCACCAACAAAATATACTAGTGTAAGGAACAATTTGATCAATGTAAAACAGAGTTGGAGACCGTGTTATTGTTAGTGTAATTATTGAATAAAAACAATTTATAATCACTCCTGCAATTATTATTTTTTAGAAATTATCATCCCTAAAATTAATTCCCTATATCTTTCCTGATAGTCCCAATAATAATACTTAATAGCTTTAAGCAAGATACCTGAATAATTTAACAATATTAATATTTTTACATAGTCAATTGAGTTTATTACATTAAATAAATGCTTCTTAGATATTATTAATTATCTTAATTCAAATATTGAAAAAACTTCATAGAACAAAATAAGTTGATATTTGATTCTAATGTCAAACAAAATCAAATGAATCAAGTTACCAATTTATAGTAATCAAGTTCTTTATTTGCAGAATACAATTACTTTATAAAATTAAGCATAGCCATTACTAAAACTACAAAAATACTTGATAACCATTACCGTGTTCGTTATAAATTCAATCAAAACACATGAGAGATCTGATAACCAAACTTAATTGAATTGATTATTTCTTTGTGTTATTATATCAAGACAACTTGTCTGTTTCTCAATCAACCTAACTTTATTTCCATAATCATATTACTTTATGCGCTCGTGAACAAACAAGTTCCTTGATAGCTACAAACGCTTTTTTTATCAAATTTATCAAGTTTTTTTTTCAGTGTAACAATAGTTAAAAACTAAAGTAAGTATATATATATATTATCGTTCGTGTCTTCAAGAGTTATCTTATGTTTTCTTATAAATTTGTAGAGTTATAAGCAACATTAGCATTAGTTGTTCGCCGTTTATAGCTCCACAGATCCACTTACCTCATTTTGAAAGCATGAGTGTAAAGTAATGTATGTTGCTGAAACGGCATGTGTCATTGATTATTTTATTAAGTTTAAAATGCTTATTAAATGTTATGTTTCTTGTTATTCGATTGAGGAAAGTATAATAATTGGTCAATCAATAAAGCGATGAATCAGTGCTCCTCGATTGCGATTATTGATAAATTAAAGTATGTAGGTTAGTAATATCGTAGCAGATAGGTACATTGACTTTTTAGAATAAAAATATTTATTTCTAATGAAATTCATATATAACTAAGTAGCTTTACGCAACTTACGTTTTGAGAGGTTGGTCGCGTTACGTCACGCACGGTACATTTTTTTAGTTTATAAATTAAATGTAAAATTCCCTATTTTGTGGTATCCTGGACGAGTATTGGCAACACCGACTCCGTGACACTGAGAAGTACTGTGCCATGTGGCACCTGACACGGTGGAGTGGGTGTCAGAAGAAAAAGCAAAAGATGTTAAAAGCAAATCTAAATCAGATTCTGATTTGCCTTTAATAGAATGCATTAAGAAATGGAACCGGAATCCATTCATAGATAAATAGTAATGAATGGATTCCGGTTCCATTTCTTATTAAATTTCCAAAGCTATTTTACTTTTAGAATTTAAGCCGAAAACTTTTTGCACATCACCTGTTACGTAACGGAAGGAAGGGGGGAGAGGGGTATAGGCTAAGCGTTACGGTGCCGTTACATGGAGGAGGAGGGGGGTTGAACTTTTGAAAATTTTGCGTTAAGTAATTTGTGGACAGCCCCCAAGATCTGTGCGTCTTGTATTTTCTGAGATTTTCTCACTTTGTTAGTTTTCCCTATAAAACCTAAGGCTCTCCTTCTGTAGACTCAAGTCTTGATCTATTGTCTCTTTCTCTCACTATCAAAATAACAAAGACAACTGCTACTTAAGTATAAATCAGAGTCTGAGTCGCGTTCTGTAATACGGACCAAAGACTCGCAAGGTTGCATAGTTACACATTGCATTTTCGGAATATCATTTTACAATATCACAGTATGTTTCAACTGAAAACTGAAGGAAATGGCCAATAAATCTTTAAGAACTGAGTTATGTGCTATCTGTTACACTGAATCATGGATTACTCAACTTTATGGCCTAGCCTGTAAAAATCTGTTTACTTTGTTACTAATGTATAGAGGCCAGTGTGTTAGGGAGGATCTAAGTGCGGTAAAAGTGGCAAAGTTTTGGGCAAAAAAAAACAACAGGTTGCACTCCGGGAGCGCCGGCAGAAGTGAAAACTTGAACATAAATATTACTTCCTTGCGGTCTACTTTCTCTCCGTCTTACGAATTTTCGATCAGGTCACGTGTCCTGACGCGAGTTTAATATTTTTTACCCATTCCAAAAAGGGTAAGTACAACAAAGAAGTTTTCACTTTCCTTCCGTCTTGCGAATTATCGATAAAGGTCACGTGTCCTGACGCGAGTTTTCACTTCAAAAATTGATTTGCAATCGACATGATAAAAAAAGAAGTGAATTAGTGCAGCCATAGAAATAAAAATCTTTTTGCGGTATAGCTTTTTTCCATTCTGGACTGGGAGTAAAAGTAAAACGTAGAATGTGCCAGCTGCCTACTCTTCCCAGGCATACTGTAAAACTCAGTAAATGGGACGCGAGGGTTTTGCTGTATTGTGTGTGTTTGCTGAATCCGTGGTCCGAGGACAATGTACCTACATTAAATATGTTCATGTACTAGTACAATATATGTTTTTTCGCATGTTTACACCATTCCTTTAATATTATTTTTATGCCAGTCAAAAACAACCTGCAACCTTTCTGTCTAGACATTTTTATCATGGTATTTAGTTTCAGAATAAAATTAGATTATACTTCATACCTGTACCTATTTAAAGATATTATTCTAAAAGATTCTTTGTAGGTACTAAAAAAATCGTGATTTTGGGTGGGGGGTTAGTATTAAACCTCACCACGTATCACCAAGGCGGAGACCCCGGTTAAAAAAACCGGCCAAGTGCGAGTCGGACTCGCGCACGAAGGGTTCCGTACCATCTATAAAAACGGCAAAAAAATCACGTTTGTTGTATGGACGCATTAAGGCGACTACAGCACCCGATAAAGGCAGCACACATAGGAATAGTGCCATCTCCGTCTCTCAACAGGCCTGGGCCAGCAGTGCGAACAGTGTCGATACACGAAGTTTACGGACTATGAAAGCGTGCGTGCGTAAAAACATGTTCGAAAGTTAGAAAAATGAGATTTATGGAAAGGTAACAGCTTAAATCGAAAAATGCATTAACTACATATCGAGAGTGTTCAATCACGAACATTTTTATAGCAAATTCAAGTTCCTGTGTCCATTTTACTATTGTTTTTACAGCTTAAAAGATACACAATATTGGGTATTTAGAGGTGACTTTGTGAGCTTTTTCTATCGAACCAAAAGTGCTGAATCATGTTTTCAGCAAACTACTTATCTAGTTTATGTCTTGAATATTACCGTAGTATTTTTTTTCTTCGATTTAATGCAGTGCGTCATGCTTATCTACGCATCATAAAATCGTAATTTAGGTGCTGTAGTCGCCTTAAGTAGTAAGTAGTATATTTAAGAAGTTCTTACAGTAATCATACTAATATTATAAAGAGGAAAGATTTGTATTTTTGTAGTTATGTATGTTTGTAACGAATAAACTCAAAAACTACTGGACCGATTTCAAAAATTTGTTCACCGTTAGAATGCTACATAATCCCAGTGTAACATAGGTTAGGTACATATTTTCCCGAATTCCCACGGGAACGAAGTCCCGAATGGAAACCTTGTAAGGAATGCATTCGTTCAGTTCTAAACACGTCAAATATCACTTCAAAATAGGATAACTTTATTTAGTCCCTAGATAAATAAACGTGAACGATTTAACAGTTTAAAAAAACAATATTTCAACTTCGGAATTCAGGCTATGTAAACAAACATACAAATATAGATAGAAGTATATAATAGTATAAACGAGAGAAAATATCACGAGACGAGCTTTCAAAAATGTGAAGATAAATATACCCAGATACTAGTGTTGGGAAGAAACAATATCGAATATCGATAACTATTTGTTTGACTATTTCGCATCGCAATTTTATGTCAACCTGCCCTTGTCCCCATACAAATTAAGCGACCAGCTGATTTGCCTTTGTACGGGCAGCCGATTTTTTAAAAATAATTTCATAAGTATAGGTTCCTTACGGAAAGTTGTTCTGTTTCATGGGTAGAATATTCCTCTAAAGTTTCGCTAACTTATTTAAAGTCAGCCTCATAGAGTAGTTACATATAAATTGTGTTTGTATTTGTTGCCTTTCTGCTTCGCATTTTTATTTAACAAACTCCGTAAATGTCATAAATGTGATGGAAGTCATGTTTCTAAGGGGAATCATGAAAGCAGTACATCAATTGCATACCTTCTAGTAATCTCGTAATGTAATCAAGAAAAGCAGAATGAAGTGAGTCATTTCAGAATGAGGTCACTGTGATATACCACGTTATTTCACGGCATGCGTTTCATTGATTTATAAAACAGTCCTACTCATCGGCTGTGGGTTTTCAGGAAACTGTCGTCGCGTGTAAAATATAAATATGAAAACGATATTGTTTTTATGACCTTTGGGGATTATTGATATTACGAAAATAGAAGTGTTACAATGAATTAGAAGTTAAATATTTTACAAATATTGATCACATATGTCGGTTATTAGATCTATTTACGTAGAATTTTGTAACTTTTTTGTATTTTTACACATGCCTTTAATGCGCTAACATGTGGTTCTAGAAAAAACAAACATGAAACAGCAGGTCTCTAATCAGATGAGCAAACTCACGAACATCGGGGTGAGTGGTCGAATTGATTACTTTTAAAGGTATCGACATTAAATTTTGTCTCATCCCTAATTTTGGTAATAATTTAATGGACTCTAAATGCCGTGAATGCCGGCCTGTTGTAGCCACTTGGCAGACACACAAAGGCTGCTTTGTAACCATTGATAATATTTATAACCACCTAAAGTTTGTTTACATTTTATTGAGTGAAAGTTTTCTCATGCGTTTATGGAGGTACTATGCAAGTCTATGGGTGTTGAAACCTATGACTGGTGCAGGATACCTACATATTGTCAAATCACACATTGTCTACCCACAAAATCATTTTAATACGTATAAAAACTCGTATACTATTTTTATTATTTTATTATAAGATGGGTTAACTATTGACCTCAATCTTGACCATAAATATCAAAGATGAGGTCGACGATGGAGCGAGTTAACCCAGAAAATTCCTATACAGACACTGGTACTCCCACGCACCGACGGAACACAGCAAGCTGTTTGGCGTCGGACTTCGGTAGGAGGGTGGTCGCGAACCAGATGGCCCTTTACAGAGCCTACCACACCGCATGACACCATAGGACGACACCTCAGATTCAGAAAAAAAATTAAGTGTCGTTGCCTGGGATGGATTACTAGGAGGCAGGTCTCATTTGTGTTACCTTAGTCGCTTCTTACGACACCCACGAAAGGAGATGGGGTGGTGTTATTCTCAGCCGATCACCACACGGCTATACCTACTTCATTTTTTGCAAAGCAATCCTCTCTAATCTTCTTTCTTATTATTTAAAATTGCAGGTCCTGACGCCCAGCCCATACCCTTGGCCCTACTGAAATTTGGTCCAAAGGTTCTTTTTGTAACGTAGTCAAGAAATAAGGAAGGATTTTACGAAATTCCCACGGGAACGAAGTCCCGGTCCTCCTCTAATTAAACAGTAAATAATAGGTACTATTCCAGCAACGTTGTTTTAAATTACATGCCTTTATAATGCAAGGTGGGATGCGAGAGATAGACCTAAAAAGTGAACAAACATTGTACAACATGCCCGGCTTAATGCTTTCTAGTTTAAGGAATTATTTTAGCTTCTTCTTCTTATCGTGTAGGTATAGTCAACCGCACAGTTTGAGTTTTCAAACCGCACAATGGCCTCTGACTTGGTATTATTTTAGCTGAAGGCAGCAAACTGTTACATACTACAGCCTCTGCTCTATCTACCCCTTAACGCTTATACATTGAATCATAGTTTCATTAATTTACGCCGCAGACATTGATAACAGAACTAAAGTTCAAAGATCTACTATTGAATGGCATTTCAATATACAATTAAAAGCATACTAAGCTTCACAATTTGGACTTTGTACAGCTCTTATTTCATACGTGTAAGGTTGAAAATCGTATGTCAACTGACTATTGTAAGCGTCTTTACAGTGTAAATTGTACAACCATTACGTCGACAGTTCTACTTTGTTTCTAAGAGTGCAGTTAACATGGGCCAGATAGCAGTCCTTTGTCGCGAGTCGCGCGCCGCTCCGGCGCCTGCGCAACACAATAGCAATACTGTCTTCAAGTACTGTTTTGCGTTGATAACTTTGACCGGTTAAGGGAAGGCGCTTGCAAACCTATTTGTAACTTCATGTTAGTATGGAAAACTGAAAAACTGTTTGGGAATATTAAATGTGTTCCTTAGAAAAGTTTTTCTGCTTCATGAGAAGTTCAGTTTTAAATAAAATGAATGATTGATTTACTTAACATGAAACCTTCATATCCCTCATATTCATGAGCTTCAGGAGCTAGAAGTTTGAATATCTCCTTTTTTTTAATACCAAGTCATCTTTATATCCAAATCTACACTCAAAGGTTGCCAATAATCTTATACTTAGCAGAAATCTGCTATTCATTCTTAGCAATGCGGCTGTCTTTTGTACCCTAACATAATAATCATACTCAACTAGCTTTTCGCCCAGGACTTCGTTATTCCCGTGGGAAGTTTTTCGTCAATTTTCCAATGTTTTTTATAGTTATTTTGCTATTCGGGATGATATAAATAGAACAAATCAAAAACCATGAAAATCGGTCCAACCGTTCTCGTGTTAGGGACCATCCATAAATTACGTCACACGTTAAGGCGACTACAGCACCTAAATTACGATTTTATGATGCGTAGATAAACATGACGTAATGCATTAAATCGAAGAAAAAAAATAGTACGGTAATATTCAGAACATAAACTAGATAAGTAGTTTGCTGAAAACATGATTCAGAACTTTTGGTTCGATAGAAAAAGCTCACAAACTCACCTCTAAATACCCAATATTGTGTATCTTTTAAGCTGTAAAAAACGATAGTAAAATGCACACAGGAACTTGAATGTACTTTCAAAATGTTCGTGATTGAACATTCTCGATAAGTAGTTAACGCATTTTTCGATTTAAGCTGTTACTTTTCCTAACATGTTTTTACGCACGCGCGCTGTCATAGTCCGTAAACTCCGTGTATCGACACTGTTCGCACTGCCGGCCCAGGCCTGTTGAGAGACGGAGATGGCAGTATTCCTATGTGTGCTGCCTTTATCGGGTGCTGTAGTCGCCTTAAGGGGTGGGGAGGGGGTCGACAAAGTGTGACATTGTGTGACAAGGGGGTGGGAGGGGTCATAAGTTTCGTGACGTCACATTTCTATTAACGGCAAACTTAACGTCCTCAGTCCCAAGCACTCTTTTAACGTTTTTACTTTGGTTGAGACAATCAATTTTGAGCTCCCAAAAAAAAAATCTATTAAGTACTGCTTTTATTAAAAAATTACAAAAAGTGGAAAATATGCAAAATATGTGACGTCACGCTAGGGAGGGGGGAGTCTTACAAATGTGATCAGCTGTGACAAGGAGGGGTCAAAACATCATGAAATTCGTGTGACGTAATTTATGGATGGCCCCTTATAAGAGTTAGAACAAACTAGACTTTGTTTTGTAAGTATATTAAAAAGATATACATAGATAAGATGTTGTCCAGTACAGTTTGCCTCCTACGAGTATAATTAAAAAATAATTTATTATATGACGGCCGGCCGGTTTGGTTGAGTGGTAGTGACGCTGCCTCTTGATTCCTGGGTTCGATTCCCGGTCGGGGCAAATATTTTGTAAAAAGCATTTGTTTGTGTTCCAAGGAACCCACGACAAGGGAGTGTATGCCTTTGAGTAGTTAAAAAAACTAAACCAAATTATTTATTCCTGAAAACTGTTGGACTATTATCGATTACTTTGCGTGACAAGATACTATAAATAAGAGGCGATTTTCGTAGCGTGATGTATCACATTTTCATTTATCTCTTTCACCTTATTTTCAGAAAATATTGAAAGCTTTGCATGACAATTATTTTCCATGGAATAACTCTTAAATAAAAATAAAATGTGTTACCCTTGACATTAATCGCTTATAATTATAACTCTTAAACAGCTAAACCAATTTGATCAATAAATATAGCTAAAAACCATATTGATCGCATCAGCTTTCAAACAAAAAAAACTGCATAGAAATCGGTTCAGTCGTTTAGGAGCTAGGATGCCACAGACGGACACATACACACAGATACACACGTCAAACTTATAACACTCCTCTTTTTTGTCAGGATTAAAAACAACCAATTATCATTAGATTGTAGCTAGATATTTCTAAGTTCATTAAAAGCAAAGCCAGTAAAGCAGTCTTGAATGAAATTAATAAAATCACTGTAAAAGGAATCATATCACAAATAGAGACGTAGTTTCATGAAGTTTTAAATTGAAAAGTGTAAGTGAAAAACTAAGTGCCTGGCCGTTTTATAAATGCAAATGTATTCAAAGGTTTCACTGACGTTGCTGTTGTATTGTATAAGGCATTTACTTACTGCATTGTTCTGTTCCAAGCTTCGACCAATATGTTTCTAGACAAGTCTTATTATTATTAGTTTTGCGATCAGATGTATAGGTAAACTTATTTAGATGCTATAAAATAAATATTTGTTAATATTTAGAGAAATAATTACACTTATTTAATCTTATACAATTTTATTAGTAAAGATATTACTACGTGTATGAAAAGTGTGACAAAGACAGAGGTTAGTCAAAAGAAAAGATTAACTAGATGCATAAAATCCTTTTTTTAAGTACTATGAATTCCATCTGATAACCCTCACAATTTGTGTCAAACGTGGCCATCTAGTGGTTCTAGAATTACTGATGCTCTGCTTACCCCGTTAGGTATGAATATCAACAAAATGATATATTTCATGGTATACAGTCTCTAGTAGTCATGAAACCATTTGACGCCGAAAAGCGCTTATTTCAAAGGAAATTACACGTGCTAAAGTTATCAAAAAAAATAAAAAAATTCTCAGTACAATTAAATCAAATTCAGATGAATTTCAAGTATACAACTGTTCTCTTTTCCTCCTGGCGATGCTAACTGATTCCAGAAAATAATCGGAACAGCTGAAACGATGCCAAAATTGTCAAGCGGAAAAAAATGGGTGCAATGAACCGCGCTAATAGTCCTGTAGACTAGAGATGCCACGAATATTCGGCAACAATTCGGTATTCGGCTTATTCGGCCACTTTTTACGTATTATTCGGCCGAATACCGAATACCAAATCGTGAAAAAAAGACACGTCATAATATTCAATATAATGTATTAATTACCAAATTACAACACTTAGTAAGTAAGTGATCAGTGGTAAGTTGTGATGGATAAAAAAAACGAGCTTTTTAGCATTTTTTGGTAGCAAACGATTACGCTTTTCTTCATAAATGATACCAACTTCCGAAAACAACCTCTCACTGTACACGCTACTCCCAGGAGAAGAAAGATAACTTTAACAAATTTCGAAAGGTTTGGATATTGTTTTTCGTTTTCCTGACCACTACTTGCCGTATGCATCGCAACGAGGGAGACAGGTTACGACTTTTCTTATTCTTGATTACTTACGCGCTTGACAAGCATGTATTTTGTGCCGAATATTCGGCGCTTCGGCCGAAAGCGTTGCCGAATATTCGGTATTCGGCCAAATCACTATTCGTGGCAACTCTACTGTAGACACGTTGGTAAAGCTAGGCTAAAAGAGAGAAGCGATGCCTTTAATTGAAGGTACTGTAGGGGGACTTTTAGGGGCATAAATGAATAATGCGTTTGAAATGTAATACACTGGTTTTAATTACTTAATGCGACAGAACTGTACGCCTACACAATTTACACACTCCGAACACTTGGAGACTAGGAAAAGTCAAACAATCACTTTTAAAGCATTTATTGAGGAACCACTCGGTGGTCTAACGGCTAGTGGATCAGACTCGTAAGCGAGAGGTACCGAGTTTGATCCCCAGTGCAGCCATGTACCAATGACTCGTTTACTGAGTTATGTACATTAGTTGAACACTACTTAACCGATACTCTTACGGTGAGTGAAAACATTCTTCTGCAAAAAAAGTGTATTCGGGCAATCTGCAACGCTAAATTTGACGATACTTGCAAACCACTTTTTCAGAAACTCAACATACTTCCGCTGCCGTGTATGTACATAAGGGAAGTATGTTTATTTATTATTACATAGGCCAACACATCAAGTTACTACATAGTTTTACTATGCTGTTAAGGTAAGAATGATTTTGCATCAAACCGTGTCACTATAAGAACAAACTAAGTGTCCAAAGGCTTAGAAATTCTTAGGGGTCTGCTTGGCGTTTTTAAGCAAAAGCAGGGCCTAACCTTTTGTCGCTCATTGATAAATAAATAATAACGCTACACACTTAAAGGCCCATACTAAGGTTTTCCCTTATGTCGTGGGGCCCTTGGAACATACGTAAAGACAGACAATAACACCCATGACTCGAGAACAAACATCTGATTTTTACACACAAAATTCCCTGACTGGGAATCGAACCCAGGACCCGCCGATCAAGAGGCAGCGCCACTACCACTTGAACAAAACCGGCCGGTATTTCTATCGATGTTTGATTTTGGTGTGCTGCTTCATGAGATTGTACCAAGACGTTTTTCACTACTTCACACTAACTCCAGGGCCCCGTCAACTTTAGGGCCCCACAATAACGTCTGCCGCCTAATTCGGACAAGCCCACGCGCCCTCAACGGACATGTCACTCCCATGCGCACGCGCAGGGAAATTCAATAAACATGAAATATGATCTCGCATTACACTGTCTTGACTTGTTGGGCTTTTGAACTTTTGGTCTAATTAGTTATTTAGTCTGTCTTTTAAACTAGCCCAATAATTTATATCATCTTCGGTCTATATACCTACGTTCCTAACCAGGGCCTCCTTTCAATGTTTTTAAGAGCTTTATTTACTCTTTTGTTTCAGAGTTAAACTTTTTAGGGTTCCGTACCCAAAGGGAAAAAACGGGACCCTATTACTAAGGCTCCGCTGTCCGTCTGTCCGTCCGTCTGTCACCAGGCTGTATCTCATGAACCGTATAGACAGTTGACATTTTCGCAGATGATGTATTTCTATGTGCCTTATAACAACAAATACTAAAAACCAGAATAAAATAAATGTTTAAGGGGGCTCCCATACAAAAAAACGTGATTTTTTTGCTCGTTTTTATAGAAAGTTTGTCCGAAGCTGTATCTCATGAACTGTGATAGTTAGACAGTTGATGTGTTTTGGTTGCTGCTATAACAAAAAATACTAAAATGTAGAATGAATTAAATATTTAAGGGGGCTCCCATACAACAAACGTGATTTTTTTGCCGTTTTTATAGAGATAATGGTTTTTATAGAGTCCGACTCGCACTTGCCCGTTTTATTTGCTCTATCGATTATATAATTCGTATTTATATACTTCGTTTCCGTAAGAATTTGGAAAAATTGTATAGCCTATTCATTTTTCTGATTTTCAAACTATATTACTGCAAAGTTTCATCAAAATCCGTGGAGTCGTTCTTGAGTTGTATGTGGTATAACCAACACAACTTTTTTATGTAATCTGTACTATAGAGAGATTTCTCGTATAACATATTTTTTTAAACTATGTTTCGTTAACAACATCATTGACTGCCAAAAAGATTAGTCCTTTAACCCCTGATGTGGTGCATCAGAGTTATACTCGTAGGTATGTATATTTGCGTTAAATCCTCATAACGTACACAGGGGCAGGAAACCAGGGGCAATTTATCAAGAGCGTTTCCGTGCTTTGGAGAGTACGTTAAGCCGGCGGTTCCACTTGCGATTGACTACAGATGTTAAACCAAGTCAGAGGAAATTTGGCGGTTTGAAGACACCAGGGTTATTAAGAAGAAGAAGCGCAAGCGATCGGGTAACAAGAATCGCTGCGGGACGGCGGCGACGGACCCGGAAGTGAGTCTGCGGGCTGAAGCTCCGAGCACGTCTGTGTATTTGTCGCGACTGCACAACAGCACTGAGGTGCAAGACGTCGTCGAGTACATACGGCAGAAGACAAAAGTTCCCTTAGGTCTCCAGAGAGTGAAACCGTTGGAATCGCATCACCATGCTAGTTTCAAAGCATTTGTGGTGCGGTTCCCGACGTTCATGCTGGAGACCGTCATGAAGGAGAGCTTTTGGCCGGAGGGCGTGGTGTTCCGCCGTTTCCGAGGGAGATTCCCGGTTGCAGACACCCCCGGAAAATAGTGTTAGTTTTATTTTATTTTGTTTAATTATAATTAATATGTATGTTAGTCTGTAAGGTATTTATCTATGGGCCTTAGATGCCTGATAATAAATGATTTTATTATTATTATTATTATTAAAGTTCGCCACACACTTGACTATACCGATACGATAAGAAAGTAAGGATATATGTTGATCGTGGACGACTAAAGCCTTATGGTTATATACACTATACTATACACACCCAATTAGTCATCTACATAGAATTATTATTAAATTAAATAAAAACTTGTAATTGACAATCAAAACAAGTTATCCCATTGATTCATCAGTGAAAAATTCATCAACGGTTAAAAAAAAACCTGTGAAGTGAAGCCAATCTCTAGCCACTCCGGTGGCTAAATGGTTAATTTGCAAAAATGGCTGACCACATTACATAAGGCACAAAAACTATATGAGTCATTCGCAACCATAAGCACTGCGTCCGAAAATAATTATGGTAATGGTAAGTGGTGTCTGACCATGTCTGGTTTTGGTACTTGCAATATTTTATGAATGGATTGTAACGATGAAATGAAAATGCTCTTGTAATTACATACATACACACATACGCTCACGTCTATAATCCCTAAAGGGGTAGGCAGAACATCAGTGGTTCTAGCTAACTACTTGATGTCACGTTTGACACAAATTGTGAGGGTTATCAGATGGAACAAGTTGGTCAGCCTTTCGCCCTTTATACAGCAAAACCCTTGCATCTCACTCACAGACCTGGGAAAAGTAGGTATAGCTGGTACATTCTAAGTTTTTGCACTTTCTAAGTTCAAGTTTTCACAAATTTCAAGTGAAACAAAGTGTATTGATAAGAATTGAAAATTCAGGTTAAGCACTTGCTCGCCTGAAAATTATAGCGCTCCATGTATCTCCAGCATGCTTTTGTAGCTTCTCAAACAGACCACTTTTGTATGAAAAATCGTGCAATATCCCTAGACCGTGTTGATGTGTATATTTTGGACTTCATACAATTGTTGAAAAAGAAAGATGCGCGGTTCACTAGATATTTATATGAAGTAACACTTGGAAAACGTTCAAAAACGTTACCCAATGTTTTAAAAAAATTGGAACATTTAAAGCAGGCACAGCAAAATAATTAGTTCTCTTCCTCTGCTAAATATTTTGTCAGTTTTACGTACTATGCTTTCAAGAGATGATTTTTGTGTAATCTAATTAACTTTTTACATTCTTTCTACACTTATGAAAGCTTCAACTTTTTCGATTACGGTCGCTGATTGGCTTTTTTGTTCTGAAAATTATTATATTGCAACCAAATTGGCAGCATTGTACAAGATTGAAATTGGTTTCAGTTTTAGGTAATTTATTTAATAGTTGCCCTCGGCTTCGTTCACGTGGAAAGTAGCTTAGGTCACTTTCCAGCTCTCCAACTATCGATGTGCAAAAAACCACGTCAATCATTCGACGGAGCAACACGAAGGACATAAAAACACACTTTCTCATTTATCTTAAAATATAAAAACATATTTACGCCTAGCCCAAACCCATGAACCTAGGAAATCTGAAATTTGGCCCAAAGGTTCCTTTTATAACGTAGGCAAGGAACGAGGAAGGATTTTACGAAATTCCCACGGGAACGAAGTCCCGGGCCTCCTCCAATAACATTATGAAGTCGGAATTAACACAAAGTAAAATGATGCTATAATACCAACGCTTAATTTAACTTTAATCAACATAGTAATAAATCATTAATTTATTGAACAAATAAAAAGGAATTTGAGGACTTAAAGTCTTTAAACAAGCAATGAACGTCTAAATAAAAGGTCACCTCAGTAACGACTGCAAATTCAATTCTTATGTTCATAAAATATGATTAAGATTGACGTGTTAGTTTATTTGTTAATTAATGGCATAGATCATGTATAGGATGGACATAAAACAATATTTAGATTTCCAATGTACGGCCATTTTAAGACAAATTAATGTAAACATTAAATAAAAAATATTTTTTGTATATTCGCTTCAAAAACATTTCTTCAGTGAACATAATGTTGTTTAATGTTCGCACAGATGCAGTCTTCCCCCGAGAAGAAAGACAAGAAACTCTGAGGGTTGCTCTTTGAAGTAAATATGATATTTTTCTTGTTCTTGTTCAGGATCTTTCTACTTTTGTTTTAATTTTTGTAGATAAGTATTCTTAAATTTTAGAGATCTTAATATCGATCTGGCTGATAGGTACCAGAATAAATTATTTGTATAGCTGATCTCTGACCTCTAGTTCTCTGATAGTTTCAAAAGAATTCCTAAGAAGTATGTAGGTATTTTGACAAATATGTTACGGTAAGTCGATGATGCTGAGCTTACTATTTACTTTTTACACATTTACTTTTTGGATGGGCTTATTAGGAGCGTTGTTATTAAAATATTCGTGTACATAGTTACTTACGCCGTGATAAATGTTCTGTGCCCTATGGTTGTAATAAAGCGTGTAAAGTGTGCCAGGCGCGATTCTATAATTATAACCACTTCAGAGTTAGACCACACAAAGTGTAAAGTCACCGCAATGAATTGAGTAACTGTGTGTAAGTTAGGAAAAACTAAAATACCTAAGGGATATCATGTAAGTAGTTCAATTTGATTTGGGAAGGGAATTTCGAGAACAAATTCGTCTTTCATTGCTTCTGTACAACTGGAGAAATAAACCAAATACAGGAATGTACGACTTATTGACAAAGTACAGTCGAAATCGATGTTATTGGTAGTAAAGGTCCATTAAGGTCAAGACAGAAAAGACACCATAAAAGAGTTTTCATAGCCAACATCGTAGTAATCGGGCCTGACAAATTCTGAACTATAGTGATCCGTACTCGAATCGGTAACATACGGACAAAACCTTAGGCAGAAGACGGGACATTCTTGTACTATGAAAAACATAACCTTTAAACTCAACGTCGGTTCTCATTGCGCAAAATAAACAAACAATTCATAATCGTCAAGTCAATGGCAACGTAACTACCTAGTACCTACTCTATAAACTATAAAGCAAGAATTACCGACCATTGATCAGATGGTCATAAAATAGGCACATTTTGATTCTTGTCATTTATGTATATTTCTGTATTTATCATTAAGGGTATGATATGATTTTTAATCTTGTATATCTCTAATGGCAAGAAATCTTACTTACCACATTAATATTATGCAGCCGAAAGGTTGCTTGTGATGTGTGTTTGTTACTTTTTCACGCTAGAATGGCTTAATGGATTTTAATGAAACTTTGCAGTAATATAGCTAAGACATCAGAATAACAAATAGGCGAAATAATTTTCCTAGATTCCCACGAGAATGAAGTGCAGGGCGGAAAGCTAGACCTAAATTACTTGTTTAGCCCAAGAGGGTTTGAACTTTGCTAACGTGCAAAGTACACACAGCAGCACATCAGGCTACACATATATTGACCTTGATGTCGCCCTTATTTTGCTCACAATAGCTGCGGTTTTCGTACTGCAAATTGATAACCTGACGTGCTGCTGTATGTACAAATGGAGCTTTATAGAGTTAAGGGCTTGACTCTTCACAAGATCGGATAACATTCCGATAGTCAAAATAGGAATAAACCCATTATTAATTTTTTGTAAAGATTTTTTTGGCTAAAATAATTGTGAAAAAAAACATAAACAAAGGTTTTGGTGAAACAAATACCGTGTTTAACCCGTGTGGTGATCGGTTGAGAATAACACCACCCCATGTCTTTCCGTGGGTGTCGTAAGAGGCGACTAAGGAAACACAAAAGAGACCTGCCTCCTAGTAATCCATCCCAGGCAACGACACTTCATTTTTTTCTGAATCTGAGGTGTCGTCCTATGGTCTCATGCGGTGTTGTAGGCTCTGTAAAGGGCCGTCTGGTTCGCGACAACCCTCCTACCGAAGTCCGACGCCAAACAGCTTGCTGTGTTCCGTCGGTGCGTAGGAGTACCAGTGCCTTTATAGGTATTTTCTGGGTTAACTCGCTCCATCGTCGACCTCATCTTTGACCTTATGGTCAAGATTGAGGTCAAGAGTTAACCCATCTTATAATGAATAATAAATAAATAAAATACTTTAGCGTACACAGTACAATATTTATAGAGCATATCATCTTAAATAATCGTCGAATCTTAAGTCCAATTCGACCACTGTAATATACCTAGTTGATGTTTTAAAGATCTGACTCTGTGTACACTATATCTAAATGGTTTGAGAGCATGATAAGAATATGAAAATGAAGATCACGCTCGAATGTGGGAGCGGCTACCAAAGATTACATAAATACTTCCTCGTGCATATTTTATTTGTTCAAATTTACTTAGGCTATCTCATAATAACTCTAAAATCAAACATATTATACCACCATTTTGTTCATAGCGTAAAATGCCATTTTGTTCATAGCGTACTTGTAAAATGCTGAACCAATTTTTATAAAATATAGCTAAGGACCATCTCTACGCAAGCTTTCGAACAAAAATAAACGCATCAAAATCGGTCCATTCATTAAGGAGCTATGATGCCACAGATAGACACACAGCTATACAGACATATTTTATAGCTACGAGTATTTGATCAAAATTGGTTCAGCCATTTTAAAGATATAAGCGATCGAATGTCGGGTAATATATATTTTTTAATTTAAGAGTATTCAGCTATGTGTTATTGTATGTCACTAACAGTAGTTTTCAAGAACAACATTCACAATTTGATCGAATGCGCATAAGACTTGAGATTTATTTATGTAGATGACGTCACGCGCCATTGACCCGCCATCGCCACTCCTGCGCACGTCTAGCCTAATAACTCAAGACAACATATTGTATGTTTTTTTTAAAACAACACATCCATATCCTTACTTTATATTCCAAACTAGCTTCCGCACTCGCCGCGTCTTCGTTCTCTGCGGCGGCGTCTGTATTTTCGAGTTCATACAACCCGAATATCTTTAAAGTTCGAGTGAATAGGCTTCTTCTGGGTGAGCTCGCTACACCCTCGACCGCATCTTTGCCCTGAGCTAGCGTAGCTTGTGGTCAAGAGTGAATTCATTCTTAATAATAAAATAAACGTGGAAAAACAGCCTGTTTCCAACCCTCCAACTTTAACATTTATATGTATTTTTGGCTCCGTGGGCTGTAAACCTTGCGAGTCAACATTTTTGCTTTGTTATAGTATCGAATAACTTATGCATGTTTCGTATTTATTTCCTTGTGTAATCAGAGAGAAATGTATATTACAACCGTCAACAGTTTTAGTTTTTATTCCTATAATACAGAATTTTGTATTCAAAATTAGTGTGTGTTTTTCGCTGAAATACTAGTTTAAATTATTTTTATTTCCCTTAAAATTACTTACGTCATATATGATTTTGGGCTACACAAAAATTCAGTCAGCCCTCCACTCTCAAGATAAAGGAAAACTACTAATGTAAATTGAGAATCATTATCCCGATACAATGTCATATTTTTCAATTCAATTCAAAAAAGCGATGACCAATACAAAAGCCAGAGTCAACATAAACATTTTTATATGCCGTTTTAATAGGCTTATCATGTAAATTCAAAAATTAGTTATGTTTTTTAAAATTTTAAGTAACATTAGTATTATTATTAAAACTATGTATTTAAGTATCGAACTGCCCTAGCTTTACATGGGAAAATTTTGATAAGGCGCGGTCGCATAAAAAGATTTTGGAACGGTCAGAGTAGTTGTATTGCACCCAGCCAAGATCATGACTGTCGTTTTTGCGTCTTTAGAAAGTTTGAGAATGTTAACTTTTAAATAGGTTGTCTGATTATTTAGTGCTTCACCTTATATGAACCGGGTTCCGACAAGAAACAATGTATGCAGTTGCGCGAGCGAAGCGAGCGCCAAATTTTTTTTGTAAATAAAAGGAATATACGAAAGAAGATAAATACTAATCTCGCAATAGTATAAGAGCATAATGAATGAACTTCTCTTCACAAGATAGATTTTGAACTGTAATAGAAATATTTACACCGTTAAAAAGCCAACAAACTACGCCTGTCCCCCTTAGCCCTACGTGGAGCTCAGCTTGCGGCCTTGCATCACTAATCTTTGTTTGGTGGATGTCTTAGATTGGGGGGATGCTCCGGGCTATGCCCTATGCAGAGCTCGGCCTGCACTGTAGGCTCGCATCACAGATCTTTGTTTGGTCTTAGATTGGGGGGACGCTTCGGGCTTCACCCTACGCGGAGCTCAGCCTGCGGCCTCGCTTCACAAACTTTTGTTTGGTAGACGTCTTAAATTGGTGGGACGCTCCAAGCTTGGTCCTACGCGGAGCTCGGTCTTCGGCCTCGAATTACAAATCTTTGTTTGGTGGACGTCTTAGATTGGAAGGACGCTTCGGGCTTCGCCCTACGTGGAGCTCGACCTGCGTCCTCGCATCACTAGTCTTGTTTGGTAGATGTCTTAAGTTGAGGGAGCTCCGGACTTTGCCCTAAGCGGAGCTCGGCCTGCGGCCTCGTATCATTAGTTTTTGTTTATTAAAAGTTTTTCAAATAAATAAAAACTACTCCGCCCTACTCGAAATAATATTTTTATTTATTAATTATTGAATTTACAAACTATCTAAAAAATACTGCTTCAGTTGCCTCTTAAATTTATTTTTGTTGGGTTGGAGACAAATGGCCTCAGGCATACTATTGAGTAGATAAGGACTTGATGGTAGAAGACGTTATTCTAATCGATACATTGTGTTTATTTATTTTCTAATTTAAAAAAAAGTCGGCCGATATGCCACACCGACCGACCCATCGGGCATCCGACCCATCGGGCATCCGGCCCATCGGGCATCCGGCCCATCGGGCATTTACGAGAAAATAATCGGAACAGCTGAAACGATGCCAAAATTGTCAAGCGGAAAAAAATAGTCCTGTAGACTAGAGGTTCCACGAATATTCGGCAACTATTCGGTATTCGGCCTACCGAATACTAAATCGTGAAAAAAAGACACGTCATAATATTCAATATAATGTATTAATTACCAAATTACAACACTTAGTTAGATAAGTGATCAGTGGTAAGTTGTGATGGATAAAAAAACAAGTTTTTCAGCATTTTTTGGTAGCAAACGATTACGCTTTTCTTCATAAATGATACCAACTTCCGAAAACAACCTCTCACTGTACACGCTACTCCCAGGAGAAGAAAGATAACTTTAACAAATTTCGAAAGGTTTGGATATTGTTTTTCGTTTTCCTGACCACCACTTGCCGTATGCATCGCAACGAGGGAGACAGGTTACGACTTTTCTTATTCTTGATTACCTACGCGCTCGACAAGCATGTTTTTTGTGCCGAATATTCGGCGCTTCGGCCGACAGCGTTGCCGAATATTCGGTATTCGGCCAAATCACTATTCGTGGCAACTCTACTGTAGACACGTTGGTAAAGCTAGGCAAAAAGAGAGAAGCGATGCCTTTAATTGAAGGTACTGTAAGGGGACTTTTAGGGGTATAAATGAATAATGCGTTTAAAACGTTAATACACTGGTTTTAATTCCTTAATGCGACAGAACTGTACGCCTACACAATTTACACACTCCGAACACTTGTAGCATAAACGCATTTAACACACTTAAAAGCCCATCTATGAATGACGTCTGGGCCCCGGGTTGATGTTTCGTTTCTTTTATTTTTCCAGAATATCATAATTCAATTTTGAATTCAAATTGATACTAACTTGATTACAGCAGCTCCGATCGGCCAGTAACGTATGTGCTATACAGTCTCATTGCGGCAATGACTGCATATCTCAGTACTGTAGCGTAGATCAGAGGAAGCAACCGGGGGTTTAGCTGACGGAGACCAAGAAAAGTCAAACAATCACTTTTAAAGACCGAGTCTGGTTCCTCAATAAATATTGAGGAACCAGACTCGGTGGTCTAACGGCTAGTGGATCGGACTCGTAAGCGAGAGGTACCGAGTTCGATCCACAGTGCAGCCTTGTACCAATGACTCGTTTTCTGAGTTATGTACATTAGTTGCACACTACTTAACCGATGCTCTTACGGTGAGTGAAAACATCGTGAGGAAACCTGCACATTCCGGAGACTGAATGTGTAACCATGATCCAATCCGGTCAAGTTCCCCTGTTAACAGGGTCACGGAGGTCAGATGGCAGTCGCTCCACTGTAATGACTTGACCTGCCAAACCCTGGATCACGGTCAAGCGTACCCCGAATGAGAAACGGGACTAAGCGCTAGGAAGAAGAAGATTGAGGAACCTGACTCGCGCGGCCGAAGCCACGGGAGATAGTGTGTCAAATGTATACAAAAAGGCGCCAAAAGCTGCGAATCAGTTTGACTATAAAACCTTTTGCTAAAGGTGCTCTAAGTAGATTGTTATCTTGGAGGTACTCGTAAAACCTCCACAGTACACACGGCAACACATCGGCTATACCTACATGTTGACTTAGACGTCGCCCTAATCTCGCCCGTAATAGCACTACCTTTCGTAATGCGTTTTTTTTAAACGCTACACACTCAAAGGCCCACACTAAGGTTTTCCCTTGTGTCGTGGGTCCCTTGGAACACACATAAAGACAAACACAAACATCAATGACCCGAGAACAAACATCTGCTTTTTACACAAATGTTTGCCCCGACTGGGGATCGAACCCAGGACCCGCCTATCAAGAGGCAGCGTTACTACCACTCGACCAAACCGGCCGCCCATGGCGTGCTGATGTCTGTACATAGGCCAACACATCAAGTTAGGTACTACATAGTTTTACTATGCTGTTAAAGTAAGAATGATTTTGCATCAAACCGTGTCACTATAAGTACAAACTAAGTGTCCAAAGGCTTAGAAGTTCTTAGGGGTCCGCTTGGCGTTTTTAAGCAAAAGCAGGGCCTAACCCTTTGTCGCTCATTCTTCATCAGCCCATATACACCCCACTGCTGGGGCACGGGTCTCCCTCAATTACATGAGGGGTAAATGCCATACTCACCATTGATAAATAAATAATAACGCTACACATCATTCAAAGGCCCATACTAAGGTTTTCCCTTATGTCGTGGGGCCCTTGGAACATACGTAAAGACAGACAATAACACCCATGACTCGAGAACAAACATCTGATTTTTACACACAAAATTCCCTGACTGGGAATCGAACTCAGGACCCGTTGATCAAGGGGCGCCACTACCACTCGACCAAACCGGCTGGTATTTCTATCGATGTTTGATTTGGTATGCTGCTTCATGTTCATGAGATTGTATCAAGACGTTTTTCACTACTTCACACTAACTCCAGGGCCCCGTCAACTTTAGGGCCCCACAATAACTGTCTGCCGCCTAATTCGGACAAGCCCACGCGCCCTCAACGGACATGTCACTCCCATGCGCACGCGCAGGGAAATTCAATAAACATGAAATATGATCTCGCATTACACTGTCTTGACTTGTTGGGCTTTTGAACTTTTGGTCTAATTAGTTATTTAGTCTGTCTTTTAAACTAGCCCAATAATTTATATCATCTTCGGCCTTTAGATACATTCCTACCCAAAGCCTCCTTTCAATGTTTTTAAAAGAACTTTATTAACTCTTATGTTTCAGAGTTAAACTTTTTAGGGTTCCGTACCCAAAGGGAAAAAACGGGACCCTATTACTAAGGCTCCGCTGTCCGACTGTCACCAGGCTGTATCTCATGAACCGTGATACTTAGACAGTTGAAATTTTCGCAGATGATGTATTTCTATGTGCCTTATAACAACAAATACTAAAAACCAGAATAAAATAAATGTTTAAGGGGGCTCCCATACAAAAACGTGATTTTTTTGCTCGTTTTTATAGAAAGTCTGTCCGAAGCTGTATCTCATGAACCGTGATAGTTAGACAGTTGATGTGTTTTGGTTGCTGCTATAACAACAAATACTAAAAAGTAGAATAAATTAAATATTTAAGGGGGCTCCCATACAACAAACGTGATTTTTTTGCCGTTTTTAGGGTTCCGTAGTAATCTACGAACCCTTATAGTTTCGCCATGTCCGTCTGTCCGTCTGTCCGTCTGTCCGCGGGTTTCCTAAGAAACCCTTGGTACTACAGAGCTAAAATTTGGCATGGTCATAAATATTAACTACGCCGTCAGAACTGTAGAGTGAAATCTTAGAAAAAAAATTTTTTTCGGGTGTCTCCCATACACGTGAAAGGGCGATGAATTTTTTTTTTCTAGCCAATATCATTAAATGGGGTGTCATAGGACAGCTTTTTAAAAGACAGAAGGGGTTTACTAAGAACGTTTTTAGATTCAGCACTTTGTTTGCCTAATATAAATTTTTAAAGTGAAAATGTTTGTCAAACACAAGTGTCCCCCCCCTCTACCAGCTAAACAGTTGATACTAAAAATGTGAAAAAATTCATGGTGGTACTGTATACAATGAAATTATAAGGAAAACTATCACACATAAGATGGCTCTTCAAGTTTGCGAGTAATAGTCGACCAAGTGCCAAACTTAGTTGGGATTAATAAGAACATATTTACTAATATTAGATCCTTGGTACTACAGAGCTGAAATTTGGCATGGTCATACATATTGATTGCGCCAACAGATTGAAAAAATAAAATTTTGGAAAAAACAATTTTTTGGATGTTTCCCAGACACGTGAAAGGGCAATGTTTTTTTTTTCTCGCCGATATCATCGAATGAGATGTCATAGAATAGCTTTTTAAAAGATAGAAGGGGTTTACTAAGAACGTTTTTCGATTCAGCATTCCCTTTGCGAAAAATTATTTTTTAAAGTGAAAATTTTTATTAAAAACAAGTGTCCCCCACTACAAGCAAAACGATTGTTTTTAAAATGTGGAAAAATTCCCGGTGATAGAATATACAACAAAATTAAAAGGACAACTATCACACATAAGTTGGCCCTTCAAGCTTGTGAGTAATAGTCGACCAAGTGCTAAACGTTGTTGGGATTAATAAGAATATATTCACTAATATTAGACCCTTGGTACTACAGAGCTAGATAGATAGATAGATAACAGCTTTATTCACTCCAATAACACACATCAAAACACATAAACAAAGCAATAAGAAAAAGTTAAAAAATATAAACAAAATTAAAAATAGTAAGAATCAGTCGACACTGAGTGTCACAGGAGTGAAGAGGCGCTGACTCAGCATTATGCTGCAGACAAAGACTACAGCGCTGATCTTCCGTCAGGACCTAGAAAGCGCGAGGGATTTTTTTTCTCGCCGATATCATCGAGTGGGTTATCATAGGATAGGTTTTTTCAAGATAGATGGGGTTTACTACGAACGTTTTTCGATTCAGCAATCCGTTTGGGAAACATTAATTTTTATAATGAAAAAAATGTAGAATAATTCACGAGGGTAGCATTCACGACGAAGTGTACACTAATCCGAAATGGCCGCCATACAAGGTTCCACGCTTAAAGTGAGGCGAGCCGAAAGCTAAGCTGTAACATATTGACATTTCAGGTGTCGTTTAATAGGTTTTTGGGGGTGCTAAGTACGAAAATGATATCAAATTTATACAAGACCACCACGCGACCTGCTTTAACAGCAGCTCGATATTATTATATTATCCCTAACAATAATATTATCGCAAAAAAATCAAAAACCAAAAAAAAAAAATTAATATTAAAAAAAAAAAAAAAAAATTCGCGCTCGCTTCGCTCGCGCATTAAATACTTCCATTCTGTTATATTTAGACCAAAACTACAATTATTTCTGAAACTACAAACTTTTAGTACATTTCTTTTTGATAATATAGTATGTGGGGATTTCAACATCGACTATGACAATATGCTCGTAGAATTAAGAAACCAGCTGCATATTTGAACCATGCTGCTACGGAACCCTACAATGCGCGTGGCCCGACACGCTCTTGGCCGGTTTTTTTATAGAGATAATGGTTTTTATTGAGTCCGACTCGCACTTGCCCATTTTATTTCCTCTATCGATTATATAATTCGTATTTATATACTTCGTTTCCGTAAGAATTTGGAAAAATTGTATAGCCTACTTATTTTTCTGATTTTCAAGCTATATTACTGCAAAGTTTCATCAAAATCCGTGGAGTCGTTCTTGAGTTGTATGTGGTATAACCAACACAACTTTTTTATGTAATCTGTACTATAGAGAGATTTCTCGTATAACATAATTTTTTTAACTATGTTTCGTTAACAACATCATTGACTGCCAAAAAGATTAGTCCTTTAACCCCTGATGTGGTGCATCAGGGTTATAGGCATGTATATTTGCGTTAAATCCTCATAACGTACACAGGGGCAGGAAACCAGGGGCAATTTATCAAGAGCGTTTCCGTGCTTTGGAGTGCACGTTAAACCGGCGGTCCCACTTGCGATTGACTACAGATGTTAAATCAAGTCAGAGGAAATTTGGCGGTTTGAAGACACCAGGGTTATTAAGAAGAAGAAGCTCAAGCGATCGGGTAACAAGAATCGCTGTGGGACGGCGGCGACGGACCCGGAAGTGAGTCTGCGGGCTGAAGCTCCGAGCACGCCTGTGTACTTGTCGCGACTGCACTACAGCACTGAGGTGCAAGACGTCGTCGAGTACATACGGCAGAAGACAAAAGTTCCCTTAGGTCTCCAGAGAGTGAAACCGTTGGAATCGCATCACCATGCTAGTTTCAAAGCATTTGTGGTGCGGGTCGGGAACCCGCTGGAGACCGTCATGAAGGAGAGCTTTTGGCCGGAGGGCGTGGTGTTCCGCCGTTTCCGAGGGAGAGTCCCGGTTGCAGACACCCCCGGAAAAACACCCGGGAAATAGTGTTAGTTTTATTTTATTTTGTTTAATTATAATTAATATGTATGTTAGTCTGTAAGGTATTTATCTATGGGCCTTAGATGCCTGATAATACATGATTTTATTATTATTATTATTATTATTAAAGTTCGCCACACACTTGACTATACCGATACGATAAGGAAGTAAGGATATATGTTGATCATGGACGACTAAAGCCTTATGGTTATATACACTATACTATACACACCTAATTAGTCATCTACATAGAATGATTATTAAATAAAATAAAAACTTGTAATTGACAATCAAAACAAGTTATCCCATTGATTCATCAGTGAAAAATTCATCAACGGTTAAAAAAAAACCTGTGAAGTGAAGCCAATCTCTAGCCACTCCGGTGGCTAAATGGTTAATTTGCAAAAATGGCTGACCACATTACATAAGGCACAAAAACTATATGAGTCATTCGCAACCATAAGCACTGCGTCCGAAAATAATTATGGTAATGGTAAGTGGTGTCTGACCATGTCTGGTTTTGGTACTTGCAATATTTTATGAATGGATTGTAACGATGAAATGAAAATGCTCTTGTAATTACATACATACACACATACGCTCACGTCTATAATCCCTAAAGGGGTAGGCAGAGCATCAGTGGTTCTAGCTAACTACTTGATGTCACGTTTGACACAAATTGTGAGGGTTATCAGATGAAACAAGTTGGTCAGCCTTTCGCCCTTTATACAGCAAAACCCTTGCATCTCACTCACAGACCTGGGAAAAGTAGGTATAGCTGGTACATTCTAAGTTTTTGCACTTTCTAAGTTCAAGTTTTCACAAATTTCAAGTGAAACAAAGTGTATTGATAAGAATTGAAAATTCAGGTTAAGCACTTGCTCGCCTGAAAATTATAGCGCTCCATGTATCTCCAGCATGCTTTTGTAGCTTCTCAAACAGACCACTTTTGTATGAAAAATCGTGCAATATCCCTAGACCGTGTTGATGTGTATATTTTGGACTTCATACAATTGTTGAAAAAGAAAGATGCGCGGTTCACTAGATATTTATATGAAGTAACACTTGGAAAACGTTCAAAAACGTTACCCAATGTTTTAAAAAAATTGGAACATTTAAAGCAGGCACAGCAAAATAATTAGTTCTCTTCCTCTGCTAAATATTTTGTCAGTTTTACGTACTATGCTTTCAAGAGATGATTTTTGTGTAATCTAATTAACTTTTTACATTCTTTCTACACTTATGAAAGCTTCAACTTTTTCGATTACGGTCGCTGATTGGCTTTTTTGTTCTGAAAATTATTATATTGCAACCAAATTGGCAGCATTGTACAAGATTGAAATTGGTTTCAGTTTTAGGTAATTTATTTAATAGTTGCCCTCGGCTTCGTTCACGTGGAAAGTAGCTTAGGTCACTTTCCAGCTCTCCAACTATCGATGTGCAAAAAACCACGTCAATCATTCGACGGAGCAACGCGAAGGACATAAAAACACACTTTCTCATTTATCTTAAAATATAAAAACATATTTAAGCCTAGCCCAAACCCATGAACCTAGGATATCTGAAATTTGGCCCAAAGGTTCCTTTTATAACGTAGGCAAGGAACGAGGAAGGATTTTACGAAATTCCCACGGGAACGAAGTCCCGGGCCTCCTCCAATAACATTATGAAGTCGGAATTAACACAAAGTAAAATGATGCTATAATACCAACGCTTAATTTAAATTTAATCAACATAGTAATAAATCATTAATTTATTGAACAAATAAAAAGGAATTTATCAACTGCCAAGGACTTAAAGTCTTTAAACAAGCAATGAACGTCTAAATAAAAGGTCACCTCAGTAACGACTGCAAATTCAATTCTTATGTTCATAAAATATGATTAAGATTGACGTGTTAGTTTATTTGTTAATTAATGGCATAGATCATGTATAGGATGGACATAAAACAATATTTAGATTTCCAATGTACGGCCATTTTAAGTCAAATTAATGTAAACATTAAATAAAAAATATTTTTTGTATATTCGCTTCAAAAACATTTCTTCAGTGAACATAATATTGTTTAATGTTCGCACAGATGCAGTCTTCCCCCGAGAAGAAAGACAAGAAACTCTGAGGGTTGCTCTTTGAAGTAAATATGATATTTTTCTTGTTCTTGTTCAGGTTCTTTCTACTTTTGTTTTAATTTTTGTAGATAAGTATTCTTAAATTTTAGAGATCTTAATATCGATCTGGCTGATAGGTACCAGAATAAATTATTTGTATAGCTGATCTCTGACCTCTAGTTCTCTGATAGTTTCAAAAGAATTCCTAAGAAGTATGTATTTTGACAAATATGTTACGGTAAGTCGATGATGCTGAGCTTACTATTTACTTTTTACACATTTACTTTTTGGATGGGCTTATTAGGAGCGTTGTTATTAAAATATTCGTGTACATAGTTACTTACGCCGTGATAAATGTTCTGTGCCCTATGGTTGTAATAAAGCGTGTAAAGTGTGCCAGGCGCGATTCTATAATTATAACCACTTCAGAGTTAGACCACACAAAGTGTAAAGTCACCGCAATGAATTGAGTAACTGTGTGTAAGTTAGGAAAAACTAAAATACCTAAGGGATATCATGTAAGTAGTTCAATTTGATTTGGGAAGGGAATTTCGAGAACGAATTCGTCTTTCATTGCTTCTGTACAACTGGAGAAATAAACCAAATACAGGAATGTACGACTTATTGACAAAGTACAGTCGAAATCGATGTTATTGGTAGTAAAGGTCCATTAAGGTCAAGACAGAAAAGACACCATAAAAGAGTTTTCATAGCCAACATCGTAGTAATCGGGCCTGACAAATTCTGAACTATAGTGATCCGTACTCGAATCGGTAACATACGGACAAAACCCTAGGCAGAAGACGGGACATTCTTGTACTATGAAAAACATAACCTTTAAACTCAACGTCGGTTCTCATTGCGCAAAATAAACAAACAATTCATAATCGTCAAGTCAATGGCAACGTAACTACCTAGTACCTACTCTATAAACTATAAAGCAAGACCTACGGACCATTGATCAGATGGTCATAAAATAGGCACATTATTATTGATTCTTGTCATTTATGTATATTTCTGTATTTATCATTAAAGGTATGATATGATTTTTAATCTTGTATATGTCACAGTTAAAACCCATTTTTCGTTAGAACTCGTTTTCCCTAGTTAAAATTAGTTATTACTTAATGCCTTTGTTAAAACTAGAAATAATCAGTTAAAACTAGAATTTACCACTGACATATTTGATTTTCAGATAAAACTAGTTGTCACATCGAGCTATAGTTAAAACTAAAACTTCCCCCCCGCGGAGATTACATCGGGGCAGAAACTGTAGGTTAGGTTTGTTAGTAGCTTAGCCTAACCAACCCGTTAAGGGTTGGTTAGGTTAGGTTAGGTTAGAACTGCGACCCCCAATGCACGAGTCGAGCGAGCGAAGCGAGCGTGCCGCGGCAGCGGCCGGCGAAGTGCCAGAAAAGACTTTGGTTGCGTTAAACGGTAAGCACAACAACAACATAACCCACAACATAACCTCAAGCCAATCAGAATAAGGTTTGATGAACTCTAACCTCGGTCGGAACAGTTTTAACTGACTCGCTTCGGGAAAACGCGTTTTGTCTTGCAGAAACTAGTTTTAACTCATATTTTATTCAGACATTAGTCAATTCTAGTATTAACAAAGGCATTAAGTAAAAACTAGTTCTAACTAGGAAAAACGCGTTCTATCTACTAACTAGTTTTAACTGTAACATATACAAACACACGCAAGCAGACTTAAATTGAAAGTCTGCTTGTGTGTGTTTGTATGTTTGTTACTTTTTCACGCTAGAATGGCTTAATGGATTTCAATGAAACTTTGCAGTAATATAGCTAAGACATCAGAATAACATATAGGCTAAATAATTTTCCTAAATTCCCACGAGAACGAAGTGCAGGGCGGAAAGCTAGATCTAAATTACTTGTTTAGCCCAAGAGGGTTTGAACTTTGCTAACGTGCAAAGTACACACGGCAGCACGTCAAGCTATACATATTGACATTGATGTCGCCCTTATTTTGCTCACAATAGCTGCAGTTTTCGTAGTGCAAATGGATAACCTGACTTGCTGCTGTATGTACAAATGGAGCTTTATAGAGTTAAGGGCTTGACTCTTCACAAGATCGGATAACATTCCGATAGTCAAAATAGGAGTAAACCCATTATTAATTTTTTGTAAAGATTTTTTTGGCTAAAATAATTGTGAAAAAAAAACATAAACAAAGGTTTTGGTGAAACAAATACCGTGTTTAACCCGTGTGGTGATCGGTTGAGAATAACACCACCCCATGTCTTTCCGTGGGTGTCGTAAGAGGCGACTAAGGAAACACAAAAGAGACCTGCCTCCTAGTAATCCATCCCAGGCAACGACACTTCATTTTTTTCTGAATCTGAGGTGTCGTCCTATGGTCTCATGCGGTGTTGTAGGCTCTGTAAAGGGCCGTCTGGTTCGCCACAACCCTCCTACTTAAGTCCGACGCCAAACAGCTTGCTGTGTTCCGTCGGTGCGTAGGAGTACCAGTGCCTTTATAGGCATTTTCTGGGTTAACTCGCTCCATCGTCGACCTCATCTTTGACCTTATGGTCAAGATTGAGGTCAAGAGTTAACCCATCTTATAATAAATAATAAATAAATAAAATACTTTAGCGTACACAGTACAATATTTATAGAGCATATCATCTTAAATAATCGTCGAATCTGAAGTCCAATTTGACCACTGTAATATAGTTGATGTTTTAAAGATCTTCTGTGTACACTATATCTAAATGGTTTGAGAGCATGATAAGAATATGAAAATGAAGATCGAGCTCGAATGTGGGAGCGGCTACCAAAGATTACATAAATACTTCCTCGTACATATTTTATTTGTTCAAATTTACTAAGGCTATCTCATAATAACTCTAAAATCAAACATGTTATACCACCATTTTGTTCATAGCCTATAACTTGTAAAATGCTGAACCAATTTTTATAAAATATAGCTAAGGACCATCTCTACGCAAGCTTTCAAACAAAAAAAAAAACGCATCAAAATCGGTCCATTCATTAAGGAGCTACGATGCCACAGATAGACACACAGCTATACAGACATACTTTATACCTACGAGTATTTGATCAAAATTGGTTCAGCCATTTTAAAGATATAAACAATCGAATATATATTTTATAATTTAAGAGTATTCAGCTATCTGTTATTGTATGTCACTAACAGTAGTTTTCAAGAACTACATTCACAATTTGATCGTATGCGCATAAGACTTGAGATTTATTTATGTAGATGACGTCACACGCCATTGACCCGCCATCGCTACTCCTGCGCACGTCTAGCCTAATAACTCAAGACAACATATTGTATGTTTTTTTTAAAACGACACATCCATATCCTTACTTTATATTCTAAACTAACTTCCGCACTCGCCGCGTCTTCGTTCTCTGCGGCGGCGTCTGTATTTTCGAGTTCATACAACCCGAATATCTTTAAAGTTCGAGTGAATAGGCTTCTTCTGGGTGAGCTCGCTACACCCTCGACCGCATCTTTGCCCTGAGCTAGCGTAGCTTGTGGTCAAGAGCGAATTCATTCTTAATAATAAAATAAACGTGGAAAAACCGCCTGTTTCCAACCCTCCAACTTTTACATTTATATTTTTGGCTCCGTGAGCTGTAAACCTTGCGAGTCAACATTTTTGCTTTGTTATAGTATCGAATAACTTATGCATGTTTCGTATTTATTTCCTTGTGTAATCAGAGAGAACTGTATATTACAACCGTCAACAGTTTTACTTTTTATTCCTATAATACAGAATTTTGTATTCAAAATTAGTGTGTGTTTTTCGCTGAAATACTAGTTTAAATTATTTTTATTTCCCTTAAAATTACTTACGTCACATATGATTTTGGGCTACACAAAAATACAGTCAGCCCTCCACTCTCAAGATAAAGGAAAACTACTAATGTTTTAGAATCATTATCCCGATACAATGTCATGTTTTTCAATTCAATTCAAAAAAGCGATGACCAATACAAAAGCCAGAGTCAACATAAACATTTTTATATGCCGTTTTAATAGGCTTATCATGTAAATTGAAAAATGAGTTAAGTTTTTTTAAATTTTAAGTAACATTAGTATTATTATTAAAACTATGTATTTAAGTATCGAACTGTCCTAGCTTTACATGGGAAAATTTTGATAAGGCGCGGTTGCATAAAAAGATTTTGGAGCGGTCAGAGTAGTTGTATTGCACCCAGCCGCGATCATATGTCGTTTTTGCGTCTTTAGAAAGTTTGAGAATATTAACTTTTAAACAGGTTGTCTAATTATTTAGTGCTTCACCTTATATGAACCGGGTTCCGACAAGAAACAATGTATGCAGTTGCGCGAGCGAAGCGAGCGCCAAATTTTTTTTGTAAATAAAAGGAATATACGAAAGAAGATAAATACTAATCTCGCAATAGTATAAGAGCATAATGAATGATCTTCTCTTCACAAGATAGATTTTGAACTGTAATAGAAATATTTACACCGTTAAAAAGCCAACAAACTACGCCTGTCGCCCTTAGCCCTACGTGGAGCTCAGCTTGCGGCCTTGCATAACTAATCTTTGTTTGGTGGATGTCTTAGATTGGGGGATGCTCCGGGCTATGCCCTATGCAGAGCTCGGCCTGCACTGTAGGCTCGCATCACAGATCTTTGTTTGGTCTTAGATTGGGGGGACGCTTCGGCCTGCGGCCTCGCTTCACAAACTTTTGTTTGGTAGACGTCTTAAATTGGTGGGACGCTCCGAGCTTCGCCCTACGCGGAGCTCGGTCTTAGGCCTTGCATTACAAATCTTTGTTTGGTGGACGCCTTAGATTGGAAGGACGCTTCGGGCTTTGCCCTACGTGGAGCTCGACCTGCGTCCTCGCATCACTAGTCTTGTTTGGTAGATGTCTTAAGTTGAGGGAGCTCCGGACTTTGCCCTAAGCGTAGCTCGGCCTGCGGCCTCGCATCATTGGTTTTTGTTTATTGAATGTTTTAAAAATAAATAAAAACTACTCCGCCCTACTTGAAATAATATTTTTATTTATTAATTATTGAATTTACAAACTATTAAAAAAATACTGCTTCAGTTGCCTCTTAAATTTATTTTTTTTGGGTTGGAGACAAATGGCCTCAGGCATACTATTGAGTAGATAAGGACTTGATGGTAGACGACGTTATTCTAATCGATACATTGTGTTTATTTATTTTCTAATTTATAAAAAAGTCGACCGCCAATATGCCACACCGACCGACCCATCGGGCATCCGGCCCATCGGGCATTTGCCCGATTTCCCGTATGGCCAATCCGGACCTGTCTGGAGCTATGTCCGAGCTGTGCATTATAAAAATAGAATGAAAATAAAGAACACATTTATCAACACATGTAGCTCTACTTAGTATGTTTCTAAGTATTTTATAGACAGGGCGTTTTTCATATTCAGATTCAAGACATTTTTATTTTATAACAACACGAAGTTTCCTAATTTTTGTGTAGGCACTACCCAATTTATTTGCAGATCATTAGTAAAAGCATAGAAAGCGCCAATCGAAGCAGACTTTTTATGAAAAAGTCAATAATCACCACCCGCAGGCAGGCAACGATGTTTCTAAAGTATCTGCCCAAGGCTGCTGGTCACATTGTGTTAACACCTAGTATAAACACCTACAGTGGAGAGGTGCGAGGAATAGAGTTTAGTGCCAATGTTACCGGTTAACGTGTTACTATGGCGGTTGTGAAAATATCATCAAATTAAAAAAAAAAGTCATGACCGTATAGAGGATGAGAGACTATGCGCAACATAACAGGGTGGGAATAAATTAAGAAAATGTTCTTTGCTATCCCATGTCTATTATCATTTTTCTGGATTTCCCGAGGGAGTCTCTGGAAATCTCCTCTTAGCAGTGGCCTAGCGTGCCTTGGCAGGGCCCCGTATAAAAATTTGTTTGGGGGCCTTTAGGAAGGGTAAAGATTTCTCACAAAAGAAAAAAAAAATGTTTCCATAAAAATTTAAAGAAATATTTATTCATCATATAATTATCTAAGTATCTGTCACTTTTTCCAAAATTTTTACAAACAGTTCAAATCAATATACCTCTCCTTGCCTTTTTTTCGGCAAACGCATTTATTAAATAATTTATAGCTGATGACTTTTGTTATTTCTGAAATAAATAAAAAAATTGGGAAGTTTTTACTAATTTTTGCTAACGCACGTTGAGGGCCCCCGTGGCCGTATAATTTATACGGCGGTAGCTAGGCCCTTGCCTCTTTCTTAGGGTGCCTGCGTTATCAAATTATCGTTTGTCGAAAAAAATCAAGGAAGTTATTTCGCTCCTCTACGCAGCGCAAAATGTGAAATGAAAATCTAGCGTTTACTTGATGAGGAAACCTCACTGACAGTGCCTTCCAGGTCTAATACAAAAAACTAAATAAGATTAAACTAATCAGTAGATTGCTGAAACTTATGGAGAGTTAAAATTTCTTCTGAGTAAGGCAGTAAAATATTTAGATTGTTAAATGATCGATTCTTAATCTTATATAAGCAGGTGTGTGCCATTGCCTATGTAGAATGGTCTTTCCCTTTTTTATAAAAAAATGTTGTAACAAAAACAACGCGTTACCGTCAATGCGCCATGAACTTAAATTCAAAATTTAACTACAACATGCGAATTAGAAGTCATATGCGCATAAGCACATACTTATCCACTTATGTAGGTGTATACTTACTTTACTTACGTTGTAAAAACTATTAACGACCAAGAGGCAATGATTTGTGTTTGCAATCCGTAAATGGAATGCTTGTCTACCATCATTGTGCCATCAATTTCGCTACAGTATTTATGCCATTCTTGGAAGGTATCGTTTTAGTGGCTTGTTAGTTTTTTGGTTTAGTTTTTTAGTAATTGGATTCTTGTTTCTTGTCTGGATTTTTGCCTGGCTAAGTTCTTGCTTAGGTTATGTAGCATAGTACTGTTAACAAGTATTTTGTTTAGCCATTTTCATTTGCACACACATTAAAACAAGTCAACAATAAGAGATATAAAATACAAGTACAAAAGGCGGCCTTAAGCACTATGTTTTCAATTCCTTGGTAACTAAAGAACTTTAAAAATGAAATAAGAAAAAAATATACTTATTAGTTCATGTTTTGCTCTACACTAAGTCATTCATTGCGTAAGTGATGCTCCACGCAAAAACCACTGAACGGATGTCAATGAAACTACACAGTAATACAAATTATAATCATAATAACAAAAAAACTATATTTTTTCGATATTCTAACGGGAACGAAGCTGCAGGCACGAAAACTTAAGAAAAAAAAACGGGTTGCACTCCGGGAGTGCCAGCAGAAGTGAAAACTTGAACAAATATTACTTCCTTGCGGTGTAAGAAGTTTTCACTTCACCTCCGTCTTACGAATTTTCGATCAGGGTCACGTGACCCTGACGCGAGTTTAACATTTTTTACCCATCTAAAAAGTGCACAACGCCGCTAAAGAAGTATTCACTTGAAAAATTGTGTCCAAACCTTGTGCAAACAAAATAAACGAGAGTTATAAGGTAAACAAAACACAAATAACATCAATAACAACAAGTTTCTTTAGGTTCCATTGCCCTTTCTTTATTAAAATCACCATAAATCTTACAGATATATCTCGGCTGGCAACCGGTGCCAAGACAAAGGGAGAGAGAGAAAATCTCAAAACGCAACACATTAAACATATAAACTGTGCATGAATTAGCGTGTACCGCTATTTCTGTATTTCTGGAGCCGCTCCAAAAGGCGGGAATCAGAATCATTCGGTCACTTTCCCCAGCCACTGACTCAGGGACTCCATTTTGGGGACAAATTTAGAAGATTTAGAGAGTTATAAAGTTCCCTGACTGATTTAAAATCATCCCATATGAAATCATTAGCCGAAGAATCGTGTATAGTTTATTATTACCAATGAAAGACATACGAGTTCCACTTGTAAAATTACTAATATCGCTTAAAATTATAAAATAAATAAGTGGAACTAGTGTAAAAATCATATCTTTCATTGGTAGTAATATATGGAGCCACAGCACTTAGTATAAAATATAAATAGTTTTATAGAAAGTAAAATTTTCGGCACGAATCGGACGTGAACCCTCGACCCCATAATTAGATCTGTGCTCTAGCCAACTGAGCTATCGTGCTTGACTTCAAGTTCCATTCCGAAGAAAAAGGAATCTAAGGTCCGTATTACAAAACGCGACTCAAACTTTGATCTATACTGGAGTAGCAGTCGTCTTTGTCATTTTGATAGTGAGTGAAAGAGACAATTAATACTTAAGTACAGATCAAGACTTGAATCTCGCTCTGTAATACAGGCCTATAACTGTCCTATGGCGAAATTTTTTTATGTTCAGGCTGGAGCCTTAATGAACTGGAATTCCCCATGTTGAAAGAGTTGCTAATAAAATATAACAGCACTCTTTAAAGGGATTAATCCATTAGCTGCCATTACACTAGCACTTTGCGTGTCACTACCCACCATTACATTACCATAAATAAACGGTGCATATGGAAAACATTGTTAGGTTTAGCACTTGTAACCTAGATCCTACACTGACTGGCTAGACAACTTTGTATTTCTAAAGCGAGCTCTTAGAGTTGCTTTTCCAAATCGTTTTACGAAAATTTATAGGCAGAGACCACAGATTTCCACTTGATACAATCCTAACAAACTTCCTTTACTTCTTCTAAATTCATAAGTCGTTTGACGCATGCTCGTTGGATTTGGATACTCCTAATGTGACATTTGCTCAGAAGGTCACCAATTTGGTCTAATAAATTTATCTAGGACAAACTCTTTCAACATATAGGACTTCTAGTCAATGTCTTAATCTTTTAGCGATTAAGAAAATCGAAAGTTTTAAATGTATGGGATTGACCGGCTCAATAGAAGCGGTGAAATTTTACCTTTCCCTAAAAAAAATTTGTTTATATCCCTCACGCAGGTAAGCATTTTAAAAATATTTAGTTTTTTTTTTATTAAGGAAACATGTGATGTCAACTTAATATTTAGCCGATAAGTACTCTGCTTACCCTGAAAGGGAGGCTAATAGGGAGAACACATGATTGTGATATTATGACAATAGATTGCTGTTCATCACTCAATGCTGCAGCCAAAAAATAACATGGATCATTTCAATCGTGGTCGAATTTTTTATTTTTAGCCCTTGATTCAAACAGTTTAGATTTTAGATGCCAGGTCGATTTTAAAAGCTTCCGTTTGTATGATTCATAAATATGAATTCAGGCTGAAATCTTTCATAACTCTCCAAGATAAGAAGAATATGGCTTATAGCTTATCTGTACTGATGGTACTGCGGTAATGTTTCGTTGGTTGTTGTTTATTTAAAGCTTCATCGTCATTTCATAATTTGCCCAAATCACCGAGGGAACAGTTCTCCCTCCGAAACATCATCACCTAGGTTGACTGGAAGAAATCCCCTCGTGGGATATGTCCGCCTTTATAAATTTCCAATTACTGTATACTTGTTATCCTCTGTATTATCATAGTACAGAGGCCAGCGCATCAGGTTACTCCATTTTCATTGCAAAACCACTCTTATTACAACAGCACAGAGTGCACGCGTGTGGTAACCTGAGTTGCGGCCGACCCGTACAATAAAGAACAAATACATACATCTTTTACTTCTTCTGCCTAGTGCTTAGTCCCGTTTCTTATTCGGGGTATGCTTGCTTGGTCCACAAGCTTTGGCAGAGCGACTGCCATCTGACCTTCGACTGCCATCTGACCTTCGACTGCCATCTGACCTTCGTGACCGTAACAACAGGGGAACCTGACTGGATTAGATCACTGTTACACATTCAGTCTCCTCACCCTCCCATTAGGCCCGTATTACTCAAGTCTTGATCTATACTTAAGTATTGATTGTCTCTTTCTCTCACTATTTATTATTATAAGATGGGTTAACTCTTGACCTCAATCTTAACCATAAAGGTCAAAGAGGAGGTCGACGATGGAGCGAGTTAACCCAGAAAATGCCTATAAAGGCACTGGTACTCCCACGCACCGACGGAATACAGCAGGCTGTTTGGCGTCGGACTTCGGTAGGAGGGTGGTCACGAACCAGACGGCCCTTTACAGAGCCTACCACACCGCATGAGACCATAGGAGGACACCTCAGATTAAGAAAAAAAAATGAAGTGTCGTTGCCTGGGATGGATTACTAGGAGGCAAGTCTCATTTGTGTTTCCTTAGTCGCCTCTTACGACACCCACGGAAAGAAATGGGGTAGTGTTATTCTCAACCGATCACCATACGGCAAAAAACAAAGCCGGTCGCGTTCTGTATACGGACTTTAGACGAACAGGCACTCATGAAAAAAAACGAAAGAAGGAAAGAAATAAGGAAGTACAAAATCACATGCTCCATTTTCCCTAGTGACAGGCACTTTTATAATAGTTAAGATGAAATAAACTCTAACCTAAATCCGCACCTGCTACCCCAGTGACTTGCTACAAGAGAGGTGGCAGGGATTCGGGGAATTGGCTAATTTTATATTATTACTATTCAAGTGGCCAGAGTGTGTGAAAACACTACAACTCGAGAAAATCAGTGTTTTGATTTTCGTATGATTCAGTCGATGATTCGGCGTAGACGTGAGGAAAAATCTGGAGCGATGTTAGGTGGTTTTCGGTGGAAACGGTGAGGAAAAACTTACTGAGGAAATCTGCACATTCGGGGTAACGATGCACGCTTGGTATAATTTGTTCATCAGATAATTAATTACCTCTTTGCTAAACTTATTGAATCTTCATCTTCATCAGCCCATATATGTCCCCACTGCTGGGGCACGGGCCTCCCTCAATAACATGAGGGGTAAATGCCATACTCATCACGCTTGGCAGACGGGTTGGCGAGGGTTTTGATATAATTGCAGAGTTTTCCTTCTCTGTGTGCAGATGAACTTGCTTGCATATTTACCTTAGTCGCCTTGTACGACACCTCAGTAAGAAAGAGGGTGGTCCTATTCTACTCTGCCGGGGACTCACACTTATTGAATAAATAATATTTATTATTATTATTATTCTTACTGTTCCGAACTGAGCTACGGTGCCACAGACAGACATAAATATACAGAATATACACACATCGAACTCATAACAGCCCTCTTTTTTTCTCGGGGGTTAAAAATTGGCTGGTGTTGTTTTTTTTCACATTTTGACCTATGTTTCTTGGAGAAAGTTGTCCAGTTTCGCGAGCTTATTCACATTTTTTTTGCTAAAAAATTAAAATTAAGTTGATTTATCAAGCATACTCCGTTCTCTTCAGTTTAAAAGTTGAAGACCAATTTAATTTACTATGCGTTATGCACTTACGTTTAATGAAATAAATTTTAAAATATCACGAACTTACTAACGAACTAAACCTTTGCATTCAGCAGAAACTAACCTTTCAACGTATTATTTATTGGTTCTTTAATTACGTACAAACAATCAGAATAATCGAATAACGGTTAGACATAAACTTTGTAACCGACTGTCGTCCTTGTGAACTAATCAATGCAGGTTAGATCATCACTGGTCCCGTCTTCTAACTTCAAATACACACATACACACATGCACATTCTGACGTAATAAGATGAAAAATATGACAAACTTGTTTATTTCATGGCAGGAGTTCTGCGTGTGGCGTACAGAACTTTGCTGGTCAAAACTGCTTGAACAGTATTATTGTCTAGAGTTATGGATTTTTTCTATTGGTTGACTTTATTTGAGTCAGCCTAGGTACTAAACTGAACAACTGGACGAAATAGGTTGAAATATGAAAAAAGAAAATGCGACTATACTCTCCATGCTCAAACTTTGACTTACGGAGTGATAAAAAAATATTTTTAGAATTTTAAATGACTCGGGAAAGTTATTCAGTTTCGATATCGATTTGTATGATTTTCTCATATACACTTATCAAAAAAGTCTAAGCAACATCCACGATTTTTCATACAACAGAGGCCATTTGAGAAGCTATGAAAAGTATTTAAGACACGTATTTTGAATAAAATCTTTAGTGTGAGTAAGTTTTATAAGTACCTGAATTTTCAATTCCTATAAACGAACTTTATCTGACTTGAGCGCTCCGGAACCGTGGTCCCACTGCGATGTCCCACTGGTAGGACAAAACTTTTTCGTGGTCCCACCAAACTCACACTTGACCGTTTTGTTACCCTGAATTGAAGGAACGCCACGTGGTAAGTATTACCCACATTATTAACCGACTTTTAAAAAGGAGGAAGTTATATGTTCGACTTTATCATTGTACTTAATTTGTGAAATAGAGACTAAAATGAAAATATCATTTCACTATTTTTATACTAAAAGCAGAAAAAAACTGTGTTATTTTCGTCTCTTTTTCACAAATTTCAAGATAGATAAAGTTCATTCATAGGAACTGAAAATTCAGGTATACGGGGTGAAAAAATACCTCCCACCTATATTCAAAATCCTGAACCAGTATCACTTACAGAACACTTTTTTTTTTTTTAATTTTTTTTAACTTTTTTTTCGGTGGGATTTTATTTTATAAACGTAGAAATCACTCGGATGCATCCTCGAGTGCTACCCGCACCCCGCACCCCTCGCGTGCCTGGTGTAGGAGTAATGTCTACGTCTGGGCAAAAAATGAGCATTTTAAAAATATTTTAAAACATTTTAAAGTATTTTTAAAATGAAGCATTTGAAACATTTAAAAAAATTTTTTTTTTTCAAAAATGTTTTCTTTGAGTGATACTGGTTCAGGATTTTGAATATAGCTAGGAGGTTTTTTATCGAACTTGCTTACACTAAAGATTTTATTCAAAACTAGCTTTATGCCCGGGACTTCGTCCCCGTGGGAATTTCGGAAAATTATGTAGCCTATGTGTTAATCCAGGGTATCAGCTACCTCCATACCAAATTTGATCAAAATCAGTCCAGCCATTCTCGAGTTATAAGTGTTGTAACAAACACGACTTTCTTTTATATAAATAGATATGTGTCTTAAATACCTACGTTTCATAGCTTCTCAAAAAGGTTTCTGTTGTATGAAAAATCGTGGATGTTGCTTAGACTTTTGTGATGTGTGTATTTTAAAGTCTTTAGAAAATAAACATCATGATCACAAATAAATGATCTGTTATAAACGCTAGGAAATTTTAAAAACAATTTAGATCTTTTAATAAAAAGTGGCATTTTATAAATTTATAGAAGCCGTGAGACTAGTTAAATAGTTAATTGGTTTAAATTGCTTTAGTTGCTATTACTTCTAGGAACTGTGTTTAACAAATATCAATGTAAATTCTGCTAGACAGTTCGTTTCCATCGTTTATTTCCTTTTCAGAACCTTTTTAACCTCCGACAAAGAAGAGGGTTGTTATAATTTGACGTGTATATCTGTGTAACTATGTCCGTGTATCTTTGTGTCTGCCTGTGGCATCGTAGCTCCCAAATGATTTCGATGCAGTTTTTATTGGTTTTTTTTTTAAATGGCTCTTAGCTACATGTGAACAAAATTAGATCTCGCGCCAATGTTAGACAGGATGACCTACTTATAAGCTACTTTTGTAAAAAATACAGTTACAATAATTTCCGTAAAACAAAGGTTGTCCTAAAAATTATTGTAAAATCATTGCCACAGCCATAAACTGACGCTGATTGACAGTTAACCAAACAGTTATAAATAAAACAAAGCCAATTATAATAAATTTACATCATATGAAACATAAAGTCAAGATAAAACACAAACAAACACATTCGTTACATCTCAAACTTGAGATAAAACATGTTTTTGATAATCCTGAGAGTCGTTATCAGGGTTTGGAGTGGGTTTAAGTATTCTTTGATAAGAACCAGAAAGAGTAAAGCCAGGAGGCAGAGGATTCATTTTGTGATAAGGGAATTAGGGCGAAAAGGTACTATAGCATCTAATGCCCGTATTACAGAAGGAGACTCAAGATTTGATCTATACTTAAAAGTCAAAAAAGTCAAGTCAAAAGTCAAAAGTGTTTATTTCATTGAACATATAAAATGATACTTGAACACGTCAATATTATGAATTACATTAGCACTTTTGACTTTGCGCCTATTCGCAAAGGTGCAGTCTTCCTCAGGAGAAGAATAGGTAGGCAAGAAACTCCGAGGGTCGCTCTTTTTAAGTCAATCATATAAATTTTCTTACTTTTAACATATATATAAATATACTGTATAATTTATAATTTATAAATTTTCTTACTTAAGTAATGATTGTCTCTTTCTCTCACTATCAAAATGACAAAGATGACTGCTTCTTAAGCATTGATCAGAGTCTGAGTCAAGTATGTAAAACGGAGCTTATAGTTGATCGTATATACCTTTATTTATTTTTTAGGAAATCTTTTTGTATTGCATTGTGAAATCCTTTATTGTCCATGAAACAAAACTAGTATATTGTAATCAACAGCGTTATAAATATTACATAAATTCAAGGTACAAAGGCGGACTCATCCCACAAAGGGATCTCTTCCAGTCCACCTAAGAGAAAGCGAGAGTAATCTTAATACGTAGGCGTTCAAAAAGAAAATGATATTGACAAAGATAGAAAATTTATCGAACATTTTAATGAAAGTTATGGTAAATATTGTATGTAAATCAAATTACATTCGCCAATCAAAATATTTCTCGTTAAAACGTGTGTAATCTTAACAACAAGCATTTAAGAAAATAATAAAAGTAGAGAGTGTGTGGGTGTATGTGTAAAACTGTTTTACATACATATACTCGTATATGTACATAGATTTATTTGTTATGTATATATAGTATTAAATTATACAGTATATTTATATATATGTTTATATATTTATTTATTTATATGTATATTACGACGCATAATTATATTATTATTTGTATATTGTAGAATAGGTTCATATGTTTAATTTCTTATTTTTTTTCTCTTTTTTTAAAATTTTATTTATCAATTGGTAGGTAAAGCAAACATTATTGCGTTGTAACCCGCACCACATCTGCTTCTCTCTTGCCATCTCTAAGGTAGACTGGAAGAGATCCCTTTAGGGATAAGTCCGCCTTTGCACATCTATGTATCTTTTGTATTATTCTATAAGAGTTTGCAATAAAGAGTTTACATACATACATATTATGTAAGCTAATGTGACCGAAGTTAGACGCAACCGACTTTAATCTGAAGGGAACCACTTCCTATGTTCTGAAGGGAACCACAGACTAAAACGTCATTTGTATTTCTCTTCAAAAATAAAAATAAAGATTACTAGATTGTGGTCAAGAGCGAACCCATTCTTTATAAAAATAAAAATAACTTAACTTCGATGGATTTTCCAGTTTCGTGATTGGTATTGTTATCGTGTAAATAAACGAGCGCACAAAGGTCGATACGGAATGAATATTCACGTACTTTTTAATTTTTACAGCTACTTTTAATGTTTGACGTAAGTACCTAAATTGTTTTTGTTTAATTTGATTAAAGTTTGGACAAAGTAAGTATTCTTTTGAGTAAGATTACACATTAATACATAAGTATGTCATTATCATGTTGAATAGTTGATGTTTATGATACAGCGACATTTGTAGCGAAACGTACACTTGATTAATGTCAAATAAATGGATAAAATTGATAATATAAATAAAATGAAATACGTCTGAAAATTAAACTAATATGAGACTAGGGCTTTCATCAGTGATTTGAATAAACTTCGCTACTTCGCTTATTTAAGTTAAATCCGTTCTATGAAATAAAACTAATTTGATTTTTGACTTAAAAGTTTGAAATAATACCTGCCCAAAGAAGCGCTCTCTAGCAGAGGACATGCTCTCAGTGCGTCCATCCTGCTGGTCTGCTGCTGCTGCTGGGGCTGCAGGCTGCTGCGCTGGCTCAGCGGCCCCGGCCGGCGGCGCCTGGCCCTGTCTCTCAGCCGGCGCAGGCGCCGCTCGCTCACACTTCTCCTCCGCCACGGTCACTGTCTCTTTCTCCTTCTGTGAAGGCACACCTCCGTCCCCTTTACCACTCACACTGTTCCTATCACTATTCTTCTTCTTATTCTTCTTCGCCTTACTCTTAGGCTCCTTCTTAGCTTTAGGCTTCTTCGGGAAGCGTGAGCTGGCGCAGCACTGCACGTTACCCATGTCGGGGCGCGCGCATGTCGCGTCGGGTTCGGTCGGTCGGTCGTTCGAGGCGTCGGCGGCGGCGCCGGCTCGCGGAATGGCGTGCGCGACGGCAGACGCCCACCGCGCGGTATTTTCGAGCTGACCGACTACGCGGATGCCGTCGGCGAAGGATCGCACCCGAAAGCCGTGCGCGGCCGCGGTGACGTCATCCCATCATCGCCCCTCCCCCCGCGGCGCAAGGTCAAGGCGTCATTGTTCCCGCGTAGACGAGCGCCTCTGGGCCCAGGTGATCGAGCACTAGGAGCCTTAACAACAACGATCACACGACACGCGACGAGCGATCGATTCGCGTTGTTTACACGCCGCTGCCACGGGAACCGTATCTATATCACAACGACCTTTTTATTTACATTATTATTCTCTACAAATGTGATTTTGTCCGCTACTCGGTCACTCACTTCTGTGCCCACTGTTTGACTCCGCGCAAGCGTTATCGTGCGCACACGCGCGCTGCTGATAGCGTGAGAGCGCACGTGCCGTTGCCATAGCAAACATAACGAACCAGCAAAAGAGGAAATATCCGCGCCTAACGCGGTTAATTACGCATTCGTCATTGAGCGGATAAGCTGCACTAATGTAGGAAATGAATTGGCCAATAATACAATAAGTGTAACAAAACATCCCGTTTTGACGCTATTTTCGTCCGCCTCAAATCGGATTTCGGATGTTACGGATGTTAAATCGTGGTAATATATTAGCTCTACTTTAGTTCTGAAGAAGAAATGAAAGTATAAAGGAGAATTTCAGCTACAAATAGTATCGAGGACGATGGGGCAACGCATGAGACTGAAAACTGGGACAAGTATTAAACCAAAATGTCCACTACTCACACCGTCGCGTATCACATTTATCAATTACTAAATACATGCCTTATGTAAGCGTATTAACATTTGACAAATCGTGATGAATTCGAAGTTAATCTCTCTAAATGTTTGTGTAAATATTGCTCAACGTTATGTGTCTGTTGGCAAACTGTAATCGTTTTATATTAGAAGTAACATCACGTGATTTTGGTATCGGTTAGTAGGATAAATAAGTTAGAGAAAGGTCTAGTGACTAGTCTTAAAGCTTTTAACAAACTATTTGGGTAGGTAAGTATATAATTTTCTCTGTTAGCTTTATCAACATCAGATCTGAGTTTGACAACCTTGGCTGATATTTTTTACGACTCTTGTCATAGGATACATAGGATTTCATGTTTGATCGCGCCTTTTTTTGAAGAAAGACGGCGTTAAAAGCACTCAAACCCCATTATTTAGAAATCCACAGGTTGTTTGGGTTATATCAAATGGCAATCCGTGGTCCCAACCCAGGTTTGAGCGAGAATATAGGCATGTACTTTCTGAATACTTCCCCAAATATGAGTTCTGTGCCAAAAGCAATCTGTTTTGGTTAGAACAATCTCATACAAATAAGAATACTGTATACGTAATATCAATTCAATATCATCTGATTTTAACATAGTGTGAGTCATGTGAATGAGTAAATCAGAGCAGAATAATCTACTCCCACGTCCTGTGTCGAATCGGGAGCAACAGACCCGGACTCATGCAAAAAACACGTAATAGTGAGTGGTTTAAAATGCGTTGTTTTAATTAATAAATTGTCTAAACATCGATTAAACTCTTCCGTATAAAACACTATTGCTCTAGGATTTAATGCTGAGACTTATCTTGACTTTTGTTTAAGATTCTCGCGCTTATTTTCACCCGTTATAATATTTTTGAAACTTTTTATTTGCAAATAGCGGATTACAGTATCCATATTCATCTAGTTTTCTCAAATTTAAAACCTAAGCCTTTGTTTAGAGTCTCTTTGAGAGTCTCAAACAAGCTGAATACAAAGCTTTGTAAGGAGTCAAAAATTTAAATGGTGTAAGAGTCAACCTTTCGAATCAAATTCCATGGCAAACTATAAACCACTGTTCCACGGCTAGTTTATGTTTATGACTGGCCGCGGAGACTGAGCCCAATTGATTTACACTTACAGAATTTTTCTTACGAAATTCTTACCAGGATTAGAATCGGAATAGTTCGATAAATACTAAAGTTTTCGAAAAACAAAAGGAATTTAAAAGTTCGACTATATCTTAATTTGACTGAGTTAACTGCTTGCGCTATAACAGCTTTTCATAATTAATAATTAAAAGTTTATTTTACTATGCAGCATGTACAAACATTTAGACTATCACAAATTACATAAAAAAACACACATTTCAAATAAACAAAAATACAAACAATATAAACAGATTAATTTGCGTATGGATGCTGGTGAGTAAAAAGACCCAGGCTCAGCGATTTTGGTCAGTCTGTATTTCAGACAGGCAAAACTGATTCAGCCCTATTTGACGTTTGAATTTACATAGTATTACATCGAGGCTCACATCCTATTACATGACTATGAGGGTTCATAGAAACTCAGCACTTTATTAATAACAACTGTCGCTAATTTTCGGAATATATGCGGCCATTTGGTTTGAAGTTCGCATTTGTTCATCAAAAATTAAAATTTAGAGAGATAGCAAATGAAAGTATGAAGCAGCTTCCGTGAATTACGGCTAGCTTAGTATTAATATAAGAATCTTATGTAGCTAAAATATGTGCTGAGTTGTTTCGAGAAAAGGGTGGAGGGAGGGCGGTGCTGTTTTTGTTGCTAGACTGCCCTTTGTTGTGGTCCTTATTACGAAAGCGATTAAGTTAGATTAGTTGCAGTTTGTCATGTAGTCATACAATACATATAAATCTCGTATAAATCGTTATTCATAATTTTATTTATTACTTTTTTGAAATAAATAAAATTATGAAAATTACTTGTACTTTATTGTATTACATAAATCATTTAAGAAATAAATTAAAATAAAATCTGTGAAAACTGCCTCAATATGTATGACAAACGAAATCAATTCAGTATGGTGAATTTAGATATTATTTTACTAAGAACTTTACAATATCTTTCAAAGCATATCGGATTTTGTTAAAGTAAATGATGGAACTAATTAGCTTTTTTGTGTTATTAAAATACTTAAGATTTCAATATTTCAGGGCTTAAGAAGTTCCCAATTATATTTTTATGTATTTAACGTAGTCACCAGCCCATATAGGTACATATACGTCCCAAAAGGTCTCCTTTAGAAACTGCCTGAATCCCCGACCATAGTCTATCACACAGAACATATAAAGAGAGGTTTATATGTTCTGTGGTCTATCACGCTGACCCACTGAGGTTATTTAACGTACTTTCTTACGTTCCAAAAACATAATAAAATCGCAAGATGATTTGATAGCGTCGTTGGTGTAATTGATTTGCTTAAAAAAAAAGAATTCTGAACCTACCTATTGCTTTGCTTATAGGATAAAAAAATTTAGATATTCTAGCAACAAAGTTCCAAAACAAGTGTAAGATTTACTGATTGAAAAAATCAGAATGGCGGACGTTAGATTCATACAAAACCAGCCTACATACACTGTGAAACAAGAGCTTTTCAGCAGGTATCCTAAAGCTACCACTTACCGTTTCAGCGTCACTCTCTTCAGCAGCCATGGCGACTCCTCTGGCCAGGTGCTGCTCCCCATCTCGGAACTCCTTCTCCAGCTCAGAAGCTTCCATCTCCAGCTGAGGTGATGTCTGCAGCTCAACTCGCAACTCCTCGTTCGAGGTGGAAGAAGGCTCTGGGTCTTGGACCTGGTGACGGGCTGGCATCTTCAGCATTAGGGGGCGGAAGTTCAGGCGAGGTGCTGGAAAATAATTGGCTAATTAAGACATACATTCAAACCACTTGACGCTACGTTTGCTATGCATTCTGAGAGTTATTAGATCGAACATGAGTATAGTGGTGATTCTTTCGCCCACAATACAACAATAACCTCATGTGCCAATTACCGACTCTTACAGTATGCCTGGGAAGAGTTGGCAGCTGGCACATTCTAAGTGCTAGCCTAGCCCAGTGATAGCCCAGTTGGTAATGAGCCAGACTTGTGATCGGAAAGTCGCGGGTTCAAATCCTGGTGCGGGCCTGTACCACTAAATTCGTCTTTTCGGATTTCTAGTTATCACTTGCTTAACGGTGAAGGAAAACATCGTGATGAAACCCGCCTGTCCAAGAAAATTCATTTTTGAAAGACGAGCGGTCCACCAACCCGCATTGGGCCAGCGTGGTGGACTATGGCCTAAAACCCCTTCGTCTTTCGAAGAGAGGCCCGTGCTCCTCGGTGGGGACGTATATGGGCTGATGACGACGACAATCTAAGTGTTTCTTTTCACTCCCAGTCCAGCATGGAAGGAATGTGTTGCTAATTAGTGTTGCTGTAGCTTTAATAAAACGCACATCGATGAATAATAAAACGCACATGTACCTATCCGTCAAATTGACAACACTGCCAACCCACAGAAAGAATTTAGGGGAATACCCCAGCTAAAACTTTCGAATTTCTCTCAACTGAGTTGCCATGATTAAAGTCGGGTTGCAACCTGTCATATTTATTTTGAAAATGGCAGAAATTTTCAAAAGTTCAGTTCGATCGAGATTTTCTGGTAAGGATTCGAGGGCCCCCTGAGCTTGAGGGCCTAACCTCTAGGTAGCTACGCCACTGAGCTCTCGGTACTTTGTGTACTGCCTCAATTTTTTTCACATTGACAGATTTTTTTATAATATTAATCCAACCTCATAGGCTATCTCCTAAAAGCAGTGATAGCCCAGTTGGTAATGAGCTAGACTTGTAATCCAAGGGTCGCGAGTTCAAATCCTGGTGCGGGCCTGTACCTCTAAATTCGTCTTTTCGAATTTATGTACGGATTTATAATTATCACTTGCCCAACGGTGAAGGAAAACATCGTGATGAAACCCGCCCGTCCAGGAAAATTCATTTTCGAAAGACGAGCGGTCCACCAACCCGCATTGGGCCAGCGTGGTGGACTATGACCTAAATCCCCCTCATGTTTCGAAGGGAGGCCCGTGCCCCTCGGTGGGGACGTATACGGGCTGGTATAAATAATCCAACCTAACCTAACAGAACCTAAAAAAGCCTAACCTAACACAATCTAACTTCATGCAGGCGACCCTCAAAGTTTCGTTAAATTGTAATCCGTTTGGCAAAAAGTGTTTAACTTATTTAAGCTTTTAAGAGAGGTCTTTCTCGAGTGCTTAAAAGGATCATCTCAGTTTTTTATCCATACAAACGGCGTCAGTGGATTTCATCCCTTAAATGTCAACGGATCTCTGTGAAATTTTGATATAGTGCCAGGAACACAAAAAAACTAGGTCCGTATTTTATTATTTTTTTGATATTTTTAGTAGACAAAAAGATATTTTAGACTAAAAGTCAGAATTTTCGCCAAAAAAATCTCAACATTTAAGAGGTGACTGTCAAAAAACTAAGAACAATTCTGGAAAAAGCTAACCGTACGACCCTCGTTTATACGCTTACAAATCGACCAAAAACGTACGATTTCATTAAGTTTTTGGGGTAGATATTTATTGACGCCTAAACTCACAATTTTGAAAACCCTTAAAAACCCAAATCGCGCGGGCTCCGAACTTAGCCGCTAGTCTTAAAAAAGTTTAGAATTTTTCCGCCCACCATTTTGTCCCTAGTTTGGCACTTGTGCTTGACCGTGATCTCGGGTTTTTCAGATCTGGTAAAATCAAACAAGATCAAGCCCGGATGGGATCACTTTGTCTACAGAACGTGCAGGTTCCCTTAACATACGATATTTCACTGCCATAATATCTACATACACTATTATAGTGGGTGAAAAAAAACCTCCTAGCTATATTCAAAATCCTAAACCAGTATCACTCAAAGAACACATTTACGATTTTTTTTTTTAAATATTTAAGAAAATATATTTTCTATTAGTTTACATTACTCCTACACCAGGCACGCGAGGGATACGGGAAGCGCTCGGGAGTTGCACCCGAGTAGTGTCTACGTTTAGGAAATAAAAAATAAATAAAAAAATTTAATTTAAAATTTAAAAAAAATTTAAAGAAAAAAACTAAAAGAAAATGTTCTGTAAGTGATACTGGTTCAGGATTTTCAATAAAGCTATGAGGTTCTTTTTCAACTCTTGGCCCTAAAAAGCTGAAAGTTACAAAGGTTCTTTTTGTAATGTAATCAAGAAAAGAGGGCGAATTTTACAATTTTCTCTTGGGACCGAAGACCCGAGTGTCCTCTTGTAACAAAATGTAATGAAAACTCAGATTTACAAAGTTGAGCTTTTCGAAGCCATATAACGGAGAAGAGCAAACTGAGTTATAAAACTCCTATAGGTACATTAGGTATGTAAATCTAACGCCAGATGTCTTGTTAGTCACACATGAGAGGTGCGGCCATATCAACACGAATATTATTCTAAACTGAAGATTTGTATAACGTCATAAATACATTACGAAATGATAATCCGGTAACCTTGCATTGCGTGTCGTAGTTTACGTATTACCGAACAAACATTGTAAATCAAATTAACGTACGCATTAAATTGTCATAACTCTAAATTAATAGGAAGAATACATAACTTGTGTGATAAGATAACACTAAACCGCAAAGGACTGGTAGTTTGCCGTTAATAAATGTGTGGTGTGCATTAACCAAGTGTGTTCCTTAGATGCGACATACAGTTCAGTCACAAATACATCCTGAACCTGAAACAAAACTTTGAATTTTGCAGTGTTTGCCCCGAATAGGCATGGAATCACTGAAACTCTACCAATAACATCAAATATGCTTGTCCTACCTTTCTCGCTATCATTTTTCTGCATTTGTCTCATGACGTCTCTCGCTCCTTGGAGAGTCCGAGTAGTTGATGCCGATATAGGTCTTATGGTGACTTTCTGCAATCCACTCCCAGGCAGAAGGGCTGTCATGACCCGTCTAGGCTCCTCCCTATCGAAACTCCTTCTCCGTTCTTCTTGGCCTCTATAAGGTATAAATATTTCTTCCTGATCAGCATCAATGTCTAAGAAACCCTCTTCAAACTGCTCGAAGTTCTCCAAATCGGCATCCAACTCAGTTCTAGATCCATGAGTCTTTGGACGGTAGAAAGAGTCAGAATTTCTTCGATAGTCGAAGTATTTTGGTTCTGGGGATGAGAAGCTTCTCATGACGTAACCTTTATCTGAATTCCGATTATCAAGTTCATGCTGAGCTGGTGAGGAGTAACTTCTTGGCAACTGACTTCGGTTGCTTTGAATCTTTCGTTGCTGATGTTGAGCGGTTCTGGTAGCTATCAGGCTCTTTCCTCGACCTGCAGCTGTTACTGAAGGTTCTTTACGCCGCATTATTCCAGATTCTTCTCTATTCCAGATGCGTGTGAGCAGTATGGGTCCTGATTGCAACTGTGGTTGGTGCCGAGTGTGAGATTGCAGGTAAGTTAGTTTGTAACGCGTCTTAAATTCCAGATCGAATGTCGGATCCGATAGCAAGGTTGGAATCGGATGATATATCATAGGCTAAGCTAGGGTGCACATGATTGATTCTATTACAATTTTCATGGAGTTATGTGCCTTACCGTGGTAAAATTAGTCGAAGTATGTGATAGTCTTTAACTAAAAAAGAGATATGGTAACTTACTTATGATTTCCGCACTTTAAAGATTATGTATGTAAGTTTCTGGCGTCAATGTTTTCACTTCACTTTTTGGAAAACGAAATATTTCACTTCTTAATTAAATGGCAAAAACTAAATGTTACAATGCAATAACGATAACAATTTTAGACCAATGGAATCAATCAATCAAAACAGCACAATTTGTTTACAAACTTTTGGCAATGTCATTTCTATCAAATTTATATGTTTTTATTGACAATGGATTTTATCCTACGAAGAGCCAAATGTGAAGATTACTGGTATTGTGTACAGAGTACACTACTATAAAAATAAACTCTATTAAAGTCTGTTTTTGGGTTGTTATAATATGGAGGCCATTTCTAGAATAATTTGAGCTTTATTTTATATTTTAAAGCACTGTATCAAATAGTTAGGTTTGCCTAAGTAGTGTAGAGATTACTTTGAATTCACAGGATGATTTTGCTAACCCATACCTATTGTATATTAAATAACAAAATTCATAAAGTACGCACAAAACACCATCAAAATATTATAATCATATTCCATACGACACAATGACACAATCAAAACTTGAAATCTCACACACTCACAACTTGGAAGAAACAAACACAGATAAAACAACGGAAGACCGAAAGGATGAATGAATAACCAATTTAAAAAATTGAGGAGCCACGCGGTTAAGCACAGGTGAGCTTACGCGAAATAACAAGAAATGAAAATGAAGCTGCGCAGTCGCATGTTTGTGGCACTGCACTGTGGGCGGACCACTTTCTCTTTTAGGCTTCGATTGCCATCATAAGGTGATTACTGGGCCATAAGTTATATGCGATGAGGTGATATTAAGTAATACTTAACGTTTAAGTTTGCAAAGTAATTGGTTTGGCGTTGAGCTTCTGCGAAGTTTGTAGAGCCGTGTTTTTGCTAACGAACCACCGAAAATTATTCGTATATGAGAACAAGCCAAGTCAGACCTTAGGCTTCAATATATTTTCCTAAGTTATAAGAAAAAAAGTTTTTATGTTGTTATAAATAAATTTTAGTTCTGACCATTGAACTTGGCATTTAGATCTCACTTCTTTTGTCATTGAAGTCAACAACCAAGGCATATATCATAAAATTCAACATGGCTCTCATTTCACATTTATAATTTTCTTGACATTATTACTAGTGATTTTAAATTGTAGGATTTATAGATTTAAAATTATTTAGATAAATAGAAGCCGAGTATGACAGAACTGCATTTTTAAATAAGACCACTGAAAATAAACGATTTGATTTGAAAAATCGCTAATTTTTTTGAGGTTAAAATATAACAAAGCGCCATCTGCCCTGAAACGGTTGTACTACATGCTGTTATTCTTACTGCGTGTTAACCATCATGCTTCATAAAGGAACAAATACAGAATGAACCACAGCCAGTTCACATGCACACAGTTCTATAATAGTCCGTTAGATGGCGCGAGAACCCAATACTACTAATAGAAACCTTTACAGAACACACCTCTACATCTACATATACCTACCTATATATACCTTCACCTTCTTTCCACTCTCTATTCTATTCTTTTCAATCCTACTACTCCGCTATATATTAAACAATGTTTTTCCTTCTCATCTACTACTTCGACTCGCACCCTTCGCTCTAACTTTGATCTATCCCTCAATATGCCTTCACACTCCACTAACTTTTTCACTTCCTCCTTCACCGTAGAAGCCATCCGGCTTTGGAACTCCCTCCCTGTCTCCATAAGATGTGCCCCCTCCATAGATTCCTTTAAAACCCAAGTCAAATCCCATTTCCTTTCCCCTCCCGTTCCTTAGCTAGGCTCTCGATTCACTGTCTTTGCTTTTCTTTTTTTTTTCTTTTTTCCGTTGCTTAACACTTTCCCTTAATTTGCTGCTTGTATGTATAGAGTTATTTCAGATTTAAGTCAATGTTTTTGACCCGTCTCGCGCTTGTTTACGCCGCGTGCGATGCAAAACCTGCACACACGGGTGTGCAGACATCGCGCGAGGGTTTAAATCTAAAAGAGCACCCCTTACATTTTATTGCCTAATCTTCTGAAGGGAAGACTGCAGGTTTGCGGATAGGGTAGTCTAAATAACTAATCTAATTCAATCGTCATCGTCATCAGCCCATATACGTCCCCACCGAGGGGCACGGGCCTCCCTTCGAAACACGAAGGGCTTTTAGGCCATAGTCCACCATGCTGGCCCAATGCGGGTTGGTGGACCGCTCGTCTTTCGAAGATGAATTTTCTTGGACAGGCGGGTTTCATCACGATGTTTTCCTTCACCGTTAAGCAAGTGATATTTAGAATTCCGTACATAAATCAGAAAAAACGAATTTAGTGGTACAGACCCGCACCAGGATTTGAACCCGCGACCTTCCGATCCCAAGTCTGGCTCATTACCAACTGGGCTATCACTGCTTAATGTGATTCAATACTTTGACATATTGACATGAAGCTACTTTGAAAAGTCACTGCCAAAAATACTGTTTCTGTCTAGTCTAGGCCAAACTATAGCTTTTTTTAAGTCACAAAAAAGGCTGCACAGTGTAAGTTAGTCTCAAATCATACTATTATTTTTTTATACTATCATCATAAATTCAAAATGCTTACCATCAGATGCATCTCCCTTGTCATAAGTTGTGTCACCAATAGCTGTGTCGTCATAATCTTCAATAACTACTGCATCATCCCTTTCAGCGCTTTCATATTCTTCTTTTTTGATTTGTATTTCAAATTCCGTATGAAGCTTATAAAATTCATGTCTGATGTTGTTATTTGCATCAATTTCCAAACTATTTTCATTTACACCTTTTGAATCGACTTCTTCGTCGATTAATTCATATTCTGCTACGATTTTATCATTTTTTTGAACTATGTTTTCACTGTTATCCTCAATAACTTGTTTTACTTCTTTTCCAAGATCAAGTACATCTATTATAATCTTGTGCTTAGCTGGATCATAGCGAAAAGGCACTCCTGATATAGATGTCGTTAAGAAACCAGCTGCTCTGTCTTTGATCTTCGTGACTTTCTCGAATCCTTCCCCAGTGGATGTTTCATCGGTAGTGTCGCTGTCTGTACCTTTATTAATGATGAATAAAGGTTTATCAATGACAGTTTCGTGTGCGTGGTCTGCTTCAACAGCATCATCTGCATTTGTATCCTCAACTGGAAACAAATTATTTGTAAGTTTTAGTCTTCAATATTTATTTTTGAAAGCATCTTAAAAAATGGTCTTAAACATTTCGTTCTAATTGAGTACCTCTAAAATGGTGCTTTTTAACAGAAACAGTCATATTTCATTTGTACTATTTTAGTCATAAAATATGTTTTTCTTTATACAGGGCTTTAGGTATCTCTCTTTCAACCTCTCGGGTGGTTAATCAGTCCATGAAACTGAACAACTTTCCCAAGGAACATAGGTCCAAGGAACAAGGAACAAGGTATACGAAAAAGTTTGATCTCCCATACAAAATGCGCTTTATGCTGATGAATTTTATATGGGAACTCAAAATTTTTTTTTTCGTATTTTGAATTTTTGACCTATGTTCCTTAGGAAAGTTGTTCAGTTTCATGAACTGATTAACCACCCGAGAGGTTGAAAGAGAGATACCTAAAGCCCTGTATATTTTATGACTGTATTAAGTAGGTATGTTTATTTATCTGACAAGCAGCCATGGGAATGAACTGCTCAGCTCTAGAGTTATTTCAGAATTAGTTAAAATTAGAAAATAAGAAAATTTGTAATGCGATTAAAAAGAGCACCCTCAGAGTTTCTTGCCTGTTCTTCTCTGGGGAAGAATGCGTATGTATGTATTTAAATCCTTCAATGTTTGTTTGTATGTATTTCATGTAATCTTGACTTGTTTTAAGTGGCATCCTGAATGTCCTATAAAATAAAGATTTTTCTATTCTATTCTATCTACACTAATATTACCTATAATGAGGAAAGATGTGTATTTTTGTATGTTTGTAACGAATAAATTTAAAAACTATAGAACCGATTTTAAAAAAACACCAATCGAAAGCTGTGTGACATAAGGTACATACTTTTTCGAATTCCCACGGCAACGAAATCCCAGGCGGAAAGATAAGTAGGTTAAAAATACTTACGAGGTGTATCGTAATTGGACGGGTGACACCAGAATGCCCCCACCTAAAACAGATTTATTAATTTTTTTACAAATAACAATAAAACTTACAAAAACAAAAGTAACACTTTACGGATTAGTCAAATACATCGCCGCTCCGGAACCTTCTCGATTACGCTGGCCGCGTTGCCTCGCTTAGTAGCCAAAAGCTACTACTTACATTCAAGATTTTTTCAATGATAATATAACTTTTTTTTAAAAACTACAGCAAGATAGACATTATAAGAAGTATTGTTGTCATTGTTGTCATAATTAGGTACCTATAATGTTAAGTTTAATGGTATGAGTTTAAGTTTAAAATGTACTTCGTTGCAGCGCCCTTACAGGGTGTCACAATTAACTCACTCTTTTTTTACCAACTTTTGTGTTTAGTGTCAACCAATAAAGATATGAAATGAATAATAGTAATGGATAGGCCTCGCATCAAGAAGGCAGAGCGGCGTGTGGCGGTTTATTAAATACATAATAATGTTTATTAAATCATTCATTATAAATAGTCAAACATACGTTATCTCTTGGTCTTAAACTCTAAATTCAGGATGCTTGGCAAAAACTTAAAAGGTGGAATTTATCGAATTTGTTGTCAAGTATTTTATTTTTCCGGAAATATTAAGTTGGGGATATTTCATTATCTACTTTGGCGCTATGTAATAATTAAGTAAATAATTTGTAATAATGCCAAAAACTGTCCCTAAACCTATGGATATTTATCTATATACACTACATTTACATATATATGGTTAGGTACAGGGGCGTCTTCAACTTTAGGAGGCCCTATAGGCCCCGGCACATATGATACTTAATGGGGTCCCTGTGATTTTGACAGAAAATTGTAAAAGTATAAAGATTCTTCTTTAAATCGGTGTAGGTGCTATTTAAATGTAATACAAAAGCCTGATTTTTGAGAGAGAGTAGGGGCCCCGTTGATCGAGGGGCTTTGAGCACTTGCCCTGAGTGCCCAGTGAGAAAGAGGGGCCAGCAGGCCGAGTATGATAGTGACAGCGCTGCGACAACACTGCGGTCCTATGTCAAAATGTCAACATTGACAACGCCATAGGGCGAGCAAGTGAATTTTCAGCGTGAGTCGAGTGTCGTTATCGTGCTAGAGCTGCTGGTTAGGTATTAAAAACTCTAATTTTGAAGTCTAACAATCACGTAACGGCAAAATCAAACAGGCAAATGCTTGGGTCATCATATGATTCCTATTACTCTGATAAAGAAAAGTGATGCACTCCAGGTCTGTCCAATATAGAAAATTCACTTCTATCACTTCCGAGACACTGTGGCGTTAACACAAAAGAAAATATAGACATATTAGTCGAAATTAGTTCTAATGTAGCAAAAATTTCACTCACAACGGATTATTTAAAAAAAAATATCAAATGCAAAAATTTACCAATAGCAACACCGCGATCACTATGTTCATCTTGTCCCGTGTTACATTTGACACTGACCTATGATTAATACTAAATTAAGACTATATTCTAAAAATATTCTATATGCCTTTGTACAGTCCAACACCCAGAACCATACGTCACCAGCATAGCTTGACCTCTTTTAGTAGAGAAGCTTCATACCATCAGGTTTCCAGGCGAAAACTGGTTCTAACTGTGGGACATTAAAGTTTTACACGGTGTACCTTTTAAAGACTGGTTTTTAACTAGTAACATTAGGAATGATAAAGATGTAATTAATTAATAGTGTTTCAAATTTTATATGACGATGTTCAATTTCTAATATATTAAATTCTCGAGTCGCGGTGTTTGTTGCCAAACTCCTCCGAAACGGCTTGACTGATTTTTATAAAATTACTAGCTTTCCGCCCGCGGCTCCACGCGCGTCCTAATTTTTTTTTAAATAAAAAGTATCCTATAAACCTCACGGAGCCTGAGACCTTTCCAACGAATGCAAAACCGTGGAAATCGGTTCGTGCGTTCTGGAGTTATAGCGTCAGGAAGGAAAACCCGACTTATTTCGTCCTAATTTTTTTTTAAATAAAAAGTATCCTATAAACCTCACGGAGCCCGAGACCTTTCCAACGAATGCAAAACCGTGGAAATCGGTTCGTGCGTTCTGGAGTTATAGCGTCAGGAAGGAAAACCCGACTTATTTTTATACTAGCTTTCCGCCCGCGGCTCCGCCCGCGTGGACTACAGGTTATATCGTGCCCAACTGTGGGATAAAATGTAGCCTATGTCCTTTCCCAGGCTCTAATCTATCTCTGTACCAAAATTCATCAAAATCGGTTCAGCGGTTTAGGCGTGAAAAGGTAACAGACAGACAGACAGACAGACAGAGTTACTTTCGCATTTATAATATTAGTAGGGATAGGGATAGTAGATGTGTGCATACTTATCGGATAGGTCTGAGAATCGGCCAACATCTATTTTTCATAAAATTAAAAAAATCCACCAAGACAATTCCCACGGGAACGAAGTCGTGGGCGGACAGCTAGTGTTATTATATTCACTACCTTTAGTTAGACTTTCTTTTTTTAGGGGACTTCGTTCCCCTGAGAAGTTGTGAAAATTATGTAACGTATATGTTATTTTGATGTCTATATTAATGCAATTTAAAAAAAAACGCATTTGCATTAAAATGCGTCCAGTAGTTTTTTCGTGAAGTAGTAATAAACATCCATATATCCATCCTTACCAACTTTCACATTTATAATATAATACCAGATTTCCGCCCGGGACTTCGCTCCCATGGGAAGTCAGGAAAATTATGTAGCCTATCCAGGCTGTCAGTTACTTCCATAACAATTTTTATTAAAAGAAGTTACAAACACACGCACTCACAAACTTTCGCCTGCATAATATTAGTGTGATGTGATAATTACAGCGGAAAAGACGAAAACCAGCAATGCACATCGCATTGACAGAAGCTCGGCGCGGGGATACATTGCGTAGCGCCAATAAATAACGTAAACTCGAAAAACTATTTATCTAATCATCATCATGGGTTGGTTCCACAAATTTATATGATTAAAAGACCGACCCTCGGAGTGTCTTGCCTATTCTTCTCCTGAGGAAGACTGCACCTTTGCAAATAGGCGCAAAGTTAAAATATGCTAATGTAATTCACCATTTTGACATATTTTAAGAAACATTCTGTATATTCTATGAAATAAAGCTTTTTTTTACTTTTGACTGATTTTTATATACAGGTTGAAAAAGAACCTCCTAGCTTTATTGAAAATCCTGAACCAGTATCACTTACTGAACACTTTTTTTTGGGGGGGGGGGGGGATTTTTTTTTCCTAAACGTAGACACCACCCGGGCGCACCCCCCGAGCGCTTCCCGTACCCCTCGCATGCCTGGTGTAGGAGTAATGTCTACGTTTAGGGAAAAAATTAACTATTCCCATTGCTTTTTTTTTCATAAATGTGTTCTTTGAGTGAGACTGGTACAGAATTTTGAATATAGCTAGGAGGTTCTTTTTCACCCAGTATAAATATTTGCTAAGCTGGCTGTACCCTGCATACAGAGTAATTTAATACTAAAACGGATAAAAATTTGCGTACCTATGTATTATGTTTTTACCTTTGACCCGTTCTAATAGGTATTATGTGTTCAAATCGCCAAAGTATAAAGTGGTATAGAGTGTTATAACATCGACATTTCACAGGGGGAATAGAAAGGATCTGATGTAAAAGGACTGGTGTAACTGGTTTAATATCTACTTACAGGCAGGCAGGTACTCACTACAGCTAGTAAGGCTTTAGAGCTCACTTTCATTACCTTATTTAGGTGCCTCATTCATGATGGTACTTTCAATTCGTAAGTGGTCATTTGGATTCTCTTTTAATTTGAATTCTCTTAGTGGTCATTTGAATTCTTGGTATTATTCGTTTGTGTTGAAAAGTAGCCATTGAAAGTGTCGCATTGGTCAACGCCGTCAACATAAATCAGTTCTTTAATAAATTTCATAAAGTGTTAGGGGCCGTCCACATATTACGTCACGCAAAACTTCGACTTTTTGAACCCCTCTCCCCCTTGGTCACGCTTTTTTGGTATCCCTTTAACATGTACTGTCACGTTTGGTAGGACCGCCCCTCCCCCATACGCTGTGACGTAATACGTGGATGATCCCTTATCACTCCCGACATTCGATCGCTTATAACTCTTAAACGGCTGAATCGATTGTGATCAAATATCTAAGAACAATCTCAATCATAATTCGGTCCATTCGTTTAGTAGCTACAATACCTCAGACAGACACAAACATACACGTAAAACTTATAACACCTCTCTTTTTTGTCAGGGTATAAAAACTGGCTGCCACAATGTCGTGACTTTGCTGATGTGTGAGTATTTTAATTAGAATTAAATTATAATTCTAATTAATTATAGTCGCTAATCTACACTGCACTAATATTATAAAGAGGAAAGATTTGTATTTTTGTATACATACAAAAATACAAATCTTTCCTTTTTATAATATTAGTGCAGTGTAGATTAGCGACTATAATTAATTAGAATTATAATTTAATTCTAATTAAAATACTCATGTAACGAATAAACTTTAAAACTACTGGACCGATTTCAAAAGTTTTTTCACCATTAGGATGCTACATTATCCATGAGTAACATGGGATACATAATTTTCCCGAATTCCCACGGGAACGAAGTCTCAAGCAGAATGCTAGTATCTTGTAAAGAAACTCCAGTTCTTTACAAGATACCGGGTCAGAGCCTTGTCTGTTGATCAGCAGGGTGCACCGCTAGCAGGATGATGATGACGATTTTGGAGCACTAAAATGTTATGAACTGGTTATGGCTCCACATACCCCATATGTGTATTGGTTTCGATCCTCTAAGTATCTTTCATTCATGCTCTTTAGATTTTTTTCTTATATTACATCAAGTCGTTCAATGTCATGATGCTCCTATCTACCCTGGTACAGATTTAGATAAATCTAAATAAATGGCAATTGGCAACACTGTCACAGCAAGAGGGCCAGACGGATGGTTTTGCCGGTGGTAATATAAAAGCATCAAAATGGCTTTTAAAACATTTCATTATAAAAACAACAAAATTTTTCGAAATTCACGGCAGAGCCGTGGCGGCTGCCCGGCACGGCGATTATTATTATTATATTATTATATTATATCTATATATATATAAAAGGAAGTCGTTTTTGTTACAACACTTATAACTCAAGATCGGCGGGACTGATTTTGATAAAATTTGGTATGGAGGTAGCTGAGCGTGTTTGTTACAACACTTATAACTCAAGATCGGCTGGACTGATTTTGATAAAATTTGGTATGGAGGTAGCTGATACCCTGGATTAACACATAGGCTACATAATTTTCCGAAATTCCCACGGGGACGAAGTCCCGGGCGTAAAGCTAGTATATATATAAAAAGGCCCATTTACTTAACTCATTTACTACACAGCAGCAGATTAGGCTACATATATTGACATTGTCGTCGGTCTAATCTCGTTCATTACAGCCTATTACAGCCTAGCCTATGCCGGGGCTATCCCCGGCTTTCGTAAGCAAATGTGTAACCTGCCGCGCTGGTGTCTGTACAATTCGGAGCACCTGTCAACGCCGATTCAAAATGTATTCTACACTTTCTCTATTACACTACATTTCTAGTAAGTATGTACGTATACATTGCTGATATTACATAAACCTTTTTTTTAACCGCGAATACTTACTTCGTGCCTCACCCGCTAACCGTTCTAGTAACTAGTGTTATACAACCTTTTAGTGATGGGATATGTGACTCAAGTCATGACATGACTCATTACAAAAAGAACCATGCTCCTATTTTCTTGTCGTCTCTCGGTAAAAAAAACAACAATAAAGTATTTATTTCTACATACATACAGACGCTCACGCCCGTAATCCTTTATGGGGTAGGCAGAGCATCAGTGATTCTAGTCTAGAACCAGTAGATGCCACGTTTGACACAAATTGTGAAGCTGAACCTTTGCATAATGGTGAGAGGTGGTTAGCCTTTCTCCCACAATATCGATGATTGTCGCTTTGACTTTTTGACATCTTTCATTGAAAGACATACAATTTTAGCACATCTACGATAATCAATGAAACGAGTTTTAAAAATAAGAAACACGTGTTAAAAGTTACACAACTGTGAAAGTTATCTATTGCCTTCTTCATGGTTCTAATTTAAATTAGTTTATTATTTTTGAATAGGATTTAATACTAAAATATATCTAACTTAGTTCATCAGTAACAGGTGATTAGATTTTTCAAAACGAATCTTTAAAATCTAACACTCCAACCGCCTTAATAAACGTAACTTAAAATTAAGTGACAGTTAAAAGCCTCACGCGAGTAAAAACACGTCTTACTTACGTAACTTTAAATTAAGTTTACGAATAAGGCGGATAGATTTGACGAGCCAATAAAAGGACCGACAATATAATCTCAAAAAGTGCTGCACCAAACTCAAACCAAACAGGAGTGAACTGATTCATCTAAGTAAATCTAACTCATTCAACTCGGTCATTGTTCAGCGTTGCGCGCGCTTGCCGTCGGCTGCGCGCCGTTAGTTCCCGCCGAACTGTTGTTGCTCTTGCGCAGCTAGTTTAACATTTCGTGTGTTATCTGTGCACAATCTGTGCGAAGTTTGTTCAACTTTAACAGGATTTTTACAAGTGCCTTTAAAGGGATTTCACACAAAAGTAAGTGCTGATAGTAAATGGTGTCTGCTCATTATTTCAGTGTCTGCTTGATTTACGTTAAAATAAGTTTTTTCTTTGGAAAACACATGGATTAAAAGAATATTTTCAATACATTTTGAAATCGAAAAGGCATCTTTTCAGAGGCTAATAAGTGCTGATAGTAAAAAGTAAGTGCTGATAGTAAATGGTGTCTGCTCATTATTTCAGTGTCTGCTTGATTTACGTTAAAATAAGTTTTTTCTTTGGAAAACACATGGATTAAAAGAATATTTTCAATACATTTCAATAATTTTGTTTTTATTTTAAATCCGATCCGTCAGAAGTCTGTAGGTACTGCAAGGTGTCTTCTAGGGGGCAGTAATAAAACAGCAGCTGGCTTCTTTGTGATTCTTGATTATAATTAACAACAGCTTCTTCGTAATCACAATCTTTTACTTCGTTAATAAATTCACAGCTGAACAACTAAGACACCTTTTTTTATAATAGTGCTATTGCACGCCTATCATCAAATACAATTATATCGCGGGCTAAGATTATTAATCCGCAAAGAACAAATATTCAATCCGCCACGATCAAACAATCAATGGCGCAAGCCCAGATCTTCAATCATTTCGAATCTTGACATCGAATACCATTTCAAACCTTTGAAATTGATATTCGAATTATCTTCTTCGAAATGATCGAATGAGAAAGAAGTTGTGTTATGCCCGATCCTCCGTGAAGGTCTGCATACCACAACTGCCTCCCCCCCATTGAAAAATTTTCGATCGGTCGAAAATTTTTTTCAACAGGCCTACCTAACTTCCTATACGATGGCCCTAAGTTTTTTAATCCATCGGGGTGGCCTTGAAGTAACATCTCTGGCCTTGAAGTAGCATCTCTCTGGGCTGCATTGGATCAGGTGGTCGGGTCGTTCTTCTTTCTTCCATCAGGATAAAGATCTTCTTTGTTCGGATGATGGGGAAATAAGACCGAATATTAATAGCTCCTATCAAACCCGCACCTGTCCCTAACTAAAAATTAAAAGGAGTAAACAAGTGTTAGCTCGACGCTGCACACCCGGGTACTGCCTTTATGAACATGAAGCCGAAGGTCACCAGGTGGTGGTGGACCCTGACCCCAAGTCAAAGACGCGGACTTAAAAAATTTCAAAACCGCACTTTAACACACGCGCCTAACTTCGAAGCTACGGGTGTCTTCAGCGTCGTTGCTCGAAGTCCATATGACATGAAAAACAAATAAAACAGATCAGAACACAATAACAAAAATCTGAAAACAGAGCATTAGTGAAACTGGGAAAATATTTATATGCATGTGCATATTCCTTACATTGCACCTACACATGCATTCCCATAATGCCCCATATTACCATAATGTCTCCATATATTACCATAACGTCCCTTTATTACCGAAACGTCCTTGTACCATAATGCCCTTATCACAGTATGCCCAAAAGATATAACATGTGAGTGCACAAAATTGCATTGACCTCTCCCTCACATGCACATTTTGTCGGAGTGCCCATGTTATGGCCTCAGAGGCGGAGGACCACTGAGTATGAGGGCCAACATAAACCCTCCTTCGTAATCACAATCTTTTACTTCGTTAATAAATTCACAGCTGAACAACTAAGACACCTTTTTTTATAATAGTGCTATTGCACGCCTATCATCGAATACAATTATATCGCGGGCTAAGATTATTAATCCGCAAAGAACAAATATTCAATCCGCCACGATCAAACAATCAATGGCGCAAGCCCAGATCTTCAATCATTTCGAATCTTGACATCGAATACCATTTCAAACCTTTGAAATTGATATTCGAATTATCTTCTTCGAAATGATCGAATGAGAAAGAAGTTGTGTTATGCCCGATCCTCCGTGAAGGTCTGCATACCACAGTACCTTCTCGTAAAAATGAACGAACAAACTTGATACTCTACCTACTCTAATCGGAAAAATACCCTTAATACAGAGCAATAAAAACCTACGTTTATTACGTTGTAGTTGCATTTTCCGGAAATTACTTGGTGGAAAAGAAGTATTTTGTAGCATTGCACGTAAGTAGATAATTAGATCATTTTCAGGATGTTTGCAATAGTATAAGTAGTACTGCGTTCTTTATCTATACTAAATATTATAAAGAGGAATGATTTGATTGTTTGTTTGCATTGAATAAGCTCTGAAACTATTAGAATCCTACATTATCCGTGATGAACATAGGGTACATGATTTTCCCGAATTCGCACGAGAACGAAGTCCCAGGCGAAAAGCTAGTTAGTTAATATTGTTATATTAATACGTGAAATTCCACAAGGTGGACTGAAGATGGGGCAAAGATTGCGGGAAGCCGCTGGATGCGGGTGGCGCAGGACCGCTCGATGAGGGAATCCTTGGGGAACTCTATGTCAGCGTCTTATGCGGCTGATATGATTATAAATTACTGAAATAACTACAGTGGTAAAAGAAATAGTTTTATTGATTACTAATGACAAAGCTAAAGTTTCTTTTTTTGTGGATTGATTTGAAAATTCTTTTTTTGTTCGAAAGAGTATACTCCGGAGGTGGTCCCATTGTCACCAAGTCAGGATCTGATGTTATGATCTCAGGGAAATCGAGGGCAACCCTCCAATTTAGGCAATACTTCAAGTAGAAATTAAATACAACATATTTAATGTGTTACGTAGCACTTACTGATTTGTTTGAAGTCGGTGCCTAGCCAAACGAGTTAGATAGGCTAACTTTGCACCGACTTCAAAGAGATCAGTAGCTGTTAGGTAGCGCATTAATTGAGTTTGTCTTTATTTTTCGCTTTTTTTTAGTCGGTTTAACTTTTTTTCTTAATAAGTTTTAACTTGTCAATTTCTGTCTACATCTTTATCCTTACTAATATTATATACGCAAAATTTTGTAAGAATTAATGTATGGATGTTTGTTCCTCTTTCACGCTCAAACGGCTGGACCAATTTTCATAACATTTGGCATGGAGGTAGCCGACACCCTGGATTAACACATAGGCTACATAATTTTCCCAAATACCCACAAGAACGAAGTCCCGTGCGGAAAGCTAATTTATAATATTTCTGACACTAAACATGGAAATGTTTTATAATATACCTTTATGTCAAACTGTATGATGAGCCAAGCTACAGGAAGTACTACATGACACTACACACGCCTTGGCAACGAAATAAGTACAAAATGTGAGCGTTAACATTTCAAAGTATTTCAATGTGTTGAGAGAAACATGCCTTGGCTAATTCCCATGAGAATTATTAAAGAAGATTGGTTGAACACAATAAAGCAATTTATAGGATAATTATTAAATTGATTAGATTTTACTAGTCAAGGTTTTCCTGCTAAGATCATGACGTGACATGACAGATTTTTGCTTCGTAATTGTTTTGATTTTTCCTTAGAGTCAACGATCTTTAATGATCCTGTAAGAATAATTATCTTTAATGATCCTTTTTCCTTATACATGGCTTTAGATATCTCTCTTTCAATCTCTTGGTTGGTTAATCAGTCCATGAAACTGATCATTTTTCCCAAGGAACATAGGTCAAAATACGAAAAAATAATTTTGAATTTCCATACAAACTTCAACACATTTTGTATGGGAGATCCAAATTTTTTCTTCGTATTTTGACCTATGTTCCTTGGGGAAGTTGTTCAGTTTCATGGACTGATTAACGACCCGAGAGGTTAAAGACCTAAAGCCCTATACAGTCAATGATCTTTAACGTTCAAAGAATTGATCCAAGTTTGTAAGGAACGCTTGTTGTTCGGTTAACTTTGAGTTAGTTTTTATTGCATTTAGCATACATATATACATTGCAAAACATTTAACTGTAAGGTTTTTCTTTAAATGCCCACATACTATGGAATTATTTTTTACCTTAGAATCAATGATCATTATCGAGCTTTGAGCAGTGTGTAGCTTATTTACGCTCGTTTTAGTTTTTTGTTGCACATACTTACATAACTACTATTTTACTAAAGGTTTTTCATTATATACCCATACTGGCTTCCCGCCGGGGACTTCGCTCGCTTAGGAATTTCGGGTATAAATTATAGACATACACTTTCATCTTGAATCACCCCGTCCATAGGTGTTAAACCGTATGAAAATCCGTTCTGTAGTTTTTGAGTTAATCGCGTTCAAACAGACAGACAGGACAATGGGGGACTTTGTTTTAGATTAGCATATAGTATGAATGATATGAAGTATGATGATAGGACCCATTGCTAGCTGGAGGCTCACGGCTCACGGGTCTCTTATTAACTAGTAACAGTATTCAGTGGAAAAACAAACTTTTCCCTGAGGATAAATATTCGGAAACATATTATAACATTCTACACTTTCATATTATATTGGTATGCAATAAAAAAAATCAAAAATCTTCATTTCTGTAAATGTAAATGTTGTCCATTTGCTGGGCACTCCCAGTGGGCAACAAAGTTACCTGTGGCGGCAGTGTCCGCTCCTCCTCAACATTTCGTCACATCGTTTTAGAACAATGTATTATTATAGTTACTACAATAGATACCGACTTATTAACTACAAGACTTTAAACAAAAATATATCAATTTTAGTAAGTAATAGATAAGTTTACGATATATATTAATATAATACTATCAACAATAATAAAACTAAAGTATATTATATTGTATTCTTTGTAAATATTCTGAAACATTTTGAAAACAATCACTTATTATTTAAGCTTTTACTATTTACTTCTAAGAAAGTCTAATTTATCGTAGTATAATCTTAAGTTATACTCGTACAACTACGTCTAGTTATAATTTTCCAATCTAAACTAAACACCTTTCTAAAACATTGGCCTAGATAAAACCTGCATTTAATATGTTCTAGAAAGTAAAGAATAATTATGTTGCATTACTGTTTTACGCTGTTACAGAAATCAGAAAGAAAAAAAACTCTACCTATGCATGAGTGTTTTCTATGCATGTTGTACGGATTGATAGAGCATAAAAACTTAGAATGTGCCAGCTGCCAACCCATCCCTAGCAAACTATACTGGTACTATGTAGGAAGCTAGGGTTTTGCTGCTTTGTGGGCGAACCTATCACCACTATGCAATATTCCATCTAATATAACCCTCAGACTAAATGTCAAATGTGGCGTCAACTGGTTCTAGAACGATGACGTTCTGTCTACCCCGAAAGGGATTATAGGCGTGAGTGTATAGGTGGAAATAGAACCATTACAACCTCTTAAACTGTAATAAGAAATGAACAAGAAAAGTGTTAAGCGGGCCTTTACATTTCCTAGGTCAGGAACCACTGTTGTAGCTCCGGTACGTAACCCCTTGTTCTAGAGGCTTGGCTTTTTATCACATAAAGGATATAAAAATGACGTTTACATCACAGAGTCATTCTACATGGAACTGAACAAGATTATCTTGAGAAATCCCCTTTTCGTCTACAACTCCTTATCAATATCTCGGGCCCGTATTAACAGAAGGAGACTAAAGTCTTGATCTGTACTTAAGTTTTGCTTATCGCTTTCTCTCAATATCAAAATTACAAAGACGACTACTATTAGAGTTTGAGTCGCGTTCTGTAATACGGAACTCAGACGGCGCGGCTTTATCCCCTGAGTTAATTTGTTCCAAAACTTTCAAATAGTTACTATACTAAGAAACTATAAGATCCACGTAAGAATTTATGTTATTCATTTTTGATCTCTCAAAACCCGTTTCTAAAATGCAAATGGTATCCAACCAAGAAGTAAACCTCAGCTGTGGGCCTCTATTGCTAAATTTCCAAAAGTAAAGGCGTAAAATAGTTATGAAAACTTTAAACTGTGTCCGTGTTTTTACAGACGGAAAACGTTATTTAGTTGCTTTACGATAATCGTAATTATTTTAAGTGAAATAAGGGCTACAACAAATTCTGTACAGCTCGATGTGCTATCGTGTGTATTTTTTGAGTTATGTTATGAAATGAGACGACCTTTCGACTACACGCGCACTTGACATACTAAGTTTTGAACATAATTCAGTAAGTTACGTCACAATAGTTAAAAGTTATGCAAACACCAAAACTTTGTATTGAAGTTACCTTCTTTTTTTACTCGTCTACAGAGTTTTGGCTTTTAACCTGTATAGATTAAGGGTCAGAATTTTCTAATATTTGTTATTAAAAAAATCCTTCCATCACCGTTAGATTTTCATGCAGCCACGCAGTTTATAAATATATAGTTATAAAATAAAGAATATTTTCCAAAAAAAGATTAAGTTTCGTGTTTTTTTTATGAAGTGTTGTAATAGGTTTTGCATGTTTGTTTTTCGTTTCATTTGTTTTTATTATATAGATAAAAATTTTACTAAAGCTTCTCTTGCGGGTGTAAGAAATTTATAATATAACGTAAAAGTAAACTTATTGCATACTTCACACATACACACACACACGCAAGAGTTAAATTTTTACCCAAAGTGAGACTTTACAAAATTGTAACCATCCATCAACTATTTATTGAAATTGAATAAGTATATCAGATTAAAAAATGCTTAAAAAATCAATCTAATTATTTAGAAACACACATGTAGTAATAATATTAAATAGATCAATGCTAATGAAATAGCGAACTGATGCAAACAAAAAGTGTCGCCCATACGTCTGTCCCTTAAGTGGTGTGACGTAAGGCCGTTGAGAAATCCACGCGTATCTTTACTTGGGTTTACCCATTTATTTACACGTTCTTTATGGTAAATGTTTTAAATACATTATTCAAAGAAAACTGACGAAGCACATCACTTTGGTTTTCGTTGTAAAATCTGTTAAAAACATTGCAGTATGGATACTGATCCATTGCCTCGGTAGAATAAAAATAAATTAAAATTTGATTTAAGATAGTTGACGTCTTGTTGTAAGCACACGGAATCCTTACTAATATTATAAACGCGAAAGTGTGTATGGATGTTTGTTCTCTTTCATGCTCTAACGACTCGGCTGGACAAATTTTGATAAAGTTTGGTATGGAGGTAGCTGACAGCCTCGATGAACACATAGGCTACATAATTTTCTCATAGCTAGGGTCCTATTGGGAAAAGTGTGCCAAAATTGCGTCGAGCAATGCCACTTGGCATGGCTACTCTACAGGTCAAACTGAGCTGAAAAAGCCCGTTAGCCAACCTTGGTTCCGTGACAGGGGGGAGGGGGAGGGGGTTAAAGTACCGAACTCCCGGCGTTTAGAAAAAAAAATCTAGTGGATGTAATTGAGGTACAAAGTCAAGTTTGGTGTCGTTTTCGGATAAATCGAAGATGGCCAATTCATTGGCCATCTCATTTTTGTATGTTTTCATAGAAAAAAAATAAAAAATGCATAAAACTCTGCATTCCAAGTGTTAAAAAAATATAAACAAACCCCAATATTTTCAGATTTTTATATGGAAGATGGTGAACAAAAAATACTCACTAAAGGCTCTTTAAATGTAGATTACAAAAACATTAACATCAAATAACTTATTACCTAATGGTAATGTAAAAAAAATAGAAAACTTATTGCGGTATTCAAATATCTCAATCCCGGCGCTCGGGAAAAAATATATCTAGTGGATGTTATTGAGGTAGAAAGTCAAATTTGGTGTCGTTTTCGGATAAATCAAAGACGACAAATTTATTGGCCATCTCATTTTTGTATGCTTCTATAGAAAAAAATAAAAATAGCTACAATTGTGCATTCCAAGTTAAAAAATATATAAAAAAATCCCTTTATTATCAGATTTTTATATGGAAGATAGGAAAAAAAACTCAGTTAAAGCTCTTTAAATATAATTACAAAAATAAACCACACAATTATCTTTTTACCTATTATTAATGTAACAAAAATATATTATACTTAAGTACGACCATGTTCAGCGCCATAGTACGAAAAAAGCTAAAAATGCAATTAATCATTTGAATGTGTCGATTTACATATAATATAGGGTGAAATAGAAATAATTGCGACTCTTGAAAGGAAAAACTGACTAAGCGCCACAGGGCAAAATTTACAGGAAAACAGTTTAACTTTTGCTTAAAAAAATAGGTACATAAATTATTTATTCTTTCAAGTATTTTTTTTCCTTTCAATCGTCAATCTCCGTCCTTCGAACCATGAACGTACTCATGAAAACAAATAATTTTCTTCAAAAATCAAAGCTGTGACGAATTTCCATTACCTGTTACATTGATAACACAGCAAAAATACCTACCACTAAAGCAGAAAAAAAAGAAATATTTTGACTTGTGTAAAACGGTGAGGATTTGAATGAAAAAGAAATATTTGCAGCTACCACCACACTTGCACAATTGAATTTCCTTTATGAAGGAGATTATGAGAGAGCAGACCCTGAAATTCAAAAATTCATCATCACTATGTATGATAGGTAAGGAATACAACAAATATTTCATGACAAAAAAAATGAAATTTATATTAATTAATATTACTTTTGACAGGTCGTGCCCATCAGAGACGGTGAATGAATGTCGAAAGTATTTGTTCACAAAAAAGGACAGGCTAATTGAAAAACCTCCCACAGAAGCTGCTCTCAAAGAACATATATTAAGGGCAGTTTTTCAGGGCGTGCACGTTTGGGGGCAATGCCTTATAAAACAGCAAACCATACCTTGCCCTTCTGAATTTGGCTGGCAAAAAGAACCTGACAACAAAACTTGATTGCCACCTTGGACCCAAAACGCCATAGCTGCTCAGGCGTGCCTAGAGCTTATAAGATGTAGGTGCGTTAAATCTTGCGGCACAAGATGTAACTGTTTTAAGCGGCAGTTGAAATGCACGGGATTGTGCAAATGTGGTGGTGGCTGCAAATAATTTTTTTCGTTCAAATCCTCACCGTTTTACACAGGTCAAAAAATTTCTTTTTTTTTATTGCTTTGTGTAAGAATCTGCTATAGTGGTATTTTTTGTGTTATCATTGTAACAGGTAATGGAAATTTGTCACAGCTTTGATTTTTGAAGAAAATATTTGTTTTCATGACTACGTTCATGGTTCGAAGGATGGAGATTGACGCTTGAAAGGAAAAAAATGACTTGAAAGAATAAATAATTTATGAACCTATTTTTTTAAGCAAAAGTTAAACTGTTTTCCTGTAAATTTTGCCCTGTGGCGCTTAGTTAGTTTTTCCTTTCAAGAGTCGCAATTATTTCTATTTCACCCTATATGATATGTAAATCGACACATTCAAATGATTAATTGCATTTTTAGTTCTTTTCTTACTATGGCACTGAACATGGTCGTACATAAGTATAATATATTTTTGTTACATTAATAATAGGTAAAAAGATAATTGTGTTGTTTGTTTTTGTAATTATATTTAAAGAGCTTTAACTGAGTTTTTTTTCCTATCTTCCATATAAAAATCTGATAATAAAGGGATTTTTTTATAGTTTTTTAAACTTGGAATGCACAATTGTAGCTATTTTTATTTTTTTCTATAGAAGTATACAAAAATGAGATGGCCAATAAATTTGTCGTCTTCGATTTATCCGAAAACGACACCAAATTTGACTTTCTACCTCAATAACATCCCCTAGATATATTTTTTCCAGAGCGCCGGGATTGAGATATTTGAATACCGCAATAAGTTTTCTATTTTTTTTACATTACCATTAGGTAATAAGTTATTTGATGTTAATGGTTTTGTAATCTACATTTGAAGAGCTATTAGTGAGTATTTTTTGTTCACCGCCTTCCATATAAAAATCTGAAAATGTTGGGGTTTGTTTATATTTTTTTAACACTTGGAATGCAGAGTTTTATGCATTTTTTATTTTTTTCTATGAAAACATACAAAAATGAGATGGCCAATGAATTGGCCATCTTCGATTTATCCGAAAACGACCCCAAACTTGACTTTGTACCTCAATTACATCCACTAGATTTTTTTTTCTAAACGCCGGGAGTTCGGTACTTTAACCCCCTCCCCCTCACCCCTGTCGCGGAGTCAAGGTTGGCTAACGGGCTTTTTCAGCTCAGTTTGACCTGTAGAATAGCCATGCCAAGTGGCATTGCTCGACGCAAAATTGGTCAGGTCTCCATACAACGATGCCCAATAGGACCCTAGCTATCAAATCCTCACGGGAATGAAGTCCCGGTCGAAAAGCTAGTATAATAAAACCCAAAAATTACATTAAAAAGTGCACCTATATTTCTCCGTAAAACACCACAAAAACGAAACTCTTGTATTAGATGACTTTGTTTTGTGAATTGAAAAGTTCAGTAATTCTACACTAAAGTCATGTGTTCAGGTATGGGATGTACCTTGGAAAATATAGACTCTATCTTTACCGTATTTTTACACCATATGGGCGTGACGTTTCCTTTTTTGATGTTGGATGCTTATTATTGCATCATTAACTGCACTATAACGTTATTTTAAAGGCGATATTTAAAATTGGTTTGTATAGGTATACCTATGTCACCAGAAAATTGTAAAAACCGAAATATTAAATTTTCACTAGTGAAATTATAATAAAAAAATAAATAAATAAAAAACGTTTATTTTACCATGCAGCACACAGATACAAACATTTAGACGATAACAAAAAAAACACAGATTTAAAATAAACAAAAATACATACAATATAAACATATTAATCACCCGCGACATAACAATTTGCCCAGTAAAATTACAATTCCAAGGATATGTTAAGTAGAGTTTTTTAGGTTTGGTTAGAATGGTTAGGTTAACTTACATTAATATGATAAAAAAGACCGTTAGTGTGAAAAAAATTGAGGCAGTTCACAATGTACCAAGCTATTATAATCTTAATAAAAATAATTACAATATTACGGGTTTAACAATGTTACAGTGACATATAAAAACAGGTATATCTAGCTTAGTTACGTTTACAAATTCAGAGCCTTAAAAATACTAAAATGAACGTCTGAATAACTTATAAATAAATGTTCCTTTAATGCGTTTTTTAAATGTTCCTAAAATAACATTTATTCTGTATGCCCGTGACTACGTTCAACTGGAATAGTAACCTGTATCATTTTTCGGCCCTCCAACTATAACTTTAACCCATTTCGAAGGAAGGACACACAAACACAATTTCACGTTATTCTCATACATCAGTAACAAATAAAAAAAATATACAATATTGCTGAATCGCATACTCATGGAAACAAAAAAAAAACATGATGAGAAACCGCGAGAATGTAAGACAAGATGAAAAAATTTTTATATATTTGTATACTTATGTATATCTTCTTACATGTTTGCAATAAAGTCTGTATAGCAATTATGTTAATTGCAGTAAACCATGAACATAGGTTATTGCGATGCTACCTCAAGATATGGGAACTAAACCACAAAAATTCCAGAGATTGTCAGACAAACTGCAGTAGTCTCTACAGTCGTGATCTGTGGCTTCGGATCAGACCTTCGGAACTTAAACGTTATGAAGCCATCTTAGAGAAATCGAAATAAATAATCTATAGTCAGCGCTTCATAACCTAACCTCCACAGAGGCCATTGTGCGAGTTGAAAACTCTGACACCAGCGTTAGCCAAGTTCACAACACCTTACTACGGAAATCAACGTTTTCACATTTGCCAACAAAGATGACCTAAAATACTTATTTTTTCTATGTCTATGCCTAAAATAGTACCAGCTATGGAAGTATTAGGCCAGTGTGGTTTACTATGGCCCCTTTGTCTTTAGACTATGGTTCCTTGTGTGCAACTTGTGTGGGCTTACCTTTGAGTATGTAGTATTTGGGGCTTACAAAAAAAATACTACAAGGTAATAAATTGTACCTCAATATGTTACATAGGTATTTATTTACATCTACATCCACACTAATATTATTAAGAGAAGATTTGTATTTTTGTATGTAACGAATAAACTTAAAAACTAGTGGACCGTTTTCAAAAGTTCTTTCACCATTAGGATGCTACATTATCCCTGAGTAACATAGGTTACATAATTTCCCCGAGTTCCCACGGGAACGAAGTCCCGAGCGGAATGCGAGTGAGAGATAAAGCAGTATTAGCAATGCCTTTTCCAAGTTCATCAGTAGCTGAGCTCATTGCCAGTAAACCTATGTATTTGCGGTCAAATCGCGGTGGTTTCACCCGCTTGCGTGCGTTGCGGTGCAAGTTGCAACACTGCTCGTTTCAAAACTACCTGCATGCGTACTGCGCACGCGCAACGAGGATCCAAATGGCATTAGCCGATGGAGGTAATGTTGTGCAAAAATTTGTTACACATGCATTTGTGATTATCTTCACGTTAGATAGGAAGGAACGACGAAGTGCAGAGATTTATTAATATGTTACTAGCTTTCCGCCCGTATACCTTTCATGTCTCAGGGAGTCTGTACGAAGTTTCAACGAAGTTTCAACGATAAGGAACTACTCGCTTGCTTTCGTGATTTGTGCGGCCATATGGCAGCTTCGAAGTGGCCCATAAGTGATTGATCTTCCATGAGTCTCTTGCGTTTCTTCCTATCCGGCTCTTTGAGGCCATTTACAAGAACAGATGGGTACCTACGCACCTTGGTGCTGACGTCGGCTTCTACAGGGCTTTACGTAAATCTCTTTCAACCACTCGGGTGGTTAATCAATCCATGAAACTGAACAACTTTCCCCCAATAATAGGTCAAAATACGAAAAAAAATTTTTTGAATTCCCATACAAACTTCATCAGCATATAACGCATTTTTCGTATTTTGACCTATGTTCCTGGGGAAAGTTATTCAGTTTCATGGACTGATTTAGCACCCGAGAGGTTGAAAGAGATATACCTAAAGACCTGTATACGAAGAGTGCGTAATTTAGAAAAGCATGCTTGATTTTTAAATATTGCAAGCAATAAAACAAGGTAAATCAAAAGGTTTATGCATGTATTCCCACAACCCCACTCTATTCTTTAAAATAAGTTGCCACAACTATAGTCGTGTTGAAATCTATTTATTTAGATTCCCAAAGTAGGAGAATTTTTTGGTAGTTAAATTTGAGGTTTGCTGGTCAGGGTCCGAGGGTCCCTTGAGCTTGAAGGCCCAGTGCATGTCACCGTTTATCCCTCCAGTAGCTATGCCATTGTATGTACCTAAAAAAAGTCTTTTGATTTGATAGATCATTTCGTCTTAAAACAAGTAAAGCAATCACTCCAAACCGTGTGGTGATCGGTTGAGAATAACACCACCCCATCTCTTTCCGTGGGTGTCGTAAGAGGCGACTAAGGAAACTCAAATGAGACCTGTCTCCTAGTAATCCATCCCAGGCAACGACACTTCATTTTTTTCTGAATCTGAGGTGTCGTCCTATGGTCTCATGCGGTGTGGTAGGCTCTGTAAAGGGCCGTCTGGTTCGCGACCACCCTCCTACCGAAGTCCGACGCCAAACAGCTTGCTGTGTTCCGTCGGTGCGCGGGAGTACCAGTGCCTTTATAGGCATTTTCTCTGGGTTAACTCGCTCCATCGTCGACCTCATCTTTGACCTTATGGTCAAGATTGAGGTCAAGAGTTAACCCATCTTATAATAATAATTTAAAAAAAAACTACTTACCGTCAAAAATATGATTTTAAATACACGTTAGCAGATACTTACTTAAATAAGTAAATAAACAAGGTACTTACAAGAACCTTCACTCCAAAGGAGGCATTAAGGCACAAAGTGAACAAAAAAGGATCGCGATTTACCGGAACATGACGTATAATTTCCGCAGAAAAAAATTGTTTTCCACAATCCTTGAAGTGAACATTATTAATTTATTAAAATTATTTGACGTCAAAGACCTTTTCGCACACAATACTGACTTTAAAGAAAATACGAAGTAGGTATCCTGTTTCTTATTTTAACGAGACGAACTATGCAAGTTGTCATATACTAGCATCTTTCTTACGTTTTTTTTTCACGTGTCTAGATATGTATGTATAGTAGATATATATATGTAATATTTAATGTTTTTCATCATTTATTTGTGTATATGTATATGTTATATATTTAGGTAGATATGTATAAGGTATATTACTCTTTGCACGTCTACCTCTTCAACTTCTGTATCGTCTCCTTCACCCCCCCGGTTGCCTGGAAGAAATTGCTCTATAGCAATAAGGCCGCCGGATTGTACACTACATTATGAACATTTGTTTTTGTTTAATGTTATTTTTAATGTTTTTTTGTGTGCAATAAAGAGTATTGTATTGTATTGTATTGTATAAGTTTCTTAATTTTGATGTATTTATAAATCCTTTAATTTAACTTTTGACTTATTTTAAGTAACATCCTTAATTTTCTATGAAATAAAGCTAATTTGTAGTTTACCTTGACTTATAGGCTCTAAAATTACCTTAGATAGTAACGATTTCGATATCAGCAGGCCGAGTACGATAGTGACAGCGCCGCGCCAACACCGCGGTCTTATGTCAAAATGTCAACTTTGACAACGCCGTAGGGCAAGCAAGCCTTTGCGCGGGACCCTCGCGCAATCAAAGTGAAGTTTCAGCCTGAGCCGAGCGCGAGTTTGTCGTTATCGTGCTATAGAGCTGCTGCAATAAGAACTGGGCCCCGATTCTGTAACTTAAGTTGTCTGTCGATGGAATGGTCACCATTTTATCTGTCTAGGTGGTGAAATTGAGAACTGTCCAAATTTCAGTCTTTGAGTGGTGGCGCTACCGCCACCACTGAATTTTAAGTTGCAAAAGTTTGCAACTTTACGTTCGGTTGGTAGTGGCGCTGCTGGTCGAGATGGTTGCCAGCAAGTATATGAAAATTAAATAGTTCTGAATTTCACCACCTGAACAGATAAAATGGCTTCCATTTCACAACTTAAGGCGACTACAGCACCTAAATTACTATTTTATGATGCGTAGATAAGCATGACGCACTGCATTAAATCGAAGAAAAAATGCTACGGTAATATTCAGGACATAAACTAGATAAGTAGTTTGCTGAAAACATGATTCAGCACTTTTGGTTCGATAGAAAAAGCTCACAAAGTCAACTCTAAATACCAATATTGTGTATCTTTTAAGCTGTAAAAACGATAGTAAAATGCACACAGGAACTTGAACTTGCTATCAAAATGTTCGTGATTGAACACTCTCGATAAGTAGTTAACGCATTTTTGATTTAAGCTGTTACCTTCCCATAAATCTCATTTTTCTAACTTTCGAACATGTTTTTACGCACGCACGCTTTCATAGTCCGTAAACTTCGTGTATCGACATTCGCACTGCCGGCCCAGGCCTGTTGAGAGACGGAGATGGCACTATTCCTATGTGTGCTGCCTTTATCGGGTGCTGTAGTCGCCTTAAGTTACAGATTCGGGGCCCTGGTACGAGATGACACAGGATCGGGACAAGATTAAATAGAGTAAATCAAGGGAGGCCTCTGGGTGGAATCTTAACTTATTATCGAGCATTATATGGAAATAAATGGGAAATAATTATGAAAGTAAAAGTCCTCTAATTATTTACCTATACATTGTAAATTGGCCGCGGATGCTTGGATAGAATAAAGAAAAGAAATTGTTTCTCTAGAGAAAGATACACACATACGAGTACAATCACGCCTAGGGAAAGATACAAAGTTTTGTAATAAAAGAAGAACATAGAATGTGTCAGCTGCCTATTCTTTCCAGGCATACTGTAAAAGTAAGTAAGTGGACGCAAGGGTTTTGCTGTGTTGTGGGCGAAAGGCTGACAACCTCTCACCACTTACATCATATTTCATCTTATAACCCTCTGAATTTATGTCAAACATAGCATCAAGTGACTTTAAAACCACTGATGCTCTGGCTAGCCCAATAGGGATTTTTTATATATATTTTTTGTAGATAATGGGTTTCCTCTTGACCAAAATCCAGCCAAGCAAGCTCACCCAGAAGATACCTATTCACTCGAACTTTAAAGAGATTCGGGTTATATGTGCCCGGAAATACAGACGCAGGCAGAGAATCCCATTAGTGGTGCGCAATATAAAAGATGAAGAGAATCAAAAATATTGTATACCATTCCCCTCTAAAAAGCTTTTTTTTCACTGAAAATTGGGGATAAAGAGCTCTTTTAGTCACAGTTTTGATATTTGATTTCTAAAGAACCCTAAAAAGATTCTTTTGCTCCCGCAAAACACGTAAAAAAAGAGTACCTTTTTTGTCAATTTTGGTGTTTAAATTTCGAACATTTCAATGTATAGACATACGACCTCCATCACAAAGAATATTCGAAATTCAAACTCCTTGCGCAGATAACTTTTCAATATTTGATTGGACAACATTTTCGAAAGGTTTAAAACTTTAAAATAAAAATCTGTGTTCTTTGCTGTCATTAATTAGTAATACGTCGACAAAAAAATAAATATGTCGTCACAGATTGATCACCTTATCGACAACAACAAGAAAATTACTCTAAACTTTAGTAATTGTTCAAATTTTAATGTACAGAGGGCCGCACATCAGTTTAACACAAGCGTGCACTTTGTACCGTTGCCATAAGAGCGGTTTTGCAATGAAAATGGGGTAACCTGATACGCTGGCTTCTGTACATTTTCATTAATGTAACGTTTCTTTTTTCTTGATTAAATGTTTATTTCCGCTTAAATCTTTCTTTTTCTCGAGGTCATGGTATAAAATATAATGTGCAACTCTTGAATAAAACGGATTTTCATCGAGGGCCATGATGAATCACTCACGTCATTCAGGATTCTAACACTGAATCCTTCATTTGCTCGTGATCCAACTTTAGCCCTCGCTTAAAATCCGTCTTTTATTCCCGAGTTGCACAATATACTATTTTAGACGTGTGCTGTGCGTGTGTATGTAAGTATCAACTTCTCAATTAAAGTTTCCCTTTTCTCCTTCACAGGCCCGGCGATGCCGTCAGCCATAAACGAGTGGTACCGAGGCCGGTCGGTCTTCGTGACCGGAGCCTCGGGCCTCATGGGGAAGGTCCTCATCGAGAAGATCCTCTACAGCGTCCCCGACATCGGCTGCGTGTACGCACTCGTGAGGTCCAAGCGCGGGAAGACGCCGGAGGCCAGAATCGAGGAGATGTGGAAACTACCTGTAAGTGATCTTCTTAATATTAATCTTCTATACATAGGTATTATAAAGAGGAAAGATTTGATTGTTTGTTTGCATTGAATAGGCTCCAAAACTACTGGACCAATTTGAAAAATTCTTTCACCATTATAGAATCCTATATTATCCGTGATGAACATAGGGTACATGATTTTCCCGAATTCCCACGGGATCAAAGTTCCGAGCGGAAAGCTAGTGTACTCGTATAAAACAATGTCGGGTTTGTTCGAACACTTAAAACTCGAGAACGACTTGACCGATTTTGATAAAATTCGGTGTGGAGGTAGCTGATACCCTATATTAACACATAGGTTACATAATTTTCCCAAATTTCCACGGAAACGAAGTCCCGGGCAGAAAGCTAGTGTTACATTAAAACACTTTTTACTTGTTAGAGGCCTTTTAACTTGATATTTTATAATTACAAAGCAACAAATCACCGAGGTACGCGCGAAAACGATCGATCATAATTATTCATAATAGTCCACGTCAAAAACAGAAGGAGACTCAAGTCTTGATTTATACTTGAGTATTAATTGTCTCTTTCTCTATCAAAATGACAAAGACTACTGCTACTCAAGTATACATCAGAGTCTGAGTCGCGTTCTGTAATACGGACCGGACCTATGACTCAAACGACTTCAATCCTGATGCCTATCAGCAGATAATTACAAATCATAACGTCATCTAAATGTGTGAAATCAAATAAAAAGCGCTGAATTAATTTTGACAAAAGTTATATCAGGAGTAGGTACACTCTTTCTAACAAAAAAAGAATTTTGAAAATCGGGCGACAATTGGTAGAGTTATCGCGTGATAAAACATCCCATCAAAAACATAAATGTGAAATGAGAGCAAAGTTCAATATTATGATATATTATGCCTTGGTTGTTGACTTCAGTGACAAAAGAAGTGAGATCTAAATGGGTGCCAAGTTCAATGGTCAGTTTTGAAATTTATTTATAACAACATAAAATATAATTTCTTCTTATAACTTAGGGTAATATATTGAAGCTTAAGGTCTGACTTGGCTTGTTCTCATATACGAGTTATTATTAAGTACCTACTAAAACAGTCATGGAAGAGTTTCTATAAGAACTTACAGCTTTAGAACTTGTGAAGGCTATAATTTGTAATTACATTAGCTTTCCGCCCGCGGCTACGCCCGCGTGGACTACAGGTTATATCGTGCCCAACTCTGGGAATGTAGCCTATGTCCTTTCCCAAGCTCTAATCTATCTCTGTACCAAATTTCATCAAAATCGGTTCAGTAGTTTAGGCGTGAAAGACGGATAGACAGACAGACAGACAGACAGAGTTACTTTCGCATTTACGAGTATAATATTAGTATGGATGAAAACCAGCCGGCGCGGCACGCCAGTTCTTGAATTGAACTTGGCTTTAACACGCTCCCGCGTGTCTAGATACAAAAAATAAACATACAGTCGAATTGAGAACCTCCTCTATAAATATATAAACAACCAACCACATAAACAATCCTTATTAAGGTTGCTCCAAATGCATGTACCCGAGGCAATGACGCGTGCAATAACTAGTGCAGTTGCAACACTATTTCGATGGCCATCCCAACCGTTCAACCGTGTTTCCTTACGACTTTGTGTAAAGTTGCAATTTAAGAATTATAGAGCTCACAAAGAATTCCGGAATAGCTCTTAAAATCAGTGAACACACATTAAAAAAAAGAAACATACGGGTGAATATACAAAAGTTGGGTAACTTTTAGGGTTATTTTGCTTATGATAGTATTTAAACATAATTCCAACATATTCTGATATTTAAGATAGCTAATCTAATGAAGATATTGCTCGTGACCGGGCCAGTCACTTTTTTATGTAGATTCTGAGATATATCGGTTTTTCTGAATATGACTGCCAGGGGACTGACGAGGGTGACATAGTACTGATAAAACACACAACTTTATAAGAAATAAATGGAGTTTATTACCATAATACTATATTACTTATATACTACATTGAGACATCTTCTGAATAATAACAAAAAACCGGCCAAGTGCGAGTCGGACTCGCGCATGAAGGGTACCTATCGTACCATTATCTTTATAAAAACGGCAAAAAAAACATAACTGATGACAGCAAGTTACCCAATTTTTGTGGAATCACCCATATAGTCGAACATAGAACCTCCTCCTTTTTGGAAGTCGGTTAAAATTTGTTGTATTATATCCCTGACATTCGATTGCTTGTAACTTTTAAACGGCTGAACCAATTTTGATCAAATATCGTAGAAAACCATCTCGATTACGTCAGCTTTAGGTCCATTGGTTTAGATTCTTAGAAGCTACGATGCCACAGACAGACACACAGTAAACAAATACATAGAGATACACAGACACACATGTCAAACTTATCATACAAAGAAGCTACTATATTTAACGGAGCTTTAACTTTAGTGAACAATTCTGCAATCTAATGTACATATTGTTGCTGTATATTAAAATTGTCGAGCAAATGATGCGAAAATAATTTCTGAGGTTGACACTTGAACTTTAGACCGTATTATGCTAATTTGTATAGCCTTGAACTCTTCGTTCAACTTGGCGTTACCTGCTTTGTACAGACTACAGCACGTAAAGGTATACAGTCGCACTACGAAAACGCCAACTAAATAAGGGCAACGCTTGATGTGCTGTCGGGTGTATTAACAATTTATCACCTCAATGATATTAACACAATCTACTAAAGAAATTAACTGCCGTACTCAGAGACGTCAATTAAAGTTAAGTACTGTTAAAATCTGATGTTGTCTCTTTCACTCTTGTTTATATAAACAAGGATAGCATGATATTTAATTACTTCTTAACTTTAATATTGATGTCTCTGAGTACGGCAGTAAGACTTGCAATTTTATACGAGTCCCCCAATCTACTATTAGGTCGATTTTTGGAGACGGGTAAAAAGAGAGCATATCGATACTTATCCTTCTTTTTTCATAAATGCGATAGCTTGTGTGGATAGATGGATACATAACGCTCATGCCTATAATCCCTAACGGGGTAGATAGAAGGCAGTTCTAGAACCACCAGATGCCACGTTTCACACAAATTGCGAGAGTTGTCACAGATGGAACAAGTTTTATAATGGTGCGAGGTGGTCACGGTCAGCCTTTCTCCCATTACGTATAAAACAAAACCCTCGCATCCATGGATGGATGGATGTTTGTTGCTCCTTCACGTAAAAATTACTATGGGACCATTCAAATATTACGTAAGCTCTATAGGGGAAGGGGGGGTTTTCGCTTTGCTTATTTTAGATGACATGGGGAGTGGGGGGGTTTAGATGGTGATTACGTCAGCAGTAGTTTTTTTTTTACACAAATGACTACCCACATTGTCTATGCTTGGAAACGAAACGCATTTTCGGGGATTCCCACAAAATGCATATACCAATGTTTACGTAAGCATGGGGGGGGGGGGGGTAACAGCTTTGCTTACTTTTGCTGACAAGGGGGAGGGGAGTAAATAATTGTGATAGATCTGCTTACGTAATACTTAAACGGACCCTTAGTTCCCGTGTGATTTTAGGAAAATTATGTAGGTAGCCTACAAGTTATTCTAATGTCTAATCTAAGCTATACATAGGTACTGCTAACTAGCAATGAGGCCGCCTTGTTGTACGCTATGTTTTGTGTTCTGTTAATTGTACTATATGTCACTGTGTGCAAATAAAGTTAATTGTGTTGTATTGTATTAAATAGTTTCATCAAAATACATCCAGTAGTTTTTTGCGTGATTGATTAACGATATATAGTTTCTGGAAAAGGTATTTTTTACTGTCCGTTGTTACACAGACTAGATACTTTCATAGCGTTTATTGTTTTTTTAATCAGTATTACATTTTTTTTATTTTCCAGCTGTTCTCGAGGATAAGAGAAGAGAAGCCCCATATGATGAAGAAGTTGGTGCCAGTCGTTGGAGACATCTGCTACGACAACCTCGGCATTGAAGACAAAATGCTGGAGAGGATGTACTCAGAGGTATGAACCCCTTATGAACCAGCCAACGATAAGAGTACTAAATCAAAGTAAAAGTAAATTATGAAAGTGTTAGTAAACAAAAAGGCCTGGGCCCCGATTCTGTAACTTAATTTGTGTGTCGATGGAATGGTCGCCATTTTAACCGTTCAGGTGGCGAAATTGAGAACTACCTATTTAATTTTGATAAACTTGCTGACAACCGGTTTGGTCGAGTGGTAGTGACGCTGCCTCTTGATCGGCGGGTCCTGGGTTCGATCCCCAGTCGGGGCAAACATTTGTGTATAAAGCAGATGTTTGTTCTCGGGTCATGGGTGTTTGTGTTTGTCTTTATGTGTGTTCCGAGGGACCCACGACACAAGGGAAAACCTTAGTGTGGGCCTTTGAGTGTGTAGCGTTTATTATTTATTTTATTATTAACCACCCCGACCAGCAGCGCCACCGCCAACTAAACGCAAAGTTGCAAACTACATAGCAACTGAAAATTCAGTTGGCGGTGGCGCCACCAGTGAAAGCAGCCGTCATTAGATGCATGAAATTTGGATAGTTCTGAATTTCGCCACCTGAACGGTTAAAATGGCGACCATTCCATCGACACACAACTTAAGTTACAGAATCTGGGCCCTAAAGTGTAGCTTACCGCACTGAAAAGCGTTATGTAATACCGACGAACGGGTATCGTGAGAAAATCTACACATTCAAGAGGTCAGGTGCCGTGTTAGCAGGGTCGCGGAGGTCAGATAGCAACTATTCCACTGAGATTTGCTCATCTGCTTAGTGCCTAACCCTGTACTTAAAAGGTCAGAAGTCAAATTGGATAGGGTATGTGCCAAACACGAGGGCTAACTTTCAATAAGAATCTCTCAATGAAACTGAGCAACTTTTCTTTGAAAGCACAAGTTGTACGGAGAGATGATTTTTACACCTATTTTGACCAGAGAAAAGTTGTTCAGTTTAACGGTCTGGTTCATACTACTACTTCGCTAGCACACCGACCCAAAGTGGATATTGGCCTCCGACATTAAAGTACGCGATTCCATTCTGCCTTGAGCCAATATCGACCAGTCGGGCACTTTCAGCTCTTTTAGGTCTTTGGCGACTTCATCTTTCCAGCGATATCTTGGATATCTTGGATGACCAAGATATGCTCTTTTAGCAGCGCGATCCTCCCCCATCGTCTCTACGTGGCCGAGCCAGCGAAGTCGGGCGGCTTTTATTTCTCCGATAATATTTGGTTCGGACACTAGCTCTTCCATTTCTCTGTTGTACCTTCGCCTCCACTCTCCCTCTTCTACTCTTGTGGGTCCCAGAATCAATCGGAGGATTTTCCTTTCTGCGACTTAAGAGCCTATTTTCCTCGTTCAATGTTATTGTCTAAGTTTCACAGCCGTACATTAAAATCGGCCTGATCACGGTTTTATATACACGAAGTTTTATCGTCCTGCTGATTAACTTGGACACTAATACCTTGTGAAGGGCTGCGGTGCATCTTAGCGCGTTGACAATGCGGAAGTTGATTTCATTCTCCCTTTGATTGGTGTCGGTTAGGGGCCATCCATAAATTAGGTCACACGAATTTCATTATTTTTTGAACCCTCCCCCTCCCTCCTTGTCACAGCTGGTCACATTTGTAAGACTCCCCCCTCCCTATAGTGACGTCACATATTTTGCATATTTTCAATTTTTCGTAATTTTCTAATAAAAACAGAACCTACTTAATAGAGCTGCTATTTTTTCTGGGAACTCAAAACTCATTGTCTTAACCAAAGTAAAAACGTAAAAAGAGTGCTTGGGACTGAGAAGGTTAAATTTGTCGTAAAAGTTAACGCGTTATGAGAGTCCTAACTCAGAACACATTTTGAAATGTGACGTCACTAAATTTATGACTCCTCCCTCCTCCTTGTCACACAATGTCACACTTTATCGACCCCCTCCCCTCCCCTTAAATAGGTACTTGAATTTATTAACACCTTTGTAAATTGTGTGTAGATGGTTTGGTTCACATCCTTGATTTTCGCTAGCTTATTTAAAATACATCTTACTATCCTACTAATATTTTATGTTTGTTACTGTACTCCTTCACGCAAAAACTTCTGGAATGTAACTTAAGAATTACAGAAATAACAAAAATTGAAAGTACCCGTACTTATATATGTCATTAATAAATGAATCAATAAATCTTTATTGTAACTTAAAACATTGATAAGGAGACAAGAAGCCCTGCAGCCTGTGCTAGCTTTGGGTAAAAATCTGTGTTACAGACTGCAGTAACTTCCTCAGTGAAAAACAATTGCATACAATAAAAACTAATTACAAACAAAGTTATGGTAAGAAGACTGAAACCGTAGTAGACAGATACAAATATTGTAACACGTCTCTTGTCTTCTACCTCTGAACAAAATAACTATATACTATATACTAAATTAAAACAGCATGAGTGTGTGTGTGTGTGTGTGTGTGCATTATTATTTATTGCATTATTTATGCAAATGTCCATTGCAACATCTTTTCAATTCAACGCACTTACTTCTAAGTGAAATACGAGTACTTATATATAGAAAAACAGGTACTTTAGTAACATAAACACTTCGAGTGTTCCGAGACGAGGGAAAGTGGTTTTAAATCCGGTAGGTTGACAAATCACCGCGTGGTAACCTGTCTACTGCGAGGAAATCCTTGTGTACATTTATTAGCAAGTACATGTATTGCATTGAATAAGTAATGTAAGAAATGAGGAAGCTTATTGATATTTATTTGATTTCTCATGTGTTGGTGGGTGGTCTTATTAACCCCGACAAAATTTAAGATGGACTACTAACACTATGGAACGTTTTTGAGTTTTTCAGACTGACAAACGCGGCGGGGCAACTTTATTTTATAATGTGTAGTGATGATACCCATTTGTTCTAACTTCCAGGTGTCTGTGGTATTCCACTTCGCAGCCAGTCTTCGCCTGGAAGCCCCGCTGAAGGAAGGCATCGAGATGAACACCCGAGGAACCCTTCGAGTGCTAGAGATAGCCAAGCGGATGAAGAAACTGGCCGCTTTTCTTCATCTGTCGACTGCCTTCTGCTATCCAGACTTTGAGAGAATGGCTGAAAGGGTAAGCTTTGTACATAAGTTTGTATTGGGCAACTTTTTATTATTTTGCGATTTTTTTTTTTAAATTATAAGATGGGTTAACTCTTGACCTCAATCTTGACCTTAAGGTCAAAGATGAGGTCGACGATGGAGCGAGTTAACCCAGAAAATGCCTATAAAGGCACTGGTACTCCCACGCACCGACGGAACACAGCAAGCTGTTTGGCGTCGGACTTCGGTAGGAGGGTGGTCGCGAACCAGACGGCCCTTTACAGAGCCTACCACACCGCATGAGACCATAGGACGACACCTCAGATTCAGAAAAAAAAAGAAGTGTCGTTGCCTGGGATGGATTACTAGGAGACAGGTCTCATTTATGTTTCCTTAGTCGCCTCCTACGACACCCACGGAAAGAGATGGGGTGGTGTTATTCTCAACCGATCACCACACGGGTAAAATGATAATCAGCCCACAAAACTTAATAACTTTCTCCAAGATATAGGTCGAAACGTGAGAAAATAATATCGCCGTTCCATACAACTTGTGCAGTCAACTGGGCCCTGATTCACTAACTTCAGTTGTGTGTCGATGGAATGAAGGCTATTTTATCTGTTCAGGTGACGAAATTGAGAACTACATAATTTTCTTAAACTTGCTGACAGCCCCAACCAGGAACGACACCGCCAACCGAACGTAAAGTTGCAAACTACCTAGCAACTGTTGTCGGCGGTGGCGCCACCAGTCGAAGCAGCCTTCATTAGATTTATGAAATTTTGATAGTTCTCAATTTCGCCACCTGAACGGATAAAATGGCGACCATTCCATCGACACACAACTGAAGTTACAGAATCGGGGCCCTGTGCTTTTATGAAAAAAACGGTTATGATTATGAAAAAACAAAAATAAAGTGTCCTTTTGCGCTCACGTCTCTGTACATCTTTTTCTTGACATCTACTAGCTTCTGGCCTTACATTGGGATACTTGACATAGATTAGAAAACAGAAGTCAGTAAATATTGGGTAATGTAATATGAATTCTATTGCAAAACATGACTCGTATGTTTACATTATTGCGTTATGCATAGTTTTAACCCAACTATCCGCTGCTTCCTATATCTGTAAAAATGCGATTTCATTACGTGAATTTACAAACATTTTGAGCGCTTTAATAAAAAAGTTCTTGTAACACTTACAGCTTTAAAAAGTGATTACGAGGTACATAGTTACCTTACATTTTAAGGTAAAACTATTCCAGTCAAAGATATCTCGGAAATATGACGCTACTAGCTTTCCGCCCGGGACTTCGTTCCAGTGCTTTAGATCCATGCAGGTTTCTTGGGTGGCTGTAATTTTGAAGAAAATAAAAATGTTGAGGACACAACTAGGTGTTTTACGTGTATATGCGTGATCCATCAAAGTCTTCAAACACGTAACAAATTCTTCGATTCTTTAACGAGCGGTGTAATTAAATGTTGGATGTAGGTGTTAGATATGTAACTGCAGTCAGTGGCGTAACTATATCTAATGCTCGTGGCAAATTCATTGTATGAGGGTCAGTAAAAACAAAAATTTACCAATCAAGTTGCTTTCTAAAATTTTGACGTGAATAAGTCTGTATGGAAGCAAATGCAGACTTAGGGCCACTTTCACCAAAAGTGCTAAACGTATTTAACAGCCTAAACACATTTAACTCAGTTGTCAAAGCAACAAAATCTGTCAAATTAAACAAAATTAGTCCTGCTAAATACGTTTAGCACTTTTGGTGAAAGTGGCCCTTATTAAAAGAACGTGGCGGTAAATAGGTACGGCAGTCTTTACATTGTAAGTGAGCAATGAGAATTCGTATCTTACCAGCGTCCTGCGTGGGACTTTGTTCCGATGGCAATATCGGCCATTTCTCTTAAATCACTTCGTCGGTTGGCTAAAACGTTTCAATATTCATTTATAACATGAAATCCGATCCGTTCAATCCGTTCAATAGTTTTTGAGTATATCTTGTTCAGACAGACAGACGCGGTGGCGGCGGGGGGCTTTTTGTTTTATATAATAGATGATGAAATGATATGATTGCATTTACAAGGTATCTAATTAGTCAATGTATACTCTGTTTTCAGGTTCACGACCCGCCAGCAGACCCGCACGAGGTGATGCGCGCGTCGAGTTGGCTGAACGACCAACAGATGACCCTAATAGCGCCCACAATAATGGGCAAGCACCCCAACTCATACACCTACTCCAAACGACTGGCCGAGGCCCTGGTTAGGGAGAATTACCCTAATCTGCCGGTTTGCGTCGTCAGGCCTAGCATAGGTAAGTTTGGAAAGTCAAAATATGCTAGAGCATTTATTTTGTAACTTCACGATCGACATTACGATACCTACATCCTACGTACAGTTGAATGGCTCAGGCTGTGCTGTTATAGCAATGGCAACTCTTCGGGCCTCATTATTAGCTTGGTTTAGTGCCCAGAGATTAAGCAAACCTGTATAAATAATCTTAAGGCGACTACAGCACCTAAATTACAATTTTATGATGCGTAGATAAGTATGACGCAGTGCAATAAATCGAAGAAAAAAAAAATACTACGGTAATATCCAGGACATAAACTAGATAAGAAGTTTGCTGAAAACATGATTCAGCACTTTTGGTTCGATAGAAAAAGCTCACAAAGTCACCTCTAAATACCAATATTGTGTATCTTTTAAGCTGTAAAAAAAACGATAGTAAAATGCACACAGGAACTTGAATTTGCTATCAAAATGTTCGTGATTGAACACTCTCGATAAGTAGTTAACGCATTTTTCGATTTAATTAAGCTGTTACCTTTCCATAAATCTCATTTTTCTAACTTTCGAACATGTTTTTACGCACGCACGCTTTCATAGTCCGTGAACTTCGTGTATCGACACTGTTCGCACTGCCGGCCCAGGCCTGTTGAGAGACGGAGACGGCACTATTCCTATGTGTGCTGCCTTTATCGGGTGCTGTAGTCGCCTTAACTTGTTGTGTCTCAGCCGAATCAGAAGTCATTAACAGTTTAAAAACTGACTTAAGGATGAATCAAGCGGGTCACTTATTTAATTATACCTACGCTAAGAACAAGCTATTTCATTTTCAATTTGTAAATGTATAAATGCTACATTTACCCCAATTGGGAATCGAACCCAGGACCTGTCGATCTAGAGGCAGCGCTACTACCACTCTACCAAACTGGCAATCAGTTTGAAAACTGACTCAACTGGGTTTATTTATACGCTAAGAAAACTCAGTCATACATAAATTAATAAGTTGCCTTTACTTTTCTTTTGCAGTAACACCATCATACAAAGAGCCAACTCCTGGTTGGGTAGACAACTTAAACGGTCCCATCGGCTTGATGGTCGGAGCTGGCAAAGGAGTCATCAGATCCATGCACTGCTACGGACACTACCACGCTGAAGTGATCCCTGTAGATATAGCAATAAATGCCATTATTGTGATCGCGCAAACGATTGGAACTATGACTGAGCGGTAAGTTTTTGACTTTGAGATCTACCAGCTATGCATAAGCTGGTTGCAGAAAAAAACGCTTCACATTCAAAGGGCCACATTAAGGTTTTCCCTCGTGTCGTGGGTCCCTTGTAACATATACAAGATACACACGAACATCCATGACCCGAGAACAAACCATTTACCTTTTCTTTAAGCAGTTTCTGCTTATACATAGATTTAGAATTTATTAAACTATCAATTTGATTCCACACTATGATAAGGTCTAGGTACCTATATCAAAAATCTAGATGACCTGATAAGAAGATGAACGTAATTCGACATTTCAAAATAAAACAAACCTTTCCATTTCCAGCCCTCCAGAGATCCCAGTATACAACTTAACAACAGGGGACGACAAAAAAACAACCTGGAAAGAGGTCCTGGACATCGGCAAGGCCACAGTCCGCAAGTACCCCTTCGAAGGGCCCCTGTGGTACCCCGATGGCAACATCAGACACAACAAGTTTATACACGACTTGTGTGTCTTTTTCTATCATATCGTTCCGGCTTATCTTATTGATTTCCTTATGCTGCTGTTCAGGCAGAAGCGATTGTAAGTATTTTTTGCATTGAGATTCCTTTCACGTTGGACTGAAAGTAAGGGAAAACCTCAGAATGTGGCAGCTGTCTATTAATCACAAGAATATTGTAAGAGTCAGTAATTGAGACTCGAGGGTTTGCTGTATTTTGGGCGAAAGTATTTCAATCTTTTGCCACAATATCATTTTCCATCTAATAGTCCTCAAAGTATACAGACTTGACTTCTGGTAAGTGGTTAGGAGTGATGAAGCTGGCGATGAAATTAACAAACTAATAAATAATACCATAACCGTCGTTGAGAAGAAGACGCCCCAAAATTCTTCACTTCAAAAAGATTTTACTTTTCAGCATGGTCCGGATTCAGAACAGAATATCCGTGGGCCTCGAGGTCTTGCAATACTTCACGACACGCGAGTGGTGGTTTGACACGAACAACTTCAAGGCTCTAGCCACGACCCTGAACGCTGAGGACTTCAAGACTTTCCCCATGGACCTGACCATCATTGAAGACGTCCCGTATATAGAGAGCTGCATGATTGGTGGAAAGCTGTATTGTTTGAAGGAGAAGCTGGAGAATCTGCCTAAAGCTAGGCTGCAGAATAATATGTAAGTTTTTTAGAGGTAAAACGGTTATGTTATGATCGTGGGAAGGTAATGCTTCTAGAAGGCTGGGGCTTTCTTGACTTAGTTCCAAAAATCTACAAAAAAAAATACTAGGTGCTGTTGCAAGCACCATGATTAGTTCAGTTCATCCATGATCATGCTTGCAACAAAGCCGAAATATCGGATACGTATCTAAAACAAAAATAGTGGTAAGAAGCCGTTATAATGTTTAAAACAGAATCTTAAACAACATAAAAACTTACAATTTGAGATAGGTAACGTAATCTCAATCCCTCACGAGGCGTGATTATTTCGTCGTTTCCAGTTATTTCACGTAGTTCTAGCTTTGAGAAACACGGTCAGTTATAGAACCAGACCTTCCTGAATATTGAGTGTTGTTTGAGGGAATGTAATAAATATAAAACACCAACAATCCCTCGTGCATTCTTCTGCTGGGAAGGCTGCTGTAGTGTTTTTCTATGTGTTTTGTAGTGAAGTTTTTGATCTCTTTTTATTAGTCATAATATTCAAATTGAAAATACAATCTTAGTCTTAATTCTAATCTAAGTTAGTGAAATAAGCCACCCCGTTTTATTCCCGGGGCAAAGGTTCCCATAACGCTGGCTGCGTTGCCGCACTGAATTGCCAGGGACAACCTTTGCACCAGGTGCTTCGGAGCAGGAATCATGACCCCTCTCCTGTAGTCTGCGCCTCAATCCCCTGACAAACCTTAGCCTCACTGCCCCAGCAACCAGTTGTCTCAACTGCCAGGGGAACGAAGGAGTAATTAAATTGGAGTGTTATTGATATCGTCAAATGGTTATTGCCCACAAGATTTAAATTAGAATACTCTTATTTGCTATACCTTTAGGGGTTTCAGTGTACTGTTTAGTTTTGAAAAAATATTGATATATTTCAAGTGTAATAAAATAGTACCAAAATAATAACCAAACTTTTGTCCTCCTCTTTCAGTCTGTACGTCATGGATCGCATTGTAAGCGTTTTTTTCTACCTCCTGATCGTCTATTGGATTGCTTTGTACTTCGAGCCGGCCAGGGAGGTACTCTCTTACGGGGGACCCTTCGTTAGACATCTGCCTCTGGTGGGCAAAGCAGTGTTTAAGGATTAGAACTTGTAAGATACCAATTGTAATTTTGACAGAGTTACATATGGGGTATATTACCTGCTTGGGGACAGTGTGACGGTGTTTGTGAGATAATCCTTTTCTACAATGGTCGTAGTATGGTAAACAAGTAAAATAACGTCCTTAACAAAACGTAAACATACAAGAGACTTAGCAACGCGGCGTGGTATATAATAAAAAATAGCTGCAAGTGCGCTTTGATCTTTATTCGATATAATTGTATTGATAAATAAAACTTTCTATCATTTTAAACACATACGTAAAGTCACGAACAAACAATTTAACTTCTGAGATTTTTTGAATTACCTGTTAATAATGTAATACTTTATATTATGTTAATATACTTTTCTATATTGTAAGATATAGCTTTGTGTATTCCAGTAATAGTGTTAAGTTAATAAATAACTTTTGTACTTTTTATTAGTTATTTCATTTCGAGTAATATTTAATGGTATTGTCAGCAAGAAAATTGAATGGTCAGCATGGTAAGACCAGTGTTTTTCAATCTTTTGGTCTCCATTTTTCAACTTGCAAGAAGATCGTTGCAAGTTTAAAATTTCTGGCGACCCCCTAAGGCTCTTAAGACCCCCAAGGAATATAACGTATACGTAATATACCGAATTTGCCGTGGTTTGAAGAAAAGAACAGTTGGATTAGACAGTGTCATTTTTAAATAACCAAACTAGATATTACTCTTTTATATTTATCTCGAGGAAAACCGTGATAAAGATTGTTGTAATACCACATGGGAAGCCCAACATTTGTATTTGATTTATTTCAATGCTAATATCGTTGAATGATAACCTTTGATTGCAGAGTTGAGTACTTGGTCGCTAAGTAAGTAAAAAATAAGCACTAAAATTGATGAATAATCAAAATGTTTGCGCCTAGTTTCGAAAGTAATCACGACAAAACAGGTTTGGTCACGGATCATTTGCTGACCCAACCTTTCTACGGCCCCGATGATGAATTCACCAAATCGTTTGCACTAGTTAGTTTGTATAGTTTTGGGCTTACATTGTGATATGGTACTTATTTTATCTGTATCGTAGACACGGTGAGAATAATACAGCTTTTATTAAACGCTATAGACTGCATCATCTGTCAACATGCAGAGGCCTATGATGATGATAGACACTAGGTACTAATTGGTCTCAAAAATTTAGTTTTAAGTAGCTGTATGTGTACGTTAGGTACCAAAAATTGTAGTGCCGGGGTGCGTTTTGGATACTAAAAATACCTTGTAAACCTACGAAGATAATTAAAGAATTTTGATTTTGAAAACACGCATATATTAAACTTTTTTATGTATTCCGTTATCGAGTGATGTAATTATTTGGATTTAGATGGTAGATATATAGCTGCAACAGAAAATTGTATCCCTGATTTTGTTATTATCAGCTAGTTATCTTAGCTATCTTCGGGCACTCGAGCAGCAAACAAATTGGGGCTTTTTACGGCAAAATTGTATTACCATTGCCTCCTATATGCACTAGTGACACTAGAAGCTGGGAATATAGAAGGCTATGGTAATACAAATTCCGTCATGCCGTGCCGTGTCGTTCGAATAATAAAAAGGCCCATTAGGAGTTGAAGTAGTTGCCATGGCCAAAATCGATCGGACCACATCATCATCATCAGGTTTTTAAATTGCATCCCACTATGTAGTCAAAAAAGACGTATTGACGTCAAAATAAAGCATTAAATTTTTAAACAACGTGTATATTATATTCTTCAAAAAATTAAAAATATCTGCATTACATTCTATCTAAATGATTCGACTATTCTTGAAATAAACCACTAAACCGTTCGTCAATGGCATTGTTTAAAGACTTGACATCTCGTTCACAGATGAAGTAACACCTGTAGTTGCAGGCCAGGTCGTTGAGTTGTCCGTTAAAGAACATGGTGCCACAAGTCTCATTACCGCCCCCGTCGGGTTGGTTGACCCCCCAGTTTGTGTACCCACTGTCTGCTAACAGCGACCCTGGTAAAACAAATTTCAAGAATCATAATTTGGGTTGATGTTTTTTTGGCTTTTTGGACTGATTTATAGGTACTTAGGGGTTGGGTAAGAGTACTCGATTTTCCTGGGATTCCATAATCAGATCCTGAATTGGTGACAATGTGATACTCTTTCGAACAAAAAAGAATTTTGAAAACGTGTCCACAAATGTCGGAGAAATCGGTGAACAATTGAACATACATAAAAAGTCGGTTAAGAAGGCTGTAATTCTTGAAATTTCCACCCTAGTCACACACCGCTTTAGCAAGTAAGTTTAAAACATACAACTAACCTTTAATAGTATCCCAACCCATGTTATTCTTGTTGCAGAATCCCAAATAGACAACTCCGTTCATAGTCAATCCAACGGCATTTTTTTCCGCCTTCTCAGTAATTTTGACTAGGAAGTCGGCTTCAGCCTGGCTGTTTATAATGGCTAGGTAGGATAGCTCGTCGTTACATGCTTTTACTGCTTCGTCCCAAGTCTTTGGGTTATTGTGGAACTTGTAGCACCGGCCTAAGTCTGCGTTGTATTCGTAGCCTAGAAAAATAACGAAACAAGTGTTTGATGTGTTTAGATATCTCTTATAATGTGATGTACTTTAAATTAGTTAGCTAAACTGTAGGAGGATCAAATTATTTATTAATTGTTAGCCTAGAATGTAATTAGTTAGCCTAGTAATTTTCAAGTATAGAATAGAACAAATCTTTATTTGATAGGACATTCAGGATGCCACTTCAAACAAGTCAAGATTACAATGAAATACATACAAAGATACATTAAACGATTATATACCTACATACACATTCGTTCTTTTGATTAACCCTACTGACTCTACCTACGCCTATTCGCAAAGATGCAGTCTTCCTCAGAGACAGGCAAGAAATTTTGAGGTTGCTCTTCTAAATCGCATTACAAAGTTTCTTATTTACTAATTTTTACTAAATCTGAAACAACTCTAGAGCTGAGCAGTTCATTCCCATGGCCAGTGTTAGATATGTTTAGGTATATCTTTCAGTGTGACTGTCTGTAAGCTAGTCTTTAAATTGGTTCGCTAAACTGTATTCTCGCCATGAAAGTGAACAGATTTCCTCAAAGAATGCATAATAATATGACATTCTCAAAAATGTCGACTTTTCTTAATAAGGCAATCAGCAGGCCGAGTACGATGTGACAGCGCCGCGACTAAACCGCGGTCCTATGTCAAAATGTCAACATTGACAACGCCATAGGGCGAGCAAGCCTTTACCACGAGTCAGATAGGTTGAGCTATTAGGGCGACCTCAAAAAAAAAACCCAAAGCTGATTTTTGGTATGGACGTTCCTACAGGTCCTAGAAGTAAGACCCTAGAGTTCCTCACATGGGGAGTGCCGGCGTCCCCCCCTCCCACCCCCCTAAAGGTCCCTTTTTCCAGTTATTGTTGTTTTATTCAAAAACTAAAGAAGCTAGATTCAAACTGTCAAAGAGTCAAATAATTTGTATTAAAATACCTATCGATTGATGTAATAATCATTCCCGTAGAGCCTTTAGTTATTATACTGTAAGTGTTCAAAGTCCAAAAAAAAATTCAAAATGCGTTTTTTCCTCAAAGTTTGCAATTTTCTCAAAAAACTGTGTGAGCTATGCCAAAGTTGTCTATAAACACATTGTTCCCTGTATATTAGTCTACAAAATGAGACCCTATTTTTGAAAATCGCATTATTATTTAAAAAGTTACAGTATTTTATCTGATGAAGTGAAATACAAAATTCGTAAATACATACAGAACGATACACGGCGGGGTACCTGATACCAAATTATCGGATATTTATGTTTTAGTAGGTACAGTAGTTATCCAATGTATCCATACCAAAATCATTGTTTTTAAAGTCACAGGTTTTCAACACTAAAACTCTACAAAGATATGAATAATACATTCTTATAAATTTCGTTATTGTCTCAGAAACTATTATTGTTTCAAAAAATAATAGTTTATTTTGAAAATTACGAAATTCATATAAAAAAAAATAACAAAAAAACTTTGTAGAATTTTAGTATTAAACCTAGAGACTTTATAACAATGATTATTGTATATACATATTAGGTAATTACTGTAATTACTAACTAAAGTAAAAATTTTCGACATTTTAGTATTAGGTACATCATGTATCAATGTTATAAACTACTATGTATTTTAGAGCCATATTTTTCGTCACATAAAAAATAGTGTAACTCTTTTAATAATGGAGCGATTTTCAAAAATAGGGTCTCATTTTGTAGATAAGTATATGGGGCACAATGTGTTCATAGACGACTTCTCCATAGATCGCATAATTTTCAGAGAAATATGCAAACTTTGAGGAAAAAAGCGCATTTTGCATTTTTTGTTAAAACTTTGTCCAAGTATTGTGACAAAAGTAATGGCTCTATGATAACGATTTTTATACGGTTGGATAGGTAATTTAATACACAATATAAATTTGTAATTATGATATTTTTATTCCATGTAATAATTTTTTTTTACTACTACCTACCTCATTAGTGAGAAATTCGTAAAAAAAAACCATCTGTAACTTTTCTATTTCTCTGGCGATTGAAGTAAATAGGATCTTATTTTAAAGATACGTACATAATCTATCCATAATTAATGTATTTGTTGAAACTTTTGATTTCCCTGTAATAGTTTTTACGAAAATCATAAAATTAATAACAAAAAAAAAATATTTTTTCTTTTTAAAATTTTAGTATTGCAACTAGTAACATTATAACAGTGGTTTTTGTATGGACGCATTGGATAATTACTGTTCTTACTAACTAAAATATTATAACTCGACATTTTAGTATTAAATACCCCATGTACCACTGTATTTAACTACTATGTAATTTGGAATCTTGTATTTTGTAAGATAAAAAATTCTGTAACTTTTTAAATAATATTGCGATTTTCAAAAATAGTGTCTCATTTTGTAGACTAATATATAAGGCACAATTTGTTCATAGACAACTTTGGCATAGCTCACACAGTTTTTTGAGAAAATTGCAAAGTTTGAGGAAAAAACGCATTTTGAATTTTTTTTCGGACTTTGATCAATCACAGTATAATTAATAAAGGCTCTACGAAAATGATTGTTACATCGATCGATAGGTATTTTAATACAAATTATTTGACTCTTTGACAGTTTGAGCCTAGCATGCTTAGATTTTGAACAAAACAACAATAACTGGAAAAAGGGACCTTTTGGGGGGTGGGAGGGGGGGACGCCGGCACTCCCCATGTGAGGAACTCTAGGATCTTACTTCTAGGACCTGTAGGAACGTACATACCAAAAACCAGCTTTGGGTTTTTTTTTTGACCCTCAACCCTATCTGACCCGGCGTGCTTTGCGCGGGACCCTCGCGCAATCAAAGTGAAGTTTCAGCGTGAGCCGAGCGCGAGTTTGTCGTTATCGTGCTAGAGCTGCAGCTGCTCACTCAAGACTCAAGTTCTATGGAGAGGTTTAGTTTAGTTTATTTATTTACTTAATACACCAACAAATATAGCCAGAACATTGAAATATTTTGTCCATAGTTTGTCCACTGAGCTATATTATTTATTAGGGACAGCAGTCACTTACAATAGGTTTAATAAAAACCTGTGCTATAATATTAAGTGAAAGTGTTGTTTCCGGGTGGAAACAACACTTTCACTTATTCCTTGGGAAAAGTAGTTTGTTCCTTGGGAAAAGTAGTTCAGTTTGGTGGCCTGATTTACATCCTTAATTTTCGTATAATCTTCGATCTCTTGATCCCGAGCGCATAATCCCGTATAATGCCGGGATCTTAAGTCCGTTAGTAGAATAAGACCCTCCTTAATTTTGCAGGATGACTAAATCGCAAATCTGCGTATTGCGTTCGCCCACGACCCTCGTGTCCAACTTACTGGCTTCTATAGTATGCCCGGGAAGAGTTGGAAGCTGGCAAAATTACACTCAGTTGCATAAACATTTTTTAAATGTAATTCCGTTCTTGTTTACGTCAACAAGATGGAAAGTGGCAACATTAAATTTAAAGAAGCGTTATCTTTAAAGGTCATTTCTGCAGCTGGGTGTGAGTCGCAAGGGCACAACCAAATGGGATTGCCGCGTAATACCTAATTGACCGAATCCGTATGAAACAAGTCCAATCCGAAGGTAAAAACGCTACAAACTCAAATGTCCGCATTAAGGTTTTTATTTCTCTTGTATCAAGGGAGGCAAGTAAAAAAAAAAACGCTACACACTCAAAAGCCCCTCGGAACACACATAAAGACAAACACAAAAACCCCTGACCCGAGAACAAACATCTGCTTTTCACACAAATGTTTGCCCCGACTGGGAACCGAACCCAGGACCCGCCGATCAAGAGGCAGCGTCTCGCTACCACTCGACCAAACCGGCCGTCAATTAAAAATAAAATTAAAAAATAATGTTACCTATGTAGGTATTTTCTTTCATGCTGCACTGGGAGTAAAAGAAAAAAAATAGAATGTTCGAGCTGCCAACTTCTCCCAGGCATACTATAGAAGCCAATAACTAGGAGGTAAGGGTTTTGTTGTATCGTGGGCGAAAGACTGACAATCTATCACCACCATACTTGTATTCCATCTTCTGACGCTCAGTGTGGCGTCAAATGGTTCTATAACCACATATAGCGCTCTGCCTACCCCGATAGGGATTATAGACGTGAGTGAATGTATGCACTAACCATAATAGGGCGTTTCACAATCAGAATTCCACTCCAAACTGTCCAGCGTCTTCTTGCAAATGAAGGGGTATTTCTTGTCGCATCGGTCATCGTTGAGGGTCCCGTCTCGCCGCAGGATCAAGCAGTCTTCCTTACCATCAGCGTCGTTTGGCTCCCCTGGACCCCAGTTGTTGTACACTTCCATTACTGGCCGGCCTGGAACAGTTAAAAATTAATTAGATTAATACTTCACATCATGTTTATCTACCTATCAATAATTTCTTCGTGGTAATCTGCATGATACTGATGGCTGGCCAAACGCAGAAATAGTTTCATCATTCAATTCTTTTCAAGATGGCGTCCACACTCGTGACTAAAAAGATGACATCTGAAAGGGACACAAATTGTCGCCAGGGCAATGAGCGTGGAGATTGATGGTGATCCTTCTTCTTCTTATCGTGTAGATATAGTCAATATGTGGCAAACTTGGCTAGCCCTGGTGTCAAAACCGCACCACGGCATCTGACTTTTTTTAACGACTGTAATCAATCGACAACAGCCGGGACCATGCCGGGACCGACAGGTGGCGACTACAGCACCCGATAAAGGCAGCACATATAGGAATAGTGCCATCTCCGTCACTCAACAGGCCTGGGCCGGCAGTGCGAACAGTGTCGATACACGACATTTACGGACTATGAAAGCGTGCGTGCGTAAAAACATGTTCGAAAGTTAGAAAAATGAGATTTAGAAAGGTAACTACTTATCGAGAGTATTCAATCACGAACATGTTGATAGCAAATTCAAGTTCCTGTGTGCATTTTACTATCGTTTTTACAGCATAAAAGATACACAATATTGGTATTTAGAGGTGACTTTGTAAGCTTTTTCTATCGAACCAAAAGTACTGAATCATGTTTTCAGCAAACTACTTATCTAGTTTATGTCCTGAATATTACCGTAGTATTTTTTTCTTCGATTTAATGCAGTGCGTCATGCTTATCTACGCATCATATCGTAATTTAGGTGCTGTAGTCGCCTTAACGTGCCCTCCGAAGCACGGAAACGCTCGTGATAAATTGCAGCCTCTGTGTACGTTGCTTAATCTCACTGATCACTGAGAGCCACTGGCCTACGAGCGCTTAGCTCACCATCAATAGTCTGGTAGACTTCCTTGACGATCAAGTCATTGATTCCAATATAGACCCAATAAAACGGTTGCGTCTTGTTCCAATAAGTGATCACAGCATTAGCTTCCTTCACATCTTCAGGGTAGAAGAGGGTAGCTCCTTCTATCTCACATCTCTTCTTCGCGTCTGACCAGGTCTTGTGGATAGTGTGAAGCTTGTAGAAGGATTCTGTTGATTCTATGTACTTGTAGTCACTTCTGAAGAATCGCTTGCTGTATTGACCATCTGGAAGAAGGATACAATACAATATACTTTATTGCAAACCAACATGATTAAACAAGGTAAAAAGTAAAGTTACATCATAAATATAAAAAACAGTAGTAAAGTTAAAGGTGTTTAGTAGTAGCAACTCTGTTCTGTGGCCTGACGACAGAGTTCTCGCGAGTTCGATCCTCGGTCGGGGCAAATAGGTTTGTGTGAAAAATTTAGATACAAGTAAATATTAAACAATATAATGTGTCTGTTCTGTCCGTTTTCGATTTGTAAATATAAAAGTTATTACTAATATTATAAATAGGAAAGATTTGTATTTTTGTATGTAACGAATAAACTTAAAAACTACTGGACCGATTTCAAAAATCCTTTCACCATTAGGATGCTACAGTATCCCTGAGTATGATAGATAGGCTATATAACTTTTCCAAATTCCCACGGGAATGAAGTCCCGCGCGGGAAGCTAGGGTATTATAAAGAGGAAAGATTTGTATTATTGTTGTAAGTATATTACGAATAAACTTAAAAACTACTGGACCGATTTCAAAAATTCTTTCACCTTTAGGATGTGAAAATTCTTTCACCTACATTATCCGTGATGAACATAGGCTACATAATTTTCCCGAATTCTCACAGGAACGAAGTCCCGGGCGAAAAGCTAGTAATATAATATTATAAAGAGGAAAGATTTGATTGTTTGTTTGCATTGAATAGGCTCCGAAACTACAAGACCGATTTTAAAAATTCTTTCACCATTAGAATCCTACATTATTCGTGATGAACAAAGGTACATGATTTTCCCGAATTGCCACGGGAACGAAGTGCCGGGCGGAAAGCTAGTATGTGATAAATAAATCTATGCTTATGTTTAGATTGTAAATTGAGAATAACTGTTTATAGGTACCTAAAACAATATACGCTAGTGATGCAATATACCTACCTAGGTATCACCTGTGACCTGTTTATATCTAAAAGAAATTATATCATTTTATAAACTAGGCACATAAATATTTATAACAATGGGTTTGTGTACTGTTTATAGAAAAATCAACGTATATACCCCTACTAGGTACCTAAACAATACACGCATCTTTCAATTTCTCAAGTTATTGTCGTTTTTAGGGTTCCGTACCTCGAAAGGAAAAAACGGAACCCTTATAGGATCATTTTGTTGTCCGTCCGTCCGTCTGTCTGTCAAGACCCTTTTTCTCAGGAACGCGTGGAGGTATCAAGCTGGAGTTTATATCAAATACTCAGATCTACTGTCCCTTAAAGCTGTGAAAAATTCAAACTTCTAAGCCAACGCAATCAAAAGATACAGCCGTTTATGTAAATTTAAATTTCCTAAATTTCTAAAGAAAAAAAATTTGTCCTAAAGATTTGCCGTAAATTTCAGCAAATTTTCAACACTCGCAAGGGAATTAAAACCTACGGGTACCTACTTCCCGTGAACTAAGAATCTTGAAATTTGGTACGAAGCAACGTCTTATAGCACAGATAAAGGAAAAATTGGGAAAACCGTAAATTTTTAGTTGCATCATATAATAAAAATATTTTTAATAATTTTAAACTTACTGCCCCTTTCCTAACGAACGCGTAGAGGTACCTATTAAATTGAAATCAAATACTCAGGTCTATAATAACTCTAAGCCGGTTTGTACAGAACCCTCGGTGCGCGAGTCCGACTCGCACTTGGCCGGTTTTTTTTGTATCTCTATTTATATTAAGTACCTATTTACTAACTTTCCGCCCGTAATATAATGCCGCCCCTAACCTTTTCACTAATCAGCGTAAGAATTTCGTCAGTCCCAGATATAGGGGGGCTGCCCGGCTGGGGCACTGTCACGAGTGACAGTTTCATATCAGATATCAATTTCATACATACATTACTACTCCACTATGTGATTTTAAATGAAGGTGTAAACCAAATACAGCAGTCTACTTCATCGTCCAGTCGAAATAATTCATCGACTAACATAGGTCCTGATCCTGAGAAGATCGTTAGACCGTAGTGACACAGGGCCGTATACTCCTGATGTCTATATTTTCAAACCGCCAAATGGCCTCTGACTTGTATTCTATATCTAACGACTGTAATCAACCGCAACAGCCGGGGCCAACAGCTTAACTTGCCTTCCGAAGCACAGAAACGCTGGTGATAAATTGTGAAGGCAAAATTGCAAACAAACAAAACTTTCCTCTTTATAATACACTAGCAATTCGCCCGTGACTTCGTTCCCGTGGGAATTCGGGAAAATTATGTAGGTTATGTTACTTGAAAGAATTTTTCAAATCGGTCTAGTAGTTTCGGAGCCTATTTAATGCAAGCAAACAAACAATCAAATCTGATGCTAAGCGCAAAACTCGAGAACGGCTGGACCGATTTGGATGATTCTTTTTTTGTTGTGTTCCTTATTGTCACGACCAGGTTTATATTAAAAAAAAAGAAAATGCACCGGGACAATTCCCACGGGAACGAAGTCGCGGGCGGACAGCTAGTATATTATATGTAGTATGGAAAAACGTCCCAGGACCATCGAACGGTTATTGCTTATGCAAACCGGTCGCATAAGAGCGCACATTATCGCCTATAGACCCACCGAACTTACCCCACTAGTGGGTTAAATAAAATTATTTTCAACACATTTGCTCATAAAGTGTGTCTTATATCATTGTTTTAAGGTTCATAATGATATGTATTACCCAGCCCGTGAGTAATAAAAATAAAGCACAAGTACGTAATGTTTTTTGTTCTAAATTTCAGCAAAGACATCAGATCTTATTTTATATTTAAAATTAAATATAAATATTAAACTATTTGTAAATAAAAATATAATTCCACTAAATCATTTAAATTTAACAAGAAATTATCATTTATTTATGCTAAAACGTGAAAATATATAGTTAAGTATTTTTTTATTATTTGGCTGTATGGCATACTTGTAAATGTGAATCTCATTTTGCGAGCGAAAAAAGAAAAAAATAATCGCGCCTCTTTTCAGACGTTTTCACTTGGTTTTCACAAACGGCATTTGTATTCATCAGATTGTTATTATATTGTCAGAAATACAACACAAAAAATGTCTTCTTCAAGTGCAGAACAGTAAACCTACGTGGGTACACCGCCAGAAATACTTTCCGAGGCGCAACATGCAATTTTGTTGCCGTCAATATCAAAGAAAATTTTTTATTTCTTTCTTTCCTCGCAAATGTATTGAAAAACGTCGTATGATACGCGTGCGCATTGGATATTACATTCTCGGCTCCATTGAGCCCTCGCCTTCGGCTTGGGCTCTAAACTCGCCTCTAATGTAATATCCAACTTAGCACACTTGTAGCATAATGTACTATTATTTGGTGGATACAAAGAAACACTGCACTTTTGCGAATAGGCATAGAGTTAAAAGAACTAATGTTCGGTATTCACGTAACATTATACAAACGAAAGATACAACGTCTTTGTAACGAATAACCCACGAATAAACTCAAAAACTACTGGACCGATTTCAAAAATTCTTTCACTATTAGAATGCTACATTATCCCTGAATAACATAGGCGACATAATTTTCCCGAATTCCCACGGGAACAAATGTTTAGACTTTGACTTTGGGTCAATCCTTTGCACACCTTGGCATCGCCACGGGATTAGCAAAAAAGCTTATATTTCAGTAAAGAGCACAACATATACATATAACACTATGTACTTACAGTAGGTACCTACAAGTACTTACGTGTGTGCAAGAAAGTTATTAACACAAACAACAACACTATTAATAATTTCGTCATGGTTTTATTTAGTTCTTTTTAATACTATATTTATTTATAAAATAACAAGATTCAAGTCAACGCGAGAGCAGAGCCTGCTTCTGACCGAGTCAGGAGCGCGAATGAAACACAATAATAAAATTATCATTTTGATATCATTTAAGTAAAAGCAGTGTTTCTCAAACTGTTGGTAACGGATTGGATACAAAACCAGGCGTCCGGATAGCCGTAGGTATTTAGTAAATATACATAATTTACCTATAGGCTTTTTAGATGCGTAGGTAGGTACTTACTTATCTGATTAAATTGGCATGGGAAATTACCGTTTGTTTTTAAAGTAAGTAATAAAAAATAAATTCACGTGTAATAAATAGGTACTTAGTGATTAGGTACTTCCTTAGATTAAAAGGAATTATAAATGACTATGATTTAAGTAATGATAATTTTTGCGTTTCTCTAAAATGTATCTTTATGGCCTATCCTTACATGTTATTCTGATGTTACCTTACTTACATCATCAAAATCCGAGAAGTAATATTGCGTGTAGAGTGAAAGAAAGAAGAAGAAAGAAAATACGTTTATTGTTCCTATTCTGTAGGACAGTACATAATATATAGAGCTAAGCTAAAGAACACAATTAACATACAAAAACAATAATAATTAAATACTACAGCACAGGAAGAACAGGGATGCGACTCAGCATAATGCTTACACTAAATGTGCAGGCGCTGATATTCTGCCGCTCCCTCTCATTTCGCAAGCCTGATCTCAAGAACAGAACACGACAATACTTAGATATACATAGTAAAATAACACACGTAATAGTTTTATATAAGGCGATGGACAATAGTAGAAATAACATAAGTTTATACATATAAACTAATAGTGACTAATATTCACATGTTAACCATGACGTCGCTCTAATTTCATCGGCTTTCATAGTGTAAATGGGTAACCTAACCTGCTGCTGTCTGTACCTACTCAAGAAGGTATGTTTGTAATCGGATATATAATCAAAAAACAAAAGTGTAAGGTTTAACAAAGTTTTGCAAACTTATGCAAACCAGATTTACAAAAAATCCGTCGCACAAGAAGACTAGCGAACGTAACAGGAAAACCTACAAAATAATATTATACATATACTTACTTAAGTATGCAGGCAATTCGTACGACTCGTTCAGTTATTACGAGAGCTGGGGCTCTATTTTTGAATCACTCGCCTCGTTTCGAGCGATATCTTTTATTGATTTGCGCGGATTCTTTTGATTTCCGAACTTTTTGATCACTGCACTTCAGCGAAAGGGTCTTAGCACTCATGGAAATTAGTAGTAAAAAGATTTCAAAAATCAATAGCATCTACGCAAATCAACGAAAGATATCGCTCGAAATGAGACGAGTGATCTGTTTTTTAAATTTATTTGATTGAATAACGCTGTTTACAAACTGCAGCGGTAATATGTCTTTGTATATTTTTGCTTGTGTTTTTTCTAAACTTACGATACAAGAAAAACATTAGTGCAGACCTTTGAGTGATTATTGAACGTTCTTAGGGTCCCTTATTTCGGCACTACCCAGGTGTCGGATCTTGATTTCAACTAGTCAGAAAATCAGTCGTCAATTGGTCGGACAAAGGAGATAATTTGGTCGCCCTTTTTTTTAAATGGTTATAGCTCATCAATGAGAGGTCGAAATTAGTCCTTTGCCGACCAATTGACGACTGATTTTCTGTCTAGATGAAATCAAGATCTAACACCTGGGCAGTGCAGAAATAAGGGACCCGTTCTTATATCAGCCAACTTCTGAACAGCTTTCCCCAAGGATATGTTCGAAATATAAATAAATATATCGTCTCTCCATAAATCTTTAAAACGATCAACTGATGGCCTAAGTATGAAAAGTCGTAAGTACCAATTTCTCGAGAATTTCATATGAGTTCCTCAGGTCAGATAGTTCAGTTTCACCCCTTCGCTTATTTAACTTCACCCTAAGACGCATGAGATAAGTTTGTCTTGTCTATCTTGTTTCGTCACCGTTGCGTCGTATTCGGAACAGACAGAACGACATGACATGACAAAATGTTGTCACCGGCTCATGTTGGACCGGCTGGTAGAATTTCTAGCCTTTATAGGAAGAATTTCTTCAAAGAATATGTATGTAAGTGTTTACTAACTAGGGTAAAATAAAAGACAATAATATATTTTATATTTTTATCTTGAGGTGTAAGTTTATTCGCATAACAATGTTTCATACAAATTTCCTCATTTTGTACACACCTTTTCTTTTATTTTGTAGTTATCTTTTATAAAAGTTGACTCTCTAATATTTTAACATTTCGTCTCTTCTGTTCCCTATATCTAATCTCCACCACTGTTAAATCATAAGAACGCAGATTGTTACAAGGAAAATTATTGCGGAACATGATTTAAGAAATATACAATGTGTCTCGAAGGACACGGAATGGGCTTTGTGGTGTAGTCAGCCTTTCGGTATTTACGTGGCATAAGATGTTTTTATGCTTATGCGAGTTTAAGTGAAAATATGCTGAAGTTTCACTCATGTACAAAACATTAAAAATCGCTTTTGAGAATTTTTGAAACGATAGAATTCTAATTCGCATACGGATTGACAAGATCCTGCATGAGAATCGCATCTTGTCCATTCGTATGCGAATTGGAATTCTAGTGTTTCAAAAATACGTCTCTTGCTTGTTTGTTTTCATTGCACTGTAAAATTTCACTGCTTTTGTTTTATTTATACGGGGTAGTGACAAAACATACGTTAAAAATATGTCAAGCTTGCAATGTAGCGTACCTTAAGCAAAATAAACGCGTCACTCACATAAGCACGAAAGTCTCTGTTAACTAGCCAGGTTGAAAGTAAGAAAAGGCACAGGTAAAATGCGCCCAGGCCGGACTAAACGACATTGCACAACACTGGTATCAGTGGAATTAACCACCATGCTGCCAACTAACACCTAGTAAGAAAAATTCGTTACTAAATAACAACTAAATCACTTTTAAAATCAATTCAAAATGTACATTATTCATCTTATGCAAGTAAACAAATCTAATCTGCTACGAAAATTAGCAAATTTAAATACAAAGATCACCTAGTCCGTATATATAAAATTAATTAAAACACTTAAGTATAGAAACACAAACAGCGAGACATGCCCACTTGTGATACAATTATTATGCCTGCTAGTGTACATTCAACGAATGAACAGCAAAAGATATTGCGTTGACACATTAAAACTAAAAATTGACTGTACATTTTATATTTATGTAAATATTTGTACATATTGCACTCTGAAGTAACAAAATTATTAAGAAAAATCTGTCGAAACGAAGAATATAATACGCTGAACAAAATATTTGAGTAAATACAAAATTCAAAAGAAATTATAAATCACAATGTTCGTAGCTCGTATTATTCTAGGTTCCTAAAAGATAAATACAGAGGTAATTTACAAAAAATATACTTCTACCCAAATAATATAAAAATAACAACAGCCATCTGTACTTTCTTGAATAAAATTAAACATATGTCCAACATATGACAATATAATCTAGGGGTATCTATTTACAGGTAATGGACAAGAAGTATCACTTCTGTTTAGTCCACCATATAGTTATGGACGTGCCACGATTATCATCAAATTGGTCACTACGAGACTGGGTGCTTTCGACAAACATAAATGTACAGTAAAGGGCGGAAACGAACTGTCCGGTAATAGAAAAAAGAAAGGCTGCATCCGAAATTGCATAGCATTTTCTTCGTCATACAAGGTAAAGTTGCTAGGTCAATTAGATGAAACACTTTCCCTTTTTCAATACCGAACGGTGTGGACGTTTCCCACGAAAATGTTAGATTTTAATAGTTAAGAGGCAATGAAGAGGGTGCAGTTACAAACGATCCGGTCGTTGCACTCTTTTGTCCGACAAATTACCGACGAAGTCCGAATATTTCCGACATCCCACCTGTCAACGCTTAATGGTGCTAAGTGTGCCGTCTCCCAAAGCGATATAAACTTATTATCATACTAATTTTACCAGCTAAGACACAAATTATATTAAGGTAGGTATCTCATTACTTAATAACTCTCGTGTGAGATTATTATTACATACTTAATAAATCTATTACAATTTCGAAATTGAATAATTATGTATCAAATACGACTGACTGGCTTTGAACCGACGGAGGCCAGAATCTATGAAGCTACATATGAAATCTACGCGTCGAATGATGTATATTAATTATTACTTACGAATGGCAGTTTTAATTGTCACTAACTCGCGATAGACCGTAAGCGCATGCGCAATAGTCTGCGGTAAATGGGCAAGTTTGCAGGCTTGCATGTGTGTTTAATTTTAGGGTAAATGACCATTACACACACGAAAATATTGCTTATCTATACTCATATCTTTCTTTAACAGTTAAACCTTAGCAGACTTCGTTTGATCAGTGATTGGAACATATTGTGTCCACATTCTTACGGTCTCACTGTAGTTATAAGGCATCATAGCGTAAAGTAACGTGTCACAATTCACTCTACAACTAAATATTCATAGAAAAACTTGCTATGACCCACGCATTCTGTCGCACCATGTATAATATTGGCAGTGTTGATATAGCCCCTTCAACGGGTACCTAAGACACTCCTGTGACGATTTGTGCTTTGTCTATTTTAGAAACACCTAATTATTATTAAAATTATACAAAATCGAAAAGAAGCGGACTAGCGAAGGCCCGCCGAGCCAGCCGTCGTTTCATACGTATATTAAGAAATGCATTTCCAAAAACCACAATCATACGTATTAATGTAAATGTACAACACACTTAATGGCTTGTAAAGATACAACACGCACCACTTATATTAGTTCTTATTACGAATGACGATGAACTTGTCTTTAATAATGATGTTAGAGTGAGATGACGCGATATTATGTATTCTTTTTGCAATACACCTGGCTTCGAGACGGACACTGATGGGAAACTTTTTAAAGGAGACTATGCACATCGAAATTAAACCAACTCCATTCTTTTAGAGTAGCTTTAAGTTCTGACAAGTGAGTACAGACTACGCGATACATTTTCATTTCTTTGTTCATTTGAAAGGTAGTTTATGTATATTAAAATATTATATCCTTGATTTCCCATGTTATTTACGTGTTTGTATAGAACAATTACATTTGTAGTTCCTATTACTCAAAAATTGTAAACAAAACTTGTCCTAAATTTTTTTGAAGATATCTATCCAGAGAAGATAAAATTTCGATGCAAAAGGCCTCCAGAAATGAGCTGAACGCTCCACGGAAACGTTTTAATGTTTAACAACGCTTATATGTGTAATTGAGATCGTAAATTTTAGGTTTCTAGACACTACAATATTCCATTCAACAACGATGTAGGTACATGACACAGGTAACGCAAAATAAGGCATTTCATATGAATTTATAGCTTTTTTTCGGGCAGTTTTTGATTACCTTAATTGTATTTTTAGGGTTATTATGAGTTTTATGGTTTCGGCACATTAAATGCGGCAGCGAGACGAGGATAAGTTGTAAAATACATTTAAAAACACATTTTTAGGTTTCTGTAACGTCATTATACTCAGTTCCAACTACGTAATCAATTATTTTTACAAGACTTTACAAGATGTTTTTTCTAAACATAATAGTTGGTCTTATCCATTTTTATTAGCCATGGTGCTGGTACTGACTGGGCATCCACTCTGTAAGTCTATGATCGACGGACGATCGATTATTGTCACTACCTGTCACTGTCATTTGTATAGCACAAGACAGAGTTGAACTGACATCCGACGCTTAGAAATTTCGGTCGTAGGCATTTTGTGTCCATGAATAAGTATTCAACCAAGTTTCTTGTGTGCTGGTAATAAAGTTCAAATTAGAATGAGCTTGGCCCTCCTAAAGGGTCAAAACTATAAGCTGCTCATAGTCCGTTAAATAAGTAATATTAATAGAATCAAATCGGTTTCAATGAGCTCGATAATTTCGCGAAAAATCTGCAGAATATAAGATAATATTAACAATAAAGTAAACATTAGGTACGTGTTTTTTTTTCGAAACTCGGTTAAGGTCTCACTGCCACATTTATGTGCGATAGTTTTTTATCAATTTACGGAGACAGATTCGGTGTTTCATTTGCGTGCATGTCTTCTAACGCGATTCCTGACCCTACGCCAATATTGTTCCCATAGAGTAAGCTCCAATTAGATCAGATTATATTTTTTGAGGTAACTTAGCTGCCGCTTTGTACTTTTGAGTTTACAGTTAAAGGGAATTTCGCTAATATCTAAACACGGTGTAAAAGGGTAGATGAGAGGATGAGTGTTCATAGTTCAATAAGGGGGTGAAGGAAGCATGTGCGAGGTGAGGTACGCCGCTGACCAATCACAAGCCGCGAATGGCCTTAGCCCCGCCCCTTTTTGTGACGTATAAGCTGAAATGGACCTTGTAAAGTCTTCATCTTCTCTTCCTCAATATTCCGTGTATATAATAAATAAATAAATACTTAATACCAATCTATGGGCTCTATGCTATATCACCTAAAGCTGCCTCGAACACGCACGCAAACTGGTTTAAGTAGTCAAGCACATTTTTAATATGCGTTTTTAAATTAAATTGTCATAATTTATTTACATAATTTAAAAGCAACTGGGATTAAACCTTGTCTGTCTCCGCATTCAATTCATATTTAAATGGCTTTTCTATTTTTTAATTTTTTATGTATACTTTTTATGGCTTACTGCCTTACTCGGAGACGTAAATTAAAGTTAAGTACTGTTAAACTCTGATGTTGTCTCTTTCACTCTTATTGATATAAACAAGGATAGCATGACATTTTATTACTTCTTAACTTTAATTGACGTCTCTGAGTACGGCAGTAAGTCTGTTTAGAAATTAGCTCTTTAAAGCCATGGGATTGAGAAGCCATCGCTCAGTTTTAATCGTTTTTTTTAAACAGGGTAGGGTATTCTTGTATCAATAAAAGATACGGGCAGTGTACACTTAGTGTAGTCTAAGATGGCAGTATTCAATGGTTTTACTGATTAATACTGAAGCGACGACAGAAACATTTTGCTACACTGTGAATAGCCTTAGTCGCACTCAACATCAATAGTGACTTTGTTCATTTAAAATTCAGCATGTGTAAAAAACACTTAAACAAGAGAGATAGATCGTTTTTTTATGAAATCTATCGATTGTAGAATCTTTATATCGTAATAAGACGCACTTATCTCAGCCTACTATAAGACAATTCAACGTGCTATAAATGTAATCACAGCAATAATAAATTATAATAATATTCGTTAATTGAGGGACGCGGGACAATGGGAATCGGAACGAAATCGAGAGACAGACACGATAACACATCTGACATAGACTACATCATATATATATTGAAATATATTTCGGTGGAAAATAATTAGTTGTCGAAACTTCTTGTAATAAGCTGAATCAACCTTGCGAGATATTTCGTAGAATATATTTTTCCAAATTCATTCATTGTAACACAATATACAGTCTGGAATTTTATTAGCGTTAAAACTTCTTGATGGTTTCCGTCCTATGACAGCAGCCCAAGCAAGAACCGCAAATCGCGCTACTCAGGTGACGGTAACATAAAAGTTAAGTTCACCGCCATTTTGAGAAGCACGACTTGCAAGTTTTACTTGGAAGGCAGGCGTAGCTTCGATCAAAGTAAATTTATTAGCGTTAACGTTAAGAAAAACTACTCCAAAACGTTAAGAAAAACTAATTAATTTCCACCATATACAAACAATCACCCTTACATATATATCAATCGTAAGGGCACAGTTAATTTCGTTAAACAAACACTATTATCATTTCACCCAATAGAAACATCTCTTCATATATTACTTTTTATAACTCTCATAGCGTATGTACGTATTTGTATGTGTAATTTAGGAGGTGTACTTATTAGTCTTATTATTATACAATATCCGAGTGACCAACTCCAGTCGTAAAATCACAAAATAGATAGTTATAGAGTAACAAGTAAAACGCGTGAAAACCAACGCACACATTCGTTTCAAATGAGAATGAATACGAGCAGCGGCCATCTTGTGACGTAAGATGATAAACTAACTTCAATCGGGTCTCAGTAGAGAATATTGAGTGAAGTTAGTCAAGGTCGGTGATCATTCTCGGAACAAAGTTCTAAATTTGAAAATTTTGTTCTTCAATTCCATTTTTAAATACTTATCATAATTACATGGGGTTGATTCACTCGGTTTTGAAAATGGAAAAGTTTAGAAAAATGGTTTTTAAAAGTGGAACATTATTTCAAATACCAGTCGCAATTTTCCGCGCTTTGACATGAGTGTGGCTGTTTTCTCGCGTTTCACTTCTCTCAGGCGCTATCTAGGTTGTGGCAAAATGGCGGCGCGAGCGGCGGAAGCCACGGGCACCGAGTCAACACTAAATATATCTCCAAACGTTCAACAACACATATATTCACTAATCTCTCGTACAGTCGGTCACTGAATAAGCAGTAATGTACTCATGTACTCTCTTAAGTGGTAAATTTGCACAATTATAAATAGTTCGATCACTATTCTAGTGTCTCTAAGCACTGTCACTTATTCTAACCAGTCTATGAGCGTTCTCTCCTCAGAGGCCGGCACTTGGATTATCCCACTCATTCTAAATTTCAAATCGTCAGTATTAAATCTATCTTAAAGCGAAATATCATTCATTCTTCACCGGTTTTTTCGAATTGCCAGTGTAAACCAGCAATGGAATCTGCCAGTTTCATAATTTATTTCGAGCTTATAGCTCCATATAAAAAATTAAGCAGACGATTGTCAAAGTAGAATACTGTTTTGTAGCTTGGACGACACTATCATTAATATTTGTTTATTTATGATTTTGCAGCGAAAAACACATTTAATAAGTTGACTTTGTACGAAAGCTCATTTAATAAATAGTTTAAATACCATAAGTACTTTTTTTTTCGAATTTATAATTTTATATCAAAAATTGATTCTTTATTTGAATCATAAATTGTTTAAGTGTTTAGTTGTTGTATTGATTGTATCGCTTGTTCGTATCTTTCATTTACGACTTAGAACTTCCATGTTCTAATGTCAAAATTTATTTTTTGTTATAAGTTTTTAGTTAGTTTTGAGTGTGACATCATTTGTTTTTTCAAACGTTCCAATTTCAAAATTCCATTGCAGTTTTCTCAATCGTATTTTTCGCGGCAAAATCGAACTTTCCAGAATAGTAAAGAGAGTGCGGCAAGCGAGTGGGAGAATCCTAGGGGCGGTAGTAGACGGGGCGCGGGGGGCGGTGCGGGGGCTAGAGGTCGGAAGGCTCGCGCATCACAGGCGGCTGCGCAGTAGAAACGTCTTGCACATCCCATATCTCCTCCAAGAACGGAGGTAGCTTCCTATTCTTCAGTTTTAGAGAAATACACATGTTTGAGTTTTGCATGCCGAGAGTGCGTACTTCGGTTAGTACGGAGAGGATCTTGGCGAAGATGACAGCGCAGCGGGGCGATGCGGAGTGCTGGTTGAGGATGTACACGCGGAGGGTGTTCAGGTAGTACCGCTGGATTTCTTCAACTAGTTGCGGCTGCTCTAAGCCTGGGCGGTCTGGGGATTAGAAAAATCATGTTTTAGGACGCTTTTTGAAGTGAAACTGTGCTTGCTATAAGTTTGCGAGCGCATACGACCGAGCTTAGTCATTATCTATCACTGTCATATAATGACAAGGATTAAGCAAAGAGATGTGGTTAAGTGACAACCGATGCTTCGAAATCGATTATGTTGACTTACGTTGAATTGCATCTCTTATCAAATGAAATAAGAATAAAAAAGTAAAATTATTACAGAAATAAGTGACAAGAAAAGATGGTACAAAGATACTCCAAAGGTAAATTTACTGTTAATATTGTCAATTAGTTCTCTTATAAATGAATGGGTAACAGCTATTCTCCCTGTGCAGGGTAACTATAGGCCGCTGATAAATTTAGGGTGGAATTTTCTAAATGATTTAGTTTAAAATTGAGGCTGTAAGTTTTCCTGATAAAAGAATGTTTGTTTGAGCGGCTTCAGGCCCCGCATTCTAAACCATTTAATTTGATTATCAGACAGGTTCAGTAAATCTTTTTCTTGCGCTATTTAACCGTGATAATTTGGTTAATCTGAAAATATCTACCTATCTATCATAGCTTTCCGCCCAGGTCGTCGTCCCCGTTTAAATTCGGGATTTTTTTAGCCTGTGTTACGCAGGGATAATGTAGCATGCTAATAGTGAAAGAATTTTTCAAATCGGTCCAGTAGTTTCGGAGCCTATTTAATGCAAACAAACAAATCTTTCCTCTTTATAATATTAGTCTTTAGGCCGCCTTTTTGTACATTTCTGTTTTCTGTCCTTGTCTGTTATTGTAATGTTTTTGTGTCATGGTGTGCAATACAGTATATGTCTATGTCTATGTCTAGACCAGGGGTTCCCAAAATGTGCGCCGCGGCGTCCTGGGGCGCCGTGGAAAGTACAGAGGGGCGCCGCGAGGTGATTGTCTTTAACATGCTCCGAACCCTTAAGTATTTGCGGGTACGAAATGAACAATGCCACGCTTTCAAAAATGTGTGAAGATTACCAAGCTCTTCCAGCACATTGACTAAGTAGCTACTGTATTTTATTTAAGTTTTTCTATTAACTCTCTTTACTATTAATTAGATATTAACTCTCTCTTAAATAGTTTCTTTTAATATGGTATAGTTGCGGACTCCTTCGCGCATAGCCATAGTTTTTAGACCAAGACTTGACAGATGAAGAAATAAAGGACGATTCGACGGGACATTTTAGAGAACGGACGCAATAATTTTGGTAATTTGTATTTAATTCTATAAATATACGTATCTACAAAATTGACGCCTATCCTTTGTCAGGACTAACAAGGGTGGTCCGGTTCAAAGGCGATCGCCAGTCTGAAAAAAACTACCATGCTTGTCAATCACAAGATTGAGACGGGTGATTTGTGGCGCGACGACAAGCATGCTCTCTCTCTGACAGACCTCATACTGACAGACCTCACCCTGACATTCCATTCCTTGATACACCTCTCAATGATACATCTCCTCCTGACAGCTCTTTGACAGCACATAAGAGGTTTGATTCCCCCCCACGGAAAAAAAAGCATACGCAAGAACTTGCTGACCTATACTACTCCTAGACTAGAAAAAAAGAGGGCGTCTGTTCCTACACATGGAGATAGTACACGCTGAAAGGGATAGATTGAATCCTCTCCGACAAGTGAACCCATGCAGCCTTACAGAGCTATGGGCAACTTCATTAATGCAAAGCCAACACAAATGAGACAAAATCAACGAGACCAGACGTGACGGACTTCTTAGAGTGGTCTGGACATAGACTTTACCGACGCCCGGTGACGACCAGTGATGATGCTATGCAAGTTGGATGTCCGCTCCGAACTTTGAGTATTGGTTTCCAATACTGAAGGGGAGGATGTTGCGGACTGCTTCGTGCATAGCTATAGTTTTTGACTAAGACTTGACAGATGACGAAAGAAAGGACGATTCGACGGGATATTTTAGAGGACGAACATTAGACGCAATTATTAATTGTAAATTATACATTTAATTGTAAAATTATACGTTTCATAAACAAAATTCACGCCTATTCTTTGTTAGGACGTAACAGGTATAATTCTAATCAATAAAAAACTCAACTTTAAATTGTTAATATTTAAATTTTAGTTCCTTTTTACCAAACTAGTATCATTGTACCAGTTTCTTTAAACTGTACCTATCTATTTTGACTAGCTAGCTAGGTTAGGGCGCCGGGACAAAATTCTGAACTTGTAAGTGCGCCGCGGTCTGAAAAAGATTGGGAACCCCTGGTGTAGATGACATGGTCAAGCGTACCCTGTATATGAAACTATGAGCTACGTAGATAACATAGGACTTAAAGAAAGAAATAAATAATAAAAGCTTACCAGAAAATATAACAATAGCAGTCAACAACGCATAGTGCACGTTGTCCAACTGCATAGAGTACATGCACCGACAAAAGTGCAGCAGATCTTCGATGACGTATTCCATGCCGGCCTTGCTGTAGATATCGCGGCTGTACGCTTGGTTGTTGGCAAACAGGACGCTGTCGGTCGGAGCGTCGTATCTTCGGGACACTCTGAGCATCATTACTTCACTTGAGCACGCCTGGAAGGTAAGAAGAGGGGTTGAAAATTATTTAAGTACTAGCATTCCGCTCGGGACTTCGTTCCCGCAGCTTCGCTCGCGCAAAGAACTCTTTTAGTCACCTATTTCATTCTTAACCCTTTATTATTATTTAAGGAGTTCGAAGGGTTGGGGTCAAGCGTGTACGCAGGCCCCCGTGTCTTAAACCCTTTGGGAATGATTTTCGAAAAATCGCAAGACACATATCCGTTTATTTGCTTCAAAATATATTTAGACGAAGTTTCGAGTCAAAATTTCCAAAAAAATTGTTTTCTCCATACAATAATTGAACCCCCATTTCACCCCCTTAGGGGTAAAATTTTGAAAAATCCTTTCTTAGTGCTTGCCTACGCCATAAGACACCTTTTCGCCAAATTTCAGCTTTCTAGGTGGATTTGGGCTGGGTTGGAATCAGGACCTCCAATTTTATATACTTATAACTAGCATTCCGCTAGGGACTTCGTTCCCGTGGTACATAATTGTAGCCTATGTTACTCAGGGATAATGTAGCATCCTAATGGTGAAAGAATTTTTGAAATCGGTCCAGTAGTTTCGGAGCCTATTCGTTACATACAAAAATACAAATCTTTCCTCTTTATAATACTAATATAGATACAGATAAGAGATTTAAATACAAAAGAAGAGACAAACCTTTAGTAACGTGATCTGATCCGGCTGCGATATCTTGCTGAAGCCGGGGAGACCTTTAGCGAACTCGACGATCAGCTGGACAGTGAGGATGGTCATTTCTGTGATCTGCCTGAACGGCATGTCCGCCGCTTCGTCCTCCTCGTCCGATTGCTGCCACGTCTGAAACGATGTGACGGGCAATTCAATTTGACCTGCTTGGTGCGATGGTAAGCATTTGCCAGGTGTAAACGTCTTAGACAAATCGACATATCTTTATATCGTAATCGACATTTTACCACAGAAAATGTCGATTACGATATAAAGATATGTCGATTTGTCATACATTGCTCGCGTTCGTTGCTCAGTGGCTCTCGCTCATCTCAACCGATCGGTAACTCAATAACATTTAATTTTAGTCTCACAGTTTTGCCCTAATTTGGTTTAATTTTATCTGTTTTACTATCTTATCCCATTCGTGTTTCGAAGGGAGGCCCGTGCCCCTCGGTGGGGACGTATGTGGGCTGGTAAGAAGACTATTCTAAGTGACAAATTCTCAGTGAGTTATTTATACATTTATTGCTACAGCTAACACTTACACTTACACATACTTTCACACGCACTTATACTATCTCACTTGAATACATACTGGTACACATTTCTGATAAGTTACTTCATTATATATATTTTTTTACCCCAGGTACGCGCGAAAAAAAAAACTCTAGGCACAGCTGAAAATCAGTTTGTTGTCTGTCATAGACAGCAAGTATGCTGAGTTCTGTGTCCTATTTGCTTCTACAATCTACGTCACACATTTCGCTAACCTTTTTTTTAATTGTATAAGAACATTGTACAATGTTACAAATTGTTAAGAAGCAATAAAGTTTATCTATCTATCTATCTATCATTGGGGTTCACCAACGTACACAGGAGCAGGGAACCTGATGAGTGACCAAAGGGGCAATTTATCACGAGTGTTTCCGTGCTTCGGAGGGCACGTTGAGCCGGCGGTCTCGGCTATTGTCGATTGACTACAGTCGTGAAAACCAAGTCAGAGGCCATTTGGCGGTTTGAAAACTCTGACACCAGGGTTAGTCAAGTTCGCCACACACTTGACTATAATACCTATACGATAAGAAGAAGGTTATCCATACAGGGTGTTAGGGACAGCTTAGCAAATACTTAAATGGTGGAATCCACGCATAACTATCCCGGAACTATAGTTCTTTTTCCCAGAAACGTCAAATGAAGGAGTTTTCTTTATTTATTTACATAGTGCCTAAACGATTTATTTATTTATACTTTATTGTACACAAACATTTTACATTTTTTTTTACAGAGAACAGGATACTACACAATGGCGAGCTTAACTCAAAGTGAGTTCTCTTCCAGCTAACCTCTTTAGTGAGAGAGAAATAGTATTGGAGCGGGCAAAAGTGTAAAACACGATGTTTTTTTTTCTCGTGTTTTACGCTGTACTTATAGTTGTTTATTGCTAAATTGGCTGTACGAATAAAATACTTCATTTTACAGCAGAAATTATTAAAAACATGAAAAAAATTGCAAAAAATCCAACTGTTAACGTAAAAAAACTTTAGACATCTAATTTTATAACCTATGGTCTTGTCTATCTTGTCTTTTCACAAGGGGAGCGATTTAAGAAATAGGCCTCCAGGCCCCGTACTCTCTACACCAAGCGTTTCGATAGTCTAGCGCTATACAGATACAGAGACTTACAGAACGCCGAAGGCTATTCGACTAATTCAGAATACGGGAACAGTAAGACCTGGACTTCATCAACTTCAACTTATTAGTCATACTCTATCATTACTAGTAAGTAGCATGTTACCGCTCAACCATTAAAAAACTTGACAAACCTGCGTGACTCTCTTGAGGTCTTCCTCCGAAGGTTGGTCATACCCGTCCTGGTACCAGACGAGCCTGGCGATGAGGAACTGTTGGTTCGCAGTCAGCGGAGGAACGTTCTTCGCCCGATTCTGCTCCATTATCTTTTCCGTCAGGAACCTCGGAACCACTTCGTGCTGCAAACATGCCAGCTTAAAAAAAACCGCCCAATTAATTTTTCGCTTAGTGCTCTAAATTTGAACGTGGGATTTGTAGGATGTGGTTTTTAAACCCTCATGAATTCTACTGGACCATATAGACCACTTGTAAGACCTGTATAGGTTAGCACGACCCGCGACAAACTCGCGCGTTACGCCACTCAGATAACGGTGGACTTAACTTTGATGCGCGAGGGCATCACGCAGAGGCTTGCTCGCCCTCTGAAATTTTTTGACAAATTTTTGAACTTTGACCGCGTTGTTTTCACGTTGTACTTGAGCTGTTGTGGTGAGTTTTAAGACTTATTGCTTTTTAAGAATAAATTGTGAAAGTGGTAATAATATTTGTTATGTTGGTAGTTTTCCAGCATATAGACGGACGTATCAAGCTTAATATTAAGTAAATTGACCGTCATTATGCTTGGTCTTTAAAGAGGAATAATTTTAACATACAAAGCCAAATACATCCATTTACTAGAAGTAAAATTCACTCGTACAATGAAGTAAAATGCATGCCGACCCCGCAACTGTTGTCCCTATTCCTTGTCATTCCTTGTATTGGATTTTCATAAATGAATATGAAAGATGAGACACAAATATCCAATTTTTAATACTGCAGGCTAATCGCGCTAAAAATGTGGATTGTAACGCAAACTACTTCACAACTTTTTGACAAAAACTATTCCTATCACGATAGCATTTTTGTCAAAAAGTTTTTAGAGTGATTGGCCTGCTGGTGGTGGTCGCATCACTCGCTCATATATGTCGATCTTCCCACTCATAGCTCATCACCACAAATATTCATGTCAAAAACTGTAAAAGACTTACAATCCTGGCAGCTTCAGGAGGTGGAGGATCACACTGCATTATAGGAGGCATGTGGTCATCTACTGTGGTCGTGCTAACTGGTAATTTGTCCTTTTCTCTCTGGGCTTTCTTTTCTTTCCTCTTTATCGCACACTGGGTTTCGGGGACCACGCACTCTGGCCTCATTCCTACCGCTAAACACTTCTTCAACCGACACTCTTGGCATTTTCTTCTCATATACATGTCCATTTCACAAGCATGGCCGAACTTGCATATGTATACCGCGTTCTTTGTCACACTCCGCCTGAAGAATCCTGGAAGAAGGAAATGTGAATGTTAAGAATATAATGTTGCATATTTTCTAACATTATGTCATTATTATGAAAAAGAGTAGAAACAAACAAAAAGTCCAAATAATAGACAAGATTTTATTGAACTCTGCTAATCTACCTTCTGATAATAGAAGATACAATATGGTGTCCATATCAGTTCTGACGCTCCTAAAGAGTTGCTATTGCTACCCGATTTCCTTAATCATATCTTTTAGGCGTGCCTTCACGTACATCACGAATAACGTCATCCCTGAAACGCTGACTAACTTAATAAACAAGCGCGTAATGAAAAAAAAGTTAAAGTATTAGCGCTATATCTTATCCAGAGATCTTATGACGAAATGCTCAGACTTTAGACCGAGAGCATTTTTGTTGAAGGTTGTATGAAAGACGCAGGTCATTGACAGCCGCTGTGTCGATTCTAACAGACAAATGAGATAGATGGACCTGAATTGAATGTAATTGTAATGGACGAGGTACGAAATTACAGTCTTCAGGATACGTCCCTTTTGAATGATGTCATTGTGGACGTTTCTTACGAAATCTGCCTAAGTCTGGTTTTTGTTATTGGTCATTCAATGCGTGATGGACCTAAGTTGATAAAATTGATGTCAGCTCATTAGTTGATCAGATATGATGAATCTGTGTCATATTTTTTGTTTCTAACTACTTCTAAAACGCTTCTAAATGAAGATGGATATGCAGAAAGAATTTTTGAAAATGGGATTTAACCCACTACCTCTGGATTTCGCTCCTTGACTTAAAGGCACAATAGCTCAGTTAATTAGAGCACCAGGAGATTTAATCCTGGGGTCGTGGGTTCAAGTCCCAATTGCGCCGAAAATTACGTTGACCATGGTTTCCATTAAGTATAATTTTGTCAATTCAGTACTCGGCAACGAAACATTTACACTAGTTCTATTTTTGTCTCATTTAAATAAACAGTCATCAAAACGGGTACACAACTTCAATGAAGTCCTAACAACTACAAAAGGCAACGTTTGGCAAGCAGGTTGTTATGACGACGTTGCGCAGACGCATGGCAGACGGCTATTGTGACATCACACTTAATGCACTGCCGACCTCGTAAGGTACAATGCGCCAATTCGGCTGAATAGGTCGTGGGCGAGGAAGCTATCTAGACTTCTAGAGTACGTGTTTACTACCCCAATTGTCTGAACTGTAAATTGAAGAGTTTATTTCCATTGACCTTGTGGCTTTTAAAGTTGATGACGTGTTCAGATTCTTTGCCTAATATTGTGAAATAGTGAGAAGCAAAGAAACCGTGGCGTATACATCCTCGCTAATTTGATAGCCAAATACGGAGCTAGGCCAAATTACGCGGCCGTATCACGCTATGGAAAATTAAACTGATTGAGCATTATTTCCTCCATTGGTTTTTTGCCCGTCTCAAAGCAGGTAAGATTTAAATCAGGCCTCGGTATGAATCTAGCGACCCCCCACAAGCTTTGCTAAATCGTCGCTTCTCCTTATGGCTTTCTTACGCTAATAAGAAGTTGAGTCTATACCTTTGCATCCTTCACATGTAAGCGCGTTATAATGGTACCCGGAGGCCCGGTCCCCGCAGACCAGACAAAGCTCTTCCTGCTGCCGCGGCGCTGGGCCTTTCTTCTGCCGCCTCGCGTCCCCATCTGTGCTGCAACCGTTCACGCTTGACGCTGGAGATAGTTCTTCCCGGCCTGGAAAGAAGGAGACGGAATACGGTTAGTTGATTACTTTTCAAATGAAACATCTTTATAAAAGTTATCTGCTTAAAGGTAAGGAAAAACTGATTAAAGAGTTGTTAGCATGATTAATTCTCGATCCATCTTTTACAGTAGGGGTGTTTAATGTACTAAAATATAAATAAGTTAATGTAAATCAATAAAATTTATCCAGTCAGATGATTCCAGTGCTGGCCAAGGGTCAAAAATTTGTTAGAACTTTGGACAAATATTTCTTACAGTCCTTGGAGAATTTATACAACAATAATAACAAAAAGAATCGCCTTGGAGTAATTAGTGTTACTCACTAGTCTGAAACCTATGTAAGCAAATTAATCGTACCATAATAGTCTGTGTAGACTTTTGCGCGGTTAAACTTTCAACTGAAACAACACAAGTGTGTTTGGTTATTGTTTTCGCTTAAGGTTTCCCCAACGTTTTAGCAGGAATGGAACTGTTGTTTACTATAACAACGCGGCATGCAAGTCTAATAAACGGTTTGACCTTTTCAACGGACAGTGCCAAGAAAAAGTTTGCATTACTTTTCTTAAAATGTACGCTACAACGAGCCAAGTCCGGTGATCGGCGCCGGCCGGCACGTCTAAAATCGGACGCTATAAAATCTGCATACATTTCATGAACCATTTGTTGAGTCGAGGAACGAAAGATCGTTTTATTTTTCTTTTTTAATTCGACAACAGCTTCTCCGAAGATACGTTTCGAAGTGATTTTCGGCGAACGTTTCCTGTCCGAACAAAGGTGTGTCTTCGCCGGCCGAATACTAATCACGCCTTCACTTTTAGTATCTGTATTCTTCACGAGGACACCGCTACACGCGATGGTAATGTAATTGGCAATTGAAAATCAGGCGCGCCTTTTATAGAGACAGGAATTGACGGAAAACTCTTATTGTTTCGCCAATTGAGCTCCAAAATTTATCGAGAGGACATTTGCTTCCTCGTTTCATTTGTCTCATTTGAACTTGCTTAACAATAGTCACATACGCTGTGTAACTTTTTATGGTGTCGTTACACACAGACCAACACACTCGATTTCCAAGATAGCTCTGATAACCATCAGAGAATAAAACGTTAAACGTCGGCTGCCACAAAACCACATTAATTTTTATTAAACTTCCAGTATTATGCGGGCACTCAACTGATGAGACTGAATCGACTAAAATGAGTACATTTGCTAGGGATGAGTTTAACGTGGGGCAGGGCCCATTTAAGCCTCTCTTGCCATTAATTTTATTTACATTTTTACTGTGTCCATTAGGAAGGTCGGTGGCCGCGTACCTGGGTTGCGCAACTAGTAAAAAGCTGCCAAAAAACTAGTTCCACGTAGGATTTGAGCCAAGTCGTTAGTTCACCCACCCGTCCATCGTAAAAGGATCTGTCTTTCAAAATAACTGACTAGACTCACGAGATATTTAGAGTCGTGCTCGAATCTGGTTAAAAATAAAGCGAAATATTCCCGTCGACCTTGTTTACTTTCGCATGCCAACTCTTCTATTGGAGACATTCGAACGTGGTCGCTATACAAATCTACTAATGAAAGGTCCATAATGATTAAGCAACCAAATAAGGTAAATAAGTTAAGACAGATAAAGCAGACAATGTTACCTTTATTGTTGCTTCTGGTAATATAGAAGCAGAAGCAAATAAATTATGAGATTGAAACTGATAAGTAGCATGTAAAAACAACCTCAGAAGTTTCGCATTTATCGTAACAACGTGTTCGTTTTCATGAGACGGCTTACGTAACTACTCTAGCAATAGTAGGACAAGTGCAAATGTTCTGCAACATCGCGATAAGCTGATTTGCGCAACTCTTCATAAATTGTAGAGGTTAGTTTAGATTAGATGAAAATACGACGCCTTTGACGATAGAAACAGGTCAAGTATGCTGTATAAGCGCGTTTTCAAAAAGAATTGCTGTCTGTTGCTTGTTATAAATGCTTACTGACGCGGTTCCACGAGGTATTACTCATTGACCTTTACAAAAGTACATTTTCTGTATAATGAATGCGGAAGTTTTTTCAATAGCGGTTTTGTTGGTCGACGATTCATGTCAATTCAACTTGTTTATCGAGTATTCTAGCTGATCACCTTTCTTACTATTCAATATTTTTGAAGGTTTCATTACTTTAAAAGGTTTTTCGCTGTGGTAAACTATGATTAGTATACTTTGGTACCTACTATAATCTGTAAGCAAAAAAGTGATAAATGCGTCTTGATCATTTTTATATGAAATGATTGAATGAAAAAGAAAAATCTAGAATACATTTTAAGCTTAAAGCTGTAGAGCTTGAATTAGAAAAACAATTTCATAATAGGATATACTACAGCTAAATCTAATATTTAATTGAGATAAAAAGTCGACAGACATTTTTTGCGACGAATGAAGCAAGAGTTGCATGAGAAAAAAACACCATTAGTAAAAGATTAGTAAACAACGATTTGAAGGCAATTCGATGTTGTAACTTAGCATCCGTGGTTCGAGGCCTTAAGTTTCGTAATTTTTATTATTTTACCAAAATATTTTTCCTATGTATATTATATATTCTTATTTTGTTATTTACAAAAAGAGTCAATATTGAATTTTGATAAAGCCTTGCTACGTTTGTTTCATCATAAACATTTCTCAAAAACATTTCATGCCTAAGAAAAAGTCGTCGACGTATAAATGATTCGCACAAACAATATTTATGAGTTTTATTTACGACTAGCTTTCGTTCCCGTGGGATTTTGGGAAAATTATGTAGTTAATCCAGCGTGTCAGCTACCTCCATATCAAATTTTATCAAAATTGGTCAAGCCATTTGAGAGTGAAAGAGTAACAAACATCCGTACAAGCTTTCGCGTTTAAAATATTGGATAAGGATAAAAATAACGTGACGTAATCTTTCTAAAAGGCAGAGAAAGTGTCATAGAAAAAACTGGTTCCGTTGTGGCTCAATGGTTCTACGGGAGTTTTTGTACGTCGGTTAAAAAAGACAAGCTCATGTGACCAGCCGATGTTAAGTCAATATTTCGAGAATGAAACCAATTCGGTCTTAATGAGGACTGGTTTCGGCCCTGGCGGTTGAAATAATCGAACTGTAACAAGGTAGGTTTTTTAATTATAATTCTGATCATGAAATAATCTTGTTACTTAAAGCTTTATAATTCCTGTTCTCATATGACATTTAATTCTTGTTTTATTTTACTATAGATTAATAGAATGATAAAACAGCGTCAGATTTCGAGAAACTTTATTGAAAAGAACAAAAGAAATGTCGGAATAGAATTAAAACCTATCTAAATACAATGTCCATTACGGCCACTTATCAAATCACTGCCCATGAAAAAGAAAGCCAATCAAAAGTTGAATGCACGGATGACCGAGTCAGTGTGTTATTACGTCTCAGCTGTTCAATGTTGCGCTCGCGCAGTGGAAGGTCTAGTTCGTCGCGCTTCGGCTGCGTTCGGGCGTTGTCGGCGCGGCGAAAGAGACGGAAGACCGCCGAGAGCGACAAGTGGGGCGCAGGCGAGCGTCGACCGGGGGCAGCGTGCGGCCTTGACTCTTGCGCAGCTCTCTTCCCCCACCACGCCGCCCGCGCAGCCACATTATTTATGATAGCATCAGAGCTCGAAGCGAACTCGCAGTTCTCTACCAACTAATAATAACTCGTTTTTCCTCTCACGCGACTCGACTTTTTTTGCACAATTTCTTGAGCATTGAAACAGGTAGCCTACGTTTTTATTTCTTTGCTTCAAGTCGCGATGAGTTAGGTGAAGCAAAGGGCAAGTTGCAATTTAAACAATACGCGAAAACTTTCACTATGACCCCGGCAACAACGACGCAATGATTTCGCAGGCAGGCTGCACAGGCGCCAGTGAAAGTTGCCCAAAAGTGTGTATTGCACAAGCACACTAGGCGTATGCGGTGTGCGTAATCGAAATTTTGGGGGCGGCGAAAGTTACAACGCCATATGACATCACAAAGCAGGGTCCGTGAGGAAATATGAATGTGATCTACAAACGTCAGGCTAAGTTCGAAATTTGAATTACCACTTAGAATCCAACCAGCGTTTAAATACTGGAGCGGTTAATACTGGCCACAACACGGTTGAAAAAGAAAAGAATAATAAAAATATTTCGAAATGCCATGACTTTTTCTTTTTGGTTTCCTTATAAGATTCGAAATTCGAAATGACTGCTCCATTTACGAAGAAACCTGTAGCACGGGCATTACGTTCCGTTCTTGTTTTTGCGTCGGCGCGTAAAAAGAAAAGTTGCAAAAATCGAGCAACATTCCTGCTCGCACGCACAGCATCAATCGGATCTGATGTAGTCAGGGCTGGCAAATGGATTGAAATTAGTATAATGAAGCTAATGTTGTCTTCATTACAAAAAGAAGTTACATGTCTCTCGTGAAATATAAAATATTGTGGTTTAAATTTAAAGATGACTATAACAAATTGAAGACTACCTTGTAGGTTCTTTTGATATACTCGTATTATTTGTTATTCTTATGGTATTACATGGCGCAGGGAATTTTACAATGAATTATTTGGTAATAATTTAGTGTTCTACTTCGCCAAAACTACTAAATCATGTATGGCAACACTTATTATTTACTGTTCCAATCATTTTAGTTCCATTTTCAAAATGTTTTGTTAAAGCGTGCAAGATACCATCTGCCCGTTCTCTAATTTTAAAAAATAATTTAAAAAATAACTCGATAAATTATAATAACGAATTTTGGCGCTGTTGCAAACATCATGATCATGGATGATAAGTTCATCCGTGGTAAGAATTATTTTTACAATATTTAAAAAAATAAGAATAATCAAAACACTTTTTATAATCGAAGATTAAATACTAATCAACCCTAGCACTTTTCTTCTTAGAAAAAAAGCGCAGTGCGTGATAGATGCAGCGGAGCAGATCTCAATGTTACTTTCTATGTTACTTTCTACATGAGATGTGGAGCGGGCAAGTGGATCGGTTTCTCCAAAGGAAAACCGATTGAAATAGAAACTAGACGCGAAAACGTGCTGGAAAACGCACTGCTTGTTCGCTTTTCTTTTGATTATTATTAATCTGCTTTGTTGAGGCTTGAAACAGCAGTTATGCGTATGATGTTAGCATGCTTGTGACAATCTCATTGGAGAGTTAGAAAAGAGTTTGTGATTGCACTCTGGACTCAGAGTTTAAAAAAAACTTAGAATGTACAGTCAATGCTTGAAGATAAAATTGAAAATTGATTTGAGAAATTTGTCAGTTTTGGAAAGCATGATATGCTGGTGACCCTGTACCAGCTGCCAATTCTTTCCAGGCAAACTGTAAAAGTCAGTAAATGGGACGCGACGGTTTTTGCTGTGTTGTGGGCGAAAGGGTAATAACCTCTCACCACTATACATCATGTTTCATCTTATAACCTTCAGAATTTATGTCAAACGTGGCATCAAGTGGTTCGAAGTTTTCTAGTATACCCATAGTCAGGGTTCGAAAGGATAATTATCACGATAATTATCATGATAATTATCGTGATAATAACATATGGATAATTATCGATTGATAATAACAAGCAACAAAGCCAATTGAAATACAATCATCATCGGATGAAGATATTCCTTTGGCTTCTTTGGTTAATCTAAGTTTATTTATTTACGACTAGCTTTCTGCCCGGGACTTCGCTCTTTCCGAAAATTGTGTTACCTATGTGTTATTCTGATGATGAGCTATATTATTGTTAAGTTTAATTAAAATCCGTTCAGTAGTTTTTGTGTCAAAGAGCAACAAATATCCATACAGCCACACTCACTTTAATAATGTTTTGTTACAATTTGTTATGAACCAATATAACAAATTAATTTCATACACTGGTGATAATTATCCAATAATTATCAGATAATTATCCGATAATTATCAAGAAGCGTAATTATCTTGATAATTTCGAACCCTGCCCATAGTACAAACCTTGCTTAGTTTGGGGTTACTAACCGTTAGATAATTGTCCAAGAACATATACAGGGCTTTAGGTAAATCTTTTTCAACCTCTCGAGTGGTTCATCAGTCCATGAAACTGAACACTTTCCCAAGGAACATAGGCCAAAATACGAAAAAAAAATTTTGAGTTCCCATACAAACTTAATCAGCATATACTTAGCGCATTTTGTATGGGAGATCAATTTTTTTTTTCGTATTTTGACCTATATTTCTTGGGAAAGTTGTTCAGTTTCATGGCATGATTAACTACCCAAGATGTTGAAAGAGATTTACCTAAGTCCTGTATTAATTTGTTACTGAAACAATATATTGCATTGTATAAACCGCATGTCGCGATTTCAGCCAGACATGAAAGAGCCACAGACAGCGACAGAGGAAGCGGATCGCTCTCATCTGTTCAGCGTGGAAGTGTTTACATCCGCCGAGGAACGCGGAGGGCGTCGCGCATCCGGCGCCTGCGCACGCCCGAGTTATATGCTTCCCAGTGGGTGAGGCAATGTGGAGTCAATTGAAGTCTAACTAAACTTATAGGATTTTTTTTTAAATTTATTAAGGGCCAACAAACAGTTTCACAAAGGTTTACTTAAAAACTAGGTAAAATAGCTTAGGTTATTGTGAAACCAACATCGCTAGCCACGGATTACTAAGTAAAACTAAGTGAGTTATGGACAAATATTCCTTACACTAAAGTATTGTGTAGTGTTGTGTGTTGTGTTGTGTGTTGTGTAGTGTGTGTGTAGTGTTAATGTGTGTGTGTTGTTGTTGTAGTAGTAGTAGTAAGTTAGTTAGGCTTTAAACCATTAATGGGTCGGAGATTCAAGAACTTTACAAATAAGATTTCAAAGAGTTTTTTTGCTAGTTAAAATTAAGTACATTTTATTTTTAGCTTGCAGGCTGGACTGGGAGTGGACGAAAAACTTAGAATTTGCCAGCTGCCAAATCTGTATAAGGCAGTAATTGGACGTGAGGGTTTTGCTGGAAAGGCTGACAACCAATCACCACACCACTCGTGTGCTATCTTAAATCTCTTAAAATTAAATGTGGTGTCTTGAAACTCACGGGGTATTCCTCTTTTTAAGACCTAACGCATTAAGATACGCATGAACAGCAACATAACTCTCAAAAAAACAGTTTTTTTATTATAAGATGGGTTAACTCTTGACCTCAATCTTGACCATAAGGTCAAAGATTAGGTCGACGATGGAGTGAGTTAACCCAGAAAATGCCTATAAAGGCACTGTTACTCCCACGCGCCGACGGAACACAGCAAGCTGTTTGGCGTCGGACTTCGGTAGGAGGGTGGTCGCGAACCAGACGGCCCTTTACAGACTACCACACCGCATGAGACCATAGGACGACACCTCAGATTCAGAAAAAAATTAAGTGTCGTTGTTTGGGATGGATTACTAGGAGGCAGGTCTCATTTGTGTTTCCTTAGTCGCCTCTTACGACACCGACAGAAAGAGATGGGGTGGTGTTATTCTCAACCGATCACCACACGGTTAAAATCGGTTAAACTTGCCCCTTATAAGCTTAGCGCCATGTGGTTCTAGGACCATAGTCAACAAATATTTTTACAAAACCTCATAGCGGTGACGGGGTTTAACTGATCTCTCAGCCTTTCGCCCAAAACATAGCAAAATCCTCGGGTTTTATAGTATGCCTGGGAAAATTTTGTAGTTGGCACATCATATGTTATATTACTTTAAGAAAAATACCAAGTATGTCGTCACATCGCTTCTTCGTAATTTAGAAAGCGGGCAGGTAATCACGTCCCACCAAACCACAAATGGATGGTTATGTACACACGACCGCTCATCACACTTCACATGTTGATCTTGGCATCGTTGCCCTTAACTTGTTAGCAGTAGTGACGATTTTCATAGTGAAACTTTATACTCTAACTAATGTACTGTTGTACGATGACAAACACTTCACTGAGTTAGGGGACTTTGCCCTAAAGTTGTTTTATTTTTTTATTTGCTCGTGTGACTCCTCGTATGTCGTCCTGCATTTTAAAATTATTTTATAACTAGCTTTTCGCCCGAGACTTCGCTTCCGTGGGAATTTGGCAAAATTATGTTGCCTATGTGTTAATCCAGGGTGTCAGCAACCTCCATACCAAATTTTATCAAAATTGGTCCAGCCGTTTGAGCGTGAAAGAGTAACAATTTGTTACTAACAAACAACCATACATCCTCACAAACTTTCGCATTTATAATATGTACTTATAAGAAGAATATTTGTAGAGTTCGAATAAGTCTGTACCTACGTAGTTCTCCGTAAGAGACACAGATGGCGCTAACCTACAAGTACGACGTAATGTGCGTGCGTAGTAAGGGAATAAAAATTGAAAGCATAATAGCTCAGTTGGTTAGAGGACCAGGAGATCTACACCTAGGATCATAGGTTCAAGTCCCAATCGCGCCGAACATTTTTCTATCCTTAAGGCGACTACAGCACCCGATAAAGGCAGCACACATAGGAATAGTGCCATCTCCGTCTCTCAACAGGCCTGGGCCGGCAGTGCGAACAGTGTCGATACACGAAGCTTACGGACTATGAAAGCGTGCGTGCGTAAAAACATGTTCGAAAGTTAGAAAAATGAGATTTATGGAAAGGTAACAGCTTAAATCGATAAATGCGTCAACTACTTATCGAGAGTGTTCAATCACGAACATTTTCATAGCAAATTCTGGTTCCTGTGTGCATTTTATTATCGTTTTTACAGCTTAAAAGATACAAAATATTGGGTATTTAGAGGTGATTTTATGAGCTTTTTCTATCGAACCAAAACTGCTGAATCATGTTTTCAGCAAACTACTTATCTAGTTTATGTCCTGAATATTACCGTAGTATTTTTTTTTTGAATTAATGCAATGCGTCATGCTTATCTACGCATCATAAAATCGTAATTTAGGTGCTGTAGTCGCCTTAATATTATTTGTAAAAATACCTCACGCAGGTAAACGTTTTAAAAATACGAGTGTTTAAAATAATACGTTGCAGATAAACGGTCCAATAATTTGAATCTCTGGTACTGTAAAATAAACTCACTAGTTATTACAACCCCCCTTATTCAGCTGTTGACAGAGTGGTGCATTTCCACAACTGTGCCTCGTTTAGATGCAGGCGTAAACATCTGACTAAAGTCAACTAAACATGCTGTCGAGCAAACTCAACTCTTAAATGAAGAAATGAATTATTTAAGTTGATACTGCCACTATTCACATCAAGATTTTAGGTATCTGGGTTACCTTTCTCATTATTTTTAATCTGAAATATATTATTTTCTCAAAGAATATTCTGAAATGACATTAATCGTCGTTCTGCTCTGTAATTTCGCCATTCAAGAATATCATGCAGAATGCCATTAAAATGTCGCATTATTCTTTTACAGTAAAAGGCAAATGCCAATATTAAGGATGTATTTAAAATGCCATTTTTATACCCTGTTTTTATTTATTTCTAAGAACGAGATATTGTTTCTCATTAAAGAAGTGGGACAGGAAAAGTTAGCGAGTCAATCTAGCCGCCTTTTTTTTCTTTGTATGACGTATGTTACAACAAATGCAGGAAATTGGAAGACACTGATACAGGATAAAAAGTGAGAAGAATTTTCAAAACAGAAATGTTGTTCAGACGCCAAGTACTTACCAAACGCACGTAAAAAGCTCTAATAGATAAACCACGCTTTTTGTCTCTACCGACTCCCCAATTTAGTTAACCACTCACCCACGCCCATGGGCTTTCGGTAAACAACGGAATGGACGAGTAAATAGAAAAGGGAGAGAATATAATTAGAATAACGCAGCATGTTTCGTCATCACCCAATCCAGTTTAACGGCACGGGGTCGAACAACACTTTAAAATTCTTATTTTCAAAGTAAGACGAAAAATAATAGAACAAGGGGAAAATATCAAGAAGAAACTTCGAGATTTACATGAATTTAAGGATTTACAATTCTAATGTGTTGTTTTCATGGCACGATTTTGCTGTTTTTGATGGAGATGTAATGATATCTTTATTTTCACATTCATTTTGATTTTGACCGGTTATGGATATACAATTTGTAGTTTATAGATATGCAATAACTAGGATGTAAATGTAGTTTAGGATACCTTAAAGTCTTTAAAAAAACACGGGCAGACGGTGTTACCGCTGCGCCACCATGTCTTCTGCTTTGGGTCGTAAAATTATGCTTGTTATCAGAGCAACAAGCGTAGTGGGGTATGCGGTATACTGATTTGTGTCCATGTGTGAGTATACGAGTAGCCGCAAACGATTTGTTTTCTGCGTTTTGTATTGACTATGCCTCCATATATGAACGTGATTGTACAATGACATAACGTACCTCCTTTAAACAATGAAGAAGCTGTTTATTAAAAAAATAAGCTCTGTGGGGAATGTTTAAGGAAAATTCAACGAGCACTTAATAAAAGTTGGTCAAGACCAAGTTTAAACCCTCCATTAACAATAAACAAACATTTCCAGCAGTTAAGAGCTGAGTAAAATTTACCTCGACTTAAACAAAAACAAGGATAAAAGTTTAATTTATTAACCTTATTTCGGAAAGGCGGCCAAGGCTCGTTTAGGCGAGTTATCGTCTGGTGTCATAAAGGGCTAATTAAATACTAACTGGGTCGTGCCTTTGTTCTGTTCAAGTGACCGATCTAGACGCGAGGTTACTTGCTTATGGTGAATAGACGGGCAAGTAGAGATCACCGTCTAAATGATGCTGAGATTTTTTATTTGAATATTGCAATTAAAAAGTATTAGTTCCATTCTTGCTTTCTTACCGAGTAGATAAGTCCAATAAGTACCCTGAGTTTTTGAACCGCTAAATGCTCTTTGATTTAAATTAACTTTATTCAATCCACGAAATGTTGACCATGAAAAGAAAAGGTCAACGATGAAGCGAGTAGTACTCAGAAAAAAGGTTTTCGGTCTCGCTTTTAATTATTTAATCCTAGCTCATTTAAGAAAAACGGCACAAATCTTCAGACAGACAAAGATCCATCTTAAATTTTATTTTAAAAATTCTGTCGACGTTTTCCTGCTTCAAAAAATTACAATTTCAAATCCGCAGTAGACTTGGCTTTTTGTCTAGCTTACGTGCTTCTATAATAACGATATTATATTATCTAAGACAAATATTTATATGAAAAAATGTTTAACATACATTTTTATATTTGTGTAGAACAGCGTAGACTGCTATGTAGGTCATTAACATCGAGTTCGAGGAAAAATGTGAATAAACGACAGAGACAGACATACAGAAAGTGGGTCGAAGCTGAAATAACATCATAACATAACACTACGTTGAGTAAAGTTACCGCTTTGACGTAATTACGTAAATGTCGTTAACGCCACTTCGGTATAGGTAGTAACTCCCAAAATCTTCACTGTAAAATTAACGAAATAAATATCTCATTAAAATGAGAATGAAATCTCAAGTTACGATTGAAATATACAGGTTGAAAAAGAACCTCGTAGCTTTATTGAAAATCCTGAACCAGTATCACTTACTGAAAACTTTTTTTTTTTTTTTGGGGGACACCCCGAGTGCTACCCGCACCCCTCGCGTGCCTGGTGTGGTAATGTCTACGTTTAGGCAAAAAATGAACTATTCCCATTGAAAAAATATTTTAATTTTTTTTTTCATAAATGTGTTCTTTGAATGATACTGGTTCAGGATTTTGAATATAGCTAGGAGGTTCTTTTTCACCCAGTATTTGTGAATATAATATTTGGTGCGAATGTGTGACGCGACACACGAAATAAATTTTAGATGAAGCGAAAGTGGTGTTTGGATCGTAGCAGATGGCAATCTGTGGTCTCTGCCTACCCCGATGGGATAAAGGCGTGAGCTTATGTATGTAAATATGTAATCATAATATGAAAAATTGAAAGTCTTGACAAACAGATTCTTTAACGGCCAGCCCAAGCCCTTTGAACTAAAAAAACTGAAATTGTGCCCAAGGTTCCTTTAATAACGTATAGGCCCTTGCCTACGTTATACTTAATAAGGAAGGGTTTCAGGAAATTCCCAAGGAAACGAAGTCCCGGGCATGCTTCAGTACTTTATAAAAAAAATATATATCTCTAGAAACACATTATTTTCTAACTAGAAACAAAATAATTTTTAGGGAACGATAAATGTTCGACGCAAATGGGACCTGAACCCACGACCCCAGGATCAGATCTCCTGGTGCTCTAAACAACTGAGCTATCGTGCCTTCAAGTCAAGCGGCGAAATTTCTCGTTCCCTTACTTCTCATTCCTATTTTTTTCTTACCCTAAAAATTATTAGGGACAGCGTAAATTAGAAACAAAATATTTCTTACAAATCTAATCTCAGCGGTTGTTGGGTGTCGCTCGACTCTAAAAACAAAGCTCTCTTTGTCGGTGATAAAGTGTTTCGACGTGGCTTATCTAAGTGATAACGAGTCATTCACCCCGACACATTGAACTACAATCTTGCGTCCTACATGTCCCTTTATTGTACTATTTTACTTTCAAACGTGATTATCGTGGACTGGTTTGAAGCCTGCGATTTCGTTTCCGTGGGAATTTCGAATGTCATCCTAATGCCTAAGCTTCATTAGAGTTTCATGAACATCCGTCTAGCTAGTAGTTTAGGTAATGGATTCTAAATTATAACAATCATAGTTATAGTATGGGTTTTGCTGTATTTTGGGCGAAAGGCTGACCACCTTCATCAGCCCATATACGTCCACACTGCTGGGGCACGGGCCTCCCTCGATAACATGAGGGGTAAATGCCATACTCACCACGCTTGACAGACGGGTTGGCGAGGGTTTTGATATAATTGCAGAGTTTTCCTTCTCTGTGCGTGCAGATGAACTTGCTTGCATATTTACCTTAGTCGCCTTGTACGACACCTCGGTAAGAAAGAGGGTGGTCCTATTCTACTCTGCCGGGGACTCACACGGCTAACCACCTATCACTACTATACTGATATTCCATCTAATAACCCTCACAATTTGTGTCAAACGTGGCATCAAGTGGTTCCCTAGAACCATTGATGCTGTGTCTACCCCGTTAGGTATTAAAGACGTGAGCGTACGGATAGTATGGTTATCTGGTATTTGGGATTTTGTGACTTATTGTGATTATTGTACATGTTTATACTATCAGCTTGAATAAATCCCTTCGTCCATATTCGTAACCAGACTTTGGTAACCAGCTACGAAAGAAGAATTTTCTTTCACTTGATTGATTGAATGTCTTGTAATTCCCACAATAAAGTACGAGTAAAACTCATTTATTAGATTCGGTAAGTACGATAGGTTTTCACTAGTGACGACCGGTTTAATGAACATTAGTTTTTTTTTAAATCTACAATAAAAAAATTAAAACGAAAGTAAGAGAAGTACGTCCCTGCCTCTTAAAATGGGTAATTTATTTAATTTTATCTGAAAACTGTATTAAGAGGTAAAACTTGAAATTACTTGGTAACTTCCGTAATTTAAACACTGAAGAACAACAATTTAAGCTCGCGCAGTTTGAATCGAACAAATTATTTATCATTAATCATAATATAATGACATTATTTACGAAGAGAAAGTTTTAGGAACCAGAATTCACTGATTTTCGCTAGCACAAAAGCCCAAAGTATATATTTTTTTGAGTAAGTATCATTATCAAAAGAAAAAGAATTTAAGACGTCAAAACCTAAGACGTTAGTACTATTATTTATTCTGTGACCTAAGCCCCAAAAGCCTTAGATTCCTAGGGTTAAAACCCTGTGGTTATGCTTGGGGTTGAACCCGAAAATCGCCGTGGTCCTTCAATGTGGACTTAGGCCTCAGACACAGATAGATGTGGTGTGTACGTTATTATAATTAAAAGGAACAAGGGTATCACATGAATAGTTTAGCGTGACAATAGTAACATTTCTCTAAGTTCATTGAAAGAGATTATTCTACCTAAGAAACTAAACAAGTTTCCTCAAGGAAATTGGTTGTATCAGTTATCCTGAAAATTACTTCTAAATTTTCTTAAGTCAAGGAATGGAATTATCTGCCTGCATCTGTATTTCCGAGCTCATATAACCCGAATCTCTTTAAAGTTCGAGTGAATATGCTGCTTCTGGGTGAGCTTGCTACATCCTCGACCGCATCTTCGCCTTTGTACTAAATTGTGGTCAAGAGCAAACCCCTTGTTAATAAAAAAAAAACAACGGGAGTGCCGGCAGAAGTAAAAACTTGAATATAATTATATTACTTCCTTGCTGTCTACTCTCCTTCCTACGAATTTTCGATCAGGTCACTTGTCCTGACGCGAGTTTAAAATTTTTTACCCATCCCAAAAAGAACGCCGCGCCGCTAAAGAAGTTTTCACTCTTCCTCCGTCTTACGAATTTTCGATCACGGTCACGTGACCCTGACGCGAGTTTAACATTTTTTACCCATCCAAAAAGTGCACAACGCCGCTTATGAAGTTTTCAGTTCAAAAAAGTCATGACATCGATCATGATTTAAATGTAAGTAGTTCATATCAAAATCTTGCGATCTCGCTGCACTCGCGCTTTGGTACGATTGATCGAATAAAAATTAAGTTCCTCTTCAAAAACTGGAAAAATCTTGTAAATTGTAACCTTTGGCTCAATCTTCGTCGAAAAGGTTGCCGACCCTTTGGCTAAGCGGAACATAGATTTTCTCAGGTCTTATAAAGTAACTTAGGTCTCTGAGTAACATCTATTACACTTAGGTCCGTACAAGGTACAGAACGCGACTCAGACTCTGATCTATACTTAAGTAGTAGTCGTCTTTGTCATTTTGATAGTGAGAGAAAGAGACAATCAATACTTAAGCCTTATTTTAGTATCCACACTGTCTGCTCGACGTAGGTATCATGTTTTCAGACCCACAATAGGCAAAGGCTTCCATTAATCTTAAGCCAGGAATGCGGGCTGACGGATTAGATCCTCAAGGATTACACTACATCTATAGGAGAGTATAATACAGCTGAGTAGTTGGGTGGGTTCTCTTAGAAATTAATTATAATAATCGGTTCACAAATGGTGGAGAAATCGGTGTACGGACGGCCGCAACTTAGGTTACCACACGCGTGCACTCTGTGCTGTTGCGATGAGAGCGGTTTTGAAATGAAAATTGATTAACCTGATGCGCTGGCCTCTGTACATAAAAAAATATATACATACAGTCGAACATAGAACCTCCTCCTTTTTTGAAGTCGGTTAAAAATCACAATGCTTATATTGTTTCTATGGGATGATTTTAACGAAATATTGGTAATTCTACCCATGAAGCTGTACAACTTTTTCCAAGGTATCTGAAATTCTTGAAAAAAAAAGCGACTGAGTCCAGTTGGTAATGAGCCAGACTTGTAATCCGAAGGTCGTGGGTTCAAATCTTGATGCGCGCCTGTACCACTAAATTCGTCTTTTCGGATTTATGTACGGATTTCTAATTATCACTTGCTCAACGGTGAAAGAAAACATCGTGATGAAACCCGTCCAAAAAAAATCGAAAGACGAGTGCTCCACCAACCAAAATCTGGCCAGCGTGGTGGATTATGGCCTAAATCCCCTTCGTGTTTCGAAGGGAGGCCCGTGCCCCTCGGTGGGGACGTATATGGGCTAGTGAAAAAAAAGTTACTCTGTCTGTATGTCTGTCTGTCTTTCGCGGCTAAACGCGAGATAAATTAGAGCCTGGGAAAGCTGGTGGTAATATAAACTTTGCCGTGCCGTGCCGTTGGAATTATAAAGGCCCATTGTACGTGATAATTTACACTCGAGAATAAAATCTCGATAGTCTTCTGTAAAGTTACAGACCATTACGTCTGGCATAGCGATATGACTTGCCGATTTCGGCCAGCCGAAGCCAAATACTTGTTTTTTGTCGAAAGGTTTTTGCTCGTTACTGTAACTGGTCAAAGAGGCCCTGTTGGTGAGGTCGTTTGTTATGCGCTACTTTATTTTGTTTTTTAATGTTGCGAAATAAGGTCTCCTTTGTAGAGCAGGAAATAAGGGTTGAAGGCACAGGCAGATCAAACGCTGGATACATTTTTTCTTAGATCTAAAATTTGGTTGACGCTACAAGGAGATTTAAAAGATTTTCAAGGTTACTTTAACAATGTTGACTGCTGGTTTGGTCGAGGCGCTGCTTCTTGATCGATGGGTTCTGGGTTTGATTCCCAGTGTGGGCAAATATTTGTGTAAGCGGATGTTTGTTCTCGGGTCATGTGTGTTCGTGTTCGTCTTTATGTATGTTCCAAGGGACCCACGACACAAGAAAATCTTACTATGGGCCTTTGAGTATGTTGAGTTTCTATTTATTTTGTTTATGAGTAACTAGCTTTTCGCCGCGGCTTCGCTCGCGCAAAGAACTTTTTTTGACACCCATTTTATTCTATAAATCTTTGTTTTTTGAAAAATCGCGAAACACGTGTCCATTTATTTGCTTCAAGGTATATCCTCACGAAGTTTTGAGTCTCAAATGTCAAAAAAAATTGTTTTCTTCATACAAACTTCGTACCCCCGTTTCACCCCCTTAGAGGGTGAGTTTCGAAAAATCCTTTCTTAGTGCTTCCCTAGACCTCATAAGTAACCTACTTGCCAAATTTGAGATCTCTAGACCTAGCGGTTTGGGCTGTGCGTTGATATGTCAGTCAGTCAGTTTCTTAAGAAAGATTGTTCAACTTTACAAATTCAATATGCAAATGCATTTAAATCCAATTTGAGCTTAACCTTCAGGTGACATAACATGATGAGTAACAAAGTCCAAAAGTTAACTTAATGCGAATTTTCTGTGCATTCAACTGTAAAGTGGGCGATGCACGTGAAAAAGACAGAAATAACCGGCGCTGGCGCATCTCGGTAGCACAATCTGTGTCACGGCCCTGCCCACGCGCAGAGGAAGGTCGCCCGCCCTTACCAGACAGGACACAATTACTGTCTTATTATAAAATATTTTAAAAAATGATATTAAGATATTATTGTTTCATCTTAGTTTCTTGGCAATTTGTATTAATTTAGTGAGAAGCAGAAGTATTTTGTACCAGACTTGGACCCTTGCTATTGTTAACAGTAATTGCCGCCTCAAGTGGCATCAGCTGAGCTTATTATGAACCGAGTATACAATACATACCTTTAACATACTACTCACATTTTGAAGAAAAACGTCCGTCATTCCATCGCTCATAATTCTTAAACGGCCGTGTGGTGATCGGTTTAGAATAACACTACCCCATTTCTTTCCGTGGGCGTCGTAAGAGGCGACTAAGGAAACACAAATGAGAACTTCCTCATATTAATCCACATTTTTTCTAAAACTGAGGTGGCGTCCTATGGTCTCATGCGGTGTGGTAGGCTCTGTGAAGAGCCATCTGGTTCGCGACCACCCTCCTACCGAAGTCCGACGCCAAACAGCTTGCTGTGTTCCGTGGGTGAGTAGGAGTACCAGTGCCTTAATAGGCATTTACTGGGTTAACTCGCTCCATCGTCGACCTCATCTATGACCTTGGTTAAGATTGAGAACCCATCTTTAATTTAAAAAAAATTTTAGGGAGCTAGAACGCCACAGATTCACACGATAAACTTATACACCTCTTTTTTAGTCGGGGGTTAAAAAAGGGGTACTCTGTACAGTGGCGCAGCTAGATAAACATGGGCGCTAGGGCAGAAAATAAACTAGAGCCCCAAATAAACTATTTAAAATAGTTTATTCCGTATTCGCCGTGTTCCGAATTCGACGTACTCCAGATTTATCGTAATCCAGATTCGCCGTACTCCAGATTAGCAATTGTTTGGAATAATTCAAAATATTATAGAATTATTGCGTTCCTGGAATCTGGTTTAAGGCGACTAGAGACTACAGCACCCGATAAAGGCAGCACACATAGGAATAGTGCCATCTCCGTCTCTCAACAGGCCTGGGCCAGCAGTGCGAACAGTGTCGATACACGAAGTTTACGGACTATGAAAGCGTGCGTGCGTAAAAACATGTTCGAAAGTTAGAAAAATGAGATTTATGGAAAGGTAACAGCTTAAATCGAAAAATGCGTTAACTACTTATCGAGAGTGTTCAATCATGAACATTTTGATAGCAAATTCAAGTTCCTGTGTGCATTTTACTATCGTTTTTACAGCTTAAAAGATACACAATATTGGGTATTTAGAGGGGACTTTGTGAGCTTCTATCGAACCAAAAGTGCTAAATCATGGTTTCAGCAAACTCTAGTTTATGCCCTGAATATTACCGTAGTATTATTTTTCTTCGATTTAATGCAGTGCGTCGTGCTTATCTACGCATCATAAAATCGTAATTTAGGTGCTGTAGTCGCCTTAAGTACTTCTACTAGTTCAATTTATAGTTTGTAAGTTAGAATCCGAGGGGCCCCCTGAGCTTCGGGGCCCCAGGGTCTAGCCCTTCAGTAACTACGCCACTGACTCTGTAAAGTTGGGTTATCCATATCAGTTTTGTGATTTTGTCCACAGAAAAAGAATATTAAATAATAATAATAATAATAATTTTATTTTCAATATACTTAATTGCTAAAAGTACACAGTAGTTGGTACCTCCTTTTAAGCTAATAAGCCTGTGTTAGGTGGTACCGCTCTTCCATACATAAAATAAATACTTGCTTTTATTAAATTATATCTAACTAAAAAAAAAAAAATGATAAAAGTTTTGACATTAAAAAATAATAATAATAATTCATACCGCCACAATCAGCTATCTGAAATTATGTTTTAAAAGTAATGTGCATTAAATGATACAATAATATGCCAATATCGCGTATAAGTTTTCACAGACCATCAATCTATACACTAACGCCCACAACAGGTTAGACACAACGTCATTTAGCTCTAGAACCGCTAGGGTTATCAGATCAGATGGAACGTGATTAAGCGGTGATAGGTTCAACCTTTCGCCCATGATACAGCAACACGCGTCCTACTTATTGTCTTCTACAGAATGCATGGGAATAGTTAGCAGCTGAGGGTTTGCATAGCTTTTATATCTCGCTTTCTATTTCAAACATCTAAAATTTCCAAATCGACAAAAAGGTGAAAGCGACAAAAAAAGTGGAAACTCATTAAGGGATAAAATATGCGTTCACCCTTTAGTACGTGGTGGTTTGAATGAAAAGCGTATAGGGCAAGCTATAATCGCGCCTGTCAGGGTGATGGATGGTGCCATGATGACGTACACAGTACGGATAGCAGCGACATCGTAGGGGCTTTTTAGGTTTACTACTTATTTTTAACGGGTTGTTTTTTTTGCTCCGTGTAGCTCAATTACATGACATGTAATTCGGAAACATTGAAGGATACGAGTTTCCAAAATCAGGTCTTAGTACGTACTGTGGAGATTCTATCTCCAGGGTAATAATCTTCTTTGAACGCATTTAGTAAAAGGTTCCATAATCAAACTGATTCGCAGCTTTTGGCGCGGAAATACGTATGTGACAGTCCCGCGCGAGTCAGGTTTCTCTATGACTCAATAAATGCCATAAAAGTGATTCTCTGCCTTTTTCTGGTCTCCACCAGACAATCCCTGATAACAGCTCCTTAACAGCTACGCTACAGTACTTAAATACCTCACCAGATGAAGCTGTTGCAATAGTTTTAGTAGTTTTGGATTTGCATTGACAAAAGAGTCAGTTAGGACTAGCCAATTTATCGGGAAGAAGTGTCGTGGTACGTTTTTTCTAAGTCAATAAACAAAACAAGAAAATTACATACCTACGCTCAAGCTCACAATCCTTAACGGGGTAGGCAGAGCATCAGTGGTTCTAGAAGCACTAGATTCTACGTTTGACACGAATTGTGAGGGTTATCAGATGGAACAAGTTGCATATTGGTGAGAGGTGGTCAGCCTTTCGCCCATTATACAGCGAAACCCTCGCAACCTTCTCTTCCGAGGTATATATATACCATATTCTAGCATATTCGAGCCAGCATATTCTAAGTTTTTCTTTCATTCCCTGTCCAGCAAGGAAGTGAAACCAGAAAATTTTTGAAAGCTTCTTTTCCGGGGCTCTCTGTGTACTATCTACGACCGAAATTTCATAGCATCGAATGTCAGTGCATCTCTGTCTTGTGCTATACAAATGACAGTGACAGGTAGTGACAATTTATGGGCCGTCCGTCGATCATAGACAGTACAGAGTAACTTACGCCCCAGTCATATTTAACACGAGAACTGTCTAAAACAACAAACTAACGGCTAACTCTGATTTTATATGTTGTTAGAACCAGTATCATATATCCATGTTTGCAGCTTCGAAAGACCTGTGCTAATTTCCTGAGATTTCAGTTAAATTACTAGGTAAATTGCAAAATTGTTTGTTTGTTAGTTTAATATTCGATATGACTGGCGTAACTGGTTTTATACAACCTTTAAAACCTACGCAAGGGCTTTTATTCATTTTAAATCTAGAAAAAGTGTAGAGTTTAAAGTTCATCGCTTTTATGTATTGTTTGCTTAAGAAAGAGTGTTTTATTTCTGCACTTATTGCTTTACCTGAATAAGTAAGTGATGAGTCATTGTTGTGGAAACTGCAAATGGAAGGCTTACCTGTAACAAGTAAAAGGAAAAATAAGTTATTTTGTCCGTAAAAGAGGTGTATAAAAGGTCAGGATGATAAAAGGCACAGTATAAATCTAATTTTAAGTACTACATTCATACACTCACGCCTATGATCCCTAAAGGGGTAGGCCTAGAATTCTAGAAACACTTGATGCCATATCTGAAATATTTTCAGGATTTTATTAGTATGCCTGGGAAGAGTTGGCAGTTAGATAATTCTTTCACTATGTCCGGCGTGGCAGCAAGCTATATTTTTTTCCAAGCGCCAAATTATCATGGTGTCTAATATTCATATGCATAGACGGCAATAAGTACCGATATTTGGTCTCTACCTTCCCCTGTGGGAAACAGACTTGAATGTATGCGGATAGATAAAAAAATACGTGTTTTTAATAAAACTCTAGTTTTCAAATTCTAAACGAAAACAGGTACTTACATCTTGAAAACGTGCTTCGAGTTTTAAAAGTTGTCTTGTCCGAGTTAACTTTTCGCACGTTCGGCTTAATTCGGTTGCAGTCGGAAATCTTCATGGAAATACAATTCTACAACCAATTCGATTTTCCCGCTTCATTCTAGGTTGTTGTGCTTGAAAATTGAGGTTGGTGGGAAAATTTTGAAATAATTTAGAGGTTATGTTCGTGGAAATAGTCATAAACCATTAAAGATAAAAATCACGTTTCATCCGTTTGTCAGGTTGTCAGTTAGTCTACATATGGCGTGATGGCAACGTTTCAGTTCAACGAACTGCCTCCATCTAGTAATAGCCGAAACCTAAAAACAATCGAAGTCAATGTCCAGTGCTTAACCTGTCAATGTCCAGCTGGATTCAGTAAATTTTTGATCAGATATCCGTGTGGATTGCGTCTCGTTCTTTTTTATACTAGAAGAAAGAGAGGCAAGACTAGTACATGCGGCATTTCCCATGGTCGACCATGAACTTTGGAGTTCAAAAGCGGACGATGATTAAGCAACAAATATCGATCGACAACAACCATTATAATAAGTGGAAAATTTGCTTTTCATGGTTTTTGTCGAACTTGAGGTGTTTGACGAAATTGTTTTACTTACTGCTCAATTTGGTAGATTTGATTGATTCCTAGAAAAAGGAAATTGTTCGCAATATAACGGCAACGGGCATACAATCAAAAGTATACTGCCAAATAAACAAGCAATCCATGATTTAATTTTCGTAAAAGCGACTAAGCTTTACCTCGATGATTGTTTATAGTTAACAGAACTACAGGGATCCTATTTTTTTACTGTCTTTCGGAAAACTTCGTGTTTCCGAAATGTTAACAAAACAACAATAAAATATGTAATTCTAAATTATTCGACGTATGTGATAAATCTGATAATGATAAGTAATAGATCAAATAATACAATACATAGATAATTCGTGTGCATTCGATGATTGCTGAGACACGACAAGAAATGAGAAGCATTGTACTCAGAATAAATTAAGAAAAGAAAGACTGGCTTTTCTCATACAAGAACGTCTTTCAGCAATGAACTCAATCTTTTTAGGGTTCCGTAACTCGAAAGGAAAAAATGGAACCCTTATAGGATCACTTTGTTGTCCGGCTGTCTGTCAAGACCCTTTTTCTCCGGAACGCGTGGAGGTATCAAGCTGGAATTTATATCAAATACTCAGGTCTACTGTCCCTTGGAGCTGTGAAAAAATCAAACTTCTAAGCCAACGCAATCAAAAGATACAGCCATTTATGCCGCAATTTTTCGACACTCGTGAACTCGGAATCTTGAAATTTGGTACGAAGTAACTTATTAGAGCACAGATAAAGGAAAAATTGCAAAAACCGTAAATTTTTAGTTACATCATATAATAAAAATATTTTTAACAATTTTATACTTACTACCCTTTTCTTCATGAACGCGTAGAGGTATTAAATTGAACTTTTACTTATATACTTACACTACAGATTTGTACAGAACCCTCGGTGCGCGAGTCCGACTCGCACTTGGCCGGTTTTTATTGGTTAGTCATCCTCACAATAAGTTCTAGATATACTATCAGTTCTAGATATGTATATCTATATATATTACATATATCTCTTACAAAGCATAATAACTGTTGGCAACAGATTTATCCTCACTTAGCACTGTATGGGGACCATTAAACCCACGCGTCACCACTCCATGTGGGAAACACGGAACGTGATATATAGGAAACTGTATATTGTATAGGAAAATGGGATATTGTTACCGTAATAGTTTACACTATAAATAATAGTCGGATTTTATGGTAAAATATGTGAGTGAGTAAGGATATACGATCAAATACTGAGGTAAAAAAAGAAATCGTTGAGTAAACGTGAACAACGTTTATAAAAAAAAGTGTATTTTACGCCGTCTTTAGATGTTATATTCTTTTACCAACAAGTGGGTTACCTGATCATTAAATTTGTATGAAATACACAGGAAATACTTTGTTCTTGCAATACTTAGCTAGTTATTTTGGCTTTGTGATTCAAGTTTGTCCAAGAAAAGAAAGTCTATATCCTAGAAAGACAACTAAACTACCTTCAATAAATAGTTTGCTCCATATACGTAAACTCTAGTGCCTAGTATACATTTTAAAAATTAGGAATTTTAAATCTTTTCCTAGCAATTTTCAAATTACTAGCAGTTCAGACTTTGACAGTACCACAAAGATATGTTCTATGTAAGTAAGTATATATAATTATATACAGACGTATACTAACTAGGTACCAAGCAATTATGGAATTTGCTTATAGGAAACTCCGTGAGATGTCGATCTTGATCGTTACTAAGGTTATACCTAGATTGCGGTTTATTGTTTATATTGACTGATGAATACCTATATTAATAATAGCGTTGGGTTATTCAATAAGAGTTGAATTATTGTCCCTTAGATCGATTGAGAAACTTAACTATGATGATTCATGTAATCAGTCTTTGTATGAATGCCGATTAATTTAGAGAAATCTTGTTTCAGATTAAATAGTTGTCCAATGCGGTAATTTAGAACTTGTTTACCAAAGCGAAACCGCTCACGTTAACGTTGTATTCAGCCCAATAGAAACATTGAATACAATAGAAACGTGAGTGATTTAGCTTTGGTAAATACGTTCAAACTTACCGAGATCTGCAGGATAAAAACGTTAGAATCAAACGACTTCAATCCCAACAATGCCTATCAGCAGATACCATTAACCAAAAATGTCATCTACTGGACTTTACTATACAGATGCATCAGGCTTCCCCATTGTCACTGCAAAACCGCTCTTGTCATAACAGCATAGAGTGCATGCGTGTGATAACCTGGGCCCCTATTCTCTAACTTCGGTTGTGTCGATGGAATGGAGGTCATTTATCTGTTCAGGTGGCGAAATTGAGAACTATATTAATTTTCATAAACTTGCTGACAACCACCCCGACCAGCAGCGCCACCGCCAACTGAACGTAAAGTTGCAAACTTCCTAGCAACTAAAATTCAGTTGGCGGTGGCACCACCAATCAAAGCAGCCGTCATTAGATGTATGAAATTTGGATAGTTCTCAATTTTGCCCCCTGAACGGATAAAATGGCGACCATTCCATCGACAGACAACTGAAGTTACAGAATCGGGGCCCAGATGTGTGGCTTTCCTACTATAGGTGCGCTCGGTTCGACTGTATCGAGAGCACAAAGTTAGTTTAGCTACACGAAGCATTCCTAAACCGGTTCTGAGCAGACGGTTTATTGCTGATAAAAATAGACGCACACCATACATCTCGCTTGCTTTGGCTTGGAAACCAGACTTACGATTGTCTTGGTGAATAGAAGAGAAAACTTGGTTACCTTAGAAAGATTTGAGTACCTAGCAAGAGCGAACGCCTAAACAGACTAGTTGCCCGAAACATTGCCAAAACCGTAATGTTGTAAATTGACTTAGTAAGATTATTAATATTATAAACTCTCGGTACTTTTCTAAACTGTCGCATTTTGTCATATTGACGTACTTTTTTATAATATTAATAACCGCACCTAAAAGTCTAACCTGACATAATAACCAAACTTATCCTAATTTCGTGCTTAAAGTTTCGAGAAATTGTAATTTAACCGGGCAAATTGTAATATCGCAGGAGATTATAATTTCACTTGTAACATTACGGATGTGTTATTTTTAAGTATAGGAATGCGAAGTCTTGCGTACTTCTGGGAGGATATTGGCTGCTGGAATAGCCAGCCCAAAACATATCACGCACAGTGACATAACCGAGACGCTAAGAGCAGAAAACGCACGATAAACCTTTGCGAATAAGCGTAGCGTAGAGTTAAGGCGACTACAGCACTTGATAAAGGCAGCAAACATAGGAATAGTGCCATCTCCGTCTCTCAACAGGCCTGGGCCGGCAGTGCGAACAGTGTCGATACACGAAGTTTACGGACTATGAAGGCGTGCGTGCGTAAAAACATGTTCGAAAGTTAGAAAAATGAGATTTATGGAAAGGTAACAGCTTAAATCGAAAAATGCGTTAACTACTTATCGAGAGTGTTCAATCACGAACATTTTGATAGTAAATTCAAGTTCCTGTATGCATTTTACTATGGTTTTTACAGCTTAAAAGATACAAATATTGGATATTTAGAGGTGACTTTGTGAGCTTTTTCTATCGCACCAAAAGTGCTGAATCATGTTTTCAGCAAACTACTTATCTAGTTTATGTCCTGAATATTACCGTAGTATTTTTTTTCTTCGGTTCAATGCAGTGCGTCATGCTTATCTACGCATCATAAAATCGTAATTTAGGGGCTGTAGTCGCCTTAAATGAACTACTTTTAATATTGTTTTAGAAACGAATAATAAATTTACATTATAAAGAGACTCGTACATAAAACGATGCGTTTTTATTCGACCAATGCTTACTGAGCTGCTGGCTGGCCTCAAGTGAAATTATGTTTATAAGTATTTTTAGAATTTTTTTTTTCATTTTAAAAATAGAGTAGGCAGAGACGCATCGGCTCGGTGTAATCACTCCTATTGCTGCAACAATTTCTACAAAAGAATTTAACCAAACAAATAAAAACAACAGCTCATTAAAAATCTTTCATTAAACAATTAAAACGGAGTGAAAGTACTATTTATCTTAAGACAGACGCGATGATATCTCACAATGCACAACTCACACGCACGGTACGTCCGAAGATATCGATCTTCGCTTTCTGTAGAGATCAATCGTCGGACCGTATAACGAGTGTGGCATGCTGGATAGATAGACATACAGGTTTTATTAGATTTTCAGGTCTTTAGTTAAAGACTAGAAATGTTTTGCTGTTTAATTGAGTGTAGGTAATGTAGATTTCTTGAGTTTATATGATAATTTGGTAAATTATGTTTATAAGTAAGTATAAAATTATGTTTATAAGTATTTTTAGAATTTTTTTTTTCATTTTAAAAATAGAGTAGGCAGAGACGCATCGGCTCGGTGTAATCACTCCTATTGCTGCAACAATTTCTACAAAAGAATTTAACCAAACAAATAAAAACAACAGCTCATTAAAAATCTTTCATTAAACAATTAAAACGGAGTGAAAGTACTATTTATCTTAAGACAGACGCGATGATATCTCACAATGCACAACTCACACGCACGGTACGTCCGAAGATATCGATCTTCGCTTTCTGTAGAGATCAATCGTCGGACCGTATAACGAGTGTGGCATGCTGGATAGATAGACATACAGGTTTTATTAGATTTTCAGGTCTTTAGTTAAAGACTAGAAATGTTTTGCTGTTTAATTGAGTGTAGGTAATGTAGATTTCTTGAGTTTATATGATAATTTGGTCTTTAACAGAAGCCCATAAGTTTAAACTCAAGATTCGCCACCGCGCTGAGCGCGTTATACTCGGGGTCCAAATAACATAATATGAAATAAGAAATGAGGTCCTGCGCTCTAGAACTGGGATTACAGACATAAGTCAGACATCTGCTACGCTAAAATAGGACTAGGCAGATGTGTATTTGGACTCTGGTTGATGGGCCCTTGGATCCTGTCTGACAGATGGTTATAGACGGCGTGGTAGACCGAGGAGATGTTGGTGTGGTGATCAGATCGAAGATCTAAGAAAATTTGACGAATGAAAGAAAAGATGGCAAGATACGGCCTTTGCCCGAGCAGTCGTATATTCTTATAAATATTCTTATAGGAGCAAAATATGGTACTATATGGGATATGGTGGTCGTATATTCAATTCAGAGCAAGCTAACTAAAAAAATTTCTAGGAACAGAAGTTTGTAATCAAACACGAAAAAAGAACTTATGTGAATAAGTAAATCTGCTATTTAATAACTTAAATATGCTTCACAACTTCACAAGTAATTAATATGTTAGGAAGATGTACAGAAGATTTTACAAGAAAAGGAAAAAGTTTTTACTCTATATGTACATATAGTAAAATCTACTATACCTGCTATGGACGTTGATATAGGACTTTATTTATATCATCTATTATTTCCATTTAGAAACCTTTTATAAACAAACATTTTTCTATTGGTTCTCAGTAAGAATTGGAGCCTTCTAGTCGAATCATGATCTTTGCAATGAGGAACCGTGACTATCCCAAGCCATATAAAACCTTTTGCCAATACGTAACCCGTTAACTAACCTTGTTACATGCAAATAGTCTTCTCAAATCTCATCTGCGCACCATCACGTATCCAATTTGCACAAATTAGACCCTATTTCAAACACAACAAGAACATTAATCGACTGCCTATCGTCGACTTCCATCTTGAATCCTATTTGATGCATTCAGCATTTGTTCTAAGCAGCATTCATTTGTTTGAACGATATCGAATTAGAAAAAAAGACAAACTGCAAGCGTCGTCGGATTTTTTGGGCTTCTAGAATGTTCGAAAGATCAACAGATCGTAAAGTTAATTGCATGAAACTCGAAATATAATTCTTTAATTTATGGTGTCAACGGTTTTAGTAGACTGACATAAAAAAGGTAAGTATGTGATAAGGACATTATTTAATCAGCGAGTGATCTTCTCTCTGTCACTGTCCAACAGTTTAAAAATAAAGTGACAGAAAGAGACAAACTGAGACACTTGTTTCGGTTATGACGTTCCAAATTCTTAAATACGCATCGGATTCGCTTCCTAGAAGTTTGAATTGGCGATGGTTGCATAACAGCACGTGGTGGGGGCAACGGCCGAATGACGTTATCAGAATCCACAGATAACAAAACAACGAATACAAACCGATTTTAAAACTAGATTCGACACCTGCGCACTGGCCGAAAATACTTGTGCAATCTATCATGTTGTTTCTTAATAGCAATCTCTAAGTTTGTACTTGGCCACTTTTTTCTTGAGATTAGAGTTCCACTTTTAAAACAAATGACTTCGAACGTGTCACTATGAATTGAGATTTAGGATAAAAATTTAAAAGTGGAACTTCTCGAATATTCCAAATAGCCTCGTGTTGCAATTACTAAAAATTGCTTCAACTTGTTTATCTAAAGTGTTTATATTCAATTTCATAATCTTGCTTTCGCGGGTTAAAGATCGGGAGAGCGCCATGTTTTATTAACAAAATCATCCGATTATAAATGATACAATTAAATTTTAAATTGTTACAATATTCAAGTACGAAAAATAAATACATTTGCTAAAATACACATGCAGAACCCGCATAAAGCGTGTTTGCGCCACGAATTTCCATTCTGCCACTTACGTCTGCAATTTTATTGCACAAACGATCTTTTGACCTAGTAATGTCAAAGCGGGTCATTGTCACAGGTATAGCTACCTAGCTTAGATAATTATATCGATCGAGCAGTCCCCTTCGTGTCTGTGACCCCGATGTAAATAACCTCAGGGGTTTTATACGCTGTGCTCAGTAAACAAGTGTTCTTGCGTCAATCGTTCGCCTCGCCCCGCCATTGATGCCTCATAATTTGACTTACGGCTGTTCTATTTCAAGATGGCTGCCAGCGTTGCAATGTGAATCGGCATTCTATTTTTAAAAATGCGAATTCATGGATTGTTTGGCAAAATTTGATGTGATTGTTATGGATTACGCAATACGTAACCTTTAATAAATTAAATAAATGACTAAGATTTTTTTTAAGACGTGCTTGCGATTTATAATGAAATTTTTAATAAAATGTGACGAAAATTAAATTCGGTGTCCGGACTTCAAGATATGGTTAAAAAAAATTACTATCTTCCCTACCAAACCGATAAAGACAATCTTTTTGGTTCATGTCGTGTCCAAAATAAGAACAATGTCAAGAAACTAGATTAAACCACAAAATGACAGAGCCAAAGACAAGAACGATAGAACAGATGCCAAGAGACGATGAGCAGAATGTGTCCGTTAAATAAATGATCGCATTTCCTTTCCTATAGCTGGAGGAAGTGCCAAGTATTTCTAGCCAGTATTATTCAATCTCACTGCTTTTATTTTATTAGTCACGGAGTAACGCGTCTAGATAGTGAAGACGTTGTAATCCAAATAGTAGAGCAAGATTGGCATAACCGCGCAATTTAACGTCGTAAAACATCTAATTCAGCAATCAAAACACTAAATTAATAGCTCGGACTGAACTTCGCCGCGAATAGCTCATAAATCGAATGAAAATTGTTCCAATCACATTTGACAAAACGCGACCGCTAGCCGACGACAGTCTCGAAATGTTTATGTCGCCTATAACAATGCTTACAACCCACGACAATTCTTCGAAAACCATTTTTATTTTAACGTTGACGACCGACGCATGCATCGCTCGTAATCTACGAAGAAAGGTGACCTAAATGATAAGATTATTTCAATAGCTCGACTGCATACATGCAAGTTTGTAGGTATCTGTATTGCGACGGAGTCGCTGGTACAATGACATTGTCGACCTTGACTACTACTCGTATATCAGCATCACGCACACATTTACACACGCACACATGTTTACACTGGGGAATGTGTTCGTCATATGTGTATTTAAAGCTGGCAAATATTATTCGTCTGATTTAAGATGTACTTTCGAAAGTGCTGCTTTTCTTCTGAGCAAAATGTTTATGCCGACATTTATATTGGTTGTATATTAGTGTAACGCTGCTGAATATAGGTCCGTGTCTGGCTGCATTGATATAGAACAGTTCAACACACGATAAGGTGAATGCCAACATACTAACATTGATGCACGACGACCAAGGCCAAAAGAACATAATTAACATAGCAATTTAAATGGTTGAATGAAGCAGTGCGAAAACATTGTATATCTTTATTATAAATCGTCTATACGTTATGATGGAGGCGACCAGTCAAGATCTAAGACAAGGAAATTAATAATAAAACGAAATAACGTGCTGCGTGGGCGCCGCAAACAACTTTGTTAAAGCGTTAAAGCGAAATCAGACATCCTCATATATTTTCCCATAATCCTTTTATTCGAGAAAGTAATTGATATTAATAAACAGTATTATGTTCAAAGGAATACATAAATACTGTACAAAAGATACGAATCTTAAATTTTGAAGTTGTCGACGTCGTCATTTGTGAAAATATTTTTCTTTGAAGTTGTTTATGTGAATGTTTGGCTCATTAGCGCACTCGTTTTGTTTCAGTTTAAAACAAAATTTAAAGTAGTCACTGGCTAGTGTGTTCTTTATTAAAATTAATAACCAGCCGTCGAGTTAATTGGCAAAAAATGTGCTTGGATTTATCTTTATAAATTCTTTACTATTAAATCATATGTATCAATAATATCACAACCAAATTGCTGTGCTATTAAATTAGTTTTTTCTCCAGCCTAATGTATACCGACCAACATAAACAATTTGAAGGTCACTATTATCTCTACCTCAAGTGTCAATGTACTTCACAAGCTGGTTAACAGCAAGTCAAGTTGTAGGAAACAATTATAAAGTTCGTAATGTGAGAAAATTTCGCTATTACTCATAATAACTATCCTACGTAAGAGGTGTGTTATGAGACCACTTTGAAACGAGCTCTCCTAGGCGAGTTGAAATTAAAAATCTCGGAGAGAGTTCATAGAAGCCACTGAAATTCTATTTTTGATTACAAAACTTTACTTATATTAGGATATCTGATTCCATGTTTAAACACTGGATATTGCAAGAACAGCGAATTTAGATAGAATACGATTTTACAAGGTGCTTATAACTTTTTTAGAATCTATTCTGTAACATAGATAGATAGATAGATAGAAAAACTTTATTGCTTCTTAACAATGTGTAACATTGTACAATGTTCTTATACAATTAAAAAAAGGTTAGCGAAATGTGTGACGTAGATTGTAGAAGCAAATAGGACACAGAACTCAGCATACTTGCTGTCAACAACATACAGCATACTTGCAGCATACTTGCTGTCAACAACTTGCTGTAACATAAGTTTCTTTAAGTTATTAAATACTAGCTTTCCGCCCGCAGCTCTGCCCGCGTGGACTACAGGTTATATCGTACCCAACTGTGGGATAAAATGTAGCCTATGTCCTTTCCCAGGCTCTAATCTATCCCTGTTCCAAATTTCATCGAAATCAGTTCAGTAGTTTAGGCGTGAAAGACGGACAGACAGACAGAGTTACTTTCGCATTTATAATATTAGAATGGATTGTATTGTGTTAATTTTAGATTTCCAAGACTTTATTTAACAATCTAAATATTGTGATAGAGCTAAAATTGGGTTTAATTTTAGATTTCTAAGACTTTACTTAACAATCTGTTTTGACAGTCAGCTTAATCGAAATTCCATCAGTGTTGCTATACCAATAAGTTTTATGACATAAATAAATAAAAACCTTTATTGCTTCAACAATTGGTTTAACATTTTATGTAGTTGCTGTGTGAATAAATACGCTTAGACCAAGCTTCTAGACAGCTAATCATCTCTGACCGTGTCATAGCCAGTCGTAAGCGTCGTAACGCGAGTGATAATGTTCTTAAATGGAAGGGTACGCTAGTGAACCTTGTAAAATTACTTACTTACTCTTTAATGTCGCTTTTAAACTGGAATTAGACTGGTCTGGAGAGCGCCTAATGGTCTTTAGGCCAAAACTACCGTAAGTTACTTCTACTTCCAATAAACAGACTTATAGCCTTTATGGATGTGTTAGGTATATCTAATTTAATCGATTAGTTTGTAAAACATGTTCCGGAAATGACACTACAAGTTTACAGTACCATTCAAGTTGGTGAGGCTAGCACGTTTTTGGCGGAGCGAGGTCATACTTACTTTAATATTTAATTTGTTGGTTTCCACGTTATTTTCTGAACTGTCATCTCTATTGGTTTTTACGTTACGTCAAAAATCCTCCAAATATTGGCCGAGTTTCAAAATTCTTGTTTTGTTTGAAAGAGGTGAGGTGAGGGTGGTCCTTCTGAGGTGATCCCATATAAATTTTATCGAAATCGATTAAGCGCTTTTTTACAAATTAATAAAAACAATAAACATACATGATATTTAGATGACGATTTGGAATAAAGTAAAAAAGCAATAAAGTATATTGTATTGTATTGTATTGGTTTGTGGTTATCTCCAGATATAGGCATGTTGGATTGAAGTCGGTTGATTCTTACGTTTTTAACGTGGACAAAATCATATTTTCATGTTTATTGATTGCTCAACCTTTTGGCTCATTATACTTGAAAATTTCCCACGGAAAGGCGAGCGAACCCGCCAAATTGAATTTTGATGCCTTAAATTTCGACGAAGACGGCAGATGCTTGCTTTTTCTAGGAAAAGTGTGATGAAAAATATTATTTTGACAAGCTGTTTTGCGCATATTGAAGCATATTGAAGTAGTCGAGTTATACGAATTTGATGATCGATTTACACTTTATTTAACTTCCTGAATTTGGTGGTTGTGTTCGAAACGTGACAAATTAGGTATTCAATATTGATGTCTTCTGGCATTGTAATTAATTTCCTGATAGATATTTATCAATTAATTACTTGAGGCGGGTTGTTTAAGGTTACGGGTTAAAACTCCTACGCCAAATTGTAACCTACATTAGGAAATTAAGTTTATTTTCGTGGTGTTTTTAAACGTTGAATTATTTGAATTACTAGCTTTCCATCCGGGACTTCGTTCCCATGGGAATTTGGGAAAATTATGAAGCCTATGTTAATCCAGGGTGTCAGCTACCTCCATACCTTTTATCAAAATTGGTCCAGCCGTTTGAGCGTGAAAGAGTAACAAACATCCATACATACATCCATATATCCTCACAAACTTTCACATTTATAATAATATTTACTTGGATAGGATATTTGATTCACAGGTACCAACATTATATTTTCTAATATTACACAAACTGTCGTACAAACTTCAAAATTCCCGACTATAGCGGCTTGCAATAGAAATTAAAAATTCTTTGCTAGACAAAAGATTTTTGAAAGAGCTGCAACCTCGGCCTTATCACTCGTGAAGCGATCACATAAAGCTGTCACACTCTCACGCGTGTGCTGTAAATGATTACCCAAGTCTCAAATCCGATATTGTTGGAAAGAGTGAAATGACGTGGCACTTTTGACCTTTTTTGAAGTTGATTGATTGATATCTGCGCAAAAATCTACAGGAAAAACTGCTTTGGTTTTTATTGCAGAAATTACACAATAGAATTTTCTATCTGTCTATCGTCTTCTGCCCAGTATTTTCCCGGCCGAGTGTTAGAGAGCTACCATCGATAATGTAGAGTTACATTCATTGCGTCAAAAGGTCATTAATTGCTGAATTTTTAACCGACTTCAGAAAAAGCTGTCTACAGTTTTTTTTTGTATGTTACTTACGCGATAACTCCGCTAATTGTCAGCAGTTTTTTAATTATTTTTTGTTTGAAAGATTATACTCCTGAGGTCGTCCAATGTAAATTTTATCGAAATTAACTCAATGCTTTTTAATAAAATCAACAAAAACAAAAAAATACTTACAAAGCAAAACGTCATATAAGGTGACGTGGTTGTCTGCTAATAGGCATTGTTGGGACTGAAGTCGGTTGGTTCATACATTTTTAACGTGCACAATTTATGTTTGTACTTTCCAGTTAAAGTCACTTTGTGCAGAAACAATACCGGGCTTTAGGTATCTCTCTTTCAACCTCTCGGGTGGTTAATCAGTCCATGAAACTGAACAATTTCCCCAAGGAACATAGGTCAAAATACGAAAAAAAAAATTGAGTTCCCATACAAACTTCATCAGCATATAGCGCATTTTGTGTGGGAGATCAAATTTTTTTTTCGTATTTTGACCTATGTTCCTTGGGGAAGTTGCTCAGTTTCATGGACTAATTAACCACCCGAGAGGTTGAAAGAGAGATACCTAAAGGATCAGTTTAGGATCAATGATGATCTGTTTTACCATCCATCCATCCATCCAGGGTCCGCTTTCCGATTAAACCCCCACTTTATGAGAACTTTAGGCCCATATTAAGGACACTCAAGTCTTGATCTATACTTAAGTATTGATTCTATTTCTCTCACTATCAGGGTTCGAAATTATCAAGATAATTACGCTTCTTGATAATTATCTGATAATTATCGGATAGTTATCGGATAATTATCACCAGTGTAAAAAAATCATTTGTTATATTGGTTTATAATAAATTGTAACAAACCATTATTAAAAACAAATATATTTTTTATTTAATATCGAACACAAATCAAGTAATCAACATGAATCAAAGGTATATTAAGTTAAAATTAGTTTTCGTCAGATTAGACATCCTTCTAATTTCTTAATTTTTTACTAATATTCCTAGCATCCAAACGAAGTCCCGGGTAGGGTAGAAAAGCTAGTCGTAAATAAATTAACTTAGATTGACCAAAGAAGCCAAAGGAATATCTTCATCCGATGATGATTCTATTACCATTGGCTTTGTTGCTTGTTATTATCAATCGATAATTATCCGTGATAATTATCCTTTCGAACCCTGCTCACTATCATAGTAACAAAGACGACTGCTACTTAAGTATAGATCAGAGTCTGAGTCGCGTTTTGTAATACGGACCTAAGTTTGCTTACGAGTGAGATTATTCTCCTTCATATCGGCTCGCCTTACGTCAAGCCAATGCTTATCACCAATATCAAGGTCTAGGACTTTTTACAATAAAGTCAAGGCTTCCTTTTCTCACACGCTGATGATGGCTACACCATCGGAGAGGACTTTCTTGCAGCTTATGCTCTCCCTTCATCACGAACTCCAAGGCATATCTAAATATATAAAAGGAGAAACTGACTGACTGGCTGACTGACATATCAACGCACAGCCTAAACGGCTAAATGTAGGCACTTGAAATTTGGAAGGGACGTAGCTTAGGTATTGTAGAGGTGCACTAAGAAAGGAATTCCCGAAATTCCCACGGGAACGCGAATTAGCGGGAAAATCCTTTTGTATGAAAAATCTAAACCGCTTAAGTTAGACGCTTGAAATTTGGCATGCAGGTACCTTAGTAAACTTAAAGCTAAATTGCAACAGGATATTGCAAAATTCTCACGGGAACGGGAGTTAGCGGGAAAAAACTTTTGTATGTAAAAATCTAAATGTTAAACTAAACCAATATTTAATAAACTAAATGAAGGTCCATTAATGGACCGTCTATAAAGTGTAATCTGTTCAAAAGAAAAAATTAACACGCAAACGAAGTTGCGGGCATCAGCTAGTCATCTGCAAAGAGAGAGCTCCATCCTGTGTGGTCGATAGCTCCATCTCTACCTACCCTGTATCTTATTTACTTCTTATCTTATTTTTAATCAGCCCGTATATGTCCCCACCGAGGGGCACGGGCCTCCCTTCGAAACACGAAGGGGATTTAGGCCATAGTCCACCACGCTGCCGCTCGCCCAATGCGGTTTGGTGGACTTTCTATCTTAACATATAAAAACTGCGAAAGTTTGTTTTGTGAGGATGGATGGATTGTTAAAAAAACGGCCAAAATTAATCACGTAATTGTTGAACGATCCCTTGGTGGTATACAGCTTAGACATCAGAACAACCCATAGGCTACCCAAATTTTAGAAATTCCCACGGGAGCGAAGTCCCAAGCAGAGAGATAGTTAGAAATAGTCGTTAGAAATCAAGTTTGTACAGGTGAAAAACAGTGGCGTGCATAGACATTTTAGGCAGGGTAGGCAGTGAACTTGTCTAGTTTTAATTGACCGCTCAAACTCGTTTCTATGCGACTTTTGACAAACGAAAAAACTTTCAACGTACCTAGCTTTGAGATGTTTTTCAGAAAGCTCATGCTTTTTAATCGCTGTATTAAGGTTATTCAAATCAAAATAACCCTGCGCCGTTCCATACGTTTTTATAACAGTTTGAAAACAAAATGCACAGAAAACAAAATACTTAAGCGGTTAGTATGCACACAACCCGTGAACCAATAATGAATATAGTATATTTTAGTAATGTCTTACTGCGGTACCTTTTTTTGCGTCAAATCCACGTATCGGCCTTTTGCGATAAGTAAGTAATGTTTACTTTTTCTTGAAACGGTAACTTGAAAAATTACGCAGTTTCGGCAAACAAACATCATCACCACACTTTTCACAACTTATTGCACTCATTTTGTTCTAAACAAATATCTAACAATCACTATAAACTGATAAAACAATAATTTGCAAAAGTTTTCGTACCTACGTACCTAATTGCAAAACAAAAACAAACCAATATGGCTGAATGCATCCAATAAGACAAAAAGGCCGCAAAATTAAAAATCTATAACAGCCATTTCAAACTTACCGAATATTGACACTTCTCAATTTGGTAGAATCGCTTTATAGGCAGAGCTTTTTTCTCCATACAATCAGTTTTTTAATATTTGGCGGGGGAGGCGAAACAGCCAATCAGAAGCCCCCATTTCAACACAAAACCTCAACAAAAAAGGCATTTCAAACGAGTGCTTTTAACGAATAATTAGAAAGGCAAATCCGCGCTCCTACGAGGGCTCTTACTAGTTCAGTATTAGAAGTTTAGATGGCGCTGTTTTGAAAAGTTAAAGGTTAGAGAAATGAAGATGGCGTCATTTCGGAAAACATTTATTCGTTTCACAAAGATCTGTGATCGTTGGTGTACAATAATATTTAATTTTTGTATTTTTTTTGGCTTGAAAAGCCTAGGGTAGGCACTGCTTTTCTGCTTGTATGGAATGCACGCCACTGGACTGAAAAAAAACCTCCTAGCTATATTCAAAGTCCTGAACCAGTATTTTTTTTGATTTTTTTTTCAATGGGAATAGTTCATTTTTTGCCTAAACGTAGACATTACTCCTACAACAGGCACGCGAGGGGTGCGGATAGCGCTCGGGGGGTGCACCGGAATGGTGTCTACGTTTAGGAAAAAAAAATCGCACAAATAAGAAAAAAAAATAAAAAAAATAAAAATAAAAAAAAGTGTTCTGTAAGTGATACTGGTTCAGGAGTTTCAATAAAGCTAGGAGGTTCTTTTGTACGTTTGTGTAACAAGTCAGTGACGCGTTTCTTTTTCACACAGTATACAAATTGAAGTTTTAACAAAGCAATTCTTCTTGCGCATGCGTAATGGAAACTTCAATTCTTTAGACATGGGCAATTTATACTGATTGGGCCGGCCATTGTTGGATTTCAAGAACTGAAAGCGAAACTTGGGAAATATAGTTGTCTCTCTCTTTTCTTTTAGTTTTTGTTACGCAAATCGTGACCAGACAGGTTTTTGTGTGATATTAGTTATTTAGTTGGATTGTATTTAATTGAGCAATGTAAAATTTTTAGCCTCAAAATAGTTAAATAAGATTTTACCATTAATTGGCTAGTGATCTATCAAGCATTAAAAACCGGCACCTATAAAAACTAGTTTTAGGTGACATTTCATTTTAGGAGTGCTACTGATTAATTAACGGTGAAGGGAACCTGATGGGTGACCAAAGTTGCAATTTATCACGAGCGTTTCCGTTCTTCGGAGGGCAAGTAAGCCGACGGTCCCGGCTGTTGTCGATTGACTACAGTCGTTAAAGCCAAGTCAGAGGCCATTGTGCGGTTTGAAAACTCTGACACTAGGTTTAGCCAAGTCCGCCACACACTTGACTATATCTACACGATGAGAAGAAAAGAAGAATGATGAAGTTTTTTTTAAAATGCACTATTCTGTAATCTGGACTTTCCCGCACTTTAAACTACTAAGTCAATGACGTTTTGTAAAAAATAAAATAAAAAACAAAAGAAACGAGATAAGGTCGTGACTTTACACAAGAAGACGGCGACGGTTTACCTTCAAAAATAAATAAAGGGCCATCCATAAACTACGTCACACGTTAAGGGGGAGGGAGGGGGTCGACGAAGTGTGACATTGAGTGACAAGGGGGTGGGTGAGGTCATTCATTTAGAGACGTCACCATTCAAAATCTATTATAATCTTAGTATTAAAACACGAACTTTGAACTATTAACGAAAAACTCAAATACATTTGCAACTCTATATGTGTAAATATAAGGTTCAAATTGTTAATTTCTTGAAATGTTACTTTTGATGTTAATTCTATTAAAAAATAATTTAAATGGAAACAACTGCGGAACTGCTTTTTTTATTCAATAATACCTACTAGATGTAAAATTTGCAAAATTTGTGACGTCACACCAGGGAGGGGGGAGTCTCACAAATGTGCAGCTGTGACAAGGACGTGGGGGGTCAAAAAATCATGAAATTCGTGTGACGTAATTTATGGATGGCCCCTAACCTACGCTAAGCCATAAGGAAAAATTACAGCCAACTCGATAAGCAAAAAACAAAAAGTCTACATCATTTCAGACATCCAGAGCACTGGCCCGTCAAAATCCCGCTTTAAATCAGCCAGACCTAACAGTGCCGTCTTTGTCTAACCAACTGATGCTTTCTAAAGATAGACTGAAAGACGAGATGGGAAAAAAATTATATCTTTATAATAACGAGCGCCATTGTTTTTAGTATCTGATTAATCTTTTTTTTATTGAATCAGTTTGTCAGATTTAACGGGGCTTTTGGTAAGTGAATCAAAAGGCATGATACATTGTAAGAAGGCTTTGTCTTGGACGTCTTAAGGAAGTTTTCAGATTTTATGGCGTACTTTTTCATTATGTACTAGCTTTCCGCCCGGGACTTCGTTCCTGTGGGATTTTGGGAAAATTATGTAGCATAATATGTTAATCTAGGGCAGTGTTTTTCAAACTGTGGGTCGCGACCCCCAGGGGGGTCGTGAAGCCTTACTCGGGGGGTCGCAAGTAAAAGAAAAAGACAACAATTTTTAAAACTTACACTAAACTAATAAGGCTGTTCCTGTATAATGATGCCTCCCGCCCGCCTTTCGCGTCTACCCCGCGAAAAACTCTTTTACTTATGTGTTTTAAAATCTCCGAAGTAGTATATAGATTTAGCCTAAAAAAATTTAGCCTTTTAGATTTTTTTTTACATTTTTTCCGTCGATAAAATTGTTTATATTTTCACCCTTTTTAATATGTGCACTTTATAAAGACTCACACTGTATAAAAGGAGAAACTGACTGACTGACATCAACGCACAGCCTAAACGGCTAAACGTAGGCACTTGAAATTTGGAAGGGACGTAGCTTAGGTACCCTAGAGGTGCACTAAGAAAGGAATTCCCGAAATTTCCACGGGAACGGGAATTAGCGGGAAAATCCTGTTGTATGAAAAATCTAAACCGCTTAAGTTAGACGCTTGAAATTTGGCATGCAGGTACCTTAGTAAACTTAAAGCTTAGTAGCAACAGGATATTGCAAAATTCCCACGGGAACGGGAGTTAGCGGGAAAAAACTTTTGTATGTAAAAATCTAAATCACGTAAGATAGATGTTTTCATCTGTGTTCTCTGTACAAAAAAAAAATTAACACGCAAACGAAGTTGCGGGCATCAGCTAGTCTTTATAATATTAGTAGTATAGTATAGATCAATAGATGAGTACTTTTGGTTTATGTCACCATAAATAATCAGATAAACCTACCTAACATTATTATAATATCATATATCTTTCTCGTTGAACAAAAATAAATACATTATGAAATTAGAAAAATAATTCGTGTGTCAAAATTATTCATATCACGCCACGAAAATGCAAATAAAGACTTCAAACGAAACTGCTGTGCCTTGTAACTTGGTAACGTCGGCAAAATAATCTCTTTTAACGAGAACTTACAACTTACAAAGGAATCTAAAAATATCATCTCATTTTATTTATGTGTTAAGATATTGAATGAATCAATAATGTATGAGATATAAATAACTATAAAAAACTCGTAAATAAAATAAGCAAGGAACAAAATATCCTACTAATGTTATAATGCGAAAGTTTGTAAGGATCTATGGATGTTTGTTACTCTTTTACGCTCAAACAGCTGGACCAATTTTGATAAAATTTGGTATGGAGGTAGCTGACACCCTGGAATATCACATAGGCTACATAATTGTTCCAAATTCCCACGGGAACGAGGTCCCGGGCGGAAAGCTAGTTAAGAACATAATTTCAAAAAACGAATACTGAAATGACGTTGAGAAAAGACTCAAGACGCTGACGTAATCTTTAGGACCATACGACATTGTACTTGAGCGATCTGTCTCAAGATATCAGATCTCAAGGTGGTCACAGCGACTGCCTCAAGGCATAGATAATAAGAGCAGCAAACAACGCGATGGCCGCGCGTGCGCATCGGACCGAGACGCTTGCTCGACCGCATATCCGCCGCCTAGGTCGTAAGAAAAACCATAGATCTTTCTTTCTCAAGCCCTACTATTTCACTTTTAACTGGACTGAAAAAAGAGAAATGAATGTGGACTTTATGGTCAAGCTTTCTTGGCTTTTTGACTGCGGATTTTGTGCTGTTTTGTCAGTTTTTTTAAAGACAAACTCGGTAAATGATTTGAATATACAATGTATTCTTGCTAGTCGTCACTGAACATAGTTCAGGCGTTGCTTAAAACAGAAGTACATAAATCAATAAAACACACAGCAGGCTTTCTCACCTCCTTTAACTCAGAAAAAGTCACATATCTTTATTAATAGAACTTTTTACGAAAAGTGGACGCCTAGTAAATACATATTGATTAAAACAGCAATAAAAGTTAATTCTTTCTTCCCAAAAATAAAGACTTCGTGAAAAATATTAATAAGGATGGGAAATGTTGATTTTTCAAATCACTCGGATCATAAACTTAGAATAATTCACAGTGAAAAGATCATTTACAGATTAAAAAAATAAGATTGTCGCACTTTCAAACATTCAAATATCTCTACCAAACAGTATTCAAATATCACTACATTTTCGTTATTTTTACAATCTTCATTAAAAATCTACTTAGAAAACGTTTTTACAACATAAAAGCCAATTAAAATAGTTTCCAGTTTTAATTAAAAACGTTATTGCATTTTGAAATCTACCCCTGGGTGTGATAGACACATATCAAATTAGGGTAAGGTAAGTAAATTAATTTTATTGTTAACTTGAGGCAAATATTTGAGGGTGTTAGGGTTTAGGGCACTTTTGGGGCTAATTAGACTAATGTATATTTTAATATACCTATATAAGATTGTTAAAAGTTCAATTTATAAGCAACAGTTTAGCAACATTTTAGTAAGCAAGTCAATTAGTCTATTTGATAATTAAATAAGTGCCTTTCTACGTAACTTTCGACGTTTTGACAGCTAATTAATACCTACCAAATAATAATAAATCTATTGTCCTACAAGTTTCTTAATTGAAAATAAAGTTAGTCGTCTCAAAATGTTTTTTTGTATAATACTGAATACTTTGATTTTACGATTTCTAACGGGTAATATTTTAACCTTCCTGAATTCTTCTTCAAATAATTAATACTGTGAAATGAGTTAGAAGAAATTGCCTAAAACCTTATTAGGTATAATCGCAAACATTTACTGGCATACGCTAGACTCTAGCGTATGCCAGTAAATGTTTGCGATTATACCTAATAAGGTTTTTCTTGTTTGTAAATGTTTTTTCTTGCTGTTTTTGCGATAGGTTACTCTAGCGGCTAGAGTAACCTATCGCAAAAACAGCAAGAAAAAACCTAGCAACACATTTCGATAGTTTCTTTTATAGCTGTTTTCCCGACTGTACTCATATCAGCTTACATTATACAACGGCTAAGATTATACTATCAAATTGTTGTGAAAATTCACATTGTGTGACGTTCTTTTTAGTTCCAAGTGTCAAATCATGTCAACGACCCCCGAGATTAGGCATCGGAGTCGTCATGAGACTGTCGGTTTTGAAGAAATTGTTACGTTTTTTAATAATAAATCATAAACTCTTCCCTTTAACTTTTTATATATTTTTTTCTAGCTTTCCGCCCGGGTCTTCGTCCTTCGTTTCCGTGGGAGTTCGGGAAAATATGTAGCCTATGTTACTCAGGGATAATGTAGCATTCTAATGGTGAAAGAATTTTTGAAATCGCTACAGTAGTTTTTGAGTTTATTTGTTACAAACATACAAAAATACAAATCTTTCTAATATTACTGAAGATAGGCATAAGTCAAATGAGGTAAGTCTCTTTCAACCTCTCGGGTGCTAAATCAGTCCATAAAATTAAATAACTTTCCCTGAGGAACATAGGTCAAAATACGAAAAAAAAATTTTGATCTCCCATACAAAATGCGCTAAGTATATATGCTGATGAAGTTTGTATGGGATCTCAAATTTTTTTTTCGTATTTTGACCTCTTATTGGGGAAAAGTTGTTCGGTTTCATGGACTGATTAACCACCCCGAGAGGTTGAAAGAGATTTACCTAAAGCCATATATACCTAGTTCAATGTTTTAAAGTCATTTCAGACAATCTCGGAAATCTTTCCATCTAATAAAAAAAATCGATGTATCAGTAGCTTCAAAGGAGAGTATAGGTCTAGTAACATACGGCAACTTGTTTTACGTTTCATTCGCCATAAAATATTTTGATTTATTCCCAAATCTATTGTAAAACTGAATTTAGCAAAATTACCAATTTCGGGCCCTTTCTTAACACGAAGGGTGCTTACAATTGCCTATTATACAGGACCGTACTTAGAAAATGAGGGGTCAGGGTTGCCATTAGATCACAAAGGGTTGCCAAAATTAAATGCTTTTGTAAAAAATGGACCCTTACAGCAGCTGTTCGTGGTCTAATGTTTTTTTTTAAAAAGCTAGTTTGAGCTCAGTCAGTTCCTATGGTAATCCAATTTGTATGCAAATTGATGGCTTTGCTACCATATTACCTAAACGGAAACTTTAATGATGTTACAATAGGACTAGATACTAGATATTACGCGATATTATCTTAACGAGAGGCCATTTTAACGCGCCATTTTGCGTTATTTCTGTGATAAGTTTGTATTGTAAGTGCTTATATCACATTGCTCACGTATTCTTTCTAAAAAGATAAAACTTGGTACTTTCGGAAGATACACTATTAGTCAAAACATAAACCTAGATGCAAGTCCGTGTGATAGACAGTAGCTGTCATTTTATCCTCTAAAAATAAGATACAATATATTCCCTAAATTAAATTTCCACCCAAGTTTCTTCTTTGCAGGTAATAAGGTTCAAATTAGAACGAATTTGGCCCTTTAAATTGGGGCATTGAGTGTACCTTCTCCATAAAATTTCATTGACAAGGACTTATATTTTAGAATCTTTTAAATCCGTAATGTCCTCACTGATACGTTGGCGATATATCGCATATAACAAACTGGTTATGAAATATTAAGTGCGTCTGGCCTTTAATAAACTTTGACATTTACATTTTAGAAAAAGAAAACGTTTCCATCGTTGTTTCACGAAATGATACGAGCACTTAATTCGATTAATAAATTACATTTTGAGGGTGCGGCAGCCGTTAGTCGTCAACATCTTAATCAGTTATATAACAATGTTACAAGAGCGAGAAAGATGAAGTCATGTAGGTGCTATCTGGATGAGGTCATTGACACTTTGATTAAGGAAACATCAATCATGACCATGAATATTGGGTGGTATCAGGTTGCCACCGCAATGTTCCAGGAGTTTTTCTTAGCTCCTATTACGATTAGTCAACTGAAATCAGATCATACTGATAAACTGAACGAACGTAAGCTACATATTTAATATCAGCAAGTTGACCCTTTCATATTTCGTCTTAGAATCTTAAATCCATCCAGATACGCCTCGCAACAAACTCGATTGAATACAAATAATTTCCACGCTAGGGACGAATTATGTAATTTTATTTTGGCGCCTTTTGATGGTAGGCAAACCTAGGGGGTAAGCTCCAAATAAACCGTGAAAATTTAATTTAAAAGGGTTGCTATTGCCACCCAGCAAGTGTATTTTAAATTAATTATATCGGGGCTTGTTGAAAGGTCTAACTTTATGCATTTATGTTTTTTATTTTTATAAGTAATACACATTTTATTCTAAGTTCACATTTTTAGTTACAAAATATGTTTCCATTTCAAAAAACCGCAAATAAAATACAAAATAGAAAATGTATACTGCTTGCTCTATTGTTTTACCTCAATTAGCGAACTAACATTTTAAAACATTTTTAAAATTTAAATCCAACATTTTGCTTAAAGGGTTGAACTTTACAAAGAGAGGTCGTTACTCTTTGGTTGTCATAAAAACGTACAAACGAGGTACCATAACACCACGCAACACTGATTACGTCTCTGTTTCCGCTTGTTTTATTTAAACATGGAGGTGTCAAAAAACCTGAGCGGCCTTGGATTTGGCGCGGGCGGCGATACGTTCACCTCTTGTTGGGGCCTCTAACCATTATCTAGTAGCTAATGGTCGACCGGCCTTGTTTACTAACCCTACCTTAAGCTCCTTTAATGACTCATACAGGTGTATTGTCCGAATAAGTTTATTCTGACGACCACGTGGGAAAAATAACACGCAGTTAAATGTTTTGGACCCATTTTTAGGGCGCGCTACTGTGGGTCTGGGTATAAGAGGCCTGCTGTGCCAAATTATTTTTTGTTGGCCTTCCAGACGATATGGTCTTGTCTAGAGAATAAGAACAATCATTATTAATAATATTCTATTTTTATATCACTATTTAATTTTTGAGTTAGCGAATATAATGAACTAAAGAGTTGTAATAAATGGTTCTAGATTTTAAATCGAAATCCATCAGATATCGCCGGTTTGGTCGAATGGTAGTCACCTACTACCTATTGGAAACCAGAAAATGCCAGTTAATACTAGGATTGGGGAAAATTTTAAGGTTTGTTGGTTTTCCCCGAATGAGAAGAGAAACCTTTAATTCGGTCAACACTATTAGGTAATTAGGTACTTAATTACCATTTTGTGTTAGCATCTTATTGTTAGATTTGAGGTAACACGTACATGTGATGGTCTTAAACCTCAGTTAAAACAAACTTAAAGTGTCTTCTCACGGCGCGGTGTCTTTACCTTTGTGATTATAATTTTCGAATGTCTTAGTTTTGGGTGAATCAGACATGTTAAGGTTTTGAATTAGGCAAAATAAGGACATAGTATTTGATATTTTATTTTTCGTAGTCGAAAAATCATAATGATGCTAGTAAGAGTAAGAAATTAACACAACAGGCGGAAAAACATATTCAGAAAATTTAAGAAAAAATTCTGTAATCTTAGCACCAAGCGGGATATTCCAATGTGGTATTGTAAAGTAAAATACTTAAAATTCTTATTTTTCTTATCAACATGATGATTTATATAATATCAACAGAAACAGATGTGGTCTTATTCGTAGACGCCAGAACGACAAAGCAGTTGGAGTGTTACGCACATACTAAATAAAGAAACATTTTGAAAATTAAATCGAAATTAATCATTATTTTCTAAATTCACGGTTCGCAAATGACAAAGTATTTTTAACAATAAACGCGTAGGTATACGTTCGAACAATATAAGTCATTAACCTTTGTGAAAAAGTAAAAAGCTAATTTAAAACACTGTCGTCTTTACTTTGATGGATTGGCTGCTTGTTAAAACTGGTAATGGAGCGGAAACGCAGGGAGCAAACAAAAATGAAATTTTCGTATAATTTTTCCTGATAAGTTAATAAAGTAGCCCGCATGGCGGCGGTGAACCAATAAAATTACTCCTAGTTATATAAATGAGTGTTATGTTACTAATGCGGGCGTTACTAGACAAGCTTTTAAGACTGCAACTTTATGAACAGACTTAGAGTTAAAAAAACAATTTTTACTGACGTATTTTAAGCAAAATTTAACACCTATTTATAGAAATACAGATATGATTTGAACCTATTTGTATTAGAAAGGTAGCCCAGTAGAGCTTGCTGATCTGAACCGATTAGTGAGGTAAAGCAACGTGCAAAGGGTTAGAAACCCTGATCGATAACAAAACTGGCAATACGTCTAGAGCGTTTCTGTGCTTCGGACAGTACTGTCGATCCCAGCTGGTGTTTGCTGACTACAGTCATCAAACTAAGTCAGAGGCTATTTGGTGTTTTCAGAACTCTAGAACTCTGGCACCAGGATTAGTCAATTTCTCCACACATTGGAATAAACCTACAACATAAGGAAGAGACGGGAGGAAGGAAGGGGGTTTCAACATTATATGCAGCTTCAGTTATAGCCTTTTGCTTCGATGAAAAAGTAGTGAAATATAGGTTTTTTAGGGAAACACCGAAAATTCAATGACATTCCAAAACACATCAAGGCAATCACCACAAAACTCAAGCAAACATTGAGAAGAATACAGCAAATATTTATTCAGCGACCACTAACAATGTTTCATGGCTAAACAATGTATAAACAACATTGAGAAACTAGGAAGAGACCGTGAAACATCTGAATCGTTATTGACATCTTTTTAAACGGAATCGTTTAGCAAGCCTGTAACCTCGGTAATGTTTAACAGTAGTAGAATTTTGCTAACATGACTTTGTCATACTCCCCACTAATGATATTTAAATGGCAGGAAATTATAATGTATCTGCCTGGCTACTAAGTTTTAAGAGCAACGTTAAAATGGATATCTTGTTTAAATTATCAAGACCAAACTAGTGATTGTTTTTATATTAACTGTACTTAACTACCTACTTAACTGTACCGACTGAACTTAAATTATTCGTCTAAAAATACCAACAGCCTAAGGGGCCCTTAAAAAAAAAACAAATAATGACAGTACCCGTTGACTCTAAGAAAAACCGGCAAACGTGTCGAATGGGCACGGGGCCAATCATATTTTTTTATAGACCTGTCCAATTTTACCAAATACTAATGCCCCGACCAGTAGAATCGATGACAGAACTAAAATCTATTTATTTAAGATCTTAAGATCTAGACTGCCAGACTTTTGTCAGTAAGTTAAGTTTTGCCAATGGCGGCTAGAAATCCTTGAAGAAATTACAGTATGTCTCTACCTAAGGTAGATATCTTAGGTAGAGACATACTGTAATTTATTCAAGGATTACCTTCTGTGTTCTGTTCTGGATCTACCTTATGTACACTTATTAAAAAAAATAATCAATACAAACACTAATTGTTATTTAAGAGAAGTTCCCTTTTAAACACAATATTTAATTCTTAAATTAAATATTGTGTTTAAAAGGGAACTTCTCTTAAATTTCAAGGTAAGTAGCAGTTCTTGGAGACACCGTCAACAAGATACGAGTAGCAAGTTGTGTGAAACAACCACGCTGCTGCTTGGAGTCGGTTAAAGAAAGTGGAAATCTGCACTGCAAACTCGATTTTATGAAAGTAGCAAGAAAACGATTGGCCAAGCGTAATTCCATGCAGAAACTAAAGGAAAAAGTTAATAAGAGCAGCCGACAAAATCAGTGCCTCGCCTCGAGAAAATTAGCTTCTGAAAAGCAAAATTACAAAATCTCTTCTTCAACGTTGTTGAATTAGCATGACTTTATAAATATTACGAGCAAAAAATGCTTTGAAGCCATCACCTTTTTCGATCGTGACATGGGTTGATATAATACCAATTTAAACGCGACTAAGTTCTTAATTTTCGTGTTTTACTGTCGGCCATTTTGTTTCGCTCGAGTTTTTGAAAAAAGAAACGGCCGTGGGCAAAGAACACGATTTATTCTGCCACAGTCGGATTGCTTTACTTGTTACAAGTTTACGTATAGTTTGGAGCTATATCACGCATGTGGCTTGTCAGGCTGCGATTTACCATCAGAAGCGGTCAGAACCGGTCAGACGGGCTGGCTCGGAACGCCTGCATCCTCTCAAATTGTTTATCTGTATTTAGCTGGCAAATTGAAACGGTCACAAATGGAAAGAAACAATTTACAAGCCACGTTTTTAAGTTTTTAAGTGTTAGAGGGACGAAAATTGTTTTAAGTTCTTTTAACTTTGTAAATCGAATGTTAGTCAATTATAAGTTAGATTTCGTGACTTTTATGTCTTCCAAGTTCCAAGCATATTTGAAGGTACGAGACGTCTGTAAACTTTTGAATAGCCAAAGTTAGACCTGAAAACGCCTAATCCATTATAATTGTTCAATCTTATTGACAACTTGAGCCTTTAAGACATGGTAATTTTCTTCAGAACTGTGAATAAACCCAAATTGCTTGAAAAACATGAAGCTTCAATACTCAATCATCACAGCGCGGTTTTACTATTATTTGTACTTCGTCTATTTTTGTCCGTAGATTATTATTATTAGGGGGAGGTTACTTTTAGATCGTGAGGGTGGAGGGTGGGACCCTCTGACTCCCTTCATCTTGGCCTCGTCTGATAGATTAGCTCTCGTTTTTGGCGAAGGGAACTTTAACGCTTACTACCGTTATGTCAGCGATATTGGGTAAGTTTCAAAGATTCTTATAGCCTTGTAATATTGTATTATCATCTGTTTACTGTCAACATTCGGCAAATATCGGCAATATCTGCCCTTAAGTGTCAGAACTAACGATAATAGTTCAGTTAACTGTTACAAAATGTTTAACTTTTCAAAATTTGTTCAAAATGTTATTTAAATTAAATAAAAAAATAACAATTTTATGAACAGCTGCAACGTAATAAAGTTGGAAAATTAGCAATTCGGTAGGTAGATAAAACGATACATTTGATCGTAATGCACTTTATACCTGATCAGTAGCAAAATTTTACAGCCTTATGAATATAAACTGTCTATTTACTAACATACGTAGGCAAATAGTACTTATCTAGCTTACATAAAACCTACATCAAACCGCTAACATTCAAATTATAATTTTATGCGTTCAAATCCGATTTGAAAGTAACTTTTCTTCTTGTAAGTACTTTCAATTCGATCGTGACATTATTAAGTTATTAGCAACCACAGTTAATGATAACTAATGTCTTTATTAGATTCTCGTGATGGAAAAGTTGAAGTGAAACCTAGCTTTGAAGTAAAGCCTAAGGCTCAGAACTTAGGGGCCGTTCATTGTTGTAATTTCCCCCTTGTCAGCAAAAGTTTAGAAAATCCTTACTAATATTATAAATGCGAAAGTTTGTGAGGATGTATGGATGTTTGTTCCTCTTTCACGCTCAAACGGCTGGACCAATTTTGATAAAATTTAGTATGGACGTAGCTGACACCCTAGATTAACACATAGGCTTCATATTTTTTCCAAATTCTCACGGGAACGAAGTCCCGGGCGGAAAGCTAGTTAAGAACAAAATTTCAAAAAATGAATACTGAAAAGTCGTTGACAAAAGACTCAAGACGCTGACGTAATCTTTAGGGCCTCACGGGAACGAAAGCTAGTATACAATATACGTAATACTCACAGAAGGAGACTCAAATCTTGATCTATAATTAAGTAATGATGGTCTCTTTCTCTGACAATCAAAATGACAAAGATGACTGTTATTTAAGTATAGATCAGTCTGAGTCGCGTTCTGTAATACGGACCTTAGACAGCAGTATTTTGGTTCAACAAGATGCTGACGTAAGCATGATTAGAAAAAAATAGGTAAGTAAAGCAATGAATTAAAGACTAATTACATCAATCTCTAATTCTTTTGTAAATAAGGTTAATGATCTCTACTATTTGGACTATAATAAACTACAGTAATTAGATAAGTAGACTATTACTGAACATGTGTATTTTTAAAGGTGTTAAATATTTTTTTTACACAATATAATGTAGTAAGTAAAATGTTTTTATGTTATTTTTTTATTATGAGATGGGTTAACTCTTGACCCCAATCTTGACCAACGTCATAGATGAGGTCGACGATGGAGCGAGTTTACCCAGAAAATGCGAATAAGGCACTGGTACTCCCACGCACCGACGGAACACAGACCAATTTTGGCCTTATCTGTAGAAGCCATTGGTTACTAGAGATTGTGTTAACCCCCGGCAAAAAAAGAGTGGTGTTATAAGTTTGACGAGTGTATCTGTGTGTCTGTCTGTTGCAACGTAACTCCTAAACGAATGGACCGATTTCGTTGCGGTTTTTTTTGAAGTGAAAACTTCTTTAGCGGCGTTGAGCACTTTTGTGGGATGGGTAAAAACTGTGAAACTCGCGTCAGGTCACGTGTGCTGATCGAAAAACCGTAAGACGGTATGACAGAACTGATGTCAACGATGTCAACGATTATTCGCACATAGTGCGCAAATACCGATAGACTATTTTACTGAATTGAAAGTAAACAGTTTGGTCGAGTGGAAAAGCTGCCAGATTGTAAGCAACAGGTCAAGGGTTCGAATCCTGAGAAAATAACGGACTCTTTTTGTGTATTTTGTTTTTTTTTTCATATTAATGCACGACGTTACGACGTTGTAATATTTAATGTTTTTCATTATTTATTTGTGTGTATGTATATGTTATATATTTAAGTATAGATATGTATAAGTTATATTAATTACTCTTTGCACGTCTACCGCTTCACCTTCTGTATCGGTTCCTTCACCCCCCGGTTGCCTGGAAGAAATTGCTCTATAGCAATAAGGCCGCCGGATTGCACACTACCTCATGGACATTTGTTTTTTGTTTAATGTTATGTTTTATGTTTTTTTTGTGTGCAATAAAGAGTATTGTATTGTATTGTTAATGTTCAAGTTTTCACTTCTGCCGGCACTCCCGGAGTGCAACCCGTTGTTTTTTTGTTTAAAAGCTAACGTATTCGAGGTGGTTCTTAGTTATATTTAATCAAAATTGGTTCAGCCGTTAAAAAGTTAGAAGTGTTGAATATCGGGGTTGTTGTACGTCAAAGCTAGCAGGTGAAGATGACGACTTTGAAGCACTAAGGCCGTATTACAGAAAGAGCCTCAAGTCTTGATCTATACTTAAGGCGACTACAGCACCCGATAAAGGTAGCACACATAAGAATAGTGCCATCTCTGTCTCTCAACAGGCCTGGGCCGGCAGTGCGAACAGTGTCGATACACGAAGTTTACGGACTACGAAAGCGTGCGTACGTAAAAACATGTTCGAAAGTTAGAAAAATGAGATTTATGGAAAGGTGACAGCTTAAATCGAAAAATGCGCTAACTACTTATCGAGAGTGTTCAATCACGAACATTTTGATAGCAAATTCAAGTTCCTGTGTGCATTTTACTATGGTTTTTACAGCTTAAAAGATACAAATATTGGGTATTTAGAGGTGACTTTTTGAGCTTTTTCTATCGAACCAAAAGTGCTGAATCATGTTTTCAGCAAACTACTTATCTAGTATGTCCTGAATATTACCGTAGTATTTTTTTTCTTCCATTCAATGCAGTGCATCATGCTTATTTACCTACGCATCATAAAATAGTAATTTAGGTGCTGTAGTCGCCTTAAGTATTGATTGTCTCTTTCTCTCACTATCAAAATTATAAAGACGGCTGCTACTTAAGTATAGATTAGAGTCTGTTATGATTATGACCTAAACACCCTAACTTTTGATTCAAGCTCTCCATGATGAGAGATGCAGTAATAGTGCTGTGCTCAATTGTTAATGAAGTATCGATAAAAGTTAATACCTGTTAAAGAGTGACTCACACAGTTGTTTGAGACTATTGTACACACGGCAGCACATCAGATTACACATGTCGCCCTTGACTCCCTCGTAATAGCGTTAGCTTTGGTAGGGTAGGGTAACGTGCTGTTGTCTGTACCTATTGCGCTAAATGTTTAATTATTATTGACTAGCATCCCGCTCGGGACTTCGTTCCCGTGGGAATTTGGGAAAATTATGTAGCCTATGTTACCAAGGGATAATGTAGCATCCTAATGGTGAAATAATTTTTGAAATCGGTTCAGTAGTTTCGGAGCCTATTCGTTACATACAAAAATACAAATCTTTCCTCTTTATAATATTAGTATAGATAACATATTGATATTATCCGCTTTATTTACACGTTTTTAATAATCATAACTGCAGTGAATGATTAGGTCGATTTTTTATTGTTAACTAGGTTAGTTATAAAGGCCAAAAGATAGGCATAAAACCACAAAACGAAATGCATTTTGCAACTTTTTTCCTCAGTTAAAGAATTTGTCTATAATTAAGGCAGGTACGAATCACTTAAATGACATTGTAAATTTTCCACGTTTTGCCCTTGGCTCGATAACGATTACTCATAAAACAACACATTCTGTGATCGTCCTGTAGGTATACCTAGGTAGACATAGTACAGTCAAGAGCAGGTCACGCTTTACACTACCAGTTTAAGCTGAGCTCTGATTTATACAGCGCGCCATACAATGCAGGGCCGGTCCAAAGTCCAAAGTGTCAAGCTTGACGTGCTCTTGAGTGTACAGTGCATGTGTAGGTGGGCTATTGTTTACTAAAAAATAAAAGAATACCGTGAAGCTATCTACCTACTCGCGTCTATACGCGGTTCTCAATCTTTTTTCTCTGCGGAAATCTAAGCAGAGATAACCCAGTTGGTAATGAGCCAGACTTGTAAGCAGAAGGTCGCGGGTTCAAATCCTGGTTCGGGCCTGTACTACTAAATTAGTCTTTTCGGATTTTGAACTGAATTTTCATTAATTAAATTGGTTTTCGAAAGGCGCGCAGTCCACCAACCCGCATTTCGTCAGCGTGGTAGACTATGGCCTATATCTCCTTCGTGTTTCGAAGGAAGACCATTGCCCCTCGGTGGGGACGTTTATGGGTTGATTAAACAAATTTAGGTATTTATCAGGCAGAAATGCGCGTTCGCGCTCTCTTTATTAGATACCTATGTAGATAGCCCTAAGGAACACTAAACGCATTCCACTACTTATTAGGCTCTTGGTTTATTCATGGCTAATATTTTTGTGGAGCCCCTATAGAGGCCTTGCGAAGCCTCTGGGCTCCGCGGAGCACAGTTTGAGTATGGCTGGTCTAATCTAAATGCATGTTCCGCCTACGTCTGTTCTTCTATCTAAAAGCAGATTAATCACATCCCTTTAAAAGTTTAAAGACTACACACACGCAAGAGGGGCTTAAGTTCAGTTTAAAAAAAAAACGTAGTAAGATGGTTCATTTCAATCAAAGAAAGTTGCTGGCAGTTTCGAATGTCGAGCGTGAGAACAAGAGTTAACTTTTTCTCAAATGCAAATTATTTTTTAGGCAAAGGCGTTATTTCTTTTATTCCTTGCAAAATTACGTCGAGGCTAAACAAGTTTAAATAAATGTGAAGCCCTTTCGCGAAAAATAGGTAAACAAACGATTGGCGGGGCAAGGAGACAACGGTTGGCCGGTCAAGGTATCCGGGGCAAAGGTCGTTGACAGCGCCCGGCGCAACGCAGCCGCCAAAAATGACGCAAACTATTTGCATTTCAACTAAAAGTAGAGCTACAATTTTTGTAGTTTTTTTATAAAAAAATGTACCTATCAGTAAAACGTCAACAGAGGAATGAAATTAAATATCGAACATTCGTGTTCCCCAGATATTTTAAATCTCGAAACGAAACAAGTTTTTTGTAAACGGTCACTTCGTTTCGTTACGTTTTAAATTAAGATTGACTTACACTACCTGTTTGCAATCAAACGGAATTTTGTAGCCTTAAATTTAGGATTGAATAAAACAAGAAAAGTACCTATAAATGTCTGACCTGACGATAAGGACTCGTTTTCCGATTTGGGGGTTGTAGGCGGCATTGGTAACGGCATCGAAGGTAGAGCTTGTGCCGGTTGTGGTTGTTGCTGTAAATTGCACGTGTTTCCGAGGAGGGACTGGGCTGTGCTGTATGTGATCCCGTCGTCATATCCCCATAGCTCGAGCCCGCCGTACTCCGGCGAGGCGAGAGACTCCGGCGACATCACCATCGCCGCCGGCAGGCCCAAGGCAGAAGACGACGTCACTTCAGAAGAACTCTCCTCCAGCATCCGCAGCGTCTGGAACCCCCCGTTGTTCGACCACCGGCGTCTCATGTCGGCACGCTCACACCACCCGGCATACACTACCGACGGACATATTCCAACTCCCGCTTTCACTTCACTTTTTCCCCACACAAAACTATCTAAACGCGCCGTTGTTGTTGCACTATTCGTCTACGCGGCGTCCAAACTTAAAATCCTAGTCTCAGTAAATGCACTCCAACAAGGTGAACTTGGGGTAAACTTGAAAACACAATCCGAGCAACAGGTGAGAGCACGCGAATCCCACGATTTCGGCCGATCGGATGATGTGGAATCGCAGAGGTCGCGGTTATGAACGGAACATACGTTGCGCGCGCGCGACGGTCGTCTGCAGAGTACATAGAGCGGGGCGAGCGTCGTCGCGGCCGCTCTCACTACTCACTGCCACGGTCGCCGTGACGTCACGTCGCCCCGCGCGCCTCGCGCCCCCCATCCCCCGCGCCCCTCGCCCGTGCGCCGCGCCACAGCCACACCACAGAAAGTCAAGTCATCGACAACGAATGTCGATTTATGAAGTCTCGCTCAGCTCGCTCTATCCAAACAACTTCTTTGCTTTCGTTACGCAACTTTTGAACTTGAGAAAGTAAATTCTTGATTTCAGCCAAACTTATTTCGTTTTGCTGTACAAATTAATTTTAGAAAAACTTTGCTGTTTAGCGGATGAACGGATTAAAGGGGTACCTAGAGCTGTTAAGTAACTAAGTACCTACCTAGTTAACGACTTACCTGCTAGCTGAAGATAATTTAATTATTAGTTTAGTAACAGACACAGTTAGTGTTGCTGTTGACGCATAGGTATGAGAAGCTATGTTTATTGCTTTTTTGTGGAGTGCCTACCTAAAGCTATCTACCTACATAGGGTGAACGCCCCTATTGCCAGCCCTTTGGTGCAATTTTGACGTTTAAAAAATCATCCTGCATAAACTTGTAGCTCAAAACTACTGTTATATATTTTAAATGATAGGTTATTTAATTGAGAATTATATTTATTAGGGTAATTAATCGTAAGTTGCGTAGATTTTTTTTAAAATAATGTCAAACAGAAAAATACCCTGTGTATCTAGTTCCAGCCACGCTGTATCTAGTACCAGCCTTTTGTGTACCGAATAGCAGCCTAGCATAGGGTCATGTCTTAAAAGTCTTTGAGCTGCATTCTGAATATGAATGAATAAATGCGTAAGCGTAACAAAATCAGTCTTTTATTTACCAATTACCCAAAAAATCAATAACAAATAAAAATTAGAAAAGTTAACAAAAACAAAACTTAACATAATTTAAAAATAAATTTAGTGTAAGCCTGAACTGCGGCTTATACTTAATTTTTCGAAAGGTGGCGTCTTTTTTACTAATTTATTTATAAAAAAAAGGTATACATATATTCTGTTTTTTTTTTTATTTATATATAATATATGTGTTAAATAAAACAAAATTGTTGAATGCTGGATAGAAGGTTGTAATCATTATAATATTACAAAAATCCAACAAAACTCAAATAAATCGCTGAGTTTTACATAATTGTTGCACATAATTTGACTTAATACTGATCATTTTAAAAATTAAAAAACAAATAAAATGTTACATTCTAAAGCTTCAAAGCTAATAAAATCACTGAGTTGTATAGCCTCAAAGCTGCATAAAAGGTATTGATAATCAAATTAAAAATTCGAAAAAAAAAAACACATATGAAATGTTGCATTATAATAGGTATAACTTCACAGGTGAATAGAAGATTATCTGAGCATTTTTAAAAATTGTAACCAAACTAGTAAATCACAGCGTTTACAGCCACGAAATATAATTCGGGGTCTGCATGTTTGTTCGCGTGCCACGTAAAAACTACTGCACCAAACTGAATGCGTTTTTTTTCGTTGTATTGCTGAAGGTCTAACTTAGATTGCCATGTTTAGTATTTTTCTAAATTCTATCTGGAAGTCTAGATATAAATAAAATGTGCTGGTTATAAATTTTTTTTTGCTACTGCATCTTATTCCATATGAAAGAGGAGGAAATCCTGAGTTCAAAAATATAGTACATGTAAATATTACAATAATATACTAAACGAAAAAAAATAGTTTTTCGATTTTTGATTGCGCAAACGCCATCAATTGATAGCTTAGCTATAACACGTGTTCCATTATTACATGATTACATTTGGTTCTTATTTTGTTACGTCAACTACTGGACCGACAAGGAAGAAATTTAGCACGTCTAGGTTAGATCCTGGATATGACATTTAACGCGGGATACTTCATTACCACGGGCAAACTCATTTAACGCGGGAGAAACCGCGGGCGGAAAGCTAGTTAGGTAATATGGGGTACAATATCATGCGAGTTGAGTAAATAATGAGGTAATCGGGTACAATTGTCGCTATTTACTTAAGTACTGTGCTTATTCCATAAATTAGGAAAATGGCGATCTCCATTAGAACTACCTACACTTTATTTCCTCTAAAATCAACTCCACTGAGATCCAAGCTTAACCTTCGAAAACGTTTGTGACATCCCTAATTATTAAGACACGGCTGTAATTAGGTACTCAATCGAATGTATGGAGTACCTAGTACCAGCCCCCGGGGCTGGTATTTGATGCTCCATACATTTCGTGTTTCTAATTGCAGCCCTGTCAATTTCTACTAGAATCACGGGCAAAACTTGTATATTTACTCAGAAATCCATGCATTACAATATATTAACCCATAATCTAACAAATAATGACATGCAAAGCAAGAAATATGTGAAATATATCTTTTTTTAGCTACCGGTAAAATTGTCGGTAAAATAGCAAAATGGCGGATATCCACACCGTGCCAGATTCGATTTGAAACTGACACTCACATGTTTTTTTTTTTTTTTTTTTTTTTTTTTTTAATTAGTTCTTAGCCTGGATTCTAGTCCTTTAGGCTGAAATCTTCATTTTTATTCCAATATCTTCATTTTAACGCAACTTAACCTAACCCCTAAGCTCCTCATGTCCTCCGCAAAACAACGATAGTGTATTGCTTTACGAAAAACTGGCGGCGAGAAGCACAACCGCGAGGATCTTTGTCGGTACCAAACGAGCAGAAACGCAGTTATCACTTGAATTTTTTATCACTACACGAACTTTAGTCACTTTACTGCATAAAACACTATCACTTTTATACATTAAACAACTTTTTCACGTAGAAAACGAAAATTCAATCGACACAGCAACTGTCCTCGCCGAGTTCCCGCCAAAGTCAACACTCACATGATTATGCTAGTGTTGCCAAATTTGGTTTTAAAATTTCTACCGAATGTATATATTTTTTTAATGGCAACAGGAGTACGTAATAATGAAAGGTAATCTTATTATCAAACAAATAAGTGAAGGGGCTGGTATTAGGTACGGGGCTGGTATTAGGTACGTTCACCCTACCTACTAAGGTACCTTACCTATCTACCTATAAATTAACTGCCTACCTACCCAACATCTCTCGCTTCGCGGTTTGCTCGGATTTCACATTATGGTGCGTGACTTGCGTTAGCAAGATACCTACATCCACGTCTAATAATAAACAAACATAAATCTCTAAAGAAAAACATTATCAGTATTATCATTAACAGCATTAGGTAGGTTAGGTAGGCAGGTATACCTACGTCTACGTCATGCTTTTTTTTAATACCTACCTACTTACCGAAGTAAAAACAGACATTGTATTAAAACAAAAAAAATTGTAGAGACTAGAGATGCAAAACAACAGACTAAGAAATAGGTACCTAGGTAAGTAGGTAGGTAACCCTCTATACTTAACAATAAGTATAATTTCTTAATTTTATCTTTTTCTTATGCAAAAAAAAGGTAGGTAGGATAATGTCCGCCTTGTAAATTGACTCTACTTTTCATTTCCTTGTTCCAGTTAGCCGCATACCTACAAGAAAAGGGTTCTTTTCTTTTGCACTAAAAAGGTCGTCAAAAAACCTTTATACTACAACAGGTTTGCCCTAGATAGATAAATACAACCTAGATCTGCTATTTTGCTGATAGGAACGACACGATGACACGAAAACATGGCCTCCGAAACCGAAATTGGAACGTCGACCTAAATTGCTTTCAGGTTATCAATTCAGCGATTTATGAAGGTTTTTAGGTAGGTAAATCTACCTAAATATATTCTCTAAAACAATTTTCTCTTTTTTTAACGTCCATTACGTGTTGACAAAGGTTAGTATTTGGAAAGGAGGTGACAAAAACAGCAATGTAACGCCGCGCATTCGAAATTTTCGCTTCGTTGAATTTGAATGTAGAGGCGATCGTTTTGCGAAGGTAGGTGAGTGTTGCTGATCTCGCGTCATCACATTGATCACGTGGTACACGGACCATTGACCTGCCGTGTTTTGGAAATACACTCATAGAATCCATCAACAGTTTTTGCAAAACTTCACCGAACTACGGATTAGCTCGTTTTGTTTGCTTTTGTTTCGAAACTGACGAAGTTTTCGTTTAGGTAACATTACGATAAGTTTTATGGGATTTCTCTTGTTTCGTACTTCAGTTTATTTTGGTTGTTTATTTAGATTGTTATCGCATAATTCGCTAGGTAGGTATTTATATTTCGTCGCGTGTTTTCTGAGTTCGTATCAGTTTATTAGATTCATGCATATAGTTATAGGTGTCATAGGGGGGTGTGGCGAGGAAGGGGGACGAGGGGTGGGGGAGGGAGTGGACACCCGACGTCACTCAAAAAATAGGCAATTAACTTCAGCCGCGAAATCTACTACATATCTATAAACACAGCGTACAATTTAAAGTCCATTTAATTTTCGAGCCAACATACAAAATACGTAAATAGGTACAATATGCCAAGATAAAATTAAAACTTTTTCATCAAAGTTTGAAATTATAAGACAAAACAAAACAAATTGTTTGTGAAAAAAAAGAAGTCTGTTAGAAACTACCAACTTCCCTGCACGTGTTTCCGTTGGAACTTTAAATAAACTTCTTGTAAACACATTTCGTACTTATTGCTATTTTAAAAACTGTGCTGGCAGGCTCTAAATTCATTACTTATGTAATGGGTGACTTTTGATTTGTTTGCGAAACTTCAGGGCGTGAAACTGAACAACTTTCCTAAAGAACCTTCATGAAATTCTCAAAAAAAAATAAAAGGGCCCCCATTCTGTAACTTCAGTTGTGTGTCGATGGAATGGTCACCATTTTATCCGTTCAGGTGGCGAAATTGAGAACTATCAAAATTTCATACATCTAATGACGGCTGCTTTGATTGGTGGCGCCACCGCCAACTGAATTTTCAGTTGCAGGTAGTTTGCTACTTTACGTTCGGTTGGCGGTGGCGCTGCTGGTCGGGGTGGTTGTCAGCAGGTATATGAAATTTATAGTTCTCAAGTTCGTCACCTGAACAGATAAAATGGCCTCCTTTCCATCGACACACAACTGAAGTTACAGAATTGGGGCCCAGATTTCGTGCCTGACACGACTATCGAGCACATTGGAAATGAATCTACAGAATTTGAAAAAATGTCGATCTGACTTTTAAACTTTTTTCAAAAAGGTTAGGCTTCACGGAAACCCTTAATCCGATCGTCTTTGTTTTAGGCTCAAATTGTAGCTGGCTAAATTGTCCAAATTTTAGATACCATTCTTCGTTTCTAGAATATCGAGCGCCAAAATGAAAAATTCGGAAAAAAATGATAATTTTTTTCACTATTTCGGCCATAACTTTTTTCGTTTTTAACTTTCCTGAATAATTCTTTTTGCACCTTACAGCTCTCGTAAATACGCGTATTTTGAACCTATTTTGAAATCGGAGCCTATACTGGAGCGAACGAAAAGACAATTCCAATGTCAAAACACAAAGACTTACAAAGACAAATCAGCTGATCGCACAAGTTGTAGAGAGGCGATTTTTTTTTCATATTTCGCACTATGGAGAAATACGTTGGAGAAAGTAGTTCAGTTTCATGGGCTGATTCGTAACCTTAATTTTCACTTATTAATTTATAATCACCCTATAAGTATAGATAGTGCTACTATGTCTAAGTTTAAACAAACAAGGGGCTGTCTTTCTGCATTTGCACATATTTTTATATGTCTTGTGTCTTAATGTCTTATTATTGTCTAACAATTCTAACATACATATTTTAGTTATCAACATTAATAAAAAAATAAATGTGACAAGGAAAGACGATTAGTTTCGGAGATTTCAACCGTTTATTTGTCTATGTCTAGTAAAATGCTAAAGTGAATTTGTTTTGTTACGTAGGAGTTGAGATTTATACGAAGAGACTACTTATATTTGTTAAAAGTTAGTTTTGGTTGAATCATCGTTTTAGAATGCTCACTGAATAAGTATTCAAATAGTAAAATGAAAAAAAAAAAGTTTTCTTGTTAAGTCAATCAACTAAGAGCCGTTTTGAAATAAAAATGGAGTAACCTTATGCGCTGGCCTTTGTATTTAGACCTATAATGTGTGGCTCTATACAAGTTGCTCTTTAAAAGATGCTTTTTTGGGTCTGGAAACATGGTCGGAACATACTCTTCAATTTTAAATTAAAATTGACCTCTTCTGACTACTTCTGAGGTCTTCTGAGGTTGATCTAAGCAACAAAATCGCGACTCTCAAAATGCGCTTTCCAGTGCACTTTACTTTGACAGCAATTCTTGTTCGGTTACCGTCACGCATTAAAAATTTATCTGACTTTTTAAAGAACCTTAGGCTACAACAAACAAGCAAACAAAAAACTAAAGAACCTTCCCAAAAATGGAATAATACGAGACTTGGGCAAGCTAACTAAAACAAAACTACAGTTTTTCACCGTATCTAGAGTATCTACATTTAGCACTGATTCGATACGAAACATTTCGTAATGATCAACATGATTCTTCGCTTGATACAGTTGCGTTGAAAAGTGTTACCTTATTCATTAAATCTTGCTACTGATATAATTACGAGTACTATTTTCAAATTCGAAAATTCCTCATGAGTCCTTGACTCTCGGCTATTAACAACTACTAGATATCTAAGAAAATCCTGAAACTACGTAGGAGGAAGGATGAAAGATAAAATTACATAAAAAGCTTTCTTTGTTATTCTCTATACACTTATACGCCTATAATCCCTTTTGGAGTAGGCAGAACGTCCTGTGGGGTTATCAGATGGAATATAAGTATTGTAGACGTGTAAGGTTGTCAGCTTTTCGCCCACAATACAGAAAAATTACCACATTATATGATATTCCAAGTTTTTCTTTCACTCCTAGTTCAAGCGTGGCAGTAAATAAATTTATTCATTAATTTAATTAATAATACATAAGAATTTATATTTAAAAAATCCAACAGGTCAATAGTCCAACGAGAACGTCATGTAGTAAACATAAAACATGCAAATCGAAATGTTCACAAAGTAAAAATAAAAGTTTTGGCCAAGCAATGACCTTTTGTTTTTGCGTTTCGCCGTAGACAAACAGCAAAATATAATTTTGGGCCTTGATTAGGAGCTTTTGACTTTTGTAACTTTTGAGGCTGCGAATTTGAATTCAAAGACGGTATAAGCTTCAGAGTACGGAATAGGAATAATAAATAATGATCTGAACGGATACGATACGACTATGAAAATTTCAAAACGATCATGACCTTAAAGAAACAAAATATTTTTAGTTTAATGTGACGTTACACCGATTTGTACTAATGTTCATACTTCCAAATACATATTTTGTGGTGACAGAGCCATCCAAACAAATGAAGGGAGCAGAAACGTGAAATTAAGTCCTCAACTCTTAATTTGAACTTTATGTACCTAGTAGCCATGACTTTATTTAAATGTAGTTACATTATAAATGAAATAAATAAATAAACGCTACACATTCAAAGGTCCACTTGCCCCCACTGGGGATCGAACCCAGGACCCGCCGATCAAGAGGCAGCGTCACTTCCACTCGACTAAGCTGGCCGTCATTAACTTTTCTCTCTGCCAGTACTGTGAGTGTTAGCAAGTCGTGAGGCTGGGCAGTCGTGCGTGCAGTGAGCCGCCTGATTGGTTCCTGAATTCCCCCCCTCCCCAACAGCCAAATCAACATTAGAGACGAAAACATTTCTACGAATTCTCATTGCCAACTTATAGTATTCATAAGAAATGTGATAAGAATAAGTAAAGTTATCAGTCTTTGATGTCTATTTTCTTATTGAATGTCGTAATCCATCTTTATAAATCTGCTAACATTCCGAAAACAACTGTTGCCTTTGTCCTTTTTAAAGATCATGTGAAAATAACACAAGACCTTTATAAAGTACGTAGGCAATTTAAAATTGAAGACGGAAAATAAAAAAACCAACTATCGTTCATCGCTAAAACTTTGCAGTGCCAATGCTATCATGATTTATCTTTTACACTAATATTATAAAGAGGAAATATTTGTATTTTTGTATATAAAATATAACGAATAATCTTAAAAACTACTGGACAGATTTGAAAAATTCTTTCGAGATTAGAATGCTACATTATCCCTTAGTAACATAAGCTACATAATTTTTCCAAATTCCTACGGGAACGAAGTCCCGGGCGAAATGCTAGTAATACATAAAATTGAAGGTCCTGACTCACTGACTCATCAACGCCCAGCCAAAACCCTTGGACTTAGAAAGCTGAAATTTGGCAAAAAGATTTCTTTTATAAGGGATAAGGACTAAGGAACTCAAAGTCAAAAATGCTATAATTCACTACTTTGCTAATGTATTTATTATTATGGCGTTTTCAAGCAATATTTTTATGTTCTACCTAAGAAATAAAGCAATTTTTTATTTTTTGATAGATTTGAAGGATTTTACGGATTTCCCACGGAAACGAAGTCCCTGGAAACCTCTTTTCATAAATAAACTTGACCAAAACCTTGAGTCTAGACAGTATATGGGACTATATTGGCTTTAAAAACATCATAAATTACGTTAAAAAGGTCAGCAAGTCAGGTAATTTCAACGCAATGACACGTAGCTGCTTAAAATTTTATCTTTTAAATCCACCATACCTACCTTAATCACAGTTTTCATTTCTTTATTCGAATACTCGGTCAGTCTACGAATTATAAAGGTAAATTAGTATGATTCCACTATAAAAGCATTGTTTAAAACCGGTATATTAAACAGGTAGACGTGGTTAATGACTCCTAGAAAAAAACACTGCAAAAACCTTGACTAGCCACCAAATAATTTGCATCTGTTTAAAAAAGTGTTGCCATATGTTCTAGTTTCTTTGCGAATTAATTCCTAGATAAGTTTGTTTCCAAATAAACGTCCGAAAAAATTTTTGGGCTTATGTAGTCATCATTTAATATTATAAATTTTATTAACGACAGAAAATACAATCCCCAAAAAATTAAAATAAAGGAACATTTTTCATTTAGCGCTGTTTCGTTTTCGGGGAACGGGGAACCCTAGATTTGGCATTAAAAAAGACTGTATGAGCTGTATACCTTGCGACTTTTCAATCCTCATAGCTCTGCCATTTTGAAAAATATTTTTTTTTAACTTTTCAAACCCCATAGCTCGTTCCCCGAAAAAAATTCAAGAGAATCGATTGAGAAATGCCACCTGTAGATGAGACATCCGGACAGACGTATGAAAACATAATTGCCCAAGCTGAAACGGAGACGCTTCGCTCGGGGTTCGCTCTTGCTCGTTCAATAAGGGATTGTCAGGATATACGGGATAAACCACGGATAAATCAAGTCAGAGGTCATTGTGCGGTTTGAAAACTCTGACACCAGGGTTAGCCATGTTTGCCACACACTTGACTATACCTACACGATAAGAAGAAGAATAAGGGATGAAGCAAGACTAATTTATTAAACGGGTTCTTCCTACCAACCACTTAAAGGTAGTAACGTGAACACAAGTAGAAATCCAATTTTTTAAATCGTTACCTGTTTTATTCTTGACCTCGATTCACATCGGACACAGTACTTTTTTCGTTTTACTTAATCGGGCTTTTAGTTGAGATTGCATGCCTTTAGAAGTAAATCAAGAATGAAATTATCAGTAGTTACGAGATTACTGAAGTACTATTTTTTTCACAGAATCATCAAATCATCGTTGTGTACTATATAAAGCTACATTACCACTGACTCACTCACTGACTGACTGATTGACATAATTGTTCTCCCAGAAGGAGGGTCGGGAGGTGAAAATGATGTATGGGGGGTGTGGTCAGAATTTTCCGTCGAGTATGGAAAAACCTCGACATCATCGGATTCTCCTCCTCATCAGGTCGCGACCCACCTTCCCGGGCGAACCGTTGGACTTGAATATTCTGTTTTAAGTATAGCTGTAATGTGCGCTCCGATTAAAGCCAAATTAGTATTGTAACCGAGAGGTTGCGGGTTCAAATTTTTATTTGGGCTTTTACCATTAAAGTCCTTAGGATTTAAGTACGGATTTTTCATAACTTAAATTATCACTTGCTCAGCGGTGAAGGAAAACACCGCGAGAAAATTAAGTTTTTGAATTTGAAAGGCTCGCGATACACTAACCCGCATTGAACCAACGTGGTCAGGGTTCGAAATTATCAAGATAATTACGCTTCTCGATAATTATCGGATAATTATCTGATAATTATAGGATAGTTATCGGATACTTATCACCAGTGTAAAAAATTCATTTGTTATATTGGTTTATAACAAATTGTAACAAACCATTATTAAAAACAAATAAATTTTTATTTTTTTATTTAATATCGAACACAAATCAAGTAATCAACATGAATCAAAGGTATACTAAGTTAAAATTAGTTTTCATCAGATTAGACATCCTTCTAATATCTTAATTTCATACTAATATTACTAGCATCCGAACGAAGTCCCGGGTAGGGTAGAAAAGCTAGTCGTAAATAAATTAACTTAGATTGACCAAAGAAGCCAAAGGAATATCTTCATCCGATGAGGATTCTATTTCCATTGGCTTTGTTGCTTGTTATTATCAATCGATAATTATCCATCTGTTATTATCACGATAATTATCGTGATAATTATCATGATAATTATCCGTGATAATTATCCTTTCGAACCCTGAACGTGGTAGACTATGACCTAATAATCCCTTCACTGTTTTAAGGGGAAGTCCGTGCCCTTTAGTGGGGACGTATATTATGAGCTGATGACGATGTGCGCTCATGAAGGCTTGGAAGACGAGAATGTGATGGCACAAAGTGGTCTCATTATTAATCCTCGAAATCTAGTGTTAAATGACACTTTTCGGCATTTCGTTGAACAAATATCACCATAATTGTTAGGAAAATAAGAAAATTACCCTAAAAATCGGCTCTTCTAGACAATATTCCGTTGCTTTTTTTTCGAATCATGACCTTTGAATTCTAAATGGACATTTGACGTCATCAAAAGAGCATTTTCTAATCTGAAACCCGTCCTTTTAAAACTTTATTTTTAATCTGAGCTGTGCTGATAAAGTTTAGTAACATTTATTTTCAATACTGGTTTCAAACGTGGTCTTTGTACTGATTGAAAACTTGTTTAGAATATACAGGGCGTAAGAGACAGCTTAGCAAAAAAGGAAACTCTGAATTTAGAACATTATACTGATTAATTTTCCAGTTAAAATTTTCTTCGGGAAAATTTGGTTTTAAGTATTTTCTCCTTCTTTCATCACTTATTCGAAAACACTCCATTTTCCAGCAATAAAAAAAATCATGAAAATTATCGGAACAGCATAAAACAAGAAATCCAGCAATGTACATTGCATTCTACATTGCAAAAGTCCCTAACTTGACGTTTCCAAGAAAAAATAATTATTTGTAGCAAATTATAGTAATGGTTAGATCCCAATAATTTAGTACTTATTTGCTAAGCTGTCCCTTACGCCCTGTATATGTTCCCACATGTGATAATATAGGTGTGTATATTTCCTTGGTTATAAATTACAAAGTTTGCGTTGACGCGCCATTTTGTGGTATGTAAAGAGTTATAAATGTCGAAAACATAGCAAGAATGATTAATATACAAGACTTTTGGCCCGAAGCCATTGATTTCTTTGTTGTGGAAGTCACAAAAATATAAAACAGCAATAAATAAAACTTTCCCTTTTTGCCTTTTTTCGCGTGCTTTGATGAAAACTCCAAATACTGCTTCTTACCTGTAACAAAGAAAGAAAATAATATTAAACACATCGTTTTACTGGTTTCTGTTTGAGTAGTCACTTTGAACATGCTTAAAGACCCTGAAAAAACACGATAAGTTATGAAATAAGTATCGTGAAAAGTGGAAAATATTCCGATTTTTACCTACCTACGTCAAATACAAAAATAAAGAGCATCCATACTAAGTCCATGGAGCATCCTCAACGAAAAAGTAGTCTCATTTCCAATATTTGTACGTTATTTTTTTATATTTGTCGGGCTTACATTTTCCCAACCAAGGGACATCTGAGTAAATTCGTTGTTTCCACACTTGACTAACTTGAAAAGTTTTTCAATTTTTTAACTAAATGTGGTTTCCAGTGAGTCTTTTGCAAACTTTATCGAGAAGGCTACTTAAACAGACTTGTCTTGAAAACACCTGTACACAAGTGGGTACTAACATTAACATATTCTTTTTAAAGCTCGCTATTTTGCGACCATAAAAACTCGCTATTCTGACTTATTGAGCAAGATCTCAGGCATCTGCATGACCAAGTGTACTTTTCTCGGTCCAGTGAGCAACGAGCAAAGAGAACCAACGACTTAAGGGAGGTGAGGACCGGTTTGAATATTCTTGACTTATGGTGCCATTTAGAAACGGCCGGATAACCGTCGCCGTGTTTTTACTAGCGATGTGCAGGCGCATAAAAAGTGGACGCGGCGGAATGGGCCGCACAAGCAATTAAGACCAAGGTCTCCGGGTTATCAAACTCAGCAACTCGACTCTGTGCCGCAAAAAAGAAGCGAGTAATGAAGTCGATGGTATCAAGAGATAGTGGCGGGTTAGTACGGAGTGGTATATCCACGCTACTGCACCAACAATCATTAACAAGACCCAAGGTTCCACTACAAAGTTGCAGCCCTGTATTAACAAGTCACGCACACAAAGATTCATAAATTCACACCTCTATTTCTAAATAGGCAGAGATATAGAGCTTAAGTACTATGTGCATGTGATATGTTTGACCTAGGCGTGAATATAGGTACAGTTGTTCCCAATTCTGCAGATATGTGGCTTTGTTTTTTTTAATAAAAAAATCATAGAGATAAAGTTGTTACTAAGTGGTCTATGAACAAAATTGGTTACACGAATGACAACATTCACAAAACAAATGAAGCTGAGCGAAAATCAAACTACCTACATGAATTTTTTGGGTTGGGTACCTTTCTGCAATATGTGAATGTGAAATAAGTTATGTGAAATAGCTTTAGTTCAGTAGAAAAAGAATAACTATTAATTATTAAAAAAACAAAATACCCGACTGCACACTAAAAAATATTATTATGTCTTTATCCCGTGGGACTTTTAGGATAAAATGTATCCTATGACACTCCCGTAATCAAGACAAATCTAACGATACCTCATACATCAAAATCCATCAAGCCGTTTAGGCTACAGGAGGTCACAAAGGAAAAGACATACATACATACTTACATACACTCGAAAAACATTACCCTCCTTCTTTGGCAGTCGGGTAAAAATCTTCTCAAGAGGAGGACAATGATTGTTAATCACACTGGTTTAATAAATTTAAATTGCTAAAACTCTCAACCACACCTTAAGCATCATTGGACTACGCACCTTATAGATGCGGGAATTCCAAAGGCTCAAGTGGGTCAGTGAATGGAGTTGGCTGTATGCCCAATCCCTGAGGAAGTCAAGGCTACACCACGTCTGATGCATACGGAATCAAATCCTGCTCTATCCAGGACTAGAGACCAACGCACCGATGGAATAACGGCATTGTGTTTGTGATTCTGTGTCCTAGATTGTGTTTTGTTGTTTATATATTCTGGCAAAGATAAAGATTCTCTACTTAAAACAGGGTTCATAATGTTACTATAAATCCAGCTGCAAATAAATAGGTATCTAGTTAATAAGCAGCAACAAAACGAGAAGATATTGTGCACTAAAACTAAGAAAAAAATACTTATAATGGAAATTAAAACTTTTCGAAGTACCTATTCTTTTTCCGTGAATATACATATAGGTATATAATTAATATGTATGCCTGCATATCTAGATAAAAAAATAACAGCATTAATAATGCGTGTTCATATAAAATAAATAAACGAATAACATTTAAAAATAGATACAATAAAATGTTGGGAAGGTTACAACTTAGCATGAGGCATCAAATAACAAAGATCCATTCCACTGCACTGCTTATTAAGCATAACATTATTGATGATATTACAATATCTACAAATGTCACCGAATTCATAATCAATGCCTGCTCCGAAGCACAAGCACTTGAATCCTTGGCCTCGTATGCAGCGCTGCACTTGACAGTTGATGTCATTCGCACTAACGTGACCTGCTAAGGAAACATGTTACCGTTTCCAACTTACATAATACCTAGACAATGTGCTACTACTCTAAGCAATTCACAACTCAATTCGTTGAAGTTTAGAATCAGAATGGCTTGAAGCGATTTGAGTCTTGCATCTTTTCTGTTTTCCTTGTCATGAAGAGCTTGGAACTTGTCTGAAGAGGGAATCTGAGCTTTATTTTCTAAGAAGTAAGTAGTGGTTTTAGTTTCACATGAAAACTATTGCAACGTTTCAGAATTGCAGCATTCAATAGTATCATTTACGTGATGTAACTATTGACTCCGTGCAGTGATATGAAATTGCTTAGAACTTAGATCGATGGGCAGTATTGTTGCGCATGGGAATTTTCTCTATGAGGGTTGGCCACGGCTCTGAACCAATTACTACCGAGAGGCCTTTAAACATAGGTTCAATAACTGTACTCTAGGGTAACTCTACGCAGGTCCACAATAAAGTCGATGACCTTAAAGCTGGTGCAGTTGTTATTGTTTCCGATCCAATAGCGCATTTCTTGGTTTGAATTTCTTGAAGTCGTGTTGCTTTTTCCGCCATTTGTACTGGTGTTGAGTCTGCAGTAATTGCTAGCTTTGGTTTACAGATGTTAGTAGATGGGAAGCTGAAGCATTTCCAAGTGAAATTGATACCAACATTTGAATTCACAATCCAAACAGGCCGAAATCATTGTAATGGGAAAGGAATTCGCAATTAGAACCTAAGGTTAAATCGGTTAAATTGTTGCAACAAATATAAGTGAGGCGTTAGATTAGACGAAAGAAGAATCAACTCAAAATAGCGCCACTGCCTTGTATATGTTGCCATGGATTTCACGCAATGTGACTGAGGGTCTCGCAGACTTGTTTTTTTTGCCTAGATGAAGCTGCAGGATTGTAAACGAAAGTATTACTGGTACCATTTAAGGCTTTATACAAATCTTTGCCTTTCTGCATTTGTGATATCTGCACTTTCAATTCTAAAGTAAGTATTTTTAGTAGCTGCTTCTGTAGGTACCGTAAAAAGTATTAAAATAAAAGAATTCTTAATAAGAATATATTCTGTCTGTAGCAAAACAGGAGCGGAAATTAATCACTGTAAAAGTCAGTAAAGTATTATAATTGGGCCCGGCAGTGTTTTATGGGCAAATTTACGCTCTCTCGCGAATAAGTTATTTTTTGCGAGGAACAAACATTATGTGAAATATCGATGTTTACTTTACGTGTTTATGCCAGGCTTTATTGCTGGCCTGTGCAAACAGTATAGGGATGTTAAAGTAGTTGTATTCATATCCGAACCATTTCGGACATCTAATAAAGTTTATCTGCTATGCTACAAAATGGAAGTTCAAATAAATGAAACGGATAAAATTTAAAAATTCGTTTATTAATCTTCGGGATAATTCGAGGTTGATATCGTAAATCTACGACCGATATAAAGAGCATCGTATGTTAATATTTGTGTTAAATATGGTGACAGTAACATGGTAGATAAATAGATGGACACAATGCGTCGTACGTATGTAAGTCATAGATATATATTACATAAGTCATGTCATTTATCATTCAGGATTGCGATTGTCATTCATCACACTTTAACGAAATACGAACTTTTAAAACGTGCACAAATTTCGTACAAGGAAATCAAATAACAATGTTTTCTATTATGAGGGTCATTAATTTGTAGATTTTGCCTGCTTTATGTCCAGTATTGCCAATATTTTTCCGCATGATTGTGCTGCGAGATCAATCTAGGACTAAAACAATAACTTCTTAAATCCAAGTATTTTGAGCATTTTACAGCAGATGTCGATATAAACCACTTTTCTAAAGGTAAAAGGAGTAGCCGCGATCGATAAGCCAATAAACGTGAGATCCTCTGCAGATATCTTTGCATGCAGCCATTCTTTTGATTTCTCGTTGAATCTGTTTTAGATAGCTTGGTCATTCGTGCTGCTATTAAATTTTATGGAATCGAGCAACTATGTTTGCCGCTTCACTCAAAGATACGGTCTAGACGAAACAAGAAGAATAAGTGGTAGCTTTAGTTTTGCTTTTAGGAGACACTCTTGGTTGCAGAATGTCTTAAACTCCTACTGGCTGAATTTACCTTAAGCTACAATGTTTCATCGTACTGGATCATCCTTTTAAGGAATACCTATAAAGCTTTATACTCATATTCCATCTAATAGCCCTCAGAATCAATGTGGCGTCAAGATTGATAGAAAGTTCTAATATTTAAACATCCCAGAAGTAATCAACCGATCAGTGAGGTGAAGTTTCCGCGCTTTGGAGGGTACGTTAAGCTGTCGGTCCCGGCGTCGACTGACTACAGCCGTTAAAAGTTAAAACCAAGTCAGAGGCCATTGTGCGGTTTGATAACTCTGACACTATTAGGGTTAGCCAAGTTTGCCACACACTTGACTATACCTACACGATGAGAAGAAGATCCCAAAAGTAAAGGCAGTCTGTCATCAAAAGTGTATATTTTTTCGGATATGAAGTCCAGAACTAGCATTACAAATTTCAGTCGACGGCGCCAGTCGCATCAAAATTAACGTCTCTATTAGCTTTACTCGGAAGAGAGTATAAGTCTTAATTAAAATGCCTTACTTAAGCACTTACATTAATATTACTTCACTAACTTCCACCAAGTTTTCATTAAGAGGCTTCACAAGGTCTTTTTCAATTTTGCACTTGAACTTGAATAAATGGAGAAACTTGAGGCGTTAAGCGAGAGTTTTTTGGGGAATTACATTTCTGAGATATCGTTTACGTATAATTTTCAAATGTTTGTTGTTTTTTATGGACAAGTAAATGCCGTTTATATTATTATTGTTTATTAAGTTTTTTTATTTTTTATTATGAGATGCGTTAACTCTTGACCCCAATCTTGACCAAGGTCATAGGTGAGGTCGACGATATATAAGTTTGGTCAACTTAACATCAAAAACACGTTTAAGTTAACACTATAAGGTACGAGACACGTGTAACAGTTTTGAAAGAGATAAACTTATGCTATAGGTGTATGTGAGAAGTGATATTCTCACATTCACATAAAGCATTAGTTTATCTCTTTCAAAACTGTTACACGTCGTAGGTGGTTTTAAAAAAAATTGACTTTACTGACTAAAGTATTTGCCAAATGGCAAATTGAGACAGCGAGACTGGAATTTTTTTTGCTAAAAAATAATAATGACGGTTCGTTTGTAGTTTATACTTTATTGTTGTTGCTTCTTGTTGGAACTCCATATTAGTATTTCCAATGTTAGATATAATTTTTACACTAGTTCCACTAGTTCATTTTGTTTAGTTTATACTAAGACACGCCTGAAGATACTCGAAACCAATCGCATAAAAATCCTTATTATAATATTATATATGCGAATGTAACTCTGTCTGTCTGTTCGTCTTTCACGCCTAAACCACTGAACCAATTATGATGAAATTTGGTACAGAGATAGATTAGAGTCTGGGAATGGACATAGGCTACATTTTATCCCACAGTTGGGCACGATATACCCTGTAGTCCACTGCTAGCATAATATCGAAGTATTCCCATGGCAACTGGTTAAGAATGGAAAATAGAACAAACTAGAATCAATAAATCATAATAGAACCAACATTCAATTGCACATTCTATGAGCTAAACTGAAACTGCAAATAGGTCACCCGACGTAGACCGTTGGGGATGCGCGTGCGTCGCTTACAAATGCAACTGTTTAAGAGTTGCATCGCGTTGCATAATTTACAACGCATTGTTTTTTTACAATGAGTTGTCAGTCTTACATAAGATACGTTTACATAGTATTTGTAAAGTTTCTTTAATAAGTATTGATTTGAGTTTTTTTAACCCCCACAAAAAAGAGGGGTGTTTTAAGTTTAACGTGGTATCTGTGTCTGGCTGTGGTATCAGCCTTTCGCTCACAATACAGTAAAACCCTCACGTTCCACTTACTGAATTTTACAGTATTCCTGGGAGGAGTAGGCAGCTGGCACATTCTATGTTTTTGTTTTACTCCTGATCCAGAGTTGAAGGATTTAATCAAGCTAAATTCACCCAACAACTGATTCTAGAACGTAAAAAATTCTTACTAATTTATCTCAGGGTAAATTAGAACAATGAGTCGCCAGACGCAATGTTTCATTATTTTTAGCTTCGCCTATTTATTTCTTGGAGAAAAACCATGTCTGCTGTCAGGGAAAGCGTTGACACTGGATCTGGTCAGGGTCTGATTCAGAGAAAAAAGTAAGGGGGGGCTTGTTTTTGTTAGATTTTTTGAAGTAAGAACACTTCTTTAGCGGCGTTGGGCATTTTTAGTATGGGGAAAAAATTTTAAACTCGCGTCAGATGACACGTGACTCTGATCAAAAATTTGGGTTGCCACCCTTTTTTGAAGTGAAAACTTCTTTAGCAGCGTTGTGCACTTTGAAGTATGGGTGGAAACCCGGACGGATGGCAGCCCTATGGTAAAATTATCTCTGTGACAGTGATAGATGTCAACGATTATTCGCACATAGCGCGCAAATACCGATAGACTATTTTACTGCATCGAAAGTAGTCAGTTTGGTCGAGTGGAAAAGTTGCCAGATTGTAAGCAACGGGTCGAGGGTTCGAAACCACGAAGTGAACTCAAGAAAGTCTTTTTGTATTTTTGGCCGAGTGGTGAAGTTATCAGATCGTAGGCGAGGCGTCGAGGATCGAATCCTGAGAGAATAACGGACTCTTTGTGTATTTTATTTTATTTCCATATTAATGCACAACGTTAATGTTCAAGTTTTCACTTCTGCCGGCAGTGCAACCCGTTGTTTTTTTAAAGCTTTTAAACTTTAACTCCATAGTTCACTTGCTGAATGGTTTGAGTAACTAGCATCCCTCCCGGGTCTTCGTGCCCACCGGAATAAGTGTTTTAACCCCCGAAAAAAAAGAGGGGTATTATAATTTTGACGTGTGTATCTGTGTGTCTTTCTGTGGCATTGTAGCTCCTTAAAGAGTGGACCGATTTCGATGCAGTTTTCCCATTGGAAAAAACCGCATTGAAATCGGCTATTCCTCTACCTCCTTTTGTCGGGGGTTCAAAACAGACAGATACACAGACATACAGATACACACGTCAAACTTATAACACCTCTCTTTTTTGTCAGCGTTTAAAAAATGTTTTGAGCCAATATGTAAAATGTAACTGGACCCCCTACAGATCAGATCCACGTCTGCCCAGCTAGAAAGTATTTGCCAAAAAGCGAGGAGTTATAATTAGAATGGATTGACAGCCTGCGTCGGCGCACACTTCCTTGCCAACTTTGTAATTATGTGGGATAAGGGCGGGTACAAACAAATGATTTATTTATTACGGATTCTAAAATGACTGAACAAGAGAAACGTGGTCCACGGAAGTGGAAATTGATGACAAAAGAATAATATATTTTTAACATACATATTATGTATGTATGTATGATATTTTTTTTGAAATGAAATAAAATTATTTTATTGCTAAAGTTAAATTTATGATACAATGACTAAATTTACAGTAAAATGTAAGAATGGTTTTGAATGGTGTCTTTAACTTTCGCAATTTGAACACCTATTTACCGGGTCTAAATTCGCGTATATACAGGGTGTTAAGTAATTCGATCTTATCCTCTCACGTGGTGAATCAGCCCATGAAACTGAACAACTTTCCGTAAGAACAAATGCCGAAATACGAAAAAAATTTTTATTTCCCATACAAAATGATTTATCAGCTGATGCAATTTGTATGGGAAGTTAAGTTTTGTTCGTATTTCGGCATTTGTTGTTAGGGAAAGTTGTTTAGTTTCATGGGCTGATTCACCACCCGAGCAGGGGGGTGTCACTCCGCAGTTTAGGCATGTTCGCGCGGCGGGCATACTGAGTATGCCAGCGAGCGCCGGTTGCTACTCGCCGCGCGCGCGCTCACCGCGTTGGTCGCGTGTTGAACAAAATAATAAGTGTATCTACTTATTAACAATATTAAAACCAGACAGAAACACGTTTTGCCATCACAATAGTCTGTAAGTAGGTGTGTATAGTTAGTAGGTATACAGGCCAGGTATCAAATAACATGGTTGGTTATGTTAACTTGTGTTTTACTTACTACACTTCCTAACTAAACTAACTTTTGATTTTATAAGCAGTGTTATCTTACTTAATTAATTTCAATAATAATTTTACCTAAATCGGCGGCGAGTGTTAACCCTGAGCTCTCGTCGCGAACGCGGCATCGAGTCGGCGGTGAGCAATAGAATATAAACGCTAGCGGCTCACTATAAGTTTCAAATTCTCTTGCAAGCCTGTGCCGCACGCAATAGTAGGCAAATTTTTATGCCTAAAGTTGACTTTTGTTAGGGAGTGAGACTTCTGTACGTTAGTACTATTATTTATTCTGTGACCCGAGAGGATAAGATCAAATTTATTTGACACTCTGTATATTATGTTGTATTAGCTGATGCCCGCAACTTCGTTTGCGTGTTAATTTTTTCTTTTGAACAGATTACACTTTACTGACGGTCCATTAATGGACCTTCATTTAGTTTTAAGATTTAGATTTTTACATACAAATGTTTTTTTCCCGCTAACTCCCGTTCCTGTGGGAATTTTGCAATATCCTGTTGCAACTAAGCTTTAAGTTTACTAAGGTACCTGCATGCCATATTTCAAGCGTCTAACTTAAGCGGTTTAGATTTTTCATACAAAAGGATTTTCCCGCTAATTCCCGTTCCCGTGGGAATTTCGGGAATTCCTTTCTTAGTGCACCTCTACGGTACCTGAGCTACGTCCTTTCCAAATTTCAAGTGCCTACGTTTAGCCGTTTAGGCTGTGCGTTGATATGTCAGTCAGTCGGTCAGTCAGTCAGTCAGTCAGTCAGTCAGTTTGTTTCTCCTTTTATATATTTAGATTATGTGTGTTATCTTTTAAATCAGTTTTTCCTTTCTATATAGAGTCTTCAATCAAATAAAAACTTTACATTACTTTGACTACTAAACGATTAATGAGTGTCCTCATATGAGATCGATCGCAACAAACCGTTTAGAATTATAAATTTTGTTTTAGATACCTTTTTGACCTCAAGTAAAATTATAGAGGCTAATTGAAAGTTCTAGATTTGTTAGTTGATTTCCTTTAATTAAGTTGTTTTTATGCATAATCACCAAGTTACTTTAATAAACTATGCTGTGTTTATTTTATTTAAGTATTTTATTTTATTTTATTTGGAAGATTTACAGCCAATAAAAAAAACTATAGATACACACGGTTATTTGTTCTAAGCCAATCACAAATCTTTGCCATTAGATAGGTCATTGAGGCATAGTTACTAATAGAGGGTAAAAAAATAAAACCTACGAAATAACCCAAAAAAAGAAAAAGAAGTTAATTTATTATTCTTTTCATATTTGGACCGTAAATTCTTTTTTTTTAAATTTAAAACCTAGATAAAAAAGATATTATTAGTCCTTTAAGAATACTAAAGTAATCACAATTTATGTCTTCCTGTCCACAACATGGGCTAAGTGTGTCTGGCACCTAAAACAACACAGATGTGCTCAAATATCGTAATTTACAAGTTTTTTTTAGCAATTACTTTGAGATCATAGTCTTTTTTTAGACATAGTACCTACAGATGCGGTTCAAGTGTGGTGCGATTATTTTATAAATTTAGTAGCTTACTGAAGTAGCCTACCTACGTGATAAAAAACACGTTGATCCATTGTTACGTTACGAAAAAAGGTAGGACAGACAAACACACTCCGACATTTACTTCATTCCCGTAGGAATTCGAGGAAATTGTGGAGCATGTATGTTAATCCAGGGTGTCAGCCACCTCCATACCGAATTTTATCCAACCAGCCGTTTGAAGCGTGAAGACATACTCACAAATCTTTTTTTAAATCTGATTTTTACCACTATAAAAAAAAAAAAAATATAGCTAGGAACTGTCTCGATTACATCAGATTTCTTTTAAAATAAACCGCATCGAAATCGGCCCATTCGTTTCGGAGCTACGATGCCCGCCAAAGGGTCCCGTAGACAGACACATAGATGAACACGTTCAACTCGTAAAATCACTCGTTTATGATCAGGGTTTAAAAAAACACTAACGTACTTTACCCTAACTTTGAAATAGACTGCTTATCAAAGCAAAAAAGTGATTAGTTTAAATTTCAGACTTGAAAACAATTCAGAAACAATCCAATTGTCGTTAATGAAGTCTGCAGGCGGAACAAATGACGACAGATACCAGAATACCCGGTAGTCAGTACCATCATTAACTGTGGTACCTACCATATTTAATTTAGTACATTTTTAGTTACTTAGTAAAGGTCTTCTTTCTTTATCTACGCCCTTTTTATTTGGGGTCAGCTCTCTTGATCATATATCTACCATGTTGTTGGGCGTTCGTGGAGATAATTCAAGATTCAAAACATTTATTTGACAGAAAAAATTTGCACTACAACACAACATAAAATAAAATATAAAACACAGGAAAAGAACACTAACAGAAAACTATAAAACAGTGTATGATATAAATAGTGGATTATTCTGTAGTGCGACGTCAAACAGGACACAGCAACAGCATATGTTGAAGCCGAAGCCTCAACGCTGGTTTTCAGCTGTGCCCTAAGTTCACGTTAGACCCAACAAGACCCAACCAACTAAGTTCACGTTAGACCTATCTTCATCCTCTTCCCCATTCTACCTCCTCATTTTGCTTACACCTTTCGCGTCATGGTCTTCTTCCAGGGTATTGATTGGCACGAAACTCAAACCTAAAAGTATTTCTTTTTACCATAAAAATAACGCGTTGCCTCTCATATAGCAATCAAAACAATGTAACTTTATAATAGTGATACAGATTCAAAACCCTCTTCCGCTAAGCCGAGGCTCAATTTGCAAAGACAACGTAATTGCCGCTTGTATGTAACATTTACACTACACAACGGGCTGGTAGTAGCTTAACTAAGATACGAGATGTTGAAATTACGCAATGGATAAGCTTAATGGTGAGATCTTATACATATAGAGTACCATATCTGTTAAAATATTGTCATTTTCTTTTGCTATCAACAACAGCCAAATGGAAAGGTTTTCTAGAAGGGATCGAAACTCTACTTTGTGCTATCTACGATCGACGGACGGCCGATAAATTTTCACTACCTGTCACTGTCATCGGTATAGCGTAAGACAGAGATGTACTGACATAATTGTAGATAGTACAGAGTAGAGCCCCAGAAACGATGATATACCAAAGAATCAGGGTTACTGACTTAATTTAGGAACTACAAAACCTTTGAGTTGGTAGTTACACATTAGACAAAGGACTGACGGCAATCGACAAAAAGTCCACGATTGGCGACCACAAATCCGAATAGCGAAGGAAAAGAAAGAACATAGAAAAGTCTCGGATGGAGTTATGACCTTGAAAATTTTTTGGGAAGCCTCTGGGTACAGGTGGCATAGATCAACAGGTAATATTTGTGGAGAAAATGATAAAGTGGATTTGAGCGATGATAGAGTAGAGAAGAATGATCCACTATTGATTTGGAAAATGGGATATGGTGTCAAATAAATAATTCCCGAAAATAAAAGTCCCTGTACTGATTAAAATCGCATTATAGCTTCTTTACCGCAGCGTTATTTTAGTATTATGACACTGAGTTCGCAGACCACCGCAGAACTAGCAAATTGGAGGTAATTATAGATAATTGTGAGTCACGGTCATGGTCAATAAGCACCAATAAGCAGTAACATGGGAAGGACTGAAGGCCTACACATACTTTGTAAACAGTTTTATAGAAATTTAAGATAGCGTATCATGCTTTAAATAAAATATTAAATGGAAAGGCTGTCTTCGGATTGTAGGCTAATAACATTTTGAGGCAGCTAAACGCTTACCAACGTGGAACCCTAACATTTGCAAGTTTATTTTTGCATGATTTTTTCATGAAAAATAATAAACGATGCACATTCAAAGGCCTGCACTAAAATTTTCCCTTGTGTTGTGGGCCTCTTGGAACATACACAAAGGCAGGCACGAACACCCATTACCCGTGAACAAATGTCTGCTTTTTACTTAAATTTTTGCCCCGACTGAGAACCTAACCCAGGACCCGGTCGATCAAGAAGCAGCGCCACTACCACTGGACGAAACTGGCCTTCATTGATAGATAGAATGGCGTTAATTTGTCGAAATCCATTTCCAGCAAATTATTTTCCCGAAAAAGTTAACACTCTCTTTGCGACTTACAAATCTAATTAAAAACCTCAATCGCCAAAACCGATTTCAATTTAGCGAGTTGCTTAATTGGAATCTATGAATGGATTAGAGGTTCAAATATACCTATAGATATCAAGAGGATTAACAAACAGTTCAATAATCTGAAGACAGAAATAGACCTTGATTGTTTAGGCTATCTTTGCAAAGAGAAAATAGGATTTAATTTAAAGATAACTGCACTGTTGGTAAATTGAAATCCTCGATAACAACACTACTAGGCATTATAGGAAAGTAAGTTTTGTAGTCTGTGTTGGAGGGCTTTGAAATAAACTACTAAAGACATAATTGAACGAAAATAAAGAAATTAAAAAAGAGTTATTTTTTTCTCTAAAGGAAAAAAAAACAAGTGAGAGGAATAACAAGCAACAGTTACGATAAAAAAACCGTATTATCCACACTTATACAAAACCGGAAATTGTGTTGCAGCTATGAGTTCAGTGTGAATTCACCAAAAATGATGACTTGCTTAAAGGAAAGCAAATAGCTATTGATTTCTTGTTTTCTAAAAAAAGCCCAACAACACCGGAAAACCTACATCTATCAATACTTTTAAATTTACTTGAATGTAGAAATCCAAAAGGCAATAAAAACTGAAAACGTGTAGAAGTACAAGGGAAGTCGGAATCAAGCAGGCCCACGTCGCGCTCCTTCAATTTACGCAATAAACTCCTGCGCATACAGAATTACAGCCTCGGCCAGAATCATATTACTTCGACTTCTATTGCAGGGTTGTACTATTTTCCAAGTTTCCAAAGCCCAACTACAGATGATACCTAGTTTATATAGCAGCAGTGAGACAGTAAGAGTGACTGACACTAGTAAAAGTTTTCAAACTGGGCTCTCCACCACTCATGGTCTCCATGCTTCGGAGGGCATGTTAAGCTGTCGGTCCCGGCTGTTGTCGATTGACTACAGTCGTTAAAACCAAGTCAAAGGTCATTGTGCGGTTTAAGAACTTTGAAACCAGGGTGAGCCAAGTAAGCCACAAACTTGACTATACCTACACGATAAGAAGAAGACCACTCATGGTCCTACCGACCTTTTTCAGTTATACGAATCGGACGTGGGGTATACGTACGCTACTTGGTTGGGGCTCTTTCACGCGCGCCCTTTTAATCGGAACAGCAGTGACGCGACATTTTTCATGCCTTGAGGTTAACATACCCTCCAAAGCGTGGAAACTCTCGTTGAATTGCCAAATCGAGGGTGACTGACACGTGGATGTTACCTGGTCCCTCTTCCGAACACTGAACGCCACTGAGCGACGTGCGCTTCACATATGAGACGAAGTCATCATTATCTTATCCTCAAAAAGGAAGTAAACACTACCAATAAGGACAGAGTGCTAAACTAGTTCTATTTTGGAATTTTAAGACAATCACTTTTCCTCGAATCTTATTTTGGAAATCGAGTATCCAGATATTTTTTTGAATAGAATAGAATAGAAAAAATCTTTATTTTAAAGGACATTCAGGATGCCACTTAAAACAAGTCAAGATTACATGAAATACATACAAACAAACATTAAGGATTTAAATACATACATACGCATTCGTTCTATTGACTCTATTGACTCTACGCCTATTCGCAAAGGTGCAGTCTTCCCCAGAGAAGAACAGGCAAGAAACTCTGAGGGTGCTCTTTTTAATCGCATTACAAATTTTCTTATTTTTTAATTTTAAATAATTTTGAAATAACTCTAGAGCTGAGCAGTTCATTCCCATGGCTGCTTCTCAGTTAGGTAATCAGAAATTTTGTAATATCCCTTTTTGCAAAGTTTTTGTTTAATTACTGTCTTAAATTTGTCTAAAGGTAAATTTTTAATTCACATGGGAATTTTATCATAGAAACGTATACATTGACCCATAAAGGAGTTCGTGACCTTGTGGAGACGACTGTCTAGTACATCCAGTTTATGCTTGGTCCTAGTATTTACATTGTGCCTATCGCTGTTTTTCTTAAACAAATGTTCATTTTTCTTCACATAGAAAAGATTGTCACATATATTGGGATTCAAAAGTCAGAATATCTATTTCTTTGAATATTTGTCTAAGAGACATTCTAGGTCTCATTTGATAAATCGCGCGAACAGCCCTTTTCTGCAGAACAAAGATCTTATTGATATCCGCAGCATTACCCCACAGTAAAATGCCATATGACATTAGGCTGTGGAAGTAACTAAAATATACGGTTCTCGCGGTTTCAACGTCAGATAGTTGACGGATTTTTTAAACTTTTGATGAGGCAACCCTGTGAGCGTCAGGTCACGGGCACGTCCCAGTGTATTTATGGTATCGTAACGACTCGCAGAAACCGGCATTGCCTCTCAACAATACTTCAACTAGGAATAAATACATATTTCTGGTAACGGATACTAAAAACACCACTTTTTCTCAAGAGCGTAATATTAAATTAACCCTCCGCATACCAGGTGGGGTCTTATAAACCCCAGGCGGTGAAAAATCGATATATTTTCAAAAATTTTCGTGCGCGGAATCTGAAGCTCTCAGTAGCTGGAGTTGCGACGTTCTTACACTGGCAAGTACCATTAGTTTAGTGGTGCGTGCGTTTTTTAGGGCTCTAGATGCGTTTTTGTTTAGAATTGTTGTTATTTGAGCATATACAAAATGCAATTATGGCGAACTAAAGAACTCCTACCTCGAGATTGAAGTAAAAATTTAAAGATGTATCATCGTTGTTCAATTTTTTTAAATTTAGTCAGTTTAATTACAAAATCTGGTAATTGTCAATTCTTAGGGTGATTTAAAGTCTAAATTAGTAGTCAGAAGATGGCATTTTCGCTACCCTTTTTCAACAAACCATTTAATCTATTTAATTTTTTTTTATATAGTGCTACTCAGGTTATGTTCAATTTCAAAAATATGCAATAATAATTCAGTACCCCTATTCCTATCTGATTACAGCGACCATTTTGTTAGGGTATGTCAGACCCCACCTTGTATGGCATGTTACAAATTTTTACCTGGTATGCCGAGGGTTAAAAGAAGGGATCGCATTTACTCTGAATCTACCTCTAAACAAGGTATTGTATAAAATCCCACGTGCAGTTTACGGAAATTGTATCGCTCCATAGACACTGTCTCAAATTACGTCGCACACATTGAGTCTTGATCTAAATGTGTCCCAAGATGGGTCAACCAAAGAATGTTAGTGGTCACTTATTAATTTTGATCTAATTTAGTCAAATAATATGCTATGACAACTTGAAGCGAAGTTGACGCTGTTTTGTTCAGAATAGAGCCAATTTATATCGCGTGTAGAGTAGAGATGGATAATCTTAACTTCTCAACACAACTACTCTATCGCAAGAATGAGTTATAAGTAAAATGTCTCAGCTAATGCTGTGGTCCTGTAAAAAAATTGACTGCAAATCAGCCTAGGGAAAAAAACTTATTTAATCGTATAATTGAAAATGCCGTTTGTTGTTAGGTAGGCGCCAAAATAATACTTAATGCTTTTAAAGATAAATTAACATTGAACTCTAAGCTTTTCATGAACCCAAGTTCCACAAAGTATCGGTGTTTTGAGAAATAAAACATTACTTTGCCAAAACAATAATAAATGGCTTGCCAGAATAATCCACTCGAATGCAGGCCAATATTTCTTGGAGTTGAAACTCGGCATTGTGTCGGTGTACTACCGCATTGCGTTGTGTAAAAATGTGGGTAGCTTTTATAGCTTTTAGCTGATTTAATGCTGCTCTTTGCACTGACTAAGCTAGAGAGAGTGGCGATTTTATTTTCGGATTGACAGCTTTCGAATCATTGTCCTTTCGGTAGCCATATAGAAAGCAAAGGTTTGTACCTGACATCTGGAGTCATTGATATGTGGAATCCAAAAGCAGAGATGCCAATGGAACCTCCAGATGAACAGCATGGGTTGTGGAAGTGAGTATTCACAATTAAAATAGCTTACTTACAAATATTTTGTTCCCTTCCATCTTAAAACGCTGGTATTCTTACCTGAAACAATAAAATAATAAGGTTAGACAAGACCAATGAAAAAATAAAATAACAACGTGTCGCTAGACCTAATTTAACAGGCGTCGATATAATTGCTTACCTTGACGATTCTTTTTACAGGATATCAGAACATTTATTTTTTTCTTTTATCCGAAGTGTTAATTAAAAAGATGCCGTTGAACCGAATTTATTGGAAGATCGAATGATATGTAATTACCAAGCCCATAAACCAACTGTGGCGAAACCTTTTGGCTTTTTATATGTGTGATAATGATATTGACCTTTGCTTGGTGATGCTGATGGCTTTTATTTATTCATGGGACATAATGTTATGTGTCTTAGCAACTAGTATTTATGAGACGAGTTATGGTATTTTAGCATACAGTTGATGCTCTTTAGGTGAGGTTTTCCACACATGGTCGTTAAAAAGAAACTTGAATTACTTTTATTCATACACTGACAACGCTGGTACTACCTATTCCACATTCAAGGTCTGCGCCTGATGATTTTGCACACTCGAATGCCCAGAGCTTCTCCATCTCAACTATTTGTCAAAGATTCTAGGATTTAAGGCGATTAGAGTCGTCAATGACCTTGACGTTTGAGCCCTCTGCCCCGCGCGCCACAACCCGCACCCCGCAAGAAAACACCGGTCAAAGAATACACAGGCGTAGAATGTACAGAAGCGCACTCCATACATTACTGCCTATCACTTGAGTTTGTATTGATGAATCTAACTAGGTACTTCTAATAACAAAAGATGTCGGTGTATGTAAGTAATTATACTTAATCTAAGTTGAATTATTTTGATTGCCGCAATCGACGTAATGCTATTATTCGACAATTCTGGCATTCTCACCGGTCGCATATATACAGGGTGGAATTTTTTAACGTCTCCTGGAGGGAAAGTACTCTAAATAAATATAATAAATATATATAAATCTTAATAAATATATATTTGTGATATATTTTTAGTGCATAAATAGTCAACTTATTTATAATTATTATTTAATTAATATTTGCGCCTTTCCCGCATTTCAATCTATAACTCCTATACCATAAGGTTGCCTGGAAGAAATTGCTGTTAAGCAATAAGGCCGCCTATTTGTATACATTATTTCAAATTCGCTGTATAAACATATTCTGTAATCCTATGTGTGCAATAAAGAATATTGTATTGTATTGTGTATTGTAAATACTATAGATAGAAAATTTTACTCAAAGGAAATATTCCTTTATTTTTAATAACAGAGCGGGACCCAAGGAGAATAAAGTTCATTTCCGTGGGACTTACCTCCGCCATACGAACTACTGGTTTGTACTTATTCGGCATATTTTCCTGAACACAAAAAGTGCGGTAGTCACTTTCTAAGAGTATGGAGGGGGTAGCTATGACGTGACGTATTTTATTTACGCTATATTTAGATAACTACTGGACAGATTTACTTAAATAGGGTCTCAAATGAAAGATAATTTAATGATTATTGTTTTATTCTAAAGATTCATTAGTGTAAACCTAGTAACAAAATAAATATTTTCAAAAAACGACATTATGTAAAATAAAACTTTTTTTACTGTGTGAAAAGAACAGAAACCGTTAGGATTACGGTAATTTAGCTCATTATAAAAAAATAGCTACACTTATCAGCATTCTAATGAACCTAAAAACGTTTAAGTCGAGCTATAAACAACGGAACTGCAGTCGTCTAAGTGAGCGTGGGTAGCGCCGAACTGACTACGGTACTTAGATTTTAGTACGAATAATCTTGAAAATACGGTGACAAAACGGGTAGAATCACAGCAAAATGAAAAAGTATTATGAACAGGCATCATTTTTTTTAACAGGCATCATTTTTTTTGTCAAAAAATTTTCTTCATTTTGTTACGAACTATTTTCAAAAATTCTCGTAACAAAAATAACGCTTCGTATCGTATCGAAATGAAACTCTTCATACTTGCACGTACTTGCGTTATATTTAAAACAAATGACTCAATGGTACTGGTCTGTACTGATGGACATGAGAGTGTAAACGTACGCACTCGGGGCAGAAGTAGGTCGCTGACGTGCGAGAGTGGACAGCCGCCATTATATTTTTTTACATCGGCAACACTGAGATTCATTCCGAGGAATCCCTGCACCGTGCTGCGCCGTGAATTTTGGCACTTGTCGCTTCATTCATTTGAAATCATTTGGTCAGGCCTATGACACTGTTAGTACCAATAGCTGCGAAATGGCGCTGCTATCGCCTTTAATTCGCCATCTTGTGACGTCATGCTGTATGTCAAGATAACCTCAAACTGTCATGATGGCGTCTTGTCACTGAGTTAAGTGCACGCTAGGGTTACCAACTTTTTTTCATGAAATAAAGTATATTAAGGTGGGAGAAGGTAAAAAAAAAGGTATTAGATAAAATAAAACAGCATTCGTTATTGTTTTACTTAAATACATGTTTTTTTGAATTTTTTGCATATTTTATTAACTTGTTGTCTTTTTAAAACTTTTATCTGCCTCGATATAGTCAAAATTATAATTGAACATATTAAGAGTTAATTTTTAATTAAATTTAACATGGCTATGTTTCTGTCGTCTCTCCATTTAGTTTTAATGACTGAAAAAACTCTTTCGGAGAAAGCTGAAGTAGCAGAGACAGAATATAGGAATGAGATATTTTTTTTTTATTTACAAATTCTTGGTCAGTGTTTGTGTTTGACAATGATAACAAATGGCACCAATTTTGGTCGCTTCTCATTTCTATAAAATATTTTTCTTATAAAACTTTTTCAATTAATTTGAAGTTAATTAATTATGAATATAATGCATTCATATCAATAGTAAGTCTATGCAAATTTTTCAGTTGGGTCAAATGTGACCAAAGATTTTAATGACAAACAGCTTCTTAAACACAGCCAGTTGGTGTCTTTAAATCAAACCATTTGTGTAAAAAGCAGATATTTGTTCTCGGGTCATGGGTGTTTGTCTTTGTGTGTATTCCAAGGGACCCACGACACAAGAGAAAACCTTAGTGTGGGCCTTTGAGTGTGTAGCGTAGCGTTTATTTTGACTAAACCCAATTCGATGAAGCAGGCAAGAGAATTCGATTTTCTTACCCATGTCTCTTCACTGAATACGGAATTGCTCTGGGCGAACCACTGAGTAAAGTAGGGAAGTCCATAAAATCTGTTACGCATTATTCTTAATTGGACACACTGTACCTATTATTTAAATTTTCAAATTCAAAACTTTCCACCACAAAGAGCAGAGAGAGTAATGTGTAACCGTGTAACGACACTGGGGTTACCAAAAAAGATAACAATTCAATAATTATAGGAGTCTTTCAAGTTTTCTGACAGCCCCCGCCAAAAGGGTCAGACGTTGATAGCTATCAAATTTTTTCAATGATTATAGTAATTGAAAAAAATTTTTTATTCTTTTACTTTTCCATTGATTATCATTGAACCATTTTGAAAACATGAGAGTGTCCAAAATTGTCACCTGGGTGTAACTCAAAAAAGTTCTTATCCACATTTTTTTCACAAAATGGCTGATTACCATTTATTATAAAGTAAAGTGTTCTGCGCTACATGATATTGACGGAATTGTGGCAACACATATGGGTCTATATTTGAGAATCTATCTATTCACTTTTATTTACTAGTTCTGGAAATTGGTTAAGCCTTTAGCGAAGTACCCTTTGAGTATTTAACCAGACCATAACCTTACCTCTCGTGAACTGACTAGATATCTTACCACTGCAATACATATTTATTCCTAGTGCAGGGTGAGTCGGCTGACAGTCTGTCCCATGAAGAAACCCAATAGGCATATTTATTACCCACTGTACTTTAAAACTGTACCTACTGCTTTTAAATGAATAAAATGTTACTTATTACTACCTAGCAGCATGTCAGAGATTTATTTTCATTAATGTTCTGGTTTATTTAGTTATATCTAGATAATACCACAAACAACATAACAAAATATTCCCTGCGATTGGATATGTATCTATTATCTTATTTTATTATTTAATGAAACTATGTATTTAACAAATCAATCAGGGTCAAAAACATTTGATTCGTGTAATGTAACTTTAACCATAGCATGTCATATTACATAATCTAGTTATCTGAAAAGGAGATGCTTAAAACAATTGCATTAGAATTTTTAACTATGTCTGTTTAATGTGCAATCATCCTCCAAGAACAGGCAAAAAGTTAAACTTAGAGTGTACCAAACTAGTAGCTGTTACGTAGCAACAACATAAAGGCAACAGTTACTCAAGAGTCTGTTTCGATTCATGTATGATTTATTAAAATGGGCCAAAGATTCAAATAAAAAAAGCTTTATTAATGCTTTTAAACTGGCAAAATTTAGGGCTCCTCATGAAGCTAAAGAACTTTTTTTATAGGAACCCATATCAAACATCAACTATTTTTTTTAGTTTTAAAAGGCGATAGCAGCGCAATTTCGCAGCTATTGGTACTAACAGTGTCATAGGCCTGACCAAATGATTTCAAATGAATGAAGCGACAAGTGCCAAAGTTCACGTCGCAGCACGGTGCAGGGATTCCTCCGAATGAATCTCAGTGTTGCCGATGTAAAAAATATAATGGCGGCTGTACACTCTCGCACGCCAGCGACCTGCCTCTGCCTCGAGTGCGTACGTTTACACTCTCATACCCATCAGTACAGACCAGTACCATTGAGTCCTTTGTTTTAAAATATAACGCAAGTACGTGCAAGTATGAAGAGTTTTATTTCGATACGATACGAAGCATTATTTTGGTTACGAGAATTTTTGAAAATAGTTCGTAACAAAATGAAGAAAATTTTTTGACAAAACAAAATGCCTGTTAATAAAAATTATGCCTGTTCATAATACTTTTTCATTTTGCTGTGATTCTACCCGTTTTGTCACCGTATTTTCAAGATTATTCGTACCAAATTTAAGTACCGTAGTCAGTTCGGCGCTACCCACACGCTCACTTAGACGACTGCAGTTCCGTTGTTTATAGCTCGACTTAAACGTTTTTAGGCCCATTAGAATACTGATAAGTGTAGCTATTTTTCTATAATGAGCTAAATTACCGTAATCCTAACGGTTTCTGTTCTTTTCACACAGTAAAAAAAGTTTAATTTTACATAATGTCGTTTTTTGAAAATATTTATTTTGTTACTAGGTTTACACTAATGAATCTTTAGAATAAAACAATGTTCATTAAATTATCTTTCATTTGAGACCCTATTCAAGTAAATCTGTCCAGTAGTTATCTAAATATAGCGTAAATAAAATACGTCCCTCCATACCCTTAGAAAGTGACTACCGCACTTTTTGTGTTCAGGAAAATATTCCGAATAAGTACATACCAGTAGTTCGTATGGCGGAGGTAAGTCCCACGAAAATCGTTATTTGAAGACTTTTTTACGAATAGGTCCCGCTCTATAAGAAACAAAACAGCATTCAAGGATTTTCGAAATTTCGCTTGCCACACCCGGGAATCGAACCGGCTTAAATTCAAAAAAATAACACTCTGTACTTTTATGGTATCGATCGATAGGGTCAATCGTAAAGATCAAATGTCTCTAACAAACATGGTAAATTAGATGAAAAGAGAACCATTAAACTACATAAAACCTAACGATGGGACCCTTAAGTAAAAGTGCTTTAACACGTCCCATCAAATTTGTAAGCTTAGATTTAATGGTCTTCCTTTCACTTAATTTACTATGTTTGTTAGGGAGATTTATCCTTACGATTGACCCTATCGATCAATACTATTAAAGTACAGGGTGCTTTTTTGGATGTTAGCTGGTTCGATTCCGGGTGTGGCAAGCGAATTTTCGAAAATTGTTCAGTGTCATGGGCTGATTCACCACCTGAGAGGATGAGATCGAATTACTTAACACCCTATACATATTATATATATTCAATCATATAGATTTAGATCCGCATAAGTACTTAATACAATTAAATTTCGTCAAACGTCTATAAGCACAAAATAATCAAATATTACAACTAGATTACAAACTTATAATAGTAGGTACAATTAGCGTCCACGCGCGAGCTATACCGTAACACAATAATATCGTCTGACTGCACTACTCTCTAAGCACACTAATACATAAATATACTGTGTCAACGCACACAGGCAAACAGAAAATACGCTTTATCGCTCGTAAATGTTTGGATACGAGTGACACAGCCATCCCGTCGGAATGCCAGCGGCGGACTGCCGCCCGCGCCCGCGCAGACCACCCTCTGCAACTAAACGTTCGGATTTCCGTTTTTCGTAACTTTTGAATGAAAATATTGTTCGATTTAAAAAATTTAAACGTTATGTTTCAAGAAAAAGGGATTCTTAATTAATTAGTATAAGAATATTTCCATATATCATAGCCGTTTAGGAGCAGTAAGGAATTTAAGTCAAAAATCGATGTCTCGTGGTATTTTTTTTAAAATACAATACAAAGACGTAAAAAAAAAAAACTGACGTTCCACATGTAGTCCTTGAACAGATGTTTCACATATTTATTTTTCAACTTTCCCTGGCCAGTCATAAATGAGAAGTAAGCATTACAAAATGCTCAATATTCGGAAATTGAGGGATCTAATCGCCTTAAATTCAAATTGTTCGATGAATATATTCGATGGCAGCAACTCGAGGGCAGAATGGCCAGTGACGGTTGTGGATGCAGTCTTACTACGAAAGAGAATGCATATAACAGTGTTAGATGTATTAAAATAATTTTCTAGAATCTACTGAATAAATAAAAAGGTAATGGTGACTGTTAAACATAAATGAAGGCTTTAGTAACGTCAAAATTCAGATAAAAAAAATAGTTAAAATAACTAAGTACTTATAAAGAGACTTAAGAAAGACATACGGGTTTGGCAGCTTTTTGCTTCTGGGCAATGGCTTCCTCGAAAGAACAAAGTATTAAAAACATCGTAGGTAATATTTTACTACGATTTTATTACACTTTTAAAATAAACGCAATATAGATAATAAAATATAGTAGCGATACTGTCGTCACGAAGAGCACTTAAAACTGAAACCTTTAAAACACGACAAAGACAACAAGTTCAACATTAAACCTTATCTGTGGAATGCGTGTGACTATAATCTGTGCAGGGTTACTCATATGACGGTATAGGGTTGCTCGTGGACCAAAGCCGGTCATTTGGACAATATTATTTGATATTTCTTTCTTTTTAATTCTATTTACTACCTTCCCATTTAACACCATAATATCTCAATTTAGCATGTTTGTTGCGATTCCAACATAAAAACCACACGAAATAGGACATACTGTCCATGTTTGTTACAAAACTGCTAAAGTATAAATAGTCTGTAAATAATAAATCACTGCTTTTGATAGCATACACGGACCCATAATGTTAGCACGACATAAAGGAAAACTTTGAATGTATGGCGTGCCTTTATGCTAGGCATAAAAATCAACTCATTTTAGAATGTTTACAAGTCAAAACGAAACTAAACTTCAATTTGCAATGTGAGGTGAAAATCCTGTTTCTGTGCCAAAAGCCATTGACTCTGCCAACCCTGACTTCGCCAAGTCATTACCGCGTCCTAGCCATCAAACTTGTCCTTCAAGATAACAATATTTACTTCGACTAGCCGTGGACCTAGTGTAACTAGTAGTTTGGTTACGTCACGGCATTCCTCGTCTCCAATAGCCTGTAATAGCCTAGGTACTGCTTATGATGATATGTGATTAGGATTAACATACTTATACTTATGGATAATAAATAAAGTCATCTACGTACTAGGCCTCTGTCACTTCATGCAAATTGATCAACATTGTTCCGTTGCTTTTCTAACGCGTCAATTTGAGCGAGCTCATGCGAGATACATCGCTTGTCCTAAGCTTGAAAGGTATGGAATGCGGTATTACGAAACAAGGGCAACCTTCATGGTCAATATTTTGAGTATGATGTGCTTTCACATGCAGTTTAGCGAGCGATATCAAAGCGATAAATACCTATGATATATTAATTTGTTTGTAAAATGATTTCCTTTACGATTGACATCTTATAAAGTCTATCAAGTCCAGCTGAGATTTTATACCTTTTCTCACCCGAGTGTCTTGAAATTTGGGACGGACTTAGACAGAGTCGATTGAGTTTTAGTAGTTCGAGCCTCTGAAGTTTCAAGCTTATTTAAAACTTTTGCTCATCAGTGGAAATTGAATATCATGGTTAGTGACCAAGACATTTTCACTTAGAGAGCACATAATTAGATTATATCAATGCGCTTAATGTTTTGTCATTTTTGGTCTAGCCGGTTTTGACTAGTGCCAGTGACGCTGCCTCTTGATCGGCGGGTCCTGGGTTCGATTCCTAGTCGGGGCAAATATTTGTGTAAAAAGCAGATGTTTGTTCTCGGATCATGGGTGTTCGTGTCTGTCTTTATGTGTGTTCCAGGGGACCCACGACACAAGAAAAAACCTTAGTATGAGCCTTTGAGTGTGTAACGTTTATATTTATTTAAAAATATTCATCCACGTAACACCGCCATTGACTAGGTCAGCTTGTTTTATGAATCAAGTACCCTCCCTCTCTGAATCACCGTGTGTCGCATTGGGAGCAGATAATGAACTCATGGAAGCAGGCCAGAGCTCGTCGCGAGGCCTTGACCCGTTCGCCCGCATCATGCGCGTGCGCATCGCATAGTTGTGCCACTAAGCAGACTGTAGGCAGGATTGTGGAAAGCAGTAGGTTACGGAGCAAAGAAGTAAAAGTGTGAAACTATCGACTTTTATAGTGAGAACTTTAATAAAATAAAATATCGTGGCTAGCTAAATCTCTTTAGTGATGTCTGAGGTAGGTGACCTGTCACCAGTTTACGTCATAAACAGGATGACCTCGGTTGCACGGCCTTGTTTTCTTGGGTCATGGTGAGAACATAGTACCTATTTTACATAAAGCACAATAATAATATTAAGTAAAGGCTCGTATTGGTAGCAATTTGATTTAAAAGGAGTACGCCTCAGAGTTTGGCGGTAGACGGAAGTCCATTCTTTTATGAATGGACTTAGTCGTCTTTGTGTTCTAATATTTTCTTACTACACATTTATCTATTATTTAATGTCTGTTAGATTTTGAATAAAACTATTATAATTTTGACCTTTGAAATTATGTATTTACAAAAGGCCATTCCGAAGAACGGTCGATCGTTGATAGAAGATTGTCAGTGCAGAAAATTGTCAAGATCCGATTATTGTAATAGACAATTGTGCCAAACGATGCCCCAAACGATAGTCCGTCCGAATCTCAAGTAATTTTCCTTAGGTTCCGAATTTAGGTCCTTTTCTGCTGCCTTTTTGCCACCTACCTACTTTACTTACCGATTGGTTGTGATTATATGTACGGTGCAACTGCAGCGTAACACATTTCTCAATCTCGGTAACGCCACACATGTGGGAATTACGTCAAGAAATTATGAAATCTCGCAAATGATGCCACCTTTCAGTTAATCTTCGAAAATTGGCAACCGATGCGCATTTAGCCAAATTATTGTTTTTAAATAAATTGCTATAAGAGTTCACAAAGGTGAGTAACTATTTGCAGAATGTTTGCAAAAAACCCAGAGCTGACGAATTTATTGCACAAGCTTTTGACAAAAAGTTCCTCTTGGGACTTGACATTGGAGTTTTTTACGTCCAAAAACGGATTTCCATATCCGCTGTGACCCGAAAAACTCGTTTATTTTATTTTACGACTTATTAAATAAAATGAGAAGACGTGGTATTAATTTACAGCAGTTATTCAAGTAGCAGTATTAGATAAGACAGCTGTTTCTAAAATTATCTTTTAGGTAGGGTCGAATAAAGTCGAGGACTCATAGTGCAATGAAAATCTAAAGGGTTGTTAAATTTCGTAACCTTTTTTGTGAGGTTAATGATTTTTTTATGATTATGTACATATTACTAGTTAAAGAAAAAGAGTCCTTATAGGAATTTAAGCAATATCTGATAGTGATGCATACAATGTAGATGATAGAAGAAAACAAGATACAATCGCTTAACAAACGAACTATATTAAGAGACAGATTTAGCTACACGATACATTGTTAAGGGGGCTATCCTGTAGGCCATGAAATCCGGGTCGAGGAATCAGGACAAGGAGACAGGAATTATCCTATCAAGTAGAAGAGGACGTACCCACTCCACGAGAGCAGTTAAAAGGATGCATTGACTTGTTAACTGCATTTGAGGTCGAGGGACTATTACTGTGACGTTTGGTTGCTGATTTTATAAGTTTTGAATTTACATTCAACTATATTGTGATACCTATTCTGGGGGCAAATGATTAAAATACGTAGCTCTTCTTCAGGTATTATAATATAAATCAATCAGGTACCACATTTTTGTTACACTTACTTTTATTCTCACACTTACACGGTTAACATTATTCAACAATGCTTAGTAAAGTGCTATTTGCACGCCTACGAACGTATACAACAACTTATTCCGCGAGCTCACTACCATGAATCCACAATAATGAATGGCCTAAGACCAGATCTTCAATCATTTCGAATGTTGACATCGAATACCCTTTCAAACCTTTTAAATTGATATTCGAATTATCTTCTTCGAAATGACCGAATAAAAGAAGTTGCGTTATGCCCGATCCTCCATGAAGGTCTGCATACCACAATATGCAGTAAACCTTACTAATTGAACATCTTTGAATCTGGATTTGAATAAGTTTGTGACCTTTTCTTTCCAGAGTCTAACACTATCAAGAATTGGATCATTAGATAAGGTAATTAAAATCAGTGGTCGAATAAAACGAGACCATTTCGTGATGTCGTTTGAATTTTAACCTTTTAGTTGCCACTAAATTAAAGCCACTTGTGCTTGTACAAAGATCTTATTACCGCGTCTTTTGTAGTAGTATCTCTTTGACCTAGAGTTAAATACACATCTTAAAATATCCTTATACAACGCCCACTAAGACATGCATGTCCCAAATTATCACTCCTTATCTCCGAGGTCAGCCTTGAGGTTCCGACAACGACATATTTACCAGTTTAGGGCTGGCAACAATTTTTGGCTCGACTCCGACCATTTTTAACTCTGTCTTTCCGTCTACGGAGCAGTTGGTTGTCATTTTTATTACGATACCTAGTTTTAATCATTTCTTCTATTCTATGAGCGTAATTACTACTTGAGTAATTACGTATTATTTCTACTTGAGTATTGTTCCACCTTGTAGGTGATTTGTTTCGTTTTAAAAACTCTATGAAAATTAAATTGTTCTCAATTTCGCCACCTGAACAGATAAAATGGCCTCCACTGTCATTCAGGCGCCATTGATAGTAGACGCCCCGGGCGGTTGTAATCAAGTGTATGAGGCTTTGATAGTTCTAAATTTTGCCACCTTTTTTTAAAATTATAAGATGGGTTAACTCTTGACCTCAATCTTGACCATAAGGTCAAAGATGAGGTCGACGATGGAGCGAGTTAACCCAGAAAATGCCTATAAAGGCACTGGTACTCCCACGCACCGACGGAACACAGCAAGCTGTTTGGCGTCGGACTTCGGTAGGAGGGTGGTCGCGAACCAGACGGCCCTTTACAGAGCCTACCACACCGCATGAGACCATAGGACGATACCTCAGATTCAGAAAAAAATTAAGTGTCGTTGCCTGGGATGGATTACTAGGAGGCAGGTCTTATTTGTGTTTCCTTAGTCGCCTCTTACGACACCCACGGAAAGAGATGGGGTGGTGTTATTCTCAACCGATCACCACACGGTTAAAATAGAACGGATAAAATAGTCACTAGTGTCATTCAATTGCTACTGACTAGTGGAATGGATACCCAGGGTAGCTGACCGCATAGGTGTATAAGTTTTAATACTTGCAATTCTTAAAACAGTGCAAAGGGTTCAGCGACGTTTGTTCTGTGATTTAAACATAATAAAGAACGCAGCAAGTTATCTTATCACGGAGCACTATTCAATTTAGGCAAGTTGAGTCAAATGCAATTACTAAGTTGCTTAGTTACTAAGTTTTTATTTTTATTTATTTATTTTTTAATCATTAATATTTGCACCACCCGCTTCTGTTTTACCTTCTTATTATTTCTCCTCTACCCCAAGGTTGCCTGGAAGAGATTGCTTTTTAGCAATAAGGCCGCCCTTCTGTACACTTTCTTATTTTTGTTTGTTTTTGTCAGTTTATATTTATGTGTGTGCAAATAAAGATTTAAATAATAATAATAATAATAATTAAATATGCACCAGTTATTATTTGAATTTGTTCTGCTATAAATAGGACGGGCAACACCCCTACGGCAGTTACATAACCTGGCTATAAATGTGGTTACAATATTTCTGCGCTTTTCATGTTACGACGCGACTTCCTAATTTGGCAGGGTAGCGTCTTCATGTCTTCCGTGTCCACGCGAGGCCGCCGTAAAATCTTATCGAAAGCGACCTTTTGGACAAAAAAAACAAATGCAGCTGTTATCTGACCTTCATATACCCGACTGGTGCGATTTAGCCCCATTTTCGGCGTCTAGCTGATAGCATCACTGAACTACTGATTTGATAACCGCAATTTGAGACTGTTATGTCATATTCACACAACCATACAGATTGTAAGGGACAGCTTGGCAAAAATTGAATCCCTGAATTCAGGCCATCATTCTGAATCATTTCCCTGTGGAATTTCCTTCATTAACATGTTTTTCAGCTTCTTCATTTGCCTAGCACAGGGCTTTAAAAAAGATATATTATATCATATTGAAAATTAGAGTTTTGAAAAAAATAAATCCAAAAACTGGTAGATAATCAAATGCAGCTCGTCCGAATAGTCATAAAAATGGCCAAGTTATAAGCTTCTCTTTTTGTTTTCTTGTCGATATTTTTAAACCAAACCGAAATAGCAAGTAACGCACGTGACAATATCAACGACATTTTGATCGACCTCAGTTAGGTCATCATCATCATCCATTGTTCTAGTATATAGACATCATAATTTTGGTCATCATATGAACGTTCTGCCTTACTCTCTGATTCATCAACGCCCAGCCCAAACTCATGAGTTTAGAAAGCTGAAATCAGAAACGAGTCCCAGCACAATTAAGGGAGTTAGTGTTGTAACCCTCTATCCTCCATCCGTGAAGAAGGTTCCCGTTTTTCCCTAAAGGGCACGCTTTTGAAGATATAGGGGTTGGAAGTTAAGTTCTCTAGAAATTCCTAAAATAGTTAAGAGTATTCGAGAGCGAGCATTCCAGAAAATCCTGGGGACATCCCAGATCATTGTGGGTCATACCAGATCCAGATCATTGTGGACTTATCTTGTGGGATAAATCCGTCTTTGTACCTTTATGTTTTTTAATCAGTGTCTATTTTGTAATTTTGTTGTAAAATAAAGGATTTACATACTATATACGAGAACATGAAATCCAAGCGAACGAGGTCGCGGTCACTCAGCTAGTAGCAGTATAAAATATATTTCTTTTTTCTTTCGAGACCATTAGATGCCTATAAAGGTTTTTAAAACCTCCCGTACTTTGCAAAACAAACAAGGAAATTGAACTCCCTCGGAATCCTTTCCCAAACAGTAAATCAATCAGGAATTAATTGGCGCAGTGCAATCACCCCGTACCGTTTACGGGTGACGTTAAACCATAAACCTTTAATAGGTAAAGGTCGAATACCTTGTCTTATGTAACTTGACCTCTGGCCTTAAGTTCATTTAATTAATATTTATGTAAGCAACGATGAGCGTTTCTCACGTGAGCCCTGTTTTAATGGGCGTGACAGTGACAGGTGACATGAGGCATTTTATTTTTTAATAATTATGGAAATCAGTGATTGCTCCGTTGGTAACTAGCCTGACTTGTGTTTTTGAAGGGAGGCCCGTTCCCCTCGATGGGGACGTATTTAGGCTGCTAAAAGAAATGGTAATATCGAGAAACGTTAACTAATTTGTAACTTTACAGCGACTTTATTTGAACTCTTTACAGGGTTATTAGTTTCTACGTATCAAGGATACAGCAATCATTTCACGAAGGTCAGATGGCAATCGCTCCATTATATGTAGTTTACTGAGATACCAAATTCTGGACCATGGTTAAGCGTTACCCGAATCTGAAGCTATTGATTGGTAACAGATTAATATGATCTCACCTTAGCATCAATAAAAAAATATATCAAAAGTCACAGAGAATTGTTGCAAAAAAGCAAAATCTTCTGAAAGTATGACCATTAAAGTATTGCAATTTCATGTTATGTATTAATGATTGTATAACACTACAACTGAGCATTTTGTTCCCCACATCCTGGAACGTCCCGACAAGACCCTAGCCAAATATGGCAACCCTAAGCATTTTTTTTAAATCTAATAACCCTCAAAATATATATCAAACGTGGCGTCAGTGATCCATATTATGCTCTATCTACTCCGTTTTGTATGGTATGAATAGATGGTTCCAAATGAGAATAAACATGATTTTTTTTAAATAAGGTTGAGCATTGACCAATTTGATATCTACAGGGCTTTAGGTATCTCTCTTTCAACCTCACGGGTGGTTAATCATTCCATGAAACTGAATAACTTCCCAAGGAACATAGGTCAAAATGTGAAAAAAAAATTGGATCTCCCATACAAAATATGCTGATAAAGTTTGTATGGGAACTCAAAATATTTTTTTCGTATTTTGACCTAGGTTCCTTGGGAAATTTGTTCAGTTTCATGGACTGATTAACCACCCGAAAGAGAGATACCTAAAGCCCTGTATACATATTCCTTTTGACCATGAGCTTTTACCCAACCCGGAAATACAGCAATATCTTACACTCTAGATAAGAGATAATTGCGTTCATTGTGTACAATGGTCTGAACTTTAAGAGAAACAAATTTATTACCACTAATGATAGGCTGAGGATTGAAACCAGCAATTTTTTGGTTAAATTAAATTGGTATGAAAAACTGTAATTAAAATTTTTGATGAAATATTGTACAATGGATCTTAATGCTGCGTGTAAGTGATCTCAAATGTTTGGTTAAAAATAACTGAGAAATCATAAAATCAGAAACTCGACCATGCAGAAGAATTACAATTTAAACGTAAGGAAATAAGATTATTTCCTAATAAGAGATGTTAGGCTAAAGTGGAACTCGTAAAGACATTGTATTTGATAAAATCTGATATATGAGCAGAAGTAGCCAAAGTAGCCAAGAAGTAGACACCTTAGTTTGTTTTCAATCTGAGGTGGCGTCCTATGGTCTCAGGCTCTGTAAAGGGCCGTGTGGTTTGCGACCACCCTCCTACCGAAATCCGACGCCAAACAGCTGTGTTCCGTCGGTGCGTGTGAGTACCAGTGCATTAATTGGCATTTTCTGAGTTAACTCGCTCCATCGTCGACCTCATCTATCATGTGTTGAAAACCTATTTTGCATCAATTTTAGGTCTAAAGAACCCTTAACATAAGAGTACCGGTACACTACAACAAACAAATAAAATCATTCCCTACAGCCGAACAAAAGAGTATGATATTGATCTAGTTGCATGTCCCGATGAATAGAAATGGCAATTGCAAGTGCAACTAACGACTAGCCAACCTTGTGTTATCAGAGCAATGCCCTTGGTCCACTTACTGTATCTCAGGCATATCTTGTTTAGCGTTGATAAACGTTCCACTTTGTTATGCTACTTAGTTCTAGGTGTATCTTTTACTGTGAAAAGCTTTGTGAAAAGTTATCTTTGATTTTGTTAACAAAAGAAGAAATCCCACTTTTCGTTATTGAAGAGTCTCAAAAAGTAACACGGTTAAGCTATGTAATAGAACGGATTTTGCAATAAACTATGTGAAAACCAAACATAAATCTGAACAAAGACAAAAATATCGCTGATAATTGTCAATGGTACTCGTATGATCTTAGACCTGGTAAGATGACAAATAGAGCCACTGAAAGAATACAATATGTGGGGTGTCTGGGGTCATAAGATCTTAGTATTCCAAAATCGTCATCGCCACCTGCTAGCGGTGCATCCTGCTAATCAACGCTCGAGGCTCTGACTTGAATGGTTTCTTTACTTGATATCGGCAACTTCGCCATTACATATTTTAATTCTGATTAAAATACTCAGATATTGCCAAAATCACAATTGTGGACGCCATTTTTCAAAGAAGTAATTGATTGAATATATTTATTTTTTTAATTTTATCTATTTCTTCTTCTTCTTCTTCCTAGCGCTTAGTCCCGTTTATAATTCGGGTACGCTTGAACATTATCCAGGATTTTGGCAGGTCAGTAGTAAATTTAATATTTATTTCCAAGAAAAAACAAAGTACGTAATGTGTATTTCATATTTGACATTTCTTTGGAATATTTTGATTTTAGAAAGATACGTGGGTAAACCACTAAAACCTTCGATATTAAAAATTGATTCTTGTATCGACTTTGAGTATTCATTTAAATATAACAAAGGTATATTTTTATCTGTCCACCAGATAGTAATGTCAAAAAAAAAACCGCAAATAAGAGTTTATCTTGAAACCAATCATTTGGACGTGGTTCGATTTGCATTCATGGACCATTAGTTTTTAGGGTTAGATAAGATTAAGGATGTAGAGCAGTCTTTCCCAACGTGGGCGATAACGCCCCCTTGTGGGCGCTGCAGGCCTAAAGGGGGGCGGTAAGAGACCCAGAAAAAAAAGGGGGCGTTGTGTAGGGCTTTGGGGTCGATTTATAATTTCATCTACCTAGCTAGGAAGACTCTTAGACACCGACTGAGCTCTCGACTCTCGACTACATCTTGTGAACATCAACTAATATTAATTAAGATATAGCTCAAACTCGGTTCGATATAATAGACCGCGGGCAATCATGTTTTAACAAGTTTTTGTTAAATAATCCGATTTGTACATTCTTGTATCAATCGGCTGGTTCTATAATACTTGTTCTTGCTTGTCGAGTACGATTGGGCGTCGAATGAGATAAACGAGTTTATGCACGTTTGTCTTATTCCTGTTGGTGCGTGCTGCTTATGCAATCCTATATAAACGACGTAAATTTATTTTCATTTGCGGTTTCGCGCATAATAGATAAGCAGTACTTCATTATAACACTTACGTATTTCTCAAAACAAAACAATGTCGGAAGTAAAAAAGAAGAGACACTCTCTTCTTGGCAATACTCTGCGGAATATATTAAATTTGGATTTATTGAAAATCCCACAAACCCGTCGTCGCCTTTGTGTCTTCTATGTCTAAAAACATTTTCGAACGAAGCAATGAAGCCTTCAAGACTGCAAGATCATTTGAATAAAATGCATCCAGATAAGAAAGACAAGAATGTAGCATATTTTCAAGACCTAGAGAAGAAGCATAATACTCAGCCAAGTGTATCAAAACTATTTTCGGCGGCTGCTAAGCAAGATGACGACGGACTTCGAGCTTCGTACAATATCTCTTTGTTAATTGCTCAAAAAGGCAAACCACACAACATCGGAGAAGAGTTAATTTTGCCAGCAATAAAGGAAGTAATAACTACTGTGCTTCATAAACCGGCCGCAGATATTATCCGAAAAATTCCTTTGAGTAATAATTCTGTGCAAAGACGAATTGATGAAATGGCTGAAAACATTGAAGAATCATTGTGCAATCATCTGAGGACTAGTCAATTCTCAATTCAGCTCGATGAGTCCACTTTACCAACTAATGAAGCGTTGTTGCTATCTTACGTGAGGTTTATTAAAGATGAGAAAATACGTGAAGAACTATTGTTTGCCAGAAATTTGGAGACAGATACAAAAGGCGAAACCATATTCAATACATTGGAAAAGTTTTGTGAAGAGAAAGAGATTCCTTTGAAAAATATTATATCAGTTGCTACGGATGGCGCTCCGGCTATGACAGGGCGCCATAAAGGCTTCATAGCGTACTTAAAAAATAAAATTCCAGATGTCCTTGCTATACATTGCGTTATTCATAGACAACATTTGGTTGCTAGAAACTTAAGTGAACGACTATTTCAATCACTGCAATATGTCATCAAAGCAGTCAATAAAATCCGTAGCAGCTCTTTGAATGATAGATTATTTCATCAGCTTTGTGTTACTAATGACGAAGATTTCAACCGTTTATTGCTTCATACTGAAGTTCGTTGGCTGTCAAGAGGCAATTGTCTGATTCGATTTTACAACCTGTTTGACTCTGTGATAGAGTTCTTGGAAACTAAAGATACAGAACTGCGCAACAAGCTCATAACATCAAAGAATGATATAGCTTACATGACAGACCTGTATAAATTGTTCAACGACATGAACCTCCAACTGCAAGGCGATGAACTAAATTTAATTAAAACAAAAAATGTCGTTGCTGCTTTCGCAGCCAAACTGCTTCTGCACAAAAAGAATATGGGCAGACGTGAGTTTCACAATTTTCCGAATTTATCAGTATCCTGCAGTAACGACGACTTGTTTGCCTACTGCCAACATTTGGAAAACCTCCACATTGACTTCACCGAACGATACCAGGACATTTTAAACTTGGAAATACCAGACTGGGTGTTAGATCCGTTTTCAAATGTCAACATAGCAATGTCACCTCAGCTGGAAGAAGAACTTATAGAATTGATAACAAACGAAGAAATAAAAATCAAGTTCAAAAATGGATATCAAGAATTTTGGCTTCAAAAACCGATCCTGCAATTGTACCCTGGATTGTGGTCAATTGTTCAACGATTCTTGATAGCATTCCCATCGCTGCTTACTAAAAAGAGAAATCGTTTGCGTGTTACCGAACGTGGCGACTTGCGGCTGTTTTTGAGTAAATTGGAACCTGATATCAACAAACTTATTGAACAGCATCAGATTCAACCTTCACATTAGTTTTTATATAAGAATTGATTATGTTTGTTTTATTTTCAATAAAAGATACTCTGTCCGAATACTATAAAGTTGCGTTTCAATAATCAGTTATAAGTACTTAACGGTTTTTAAGTATGTTTAAAAAGGGGGGCGTTAAAAAATAATTTATTCTTAAAGTGGGCAGTAGACAAAAAAAGGTTGGGAACCCCTGATGTAGAGTCTAAAGGAAAAATAAGTTAACATCCGTGTCTCATTGGGGTAGACAGAGTCACTTTGGGGATCCCTGCAAGAGATCAGTCTTATCCAGTTTTGTCTTAGCATCCAGAGCTTGAATTTTCATATTATTCTTTTGCAGACTTAATTAGGACTTCATGAAATATGTAATAAATCTAAGGAGTCTTTGACTACTGTTATGGGAAACGAGACTCATAATAATAATAAAAATAAAAACTACATCCGGAAGAGCTGAAAAATTAAGTGCGAATTAGTCAGTTAATTAAAAAGCTGCAATCTACGAAGTGTCAATTCTCAACGAATAATTTTACCTATATAATTACCAACAAGATTAAGTGCAAAATGCAAACTGACGCCTTGTACGCCAGACACAAAAAACAATGAAAAATTGAATTAGAATGACAAGCAAGTTCAACTACAGAACACTAAAATGTGAATTGCAACGCTTAGTGCAGTTTTTTGTCAAGCCAGACTATGAACCACTGATTCATGATAATGATAAGTCAAAGTCAAAATTGAGATTGACAAAAAACGCTACAATAGAAGGTCTCACCGCAGAGCGATTTATTTTTATCCGTTCTAGGCAGTAACAATTTAAAATAAATGTTTATTTTATTGAAGTCTTTGTAAGAAGCCTTGATATAGCGGCCTGGTCTTTGTCTTCGTGGTAGGTGCTTTAGATATGTCACCGGAAAATTGTAAGAACCGTAATATTACAATTTCTCTCCTGAAATTATAATCTCCTGCGACATTATAATTTGCCCAGTAAAATTACAATCCGACGAAAATTTAAGGGCCACCTGCATGAAATTAGGAGAAGTTAGGGTAGGTTAGATTTTTTTACGTTCGGTAGGTTAGTTTTCATTAATATTATGAAAAAGTCCGTCAGTGTGAAAACATTTGAGGCAGTACCGAGATTATAATTTTTCTAAGTAATATACACACATCAACACGGTTTAGGGATATTGTACGATTTTTCATACAAAAGAGGTCTGTTTGAGAAGCTATAATAGCATACTCGAGACATATGAAGGGCTACAATTTTCAGACGAGAAAGTGCTAAAATTGAATTTTCCATTCTAGTCAATAAATGTTGTTTACTTGAAATTTGTGAAAACGTGAAATTTGTGTTTTATCCCTTCATGTACTTATCTCGAGGCCTCTTTTGTATGAAAAATCGTGCAATATCCCTAGATCGTGTTGATGTGTATATTACCTACAATGTTACGGTTTGACAATGTTACGGTGATATCTACACCGGATTGGTATTCGATGAGAGCAATTCGCATAGAGCCGAATGGTCAGTGACTATTGTGGATGCAGGTCTCACCACGGAAGAGAATGCTAGCAGGACCCGAGTTCGATTAGATTAAATGTTAACATGGACGAAAATATTAGCCACTTCAAGCAAAAAATAATAACAATGGGTTAATCAACGAGTAAACGATATTTTTCAAAAACAAGCCTTGGGAATAACGCAGTGTCTATTTATTTTCAACGCATATTTTTTAAACAAGTTACTACTAGTAGTTAGTACGACTGTTTTTATGCAAACTCCATACAATGCAACGACTGCAACACCTGCACAGGCGCAGCACCTGTGTAGAATTTATAAATACCCGCAAATACCTATTTGCTGCAGCGGTGTTGAAAAATATAAGATGTGTCAAGTATGGACCGACTGAACGTGGTATAATTTTTATATCTTACATTGTAATGAATAAATAGCGAGTAGTAAAAGGGTGCTTCAATGTATAAGGATAAATACGTATGAAATTCCCTCTAGTTAGGTAGATATTTTTTAACATGGTTTTATATGGGGTGACTCTTAGTTACTAAACGTTTCAGGGGGTAATTCTCCCCATGAATCTGAACAACTTTCCTCAAGGAACCCAACTAATATCAAATTCTACCATTTTTTTTCACCTTTTCGTAGTATGGCAATCAAATGATTGTATAAACTCAAAAAAAAGTTGTGTGCGGCCAAAGGATTAGTTTCCAGGCTTAGAACAACTTAAAAAAAAAACAAGTTGTATGCAGCGGTGCAAAATAATTTTCATATTTTGACCTAAGTTTCTAAATGGGCTGAACACTTCCTAAATTTTTGGTAACTACCTTATTACTTTATTATTTTGATCTTTACTATTAACATTATACAAAAAAGAGGAAAAGTGCATTTTCGATTTCGTTTCTGTCACGTTTTCCCAAATTTCAAGCAAAATAAAATTAAAAATTCAGGTTTCGCACTTGCTCATCTGAAAAATCTATAATACCTCCAATGTCTCGAGTAAGCTTTCATAGCTTCACAAACAGACCTTTTTTGTAAGAAAATTCGTGCAATATCCCTAGACAGTATTGTTGTGTGTATTTCTTAGCTAGTTTCGCGTTCAAATTCAGGCATCCAAAGTTCGTCACAAAGAATTAAATTGTAGTAAAAAAAATCCTACAGGAACGAAAATCTAAGCCTGACATAATCTAGTTAGTCATTTGTATTTGATTCCTTCTAGCAATTCCTTCTCAGCACTAGCTTAAAGGTTCTCGACCCAGATGCCATTATAACAAGTCGGAACAAAATAAGAAACTGGCAGCTGCTCATTCAGCCAACATAATTACTAGAAAAGCATGTTACCACTGTGAACTTTGCATATTTATTGCAAAAAGGGTCTTATTATAAGGGGCCATACATTAATTACGTCACACGAATTTCATGATTTTTTGACCCCCTCCCACTCCTTGTCACAGCTGGTCACATTTGTAAGACTCCCCCCTCCCTAGCGTGACGTCACATATCTTGCAAATTTTCAATTTTTTGTAATTTTCTAATAAAAGCAGTAGGTACTTAATAGAGTTGTTATTTTTTTTGGGAACTCAAAACTTATTGTCTCAACCAAAGTAAAACGTAATAAAAAGAGAGTGCTTGTGACTGAGGAGGTTAAGTTGGTCGTTAATAGTTAACACGTTTTGATACTCATAACACATTTTGAAATGTGACGTTACGAAACGTTTGTATCACGAAACGTCACATAAAAGTAACGTCACACTTTGTCGACCCCCTCCCCACCCCTTAACGTGTGACGTAATTTATGGATGGTCCCTAACTGCATAGGTATTCTGCAGTCGACTGTTCCAAGCATCCCACCCCCTTGTCACATAATGTCACACTTTGTCGACCCCCTCCCCACCCCTTAACGTGTGACGTAATTTATGGATGGTCCCTAACTGCATAGGTATTCTGCAGTCGACTGTTCCAAGCATATCCGTTGATATCACCTGCTAAGTGTCTACGATGCTAAGAGGAATCGAATCTACGAGTAATTATCAGTACACTATAAGTGCAGAATGAATGAAGGAAATAAAGGAAAAAGTATTTTTCTTTTATTAAATATGGGTCCTTAGGTAAAGCTTACGTTACATTTTTTTAAAATATTCTTCACATTTCTTATGTCTTACCGGCAGAGGCCCCTATTTTAGGCATGAGAATGGGCTTTTTTATAATTCGGAAACGGCACGGCAAAATTGTATTACCATTGCCTTCTATTTACTAGTGATAAATAGAAACTGGGAACATAGGAGGCAACGGTAATACAAATTCTGCCGTGCCGTGCCGTGCCGTTCGAATTATAAAAAGGCACAATGCCTGTGTCAGGGGCGGGTGAGTCATGAATAATGGTGATAGTCAGCAGATTTATAACTAGAAAATTAATGTTTAGCATACAGATAGAAAACATTTTGAATTAACACCATACGTTCCTTGAAAGTACCAGGGTTGGTAAAATTCCGCATCCATGGATATAGTCACGGGCTAAAACTTAGATTTTAACATGCTTCTATCGTAACTCATTTTGACGAAGTCATTAAAAAGTTTGTAACTTAATTGAGTTAAAAGTTAAGCCAATTATGAGAAAGCAAAGATCTGATTATAGCAAAACGGTTAAATAACAGAGTTGAAGTTTCGTCTTGAAAAGCTTAACTGATTTATGAATTATTAAATTAAATTTATAAATGAAATGAGAATCAAGAAAGGAAGATTGTTTTACCATAATCAGTCAACCAGTTGGCTAAATGATTAACCAGAGACTAGTAACCCACTCTGGCTTGGCGCAGAAGGATATACTTAAGGGACAGCTTAGAAAATGTTTAAATGGTGGAATCTATCCATAACTATTTAGGAGTTTTAGTTATTTAACATTGGCGCTACGCAAAATACAGAAGGCAGCGCATCAGGTTACTCAATCTTTATTACAAAACCGCTCTTATCACAACAGCACAGAGAGCAAGCGTGTGGTAACCTGAGTTGCGGCCGTCCGTACCTACCGTGAAATCGCGCCTCGCACCGTGTCTTTATCAAAATGCGATGTTTTCTGGTTTTCATGTTTTACGCTGTTACTATTGATTTTAATTACAAAATGGAGTGCATCTGAATAGACTATTAAATTTGATAGCACAAAGTATTAAAAAAACATGGAATAAATTGGATAAAATTGAAGACTTAAAGAATTGGTATCGTATACGTACCAGCATCAATATATGCAAAAAGGTATCCAAGCTACCAGTCAACCACTTAAAACTTCTTTCAGATAATTATGCTGTAAGCGCTGGACTAGGAGTGAAATAAAAACTTGTGCCAGCTGCCATCTCTTCCCAGACATACTGAAAAAGCCAGTAAGTGAGTGGGACCTGATTTTGCTGTACCAAGTGCTGATAACCTATATATCGCCACAATACTTGTATTCTATCTAATAACCCTCAAAATATATACTGAACAGATTTTGATGAAATTTGGCACAATGATAGATAGGCTAAATTTTATCCCACAGCTAGGCACTATATAACCTGTAGTATACGGGGCGGAGCCGCAGGCGGAAAGCTTTAACTATGAAATCTCAATCCTTTGCTCATATTTCCTCAATCAAACTACCCTGATTGGGGATTATTTATGTCTTCAATCGTATATCATAGCTTGTATGTGTTTGTGTGTTGTCAAAGAGCGCCTCACTCATACTCTGGTATGATCTATTGAGCATGTGACTTTATCGCTTTTAAAATTTACAACACAGCTTTAAAGTCATGTCTAAATATCCAATTAAATCTATACATATTCCGTTTCAGATATATTCGATCAACTTTTATTACAGTTAAAAGTAAGCAAGCAATAAATCTTCCCATTATAAATACTCAGGTCGTGAGTTCAAATGATACATAATTTGAAAACATATTTACGAGCAGCGATAAAACCAATATAACGAGAATAAAGAGAAATTCCAACAAGAATGATGAATTTATATACTATATACAATGCGATGTGCGTAGTAATAGAGACATTTTTATGATATATTGGAATTTTTTGCAGAACAATGTTTTTCATATTGAGAGAGGTTTATATTTGAAGCATTCGATCATAAAGATTCAAGTTATATTTATAAAAAAGTACAATTTTAGCACAAAGTATTCCATGATATACAATGCCAGTCTGAGAACTTAAACTACCTCTTGGGCGACGGGTCCTGGGTTCAGTTCCCATTTGTATAAAAATCAGATGTTTGTTCTCGGGGCGTGGATGTTCGTTCGTGTCTATCTTTGCGAGGGCCTATGAGTTGTTTCGGTTATTTTGTTTATTTCTTATTATATTAAAATTTGTGTATACGCATATTTGTTCATGTTGATACACATAATTACATTCTACATATAATACACTAGCCATGCCAGATGGATGCTCACAATAGCTTTACTTTAAAACAGAACCTAATCAAACTAAACACGATTGCAAAACAGACAACAGAACACAGTAGCCTTGATTATGAAATAGGTTGCGAGTCTCCTCCCCGGGGAGAGAAGTGGGACAGGTCAGGATAATGTCAGGTTCGAGTCACTGGGTCAACGTAGTCGTCACACCCGGGAGCAGAGGAATTTGAACCTTATCTCAATTGTGTTACGTGTTAATGGAATTTAAAGATCATATGCGTGATATAAGTGATAAAGGTGACGTTAATATTAGGTACAGACAAACTCAAGCAAAATACTCGTTTCAGTATAAGTTAGTAATTTCCGTTTCATTGACTCAATATCCCTGGTTGATATAAAAATTCATGATGCTGACAGTGATTTTAGGTGCCTGTGTAGCGAAGAAATCTTTGGGTTTGTGGGAGCGTGTTTAATATATCAAATGAAATGTCTTGGACCATAGGAAAATATATATCCATGTCTTTGACTGCATATTGAGCGAAGAAGATACTCTATAAGAATAATATTTCATGGACACTCCCTAGTTTACTAAGGCAAGCCTTGGCAATAACTTAAACCAGATAGGCTACCACAACTAAAATAGATACAAATATTGTTATTTAAAAATGATAGAAGCAGTCATCAAATTACAATACAAGAATGTGGTAATGCATACATTGAATATTTTAAAGATAATAAATATTTCAAAAAGATCATAGTAGTATAAGAAGGTATACTTAAAATATTAACACAAGGCTTATGTAAATCAGGTCAAGTTGAAGCTTATACGGAAAGTTACAAAATGTTTAGATCAGAAACGTATAGGTAAAGTAGGTACTACTCTTTAAGTAGGCGTTCAAGTTTCGAAACTTTGTACTGCTTCTGTTCTAATATCTCGACGTTTGAAGAAGAAATCGACTTTGTTCAGCATGCGTTAATAAGATGTGTTGCATAACAGGCTAAGAGATTGCTAAGGAGCTTACCAATATAATCGCTCACAATAAAGTAGGTAAGGCACTAAACTTTTGAGTCTGTTATTCTATTAGGTAGTGAAAGTGAAGATTTTATATCAATTAGTGACGATTGTGACTCTTTTTTCTGTCTCGATCTACCTCTCTTTGGAAATAAAGGCGTCATGGCATGAGTTCTGTATTAGTAGCTGCTTATGTGAAAAATGTTAGACGACATTATATTTTATAACCTTAAATTATGTATCTCGAAGTTGACTGTACCACTAAGTTGGAACATGTACTGTATGAGCCCAAACTGAGCAAAGTTACACAAGACACGGTTAACGGTATCCGAGGAATGAGGGCACAACTAGACGATAACTTTTGGTTAATAGTTTCGTCCGAATACAGCAATTACAAGGTAAAAAAAGAACCGGTACAGATTTTTGTTAAGATACTGTAAGTTGTGTTTCAAATGTAATCAATGTAAGTTTTAATTAAGAAAAAATCAAAGACAGAAATGTACTTCTACTATTCAAATCACATTTATTACAAAGTATAAATGTCCAGTTAAACCGGCACAGAGCCTCAAAACGTTAGAAATCTAACAATTGATTCATAAGTAGTCTTAGTCTCTCAAAATTCCATAAGGTCGCACTTATTCACATGATATCTTAAAATTTATCAATATGAAAAATCTCCGAGACGAGGTTCGTTAGCACTTCGTCATTGTCACGTTGAGTCACGAAACTATGTTTGCTTACTGTTTAAGCATACGTAGTATTCTAACCGCATCCTCGCGATTTTTGGTTGGCGTTTGACAATGTTGAATATGCAAATGCTTGAAAATACTTTGTTGCAATCGCAGAGGAATAACGAAGAGTAGTTTTTCGATGTATTGTTGCCATAAAATGTTGATAATTCAGGGTATACTTTTTCATTCTTTTAAGTTATTGAAAGTTATTGTTGTTGTCTACCTTAAGGATGTGTTTTAGATCCAACCTTGTTCATTAACTATATCGTATTTCAATTAACTGTCTTTTTTCAAATTTACTCTAATTTTAGGCTTTCATAACGGTAACAAAGTGTTTATTTTCACAACTCTCCTCCGAATTTCTTCGCGGTTGGAACTCCATAACAGTATCAAGTATGCTCGTTCATCTTAGGTGAGCAAGGCGGGCGGTTGCGCAAGCGCATGCCCGTGACCCAATCTCTGGGTTCTACGCGAGTTGTGCGTCTCGGTCCACTGCGGCACGTGGTCTTTAAATGTTTTAGTTTTTTGGAAAAAAAATTGTTTCTTTTATTCTGTTATTTGCACTAAAGTCACTTGATTTTTGTTGTTTCAATATTTAGACCTCGCATCGGTCTTTGCTACCAATTATAAGATTTATAAGGTACTTACTTGCACAGGTATCAGATCTGGAATTTATAAAAAACTCCCTTTCTTATAAATTCAAAACTAAATTAGCGATGACTATGTAATGTTTATTTCTGGTTTTTATCCTAAATTTTTTACAATTTCACAGCTTACACGCAGCGTTTGAACTTTTCTACTTCATGTAACGTGAAAGCGATAACGTATTTAAGTTAATTTACATTTTTTCTTTGTCCTTTCGTCAGCTAGTAACGAAGATAATATTAGTACGTCATCGACTCATCACTTGTGAAAAGGCTAGTTTCTACAATTTATAGCTAAAGTAATGTATGAGTTAGTTATGATTTATGTGAAAAGATGAGATCTGTTTTAACATGTGATTAATGGCTGCCCGCTTTACTTTTAATGATGTGCAAACAAAATTCAACAGGAAAAAATTCATGATTTGCTGAATATACTTATTATATGAAATGTTAGTTTTGGATAACCTTAAAAAATGCCTTCGTACTACAAATACCTTCATGTATGCTTTGCTTGCAGAGATAAGTTATCTACACAGGAAATTTCCAGGCGTCATTTAACTATTTCTAGCCCATTTTCTCGCAGTTCCAAATAAAGTCCTTGTACTCAAAATACAAAGTCGAAAATCAAGCACGAAACAGACGATTGCTTTATCTATTTCTCAACTTCATTTGAAATGATTAGATGACCTGATTAGTGACTATGTTTTGTTGATTGATTGATTGAATGTAAATAGGTATTTTCTCCTGCTCTATTTGCCTTGACCTTGAATCTTTGAAGTTCTTACGACCACGGTCCATTTTAGACAGTAATTCCGAATATTGTTATGTGCTCATCAATGTAACTGATAGCAAGCAAGGGCAATGAATTATAATACCCAGTTTTTATCAACTCCTAATCTATTGGTTGCGAAGTAGGCGAAAACATTAATAAAAAAAGCAAGTCTACTGTCTGTAAGTTCTATGATTTCGCATACTGGTGTAGTTTCTCGAGCTATAGCAACTCTACTATATTTTAAATTATAGCCTTGCTGCATAGGTTCTGAATGAAGTTATTTCATATTCATTGCCCAGACTTTCAAGTTCAGACTTTGTTTTATTTTTTTTATTACTTTTTTAGTTTATTGTTCAATTCTGCATGACGAGCAAGTCTGTGGCTTCTGCAGTATCATTACACACATCGGTGCTTCTTTATATGTGCTAGACGTTGGAAACTGTTTTACTTTGTTTGAACAAATTTGTTTAAAGTTAGTCTTGGTTTAGTCTTTATTCAGCTAATCCTTAGTTATTGTAGATGGTTGCTCTGTATTTGTATGAACAAAGGCTTTATTGTCAATGTTGTCATCGTAACAATCTGCATCTTCATAATCATAATCGTCAAAAACTACATCGAAAATAGAAACTACGCCACAGGTAAACCCGCATGTATCCATTAGCTTGTGTGCGATTAGTTATGCGTTTGTGTGAGTATATCAGTGTTTGTAGATACAGCGTCCGTTGCCCTCTACGTACTCGATGACATTGACGGAACACAAATAAGTGATAACCACACACGTATAACTGAATAGGTAGATACATAATCAGTTGATATGCGTAATACATTTACATGAAAGTTGTCTATGGAACTTGAAGTTTCTCACGCAACATGAGTTGTTAGAGCGATTGAAGTGCTGGTTTGCGAACTGTAAGGTTTAATTGAAGTTGGAACACTTTGGAGTATTTATTATTTTAAAAAAAATAGCTAAATACTTTTCTTAAATGATTGGACTCTTGTCAAAAACTGTGTCTACCAAGAATTTTTTAACAGGCACGAGGAATTTTTCTTATAAGCGTGGTAGCGTGGCTAAACTTGTATCATTCTATATTATTTTATACATATGTTTTTTCTGAGGGACCTATGGATTTTATATTTTATGCCAGTGTAGCACATATTCTATTTGTAGGTTAACAAAAAAGGTCGATCAATATTTGGTGATGTTTAATGACTTAAAATCTTTAAGTCGAGGCTTAAGAGTCGGCTAGAATTTCGAGTTGCCATCTCCTAGTGAGGAAATCTTGATATCATCAAAACCACAGGAGGTAATGACATCAATGTCAACAGGCGAGACGTGGGCGACCCATTAGGTGAGCAACCACGAAGTTAGATAATACAATTTGACGAGATTCTGTTTTTTTTTTTGTGATTTGAGTGTTGTACTAAAACAATTTCTAAACTGTATTTTAATCTTAGCTTAGCTAAATTACGCCTTGATTTCACTGCTTTATAAAAAACTAGTAAATTAAACGATTAATAGTATGAATATGGTACCTAGTGCCATACTGTTAAAGTAATTATAAATTATAAGTATAGATAATATACCTACAGTAAAGTCAATCAACATTTATGAGAAAAATTTGAAGAAACCTCAATCCTCAGAAATAATACAGATGGTTTGCTCGTGTAAGAATGTTTTCTGTACAATAAAGGATTTACATACATATACCTTCGCAAAATTAATTTTAACCTGTTTCATCTCAACGTACTTTGATGTATAGAGTCTACAAACTGTATAAACCAAGAGGATGCGTCAGCCAGTATTTATGACAAGATATGACAAGTATTCAATGCCTGATCAATCTGTGTGTAGGCGAAGGACATGAGAATAAAAATGAGTAATGGACTTTTATTGTACATGTGGCGCAATAATCTCTTAGTATTTAACTTACATACTGTGTCGCAAGAATTACAATTTACTGGATGAAATATGCGATATTTATAGGTTCATAAGTGAAAGAAGAGATAAAGACGACGAACCTTTCAACAATTATCAAGTAATCGAAAATGATCTTTTGTTTTCAAAGCTAAACAGGGTAGCAAACTGTCTATTAGATAATACAGCTAAATTTAGAGAGCTACTTAATAAAACAGACTCTCGTTTACCCAAACATCGCAACACAAAGTTTACATAACAAACCAAATTAGCAGGGGGCAATATTTCGATCGTGGAACTCTGCTGGCTATTCATCTGTCCGAAATACCAAGTGACGTAATCACAAAGTTTAGTGAACGCTGCGCAGGCGCACGTTGATCTAAGCTGCGCGATTCAAGGTTAGCGGCGCTCTATCAAGGCCACTGTCGCGGGAAACTCGAGGCAAGCAAAGGATATGAACAGAACAGTATTGTTTCTTTATCTACTGAAGTAAAACCATTTATTGAAGTAGTTCCACAAATGACTGACATGTATGACTAAATAATACATGACACAAAACATTGGATATTCTTCTTTTAGTACCTACTTTGGACGAATTGAACACCAATTAACGTTGATCATTTTATTATGTGAAGATAAAGCAAAAAAATAGATTGAGTTTGATTTGTTATACATTAATAATATCAACTCAACACATCTGTGTTTGCCTACGAAATTACCATTATCGTGTTTAGTTTCGCTGAATGTTGTGTTTTCCATAAATAAAAGGTAATTTAGTATATGGTCTTAGATATACGGTAAAATGAAGTATTAGGTTTTAGTTAACACTATACGATTTCACTACTGTGGCTTTGTAATCTTTAGTGTCTATCTGTCTCTGCTTCCCGCATTTAAAATCTATATCGCTGTCTTTATCTGCCTTTACTTCATCAATATCATCGCACTCGACGTCTATTTGCTTGTTGAAGTACAATTTGCCGAGTCTTTCCAAAGTTGAGGCTCAATTTTCTGGTTGATTTTGAATTATAGCTTCTTTTGAATATACCTATTCATTTTATTGAATAGAGCTCAATCAACTAGATTATAGGTATTGAAATACCAAATTATATTTTTTTCTTAAAGCGGTAGATAAGAATTACAGATCTTTAATTTACTTTCTGAAGATTTCTTTAACGTTTTAGTTGAATACTTTGAAGGACACCGCATCAATTAGGGTTTATCCAGGGAAAGATTTACAAACAGAATATGCAAAATACACGGGACTGGGACCACTAGACCTATTACCGAGTCCTTAAGTGTCACTAGAAAAGGTATTTTAACTTTTTTAAGTAGTATAAATTGAGAAGTTATATAACTTTTGTTCAACCCTCTACATTAATCGCTTAAAAATCTTTAACGGCTGAACCAATTTTGATCAAATGTAGCTTACATCAATCTTAATCTTATCTTGTCTAGGAGCCACGATGCCTTAGTAGACACACAGATACACACGCCAAACTTATAACATCCCTCTTCATTTTTCGGGGGTTAAAAATTGAAGTTATTGTCAAAATGATATCTTCAGAACCTTCAATACGAAGCCGGTTATTATTTACTTCTCCGCCTTATTTCAAGCATTTGATTTCGTCTCACGTATTATTGCGTCATCGAAGGCATTGCAAAAAAAGGATTTATTCGAATCTTCGCGACTGGAAGGTGCCAAAAACGTAATGGAATGTTGTTTGCCTGAGTGCTTTGACTTTATTTTTTAATCCTAAATGGACTAGCAGATTAGGTTACCGAAGTTGTTTTAAGGAATAAGAATATTAAAATTTTGTACAAAGGCCAGCACATCAGGTTACTCCATTTTTATTGCAAAACCGCTCTTATCGCAACACTACAGAGTGCACGCGTGTAGTAACCTGATGTGCGGCCTTCTGTACACTGGAAGCTTCGAACAACAATACACCAACTAGATATCGGACTGGGGCAAAAAAGTCACAGTAAATAACAGCTCAATAAAGACGGGAGCTCTTACTAACTTACCGCCCGGGACTTCGTTCCCATAGGAATTCAGGAAAATCATGTACCTTAGGTTCATCACGGATCACGTAGGATTCTAATGGTGAAAGAATTTTCCAAATCGGTCCAGTAGTTTCGGAGCCTATTCAATGCAAACAAACAATCATTTTGACGGCCGGTTTGGTCGAGTGGTAGTGACGCTGCCTCTTGATCGGCGAGTCCTGGGTTCGATCCCCAGTCGGGGCAAACATTTGTGTAAAAAGCAGATGTTTGTCTTTATGTGTGTTCCAAGGGACCCACGACACAAGGGAAAACCTTCATGTGGGCCTTTGAGTGTGAAGCGTTTTTTTTTTTTTTAATCAAATCTTTCCAATACGAAAAAAAATACGAAATAAAAAATTTGATCTCCCATACAAAATGCGCTATATGCTGATGAAGTTTGTATGGGAACTCAAAATTTTTTTTTCGTATTTTGACCTATGTTCCTTGGGGAAGTTGTTCAGTTTCATGGACTGATTAACCACCCGAGAGGTTGAAAGAGAGATATCTAAAGCCCTGTATAGATAAAATAAATTTTTGTAACTTTGCTACAAGGTGCCATGTTTGTCATTATAATAATAATATAAAAAAACAATTATCTAGTTGGAGTGTTGGTAATCGAAGACTGGAAGTTACAACTTCATTTTCATAAATATTTTATATTCCTGGCCTGGGCCCCGATTCTGTAACTTCAATTGTGTGTAGATGGAATGGAGGCCATTTTAACTGTTCCAGTGGCGAAATTAATAACTATTTAATTTTCATATACTTGCTGACAAGCACCCCGACCAGCAGCGCCACCGCGAACCGAACGTAAAGTTGAAAACTACCTAGCAACTGAAAATTCAGTTGGCGATGGCGCTACCAGTCAAAGCAGCCGTGATTAATAAAATTTGGATAGTTCTGAATTTCGCCACCTGAACGGATAAAATGGTGACCATTCCGTCAACACACAACTGAAGTTACAGAATGGTAGGAAGATTAGTTAATAATGCTACAGGTGTTTTCAATATTGACTGAAAACATAAAGAAAATAGAAATAACTTGAGAGACATTGTAATTAATAAAAGAAGTACGTATAAATCTTTTTAAGAGAGAAAGGGGGAATTAAGCTTTAAGCAATAAGAAACCGACAACCTGTTATAATTAGATTGAGTTCCGTCAAAAAGAAATTGAATTTTTACAACAAAGAAGCAATCTAGGCTCTGAAACCAAACAGAACAACGGAAGTCAACTGAGCGCATTTTAATTAAAAGCTGAAACAATTAATGTTAGTCCAAAGTTCCAAATGGTTCAAAGGAGGGTACAGACTGAAATTGAGTTAATTAAATGGAACCTCGGTTACAATTAGAGTTCGCTAGTTGACCAGGGCGGTTATTCCATTATTATTATTATTTTTTATTATTTATTTAAATTATTAAACATAAAAATTACACTGCTTCTTAAAAATAAAGCCCCACAAAACTGCTTGAGCAGTTTGTCTGCGAGGGCAAGAGTCTCTAATTACATAGTAAGTAGGTATAAACTTAATTTCAAATGAGTTAAAAATCTATTCAGCTTCAAGTGAATGGAGCAGATGCTTTTTTAAATCTTTTTTAAATCTGCCTATCTTGGTCTCTGATCTTATGAACTCAGGCAAACTGTTGAGAAAATAAGGTACTCTCTTTTTTAGAGTCCTATCTCCAAAGTAATTGGTGACTCTAGGTACAACAAATTTGCCTGAGGTCACAGATCTTGTTACATGGTCGTTACTATCAACAAGTGTTAAAGATGAGATGGAGCCGTGGTAGTTGAATGACATGTCCCTTTTATCCGTTCAGGTGGCGAAATTGAGAACTATCGAAATTTTTGACATTGACATTTGATGATAGTTTTGCTTTGACTAAAGGCGCCACATAAACTGAATGTCAGGTAGTGTGCAACTTAACATTGGGCGTTTTTCCACTCCGGTTTTCCGGCCGGCAGCGACTGGAAAGTTTGGTGTTACGGCACCGCGACGGCACCGGTTAGAATCATCGCCGTTTCGGTGCCGGCTGCGGTCAGCGAAAAACATGTGATATATTTTCTGATATTTCATACAGTTTTGCTTCCCCGGTAGCCGAGCCGTCAAGTGGAAAAACGCCCATTCGTTTGGTGGTTGCGCTGCTGTTTAGCGTGGATGTCATCGAATGGTGGAGGTTTCGATTGTTCTTAAGGCGACTACAGCACCCGATAAAGGCAGCACACATAGGAATAGTGCCATCTCCGTCTCTCAACAGCCCTGGGCCGGCAGTTCGAACAGTGTCGATACACGAAGTTTACGGACTATGAAAGCGTGCGTGCGTAAAAACATGTTCGAAAGTTAGAAAGATGAGATTTATGGAAAGGTGACAGCTTAAATCGAAAAATGCGTTAACTACTTATCGAGAGTGTTCAATCACGAACATTTTGATAGCAAATTTAAGTTCCTTTATGCATTTTACTATGATTTTTACAGCTTAAAAGATACAAATATTGGGTATTTAGAGGTGACTTTGTGAGCTTTTTCTATCGAACCAAAAGTGCTGAATCATGTTTTGCAGCAAACTACTTATATAGTTTAAGTCCTGAATATTACCGTAGTATTATTTTTCTTCGATTCAATACAGTGCGTCATGCTTATCTACGCATTATAAAATCGTAATTTAGGTGCTGTAGTCGCCTTAATTTTGCCACCTGAACATATAAAATGGCCACCATTTCCATTCAAACGCCATTGAGACCCCATTGTTTAGTGGAATAGGGCCGGTTTTGTCTGAACTTTCAACTGTGGCTACTCGTAGCTCAAATCACGTGCAATTTTCAGACACTTCGGTTAATGACAGCTTCGGTCACATGTTTGATTTTGTTTTTAACCCCCTACAAAAACGAGGGGTGTTATAACTTCGACATGTGTATCTGTGAATGTGTGTCTGTCTGTGACATCTTGCACCGTAGCACCTAAACGATTTTTTTTGTTTGAAAGCTGACGAGTTAGAGAGGGTTCTTAGCTACATTTGATCAAAATTGGTTCAGCCATTTAAGATATATGCGATGAAATTTTCTGGGGTGATATAATTTTTTAATTTAAGAATGATGTTATTTATTATGAAAGGCCGGTTTGGTCGAGTGGTAGTGATTGTGCCTCTTGATCGGCGGGTCCTGGGTTCGATCCCCAGACGGGGCAAACATTTGTGTAAAAAGCAGATGTTTGTTCTCGGGTCACGGGTGTTTGTGTTTGTCTTTATGTGTGTTCCAAGGGACCCACGACACAAGGGAAAACCTTAGTGTGGGCCTATGAGTGTGTAGCGTTAAAAAAAAAGGTTAATTAATTAATTATTATTTATTATTCATTATTATAATTAAGTTTGAAATCGTATACGTACCTAGTAGATATATTTATTAGTTATTGTATGGTTTAAATTTTATCTAGTTTCTCTCTGTCTCCACTATTTGATGTGAACACATGATCGAAATAATTATGGTAAAATATGTATTGAGACTGAATAAAGATGAGGCTATACGGAAAAAGCCCAACATATACAATACAACCTTTATCGAAATACTTACTAGGGATCATCCATCAATCAATCAATCAATCAATTTATTTGCTTAAAAACATAGTCATTAATCAGGTCTTACAATAATAATATAGTATCTAATGTTTTACCACCATATGCATGCAAAATTTAATGAAGTACACAAATAAAAAAGGAAAAAATAAATAAATTGATAAATAAAACAGGAAATATTTTTTTAAAAAATTGGTCACAAGAAAAATGTCAAAATGAAAAATGTCAAACAAAAAATAATAATAATAATTTACGTCACACGTTAAGGGGTGGGGAGGGGGTCGACAATGTGTGACATTGTGTGACAAGGGGGTGGGAGGGGTCATAAGTTTCGTGACGTCACATTTCAAAATGTATTATGACTATCAAAACGTGTTAACTATTATAGACAAACTTAAACTCCTCAGTCCCAAGCACTCTTTTTACGTTTTTACTTTGAATGAGACAATGAGTTTTGAGTTCCCAAAAAACTAATAACTCTATTAAGTAAGTACTGATTTTATTAGAAAATTACACCAAATTGAAAATATGCAAAATATGTGACGTCACGCTAGGGAGGGGGAAGTTTAACAAATGTGACCAGCTGTGACAAGGAGGGGGAGGGGGTCGAAAAATAATGAAATTCGTGTGACGTAATTTATGGATGGCCCCGTATATGAAATGCTGTACGAAATGATACTAATTTTGAAAATGTAATGTCGAAATATGAAGCAATACCAAATCCCGCTTCCTTGATAACTTCATTCGAAAATCAATCATAATAAAACTTAACAACACGGAAACGTCTTCAATTTATAGAAAACCATTGTCTTGGAGTAATTGTGTTCATTGGTTCCGCAGTGGAAATAAAAACAAAAAACCCATTATCACGGATCAAGATCGTACCTCGTGAACCATAGTAATGACAAAAAAAGATTGTATTCACTTCCCATGACGTTAGTACAACATAAACTATACAACATAGATGGATGCTTGTAAACTTCACACTTTTGAACACTCTTATTGTCTTTGACTTAAAGTACAAAGTCGTAGAGCAGGTGTGACTTGTGCTATGCGTTTCACTGTGCAAGGTGAGTACTAATTGGCTCTAAATGTCACATCGGCGTGTTAAAACGATGTTTCTGTTTAAAACTACGGCTTTAAGAAATAGGTAGAAAAAAACTAGAATATTTTTTTCTTGTCGGTAGCGCTCAAGTTTTCATTTTTTTTATTATAGTTTTAAATCATTATATGAGTTAAAATGGTAGCTATAGGTTGCTATAGGTCCACCTAATCGTTCAGGCCCACCCATAGACTTATTCTTTTTATCTCGAGGTTTAAAAAACAAATGCATCGACTTATTTAAGTCCTACAAATCAAATCATTTTCTGACTTAAACAAAGTAGGTGATTTTTCATGAATTTTTCATAAGAGAAAATGGACTTTCCCAACAAAATTGAGGTGTGTTTTCTCTAACAAATTGCCTTCCTAGTTTTTTCACACTAGCCTAATGTAAAACCAATACCAAACCGATATAAGAAGGGATCGGGTAAGAACATTATTCCAATGCGTTTATAACAAGCAGTTTTTTATCTCATTCACTGGTCAGATTGGGTCATGCATTCAACTTCATCGCCTTTTTTTGCCTTCGGCTTTAGATATCCTGATAAGACTGTTATTGGGCTGCTAAAATAAAAGGAATAAGCACTTGGTATTCGCAGCTTTGGGTGTATTATATGTATATATTATGTACAGGGACAACAACACATCATACTATCCAAAATTGTCAAATTTCTTCAATCGATTTTCAATTTTATCTCCAAGCGTTAGAGTTTACTATCCATTGGGGAAATTTGACAGTTTGTGGTAACTTGATGTGCCGCTGGCCGCACTTACCTACTTAGAGGGTAAAGATGTTGCATTCGTCTAAAAACTTACCTGTAATAAAAAAGAAAAGTTTGATTAGTATTTTAAGGAAATAAAATAAAAATTCCATGCTGGACTGGGGGTAAAAGAAAGACATAGAATTTGCCAGCTGCCTAACAGGCATACTGTAAAAGTCAGTAAGTGGGACGCGAGGGTTTTGCTGTATTATGGGCGAAAGGCTGACAACCTCTCACCACTTACATCATATTTCATCTTATAACCCTCTGAATTTATGTCAAACGTGGCAGCAAGTGGTTTAAAAACTACTGATGCTCTGCCTACCCTGATAGGGATTATAGGCGTGACCGTATGTTGAACAATATTTATTTACTATGGAAGGTTTGCCAACAGGTAAAGTTTATGCTTGGAAGTTTATGCTTGGAAGTTTATGCTTGGAACTTTGGAAAGTTCCTGTGGCATTTTATGAACCGAGCCATAATATTTTTATTTTATTTTTACGTTCAATACAAAGACCTTTTTGCTATTCATGAATAATGGATAAAATAGAAGATTGATATCCTTCAATAAGAATCGCCATTTCACTGGATCCATTTATATGGCATTGTTTGTTAATGGAATTACAACTAGCATTTATTTTTACAAAATAGGTACTTTTAAGAGGATTTTTTTACTAGCCTATATACGTCCCCACTGAGGGGCACGGACCTCCCTTCGAAACACGAAGGGGATTTAGGCCATAGTCCACCACGCTGGCCCAATGCGGGTTAAGAGGAATTTTTTTTTTTACCATCCCATATACTTTACATCTCCACCGAGGGGCACGGGCCTCCCTTCGAAACACGAAGGGGATTTAGGCCTTCGTCCACCACGCTGGCCCAATGCGGGTTGACGGACCGCTTGTCTTTCGAAAATTTTCTTGGACGGGCGGGTTTCATCACGATGTTTTCCTTCACCGTTGAGCAAGTGATAATTAGGTGATAGCCCAGTTGGTAATGAGCTAGACTTGTAATACGAAGGTCGTGGGTTCAAATCCTGGTGCGGGCCTGTACCACTAAATTCGTTTTTTCGGATTTATGTACGGATTTCTAATTATCACTTGCTAAGAGGAATAATTACAATATATTTTTTAAGATTCTCGCGATTATTTTCACTAGTTTTAAATACTATCAGCAGTTCGCCAGTTCATCCGCGATCATGGTTCTTGCAACATCGCCTAAATATCGGATACTCATTTAAATCAAAAATCGTGGTAAGCACCCGTCATAATATGTTTAAAACTAGGAATAGTTGTAGCTTACGACTTGGTAAGGAAATCTTTCAATTTCAAAGTATGAATGACACGTCACAAGTTGATTATTGTTAACAAACAACACATAATGGAGAACTACGTCAGGGCCTTAAGAACAGAGCAGTTGATAAAAGAAAATGAGATGTTGGTACTGTGGCAGACTACTTTTTAAAAGTGTAGGTTTATTTTTAGTTGTGTAAGAGCCTGAATTTTGATTGAATACTTGAGGCCTAGACAAAGTCACGTTCTGTTAGATTACTAAGATCGATAGTTCTGAAATATATGGGACAGACATGGACCAACCACGTGACTTTTGTTGTGTCTATCAATTCCATACTTACACCTTATAACTTTCGAATTTTTATCGCTAAACGAATGTAACTTTGTCTGAAGAGTCCTTGTCTTTACAAATTGTTTTCAAGCTAAATTTCATCTCTCCCAGTCAGGAAGTTTCTCCCTAAGTTATAATTTTTAATAAAATCCGCCATAAATCATTGACCTCTTGTTTATTCGTTTTTTTCTCCGCCCTTTAACCGATTTTCGAGTACCGTTGCGCTGTTATCTTCGCATTAAGGCTCACAACCGTTACCTTGTACAGCCGACAGGGCCCCGATTCTGTAACTTAAGTTGTGTGTCGATGGAATGGAGACCATTTTATCTGCGCAGGTGGCGAAATTGAGAACTTTTTAACTTTCATTGCATACACTTGCTGACAACCACCTCGACCAGCAGCGTCACCGCCAACCGAACGTAATACAAAGTTGCAGACTACCTAACAACTGAAAATTTAGTTGGCGGTGGCGCCACCAGTCAAAGCAGTCATTAGATGTATGAAATTTGGATTGTTCTCAATAAAATGGCGACCAGTCCATCGACAAACTACTTAAGTTACAGAATCGGGGCTCAGTACGTGAATTGCAACATATTCGAGTTGTAAAAGCTTTATTATAAAACACGTATAACAATTTAAGTCTGGCTGTATTGCTGGCATGTGAATATTTTTATCAAAGTTTTTTCCACGTAAAATTACTGTTACTGTTGGAAAAACTCTTGACCTTAGAGACTAGTTCAAGACTATTACTATACTATCTACCTAGCTTAAAAAATAACGTTAAAAATTTACTATTACAGAAAAGTATTCTTGTAGGTTATTATTATAATATATCTTTCATACTTACTTCTCGTTTAGTTTTTTCTCTATTTTTTTCTAAAATTAGGCTGAGACTTCAGATTACCCTAGGTGACTATGTCAACCTCAAGAAGACTTACAAAAATAAAAATTAAAGGAGAAAGTAAAATAATTACCAAGTTAAAAAGTTTATAAAATAGAGAATTCAAACATTTTGGAAAGTTTTATTGCAGGTTGGACACGGGCTTATTTATTAGTTATTTACATTTACTTATACGCATAAAATGAGAAGGAAAGAAATTACAGGAGAAAAATAAGAAAATAGCACTAGGTAGGCTTACATGCCTAAGTTATGTAGGAATAATGCTCATTTAAACATAACTTTTTGTATACTCTACCATTTTTAAATTGATGAAGCAACTAAATAACTCTAAAATTAGACATGTTGTATCATCCCCAACATTCGATCGCTTACTTATAACTTTTAAACGGCTGAACCAATTTTGATCAAATAAAAGTAAGATCAATTACGTCAGCTTTCAAACAAAAAAAATGCATCGAAATCGGTCTATTCGTTTAGGAGCTATAAAGCCACAGACAGACACATAGATGCACAGATACACACGTCAAACTGTTATACCCTCTTTTTTAATCATGCATGAATGATGCTTTAAGAACATATTTTTTAATCATAGGGAATTCAAGACAAAGATTAATTATATTGTAGATTCATCCTCTAGTGAGATGTTTCGCGGAAGTGGATGCTGACTTTAGTGCAACAGTAAAAAGTTGTCTGAATCATGCGCGAGCGCCGACCGACCTACATTCTCAACGAGATGGGGAGAATGTCGTAATTGTACACTTGGACTTTTTGTGAAAAGGAAATGCTTAAGATATTTCGAGGAGTTTGGGTGAGATTGGTAATTTGCGGCACAGTTTAATTTATTTATTGTAGAATATATAAAAATTGGAGGTCCTGTGATTCACCAACTCATTAACGTCCAGCCCAAACCCTTAGACCTAGAAAGCTGAAATTTGGCAAAAAGGTGTCTTTAATAAAGTAGGCAAGCACTAAGAAATGATTTTTCGAAATTCAATCCTTAAGGGGGTGAAATGGAAGTTTAAAGTTTGTATGTAGAAAACATATTTTTCGGACATTTTGACTCAAAACTTCGTCAAGATATACCTTGAAGCAAATAAACGGACACGTGTTTCGCGATTTTTCAAAAGTCAAAAATTTTGAAAATGAAATGGGTGACTAGTTTGGGTGAGATTGGTAATTTGCGGCACAGTTTAATTTATTTATTGTAGAATATATAAAAATTGGAGGTCCTGTGATTCACCAACTCATTAACGTCCAGCCCAAACCCTTAGACCTAGAAAGCTGAAATTTGGCAAAAAGGTGTCTTTAATAAAGTAGGCAAGCACTAAGAAATGATTTTTCGAAATTCAATCCTTAAGGGGGTGAAATGGAAGTTTAAAGTTTGTATGTAGAAAACATATTTTTCGGACATTTTGACTCAAAACTTCGTCAAGATATACCTTGAAGCAAATAAACGGACACGTGTTTCGCGATTTTTCAAAAGTCAACAATTTTGAAAATGAAATGGGTGACTAGTTATTGCGCGTGCGAATATAAGTATTTGAAATCGGTGGTGCATTCATTTTGGAGCTAAGTACTATCACGAACAGACAAAGAGTTACAGGTACACATATTCACAGATTCACAAACGAACTCGTTAAAATTATTAGGTACATCGCTGCGTCTTTCATCGGGGGTTAAACTACTTTGGAATTATCTATTTCTGTGGCGTTTACTTGCCCAACCTTTGAAGCCAAATATGACGTATCAATTCTCGCAGCGGGCTAAGCCGATTATGTTCAATTCCAATGAAATGCCTGCGCCAGACAGCGAAACTGATGTAGATCGGAGTATTACCACTAAATAAATGGTCTACTTCTCTTAAATGTAACGATTTTTATTTATTTATTTGGCGCACAAAACAAGATATAGTCCAAAGAAAAACAATTACAATGTGATTAAAAAACTAGACTCTACCTCTAAATATGTATGCACATACAGCTTATAATAATGTAATGTTTATGAAATAGGGCACATATTTTTTAATCATTCAAGATTGTTGAGTAAAAGCTGGTACTTAGCTCATTTTAAACAGTTTTTTAGTGTAATTTTACATCATACAGCTTTTTTTATGCCACAAGTAAGAATTTATCAGTTTTATAAACACTGTTATTGTTGCTATTTATCTATACTCATAGCATTGTGAAACTAAAATTGTAGAGGAACATTATCCATCGAAATAATTTTAATTTCAAGAAACCGAAAGGTCTTTATTAATTTTACATACTACATGAAAGCATATAGATATGCAAATATCTACATATACAAGGTACACATATACAAATTTAATAGTTACATATAAAATACAAAAAGTAAGTAAAAGTAAGTAATCTATGTAAAAAGCTTAGAGCAAAATTATTGTCTGACATGAATTAGAAATTAACAAGCAACATTCCGACAGCTTCATTATAAATCCGATGAGCCGATTTTTGAATAAAATCTCTGAATGAAAGACTTCGTTACGCCACAAAAGTATCAGAATCGATTTTTTTGTTGCTCCCCTAAATTTGAGAAGCCATAGACAGAATTTGATACCGAAACAGAAATAGGATAGGATTTTCATGGTCATCGCTTAGACGGAGGCCTTGGGCGACAACATGGCCAAACATAAGGCGTATATCCTTATACACCTGATCAAACAAGCCCGGCTTGGCAAGATAACGCACTTGATGTGGATACCGCAGATAAGAAACCTCCACACCACTTCAAACTAACCACTAAACCTCTAGCGCTAAGTACAGAAACCCTTTGTCTTAAAACTCTTAAAAGCCATTAGTATAAAGCAACTGAAACAATATTAACATAAAAGGAGGAAAGAAATCTCAAGCTTCGCTTTAAGTAAACGAGTCCTGGCTCACAAAGGGCTGTAGAGGAGTAAAAATCGAAACATTGAAGCATCTCTCGTTTCATATGCAAATGGACGGCATTGATGCGTGTTTGAGACATACGATACTGAGAAACGATGAACAGAAGCAAGAGCAAGTAGCTGCAACTTAAATGGATAATAAAGTAATTAATTTGAGTAAAGTGGATGTTAAAACTGATGTTTTGGAAACATTTACTTAAATATGGCGAACACTTAGGTATAAGAGTGCAGCTGTAGCAAATAATGTTGGTCTTAAATCAATTATAGCAGTAACATTTCATAGTGAATTGTGTTATTTCAAGCTTTTAAGTAAAATTCTTTATAAAAGTTAGAAATAACGCCTCGTAGACCAAACAAACATAAACCGTGTTCTTGTTATGAAAACAAGTCATGTGTACCATTTTAGAATAACTACGCTCACAGCAAAAGTGAGTTGAAAGAGTACAAAAAAGAGGCAAGAAAGCTAAGAGAGAGAGGAAAAAAAGCATCGGTAAAAGGACCACAAGAACTGACGGTTCGTGTGTCGATATGTCAGGACGTCAGGACAGACTGCTTTTTATAGCCGCTATTGTAACTTATTGTGGGCTGCTTAGTATGCGCCGCGGCAGGCAAGCTGATACACTGTAGACGGATAATAACAGGAGAAGATAAAATGATGCTAGCACATACTGAAGTGGAATACATTTTAAAAACAATACTACTTATAATATTATTTGCCTTTCTTTACTGTTTTCTTAAAATAATCGGCTAATCTATTAATACCGGCTCTAGAGTTTTAAACCTAAAATTAGATAAAAGCTTTAGATCACCTTAGGTATCAAATTGACTGCTAGCCTCATTAAGACCTTATGTTAAGGCTGGCTGTTAATGCCAATTTTAGCTACATTCGTTTTTTGGACACATTTATTTGAATCCAAGTGTGTGTTATTTGTATGTGACTAAAAAACAATTTGTCTTTAGGTATTGATTCCTGGCAAAAATCCGATATCGGCACTACAATACTAGTCAATATAACATCTCTATCAGCCTATCTGTACTGGAAGAACCACATCATAAATATCCGTAAGAGGCTATCGTGATCGATCGATAAAATTCCATTTAAACATGGCGGTAAAACGAACGAATCAGTAATAAGGCGGGAACAATTGTTTATTTCATGGTTACTACGAGCTGTGACTCGTTTATAAAGGAATTCTTTTTACTAAAATCATAAGTTTCACCAAGAACCAATAGGTGTCAAAATGATCATAGGTACCTATGCTTCTCAGGATCAGATGATTTTTTTTATATAATTTAATTGAAGCTTCTTTATTTTATAAATAGCCTGGTGTAAATAGTTTTCTTATATCTTTAAAAATAAGAAAGACTTGAACGTTTAAAACCCTCAATTAGTCAGAGTGGGAAATACAAAACAATGCCTACAAAATTTCGTTTTGTTAGAAAGAGACAAAATGTTTGTCCATAAGTTTTTTAATTTTTTGAACATTTTTAAATTTGATTTAGAATTATATAACTCGAAATCAAATTTAAAAATGTTCAAAAAATTTAAAAAAGCTATTATGATATGTATTATGATATTATTATGATATTATGTATACTTATCAGTATTTTAGTTAATAAATATACAATATTTAATTTCTGCCTAAAATTATACCAATTTCCTTATGCACTGATAAAGTTTTTCTTCAAGAAGATATTTTCTTAGTGAAGTTCATATTCTTGACTGAAAAATTGACACCTCAAAAAATACCGTTGCTGTATCATCAAAAGGGGAAACAAGAATTATGTTTATCGTCTCCCTCCCTATATTTTTGGGTCAGATTGACGATCCATTATATGCAGCCGAATCTTCATGGCCAAAGATAAAATGGCCTAAAGCGCTGGACTGGTCGGCACGTGTAACTTTTTGTGCAAAACACCGGCGAATTCCAACAGAAAAGGTCTCAAGTTGAATATCTTATTATGCAATATTTAATAGGTTCGGGCTATTTGGTAGTTTTTTAGCTATAACTTGGCAATAATAATTCTTTGGAATTATAGTGTCAGTTTGCAATAGAATATAAGATTAGTTGTGTTTTAAATATAAAAGCTGGTTTGTACAACTTCATGAATGATTCACAAGGATTGGAGAAAGAAAATGATGGTAGTAATAAGTGGTAATGGTGGTAAATCGCTGCGATGCCTCAGTCTCCTCACGCCGCGGCAACTTTCTACGCGACCTCGAAATGCATTCACTTTCCTTCGAGTCACTGCGACACCAGTTACGTAACCGACCGACATATTCCCCCCTGCTCACATCAGACTCGTCCGACGACTCTCCTAATCAACAAATATTGTCTCTAAGACTTTCTTCGACGAAATTTTGAGGTCGGTTCATAAAATGCAGACAAAAACGCCAGGTGCCGTGCCTCTTGCGTCCAAGGCCAGCGTTTCCTAGGTTGCATTTAGGTTTCTTTTTATTCCTTGCATGTCTCTCGCAGGTTAGCGTGTGGCCAAACCAGTTTCAAACCACTCCTGCCTAAGGCGCGCGTTCATTACACTGAGCGTTTTATATATTTCTTTTTACAGCTTTGTAGACATAATTTTATAGCCGACGATTCCTAGAAATGGAGGGCTTTAATTGCAAGAGCTTGTGGAGATGAGTGGGTTTCAATTGGAGTACGTGATGATGATGATTATTGCTGATTACTATTGAGATGGAAAGGCATTCCTTTACAATTTTATGTGACAACAATAACAGTTACAACTTTTCTCTCTTATCGTATTTAATTTACATTTTAAAAGGATGTTTTAAAAGGGTTAACGAAACAACAATAAGCTTAGTTATAATAAACCCTTTTATTTGAAGGTTAAAGCATTTTAGAAGCCATATGTGTGCAAGGTGCCTTATTTTGCTAAACAAGAAACGCAATAGGACCAAAACAAAAGCAAGCGAATTTGGCGGCTTCTTAGAACTCGCCAACTGCAGAGCGGGCCAGGAAGTGGGGCAGGACTTAGTTTATGTAACCTAATCACCTGCCCACAGGAAAAAATCAAGGCCACGCCATACAGAATGCGAGAACGACCAACAATGGGCCGAATACCCTAACCCTTTGCAAGCTACCTACAACAGGACGTTGCATAAGCAAAGTTGTTTTGTTACCCGATTCCAAATCGCATTTTAGATTTGTTTTTTGTGTGTTCTTCTCGACAGACGAAATTAAGCGTTAATATTAAAGATGTAGAAGTGTTTTCCAACTTCATGTGTTTGAAGAGAGTTAAGTATTCACCAAGTTGTTTGACTTTGAGAGAGCTGAAGTTCTCCCATTCCCACGTAGTGTGGTGACAAACTTGATATTTTCCTGTGAAAGTGCATCGTTTTTCTAGTAAACTTTCCCAGTTTGCTTCGGGTTCGCTTTGAATTTTTCACTCTTTTCCTTGGAAGTTTTAGAGTTTAATGATCTGGACAGTAATTTGGTGAGCATACATTGGCGGGATGGCTCCTAAGAGGTAAACATGAGAGGTGTTGAGAAAAATATTCTTTGAAAAATGTCCTTGGTTATTTTATGCAAGGACAAGTACATTTTTGCTTTCAGCATATCATATTTTATATGCACTCCAAAGTCACATAACCTTTTTCTCGCTTTTGCTATATTGATTGACGTATTCTTTTATTTCGTTTTACGGGGTGACTTTTAATTAGTTAACGAACCTTTGGGGGTGATTCTCCACTTAAAAGTAATCCATATGAAATTTTTATTATTATTTAAAAAAAAAATATTTTTTTAGGAAAACTTACAGCATAATATAATACATATAAATTATACACATTAAGTAACACGTAAGCCAAAAACAGTTTTCATTGACAATTTATCACATTCTCGTTGAATCATAATATAAAAAATTTACAATAAAAAAAAATACGGACTTATATATTTGTTTGTTTGCTTCGAATAGGCTGCGAAAATATTGAGCGATTTGAAAAATACTTTCACCATTAGAATGTTACATTATCCCTGAGTGACACAGGCTACACAATTTTCCAAATTTACACGGGAACGGAATAAAATATATATCTACTTTCCTTATACAACGGCAAATCAATAGAGAGGCGAATATTTTTCTCACATTTCCCGTTTGGTGGAAACTTCGGCTGATCTGCATCTTTGATGTTCACTAATTAAATATCATTGTTGTCACTGTATGTATACTACTTTATTAATAACTGATAAGTTCTTCTACGAATACGGTGTCCCTGTCTTCATCATCACCATCTATACGAGTTTACTTCTGAAATTATACATTAAATGGTTCGTAAACGTAACAAACGTTCTCGAAACTTCGAATCAACTTTCACTGAGTCCAGCTTCGTCAAAATCCGATCCAGATGAATGTTCATAATTTCACAATAATTAATCGGAATGAATTGTACAGAGTTCTTGCCTTATAGACTCTATCTATATATGTTATTCCGTGTCAATTCGATACCAATTTTTTGTCTTTTAATCCAGCCAAAGTGTTTATTCCAAAAACAATGTTTATCTATTATTCTTACAGAGAAGACAAGGAAAACCATAAATTCAGTCGTAAACTAAGCTATCCCAAAAAGTCGAGATAAACATCGCACGTATAAACATTAAACATGGCGGCCGAAGGCAGGATCCAGATGAGACTGTCATTTGTTATAAAAAGTTCACTCGGGGAATTCCACCGAGAGAATCCATGGGTTAGAACTACCCATAGATTGTAGAAAACGTCGGCTGTAATGATAGAGGCAGATAGGGGTTAGAAATAGACGATAAATTAGTGAGTAGAGTTGATAGAGTTTTAATTTAGTTTTTTTTTTAAATAAAGAGCACTTCTCTTGAAATTTAATTAAGTACTTAATCAAAATAAATGTTCTCAAATTCATTTTATTTGAATTCAGAACGTTTGGGAAATAGAGCAGACTCCAAAGCGTTTTTCACTTGCATGATGTAAGGAGTTTGCAAACTGTTTTGAGAATTGTGTTCCTAAAATAATGCTTGTTAGTTGTCACTAATGATTTCGAAATTACAGTAAAATCGTACTGCGTTTTGTATTTTGTGAAACCCTTCTATTCCCATCATCGTGATCTGATATTATTTTTATTTTTTAAACCTAGTATTTGCAATCTCGAATTCTATCAACTTGCTCTATCTTATCTTCTTCTGTTTTAACTTATTTAAGTCCCATTGAACGGCATGGGTCTCGTCATAAGGACTATCTTGTCTACGTATCTGTTTTCAAACATCATTGGGTGGGCCTACAAGGGCTCCATCCCCCACCGTTGCTATGCAACGCGCCCCACACAATCCTATGAACAACTCCACAATAGAAATAGAACTGAATAGACAATATCTACCGTATTTAATAGTGATGTTGTTGACATTATTTGAATGATTTCCTATGTGAGAGATATATTGCCAGCTGTTCGAATAAAAAAATTGCAAAGCGAGAAGTTGCCGATTGTTTGAAAGTATGGGTCGAGTACTTTCTGGAAAACCGGAACTAATAGATCCGTTTTTGAATATTGAGTTGATAATGATGATATATGTATATGCTACATCAGGCTATTATCACTTTTATTTTACTAATAATGGGTCCTACAGCAGTCGTTTAACCTTTTCACCGCCAAAGTCTGATATATCAAGACGTTTAAGTTTCGTGACCTCGCCACCAAAGTCTGATATATCAGACATTTTTTTAAAACTTTAATATCGTTCACCAAGCGTTCGCCATACGCCACAACATTTTTTTTTTTGATATTTTGATGTCATGGCGTGTGGTGGGCGTTTTTGACAAAAACTCTTGGCGCTAAAAGGGTTAAAAATTCTGCTACCATCGGGGTTGATCAAGCTAGCCATACTCTTTATTTCTACACGATAAGAAGAAGATTATTTTTTGGACCTTTGGGCCAGATTTCAGCTTTACAGGTTTCAGGGTTTGGGCTGGGCGTTGATGATCAAGACAAGCGAAGGGTGCCTAGTTGAGATAAATAAATAAACGCTACACACTCAAAGGCCCACACTGAGGTTTTCCCTTGTGTCGTGGGTCCCTTGGAACACACATAAAGACAAACACAAACACCCAGACCCGAGAACAAACATCTGCTTTTTACACAAATGTTTGCCCCGACTGGGGATCGAACCCAGGACCCGCCGATCAAGAGGCAGCGTCACTACCACTCGACCAAACCGGCCGTCAAAATGATGAATTTGGCTAAAGGTATGCCATGAGATGAGTCAGCGCGGGCCTGCAATTTTATACATATGTACTTAGATTTCAGGCTACAGAAACGCGGACTTCGGTAGGGATTCCTACCGAAGTCCGACGCCAAACAGCTTGCTGTGTTCCGTCATTGCGTGGGAGTACCAGAGCCTTAAAAGGCATTTTCTGGGTTAACTCGCTCCATCGTCGACCTCATCTATGGCCTTGGTCAAGATTGAGGTCAAGAGTTAACCCATCTCATAATAATAAAAAAAGACGCCGTTGACCTCGGCTGTTATTGACTGTCGAACAGTTGTTAAACTAAAGGATTTCATTAGCAGCTTGAAAAGTCTGACACCAGGGTTAGTCAAGACCTATGATCTATTTGGGGAACGTTGTTCAGTTACTGTCATGGGCCGATTGAGTTCTTTAAGTTTAATAATTACTTTTAACACGTTTAAGGCGACTACAGCACCTAAATTACGATTTTATGATGCGTAGATAAGCATGACGCACTGCATTGAATCGAAGAAAAAAAAAATACGGTAATTTTCAGGGCATAAACTAGATAAGTAGTTTGCTGAAAACATGATTCAGCACTTTTGGTTCGATAGAAAAAGCTCACAAAGTCACCTCTAAATACCCAATATTTGTAACTTTTAAGCTGTAAAAAACATAGTAAAATGGATACAGGAACTTGAATTTGCTATCAAAATGTTCATGATTGAACACTCTCGATAAGTAGTTAACGCATTTTTCGATTTAAGCTGTTACCTTTCCATAAATCTCATTTTTCTAACTTTCGAACATGTTTTTACGCACGCACGCTTTCATAGTCCGTAAACTTCGTACATCGACACGTTGGCACTGCCGGCCCAGGCCTGTTGAGAGACGGAGATGGCAATATTCCTATGTGTGCTGCCTTATCGGGTGCTGTAGTCGCCTTAATAACTACTTTTAACACATTTAAGTAACAAAATCATACGAAAAGGAAACTAATCAATCTTTATACTTTCGCTCTTAACGCAGGAGTAAGGTAAACCCCGTTAGTGCTTTTACCTGTACCAAACAAAAGTGCCGGTATAGCGGCTGCGCCGGCGCAGGTGCGTTGCGCGTGCGCAGCAAAGGTGGACGCGGAACCTTCAAAATAACCTTTGCCTTTTACACGCCAATTTTCCTGTTCCACAATTATTTTAATTACTTTGTTTTTGTTGAACTGGAAGGGTTGGCTTGTCGCTAGACCGTTGGACATGCTTTTTTTTTCAGCAAGTATTTTACTGATGTTTTTAATGGTCATATTATGACCACTTCTTCTTTTTATCGTGTAGGTACAGTCAAGTATGCGGCTAACTTGGCTAACCCTGGTGTCAGAGTTTTCAAACCGCACAATGGCTTCTGACTTGGTTTTCACGACTGTGTTCAATCGACAACAGCAGGGATCGACCGACAGCTTAACGTGCCCTCCGAAGCACGAAAATGCTCGTGATAAATTACCAGTTTGGTCACCCATTAGGTATATGGCCACGTATGACTACTATTGGTATTAAATATAATATAAAAATAAAGGCCCACACTAAGGTTTCACTTATGTCAGGGGTCCCTTGGAACATACACAAAGATAGACACGAACATCCATGGTCTGAGAATAAACATCTGCTTTTTACAGAAATATTTTCTCTGACCGGGAATCGCACCCAGGACCAGTTCATCAAGAGGCAACGTCACGCTGGTCAAAATGACCAAAAATGGTCAATATGACAAGTAAAATATCAGTAAAATACATCTAAATGGTCATATCAAAACTACCAAGTCTACCAACCCGTTGAAGCAAGAACACAGGGACGGCAAAACAGGCATCGATGAAATCTTAGAACTTTTTTAAAAAGTAAACGAGTTTCTTAACGAAAATCCAACCGAAAAACCAGAATGCCAAGCACCTTCAGGACAAAAATTACCATTTCTTTATAAGGACATAACCCGACACTTTCGTTTACCTTTTGTCGACAAAACAGACTCAATACACGTCCAAAGGAACATCTAAAAGTATAAACAGCATGGTAAATCAACCGTGAAACAGAATCAAAAGTAACCGTTATCACAACTACATAAGGTCCTGAATTAAATAGTGCTCTTAACTACGCCTGAGCTTATTTTTCTCTGTTTTTTGTTCTCTATGAATTATTTATTTTCCATATACAGACACCATCACAATTATTTTTCTTGTTCTCTGTGAGGATACAACGTGTGAATAATAAGAGCTGTTTTTAATATCTCACTGCCAAGTTTCTTTAGTGGTATCACTTAAAGTAAGGTACATATTTTAGTGGAAGACAGAACGGGAAACACTGTAATAGTGACCCTAGATAATTTAAAAAATATTGTGGTTTTTTCAAGTTAACCCACGAAAAATATTTTTTTTTGAGTAATGGCAATTTTATCCACTGATAAGATTGAGGATTGCTGTTAGAGAAAGAAGCATATTATTCATGACTAAAACTAGAGCGAGCAATTGAACAAGAAAAGATCATTACTACCGCTTAAACAAATAAAAAAGTTGCCAAAATTCTAAGATCCCGAAAGCGATAAATGAAAAAAAAACAAAACAAAATCACCTTTCTCATCCTATTCAATAAACACCACAAAAGAAGCTTCCTTCACTTCCAATTTCGAAAAAAATACCTGGCAGCACAAACACAATACCAACATTGCAGTGCAAACGTAAACAGAGACGGAGGTGAACGACCTCTTCAACTTGACACATTTAGGCGGTCGCGGCCAAGTTGCCAGCCTTGCGCAATGGGATCTCTCTTGTGCCAATCAATGCACTTCCTCCTGCGGTTTGGGAGTGGGTCGGCTAAGTTTTGACGGGTTTCGAAATTCGAACGAAGTTGGGTTGGAAATTTCCGTTGGATTTTGAAAGAAAAGTTTTATAGCTGATCGACAGAGTTACTTCTTTGGAATCAAAATTGATCTCGTAATAACTTGGTACATGGCGGCGCCCAGTTGGTAATGAGCCAGACTTGTAATCCGAAGGTCGCGGGTTCAAATCCTGGTGCGGACCTGTACCACTAAATTCGTCTTTTCGGATTTATGTACGGATTTGTAATTATCACTTGCTCATCGGTGAAGGACAACATCCAAGAAAATTCGTTTTCGAAAGATGAGCGGTCCACCAACCCGCATAGGGCCAGCGTGGTGGACTATGGATTAAATCCCCTTCGTGTTTCGAAGGGAGGCCCATGCCCATCGGTGGGGACGTATATGGGCTGGTAAAAAAAATTAAAATATCAAAATTGTAGCTAATTTTAACAAGACGTAAGAGCAAACAAATAAGAATAGGTGTCATTTCTACATACATATACATAATGTGCAATGGAGTGTCAAATGAACGCGTAAAATATTGCTGAGTCGGTATTGTACCCTCTGAAAATATTTTAGGGCTTTAGGAGATACATAAATGAATGCCTATTATTTAAATCTGCAATCAATATCCATAAACCTGACCATATAAATCCAAAACAAAATGTCGGCAATAAAAGGCATTTCAGCACTATTTTAAGTTTTTATTGTTTTAGAATGGATTGTATCGAGTTTACCAAAAGTCTGAATTTTGAGTAGGTGGGTGATAAATTTTTAACGATGCTTTGTTTGAAATCGAAATTTGGCAACTGAGCATAAACTTTAAAGCCAAACTGTGAAGATAATTAGCATGCAGTTTGTAAGCGATGCGGTAATTTTAGAAACTGCAGTCTGAGGGCTTCAGGCTGGTGAGATATTCCATTTTGGGAATTTTGAAACACGATTTCTTAGACTAGTTCTTGGTGAAAGCAGATAAAACTAAAGAAGCAACAGAATCAATGATTATGTTAAAGATATTGAGGAGTACGGAAAAAATTAAGAAAGTCTATTTACTTACTAGTATTAATAGCAAATAAAAAACCTTCTAAAAGCTTTTGTTTTACCTTCTTATTATTTCTCCTCTGCCCCAAGGTTGCCTAGAAGAGATTGCTTTTTAGCAATAAAGCCGCCCTTCTGTACACTTTCTTGTTTTTGTTTGTTTTTGTCTGTTTATATTTATGTGTGTGCAAATAAAGAGTTAATAATAATAAAAATAACAGAGATGATTGAATAGAAAACGAAACAATAGATATCTAACACCGTTGTGGTACGATACAAAAAACATCAATTTGAATAGAAGAATTTGCCCCTATAGTTTTTTTTTAAAAAGAAGAATTTGGGAACGATATTAATTTAATCTATAGCACATACCAATATAAAAAAAGAATACTGCATCAAAAGAGTACTCATGTCATCTTGTATACCAATGCACGGTTGGAAATTATTACAAAAGATTTCTAAAAAAATGTCTTATTAATGTAAATTTTACAATAGCAGAAGATATTTTAAAAGAGTTAATAAAGTAATGGCTGTTTCTGCGCATATTTCTAAAGTTGGATGTTGTATGTGTTGAGTTTTTACTGTTTAGAATACAATTTTACTGTCATTCTGGGTATCGCTTGCGTCACGGGGGATGCTATAAAAAATGCAGGTAGGGGCCCGAACATCGACCCCATAGTTTTTGTCGTGACGTCATCAAAATACGATGCGTCTCTGTGCGTTTGACATAGCGAATGTCGAAAATTTTAATCTTGTTTGTTCCAAGCTATACCTACTTATTCGTTTCTTGTCGTAACCTTTCTATTTTCATTAATATGTTCATGTTGGTATAAACTACATTAAAGTCTAAAATCAAAGCCCAGGCGTTCATAAATTTCTGCGTCTGAAATGTAAACTACCTGTTACTGTTTATTTAAATTGTATTGCGTCTCAAAGAATGTTGATTTTAAATTGACTTCAAAGAAAAAAATCTGCAGCCGGTGCTGCATTTAGTTTGACCGAATGTCGGAACAAGGATAAATGCATCCGAAAATAAACGCACATACGTCATTTTGAGTCGCACATTCCGCGAATGTGCCTCATGGCAAAACGAATGTTTTTTGCCTTCTTCAATGTGTAACTATACAATTTGCACTAGAACGAAGTGCCGTTGACCTCTCGCCAGCTGTTTTACTATTGTGGTCGACGCAAGCGCAAGGTAAGACGGGTTACCAAGGAATCATACCGGTACAATCTTTTATTCGATCCGTAACAAAAGAGGCGTGAATAATGACATCATTATTTTCAACACAGGCTGTCGCGATAATGAGGACAGCAGTGAAAACAATTGCTTTTGTAGATCGGCAAGTCTTCGCAAACAATATGGGATTCCGAAGACATATCCATGACCAATCGGCCGAATATTCTTCTAGATTTACAACAGATCCTATAATACTAACACTTATGTACAATGGTACATTACAAAGTATTAAAATACTATTGATAATAATGCCACGAACATTCAAATGTATATTTCTTATTTAGGCAGCATTTTGAATAGAATTTTAAACAGTTGAAATCACGATTTGAATGAGTCTCCGTGCCTCGGTAAGCCAGGGCGTGGGTCATGAGGAAGCATAAATTTAGAGAAGTCGATAGCGTGGCTCTACAAACCCACAACAGCTGTAGCCAAGCCTCGCCACCAACACATGCCTGAACCCCACACACGCACACAAACACGAACAACGTAAACAGACGCAGGTTTATGTGTACCAGATGCCCCCATAGACAGAGACGAACATATCGCTAACATTAACGATAGAAAAGAAGCTACAGTTGAGGGAGTGAGGTTTGACAACGTGCAGTGACTCTAATTAAATGTATTTGAAGGTCGAAAAAATAAAAGGATGTGAGCGTTATGACAGATACGCGTTCAGAATTCCACTTGAGATGTGAAATAAGTAAAACAGTGTTGCAGCTGTAGTTTAGTCCTTGTAAGACGGACGTTTCATGTGGTCTAATAGATAAATAAACAGATACAGATAGGGGGAACGAGGCCGTTGTTAATTAACATAGAGATAGTTTAATAAAAGGCAGGAAGCAGGCGGTGAGGGGAGAAGGCAATGAAGCGGTAAAAATAGACGCGGGGGAGACCAATCGATCCGTAGACGAACAATACAAGAATGCATTTCGTGCTAATCAATAAATAGATCGCACAGATAGATGCAACGTGGCGTACGAAAATAATGGTATTCAGTTACTACCACAAGTTGTGAGTAGGTAAAGCAAATATTGCCTATTTTGTTAACGTAAAATTAAAATGTTTCGACTAAGTATATTTTTAATCATAACTTTTCTAAGATAGCCTTGCACCTGATTCTCACGATACTTGAGATATAATAACAATAACTTCAACTTATCTAACTTCTAAAAAGGATCTAAAATATCTGCCAGCTTGTCTTGTTAGAATCTGATTTTGAGTAAGCCTTTTACAAGATCTATTGGTGTGATACCTGTAATTTGTCACGATCTGAGATTTTATTTATTACAGTATCAATAATATGTTCGTGATAAAGCGTGGGTTGTCAGACATTTGTGGGCGTTCAATCAATGTAGTAACAAATTATAAAAACACGTTTAAATCAGCTCACATTTATAAAATACATTAGGCATACAATTAATTTGTTCTGTGTTTCCTTACGTAATAGGATAACAATTTCTGTTATTATGTGTTTATTATAGTTTAATATTTTTCATTCTATGTTAATTAGGTATCGAGGTTAAATATAAGTCACTGGTTAAATATTTTCCGCTGGTTTCAATAAAGTTCATTGACCGTAGGTTATCATTCGCGACCTACACGTGAAGAACATCACTACTCAAAGATCAAGCTATTAGAAACTTATTAGAAACATATCTGGAACGAAACACAGTTTTCAATTTGGGACGTAGCATAAGTGAGTGAGTAAAGGTCGAATGTGCAGAACGAAATTTGAGAGAAGCCGCAAAAAGAAAGAATTTTCTGCGGAAGTGCCCACGCAGCGACATTCGACAGCTGTCTCTCTTTTTCGCTTGAACACAAGCATGCAGACATTGGGGTAGGTCATGCACAGGCAATGCAGGGCACAGGCATTCACCGTGAACCCTAAAACACTGGGGGACGAATATAGGTCATTAAGGAACGAACTAACCAGTCGATTGTACGTGCCTGCCGACCGGAAAACAATTTGTGTTTATTCGTTTATTTCAACCACATTCGTTGCGGAAAGTTCGCAATAACGAGGTTTATCAGCGATGCGAAAATAATTTTAGCTTGGGGCAGGTCAGTCGGGTCGCTGCACTACTGATTGTATGCGTCGGCCATGTTTATTCAATAATCTCGCATTAATCACTTCACATTTCAAACGTTAAATAATAAAGTTCCGATTCGAACGTGGTCGCTTATTTTCAACTCTTTTGTTTTCAAATTCGTGTTTCGTCGTTTACATTTTCTAATGGGTTCTTGATTACAGAGACAAAAAGTTGAGGTTTTTTATGTAATAACCGCGATTGAATCGGTGGGAACCCAGCAGGAGTCTCACCGCATCTCTATAGGGTGCGCGAGCATATCGAGTAAAGTTCAGCGAAGTAAAACCACGTCTAGACGTCAGCCCTGTTTAGTTAACACTACCATTATATCGAGATCTGCAATCTCGCTGATTAAATTTGCAGTCGCGATCTTTTTACAATGGCAGCGCAGTATTTTATCCTGTACCTTCTGTTTTTGTTTAACTCGTTTTTTGAATAAAGTAATGTTCCTCTCTTCGGGTGGTCTGCCGACATTTTATCAACAGCCATAATAAAGTACCCGCTGCGTCTCGGTGCACTCTTGAATCAGTATCAAACATTAACATGAGAGAGTTAATTGGGTATGCAGTATCGTCTGAGAATATTGTTTATTATGTCGTTTTAGCCAATCTCGACTAGATGAGTCAGTGTATCCAGCCAACCCTTTGTTATCGGCGGTGTAAACGACCAGCACAAAGGCGGTCGTGCGAGGCGCCCTTCAGCGTAGACCTTGGCTGGATTTAGCCGCGGTTCGATGGACTCTCAACCATTCCTTTTAGTGTTTTCATCTTTTATTGCAACCTATCGGAATGCACGACTTATTTTACTTAATAGGATTTTTGCAATTCCTTCTTCTGAACTCATTTCTTACAATTCTCCTGGATAAGTTGAGTGACCGGGGAGACCTTGGCCGATTTTGTGAGTTCGACGTTCCTTTGAATCATGGTTTCGTTTTATAACTTTCGCCGCGTAGCGATAAAGTTCACGATGTCGGTGTTTCGTTTCCTCGTGCGTTCGCTTTATAAATACACCAACCAGATGGTGTTAGTGAGAATTTTATGAAAATGTTTATGGATGTGTAAATATTTATATTTCGTTCGTTCAGTAAAGAGTGAAGTACCTGTATTAGGTCGTTTGGGGGAGAATTGAAGGTCTAAAGGGACGGCAGAGCGTTGACTGTGCCTTTTACTCGGAGTTCGTTGTTTTTGTAGGGCTGGCACAGTCGAATGTTGAGGGCTATGTCAGGGGCAGACCTTGGCCCGAATTTAGCTGGGGTCGTTGTCCGGTGGCTTTCACCAGGCGCATGCGCGATGCAATCACATTGTCTCGACGTTTGACCGCCAGTTTTTAGGTTAAACATTGTGTTATGTTTATATTTCGTTGTTTTGAGAATATTATGGGTTACAATTTCAAAATTTAGTATGGAGAAGGTAATTTCGTTTCGTTTCATATCTTTATCATTTTCGGTAAGTAAAGAGAAAATAGAAAATAACTTTTGATGTGGGTTCTAGAAGGTTCTTTGAACTCCACAGCTTATGCCGATTTATTTTCCCGCCATTTTTTATGTCAAGTTAGGTTTGAAAAGACTGTTAACCTACTCCTATGCAAATATTGCCTGTCGAACGGTTCGGAAAGTCGATATTTACCGCACATGTTTGCCAATCCAATCGATCAGAAGCAAACATCACTTGGACTTTAAGATGAACGAGTATTTGCTATCTAGTGGCAAGGCAAGTTGCCTCTTGTGGCAAGTTACTTGCCTGTGTAAACACTTTTTTCCATTTGATATTGAAGTAGGTGAATTATTATCTTTGGAATTGTTTTTCCCACAAAAAAGAGGAGTGTTGTATGTTTGACGTGTGTCTTTCTGTGGCATCATAGCTCCTAAACGAATGGACTAATTTCGATGCGGGTTTTTAATGGAAAGCTGACTTAAGAGGAGCGTCTCAGTTTTTTTTCATGCTGTCTCGATGTCGAACACCTACCTCAGACTTGTGCGAAAGGGACAATTGCAGCTTTCCGGCGAAATGCCGAGTTTTATTTCCAAAATTATGAGTTTAGGCGTCAATGAATTCCTACCCCAAAAACTTAATGAAATCGTAAATTTTTGGTTTTTATTGATTTGTAAGCGTATAAACGAGGTTCGTGCGTTTTGTTTTTTCCAAAATTATTCTTAGTTTTTCAACAGTCACCTCTTGAATGTTGAGTATGTTTTTGGCGAAAAATGCTGACTTTTAGTCTCAAATATCTTTTTGTCTACTAAAAATATCACAAAAATCAAAACGTAAAGACCTAGTTTTTGGTGTTCCTGATACTATACAAAAATTTCCCAGGGATCCGTTGACGTTTAGGGGATGGAATCCATTGACGCCGTTTGTATGGGGAAAAAAACACTGAGACGATTAGCTACAGGTATTAGATCAAAATTGGTTCAGCCATTTCACCACTTCACTTTCACTTCTTGATAGGTTATAGAAAATGTCTTAAACTGACTTATGTTTTTTTTAATTTATTATAAGATGGGTTAACTCTTGACCTCAATCTTGACCAAGGTCATAGATGAGGTCGACGATCGAGCGAGTTAACCCAGAAAACGCCTATAAGGCACTGGTACTCCCACGCACCGACGGAACACAGCAAGCTGTTTGGCGTCGGACTTCGGTAGGAGGGTGGTCGCGAACCAGACGGCCCTTTACAGAGCCTACCACACCGCATGAGACCATAGGACAACACCTCAGATTCATAAAAAATGAGGTGTTGTTGCCTGAGATAGATTAATAGGAGGCAGGTCTCATTTGTGTTTCCTAAGTCGCCTCTTACGACACCCACGGAAAGAAATGGGGTGGTGTTATTCTAAGCCGATCACCACACGGCACAAGCTGACACTCTGTCTGATGTCATTTTGTTGTTGATTAATTAACCCTTTTCGGGAAAGCCAAAGGAATCTATGTCCATACAGATACACAGATACACAGATGCACACATCAAACTTATAAAACCCATCTTTTTTTAAGATACATACAAAAGCTCACGCCTATAATCTCTAACGGGGTAGGCAGAGCATCAGTGGTTCTAGAGAACTACTTGATGCCTCGTTTGACACAAACTGTGAGGGTCATCAGATGGAACAAGTTAGGTAAAGTGAGAGGTGGTTAGCCTTTCGACCATTATACAACAAAACCCTCGTATCCCACTAGACTTTTACTGTATGCCTGGGAAGAGTAGGTAGCTGGCACATTTTAAGTTTTTATTTCATTCCCGGCTCAGCATGGAAGTATCTTTTTTATTGGCAGTAAAAACAAAACTACCGGCCAGTTTTACAAATAAAGTATATTAATTTTGTACTGAGAGATATACTTTTAGTGATTTAAGAAAATGTGCCCTACATATTCCTTAGTCCTTGTTTGAAACACGCAAAAACCTCTTTTAAAGTCTAGATGCGCATGAGTTTATCTACTAACATTGTAACACTAACCACGTTGGAGGAAGTGCCCGTATGTCTGTCTGTCTGTGTCAATATGGCTGGCCTTGGAAACGATGTCGCGATAAAACCGTATAGTTAAACTTTATGATATGCAAAACTGAATAATCAGGCGATGTGCGAAAAAAAAATGGCGAATATGTGGTTTGAATAAAAAAAAAATGCAGATATTGCAAAATGTTTATATTTTTACTAGCTTTCCCGCAGGAATACGGAAAAGTTATATAACCTATGTATTAATCCAGAGTGTCAGCTACCTCCATAACAAATCCTATTAAAATTGGTTCAGCCGTTTGAGCGTGATGATGATGAAATAACAAACATACAAACACACACACTCACAAAATTTATAAATAAACTATGAAAGCATAAAATAGAGAGCATTACTAAAAAAAAAACAAGTATTCATGAGATAACTAGCAAACAAAGGCACGAACATCATGTTAGTGGATGCAAACAATAAGTAACAATAAATAAAAATTAATATTGGAATAATATCTATATATATTAGAGTCTATCAAAAGTTCTTTGTTCTTCATTAAAATAAATTCATTACAACAAATAATTTCTTCATTTTGAAATTCGACAATTTAAAACATTTTGAAATTCAAACCCCACAAAACTTGTCTATTTTACAATGAAACCAAATCATTATCCCACTTATTTGGCTTCTGAGATAATGAAATATCAATATTCAATTTTAGTTTGGTCAGATTTTGATTGAAAGGGCCCTGAAAATGGGAGTCGAGTGGTGCGGACGGCCGAACAAACGTTTTGTTGACTGTTGCTAACTCTTATTTACCTACTTTATTTACAGGGTTCCTTGCTGAAATAGTAAAAAAAATGAAAAATTTAGGTAGCTAAAAGAGCCTTTGAGCCTTGGTTTGTCAAGTAGGTAAGTATTTCCACGAAAAATAAGAGAAATGAGCCTTTTTGTGTCGTGAATAAGTGGCTAATTAAACCAGAAAAAAATTGTTCATGTTAAACTTTCGACAATTACCTACTTAAATGCTTACGTTTTTTCTTCAAAAAACGCCTTTGCACACAGTTTGTATTCTATGTTTTTTCTTTCCTTTATAAATTGGCAGTAAAGTATTTATTTACTTATCTAAAATTATATTAATTATTAAAAAGATATTACTACTAAAATTCATGTATGTAAAGGTAACAAATTATAAGTCTGTAATTGGCAAATGTTTAGATAAATTCATTACTTAGTATTATAAGTTTTGTTAATGCTGAAAAACTTAAGAATAAAAAAATAAAAAAATATTAATACCTATGACTCGATTTGATTTTTTTTTAATGGTCGTAGTCCAAGCACAGTTTTTATCATAATTATTATTGTTAAAATTCCAATAAGCACTCCTAACATGTATGTACGACTATATGGATAGACACTGTATCCTGTAAAACAGTATACAAACTATCACGGAATACAGAAAGTCTATAAGTAATTTGTATTTTGATATTTGGCAAATAAAGTTATTCTTATTCTTATTAGAGAATAGAAAAAATCTTTATTTGATAGGACATTCAGGATGCCACAAAAAAACAAGTCAAGATTACAATGAATATGTACATACAAACATACATTAAACGATTTAATTACATACATACGCATTCGATCTTTTGACCCTACTGACTCTACGCCTATTCGCAAAGGTGCAGTCTTCCTCAGAGAAGAACAGGCAGGAAACTCTGAGGTTGCTCTTTTAAATAGCTTAACTAAATCTGAAATAACTCTAGAGCTAAGCAGTTCGTTCCCATGGCTGCCTGTCTGATAGATAAACAGAAATTTTGTAAATTTTTTAACAATGTAAACGAATACTCTACCTACGGAACTCTCAGAAACCGAGCTGGAGCTTTCTTAGCCAGTTGTTATTTACTCACTGGAGTGCTTGGTAACCCAGCCGAGGAAGCTTCAGAAAAATATACCATTTAATATTATATTTAACCAGTTCTCAGAAATGTTACCGTGCCATTTACATCACCAATATTGTTATGTAAATCTTGTTATTTAACTTGGAATTACAATTCCAATTGGAATTATTAAATCTGAACAGGCCTCTTCGCAAAAAAAAAATATCTACAAAAAATTGACAAAGATTATTATTTGAATTGACATGTCAACACTAATTTCCGGTAAAAAAAATCCAAAGTAAAAAAGAAATCAATTGACTGGACTGATAGCTTATTAGGTGATACTGATCTGTAGGTTGCGGGTTTAATTCCCAACCGACACAAATATTTGAAAAATATTTTCAATTAATACTTTTAAGTATTTGTATGGAGTATTTGGTGGCGCTGGCGCAGGACCGATCGAGATCGAGATCCCTGGGGCACTAGGCCTATGTCCAGCAGTGGACGTCTTGCGGCTGATATGGGAGCCATCCACATATGTATTACGTCACGCAAACTTTCGACTTTTTGAACCCCTCCCCCCTATGTCACGCTTTTTTGGTATCTGTCCCTTTAAGATGTACCCCCCCATACGCTGTGACGTAATATGTGGATGACCCCCTGATGATGATGTCTTAGAATAATAATTATATAATTATTCTAAGGATGATGTATAGAGTCGGGTGTTTATAATCATTTGTATGTATTTACGAAAAAAAGGGTACAAGTAGTATAATCTAGCACCCATAGTACAGTCAAGAGCAGGTCACGCTTTACACTACCAGTTTAAGCTGAGCTCTGATTTATACTGCGCGCCATACAATGCAGCGCCAGTCCAAAGTCCAAAGTGTCAAGCTTGACGTGCTCTTGAGTGTACAAGCCTTGCTTAGTTTGGGGTTAGATAGCGCTATGTGAGTTGTCCCTAATATTTATTTATTTATAATTATAATTATTATTAAAATTAAATAGTTCAAGATTTCTTGGTAATTTTCTACTGTAGGTAAGCCTTATTTTCGTCCGATCACAAAAATCTACTGTAGTAGCATAAATTTATGAAACAATCGACAAGTCAAAAAAACAAAAACAAAAAGAAACGTTGCGCATACGCAGCTCGTGATCATCAACCATGGTGAGCGAAGGCCATGGTAAATGTCAAGGCTGACAGCGGGTTTGTATGGTTGTATGGCGAGCAACGCCGCCGGCGATAACGAGTATCCGAACCCAATCATACCTTATATGTACCTATCAGGAATTTTAAGATGAGCTACCTTGGAGTCCTTGAAAAGATATAATAAAACTAATTAAACATTTTGTATCGCCTCCGACATTCGATTGCTTTTCATTTTTTAACGGCCGAACCAATTTTGATTATGTCAGCTTTCAAACAAAAAAAATCGCATCGAAATCGGTCCATTCCTTTAGGACCAATTTTGATCAAATTTGGCTAAGAACTAAGAACCATCTTCAAACAAAAAAAACGCATCGAAATAGGTCTAATCGTTTAGGACAGGGTTTCTCAAACTTTTGGCTCTACGAACCCCTGTTAAAGTTTCAAGATGACAGCGAACCCCTGGAGTCAATTAAACCCCCCCTCCCCTATAGAAAATAGTAAAATAAGGTTGAAGAAAATAAGGTTTTATTTCAATAAAAAGTAAGAAATACTTACAGTGTCAAAAGAAATATATTTTTAATAGTAATGTGATGGGTGGGCTTGTTTCTTGTTGCCGATTGAGTCAATTCTAAGAGTTATTTTGGCCCGCCAGTCATCAAGCCGCGAACCCCCTACCGACGAATGGCGAACTCCTAGGGGTTCGCGTACCCCACTTTGAGAAAGCCTGGTTTAGGAGCTATGATCCCACAGACAGACACAGATATACACCGACGTAACAAAACACACGTCAAACTCATAACATCCCTCTTTTTTTGTCGGGGGTTATAAATCAACACCTTTAAAATAGCATCATTATCGCATCACAATAGCAGCCTCTTGACAGCTACACACTCAAAAGCCCACACTAAGGTTTTCCCTTGTATCGTGGGTCCCTCGGAACATACATAAAGACAAACAAAAACGCTCATGACCCGAGAACAAACATCTGCTTTTTACACAAATATTTGCCCCGGCTGGGAATCGTAATCAGGACCCGTCGATCAAGAACCACTCGACCAAACCGGCCGTCGGTTAAGCTAATATGAGATATCTACGGATGAAGTCATCATGAGACTTACATACGTACTCCTTTAATATCTAGGATACCTAGAAAAGACTACACTTCTTTTCACGCGCAATTGAAGCTTGAGTTACGCTACGAACTTCAAACAGGAACAAAATCAAAAACATCAGACAGAAACAAAATAAAAAGTAACCTCGGCACGTCCGGTCTTTTTGATCTTTACTTAGAGTTTAAAGTACAAAGTTTAAGCCTACGAGAGAGCCATTAAACCGGCATAAACTTTAATACCATAGCTAAAGTACCAACTCGTAATGAAGTAGGTACTTGGAACTCATTTGCCGTGGGATATGGTGCAACTGATAAAATCTGGGTAAATAGTTTCACGTTATAATTTTAATAAGAACTAGCATCCCGCTCGTGGCTTCATTCCCGTGGGAATTCGGGAAAATTATGTAGCCTATGTTACTCAGGGATAATATAGCATCCTAATGGTGAAATAATTTTTGAAATCGGTCCAGTAGTTTCGAAGCCTATTCGTTACATACAAAAATACAAATCTTTCCTCTTTATAATATTAGTATAGATTAGTATCTTGTGTGAGTATTTGTTTATTAAATAAAAGACTGGTCTACTACTCGAAAACTAGGAGTCTTAAAGATTAAAAAACCTTCGTGAATAGGTTGTACCTTTATAGGCATAGAGTTAAAAGAACTGTTGTAATTCATGGCTTTGACTTATTTCCAATTAACGTAATATAGCGTTCTGTGAAATAAAGCTACATAAAGCTGTTTTGACTTTGCCTTCTATATATATATTGCCTTCTATACAACGTGTTTAAAAAAAAAACAAAAAAGATAGGTAATTCAAAATTAATTAAAATGTTGCTTATTGCTCACTGCACAGCTCTATTACAAATATGGCAAGTATGTTATATTAATTATATGAAACTTTCATTTTGAAAGATGTCAAGCCGTGCAACTGGTTACTAGAGTTGCGACTATAAATTATATTTTAGAATTTCTTTTGTTTTGGTTTTTTTTTTGAAACATCTTGTATATGTATAAAATATATCTAAGATACTAAGTATGTGCAAAAATAGGCATATATTTTATTTTAATTTTATTTACTGACAAAAATGCATAGCAATACAGAAGTGATTATATCTGTAATTATATCTTAAACTTAAAAGAAAATTACACGGTTTGGACTTTGGAAAAAAAAACATAAACTTTTTATTAATTAATTAATTTAAAAAAAATGTTCACAAAAGGGAAATGTGCAAATCCTCTGATTAATACTGACCTACCTGAGAATGTATTTTTTGTAATGCCTAATTTCTTTTACACACGGATTTTTGACATAAAAAAAAACTTTCTGGGCTCAACTTTCAATCCCATTTCCTACTTTTTGCTGCATACTGTATACTAAATCGATAAGTAAGTATATAAGCAATAACACATGAGTAGATCTACTCATGTGGGCAATAATGAAGCAAAATCTATGCTCAAAAAATGTAAACATATAGAACCGGCGTTGATCATTGGTGTTAATAACTCAATTCATAGAGTCGACTCACTGAGTCGGGTCTCCCTTGCCAATTGACGTAATTCTCTTTTAATTAGCGATCGACCGATAACGTACGGGTGGTAGGGACACCATACTGTTAAATATATTTTTTTTTATTGAAGTTTAGCTCTCTTATTGATAAAAACTAACACACTACGTAAAACAAAGCTCATAATATTTTTTTTTTGTAATTGCTGATAAAAAAAAAAACATGTTTTAACATTTTATCAGTCTATTGTTCTTTTCATTAAATAGTTAGCAAGTTACGTTGTTATTGATATTTTGATATTTGTTATTGATAGTTGTTTGTTAGTGTGTTATTTCACTGTATTTATGTTCGTGTGCGTTGGGTTTCTGTCTTTAGTCTTATGTTAAGGATGTGGCAGAATTTCAGCGGCTTCAGCCCTCGTCAGTCTGAAGCCACATACCGTTTTGTCCTCTGTTTTATTTTACTGCGTATAATTTTCAAATGTTTGTTGTTTTTTATGGACAAATAAATGCTGTTTATTATTATTATTATTATTTTGATAGAATTTAGCAAAAGCCACAATTCAAAACACCTTATTGTAATTTTTATTTTATTTCAGGTAACTTATTTACTGGCTATTAGTACCTTCTCTTACTATCTTTAAGGTAAACTGAAAAAGATCGTTCAGGAATAAATCCGACTTTTTTTTTTCTTGTGTACAAAAATGTTTAATTTGTCATTACACCGAGTAGTACTGTGTTCTCTTAAATACTCTTACTAGGTTGACTGGAAAAAATCCCCTCGTGGGATAAGTCCGCCTTTGTAAACTTCCTATTACTGTAAACTTGTTATCCTCTGTATTATCATTGTACAATAAAGAATAAATACATACATACATACAAATCCGCCTTAGCTACGTTTTTCTACCAGTCTGTAAGAGTTTGCAATAAAGAGTTTACACACATACATACCCTGAACAACTGAACATGGTATCTATTCTCAAAGTCAATTCAATTATTTAAAAAATGGCGTCCACAGTCGTGATTTTGCCAATGTCGGGTTATTATAATTCAAATTAAAATATACAATGCAAACATGCTAATATTAAATAACGGAACCTTTTAAGGGTTGTCATACGCCAGAGCCTAGTCCGTTGGTCAGCAAGGTGACGATTTTGGCGCACTAAGGTCAGTATTACAGAACGCGACTCAGACTCTGATCTATACTTAAGTACCAGTCGACTTTGTCATTTTGATAGTGAGAGAAAGACACAATCAATAATTAAGTGTTGATTAAGATCTGAGTCTCCTTCGAGTCTGTGATCTATGATCTATTCTCAAAGTCTACAACCAACAAACGACCGATATTCGTCACTACCTGTCACTGTCATATGTCATATGTCACTGTCATAAGCATAGAATGTCTAGATTATTTTTCAAGGACAGCTGAACCTTCTGATAAGCGCTATATGTTAAAAAAAAAACTAAATGACTGTTAAAACGCTAAATGTGAAGATTTGTAATTAGCATTTTTTTTTAAATTTATAATTCATGTACTATAGGTTTGAAATTTGTCTGTAAATCTTACCGAAAGTGTAAAATAAAAATAAAATAGCGCAAGAAAGTGATGTACTGACATTCGATATTCTGAAGCATAGATCGTAGAATAGAAAAGATGCCCAGCTAAATATCTAAAGTATTTTGTTCTACGAGACCTCTCTGCATCCAAAAGTAAGGCATTATATAAATGTAGCTCGAGTACGATGGTGATAGCGAGCGTAATGCGCCGCGGTCCTATGTCAAAATGTCAACATTGACAACGCAAGAGGGCGAGCAAGCCTTTGCACGGGGCCTTCGCGCAATCAAAGTAAAGTTCGAGTTTGTCGCCATCTTACTCGAGCTGATGGTTGATAAATAACATGTTTTACTTGATTCAGAAGTTTTTAGAAAAAAAAGTGAAGTTATTATTATTAATGACATTGAAGCATGTACTATATAATGTAAATTTTTTGCGTTAAAATTTGTAACAATTTCGTCGATTCAGTGACTAAATAGTTTTATTAAGTGAAGGTTACTTTTGTGTATGGATTGTTGATCTGTTGAAGTCATGGTATGTATCTACCCACTCACGTCTTAATCCCGGACCAACTGATCCATTATTGGGATATTTTAGTTTTACGAGTATTCTGATTTTAAGTTATAAAAAAAAAAGGAATAATTTTAATACAATTAACCCTATACTTGGTAATGTGCACTGAAATGCACATAGTTCTAAAAAAATATACCAGAAAAAAAGGCAATTTTTTTGGGTTTTTTTTGGCAACACTTTGTACGAAAATATTTTATTTATTTGCAAAAAAATCTACCAACTTTATTTGGCCACACATGCTGTCAGTGGGTCGCAAGATGGCGGAACGTGTGCAGGCGTCCACGCAGCACAAGATAAAAATCGATTTTTATCCTATTATATATTGTATAAAACCTATGTATGGTTGTATTATATTATTCTTGAATATATACGTGTTCGATATTTACTAGTATTTTGTAGTGATGCACATGATTTTCAATCGTAACACATGTATATTTATTGATGTGTCTACAAATGCACATTGCCAACTCACTCGCAAATCGACCTTCTATTTACCGTGTGCATTTAGATACACATTGCCAGATCGCCAGTTTTTTTTTCTTTGATTTAATCATAACTGTCGACAGAAAGATTAATCATTATGTACGAGTTTTTGACCTCGACTTCGTCCCCGTGGATTATAAAATAATAATAATAGATTGAATTTTATTATTTTAATAGATCATTTATATGTAGAACCAAGAGCAACTCAGGTTTTATAGTTGAGATGCCTTGACATGTGCACCGATATAGAAAATGCCGGCGGCGGCGAACTGGCAAAAATTTGGCGGCGGCGGCGGCGCGCCGGCGTGGAAGGGTGCTCTTAAATTTTTATCACCAAATATGGGCATAGTTGCAAAATGAAACAACATTCCATACGTTTAGTCAACATTTGAAAGATTCTTATTTCGAGAGATTCTTCTTTTGACGAATTCTACTCCGTTGCTGCTTCCAATGATCATCACGGCTGAAGCAAGCTCACCCAGAAAATACCTATTCACTCGAACTTTAAAGAGGCCTGGGTTATATGAGCTCGGAAATTTAGACGCAGGCAGGGACTTCCATTCCTTGGCGGTGCGCAATATAAAAGATGATAAAAAGCGCCGTGGGATCTCGATAAGGTAAGGGTGATACCCTGCAGTACGTCTGGAAAAGGGCAGGCAGAATAAGTTCATGCAGCTCCTGTGCACTCTCTCCGAAGTCCAATACGGCTAGTTGGTATTTGGTTGAACGGTGGCTGCAATACTCCATGCCCGATCGTACCTGTGCCTTATAGAGGGACAGGAGTTAATCGGACGTAAAGTACCGTTCAACCTTGTTAAGGATGCCCAGCTTTTTGGCCGCAGTTTGAGCTTTGGACTCGATGGAGGTGCCGAAGTTTAGGTTGGCAGACAACTCACTGGTTACAGGAACAGATGTACCTCGAAAAGTAGGAGTCAGAGTAAATGGACCCCGTTTCGCAGAACAGACACGCCTGTGTTTTGGTGGCGTTGAAACTAACTAGATTATTGTCACCCCATCGGGAGACAAGACTTAAGGTTGAATTTACTCGCTCTACCAGTGCTCTCCTTTCTGAGACAATTTTATCTCCATCAGCTCCTGGACCGGATAGGTATCTCTCCATGACTTTACTGTCATCTGCGTATGCAACAACTCCATGCAAAAGCATATCATTAATGTGCAGCAGGAAAAGGGTCGCAGAGAGAACGGACCCCTGAAGAACTCCAACGTCAATAGCCGTTAGGTCAGAAGAGCAGCCATCCATGACTACTCGGATCAACCGTTCTCTCAGGAAGTCAGCTATCCAGTCACATAAGTCGGCAGGGACTCGGTACGCAGGAAGCTTGCTTAGCAGACTTGCATGCTAAACCCTCTCAAATGCCTTCGAGATATCTAAGGACACGGCGTGAGCTTCACAATGTTTCTCGATAGCATAGCCCCAGCAGTGCGTGACATAAACTAGTAGATTCCCTGTTGATCGTCCCAGGCGAAAGCCATATTCAATCACTGAGTAAGTCGTTGTCTTCTAGGTAAGTCAGCAGCTTGCTATTCAGTACCCTTTCCATAACCTTGCAGAGTATGGAGGTGATGGCAATAATTCGGTGATTGCAGGGGTCGGCACAACTACCCTTTTTGGGTACTGGTTGCACGTTAGCAAGCTTCGAGGATTTGGGTACGGTTTTATTCTTAAGGGAGAATGTCAGTACAGGAGACAACTCAGGACCACAATACCTCAGAGCAGAGCATATGCATATGGATCGCTAGCTTTATTCACGTCTAGACTCTGTAGTGCTCCGTGAACCTCTTTATTATGTATCGTGACTTCCGGCATTGAGAAGTCACAGCGAGGTATTGACGGCGGCTGATGAGAGGCAGAGTCCATAAGAGAATTGCTCGCAAAAAGAGATGCGAAGAAATCTGCTTTCTCTTACGTGGAATTCGTCAAAATAACATCTGCCAAATGTAGACTAAACGAACTAAAATAAGACGCCAGTGGCGATTGACGTGAAGCCACCTCGCCAATCGTCCACGCCGTCTCAAAAAGGCGGCGGCGACGCCGGGGGATGATTGGTCGGCGGCGGCGGCGCGCCGGCGCAGCGCACATGTCTATATTAGACAACTTGGCAATGTGCATAATAAGAGACATGCTATATTACAATAACTATATATATAGGATTTTTTCAAATATTTTTTATGAGCTCCGTAATTACATAGAAAATAAAAACTGTTATCAAATAAACCAAAATCACACCTTAAAATCGGTGCCAAGTATAGGGTTAATAAATTCTCACTCACATTACTGGAAAGCTGTTTTGATCACTTGGCTTGGGATGGAATATTGTACTGCCACGCTCAATAATATATATAGTTAACTTTAGATCTAAGTTCTCATTAAGCTAAAATTGTTTTTTTTTTTTGAGAAATAAAATATTCTTTAACCCGACTATATAATGACTAGACAAACATTGTAACCCAAAACAAGATCTTTTATAACCTGTCTTCAAGCATAAACACATTTCATTTCATAGGTACATAAAGTATATCCTGTCAAACTTCAAGTAAATGGTCACTGGGACCAGCGGTGTAATTTATAAACGAAGAGCGACAGAAGACATTAATCACGATGTTCGCGTTGCCGTACGGTGAGATCATCTCTGCTGTTCGGTTAGTTGTGGCAAACCTATCAAATGTGCTTTATAACTCTAAAATTTAAAAATTTCGGGGACATTAGGGCTTTACCACATAAAGTTGAATATAAAACTGACAATATTCAAAAATGGCTGTATGGGCATACAATCCTTTGCCTTTCCCGAAATAAAACAAGAAAATGACATAAGTCAGTCTAAGTGGGTTTTTGATGTTTTGTGGTAAAGCAAACAAACAATCAAATCTTTCCTCTTTATAATATTAGTATAGAAAGCCTATGTCCATCGGGGATAATGTAGCTTTCTAATGGTGAAAGAATTTTTCAAATCGGTCCAGTAGTTTCGGAGCCTATTAAATGCAAACAAACAATCAAATCTTTCCTCGTTATAATATTAGTATAGATAGACTAAGTAAACTATATGGTCAGAGTTATTTACTCTTAAAAAATACATTGTCTCTTGCAACTGATTTTAATTACATTATTCAGTACATAATATTATAAAAACTTCGAAGGAACAGAGAGTTCATAAAGTTATCGGTTCAAACTTTGTAATGTTGTTACTACAATAAGAAAACTAGTTACCTGCTTTGGATTTACGCGAGTCAGAAGTATATGCATTAAAAAAAAAAATAAACCGGACGTTCATTTATGGGTGACATTATGTTGATGTTCTATTTTTAAAAAAGGATCGTATTTAATTTATCAACAAATAATATGATTTTTTTTGTCGGTGATAGCGATAGCCCAGTTGGTAATGAGTCAGACTTGTAATCCGAAGGTCGTGGGTTCAAATCCTGGTGTGGGCCTGTAGCACTAAATACGTCTTTTCGGATTTGTGTACGGATTTCTAATTATCACTTGCTCAACGGTGAAGGAAAACATCGTGATGAAACCCGCCCGTCCAAGAAAATTCATTATCGAAAGACGAGTGGTCCACCAACCCGCATTAGGCCAGCGTGGTGGACTATGGCCTAAATCCCCTTCGTGTTTGGAAGGGAGGCCCATGCCCCTCGGTGGGGACGTATATGGGCTGATAAGATAAGAAGAAGAATATGAATTTTGGGTCCTCCTAAAAAGATAATGGGCCTTTTATAATTCGAAAACGGCACGGCAAAATTGTATTACTATTGCTTCCTATGTAATAGTAATACTAGAAGCTGAGAACATAGAGGGCGATAGTACCAGAAACCATAAAAAATAGTTTTGGGTAAAGTTTTATTTTAAACTACACGGATGTATTATGTTTAAACGACCTAATGAAAGCAATGAAAAAGTAAATTTTTATCTTTTAACTTGCTTTATTATGATGTTTTAGGAAGGACAAACCCACAAACGCAGCTTACAGAAGTATTTCATGTTGTTGATGTTATGCTTCTGAATACATGAATACTAAGTATATACCTATAACGTATGCAATCCAATCATATTCTGATTAAATTCATTATTTTGCTTTATTAAACAGAATGATGGATTGTTCACCTTTACTTCATAAACAATGAAATGCAATAAATACTGATATTTCAATATTAAATTATTACTTAGTTGTTAACTTGCGGGCGATAAAGAATTGTTGTGGGGAAACGCAACTTTTGATTTTTTGTTGAATAATAATAATATTTTATTGAGTCTTGGTAGATAAAAAAATATTTACTCAGTACCTATTTACCGTTTTTTATGAAAGCAACTTTAATTTATAAATAACGTTTGATTAACGCCATTTATTAAGCATCTTGAAAAATCTTTATGTAATTATTAGAAATCGATTTATTTTTGGACCGTTTTATTTTATCCAAAAACTTTTTTAACCGACTTTAAAAAAAGGAGGAGATTTATAATTCGATTGCATCTTTTTTTTCTATTTTGGTTACGCGATAACTCAGCCAATTGTGGGCCGATTTTGAATATTTTTTTTGGTCTAAACAGTTCTGTGAGGTGGTCCCATTTTTTAACGAAATTGATTTTAGTTATGTGACGTGTTGGTTTGTTGTTGGGTTTGAATTTGATTTATTCTAAGCGTTGACAATTATATTTAACCTTCTTTACCCGACTGAATTTAATATCTTGGTTTTTGAATAAACATTATATTTAGTCCTAATTACTCGTACGTCCTAATTACCATGTAACGGGTATTTATTGTGTAATGAGAGGTACAGTTTCGACGTAAGTGTACAATGTACAGTTGTGTGGTAAATTAACAGGTCGCCTGGTGAGATTGGAATTGGAAAATAATGCAGATTACTTGTTTTACTCCAATTCCTTAAAACTGTAGTTATTTCTAACAATTTTTTTTTATCAGACTATATATGTTCCCACCAAGGGGCAAGGGCCTCTCTTCGAAGTGCGGAGAGGATTAAGGCCATAGTCCACCACGTTGCTTGGCCCAATGCAGGTTGGTGAATCGCGCGCCTTTCGAAAACGAATTTTCTTAGACGTTCGGGTTTTTATCACGATGTTTTCCTGTTGCATAAGTGATCACAGACCTATATTGAGATAGACGAAAAGAGCGCTTCAAACTATATGAGAACCTAGCGTGTCGAATTGTTCGTACTTAAGATGACGTCACGAGCGAGGTTTGATGGGAAATCAAGACCGCGCGGAAACGAGTCAAAAGCGCTTAATTAAGTAAAATAATAATGTAAATCCAGTTAAAATCGATTATCATTTACGGCATAGGTCTCAAGCGGACTGACTTAAGTTGGAGAAATCTGTGACCGTGGATCACACTTTTTACACGTAAGGTAGGCAAACTTTTACCACCTATCTCGATATAGGTCTGTGTAAGTGATAATTAGTGAAAAATCCGTACATAAATTCGAAAAGACGAATTTAGTGGTACAGACTCAGACCAACATTTGAACACGCAACCTTCCATTTACAAGTCTGGATCATTACTAACCGGGCTATCAATGCTTATGCAAGGGTTTACACCATGGTTTTTAACATGCACCCTTTTATCAAGAATCCTTGTTCGCTTGAATAAGTTTTTAAACAGTTTTTAGTTCAACCTAATTATACAACCATGGCATCTAGTAATAAAGTCACAATTTAAAATAAAAAATTTGCTCATGTTTTGCGCTCTTGTTGATCGAAATATGAACCTCTAACGTATTCCAAAATACATAAATCATTTACAAGCTCTAAAGCAATTTTCTAAGATCAGAAACTCAGCCTCGCCAAGGAAACAAGCCATTATTTAAAAATAAAATAAAATTAATATCCAACTTTATTGGCAGGTGCGAATAAGTTGTCAGATCGTAAAATGAAACACGGTTCAGCTCCATCAAGATAAAAACTACCCACAATAATGCAAAATTCTAACAGGTATAAAAATAGAAAACAAAAACCACACGTGAGTTTCGCATTTTATTATCTGTTCCAAACCCTGATTTGCATTGACATTGCCTAAAATTAAAAAAAAGAACCACAAAGTGGATATTATTAGGGCTAACCGAAAAGGCAAAATGCTCAAAAACTCGTATAGCCATAAGCCAGGAAAATAATGGAACTCTATAATAATTAATAACACAAATATTGTTAGCTATAAGGTTTTACAGCTGCAATTACTTGTTTTATGTGAACGAAACTTAACAGAAACGAACTTTTAATTAAAAATTATGTTTATTAAATAATGTCTATTACGATTACTTAATTATGAATACTCCTTGATTGCCAGGGCTATTTTTCTTAAGTCTCCTGTGGTACCTCGTAATTAGACGCCTCAAGTGGTTTAAAAAAATTAACTCTAGTCAAACGAATTTCTTTTTTTCGGATTTATGTACGGATTTCTAATTATCACTTGCTCAACAGTGAAGGAAAATATCGTGATAAAACCCACCCGTCTAAGAAAATTCATTTTTGAAAGACGAGCGGTCCACCAACCCGCATGGTTGGTGGACCAGCGTGGTGGAATATGGCCTAAACCCCTTCGTGTTTCGAAGGGAGGCCCGTGCCCCTCGGTTGGGACGTATATGGGCTGGTAAGAAAAAAAACTAATTTTAATTATGATGGCAATTATAATAAAAGCTAGATTGTCAGTTCACAATATACTGAATGAGTTTGAGAAGTAGGTTTTTAAGAACTTTTTCCTATTTTTTTATTTTTCATCAGTCATGTGCTTTAAAAAAAAATGTGGTTTCCAAAAATAAGAACACATCAATAACTTATCAAAATGTATAAGTAACAAAATGTGTCAAACGTTCAATTCATTTGGTAAATAAATCCTTTTCAAACATAAGTGCCTGCCTGTGGTTTATTCCATTGCCATTCGTCGAACGTCAAATAAAATGAACATCCGTCGATTTTACGAGTTTTTGAATTTATTTTTGACTTTATTGCGCTGTTAACGCCATCTGTCGAGACCTATAATCTAAGTCAATGTTAACACAAGGTAGATGAATTTTTAAACGCGTCCTAGAGTCTAAAATTGTATGTCATGAATGAATAATCTAATGTGAAGAATTTTATTATATAAAATAAATGAAACTGAGTTATATTCTTTAGCGTACCTACTTTAAAGGTTAACGTTCTCATGACGAAATATTGACTTCCAACTTAATGATATGGAAATACGCAAAACATAAGCGTCATTACAGTTTTTTTTTTTCATGTGTTTTTTTCCAAAATATTTTAAGTCGTTTCTAGTCACCAAGTAAATAAAGGGTAATTTTTCTGTGAAAACTACACAACGCATTATGAGGAAATAACAATAACGATAAGGGTGAAAATCAAAAAAAGTGACCAATTCGATAGCAAAATTTGTCCACCCCCGATATTTTGTAATAAAATCAATGTAAACTATATAAAAAGTACATATTATAGTAGGTTGGTATATTGTTTAGCTATATTATTGAGTTTTATGTATTATTTACGTATTTAACAAATTATATATATTTTTTATCAAACCAAGTCGGACAGCCTCCATACAAAATAATTATGTCCACTTCACGGGCGAGGTTACAAAAACCACCACAATAAATAAAGCGGATACAGTATAAAACTATTATTTTATTTTTTGTATAGACTTAGTTAATTGCCATTGATTTTGTAAATTTTATATTATTTACAATTATTTTTCACATAAAATAGGGGGTCAAAAACCATGTCCATGATTTTGTTCTTTTTTGTTGTTATATTTTGTAACTGAAGAAATTGGTATAATTTGAAATTATGAAATGGCAACACTCAATTTCGAAAGAGCCAATGACAGGCAAGAAACCAACAAGCGTCGGCCATTTTGATCTCGAGTCAAAAAAGTGCGTCCACGCGTGAGTGTTTTTGTTCAAGGAAAATTCCAATTTGAATTCTTCAGCTTTGTGGTGTACTTAAAACAAAGCAGGTAAGTAAGTACTTTTATTCCATCCATGATTTAGATAGCTTATTGTAAACCTTTATCGAAATGCAAGCCGGTTAGATCTCATTGACATACCTGTTCAGTCAAAAAATTTTAGGTTACCTGGAAACATTGGTGGGATTTCCTTTTTGTAACAATTTTTTAGATTTTTTGATCCCGTTACAAAAAGGAAGTTACAAAAAAGAAGTAAAGCCGTAGTCACATTGCAGATTTTATGATTATTGCTGTGTAATGTATAAATTAAATACCTACAGAAATTATATATTCTTTAACAAACATGTTTATATTTATATTATTTTAAGTGGCAAAGAAATTATCTCTATGAAGTGATCTCTTCCTCAAGTCTCCCCCTTGTCCCCCATGTCCCCCCGTGTCCCCTCATCTCCCCCTTGTCCCCCTTTGTCCACCTTGTCCCCCTTGTCCCTCATGTCCCACCTTGTCCCCCATCTCCCCTTGTCACCCCGTGTCTCCCCTTGTCACCCCGTGTCCCCTCGCGTCTCCCCTTGTCCCCCCGTGTCCCTATTGTCCTCCACTGTTACCCCATGATCCCTCGTGTCACCCTTGTCCCCCCGTGTCCCCCTTGTCCCCTTGTGTCCCTCCGTGTCCCTACATGTTCCCCCGTGTCCCCCCTTGTCCCTCTTTGTCCCACTTTATCCCCCCTTGTCTTTTTTGTCCCCCATGTCTCTCCTTGTCCCCTTCTTGTCTTTCTTGTCCCCCATGTCCCCTCTTGTCCCCCATGTCCCTCCGTGTCCGTTCGTGTTCCCCTGTGTCCCCCCATGTCCCTCATGTCACCCCGTGTCCCCCAATGTCATTACATAAGGTACAACCAGCTGTTATTTTTTTGTATGGTTGATTTGTTTCCAATAATTATACTATCTGAGACTAATATGCTCTAACTCATAATATTGTTGGAACTGATATTACGGTTTGATCTCTTTTTGTTCCTGACACGAAAATTTAATGTTCCTTGTGATCTCCTTATTTAAGTAATAAAACAATTAGTAAAAAATAAAATGTTTTATTGAGCAACATTTAATACTTCATCAAACAAATGGACAAGACACACACATACATAAAAATAATATCACTTACAGGTACCACACATTATCTGTAAATAAAATCTCTCACAGCTTACATGTGGAAATAAGATCGCATAAATAAAATAAAGCAGTTAGGTAGCGTAATATACATCAAATAGCCTCAAAACTTATATTTTTTGGTTTTGTGGACACTTCCGTATCAGTTTCTTGTACGCTGTCCCTTGCACCCCATTAAGGTATATAATAATTATATATATCTTTCATTCTATATATTATACATATACATCCTATCCGTAATAAAATAAAACAGATGCATTGTGATAAAGCCCTTATACTTCCTTTTTGTTTCTTTTTTGTAACGCTTTTCTTTTTGGTAACATTATCCTTTTTGTTTCCTTTTTGTCGAATTGGTCACTTTTTTTGATTTTCACCCATAAGCAAACGTAAACGTACATAACCTAAGCAAATAAAAACCACGTAGCGAGTCAAATCGCGTTGTTATGTTGTCGTGAACTCTAGTCGCTCAGTCAAGAACGTTCGTTTACCGCGAGAAGCGTCACGATCACGACTTCGTGTACTAGTGCCCCCATCTAGCGGTCAATGTCGGAACCACGTCATGCTTCGCGTGTTTCACGTAGTTCACAACCTACATCACAGATGGCGCTAGTATGCGCGTTACGAAACAGTTTCTGCTTACATTATGATTTCGCTTACTAGTTTCTTGTAAGTTATTAACCTACTTTGTTTTGTTGATAAATAATACTGCTTAGCGATAAATGTAGAGTTATTAATAAGCGGTTTTATAGTGTTATTAAATTGTTTTGTTTATGATTGTTTCGTGTGATTTTTGGCTTTCGGTGTGCGAATTTCGTTCGTTGTAAAGTATTTTCTTTTAGTAGGTAGTTACGAAGAAAATTAACTGAAGGGCACATAAAGCTTAGCGAATTCCCTACTTTGACCTGAATTAGCTAAAGGCCAGGCATACTGAAGTACTCGTTAATGCCAAGATAATTTATTACACACAGTGTTTTCGATACTGTTTTGCCAAGTTCGGGAAATTGGAAAAACAAAACAAATTACGGAATTTTCTTCAAAGTAGGTGATTTTGTGACAAGCTGTGGGATCTCTGGGGATTTTTTTTAATCTCGATAATATCTTGAAGTCTCGATCTCAAAGGAGACTTCAAAAATATAAAAAAATTCTGGAAATCAAGGAGTATTCCTTATTTCCAAGACTTTTATAACTTAATAAGGACGACAGTTTTGGAAACATCCAATACTTACTTACAATAATTGTATTATGTAATTTCTATTCATAATTTCTTACCCAATTTACCTTTCTCTATAACATTCTTCATTTGTTTTTGCGTGGATTAAGATTTATTGTAAGAACTGACGAATATGACCGCTCGATTGGTAGTTATTCATTCATATAAGTATTAACACCTATAATCCCTTTTAGGGTAGGCAGAGAATCATGTGATTCTCCACAAAAATTTGAGGGGTATATTCGATGAAAAAATAGGTAAGTTTAGTGATAAAAAGAAACTGTCAGCCTTATGCCCACAATATACCAAAACCCTCGCTACCCACTAACTGCTTCCTACATTATGCCTGGAAAGAGTTTGCAGCTGGGGAAGGGTTTGCAGCTGAAACATTTTTGTTTTTCTTTAACTCCTTGTCAAGCGTAAAAACAAGTAGGCAGAACTAGAACTAGACCCATCCTAAAACATGAAATGGAAACTTTTCAAAACTAAGTTTCCTAAGATGAATCTTGTCTGACTTTATGTCGTAAATAACATATTATAATCCTACACTTAAACTAGCATTAGGCTGCATTCAGCATGCACCACGCGTAAAGTTGACTTTAAATCGCACGTAAAGGTCACTTTACAATGAAGGGCGGGACGCCGGCGATTATAGAGACGTTTAGGGCTGGGTAAAGAGAGGATTTCAGGGCGAGGAGTGAGGTTAAGCTATGTACAGAGAGGCAGGTAACCTGATGTGTGCCCAATGTGGCATTTTATCTCGAGCCTTTTTTTGGCACGTTAAGCTGTCGATCGCAGTCATCGCGGCTGTAGTCGATCGACTACAGGTGTAAACCTAAGTTAGAGGCCATTTGGCGGTTTAAAAACTGACATCAGGGTTAGTCAAGTTCGCCAGATACTTGATTATAACTACACGATAAGGAAAGGTGAGGAGGCAAACATTGTCTTTTATGATCGGTTTGGTCCAATAGCTTGTAATGATGCCTCGGAATCGAGATTTCTGGATTTGATTCCCGGGGTTATTGTGTAAAAAGCAGTAAAGTTTGTAAGCAGCCGCGGTTCAATTTCGTTTCAAGCCACTATTTAGCACGATTGGCTTGCTAGATGAAAAAAAAGCGAATAATTTCGTGCAACGCTGAATGATAAAAAATGCCATTTCTCATATTTGTTTAAGTACCTAAATTTTTTAACACTACACACCCAAAGGCCAACATTAAAGCTTTTCCTTGTGCCGTGAATCCCTTGAAACAAACATAAAGATAGACACAAACACAACAAACATCCGTTTTTTACACAAATATTTGCCCCGATATGGAATCGAACCCATGACGCGTCGATCAAGAGGCAGCGCCACTATACCAATCCACCAAATCGGCAGGCATTGATTCCTGTATTCAAAATTTTCCCAGTAGTGCCTTCTACTAACTTGTTTGTGTCAGCCCTATCAGTCAGTCGCCAAGCCGCGCCCTCTAGCGGCGCGACGGTGCGAGACGCGAACAATACAGCTCAGTAATTAGTCACCTACAATAATGATGTATTTCACGGTGAATTAACAAGGGTGGTGCTCATTCGTGTACTATTGTAGATGGTGCTGATATTTATGTACATTTTTGCATTTGAATTCGCAGTCTTTTTGGATGTGTTCGGGTGAATGAGTCATTATATTATTTTAGCACTAGACTCTTTGGGTTTCAACGCGGAATCAGAGGAAATAAATACTTGTCTAATGAAATTCTGAAATTATTTCTGCAGGCATAATCTACAAGTTAAGCTTATGGAGATTTAGAGAGATAACCGATGTGTAGGTACTAAGTTGGAGAGGTGTGGTAACCATGTCAAACTCGTTATTTTGTAATTTGACTTTATAAGATTATAAACTTTCGGTACTTTGCGATTTGTCCCATTTTTTTCCACATTGACAAACTTTTTTATAATACCTATAAGCCTAACATAACCTAACCTAACCTAACCGAACTTTAAAAAGCCTTACTTCGTGAACTACATAGCACCAAGAGTTTAAAATCCTACTAAGTCAAATTACAATATAACGGGTTTACGGTGACATATATATACAATGCCAAGATAGCTCTAGGTAATATATGAAATTAATATTTTAAGGCAAATATTTTAGGAAGACATGCAACGTTGGCATGTAAGAAATTTTAAGAAAACTGCCTAGATATTCCATAAAATCCCTTATTTCTTACATTGGCGGTAACATATAAATTACGTGCGTCAAAATTTGGTTTGGTTCAACCGTATCGAATCCTACGCAAAATTAAAAAGCAATTATCAAAAGTCACAACAATTCAAGCAATCAAAGATGAAAGTTTCTTTAAAGTCAATGCAAATGAACGTTGCAATACGAAACGGCTGCAAGTGCAATGGGAAAGCAATAATAACAGAGCATTATGTCTTGAACTGGGCGGGCCGTGGGTAACCGCGCGGCTTTCGCAGCGATTTCACCGCGTGGTGTGACCGCAGCTTTACTTTATAACGTTCGTCTCTTGTTTAGAAGATATTAAAATTGAGTTGACGTTGCTAATGGCTTGCTTTAATCCAATTTTTGAAACCCGACCCATTTTTTCCCGCTTACTGATTCTACTACCTAGCATACACAAAGACTTCTTTCTGAAGAGAGTATAGACTTCCGAGTCAACACAAGGAAAATTGACCCTGTTTGCATGTCCAGAAGTTTTCATTTCTCTTGCGTTTGGATTTGGAAATGCATCCTTTTAACAATTCAAGATAATTTGTTAACGTCAATTGGATGCAAACGCAATAAAAACTTCTACTGTTATTGTCATTGGCAACTCTCAACTATCATGAAAGTAAAGTGTTATTTCGTATACTAGGGCAGTTGGTCTAGCTTACTAGAATTAACGTGTTTAAAAAGTACAGTCAACGGCAAAAGAATGACTGATTAAAAAACAAAATCTAAGCAAATTCTAGAAAGTTCAAAGATTTATTTGATAGAGAAGATACTGATTGCTCATTTGGATACGTGTTTTCTATACTAATATTATAAAGAGGAAAGATTTGTATTTTTGTATGTAACGAATAGGCTCCGAAACTACTGAACCGATTTCAAAAAATCTTTCACGATTAGGATGCTACATTATCCCTGAGTAACATAGGCTACATAATTTTCGCAAATTCCTACGGGAACGAAGTCCCGCGCGGGAAGCTAGTTTTTTATAAAGTACTTACATCGATCGTTGAAAGTAAATATTAGGATAACTTCTTTGTAGAGCATTCTATTCCTTTGTTGTTTCTAATCTACATACCTGAAACAAAACGTAAAGTTATATTAGGACAACAATTAAAAAATACTAAAATTCTTAACAATCACAGGAAAAACTTTAGTTACACACTAGCTTTCCGCCCGGGACTTCGTTCCCGGAGGAATTTGGGATTGTACCCCATGTGTTAATCCAGGCTGTCAGCTACTCCATGCCAAATTTTATCAAAATTGGTCCAGCCGTTTGATCGTGAAAGAGTAACAAACATCCGTACATCCTCACAAACTTTCACATCTATATCTATCTTCTATACATATTAAAAAGAGGAAAGATTTGATTGTTTGCATCGAATAGGCTCCGAATAAGGTAAATATGCAAGCAAGTTCATCTGCACACAGAGAAGGAAAAGTCTGCAATTATATCAAAACCCTCGCCAACCCGTCTGCCAAGCGTGGTGAGTAGGCATTTACCCCTCATGTTATTGAGGGAGGCCCGTGCCCCAGCAGTGGGGACGTATATGGGCTGATGAAGAAGGCTCCGAAACTACTGGACCGATTTGAAAAAGGGTACATGATAGGGTACATAATTTTCCCGAATTCCCACGGGAATGAAGTCCCGCGCGGGAAGCTAGTTTATAATATTAGTATATAGGAACTAGGATAAGCTCACCTATCCTAAATATTTAACCTCTTCTGATGATTCTCAATTTATCTTTTTTTATTTTTTATTATAAGATGGGTTAACTCTTGACCTCAATCTTGACCATAAAGGTCAAAGATGAGGTCAACGATGGAGCGAGTTAACCCAGAAAATGCCTATAAAGGAACTGGTACTCCCACGCACCGACGGAACACAGCAAGCTGTTAAGCGTCGGACTTCGGTAGGAGGGTGGTCGCGAACCAGACGGCCCTTTACAGAGCCTACCACACCGCATGAGACCATAGGACGACACCTCAGATTCAGAAAAATAATGAAGTTTCGTTGCCTGGGATGGATTACTAGGAGGCAGGTCTCATTTGTGTTTCCTTAGTCGCCTCTTACGACACCCACGGAAAGAGATGGGGTGGTGTTATTCTCAACCGATCACCACTCGGTTAAAAAATCTATGGTTACACAGTACACTCCACAATCCTAAGAGACTAATTACAAAAGCAATGAGTTCCATTGTCCAAGTTGGTCCCGAGAGATAGCGCGTGGACAAAATTGATTCCAACCTGCTACCGTGGAACAAACTAGAATTGAATGTAATTCTCTTGAGGCTGGTTTTGTTTTGTATTTGTATGCGGTATTAACTTACTGTGTATTCAAGGACACTGGAAAACGCAGTTTTTTTTATTTTTTTTTATTACAAGATGGTTAACTCTTGACCTCAATCTTGACCATAAGGTCAAAGATGAGGTCGACGATGGAGCGAGTTAACCCAGAAAATGCCAATAAAGGCACTGGTACTCTCACGCACCGACGGAACACAGCAAGCTGTTTGGCGTCGGACTTCGGTAGGAGGGTGGTCGCGAACCAGACGGCCCTTTAGAGAGCCTACCACACCGCATGAGACCATAGGACGAACCTCAGATTCAGAAAAAAATGAAGTGTCGTTGCCTGGGATGGATTACTAGGAGGCAGGTCTCATTTGTGTTTCCCTAGTCGCCTCTTACGACACCCACGGAAAGAGAAGGGGTGGTGTTATTCTTAACCGATCACCACACGGTAAGAAAGTTTAATGTTGGGATATTAATTTTTTAGCATAGTATTTTAGATACGGCATAGCTAGCAGGGCTCGCGACAAACTCGCACGTAAAGTCACTCAGGCAACGTCAAATGTTTTACTCGGAAAGATTAAGTTTTTATTATTAAATTTCACATCCCATATTCTACTTTGAGCCAGTTCGAAAGTAGAACTACACATTTCTTATGTCTTTTCCTTTTTTTTGTATGCTCAGCATGGCTAGCATGGCATGCGACAAACTTGTACGTCACACCACTCCCATTAAGGTAAAACTTAACTTTGTAGACTTTTATTTATTTTAAAGAATGGCTATCCGCATTGTTGCGATTCCGCCAGAATCACGTAGTAAAGAGGATACACACTGGATATTGCTGGTACGCTTATATTGATTGTTTTGATGCATCCAGAGAGATATCTGAAAACACAACACAAACACAGGACATCACGAAACGATCACAGCGTACACAAAAATAGGTAAATATTATAATTTTATGTTATTATAGGTTATAAAGTGTAGAATAATTTTATATATATTATGGTCACTTGTAGATTTGGTATATATATATTATGGTCAGTTTGTAGACTTGCTCGCCCTCTGGCGTTGTCATTTCGAAAATTTTGACATTTGACCGCGTTTGTTTTCACGTTGTGCTTGAGCTGCTAGTCGTTAAGACACTTACATCATGCTTTTTGAGGTGGCTGAATAGTTGCACTGTTTTGTAGCATGGTTTGAAAAAAAAAACCATTTATTTTCGTAGTAGCGAGTGATAGGCATTAGATACATGGGTAACCCTGTCTTCTAAGCTAGGTGAGGTACTTGTGTCACAGGAACAGTGTTCAGTTGGCGGTAATACAGAAATTTTGCCGCAAGTAAGTACGGAACTAAGGCTGGTATATAACATTAGAATACCGTATTACATTGAATTTTATAAGCTAAGCATCATTTGCAAAAATAGCTACATATTCCCTTTGCTAACTCATGTTAGTGAAAAAATCAATTAGTGTTAGAAAACAAATACTTAGAATTTGATAAGTCAATTTTCTTTTTTTTAATGTTCACTTAGTCTAATATTTATCTCAAACGAAATATTAGCACTTTGGCACTTGAAAACATGAGTGGCTGATAAATAGATAAAGATTAAGTCTTGTCCTATTTTCAGCAATATTTTTTCCCCAAGGTTGATGGTGCCCTGTATACCAAGTGCCCTCGATTCCTTGGTACACTCAAACTTTATGGACCGTTAAGCTATTGTAGGAGGGATGAGTTTACCCAAATAACAAGCTTTTAAGAGTGTCATCAGCGGGAAATGAGTCCACGGTTAAGTATGTGTTGAAATTCATTCTTTTATTTTTTGTTTTTTATCGTATAACTAGCATTCCGCCCGGGACTTCGTTCCCGTGGGAATTCGGGAAAACTATGTAGCCTTTGTCCATCGGGGATAATGTAGCTTTCTAATGGTGAAAAAAATTTTCTAATCTTTCCAGTAGTTTCGGAGCCTATTCAATTCAAACGAACAAACAATCAAATCTTTCCTCTTTATAGATATACAATTATACATATATGTATAGTCCGTAATGGCCCGTTGGTAATGAGCCAGACTTGTAATCGGAAGGTTGCGGGATCAAATCCTGGTGTGGGCCTGTACCACTAAATTCATCTTTTCGGATTTATGTACGGATTTGTAATTATCACTTGTTCAACGGTGAAGGAAAACATCGTGATGAAACACACCCGTCCAAGATAATTCATTTTGTAAAGAAGAGTGGTCCACCAACTCACATTGGGCCAGCGTGGTGGACTATGGCCTAAATCCCCTTCGTGTTTCGAAGGGAGGCCCGTGCCCCTCGGTGGGGACGTATATGGGCTGGTAAAAATAAAAATTGTATAATAAAAAAATACATATTTCATAATAATACGTACTGCATGTTCCTGTGATAGATAAGTAAAAAAATAAATTGTAAAAGAGCGCGTCTCGCCAATAAACTTCACAGTTTGGCGGATAGACAAGTGTTACCGGTGTACTCACATGTGTTAATAAATAAATAATAAAAAAAACAAACAGCGGGATTTTACTTTAGTTAGAGGATATAGGTTAGAAAGTAACTTAATACTCAGACAAATGTGCGTATCACAGCATCACAAATAAAACTGGAATAAGTAAGTAGGTACACTAAGCTCCGTCCGTATTACATAACGCGACTCAGACTGATTTATTTTGAGTAGCAGTCGCCTTTGTCATTTTAATAGTGAGAGAAAGAGACAGTCAATACTTAAGTATAAATTAAGAGTTAATTTGAGTTTCCTTCTGTAATACGGACCTAAGTGTGCTGAGTTTTTTGTGAGGCTATGAAAATTGAACATTTGACATAAGGGGCCATCCATAAATTACGTCACACGAATTTCATGATTTTTTGACACAGCTGGTCACATTTATAACACTCCCCCCTCCCTAGCGTGACGTCACATATTTTGCATATTTTCCATTTTTTTATTTTTTTTCTAATAAAAGCAGTATTTAATAAAGTTTTTAAGTTTGTCGTTAATAGTTAACACGTTTTCATACTAAACACATGTTGAAATGTGACGTCACGAAACTTATGACCCCTCCCTTGTCACACAATGTCACACTTTGTCGACCCCCTCCCCACCCCTTAACGTGTGACGTAATTTATGGATGGTCCCTAAGTGATCGCAACCAAAGGCGGATATAGGTTGAAAAACCTCCGATATTTTCCACATCTAACTCGAATATGTCTTTAACGCCTGAACCGATTTTGATGAAACTTAACTACGATTCACCGCTAAGAAACCTGCTTTAAATTTTAAAAAGCCGTATCCAAATTAGTTTATCCGTTTAAGAGCTACAGTGCCACAGACAGACACACTTCTCTTGCGTCGGGGGCTAGTGAAATACTAGTTCGCAAAGCGCTAGACTTAAGGCGACTACAGCACCCGAAAAAGGCAGCACACATAGGAATAGTGCCATCTCCGTCTCTCAACAGGCCTGGGCCGGCAGTGCGAACAGTGTCGATACACGAAGTTTACGGACTATGAAAGCGTGCGTGCGTAAAAACATGTTCGAAAGTTAGAAAAATGAGATTTATGGAAAGGTAACAGCTTAAATCGAAAAATGCGTTAACTACTTATCAAGAGTGTTCAATCACGAACATTTTGATAGCAAATTCAACTTCCTGTGTGCATTTTACTATCGTTTTCACAGCTTGAAAGATACACAATATTGGGTATTAGAGGTGACTTTGTGAGCTTTTTCTATCGAACCAAAAGTGCTGAATCATGTTTTCAGCAAACTACTTATCTAGTTTATATCCTGAATATTACCGTAGTATTTTTTTCTTCGATTTAATGCAGTGCGTCATGCTTATCTACGCATCATAAAATCGTAGTTTAGGTGCTGTAGTCGCCTTAAGTTATGTTTGTTAATATTTGCGAAAGCGTCGTTTAACAGTTTAGTAACTGCTGTTTAATGTTTATCTAGGTCTCATTTAATACCTAGACATAGTTAATAGTCTAACTGAATGTTTTAATGAGATGCTAATTTACATAGGAATGTTGATTTACGAAACAATTAAGTAATTTACGGAAGGTTTTCATAAGGACACTTATTTTTTGACGGTTTTCATATTAGTTTCTTCGGAAAAGTTGTTCAGTTTCATGGGCAAATTCACCCTGTAAAGTTTCGCTAACTAACTTAAAGTCTACCCATATAGGAAAATGATTAGATAAACTTTGCCTAGGGAATTTTACAATGTAATTTCTTACATAAGAAACACAAAAAACGATTTTTCATACAGACAAACAGCTAATCGCACAAGTTGTTAACGTGGGCTGATTAACATCACTAATCTATTATAAAGAGGAAAGACTTGATTGTTTGTTTGTTTGCATTGATTTGGCTCCGAAATTTCCGGACCGATTTGAAAAATTCTTTCACCGTAATAATGTTATCATCCCTGATGAACATAGGCTACATAATTTTCCCGAATTTTTACGGGAACGAGGTCCCGAGCGGAAAGCTAGTAGTCTTTAATAATTAAAGAATGTAATTTAATTTCAAACCACGATTTTTTTTATGACAGATGGTAAAAATAATAAATCATTCCTTTTCAGTGATGTGATTCATTGTAAAAAGTCCTTGCGTGGTCAATTATCTGGTGCACCGAGATGTAGATCGGCTCGGCGCAGACGCATCCATAACGCATGAGCCTCATCCGAATTCAAGGGCGCGCCCGATCGCTTGCAGTCCAGAATGTTCTTTACAAATGTTACATACTCTGTTTGTTGTTTATGTGCCAGACCATTTGTTTAGGTACTTAGTTCCTTCATTTAGAAACGGGGCCCCATTTCATAAAGATAGACAGACGGACGGAAAATGCGGTGATTTTTAATTTGCGAAACTTTATACCGTGTGGTGATCGGTTGAGAATAACACCACCCCATCTCTTTCCGTGGGTGTCGTAAGAGGCGACTAAGGAAACACAAATGAGACCTGCCTCCTAGTAATCCATCCCAGGCAACGACACTTCATTTTTTTCTGAATCTGAGGTGTCGTCCTATGGTCTCATGCGGTGTGGTAGGCTCTGTAAAGGGCCGTCTGGTTCGCGACCACCCTCCTACCGAAGTCCGACGCCAAACAGCTTGCTGTGTTCCGTCGGTGCGTGGGAGTACCAGTGCCTTATAGGCGTTTTCTGGGTTAACTCGCTCCATCATCGACCTCATCTTTGACCTTATGGTCAAGATTGAGGTCAAGAGTTAACCCATCTTATAATAATAATAAAAAAAAAACTTTAGGCGGTGATTCTACCCACTTTCCTTAAAGTTAGAGTGAATAGGCATCTTCTGGGTGAGCTTGCTACATCCTCGACCATATCTCCGCTCCTTGGCTAGGTTGTGGTCAAGAGCAAAACCATTATCTATAAAAAAGGAACCCATAAGATATTCTCAAAAAAAAGATCGACTTCCCATGCTAAAGCACTTAGCTGGTCGCTCAAGTTGTTTGGAGAGGCGAGATTTCTGAAGTGAAAACTTCTTTAGCGGCGCTGTGCACTTCTTGGATGGGTAAAAAATGTTAAACTCGCGCCACAGTCACGTCACCCTGATCGAAAATTCATAAGACCCGGTGAAGGAAAACTTCTTAGACTGCAACGAAGTAATATATGTTCAAGTTTTCACTTCTGCCGGCACTCCCGGAGTGCAACCCGTAGTTTTTTTTCTTATTTTGATAAGGTTCCTTGGGGAAAGTTATTCTTCATCGATGTCCAAATCACATACTTACTTAATCTTCCGCCTCCTGTTAAGAATTCAAAACAATTTGCCAATTTGGAAGATTGTCCAGAGAGTGGCTAATGTCAAAACAAAAATCATCATGTATCTGGTCACCAGTTCGTTAGGTAAACTAAGTTGAGTCTCTAAATGTTAACCCATGATGGAGTCTGAGTTTTTCGTAAGTGTGAGCGTTGAGCAATGCCGTTAAATTCATTTTTCTTTTCTCTTAATGTTTATAAGTGGTCTTGCAACCAGAGATTCTTCTCAGTAATTATTGTGCTGCATCTTAAATGCATGTTGTTAGCAGTCAACTCAGGTGCTGACTGAAAAACAGCCTGGCTGAAGCAGCACCGTTTCACCACATCATTCATTTGTATGCTATTTTGGTGTCTGTATTGTATGGTGAATAAATTTCTTTTTCTTTCTTTCTTTCTTTCTAATTTTCGCGAACTTATTTAAATACACCCATTGAGCTCCTTTAGTACCTTTTGGGTGCGGCGCTTACAAAACCTAGTATCAGATTAAGTATTACTGAAAACTACTGATATTCTATACAAAAACTCACGCTTATATTGTCTCTGTTAGGGTAGGCAGACCATCATGTGGTTTTAAACCACTTAATGCCACGTTTGACACAACTTTTGAAGGTTATTATATGGAACGTATGTAAGCTACAGCAGCTCAAAAAAAACGTGACATCAATGCGGTCAAATGTCAAAAAATGTCGAAATGACGACGGCAGTGGGTGACCAAGTCTTAAGCGTGCCTTCGCGCAATCAAACACTTATAATTTACTATACAACGATAAGAAGAAGATCAAACTGAAGTTTTACCGTCATCGGACGCGCGAGTATGTCGCGTGCAGTGCTAGCCATGCTAAGTATACAAAAAAAGGAAAGGACAAAAAAATATGTTGTTCTATTTTCGAACTGGCTCAAAATAGAATATGGAATTTGAAAGTTAAAAATAAAAATTTATAATCTTTCCGAGAAAAACATTTGATGTTCTCTGAATTCAAATAAAGAACTTTTGTTCTGACAAAATGTTTCTTCCAGTATTTGCCAAGAATATTTATGTTTCGAAAAATACATTTTTACATTTCATTTTACATTGTCAACAAAATTGACACGTGCATTTCGTATTAAGTTATTTTTTGGACCATTTTTTCTTTGAAGCTGTGAAGTGGTTTGTGATGTTGGTATCTAACGATTTATTTAGGAGGCTGTGTTCTACATTTTAGTTAATTTTAATAACGACGTCTGTGCCATATTTAACACCGTCACATCTATCAACAGAGGACTTGCTTTTTTTTTTACAAAATTTATCTTTTACTCACAAGATCATTGTTTAAGTATTTCAATTCTTTGAAAAATGGCGTCCACAATCGAGATTTTGCCAATGTCAAACGACAAAGTCAATTGAAACAGCAATGTACATCGCATTCTGATAGCAGCGCGGCGGCGCGGGGCTCGGTTTCGTGATACATTGCGTAGCACCAAAGTAGGTAAATAACAAAAACTCCTTAATTTGACGTTTCCGGAAAAAATAATTACTTGTAAGTAGTCAATCGTACTTATGGGTAGATTCTTCCATTTAAGTATTTGCTAAGTTGTCCCTTACACCTTGTATACAGGGTGGTCCAAAACGTAACGTCAACAATTATTCTTTATATTCCTCACCAGGTGTGATGAAAAAACAAATTAAAACAATTTTTTCAAACAAAATTTTCTTAGTGCATTTGAGCTGATTAAGAGCAATTTTTTATTATTATTTGGTAAGATGAGGAATCATTGAAATTTTTAAAATGAGTTTGAACCTATGAAACAGACATTTAGTATTTTTCAGAGATTTTTGAAAATTATCCTTTGTTCATCGCAAACCAAAAATTTTCACTTTCGACCATATTTTGAATAACGTATAATGAAGAATGTGGCAAAGTTGGTTTATCACATGAAAGGATGATTCAAGGTGATCATGCTGCTCAAACAAATTTTTGAAAAGTCTTATTATTAAACAAGTTATGATTTTTTAAAGTAGGACTGGTAGAAAATTCAAAAAATCTACAAAAATATAAATGGGGTATTATTGGACTCACCCAGGTGAGAGGAGTCTAAAAAAAAATTGCTGACGTCACCTTTTGGACCACCCTCTGTATGTGTAGTAGTAAGCTTCAAAACCCACGAAGTAGGTACTAATCAAACTGTTATATCCAAACAATAAATTAATCTAAAATCGCAGAACAAAAGCCTTTGCCACAGGAATTCAATTATGAACTCTGAAGCTCCATACGTCATGAATTCCCATTTCTGACATTTCCCGGGCTAAAGGTAAACCGGAGCGTGGCCCGACCTATTTCTAGGGCCAGACCATGACCTGCTAACGACCTAGTTTTGCTAAAACAGATCTGGATTTCAACAACTGACATTTTGCGAAATCTGAAACAGTTTTCGCGGTCAATATCTTCTACTATATAAAAATAAGTCGGGTTTTCCTTCCTGACGCTATAACTCCAGAACGCAAGAACCTATTTCCACGGTTTTGCATTCGTTGGAAAGGTCTCGGGCTCCGTGAGGTTTATATGATACTTTTTATTAAAAAAAAAATTAGGACGCGGGCGGAGCCGCGGGCGGAAAGCTAGTTGGCTTATAATTAGGTTATGAAGCGCTCGTACCCCAGTGACGTTCGCTGATCTCAACCGATCGGTTAGGTTAAGCAACGTACACAGAAGCTGGTAACTTGATGGGTGGCAATTTATCACGAGCGTTTCCGTGCTTCGGAGGGTACGTTAAGCTGTCGGTCTCGGCTGTTGTCGATTGACTACAGTCGTTAAAACCAAGTCAGAGGCCATTGACACCAGGGTTAGCCAAGTTCGCCACACACTTGACTATATCTACGAAAAGACACGGCTTAGCATTGAATTTTAAGAATGTTTTTATGTTATCGCTCGTGACTGTACTAACATCCCGAAATAAAAAGCTATTTTTAACCGACTTCAAAAAAGGAGGAGGTTCTATGTTTGACTGTACCTATGTATTTTTTTTAATGTATGTTAACCGATTTCTCCGCCAATTATGGACCTATTTTAAAAATTCTTTTTTTGTTCGAAAGAGTTATACTCCAGAGGTATTCCTATATAAATTTTATCGAAAATGATTCAATGCTTTTAAAAAAATCAACAAAAACAAAAAAATACTGCAAACCAGAACATCATCTAAATAAATCAGTGACATTTTCGTTTGTGGTTATTAGCTAATAGGCATTATAGTCTGCAAAAAATATTAGTTAAATCTACTTTGTGCGAACTGTTGTTGGCATTTAAGTCGGTGACTCATACGTTTTTAACGTGGAAAATATAAATATTAGTGTTTAACGTAACTAATATCAATTATAGACCAAGAGTGCTCCAGTTGAAACCACCTATGCATTTTATAACACCGAAGTGCACCCAGCTGGACTAATTTCATGCACCGATGAAACTCAACAATGGTTTATGTATTTATATATGTACACATTATATTTAAATATACACCAGATTACAACTTCTAATATAAGCTTGCAATAAAACAATAGCATTGCATTGTTATTTTACGATTTCATTTTTATTTTTAGATTACAATGAGAGTTATAAAATGCGCGATATATTGGATAACTTTAGAATAGTAAGTCAAAAATAAGGACGTGAATCAGTTCACGAAGCTGAACAACTTTTCTTAAGAGGAGCGTCTCAGTTGTTTTTCATGCTGTCCCGATGTCTACCACCCGCCTCAGACCTGTGCGAAAGGGACAATTGCAGCTTTCCGGCAAAATGCAGAGTTTTATTTCCAAAATTCTGAGTTTAGGTTTGAATTCCTACCCCAAAAACTTAATGAAATCGTACGTTTTTGGTCTCTATCGATTCATAAGCGTATAAACAAGGTTCGTACGTTTAGTTTTTTACAAAATTGTTCTTAGTTTTTCAACAGTCACCTCTTAAATGTTGAGAATTTTTTTGGCGAAAAATGCTGACTTTTAGTCTCAAATATCTTTTCGTCTACTAAAAATATCACAAAAATCAAAACGTACGGACCTAGTTTTTGATACTATACCAAAATTTCACAGGGATCCTTTGATGTGTAGGGGATGGAATCCATTGACGCCGTTTGTATGGGAGAAAAACACTGAGACGATCCTCTATATGGTTCGAAATATGAAAAAAAATGTTCACCTCTTCATACAACTTGAGTGATCAGCTGATTGCCTTGTTATAAAATAATTTTCCACGTCAAAAACGTAAGAGTCACCGACTTCAATCCCAAAAAGACAATTTTTTCGAGAGTTTCCCTCAATTTCTTCAGGATTCCACCATCAGATCCTGGTTTCCTTACCATGGGACCACCCTTGAGATACTCCCTTTCCAACAAAAAAAGAATAATCAAAATCGGTTCATAAACGACGAAGTTATCCGCGGACATACATAAAAAAATATATATTTACGGTCGAATTGAGAAACCTCCTCCTTTTTTGAAGTCTGTTAAAAACCTCAACCTTTTTTTGAAGTCGGTTAAAAAAGACAAAATTTTAGTTTTGAGAATTTCATGTGGGTATCTTGGGGAAAGTTGTTCAGTTTCACGAGGAGAATATATCTTAAAGTCACACATTGGGACTTTTTATAATTCCAACGGCGCGGCACGGCAAAATTTGTATACCATTTCCCCATATATTCCTAGCTTCTAATATCATTAGTACATAGGAGGCAATGGTAATACAATTTAGCCGTGCCGATTTCGAATTATAAAAAGGCCCAATATGTGCATATGAAATTAATATTTTATCAAAACTTTGGGCAACTTGACTTGAGTCAAGAATTGACAATATCACTTTGATACATTTTTTTTCACGTTTTAATTAACACTAAAATTCCGAAAATTCACCTCCGACATTCGATTGTAGGTATATAACTTTTAAACGGCTGAACAGATTTTCATGAAACATAGCTAAGAACACTCGGGATAAAATTATCTATGATACAAAAAAAAACTAAACTAAAATCGGTTCATCTGTTTTGGAGCTGCGATACTACAGACAGATACACAGATACACAGACAGACACGTTAAACTTATAACACCCCTCTCTTTTTGCGTCGGAGGTTAAAAACCCGATGAAAGTGGCGTTTTGTAAAGATATAAAATCGAATGTAAATCTTGTGTTAAAGAAATTACCCAGCGTGGTGCAAACGGGGCTAAAATTCTAATTTGGCGCAATAATGCTGACGTCATTTCGATGACGTCATGAAGCCGGTGTTTGACTTGATTAGTTTAATTTGCAAGATTGCGTGAATGACGTCATACCGACAGTGTTTCGTCTTTTTCGATACGATGTTGCTATGAGGAAATTTTTACTTGGTTACAGTGCTTCTAGAGGTATTTTCTTATGTGGTTCGGAAAATTTCGTATTTTAAATACTTAAGTAAGTTGATTTTCAAATGACAAGAACTAGACAATAGAAGCATTGTACAGAGGCCAGTGCATCAGGTTACTCTATTTTCATTGTAAAGCCGCTCTTATCACAACAGCACAAAGTGTACGCTTGTGGTAACCTGAGTTGCGGCCGTCCGTACAGTGATGATGAAGTGATGATGAAGATACAGTTATGGTATATGACAGGGGTTCCCAATCTTTTTCAGTCCGCGGCGCACTTACAAATTCAGAATTTTGTCTCGGCGCCCTAACCTAGCTAGCTAGCTAACAGATGAAAGAAATAGGTACAATGATACTAGTTACGTAGAAAGGCACAAAACATTCACAATATGAAGCTGAGTTTTTTTATTTTTTTATTCGTCAGAATACTAAATTAATACAAAACAATAAAAAGAGAGTTAAGAAAAATTAAAATAAAATACAGTGGCTACCTAGTCAATGTGATGGGTGAGCTACCAAGCTGGAGTTCACGAGACCTCCACACATTTTTTCACAGCGTGGCATTGTATATTTTGTACCCATCAATTAAGGTTTCGGAGCATGTCAAAGATAATCGCCTCACGGCGCCCCTCTATACTTTCTACGGCGCACCAGGGCGCCGCCGCGGCGCACACTTTGGGAACCCCTGGTATATGAGACTCATTATGGACATTAGATATATTATGTTCTGACTTCCAAAGAGTATTATTGTAGTTCTATGTTCTTTAAAAGTAAATCTTTGAAGATTTGTTCTTACAAATACCTACCTACATTGTCTAATTAAGTTTGTCTAATTGAGTAGTAATAGCGGTGATAGCCCAGTTGGGAATGAGCCAGACTTGTAATCGGAAGGTCGCTGGTTCAAATCCTGGTGCGGGCCTGTACTACTAAATTCGTCTTTACGGATCTATGTACGGATTTCTAATTATCACTTGCACAACGGAACCCGCCAGTCCAAGAAAATTCGTCTGCGGTCCACCAGCCAGCATTGGGCAAGCGTGGTGGACTATGGCCTGAATCCCCTTCGTGTTTCGAAAGGAGGCCCGTTCCCCTCGGTGGGGACGTACGAGTATATGTACTAGTAAAAAAAAATGTAGTATGTATATCTAAATCGTTCTCATTTTAAATTTCATTTGTGGAATGTAATGATGGTGTTTTATTTTGTAAGAACTAATTTAGAGTATTTATTATTTATCCACCAGGATAGGTAAAGATCGGAGCCATACAGCTAAAAACAGAATTTCCAATATTGAAAAAAAAAAAGAGTAGTATGTATATCTAAATCGTTCTCATTTTAAATTTCATTTGTGGAATGATGGTGTTTTATTTTGTAAGACATAATATTGAGTATTTATTATTTATCAATCAGGATAGGCAAAGAACGGAGCCATACAGCTAAAAACAGAATTCTAATTTTGAGCACTGAAGACGTACGCGATTCGATCAAAAAATTACTCTATAATGTTAAAAATGAAGTTTTAATACCGGAGTAACCAGGAATCTCAAACGAATCTATGAACAAATACACTAAACTTCTCAAAAAGCAAGTCATTATCATGCCTAATTTTAAAAAAGATAGGTCAACAAGGTCATCTGCCCATTAAAACGACCATTTGCAATCTGTCACACAGAATCAAAAAATGTGTTCCCATATTAGCACTGAATTCTGCGCCTACGCAGCTACGGAGCGACTTCCGCTCGTTAGCCGGTAGGGCGTGACAGCAAATTGCTTTTTGGCACTAAGTCTGTTTTTTTTTTCATTTTAAGAGAAACATTGATGTAAAAAAAATATTTAAAGTGTAATTTATCTCTTCATTCTGGTTGACATTTTGAAAAATAATTTCTTTTTTTGTCTTCTTTGAGTCAATTAAACAAAAGTTTTTTGGCCGAGTGTTTTCCGGTGGATAAAATCTTATCAGGAAATAATGACTGAATTAACTTTAAAACGTAATTGTAACTAAAGAAAATATATATTTATCCAAAAGGCTATTTACTCAGGTTAAACACGCGGTTTTGCAATGAAAATGTAGTAACCTGATGAGCTGGCCTCTGTACTTTCTTAGATATTCACTTTACGGCACAAAACGACCTCAATTTCATCTTCAACTTTGTCGAGATATCTCCACAGAAAAAGAAGTCCATTTTCCAACGAGCGAAATTTATCTTGTTATGTAACTCAACTTCAACACACGAGTTGAACTTTTCACACCCTGTTTGTGAATACAGAGTGTTCTCACAGCCTTGGTGGTAATTTGCGAAACGATTCAATGAAACCGCTCCATATACCTTCATACCAATTATATGAGTACTTTGTAATTTAAGTGTCACGGAGTAAAAAATGGAGGATATGGCAATGAATAGGACGGCAATTCCGCTAATCGATGGCTTATCAGTGGCAATGGAATGGCGATACAAAATGTCATTTTCTGTTAAAAATAAAGCAATTAATTGATTATACAAAATTATGTTTATGTTTATGTTATGTTTCACTTTTGTATCCTTCTCTACTGTTTGTTAATGGGAACACTGCCCATCCTCACAGCACAGGAACCTTGAGTTCCTAGTGTGAGCATTGGCGACCGTTACAACATAAATTGTATATGTTATGTTAATGTTGAGCTATTTTTACTGAATAAAAATTTATCTTATCTTATCTTATCTTATCTTATGTTTATGTATGTCATTATCACGACCACAAATGATTGTATTATTAATTTAATAAGGTATTATTATTCGAACCCTTAACATCCATGATTCAATGCTCTTACGTAGAAGTTTATTTTCGGGTCTAGGTGACCTTTTGAGAAAATGATCCTTTTAAGACTGTTGCCATTTTGAAAATTGGACATTTTCGCCTAAACCGTTGTCTGCTTTGTTTATTTATATCAAAGGGATTGTGTTCCATTATTATTACAGTAATAAAATCTATTTCTTAGAACTCCTTGATTGAATATAAAAGCAGGAGTGCGGAGGGGGAGTAAGGTGTGGGATATGGTAAGGATTTGATTATAATTTGATCTTCCAACAAACGCGAAACTGCTTCACTTGTGGCATTAAATGAGATCGTGTTTAAAACATGAGAGAAACCACGCTTATTTTCTGTATAACAAACTAGCTTTCCGCCCGTGGCTCTGCCCGTGTGGACTACAGGTTATATCGTGCCCAACTGTGGGATAAGATGTAACCTATGTCTTTCGCAGGCTCTAATCAATCTCTGTACCAAATTTCATCAAAATTGGTTCAGTAGTTTAGGCATAAAAGACGGACAGACAGACAGACAGACAGAGTTACTTTCGCATTTATAATATTAGTAAGGATAATATTGAAACTGGCCAAGTGGAAGTCAGACCAGCTCTCATTTAAGCTTTTAAGTAAATAAAATTTGGTGTTCGCAAAAAGTACCCCTTTGCATTAATTGAAACTAGAGAGTATAGTAATACATGGTAATACCTATTTAGGTAATACCTAGTTTGGTGAACTCAATAAATAAGCAGTATATCTTGATAATCTTGATTTATTTCTTCAAATTGTCTACTAGTAAAATTACAACTTTGGTTACTTCTTAACAATATAATGTCTTTCTAGACAACTGTTCGACTCGTGTGCTCGCTAAAAACTGACTGCTTGGGCTCGGCCAGCAGCCGTATTCCCTCTCCCTTTTTACTCCCTTCTTCAAAATGACGTTCTTAGCATGTGGTTGGTCAACGTTTTACCAATCGCGAGCCAAGAACTGTGCCTATGTTTGGAAAAATGTGTCACGAAACACATTGAAAATTATGAATCACGACATTCGGCCATCCGACACAGTGCAACCTCCCGGTGCAAGAGTAGATCCAATCAGTCAGTTTTTTAACTCATTTTAAAATCAAAATAGTTATATTTTAAAGAATGTTTAGGATGTCACTTGAAATAAGTCAAAGTTTGACCCTACTGACTCTACGCCTGTTCGCAAAGGTGCAGTCATCCCCCGAGAAGAACAGGCAAGAAACTCTAAGGGTTGCTCTTTTAAAAAAATCTCATTACAAATGTTCTTATTTTCTAATTTAGACTAAATCTAAAATATCTCTAAAGCTGAGCAGTTTATTCCCTTAGTTTATTAATTAATTTCTAAAATTCTTCCACAGGTAAATTTTTAATACACATGAGAATCTTATTATAAAGACGTAAAAACATTGATCAGAGTTCGTGATTTTATGAAGACGACTGTCTAATACATCCAGTTTATGCTTGGTTCTAGAACCATTATGCCTATCACTAATTTTCTTAAACCGATGTATATTTTTCCTTTAATTTAAAACAGTTTAAGTTAATAGTTATTTTAATACATAGATTGAAATACTATACAATAAAATGATGTAGTTTAGACTTACAAAGAAACAAGGGAATAAAGGCATTTCAAATAAATAATGTTACATCGAAAATTACAAGATTAAATTTGTAAAGATCTAGACTTTCTATTACATCGCTAGGATTGCTAATTAAAATGAACTTAAAAATAAACGGGTGTAATAGATGATGTCGACTTTAAACTAATGTCTGTTTTAAAAACATAAATGCTTGGTCTAAATTCTATCTAAACAATCACTTACGTCCTAATTTTTTTTATGAACTACGGTCATACTTTTAACACAAAATGGATTGTAATTATCTGAATAAACATAATTTTTTAAATTTCAAATAAAGGCTTAATTAACCATAACAACAACCATATTTAACAATTATGGAAATCACGACATTCGGTAAATGGTGTTTTCCTCAACTAATAAGAATGAATACAAATCAGTAATTATAAAAATATTCCTGCTAGGACCTTGGTAAACAAATGACCTCGGTCTTTGGAAAACAAATGAAACGAAACTTCGCAACCCGGTTAAATTACCAATAAATTGGGTACATAAGTTAATAAAATATTAATTACTACTTAACACTCAAACATTTTTCGAAACAATGTAAGAATACTTCATTAAGTGGGTAGGTAGTGACCATATTCCTAGATTATGCCTAACACAATTAAGATAAGTTTTTGTTGATCAATACTATGTAACAAAACACAAGGAATTAAAATATAATTAAATAGCTTACATTTGCACCTTTATAAATTTCATAATGTATTTGATGTACCAAAATGTTAATAGAATAAGATCAAAAACATCAGAATTATATTTGAATGTACTTAACAATCATTATGACTGCATTTGTCTCACTGAGACTAATTTGAATAGTAGTGTTTTTAATGGAGAAGTATTTGACCCTCGTTATACCGTTTCACAATACTTTAATAAAAATTACCGAGAGTTAGAAATTATCTCCCGCATGATACTTCTCCTACACTAGTAAAATACATCTGCTGAAGTTTATGTCTTGTTTTGCGCTGTTAAAACCTAAAACATGCTGTGTGTACTACTTTAGGTTTATGGTTTAGTTAAAAACTAATTAAACTATGTCCTTATCTTTTTAAGATTGTAAACTGTTTGTACTGTACACCTATTAAATAAAACATAAAAATTTGGTACACACTTTTACATAGATTGCATGTCATTACTTGAGATGTTACTTCCTGAACTAAATACTCGAAATAAGGGCTTTTCCAATCATGGATGATTTCGAGATTCCTATGGACATAAATGGTACCGAAGCAAATTAATCTGCTCGGTGATGTGATCTCGTTTATCGTTTTGTTTGCATTTTTTTTTTGTAAAGAGCTTCGTACATATACGAAAAAGTTAATTACTTATAAGGCGCTCTTCTGTTTACATTTCTGTAACAGTTATAGGTACCTCTTAGAAACTATTACGCCTATTAGTATAGTAATTTGCTAACTCAAATCAATTAAAAATTCAAAACGAAAATTCTTACAGGTCTCTGGGTCGTGTGGGATAATTTATTAAGGCCTTGCACGTTAAGATAATTTATTCATAAATTTACTTTTATAATTTAACTTCTAAATTTTTATTAAGGAACATTGTTCAGTAATGCTGAAACTTGACTGGCATTAAAATCGTCATTGCAATAAATATATTTGAAGTTTGAAAACATCACATGTTTCACAATAGTTCATTGACAACAAGAAAATCAACAACTTGAAAGAAACTTGATGACCTCATTTAATTTCAACCTGCAAAATTGTTAACTGAATTCATACTAACTCTGTAGCACTTATACTGTGGTCGGAACACTTCGATACCGCGTTAGTAGTATGTCATTAGATGGTTAATTTTTGTGCAGCCTTGGTTACACTACGGATTGTTATGAACGCAATACCTACTTACTATCACCTTTATTTTCGTAATGTTATGTGTTACTGGAAAAGGCAGACTTGAAATGTGTTCAATATCACTAAACATTTGAATTTTTATTTGCATGAGTACCCACTTTTAATTTCGGATTAAAAAAATATGGTTGAGAAAAGCATTTAACTTAGTTTGCCAAACGGCATACACTAACATGTAATCCGTATGGTTGTCGAGTGGTTTCAGTTGGTCCGAAATATTATATTCTGGACTCTTAAAAAAAAGTAATAATTATGACATTGTAATACGCAATCAGATGACTGTAATTAATTGAACAAGTAACACATTTCCAACGTGGCAAAGACATAAATTTAAAATAGTTTTAGTAAAATCTACATAAATTATATACTGATAACATTGGATGTGACAGAAAATGACCATTTGTGTTGTTATAAGCTTACGAGTTTTATTTTGTGTTAAACTATTCGGCCAAGTTATGATAAAGACGAATTGACAAAATCATTAATCTCATCCGAAAGCAATTTTAAATGAAGTTTTAAAACAGTTTAGAATGCGTTATTGGATGTCGCATAGATTGAATGTAGTTTAAATGAGTGGTGCATCGGTTTGATCTGACAATATTACATTATACTCTTGAACTAAAAGACTTATTCTGAAGAGACATTTCTGCTATGCTCGGTATATATACTCCTTTATTCTACGTAAATATTCTACTGTAATAATTGACTTCAATAACAGCTCAAGTTCAACGTGCTTCTTAGTGTAATGCGTTGCATTCAAATATCGAATTTACAACGCCAGAGGGCGAGCAAGCCTTGGGCAGTGCCCTGGGTAATATTACCTGTGTCCCTAGTATAATATCACCGTCATCCAAGGAACGCGAAGCGTGAGTTCTTCGCGGGCTATGCTAGCTATGCAGTACTGCTACTACTAATTCAGTAAAGTGTTGTACAAAGATATTGTGGAACGTGAGATGTACTGATTTTCAACTTAAATGCAACTCGAAATGTTTACACGGCTAAAACTGCAAACTACAGGTCTTCACAAAAGATTAATGTTGTTGCAACCAGTAAACAATAAAATAGTAAAAATGGTCGCATAAATTACATTACCGTTACACACTCAAAGCCCACACTAAGGTTTTTCCTTGTGTCGTGGGTCCCTCGGAACATACATAAAGACAAGACACAAACACACATGACCCGAGAACAAACATCTTTTTACACAAATGTTTGCCCCGACTGGGAATCGAACCCAGGCCGCATGGGCAAGAGGCAGCGCCACTAATACTCGACCAGACCGGCCGCATGAGCAATTCTTAACATATTTATTGACAAAACTAAAAATATACAAAAACTTAGTACCTTTACGTTGTGACTTATCGTTGAAATCACAATATATCTGCTTTGTTTACAAATGAACTATTAAAGATAAAGCATAATTATACCAATTTCGTATTTGATAAAATTTAGTTAGGTAAACGTATAAGATAGATGACAAGAAACCAACTTAATAAAGTAAACTAAAGTACAACTCTTTTTTTAAGTAACTTTGTTAAGCTAGATCTTATACCTAATTTTTTTTTCTTTAATGAACAAAGTTGGGCATCAAACTTAGTCTATCTCTTTGATGCGGATTTTTACCAAAACTCTGATAAAACGATAACTTCGGCTAGTTTTTTTCAAAGTAGGCCAATGACTGCGCATGTTCCTTCCTTTGCGTGCTTTTTTCATTGGGTAACTTATTGAGAAAACTCCATTCCTGATTGATATATCGTCATCGCCGTGTTCATCTCACCTTACATTGGGCAGCGTTATACTCTGAAATCATACACTCCTCTGAGTAGATATCCATTCCAATAGCTGACCTGAAGACCTTCAAGACCTTGTAAGCCTAAAGTAGTAACTAAACTCATTCAAACAGTAAACTGACTGAGTATCAAAGCTGCTTATAACAATCGTTTTTTTTTTTTTTGTACTGTGGGTATTATACTAAAGTAGCTACTCATTCTGTTCCCAAGCGAAAGAATACTCGTAACAAGGGCAAAATTTAACTCGTACAATCTCAATCCAGCTAAGTACAAGTCTATTGAGCAAGATTGGCTGATATTGCTTTTCTTGTCACAAACGATATATCTGTCAGTACTTAATTAAGTAACTTTGTCGAATAATGTATGTAGTGAAAATAAATTCTGTGTCAGTATAAAATTATAGTGATTTCCCAATAAGTATCACGACACACAGTCTTTATTCAACAAAGAAACTGACTGTTTTCACTGGCGCACGCGGCCAACCTCAAATGGCACACAGTGCCGACTTAATTCAAGTAACTGAGCTTACCCGAACATAAAGAGGTGGTTAAACTACAAATTCTACATCCCCTTTTTATGTACTGATTACGTAATCTCACAGCTTATTTGACAAGTAAATAAGAGAAATACAAAGCTCTTTTAAACACATAAGAGGAAGAGACACACTTAGTCCCTTATCAATAAGCAAGAGACACACTTAGTCTCAACTATTACTAAGCATAAGATAGACTTAGTCTCGACTATCACTAAGCATGAGAGACACTTAGTATCGACTATCACTAAGCATGAGACACTTAGTCTCGACTATCACTAAGCATGAAACACTTAGTCTCGACTATCACTAAGCATGAGACACACTTAGTCTCGTCTATCACTAAGCAAGAGACACACTTAATCTCGTCTATCACTAAGCAAGAGTCACACATAATCTCGTCTATCACTAAGCAAGAGACACGCTTAATCTCGTCTATCACTAAGCAAGAGACACACTTAGTCTCGTCTATCACTAATCAAGAGACACACCTGGTCTCCTCTATCACCAATCAAGAGACACACCTGGCCTCCTCTGTCACTATGTAAGAGACACACTTAGCCTCCTCTAATTTCGCCTAGCTACACAATTATATAAATAAGTACTGCAAAACTGTACCTCACATAGACTAATTTACATTCTCTGAAAATGTTACTGTAAATAATAATTATGAAATAGAAGAGGTCGTAAGAATGTTAAACGTTGTCATACACTTCTAATTAAAACGACAAGGGTTTCGTACTCGAGTTCGAATGACGGTAGCTCGTTGCAAATAACCTCAAGTGAGAACATTATTTGGACCGCACAAGGCAATAAAAAAAAAATGTTCAATCACTATTTTGCAGCCCAGTATAGCATTGTCAGAGGGTAGCCCTGACCGAAATGCTACAACTGGTCATGCCGGTTATAGAACTGTATTAAGAGAAGATTACAATTATTAGATATCGCTAGACTAAGTTATCCGGGAGTAGCCCGAACCAAACTGTCTTAACGAAGGTCTAATAATGCTTATCAGGTTAACATTTCCGGGTCATGCCTTGGGAGAATGCCAAACCGATTTATTAATTGGATTTCTATACTGGGGTAGTATGACAACATTTAACATTATTCAAATTTTAAATTATGTTCACATATCTTGTACATTACAAGCAAATTAATATGAGTAGGTACGCTTTTATTACGTAATACCTGTATCGTGTAAGTAACGAACATAATCCGAATTTTGAACAGTTGTTTTTTAAGCCACAATTTATACGTTTTTACTTTACGAGAAAGAAAAAACAAACGGACACATGATAACCGACTGAATTTATGATTGCAACCAACTTAATGAATTTTCTGCTACCCCAAATCATTACACGACAACATTATCAAGGAGTAGCCTTGACCCAATGGTGTATGCAATGAATTGACGTAATTGTACTGGAATAGCACTACTAAGGAGTTGCCTTAACCGAATGCTATTCTGACAAGAAGATATCGTTTGCAATCAGTACAGCGGTGTAAATGCGGCTGGCTTCTAACAATTTATCGCATGAAAACACTGCCAAAGAGTAGCCTTGGCAGAGTGTTTTCAGCAATTCAATCAAATTGGCATTAGACAGACATGACCTGGCCATAGCCGCAATACCAATCCAATGTTCAACTAGGTGCCGCGAAACAAATTCTGATTATATAATCGTAATAGGTGACTTAAAGAACAATTAGTAAAATGCATGAATTTAAAACTGCATTAAAAACATACCCTCTTTTTCCTTGGTGATGTGAGCGTAGTCATCCCGCTGCTGAATTTTGGTGAACTCAATAAATAAGCAGTATATCTTGATAATCTTGATTTATTTCTTCAAATTGTCTACTAGTAAAATTACAACTTTGGTTACTTCTTAACAATATAATGTCTTTCTAGACAACTGTTCGACTCGTGTGCTCGCTAAAAACTGACTGCTTGGGCTCGGCCAGCAGCCGTATTCCCTCTCCCTTTTTACTCCCTTCTTCAAAATGACGTTCTTAGCATGTGGTTGGTCAACGTTTTACCAATCGCGAGCCAAGAACTGTGCCTATGTTTGGAAAAATGTGTCACGAAACACATTGAAAATTATGAATCACGACACTAGTAAGTCTAATCTCTCCATAACTATTTAATTTCCACTAAGTATTTATAAATAATACAATGTCAATCCATTTACATATAGCAATTAGTTAAAACTAAACATAACATCGTCAATAGTCAAAAAATATAAAAATGTCAAGTTCTAATTACGCATTACCGACCAACCTAAGTCGATACTTATCGGATAGATACTATCATTCGAACTATCGAAATTTGTAACGGATACTTTTGGTTCTACTATCATAGAACCAAAAGTATCCGTTACAAATTTCGAAATGATATTTGGGTACTTCTTTTGTGTATCTGCTATGAAGTATTCTGTTATATCTGTTAGTTTTCTGTCCATCTACTGTTAAACGAGCTAATCTTGTACATTTATTTATCGATTCTCGATAAAATTCACAGGTTAAGAACATTTTGGGTACAAAGGAAATTTTTCATGTTTCCACTTTCCAAAAACGGCAAATTCATAATTTTTTTGGCAAATACAAGAAAAGTTAGTTCCAAAAACGATAAGAGATTGCGCCACAGATCCGGAGCTTCAGCTTTGTCGCCCATTGATAAAAAAAGAAAATCAGCAGAGAGAGAGAAGTTCTCTTTTATATACCAAACTCCTTTGTTATGTATCACTACTTAGGTAATGTCGTCTTCGAAAGGCGAAACAAAAAAAAAACAATAGCAGCCAGTAGCAACAGTGTCAGATAACGACACAATGGTTAGTGTCATAATGTCACACTGGCCGCTACATTACGACCTTGACGATAGGAGACACGGGACATTAGGCACTCCTAAGCCGCTCTATTCTCTAGTGAAATTGATATTGTAATGTAATCTTATCCTACGGGATATCTTCTAGATATTTACTAATAACAGGACGGCTTTTTGTCTTATCTTTCCTTCACAACTCAATTCTACTAATTTATTTACTAAGTAATTCTTTTAATATTAATACGTATATTGAATGTAAGATAATGGATTGATGTTATTCGATGCATGGACGTTTCATACTGTTTCATTACTTGTTTACCACCATATTTAAATGTGAAATTTTATTTTTGCCTTTAGGGCTTTAGGTATCTCTCTTTCCTCTCGGATGGTTAATCAGTCCATGAACTGAACAACTTTCCCCAAGGAACATAGGTCAAAATATGAAAAAAAATTTGATCTCCCATACAAAATGCGCTTTATCGTGATGAAATTTGTATGGGAGATCAACATTTATTTTTCTTATTTTGACCTATTTTCCTTGGCAAAGTTGTTCAGTTTCATGGACTGATTAACCACACGAGAGGTTGAAAGAGATTTACCTAAATCCCTGTATGTAGTCACCCTTATAAGTCCCTTTTGTGTTATTTGACGTAAGTACAGACAGCAGCACGTCAGGTTACTCTTTTACACTATGAAACTCGGCGCTATTACAAGTGAGATAAGGTCGACATCAAGGTCAACGAGTATAGCCTGACGTGCTGCCGTGTGTACAATCTGAGAGTTACTACAAGCGTGCACTCTGTGCTATTACAATAAGAACGGTTTTGCAATGAAAACGGGGTAATCTGATGCGCTGGCCTCCGTACATTTGGTAATGTCGTTGAATGCTGATAGGTTGTTAGCCTTTCGCACACAATACAACAAAACCCCTCAAGTAGGTAAGGGGCCATCCATAAATTACGTCACAAGAATTTTATGATTTTTTGACCCCCTCCCCCTCCTTGTCACAGCTGGTCACATTTGTAAGACTCCCCCTCCCTAGCGTGACGTCACATATTTTCCATTTTTTATTTTATAAAAGCAGTACTTACTTAATAGAGTTGTTATTTTTTTTGGGAACTCAAAACTCATTGTCTCAACCAAAGTAAAAAAGTAAAAAGAGTGCTTGGGTACTGAGGAGGTTAAGTTTGTCGTTAATAGTTAACATGTTTTGATACTCATAACACATTTTGAAATGTGACGTCACGAAACGTATGACCCCTCCCACCCCCTTGTCACACAATGTCACACTTTGTCGACCCACTCACTTAACGTGTGACGTAATTTATGGATTTTCCCTAAGTGACTTCTACAGTATGCCTGGGAAGTGTTGGCTGGTGGCATATTTGTGGCTATGTTTTCCTCGGCAGTCAAGCTCTTACCCCCCCCCCCTCCCTCCCTTCTATGCTTCCCGAAAATGCGTTTTGTTTTCAAGTATAGAAAATGTGTGTGGGTTGCCATTTGTGTAAAAATAAATAACTTCTGCTGACGTAATAACATCCATCTAGACTCCCCCACCCCCCATGTCATCAAAAATAAGCAAAGCAAAGACCCCCCCCGCCCCCTATACAATACAATACGATACAATACTCTTTATTGCACACAAAAAAACATAAAATTAAACAAAAACAAATGTTCAAGATGTAGTGTACAATCCGGCGGCCTTATTGCTATAGAGCAATTTCTTAAGGGCAACCGGGGGGTGAAGGAACCGATACAGAAGGTGAAGCTATAGTGCTTACGTAATACTTGAATGGCCCCATGAGAATAAAGTCTCAGCGTATGCTAGGGCAGCGAATGTGCTGCTGTCTGTATAGTGAGGCGCGGGCGTTGCACTAGGGTTACGCCACCAGGTTCACACGGGTTCAGCGATAGTGACGGCCTTGGCCGCTGATAAGCTGTTACGAAACCAGGGAAAGTACTGACGCACTTATAACATAGTACTCTATAGCACTGGTGTTGCTCGCTGACCTCTACCGATCAGTGAGGTTAAGCAACGTACACATAGGCACGGAACCTAATGGGTGACCAAAGTGGCTATAATTTATCACGTGCTTCGGAGGGCACGTTAAGCTGTCGGTCCCGGCTGTTGTCGATTGACTACAGTCGTTAAAACCAAGTCAGATGCTAATGTGCGGTTTGAAAACTCTGACACCAGGGTTAGCCAAGTTCGCCACACACTTGACTACTTATACCTGCACGATAAGAAGAAGAAGCCTTCTCTGTGGGACTTATTATTTGGTGTTCTTATTAAACTAATTATGAGCTTATAACACCTCTCTTTTCGTCAAGGGTTAATAAAATAAACGCTACACACGTGTGGGTATTTTTATCTTAAAGTATCAGCGATTTTTTGTTAATAGGACAAATTACTTCGCAAATTACATAAACGGAACATAAATTACATAGAAAGAAAAGAAAGAAGAAAGAATAAAAAAAGTTATTCAACTTATAAAACAGACGCTAAAACAGCATACAAATGAATAATGTGGTGAAAAAGTGCTGCCTCAGCCAGGATGTTTTTCAGTCAGCACCTGAATTGACAGCTAACAACGTGCATATACTCGTATACAAAATCTCCCATACAAAATGCGCTATATGCTGATGAAGTTTGTATGGGAACTCAACAATTTTTTTTCGTATTTTGACCTATGTTCCTTGGGAAAGTTGTTTAGGTTCATGGACTGATTAACCACCCGAGAGGTTGAAAGAGATTTACCTAAAGCCCTGTAGTATAGGATGCACAATAACTTGCATTCTATACTACACTATCACAATAATACTGCATACATTGTAAACAGCCTTGTATTAATGAGTACAAAAATAACAGATCCGATTCTTGGCCACTGTATCTGTATATTGTATTTTATTATATCAATACTGATACATTTGGGTTCAATGATCAAGAAGCGTGTTTTTGATCACTGCCAACTTGGCAATGTAATTGTAATTATTGATTTAGTCTAGGTATATTTTTATCGTAGTGTATAGGTCCCAGCCGTGGCTTGCCATCTCAACAGTTGCAATATTCTATTTTCATTTATAAAAAAAAGTTTTTGCGCAATGTAAAGAAAGTAAGCGACATTTGAATCGTAACTAATGGCATTTTGTGACATGCCTAAACCGATGGAACAAAGGCGTGTACTAAAATGTACTTAAAAAAATATATTTTATTTCTTAGTAATTTTGTTTGACACATCCATTTCTGTTTCATAGCTCTATTGAAAAATCTTTTGAATCCACACAAATAAGAACGTGTCGACAGTTCTATTTTTGAAATAAAACAAAAAAGATTCTAAAAGAATTGCATCCTCCCACGCAAACTGCGTTTGTCTCGTTCGAAATTCGAATTAGAATTCTTCGAATGCCAAGATTGCCCGCGCAAACGATTTGTGAGATATGGCGTTGCGTTTTTTTAATTTATTTTTTATCTGACTTAAATATTTTTTAAAGCGACCTCTCAATAAATAAACTATTTAATAATAACACTTTATTTTTAGATAACGTTTTGGTTATCTGCTGATAGGCATTGTTGGGATTGAAGTCGGTTGATACGTTTTTGACGTGGATAATTATATTCTTCCATGCTGGACTGGGAGTGAAAGAAAAACTTAGAATTTTCCAGCTACCTACTGTTCCTAGGTATAGAGTAAACGTCTGTAAGTGGGAAACGAGGGTTTTGCTGTATGATGGGCGAAAGGCTGACCACTTCTCACCATTATACAACTGGTTCTGTCTGATAACCCTCACATTTTGTGTCAAACGTGGCACCAAGTAATTCGCTAGAACCACTGATGCTCTGCCTACCCCGTTAGGGATTATAGGCGTTAGAGTATGTATAATAAATATATTCTAAAAACTTTTACACGGATCACGAAAAACACGGATCACGGCATGTCATCCCGTAGCTAATATTTCACAAGTCTGAGAATAAACAAGGTTTTTTTACTCGTCTAAGCGTCGGTCAGGTAGTTAGCAAAATATTTGCGATCGGTGACATTGTCCTCTTCTGACGAAATGTGAGGCATTTGGACAAAGAGAAAAAAACTCGTAAGTTTATTACGGGCTTCGAAATCTTTTTTCAATTCGAGTAAGTATTTTTTGTGAGAATTTTCGGGTCCAGACTTAATTAAGAAGCTGTTTTGTTTATATTCTTCACAACATAGTATTCTTCTTCTTCATTCTAGGCTAAATCTTTGTGGACCAGTACTCAGCCACGCTCACTGCATTATCTGTGGCCTTGTAGAGGTCTTCGCAAGTACAGGAGGTTTACCATGATCGCTTAGCGCGATCCAATTTAGGACCTAAACAAGTCTGCAACGCTTATTCGTACCATGATGGCTTATAAGCGATTCAATTTTGGCGCTGTTGCGATTCAAAGGCAGACCAGCGACAATTTATGTAAACATTTAAAACGGACCATAGACAACCGAGCAGTTCAAAAGCAGCGCCATCATGGTACCATTTTAAAAAACATTCCAATTGCGAAGCAGTTCAAAGTTGGATCCTAAACAGAAATGCTTTTAAACGATCGTGGTAGGTACCCTGGAGTCAGGTCTCGCGGGGCACCCATGTCAACAGGTGCGCCATAGACAACACGTTGGTTGGATCTAAGTTACCCATTTTGTCGCCTTCTGAATGGTACAGGTTTCCTATCCATATTTTTTATCACCGGTCTTACACAACACAATATTTCTGAAGAACATTACTTTCATAGAAATTAGAAAGCAATAGAAAAATTCTGCAGTGTCTTTTGTAAAACTAAAAAAAAAAGTTGCAATAGAATTTCCCATTATTCCAGTAATAGAACCAGTCGTTTAAAGTTCCGATTTCGTTTCCTGACCTGATTTAAAATAAGCCAGGGCTAAGTGAAGCCAATGACCGCCCTCCACAGTTTTTCTTAGAACGTTTAAGCAAAAAAAAAGTTTTAAACATAATGTGACCTGGAAACTTTATTTTTTCAGTTTTCTTTTTTCTCCTGTAGTTAGGTATACAATAAATAGGTTACTTCTGGAAACTGTTCCATAAAAGTAAAAGTTTAAAAAAGTCTTTACATAAACTGTGTCGTGGAAACCTTACGTATTGTTTGTTTCTGTTTTTTTTTTACTTGGATGGAACGTAAGGTAGGTTGAGGTAGGTCGAAAAGTTGTTGTATTTTTCTAGCAGTCCGAATTTAGAATGGTGATCAAGGATACAACGTATTTTATTTTTGCGAGAATTTTCGGGTGGTAATGTATTATTGTTATATTTCTATTTGTATCTCTCCTATGGGAAATCACGGCACGAAGGCCGGTCCTTTTGGGAGGCTTACGTGGGGATATTACTATTATTATTATACAATTTATCTATTATTATTATGTTTGTCTTATGACCCATAATCTCGGGCAATTAAGTCCCGGACTTAATTCAATAATTAATTAATTTTGTAATAATAATATTAATTAATTTATTATTATTATTATTACAAAATGCATTGTTCTATAAAATTGACATATAATTGATATTATGAATAAATGAATTTTTGAGAACTTTTTTTAATGGATGAAAAAGGCGCGGGAGAGCGAGTTGTAAAAAAAGCGAGGGTGGCCTTTTTCCAGCAAAGGAACACATTAAGCTAAATAAGAAGATTCTCTATCTTCTATACTAGACAAATAAGACTCTAGGCTCTTTAGGAATAAGCTATAGAGCCTAGAGCAGGGGTTCCCAACGTTTCAACCTATGCGCCTCACCTAACGTTGAGCTAAAATCCTACGCCCCCTCTAGGGGCTGAAATTGGGAGTTTATATAAGAAAATTAAACAAACAATGATAAAGTGATAAAAATGAGGGTGTTTATTTTATATCATATGACAATAGAATAGAATCTATTCAATAGATAATCAACTATAAAAAAGTAATTTTTTATAGGCAGAAATCAGGGACTTCTGCGCCCCCCTTGGAACCGCTCGACGCCCCCCAAGGGAGGCGCGCCTCACTGGTTGGGAAACCCTGGACTAGAGTGTTGTTACCAAGATTACCAAGACCAAGATCTCCGCGCTAGAAATATTTTGCTTGGTGCATTGCGCTTTTTCTCAATTATTTTGTCATTAAAAAATAATATAGTCCTCTTGTCCTCTTGTCGTTTTTGTGAGCAAAAACATCAACTTCAGTATAGTGATATTATAGATTCTAACAATTATAGAAACAACCTTAAAATTCAAATTGACGTACATTTGGTCGCATAAATAAGTATGCTAAGCTGTGTCTTATAATTAAGGTTCCTTCCTAATCGTGTAGCAAGTATGTGGCTAACGTGACTAAACCTGGTGTCAGAGTTTTCAAAACGCCAAATGGCATCTGACTTGGTTTAACGACTGCAGTCAATCGATAACAGCCGAATCGACGGCGTAACGTGCCCTCCGAAGCACAGAAACGCTAGTAAAGACGACTAAGGAAACACAAATGAGACCTGCCTCCTATTAATTCACACCAGACAACGACACCTCAATTTGTTCTGAATCTGAGGTGGAGTCCTATGGTCTCATGCCTCATCTAAGACCTCGGTCAAGATTGAGGTCAAGAGTTAACCCATCTTATAATAAATAAATAAAAAGTGCCAATTTGGTCACCCATCAGGTTTCCTGCCTCTGTGTATGTTGCTTAACCTCACTGATCAGTTCAGATCAGCGGGCGCCACTTGGCCAGAAATAAAGGCGAAAAATTCATAAAATTCCAACCTATCTACACATACATTTTTTGCCGTCTCCGGTGTTTGTGATAACAAAACGTACTTCCCACTATCTTTACTATAATACGCGGCAGGGGTCATTGCACCCTATATCGCACGATAACGCGAAATGCGGAAAAAATCCAACTCCGAGGCGATAAAAAGGCTATAAAAAATTGAGAGATACCTGACAACGTTTGTGGAAGATTTTTGGAAATAAGTTCAATATTTGGTGTTTTTTCTATAGAGTTAGTGATTGCGCTAACTAATCGGCAAGGTTGAGCAACATTTGCCGTGTACAAATACAGATGGGTAACCGAAAAAAAAAATTTAAAGTCAAAAAGATCCAATGCAGCCCTAAAATAAAATTTGGTATGAAAATTGAATAGCACTTAAGATTTTCACTAATATTTATCTATTATATTTTTCTTACCGATGCTTTTACCAAGAGGAGAGATCAAGTTATTTTAGTGAAACCATCAAAAAACCTATTATTTTCGTCAAAAAACAAACTGTTTAGTGTTTGCCCTTGCGCATCATGTCTCGTTGAGGTCAGCTGATGTCAATATTTAAGGTCTTCTATTGACACGTGTTGCTTTGGAACCTTGTTGGCCACGCCTTGAGATAGGTTTGTATTAAGATTAGCTTTGATCTGAGGCTTTGACATTTTGAGTGAAATAAAAACTTGAATGTGCCAGTTACCTACACTTCCCAGGTATACAATAAAAGTCTGTAAGTGAGATGCGAGGGTTTTGCTGTATAATGAGCGAAAGGCTGATTACCTCTCACCATTATGCAACTTGTTCCATCTGATAGCCCTCACAATTTGTGTGACATGGCATCTAGTGGTTCTTGAACCACTGATGCTCTGCCTACCCCGTTAAGGATTATAGGCGTATGTAAAGGCATTTATACCTGGTCTTTACCGTCGTACTATCGGTAGTTCTACTGGTTGTACCACGGGATATTTTTTTTGTCCGTGATACTATTGACTTGTCTGATAAAACTACGGGCAATTAATTCGTGTCTGTCTTTAGTTAAAGGGACAACTTTCAGGGTAGTCACGTCAATAAGAGCGATTCACAAAGCTCATCACATAAAATTTTGAACCTTAACGACTATCCCTAAACTTGCATCTTTCAGTTTTCACAGTCACATTTTTTTATTTACAAAAAAATAAGGTTTCAGCCGCCCTAGACTATGCCAACCTTGTTAAAAGACTCCTAAATAAAAAAATAATAATTTATCTTGCGTTCCTAGGAATGCAGGACAAACTAATACAGTTGGATGAGGGGCCAAAGCTGCGCCTAAACGCACATTCACACAGTTACACATATGACGTAGGGTAGTATGGACTTCGATCGAATAAATTGAATGACCATCAAATTATTGACATTACCGAAATTTCTCCAAGATGGAATACTGCCTCTTCTGTAATCTAGTTTCAATGAAGAAACAAAAACACCAAGAAATGCGGTGGAAGGCTTGCCAGTCATAAAGTGACGAAAAAATTTATTATGAAATTTAGCGTTGACCTTAAAAGCAGAACACCTCACTTAGACCGAGCGACATATATATTAAACTAAGCTCAAATTGTACAACTCTTAACACGCTTAGAGGCATCATAACGAGTCCTTCAAAGTTTCTAAGCACTTATGAAATAGCCTGAAAAGATAAACGTGTCTGCCTCAACAAAGTTTTGACCTTGTTCGTGACGTCATGTAGCGAGTATAAACACACTTGTGTAACAGTAGGGGATATAATACATGACCTGAATCTCCGACAACCACAATAGTCCATTTACTGGGCCTTCTAATGATTGGCTTGGGGCTAAGGCCAGTGATGGATGGAATGTCCCGATTTGTTTTATTACATTGCCATGTTGCGTAGACAATACAGAAATAAATGACAGCAAGACAGAGATACAGGATCTTCTAGACGCAGAAAAGCGAGTGAGACAGAAAAAGAAATCAGTAAAATCTAATGAATCGTTGATTGTCTTCAGACGTTTGAATGATTTTGATTTTTTTCCTTGTATATGTATGTTGACGATAGCATTAGCCAAATATAAATTGAATGCATCTCTAGAGTCCACATTCTTATTGTTATACAGTTGTCCCGCGTTCTCCTTCCGTCCAATATATTTTATTTTCATTCTAGCTACACTATTTAAGGCTGGCGCCCTACCAAGAAAGCTCTAGCCGGCTATTATTGCTAACAGCATGAGTTCACGGAACAACCATGGGAATGTACTTGAAAGTAGTAACGTGTCTGCAAATTATATATAATGGTTGGAAATGACAAGAAAGCTCTTTGCCTTGGATCGGAGTGAAGTAAAATCTTGTTTTATTGACAAGACATATATAATTATATAAGGTCAGCAAAACAATTACAAAAATCAAACGCATTTATTGTTATTGTTTATTTTGATTACTAGAAATAGCAGAGCATGAGTATTATTATAGTGTTCAAACACCTCCATTGGGAAGTGTTTCCTTCGGGCTATGCAGTAATATATGGAGTTAGGAGTAAATCATTGGAAATAATTCGCATTTGTTGTAGATATTTCAAATCCAAAGACGGATAACACCATCTATCGGATACTTTACGTACTAAATGTTTACAATGTTTACAAGCAAATATTTAACGTACCTATTTTCCCATTAGGACTGTAAGGCCCGTAGCTGCTGGATGACAGAGGAGAGGAGTATCCATTGTTGGGCTGTGGCTGTGCGGTGGTGGGGCTGGGAGACCCTGCCATCCAGTCTCGGACGTGGCCGTTGGGGTGGCCATTGTGGCTGACGCCTGGCTCCGCCTTCACTTGCCCTGGCAGCACTCCTCGGTACGCCACTTGCTTCAGATCCATGGTGCTGTTACCGCATGTCGAGCTGGCCCCGCCGCCCGCGCTCCACACTTCTGTTGGCAAGAGAAAAATACACATTTTTATTTTTATTCAAGAAAATTAATAAGCCTCCTCCGATTTAATGCGTCTTGCCATCTTGCCACTATTGAGACTCTTACTTAATGTTTTATTTTATTGTGAGACCTAAGTAGACAGGTTTTATCCACTTCCTCATAGGACGTCAGAAGAAGGTGTGCCAAGTGTTAGTTTATTTTTCAAAACGTACTATGAAAGGGATTCGATTCGTAAATCTGGTTTGCTGTGGATAGGAAAATGTCATCATAGTATTGTCAATGCTCTATATCAGGTACACTGTATTTGAGAGCTTTTTACCCTGCAGCTCAAGCACGATGGCGACAAACCCGCGCGGCGTGCCACTCGACTGACGGTGAAACTTCACTTCGATTGCGCGAGAGCCCCGTGCAAAGGCTTGCTCGCCCTTTGGCGTTGTCAATGTTGACATTTTGACAAAGGACCGCGGTGCATTACGCGCGCTGTCACCATCGTACTCGAGCTGCTCATAAGGAAAATATAAGCGTGATTATAAATAATGGATTAGTTCTTGGAAGGATTAGAACTGAAACTACCTGAATGAATGTTGATTTAGATCGAGCTATGTCTCATTTTTGCGGAATACAGTTTACTCCGTATTTTATCGGTACTTTTTTATAAAATTCATTTCAAAGGAAACCAAAGCTATATCTGTAAATGAAGTTATTATTTCTAACCACTCTGTCGTAAGGTCTCCATGAATCAAAAGACGTTTCATTCAATTTGACCATTGTTTCAAATGTTCTCCGACATTTCTCATGATCTTACACAATCTTTGATCTCTCAGCATGGACCAATGTCTCTCACTTATTATGGTAATGTTTTTTTTGATGAATTGAATTAAATAAAACTAAAAACGGATACAGAGGACGAAGATTAAAATTTAAATGAATAGACTAGAGTATAACAAACGGACTCTGGGCCATGCTTATTTAACATTTGGTTCATGTATAGAAAATCGTCCGTCGAAATAGTAGCGAAATTTAAATTGATCTATACCACATATATTTGATGATAAATACCTTGACTGGGGGAGTATTACATAATACTTACATTAAATGAAGCCAATCAAAAGGCCACAGAGATGGCCATATAGTGGACAGGTCTGGTTGAAGTATTAGCATCGACCCAAAAAGAAAAGAATTCTAGTACCTTGAAGACTATGAATTTCAAATATCGTACACTTTCCTTTTCTCTTCAAAGCTCTGCGCAATTCCCACACAATATAACCTTAGGTCAGGGCTTATCCATTTTTACGAGGGACAAACAATGCAAGCGATTGTTTAAGTCCCAGGACGGGATAGCATCTCAGACAGGATCCCGGGTTTATCCCGCTAATCCTGCGGGTACTGTTTATTACTCAGATTACACATTACATAGATAGCTTTGACGGTATATGTATGGAAGCTAAAGATAGTGTCAAATGAAAAAGAACTCAAACTAAATCCGCTTTTTTATTAAAAAAAAAATCAAAGAAATTACATTTCTACTTAACCTAGTGATCCAAAGAAAACCAAAATATGGTTTGTCCTCAGATATTCTTCTGCAAGGCTTAATTGAACTACACGCTTCGAAAAAGATTCGTTTTCGATTTTTTTTACCTTTAGTTGCCTTACAATAAATTCAATTCGAATAATGCGAGTGGCAGGCATAATATAATCGCATTATGAGCTCAGGAAGTGCGCAAAATTAGTGAACTATTCTGGACTAACAAATTCTAATTTGCATAGTCTAGTTTGGAAGCTTGGAGTTTTCAATTTGTCTTCAAGTGGATAAAGTGATCAGCAAACAAGTGATCTGTGTATCTTGCAAACATCTAGCACATAGTTAGAACTTTATTCTCCTGTGTCTAACAAGTAACAACAAAAAAAGACGATATTTTAACGTATAGTTTATGACCATCGACGCTAGGCTCCTGTTTGAAAAATTTACGATTTATGCAGAACAACAATGTTCAACGTTTTAGCGAAGAGGAAATTTTATGGCTTGTCGATAAAGCTTTAATGGCTTTTTATAAAATATGAGCAAAACTTTTTGTGATCTCGCTGTGGACAATGTTGTTATAGGATTCAGTCGTCTCGTAATTTGCTAAATGTTATTTGTTTTAGAAGACATGTCGCGTGCTCTGTATTCCTAGTATACGCGACAAGACTTGTCTTTAACAAAGTGTACCTAGTGTAGATTTCCGAATCAACACGAGTAAAATTGACCCTATCAGTATTTATAGAAGTTTTAATTTATCTAGCGTTTGAATTTGGATACGTGTCCTTTTAGCAATTTAAGATCATTTGATAACGTCAATAGAATGCAAAAAAAATGCTAAGGTTGTGTTTTCTTTGGCATTCAACTTTTATGAGAGTAAAATCTCATTGCGTAAGCCATGACATTGATCTAAACTTTATGGTGATAAAGTGGGATAAAGTGATTGGGCCTTTTTATAATACGAAAACGGCACGGCAAAATTGTATTAACATTGTTGCGTCCTATGCACGCACTAGTGATACTAGAAGCTGGGAACATAGAAGGCAATGGTAATACAAATTCTGTCATGCTGTGCCGTGCCGTTCGAATTATAAAAAGGCCCATCAAATGCCATTGGATCCCCGAGCATATTGAGAACAATCTACACGAAAATATCATAGCAATCATATAATTCTGATATTGATTAGGATTCTATGTGTTTCTTCACAGTATTGCAAGCAGATGTAAGCGCTTTTCCTCACATCTAACAAGAAACTATCTTTTTTACTGCAATCTTGTTTATAGTGTTACTGTTAGCTCGTTCATTTTATTAGTTGTCTCAGATTTTATAGCTTTATTCGTGGGAGTTTTTCCTGTGGGAACCTTTTGCTTTGGGGCTGTGAAACAGCTTGTGTAAAAGTGCTGTCTGAGACTCTAGTTTATATATCTATGGGATATTGGACAGAGGATTAAGATACGTGTCAGTGATATTTTTCTTGTCGAGAAGAGGTTAACTTGTATTAAGCGTTTCGACTTCAAGTCCGATAATTCAAGCAAGTGCACTTCTTCTGTCTGTAACTGTACTAAAAGTAAAGATTTTTTATAGATCTCCTTTGTTGTGGGGTTGGCAGACTTTCTAGAAATTATATTGAGAGTAGAAAGACGAAAAAGACGAAAATAAACCTGGTATTAAAAACCACTAAACTTAAATAATAATTTACTAATTACTACCGGTTTAACGGCACAGTATAAAAAAAACTTTTTACTTAAAGGAGATGATTAGACAAAAACAAAAAAAAATAGTAATTGCCAGAGATAGAAAGAAGAAAGAATCTAATATCGATCACACATGACGTAACGTTTACAACTTCGATAGATATAATATTCCTTTACACATATCTATTAATCATACACTTCAATACATTTCATTACATCGAATCTACAGAATGAATGTTCCAGCTCTCTTTACGACGAAACATAAAACGAAAACATGCAGAATTCCTGCATAGACCAATGCTGGGTATAAAACTTCATGCAGTTTTATTTTAAGTCATAAATAACTAGAATAATTTATAAGTATAAGGTGCTTATTTACAGGTACGGAGTAAGAGTAATAACAATAAAATCTGAAGTACAGATGATCTGAGTAAGGTATTTTACGAAATCGGTTTGGTTTTGATTCCAGCTTGCGATTTATAAAACTAAGAGCATCACGCCTTTGCTAGTGTAAAAATCATGTATTTCATTGGTAATAATATGGAGTACATAATTAAATTCTAAAATCGGTCTAAATTCGCGTATATATATATGATTATATATATGATTATTTACCTATTTCCCGACGTTTCGACGCAGTTGCACGCTCCGTGGTCACGGGTAGACGGGTAGAATATGGAGTTCCATCAAGAAACAACAATACAAAGTTTAAACTACATCACACCTTTGATCGTTGAAACGTGACGCTTTACAATTTTTTTTCTGTGGTGCAGATTGCTTTCTGCCCCCTTCATTGTTTCCAAGGCAAGCCCGTGCCCCTCGGTAGAGACGTATATGGGCTAATAACGATGCAAGTTTCAAGGGTGACCACTATTTGAAGGAAATAAAGTAAAAAAATTAAATGGCGGATCAAAACCGTCACACTCTTCATCGCTTTCTAATTTTATAATAAACTTTGTTACCACCCTTCCTTATTCCTTTACAATTTTGGCTTTCAGAACTTTTCTCCTCAACAGGAGAATATTAATAATGTAAGATTTGGAATTAATAAAAAGCCGAGTTATAAGAATTGAAGTTTCTCCAATGAAAAACTAAAAGTCACTTTAGAGGAAAATTGATTTACAGTTAATAAATGTAGCACTAAAAATAAAATATAAAACTTTATTTCTAATCCAGAGCTTCAAGGAAAGGCTTTTATTGAACTAATTGGCACAAAAACGTGGAAAAAGAAGTGGAACGGGAAAAGTTGGATAAAACAGAATAAAAAGATTTCCTTTAGCTATTTTCGAAACAAAGAGAAAACGCAGCTAATTCAAATGTTGTTTTCAATAGAAGATAAGGAAAAATCTTATTTGAGCAGATTTGTTGCACAAACTTATAAAGAAATAATTCATTATTTCTTTTTCTTTCTCTAAGGAAAACATATTTTTGCAAAGAGTATATTAGTCACCAATTCACCATTTTAATTTTAGTCTTTACCGCTCCTATTTTGTAAACATAAAAGCGAAAATAGCAATTCAATTGGAATTGTCCTTCTTTTCAAAATTCCAATTAAGTGTTTAATAAAAAGGGATGATACACTACGTTGCTCTTACATTTCGTCACATGATAAAATAATATCCATTGGTAAAATAACAACGAAAACTGCGTCAACATTTATACATATATCTCCGATGGTTAAAAATTACAGCATTTAAATATTAAATAACGTAATGAAGATGCGGTTCATTCACACTGGTGCGCGAGCGACGGCCGGCGTTGCACAACGTTCGCTGCGCCGGCGCAGAGAAAGCGCGTGACGTCACGACCTCGACACGCTCACCTACTTGCGCTCGCGCAACCCACTTCTGTCGATACCGGCCCAATGTCGCGTTGCTTTCTCTACTCTGTACGAGACTGGGCTCACGTAAGCAGCAAGAAACATCTTGTCTAGGTGAGCAGTAGAGAAGAAACTAGATTTAGTAGAACAGTAAAATGAAGTAGTTAAGGTAACAACGATTCACACAAACGTTTGTGCTGTTTCTGTACAAATAAAAATTAAACAAGTAGCTTTAGCTAAACCTATAGACGCGGAGTGAAATACAAAACTCCAAACAGCGGCGACGTGGTTATTGTGAAATGCAACATTGTTCTGAAGGTGACGCCAAAACAATCGTGCTAATTTGGGCGGTAAGCTCCAAACTTGCTCTCATGGTGTCAAGAATATCGGCGCCGGCGCTCGTTAAACAAAATGGCGCTAGAAACTGCAGGATCCATTCTCAAAAGTCCTCCAATCGCAAACCGGAATCGCTCCTAAAATGGTTATGTATGACAGTGTGACTGCCATAGGACGACTTGCACTGTCTAGCACACGTCGTAACATGGTAAATGGTAAAGCTTCATTTACCCTCACCACCAAGTAGAGAATGTTCTTTTACGATCAATAAACTTTTACGATTCATTACGATAACGTTAGAATAAAATACGATAGAGCAATCGAAAGGATGTAAGTGTGAGTACGCTCGTTTCACCACGACGTATAAAAATCTCTCCTAGAAACATTCGACTCGTTCGAGTCGATTGAAATCGCCTGATTTATGCACGATCTTATACAGCTCAGATAATATTCAGCGGTGGCAATATATTCCGTACGCTTGGATGGTTCACACGGGAATGCGGGTATAAAACTATAAAGTATCCCCGGTCAGGGTTTCTGATGTTCTGGTGGATCGCATAAAGCGCGCTATCGGGTTGTACTTAGATGGCAGCGTCCGCGGAATGCTCATGGTGACACTGATGTAGTACGGTAGTCAGCGTGGCGCGCCGTCTATCCGACCGATGCGGCGCTCGTCTGCATGCAAAGCTGCAAGTTCTTTAGGAATCGTCGATGACGCGGAAATAGAATATACGAGTGGCACGACCCGCGAGCGCGATATATTCAGCGAGGTCGCCGCCTCGTGTTGCGTCACTCCGACTTGCGGCCTTGTTATATTTACGTATGTTCCTAGGTTCGATAACCGAGCCGTGGGGGAACGGTTTGTTTGCCGTAATTAGAGTCGGCTCTTCGGACCGACTTCGGTTTCGCGACGGGTTCATGCATTATTGATTCCAAAGCGTATCGTACGGACACAGGTGATTGGAAGCAAATTGCTGTCGTTCCCATGGACTCTGTATCTAGCAATTATGATCCATTTACTATTAATGAGATTTAACCGGCTCGGGATATTTACTGGCTTACAAGCAATAATGGTTAAGCTATATCGTCTCACAATTTATTACCGACATTATGAGCGCTAAATGCTTTTGAAGACGTCAAGAAAATTAAAGTAATGAGAGTGAAAGCAAAACTTAAATGCACTTTTGTTATTAATTTTAAATGTAAGTGACACACCGCGTCCGTGCCAGCAACCACACCCAACTTTCATTAAATAAATTAAAAAAGTTAAATTACATTTTCCAACTCAGTTTAAATTAAACATGCAACTGTCTAGGGTCGTCTCCAATCCAAGGACAAGACGTCTTCTCGCATAATGTTTTAGTTAACGAGAGAAAAATACAGAGACAATTTTCTGGGAAATAACGAGTGGATTCAAACTTTAACAATTGTAGAAGGATATTGGAAAAATATCGAAGAAGAGCTGGAATCATACAAATCTGTTTTCCATACTCGAGACGCTGGCAACGAGCAATATAGCGCTGCTGATATCCGCGGGGGAGTGCTTCTGTAATGCGATTCCTAGACTAGCTCCGAATGCTAAGTCCTGGGTATTCCCTCCAGATGACAGTCCGTGTTTACTGCGAGACGTTCCGAAGCATAAGATGGCTACGAAGATGAAAAGATTGCGCAAATCTCGTCCGAGGAGAGCACGTACCTATTTTATCGGAGAATGGAGTGTGAGCGTGTGATGGTTAGACTTTCCTCACTTTAAAAAAAATTTGCTCGGAAGATTTTTCGACGAAAATTCACCAAGATCAACATTTTTAGGGCCATTACACCGAATTTTCCTTAATTTTAGGCTTACAAAAGTGTAAGCGTAAAAGAACGATGGTTGCTTAATTAAATTAATTTGATACCTGCCAAAGGTGAATATTTTAATTGATGTACGTTTGACGCAATTTGTTAACAGTATGCTTGTTTCAGTAACTTCTCTCATAGTTACTTTATTTATTTATTTATTTATTCGATAACAAATACATTTGTGTTCGAAATCAATCTTAACTTAATCTTAACCGTCTAAAAATTCTTGTACACCATAAAAACATTTACTTAATAAAAAAAGTTTCAATTTATTCTTAAATACATTTTTACTGTTTTCGACCTTCAACTCTACAGGCAACTTATTATAAAATCGGGTAACTTGATTTAGGACTCCGTGTTCAACAACATTTAAATGTGGTGCAATTAGTGACTTAAAGTCCTTCCGTCTGGTGCTCTCTCTTTTCTCTCTCTCAATTTCTGTTTCATATCGTTTACGAGTTACTACAAAGTCTGTTAGTATTATTAATATATAAAGACTGGGTATGGTTAATATGCCAAGTCTTACAAAATGGTCACGACATGATTCCCACGGCGGTATTCTAACCATAGCCCTTATCGCCCTTTTTTGCAAAATGAAAGCTCTATTTGTATTGTAACTATAACTAGCACCCCAAAGTGTTATGCTTTGTCTAAATCTAGACTCGACAAGGGCACAATAAACTCCCTTTAATTGCTCCGTGGTAAGAATATTGCCTAATGTTCTAAGAGCATAACAAGCAGAACTCACTTTTGCTTCTATTTCTTTTAATTCGTCTTTCCAATTTAAATATTCATTTATCCGTATACCCAGAGTTTTGACTGTTGTAACCGTTTCTTTTAGTTTTCCATTTAAATTTAAATTAAGAATATCCTTGTTACGTGAAGTGTTTTTAAATAAAATAATGTTAGTTTTGTCAATGTTAATTTTTAAATTATTTGTCGCAAACCAAATGTCAAAATATTTTAAAGCAGTATTAACTTTGTCCGATAGCTTATTTATATCATCACTAGCAACTATAGCCGTAGTATCATCTGCGAATAATGTCAAATTTATGTCAGGAGTTTGTAATGTCATGTAATTAATCAAATCATTAACATATAGCAAGAAAAATATAGGCCCCAACACTGACCCCTGTGGCACACCCCTCGTGACAGACTCTAGTTTTGATGTAGTCACTTCAACGCTGCCATTATCAGACATCGTATTAAGTTCCACATATTGATAGCGGTTACTTAAATATGACTTGAAAAGCTGCAGGTTTCGTTCTGTAACGCCATAATATTCAAGTTTTGCAATCAAAATTGAATGATCTACTAAATCAAAAGCAGAAGTTAGGTCCAAAAAAATGCCTGCAACTTTTTGTTTCTCATTTACTTTTGTAAGAATATCAGTCACCATGGTTTGTATTGCTTCCTTAGTACCCAAACCTTTTCTGTAACCATATTGTCGGTCAATTAATACATTACACGAATTAAGATGCGCCGTAAGCCTCACTTTAATAAGTTTTTCCAATAGTTTTGATAACACTGGCAATAGTGATATTGGTCTATAATTTTTCGGATTAAATTTATCATTCTTTTTGTGTAACGGTAAAATACGTGCTATCTTGAATTGATCGGGAAATGTACTATTTTCAAAGCACAAGTTAAACAGGTGAACAAGAGGTCTTTTTAGCAAATCAAGATTTTCTTTGATTATTTTTATAGATATTTCGTCGTAGCCATATGATGTTTTATTTTTCATATTATTCACAATTTTTTCGAGTTCTGAAACTGTTGCTGGTCTAAGGTATAAGGTCCTTTCTACTCTACTAACGCTGTTTGATAGAATACGGAATGCTGATGAAGCATTATTATGTATTAGCTCCTTATGACTAAATTCTTTAGAGAAAGATTCAACAATTTCATCTGGACGTGTTATCACTTTTTCATTCGACTTTAATATTATGTTATTACACGTATTTTTGTTTTTTTTATTGACTTTACTGTATCTATTTACTGTTGTCCAGATGCCTTTAACAGAGTTCGCTGCTTGTTTGATTTCCTTCTGTGTATTTATCCTTTTTGCATATAAAATGACCCTTCGATATATACGTATATAATTTGTTTTATACTCTATAAGACTCTGATGATTTTGTGATATACTAGCATTACTTAAAAAACGTTTCATTTTGCTAGAGACCTTGATACCTTTACTTATCCAATTTACTTTTGATAGTTTGTTTAAATTAACTTTTTTCCGTGTCTTTATAAAGCTAGATTTAAAAATATAATTAAATTGTTTAAGGAAACTATTTAGTCCTAACAGTTCCCAGTCAACTTTTAATAATTTTTGTCTGAAACTAAAAACATTTTTTTGGGAATAAGATCTTTGCTCTTTTATTATAATTTCTTCTTTCGTTTGTCTGTTATCGTCAACCATCACACTACAGCTAATTGCAGAATGTCCATCCGAAAGACCATTCACATCCACATTTATATCAGTAATATCATCTTCAGATATATTTGTTAATATGTTGTCTATACACGAGTTCAAACCATTGCGCTCAAAAGTAGCCTGATTTACAATATGCCTGAAATTGTAACTCGCCAACAATGTAAGAAAATCTCTTTTTTTGTCACTCTCTATTAATAAATTCACATTGAAATCTCCGCATATTACACACTTTTTATCCATGAAACGCTGCAAAAACCGCTCCAATTTTTCAAGAAAAGAGTCGTAATATTTCCCATTCTGATAGCAACAAAATATGTTAATGTCAGTAAGATGATCTTTAACGCCACATAATTCGAAGACTTCTTCCTTATTGAAGCTGCTGCAGACATTTATTTCCTGACATTTTCTTCCTTTGTCACTTAAAATTAAAGACCCACCTCTAATCATTTTCTTTCTACAATAGATGGCCGCTATATCATAATTTTCAAAGTTTAATACATTTGCTGACAAGTTATTTAAAAAATGTTCGCTAATACACACATAATTATGCCTATTCTGTAAACTTTCTAAATATATTTCAATTTGGTCTGCCTTCTTTGTAAGGCCGCAAACATTTTGATGATAAATATTTATACAACTTTTTTTAGATGAAATGATTTTTGAGACGCTACTTAAGTTATCATCATTATTTTGAGACATGATACTTAAATTAGGTAGACTACATGAACAATTTTGCATGGCCCCTCTTTCATCCGAACTGTGATCTAAGCAATTAAAATTCTCAACACTCAAGAAAAAACTGAGATTCCGTTTGTGTGTATCCACCGCTACTCTTTCTCAAATTCGTTTTATTATTCTTAGACCTACTTCTACACCATTCCGTGGTATCCTTAATCTGATTACGTATTTGATCAAATATATTTAATAATCCTATATAATTTACTTGGCCTGAATACTTATGAAACATAGTTTGATCGTATTTTAAATTTAGATTCGAATCTACAACAAAAGCATTGTAGTCATATTTTTGCATGTCCTTGTTTAAAATGTCATTAAATAGTTCAATTCGTCCATTGTATATGTCGCTTACATTATTACATTTGAATGTCGGTAAGCAAGTAATAATATTAGTAAAATTTATATTTTCTAGTGTCAATCTTAAACGTCTAACTATATTAAAGTAATCTGCCGAAATCTTGAAATCCTCCTCTCCTATAAGAATCACACAATAGTCTTCCATCGTGTATCCTTTTAGCTTACGATCTAACTCCTTTATCATGTCAAGTAGACCACGATTCGGCAACAGATAGTGGCAAATGGCATGGTTTTTATCAAAAACTCTATTTGCTATTGGCAGAATTTTTTTGTTTTTCTCAGAACTTAGTATAAGAATTTTGGCTTCAGGATTTTTGAAAGAGTTCTTCGAGCGTAGTTCAGAGTGGTTTATCATCTTTAAAGTATTGGAATTCAAGTCAGTGTCAGTCTCTTTACAATCATGAGAGTTATTATCACGTGGAAACGATGTTTTTAGCTGTCCGTTATTTTCGTCTTGCAAGCCCTTTGTTATATCAGCAAACAACTGCTTATACTTTTGCTTTCTAGTTGATGTCGGAGTCCACTCTGTTTTCTTTGCAGAACTCGGTGTTACGCTAACTGCACGTGAACCATGACTTTCGGTTAAAAGTAACTGTTTCAAAATTTTGATACTTTCTTTTTGTTTCTCGATGACTTTTAAAAGGTCTAGATTTACTTCATATATATTTGCGAAATCTTCTCTTTCTTTTTTGAGCTCTTCATTTAGTCTAGATATCTCCGTTTTGAGTACAGAAACTTCCTCATATTCCGTTGAAAGATTTGGCAGACTATTCATAGTACTGTTCCTTACGAGTGCCCCTTCATCAATATCTTCTACTGTCAACTGCTCAAAAGAATTATTAACAGGTACATTAGGTTTATATCTTCGTTGTGTTATATTGTCCTGCGACTTAGGCGTTTCTTGAATAGAATAGCTTGGTGATGAGTTCCTCATCAATACACTTTGTGACAACTCTTGGCCAACAACAGTTGCTGTTTCATGCTTAGGAGTCATAGATAGACTTTTTTTTGACGTGATATTGTTTTTTTTAATTCTACATTGCCTGCATATCCAGGATTTCTTTTTTTCTGTTGTCATTATGTCAAAAAGTTTTTCGGGAATTTGTGCACATGTCGTATTTGCACAAAGAATTTTAGTACAATTCATACACTTCAAAAATTCTTTTCTATGAACTCTCTTGTTGCACTTGTAGCATAATCCAATTTTATTAGAGTTCATTTTTACCACAACTTCGTTCAAAAATAAAATAAAAACGATAAAAAAGTTTCTTTGTCTTGGGATCGAACCTGGGTTGTCCGCTTCAAAGTCTGTTTGCTATACCGCTCGACCACAACGAGCTTGCTTAAACATGTGAAAAAGTTGACTTGATGATAGTTGGATTGCTGGCTATGTGACTATGAGTGGTGATGATTCATCCAAGCGAGCTCACTGCGGATTGTCGTAGGTCATGGTTTTAACCGTCAAATTAAAATTTTGAAATAGATTTGATCATTACTCACTGATTATTGAATGTTTTTGCTTCAAATTTTCACTATTTTGTACTAACACTTTCCTCTATCCGATGTTAAATGTATTTTCTCACAAACATAACTTTTTGCCCAAAAAAATTAAAAAAAATTACGGAGCGCCAATACAGAGCCTTTACTGTGTGAAGCGTACGACGGTATACTTTACTAATATGTTTACACAAGATACAGGGACCAGTTTGGTTTTGCTTCTGTTATTGTTGCGAAAGTGTTATGATTGAGCTTTAGTTATATAGATATGATTGAGCTTTAGTTATATAGATAGTATTTTGATTGCTCTTTTATTGCGTCGTATTTTAATTGTTGATTTTAATCATTTATCAAGCTTATTCTTTCTGATCGAAGCTTTGAGCCTTGTTATGTACTCGTTCGTTTTCAGAAAGTTTTCATTTCTTCAAGATTATTTGAAGTCAATGTGTACTTAAAATACGGTAGCAAGAATATTACCTTTGATATTTTTTTATTTTCTAATAAATTGGTTGTTTTCTGCTTGAAGCTCGGAACAACGGAAATCTTAAGACTCTCGAGACCCTCATAAAACCATTTCATATTTTTACCTTCGATATTTTCCACCACTTCGAAAAGAATCTCACGAAAACAAAGTGGTTGGTTACGTCTTTTAAAAGGTTGCTATTCTACTTTCTTTTGAGTTACAAATCTATATTTGAGACTGTGGAAAATGTTTATTTCCTGAGCTTTCGCAAATAGACGATTTCATTTTAAAAGAGTATTTCAAAAACTGCTTTGTTTGTAAAATATGGTTTTAAAATTCCACTTTTAGAGAGCAAGGTAGAAAATAAGACAGTCGAATATATTGAAGTAGCTTTTCACATACATTTCCAACTAAAAGCACTATTCTTCTCTTTGAACATAACTTAACCGACCAATCATTTCTTCGCAATAAATGTCAAACGTTTCATTTTAGCGTACATATGAATAGTTTGAATAAAACTATTATGTAAACTCCGCAACTCGCTCTCAGGGACAATAGCTGTGTCTTTACGACTGAAGTTTCAACCGGGGAAGAATGGAGCTGGTGTCAGAATTACAGTTATAAGTTTTCAGTTCTAAATTACTCTTTCAAAAGGAAAGAAGGAGTATATATATTCAGTTCTTGCCGCTTTACTAACAAATGAATTCGTCAAGTGAAAATAAATACCAATCTATTTATATGTAATAGAAATTTCGTGAGAAATGTAAGATTGAAATAGGTTGAAATTGAAACGGACTATCAAAACTAAAAATGATTATTTTTCTACTTCTTAAGCAGTGTAGCTAAGCTACGTGTTTCTAGTTTTATTTTATTTTATTTAAAGATAAGAGTACTTTTTATAATAACAAGATCTTCTATATTTTAGAAGATATGTACCACTAGTTTCATTGTGTCAAATTGAATAATTTGAATTGAACAATGCTATGTCATAGATAATGCCGTTTACAATTTAATACTGCACATTGCACTAAATCAATGTCCAGCTCACGGATGCACTAACATAAACACAGACCCACATACGAACAATGAAACCAGTGATCTAGCTACAGCAGCTATTGTTGCAAGAAGGGCAAACGACAAGGTCCTGACCTTCAAGTCTCCAGCATTTTACTGAAGGACAGATCTAAGATTACCAATCGCAATGCAAGAACTAGGTTTTAAGGTTGTCTGAAAAACTGGAATGTTCGTCTGACATGACATGCAAGCAAATTATGTTGAATATCACGATTTTATGACTGTTTGAGGACAGACCATTTTGTGGTTCTTTCAAAAAAAAATAGTATTTTAAAACGCTTCCCCGCGTGAGGAAATGAGAAATTTAGACGCTTAGCTTGAAGACACGATACCTTAGTTGGTTAGAGCACCAGGAGATCTAATCCTACGGTCGTTGGATCAAGTCTCATTTGTGCCAAACGTGTTTATTTATTTTTGAAAAAAATAAGTATCTGTAAATTTCATATATCTGTTTTCTTTTGGGACTGGTAAAACAACATGGAGTCGACTTACAATATCAGAGATCTTGGACTCCATAATATCTTGGCATCATTAAATTCGAAATCTGTAATACTCATAAAGTGTACCTTGTAATTATGAGGCTTATCTTCAGATTGTCCTTTGTGAATCTGTTTATGGTGGGCATAAATAACTTCCCACTCTTGCGCAAGTTATAGTTGAGAAATTTAATTACAAATTTTGTATGAAGACAACCCACGCCCCTCTGTGACCAAGGTGCGATGAAAATACAAGCTTAGGACAGTATGAATTATACAAATGTTCTGAAGACAAAATAATGTGCGCTAAGTATGAGAAATTTATGATCACATTGAGAAATGCAAGAGCAGGGTAAATGAAAATTCACTCGCTTGAGCAGAAGGCAAAGGAACAGTAACAATATTTTTAATCATTTACAAAACATAACATCAAGCATACATACAGGCTACGGGACGACCCTTGCATATTTTTGACCATTGAATAGATGCAAAAAACTTCTGTATCAATTTATTAAAATACAACACTGATCTTATACTGTAAGTTCTATCTACTTTAACCAAGGTGTGATATCAAGGTATGACTGATATTATTGAATATAATATTGTAACTACTTGGGCGTAGATTCTTCTGTTCGGATGCTGTGGGCTAGGCTGTGTAGGTGTGGCGCTAGTTTCTTATAGTTGTCATTTTTTTCGCATATTTTTTATAATTCATTGTCAAATCTGTTAAGAATCTTAGTTCTTTGTCCGTTGAATACTTTTATGGTCGATTTCTCTTTTTTATTTTAGAGTGCGATAATTCTTTGGCTTTTTAGGCAATATTTTGTATTCTCCTGAAAACATGCAAAAGGAATCGTAAAAGGAATAAACGCCGCCACCACAGCGATATTTTATAAAATTATTGCCAATTACAACATCACAATGCCAGCAATGATGTCACAGTGTAAGTCCACAAGTTTAACGTGAGTAATCGCAGTTACTGTTTGTCTTAATTGCATTACTTGCTGTGCAGTGCGCATCATTTACAGAAACGATGCAAAGTTGGACGCAGTGCGCGACTGCACAGTTTACATTCAAATGCTTTGATCAGACAAGTCTTGAATGGACTATCTTTAGAGAAGACCGTCAAGATTGTTGTTGCTTTGTATCTTTGTTTGCTAAATTGGTTACGTGTGGGTAAAATACGAATTTCATTTTAGGTTTTATGGGTAAATAGCTTTCTGCCCGCGGCTCCGCCTGCGTGGACTACAGGTTATATCGTGCCTAAATGTGGGATAAAATTTAGCCTATGCCCTTTCCCAGGCTCTAATCTATCTATCTACCAAATTACATCAAAATCGGTTCTGTTGTTTAGGCGTGAAAAAAGGACAGACAGACAGACAGAGTTACTTTCGCATTTATAATACTATATTAAGGAATATTAAGGATTAAGGAAGTAAGGATTGACATAATCAGAGTTGTCAATTTTATTATTGATCCAAAACAGATTCTTAATGAGCGGTTGATGTGATGATAGAGCAACGAAGAAGTTAATATTATTTGATAAAATATCAGAACATAAAATCTTTCCTTTACTGGAAAAGCTTTCTAAATTGTATAATTTGATGTAAAATAGTATGTATCAAGAAAATTCGAGATTTTAAAATCAACTTTGTAGTATTAGACATATTTTGTGCCTCAATGGCTGCCATAGTCTGCACCGGAAGCTTTGAATCAACATCGAAGTTATTTACATTCGCATTATTTCGTTTCCATTTTCGATTGCTTTTCGCAAACGAAACATTTCGTATTTTCTGTTAAATGAAAACCAGCTGAAAATAGTGCAAATTGGATCCGTTGGTCTCAGTGTCTGTGCTAAAAATAATATTGAAAAGTCTAGTTGAATATTTTATTCAGTGTTTGTTTTGTGTCTGGGTTTAAAGCCGGTATTTGGGTTTATGATTTTGGCTGTCTGATATTTATCCCAGTACCTATCTACCTAAAGTGCGAAAATGATTTTTCATTCAAGAACATAGTACTCTATACACATAAATGATACCTATCCGTGATGTTTAAAAAAAACTAACTAGATTAAATACCACTTTTTCTACCTTATAGCAAGTAGTCGGTTTTTTTTGTCCATAAAATAAGCTTTCCCTATAATAAACTGAGTTAACATTTTACTAGTGACCTTTGTACAAAATAGGTAGGTATGCTTAACTGGAAGGTAAGCAACGGTAGTGCTATGTTGCTTATCCATATACATCAATGTAACAACCAAAAAAACTCTACGTATAATTTGGTATAAGGAAGTAAATAACAAATAATTTTGTGGCAAAGATCAATGTCAATTTTAAATGCCTAATTACTCGTCAAACAAACATTACAGTCCAAATTACGTAGGTATTCAATTTATTCAAATGAACCTTATTGTGTTTCATGCTCGTGCAATCAAAAAAGTTCAATAAACTATGAAGGTCATAAACTGTATAAAGGTGTTGTTATAAATTATGAAACAAAGAAAAATGCTGAAAAAAGTTTTTCACTTACAATTATTTCAACTTAAATATTCCAACGAATATTAATAAAGCGAAAATGATTATTCAGTTTGCCTAATTAAACATGGAAGTGAAAACTTTTTTTACGTCGGATATTCTTTTATGAAATTCATAATCGTTATTTTATTGTAACGGACGATATATTTTTTGATAAAGCTATTATTTCAGAAATCAAATTGGTGTGAAGTGGAATCGTTCTCAGTTCAATGAGTAATTAACGAGGGTGAGCTCTTTTCTTCTAAAGTAACAATTCATGCAATCAATTTTTAATAGTAATTTATTTATATTTTAAATTCCATTGTAATAGGAAAACCACTCGAGTTTGGAACAATAGGTTCATACACAAAAAAGGAAGCCTTGTCTCCAGAGATGGGCAGACGTACACACAAGTTTATTTTGTTTGTATTACAAAAACATTCATAGCTGTTTATATTTCACTAAGCAAATAGGTAGCTTCAACAACCTGCTATAACAAGTCTCTGCAAATGTTTGCTCGAGCAATTTGCAGCTCTTTTGCTAGAATTTTGTTGCTCAGTCGGGTTACTAAGGTTACCATGACCAAGCAAGTTAGTGTGTTAGTTGGTACATCATTACCATCGATCAAAAGCGCATTCCTTGCTATCGATATGCAAGTCAGCGTTTTTCATTCTTGTATGTAGGCATGGTTTACATTTTGTAATAAATTCTTAGAATTTGTCAAAATCAGAATGTTGTTATTTATAACTTACACGTGTAGTTTTTTACAGGCTTTGTTGAAATTATTTAGGTCATTCATTCGGTGTTTAATTTTATTAAAAGTTAGATCACGGATTGTTTGCTTTTTATAATGGCTTTAATATATTTCCGTTTACACAGCACTATAATTCATAAAAATGTGTCTGGTTTTTTTCTTCTAGGTGGCGGTCAGCCGTTCAAGCATTCTTCAAGTAAGAAAGCATTTCAAAATTTTCGACCCTTATTTTTTCATAGACGAATGTAGAATGATGGTTATTTTTCAGCTTCTCTTTGCACTTCTTGCTACAAGTTTATATACTTACTTAAGAATTTTCCCGGCCTTCCTTTACTCGTACCTATAATTTCTTTGTATCTTCATTTTAAAAATTCAAGAAAAAACTAAATTGCTTTACAAACTATAGGGCATTGACTATCGTATCGAAACTATCGGATTCCCGTGTCAAGTCACGTAATCCTTATCCCGGTTCGAGTCCCGGGTCGTCGTCGCAGTGCGCGTGTTGTGTCTGGTGTCTGGTATCGATCCGGCGGCCTCGTTCTCGTCCACTGCGCCTATGCCGTTGGGCTAGGCCTGACGTACTATGCAGGGAAGGAATGCGCCTTTTGGAGGCTAGAATGTGAAACGACCCACTAAACTGAGCAAGTTTCCTTTAGGGACGTAAATCGGAATATGAGAAAAATTTGGCTTATTATATTACTCGACCAGCATGCCAAAAACTGTGTCTCAAAATATTGTATTTTCTGACCCGACAGACGTTGTCCTGTTTTCTTAAAATTTCTAATTTTCCTGACAATTAGGAATACAACAAAAAAAAGAATCATCCAAATCGGTCAAGCCGTTCTCAAGTTACAACGTGACCAGTTGAAATAGGGGTTCATTTTTGTATATATATTGTACACAAAAGTTTTACACAAACATTTAACAGAGAACAGGATACACAATGGCGAGCTTAACTCAAAATGAGTTCGCTTCTTTGTCGTTGTGGCTAGGATGTGAATCGACCCACTAAACTAGGAACGTAATGTATTAGGGTTAACACATCCGCATGTCAAAAATTGTGTCTCGAAATTTTGCACATGAGTATAGGTTCTTTGCAGATTTCTTCAGTTTCATACTGGGAGTCAGGAAAGTCACATCTCAAACATTCGATAAGTAATTTATAGTCTTCCTATGTAATTTTGTGCGTGTAAGATTTTGTACGTCTATTACCATTGCATTGTTTATCCAAGTGACAATTTGTGAAAGTGAGGTTTGCACCCGAGGTTTCAATATTTTTTTCTTAAACTGCATACTTTGTACTTGATCTATGATTTGGTAAAAGTTTTGTTTTAATTGTTGTCAATTTAATACATAAATATTTGATTTATACTTTAATTTCTGTTATTATTATTAGCTTACCTGTGTTTCCTTATAAAGTCCAACACTGTGCGCGTGGGAAATAGCGCCAGCAACGTCATATGTTTCAGTTCTGCAGTATTTCTTTGTTAGATTGAATTTCTTAGTAGCGAAATTATACCTACTAATAAACACCACCATTTACATTTTCTCTATAATCAATCTTCCCTTACTACCATTTAAATTACAATCCTGGCAGAAATTGTTTTTTTGCAATATGGTCACTGTTTTTAACATTATTAACTTTAAGCTACATAGTATATATATTTCTATTTATAATTCTTATATGCAACAAAGAGACACAAACAAGCAAAACACCATCAAGAGATTAATTATGTTTACAATGTAACGTCTTGTCTGTTTTTATGTATGTTCCGAGGAACCCACGACACAAGCGAAAACCTAAGCGTGTGCTTTTGAGTGTTTAGCGTTCTATCCAAAACTGTTGTCCCATTTGTACACAATTAATCCAACATTTAATTCCAACCTTTCGTTTCAACTGCAGAAATTAAAATGCCAACAGCGAAAATTGAACCATTTCAGTTGATTTATCATTTCCGCTAACTGCTATCAGAAATGTGAACATTTTGCATGTTCGTAGCATAAAAGCAGAACAATATGGAGGTTATTTTAAAATGAAAAACGAGTGGTACAAAAAACTGGTTAAAAGGAAAGAAAAGGTAGCGGAAATTTTTGTTATTCTGGATAGACACTTATAAACACAATAAAAACACAAAATAAACACAAGCAATGTACAATGGCAGGGAACCTGATGGGTAACCAAAGTAGCAATTTATCCCGAGCGATTCCGTGCTAGGGAGGGCACGTTAAGCTGTCGGTTCCGGCTGCGAACGATTGACTGCAGTACCATTGTGCGGTTTGAAAACTCTGACACCAGGGTTAGCCAAGTTTCTCTTGACTATACCTACACGATAAGAAGAAGAAGATGGACAATGTAATTATCTTTTCGAACAAGATAAGATGAAATAAGATTGGCACATTGGCAGTAATCCCAAAGCGCCGCCCACTTCCCTGCTTTATCCCGTTTCACCTATACACGCGACCGTGACCTAATAAATGGTAGTTTAGGTGATTAGTGGAACGAATTCCATTTAACCCTTGTGCCAAAGAAACATCTGATTGGATCATCGACTCACAGACTCAAATGCACCCGTTGTAAATACAGTTTTAGATCTTCAGTGAAATAAATCATCCACATAATAAGAAAAGTGACACAAATAACAAGATTTTCCAATATACAATACTAAGAACACACCCTATGACACCTAGAAAGAAGAATGTTTTCCAATAAAGAATGAAATGTATCTCTTAAATAATTTATCAGATACTAGATACAACGTACCTAATACAGATAGACTTAAAGAGTCTTTTGAAGAAAAGAATTGCGAGAAGAAATCGGATTGTTAAAAGAAGGAAATCGACATCCGATAGGTTTTCCAAACGAATAGCAAACGAATGCTACTGGGAAGCTAATTTCATGGATGGATTTCACAATAAAGTGGTTCTAGTTTGGGTAGCAACAAAGAGATCTTATTCTATATATACTTATTTCTATTTATGAAAAAAGACCTTTAGATTGCAATTAGCTACTTACGCTTCGTCTTAAAAGTGAATCCGTATATTATATACTAGCATTCCGCCCGGGATTTCGTTCCCGTGGGAATTGGGGAAAATTATGTAGCCTATATCCATCGGGGATAATGTAGCTTTCTAATGGTGAAATAATTTTTCAAATCGGTCCAGTTGTGTCGGAGCCTATTCAATGCAAACAAACAAACAAACAATCAAATCTTTCCTCTTTATAATATTAAGTGTAGATTATACATAGTATAGACAAGAAGCTGTCTTCAAGGAACACAAAATCACTTTCCGACGAGTTAGATTTTATATTTCAGGCAGTAATGTGATTGATGATGATGATAGAAAGTGCTGGCATTTTCGTTTTTCCTAACGTCAATTCCCTTTTTCATGTTGTAATGTGATTATTGGCAGCTAACTAGCTACACGCTTATAATTTTACTAATATTTCTTACAATAAATCTATCGTTAATATTTTTTTATTCTTGTTCTATTCACATCAGCCCTTTAACACTGTTCAATGCTGTCAGTACCTTGGCATTACCGCTTGTGCAAACCAAGCGTTTCACCCATAACATAAACAGCTTGCTAAATAACAGCTTGAGATGGTTTAATAGCTTGTAAATACTTGACTTACTTCAAAAGCGATGTGTTAACTGAGCTTGTCGAGTTTTCTCTTGATAGTTTGCACTTGTTAAGAACTAATATTGGCGTTAAATAATGAAATAGAAGTGAAAAAGTTACGAAAGAGCCAAAGGTGGAAAATGCAGCTTCCTCAAGCTAATTTTGATGACAACCATCAATTTATTTAAATCTAATGCTGTCCTTGTTTAAGTCAACAAGACGGAAAGTAACAGTATAATATTAAAAGTGGTTTTAATTTAATGTACAATTCTGCAACTGGACATATGTATGTGTAACATGATCTAATCAGGTATTTCTTTGGCGTATAGGTTAAATGGAATTTGTTCCACTAATTACCTGATCTGGAAATTATCAGGTCATGGTCGTGTGGATGGGCAAAACGGGTCAAAGCGTGAAATCTGATAGTTTTAAAGGGAAGTGGGTGGTGCTTTGGGATCTTACTTCTTCGTAATTTATGCGAGAAGATAATTGCGCTGTCCATATTTTTTCTGTTCGTAAATGTTGTTACAGTAAAATAAACATTTGTCACGTGTTTGTCATTTTTTATTTTATTTTATTATGTGATGTGTTAACTCTTGACCCCAATCTTGACCAAGGTCATAAATGAGGTCCACGATGGAGCGAGTTAACCCAGAAAATTCTCTGCTGTCCTTTCTCTATAGACTTGGATGTTTTTAGTAACTTTGTTGCTTCACTGCATCCTACCTAGCCTTAATCTTCGCAAAACATTAGTCCGTTAGTTTTTGTTCATAAGTGCCATTACAGTACAAATAAAAAATTGTCATGTCCAATTCTCTGCGGTCTTTTCTCTATTAATATAATGACTTCAATGGTTTTAGTATCTTCGTTGCTTCACTACATCCTAACGTAAATCTTCGCAAAACAATTCTACCCCTCCTCACAAATTGAGTCTGAAATTGGAACTCTCACATTTCCATACTCCTTCCACAACGTTGAGTGCAGAAAGCAAATCAGAGCAGCAAAAACACAGATTCAATTAGGAAAATGGCTTCTGTTTAGCAAAGGGAAATATATCTTCAGGCAAACGGTGTTGCTGAGAACCAATCAACAGATGGAGCCACGTAAACAAAGGGGCAGTAAATATGCAACTGCTGCACTGGAATGCATCTTTACAGGATGTATGTGCCGTGATATATGAAACTAATATATCTGTTTGTTATTTCACCGTAAACTGACGGGCGGATGTGCTGAAACTTTGCACGCTTTAAGTTAATGAGGAACAAGTTTAAAGCTGGCCTTTGCAAAAGCAAATGAATATTGCAGACGTTCTGACTGGTTCAAATGCTAGTTCAATGTTTATTTTTCAGTTATGTGCATAACTTTAAAGACAGAGTTGAGTTTTTGACATCTTCTATGATCGAAAACGGTCGTTACTGTTTAGTCTTGAAAAAAAAATAACTCGATTCAATAACCTACTGGATGAGCAGCAGTCGATTTTAGCTTTAAAATGTGTTTATGACATTCTGTATAGGTATTATCGAGTGCATAAAATAAAGTAGGTAGGCAGTTAAAAATAAGTAGGTAGGCAGTAACAATGTTACGTTTAATATCTATGAGAACAAACACCTGGAAAAGACTGTTGAACCACAAGCTCCATTTGTAGTTACTTTAGTGAAGCGAATTACTGGAAATAATATAGAGCATGGTGAAAATATTCAAGCATAACTTTGTATCGACCCACAATATACGGCGAGGCGTCTAGATGAGAACAACAAACACAGCGTAGCTTTCTCGTTGTAATATTATAAATATTTGCATGCGAATGAGAATAACAACACCAACACAATACAAAGTAGACAGTAACAGTGAAGAATCTTCGTGTTTTGAATGAATAAAGAGATAAAAGATAAAGGCTGAAAAGTTTGCAAAGTTCGAGTATGTTGGTAGTTCAGAAATTTATTATTTTTGTCTACAAAATGTTGTTTAAGTCTAACGTGATTGAGTCGTAAACTTGCAGACGTCCAAATATGCAAACATAACATTGTCATAAACTTTGATATTTACAATTTTGTAGGATGAGAAACATCACAAGCGCTTCCGCATGCTTGAGTAGGTTAACTTTTAGACACGAAATAACTTGTTCTAATGTATTGGTTGTTGTCACTTGTAATTGAGTGACAGCTTAATGGATTAAAGTCACTTGATAGAAAGCGTGGTTCAAGAGAGAACATAATTCACTTTCTTCTGGAAGAACAGAAAGATCTTCTTCTTCTTTTATGTCGGCAGATGACTGGGTTAGATAGTTAGATCACGAGACCTCAGTGGCCTTCTGATCTTGCTAAAATCACGAAACGAAACACAACTTTAGCGTTTTACATCAGAAAAATGTGCTAAATACGAGTATGACAATGAAGGTCGCTTACCAATCGTAACTTCTATTCTGTAAAACAATTCAGTCTTTGTTCGACTCTGCAATTTCGCGGTTGCAGTTTCGTGCAGCGTGTGGAACGATACATTTAGCTGCAAGTGTTGCCACATCTATTTGGGTTATTATACACGCTTGTGAATAAATTCAGGTGAACTCGCTTAATTGTTATAGTTAGGTGAATTTTAGTAATCTGCGTTGTACATTACACCTTGACATTTGAAGATAAAAGTAACCATGAATATGAACAACTTTCTGAATGGGGCTAACAATCCATCTTAACCAGCATGCATGGAACAGCAAATTTTTTATCGAGTAAGTAAGTTAGTCATATACAAAAAGTTGTTTATATTCATGGGTAATTGTTGATGATGTTGATACTCGTATATGTCGATAATGACCCTGTTTTCTAATAGTATCATCACATTTACTCTTAAATAAGTTGTCTATAAAAAAAACAAATGGAATGGAAACCCAACAGCATCAGGGCAGTGGGAAATTGGTTGGTTGTGACAGGCTACATTTCACTGAAAGTGCTTCTTTCAAAGTCTTTGTTTTTATTGAAATTGAAGATATTTTATTTATATACATATTATTTAAAGAGGAAAGATTTGATTGTTTGTTTGTTTGCATTGAATAGGTTCCGAAACTACTAAAAATGTTGAGTTCCCATACAAACTTCATCAGCATATAGCTCATTTTGTATGGGAGATCAAATTTTTTTTCGTATTTTGACCTATGTTCCTTGGGAAAGTTGTTTAGATTCATGGACTAATTAACCATCCGAGACGTTGAAAGAGTTTTCCCTAAAGCCCTGTATAAAAACTGCAGGTCCTGACTCGCTGACTCATCAACGTCCAACCCAAAGGTCTAGAAAGCTGAAATTTGTCCCAAAGGTTCATTTAATAACGTAGGCAAGGAGTGAGATAGGATTTTACGAAATTTACAGCATTCTCTAGTTATAAATCTTCTTATCAGCCCATATACGTCCCCACCAAGGGCCACGAGCCTCCCTTCGAAACACGAAGGGGGATTTAGGCCATAGTTCACCACGCTGGCCCAATGCGGGTTGGTGGACCGCTCGTCTTTCGAACATGGATTTTTCATCACGATGTTTTCCTTCACCGTTGAGCAAGTGATAATTAGAAATCCGTACATAAATCCGAAAAGACGAATTTAGTGGTACACTCAAGAGCAGGTCACGCTTTACACTACCAGTTTAAGCTGAGCTTTGTTTTATACTGCGCGCCATACAATGCAGGGCCGGTCCAAAGTCCAAAGTGTCAAGCTTGACGTGCTCTTGAGTGTACAGGCCTGCACCAGGATTTGGACAATTCACGAAGGAAATGTTCTAGTAAATTGGAAAATTTAACCCCATAAAGCACTTCTTCTTCTATGGATGGTGGATATAGGATCATTTTTTGTTAATGCATAAATAATATTATACCTACATAAACACCTAACTCCTCATAAATAGGTACTTGAAAATACGATTTCCAAATTTAGATTGGTCGGGAATCGAACCTGCAATCTACAGATGAGGAAGGTGTTTACCGACTGAGCCAGGCTGAGACTCAGGGTGATACACAGTAAAACGGTAAGTAAGTAATTTGTAAGTAAAAAATTAAACGAAATAATAAACTACCTACTTACGCTTATCAACAAATCTCGTATATTTCATCAATGACCGAAAAAAACCTACACATCCAACTCAAAAATAGTTTCCAAAAACCAATTTAATGCGGTCAAAAATCCCAAAACCACAGTTCTCCAGACAAAACCACTAAAGATGGCTTACTTTGTATTTTACGGACTTATTTTACGAGCCAAAGGCAAAAGGAGGTCGAAAGAGGCTGGAGTCTCCTTGAATCCACAACGCGGGGGGAGGGGTAGGTATGTCTTCGTAATATTGTCGAGTCTGTGACCTACCCGTGACCTTTGACCCGAGAGCCTGTGCCCTACATTCGTCCAATCGATACCATTCCTCTCCCGTCCTGTTTCGCTGACACGCAGACCATGAAAACTTTTGATTGGTTCTCCCTATTTCCGTCCGAACAATCTACGCAATGTACGTTACACTTTAGCGTTTTTCCTTTCTATTGCTATTATTTCGTCAAGTTTATTTCTAGCCCGGGATTTAGGTGGGCCGCCCACAACTAAAGGTGAGACATTATTCATTGACAAATATAAATAGTCGCATAGATAACGAAGTCAGAGTGCCACTTTATAAATGTCAAGAATTTATTATGAGCCGTTAGATGTATGAGATTTCGTATATCTACTTGCATTTGTATCTTGTATTCTAATGCAATCTTGCTACTACTCGGGCTGGTAGATAAGATAAAACTCTTTATATTGACGCTGGTAATCGTTTTATAATTACTTGTTTAGTAGATACTGTTTAGTTTATAAAAGAGATTTGCCACTTGTCCTTACCGAAAAGTATATAAATAGCCAACATTTTTGTGATTATTCTTGTCTATAATATATGTCTGATTGTCAAATCCACGCCGTATCTATAAAACTCCAATAGAGTTGTTCTAACACGCTCCAAAATCGTCGTCCTGACCTGCTTCTGCTAGCGATGATCACTGCTGATCCACGGACAAGCCTCTGGCGTATAAACTTAACCTTACTTTTTACTTGATATTGGCGACTTCGCCACTCAATATTTTATACTCATTAAAACACTCTGACATTAACAAAATCACAACAATCTTCGACACTATTTTATCAAGAATTGAAACTCTAATTCAATATCAAATACAATCAGCCATGTGTAAACTTTGTACCCGTGACAAGTATGTATTTGAAAGATTATTTTAGTGATCCTTTACAAGTCACTCAACTAGGTTGTCTAAAATTAAGCGAACATCTGCAATAGGCTCTATGGATCTATACTCAAGTTCTTTGTTTCTTATTGCGATGTGCCACATTTAAAAAAGTGTAGTTTTTTTGGACTATAAAAGAATTTACGCTTTCTTTTATGTAGAGTTGTTGTTTTGAAAAGATAGGTTATGTTTATAACTTTACACTCGTGTATAGCGCAATATGGCTTCCAAACTAATTTAAGTATGTGTGTAATGTATGTAACTTATAAAAGAATATGTGGGTATTTGTAAATAATGGCATTTCCACCCACTACATACTTACAAAGAATATTTAAGGCGGGTCGAAGATAAGATAACCTTTCTACTAGTAAAAAAAGAATTTCCGCCGAACATTTTTCTTTCTCTAAACATTCTTTGTGAATATCCCTCTACGCGAGTTAAAAATATTTTCTACTAGTTTTCTTATTAAGGAATTCTGTTGAGTTTTGGGTCGTTTACGCACATGTCAACCTCATACGAGACTTTGAAAATAAAACAGTTGAAGAAAGTAGTTGGGCCTTTTTATAATTCGAATATGGCACGGCAAAATTGTATTACCATTGCCTCCTATGTAATAGAAATACTAGAAGCTGAGAACATAGGGCGCAATGGTGATTCAAATTTCGAAGTGCCGTGCCGTGCCGTTCGAATTGTAAAAGGTCTATTGTCAGATACACAATGGATGCTTCTAGAGCTAAAACTATTAACAATTGTGTAAATAATCTCCACACAGCAAATATAAAAAATTTTAAACAGTAAATATAAACTGAAATATAGGTCGACATGGTTGCTAGTTGAGAATTTACTCACTGCCTGTTTTCAACTGTATTTCAGTAATACATGTTAGTATGTTAGTGTCTACGAAATATTTGAATTTGAAATATTGTGTACTTAGTCAACGGGTAAATAGGTTAGGTTATCAATTTAGTGGATGATGTGCCAGCCATTCTACTTGCACCAGTTTCTTTGTAATCAATGCCATAGCATTTTAAGTTTTCTAAGATCTAGCATTAGAAGTTGGACTCCATTGTTAATGAATCAGCTTCTTTGCTTATACAGGTCTCAAGAAACACTATTTATAAGAATTTCTTGTAGAAGGTCAAAAACATGATAGCTCTGTATTCTGATCTGGCCACGCTTGGATATTAAAAAGAAAACACTATAAGTACCATGTCATTGGCCTAACAAACAGTTTTATTTATCTTTCACAGCAACGGGAATTGGCTTTACAAAATCATGACATGGAATCATCAATGCCCAGCCCAAACTTTTAGGTAGACCTGAAAAGCTGAAAGGGACAAAAATCCTTTTATAACGTAGACAAAGATTAAGGAAGCAGTTAATGCAATTCCCACGAGAACGAAGACCCGGGCATTCTTTAGCCACTAATATAGACTGTATAATACAAATGCAGAGTCCAAAAATTTGTTATGAAAAAGTTGTTCTATTCAAAAATTTAACCGTGTGGTGATCGGTTGAGAATAACAACACTCCATCTCTTTCCGTGGGTATCGTAAGAGGCGACTAAGGAAACGCAAATAAGACCTAGGAGGCAGTAATCCATACCAGGCAACGACACTTTATTTTTTTCTGAATCTGAGGTGTCGTCGTATGGTCTCATGCGGTGTGGTAGGCTCTGTAAAGGGCCGTCTGGTTCGCGACCACCCTCCTACCGAAGTCCGACGCCAAACAGCTTGCTGTGTTTCGTCGGTGCGTGGGAGTACCAGTGCCTTTATAGGCATTTTATGGGTTAACTCGCTCCATCGTCGACCTCATCTTTGACCTTATGGTCAAGATTGAGGTCAAGAGTTAACCCATCTTATAATAAAATAAAATAAAAGTTGTAGAATGTTTTCTCGCTTTTTTAATTGAGTTAGTTCTCTATAAGATTAGGTACTTGAACAACGTAGGTATAAAAAGACGTCAGCTAGTCCCCACTTTCAAGACAAAACCACAAAGTCGATCCGCCAGCACTAAAACGCAGTAACAACGGTCGGGTAGGTCAGGCGGCGGCGAAAACGAGAGTACGGTTCAAGAGCAGGGCGGAACGGGGGGGACAAGCGGGGAAGTGAAGGGGGGATGACCCGGTCACAGCCAGGAACGTGTCTGGTTGGGCCGGGTAAGTCCAGGGCAATTTGCAAGGACATGTAGGCTTACGCATAGGGAGTTTGTGTCTTAAGGTAAGTAGGCTCTTAATGTGTTGATTAGGGGTGTCATTATGGTGAGGTTGGCAGTGTAATGGATCCGCTATTGTTGGCAAGTTAAAATAATGCCTAATATTTTAACTTGCCAACAATAGCGGAACCTTTCTTCAGGCATCTTTTGTTGGCGACAGAACTTTTTTGATTACGTTTTCTCTTATATGCCTTTTGCTTTATTGTCGTTTTTCCGATGTCTTTACTTAGTATTGTTAAATTATAAAAAAGTGACTATAATTCTGTGAGTTTGTATTTTGCCCAATTTCTCTGCAAAATCCCCAATATCTTTTTTTTATATCGATTGTAATCCGCTAACTCGTACCAGATCTATGAAGTAGGTTTCTAATATTTAGATTGTTTCAGATAATTTTTTCTAATTCTATTGAAGATTTGTTTAAGCTTCTAATATAAAATATAATTTCTAGGAACCTCGACTTGATTCTCACATGTAACCAAATACTGAATTTGTTTCATAAAACATTTTCAATAACAAATACAATATTTGTTTCTTAAATTAAGGAGAGTTTGTAATCAGCGAGAAATACATCATTTTGTTTGTACTTACATATAAAATAAATATCAAAGAAAAAGTTCTTCTCCTAAAATTAAAAGTTCTAGCACATTCGTCGAACAATAAAATAATTCAACTACACCATAAATTTTCGTTTCTTTTGATCCACGGTCAGATGCATGTAATTAAAGTTTTGTTACCACAGTTTCCATACAAATTCGTTGAATTTACATTTTCTTTGTTCAAGTTGTATGCAGGTCCCAGTGTATTTATCGAGCATGCAATTTTTACATTAATTTTGCCTTTGTTACAATTAAAATTATATGGACTTGTTGCGATTGTAAAACAGCGATAACCTTTTTAGTAAAGCTTGTCGTTTTGAGTGCTTGTTTCTTATAAATAAAAGGACATTATGCATATTTTAACGAACTTGGGTTGTTGGACGTGAGAAGTAAAAAGCCAAGCAATTTATCATGATTTTGACGTTTAGGAGGGTGCGTGGGATGTTCTGCTTCTTCTAAGTTCTCAGACTTTTGCATATATTCATTATCGGCATTATTTAGGATAGTTAGGGCATCAAGAAACAATTGCCAACAATTAGGGCAGAACTCAGTTAATCAGTGAAAGTTTGGTTTTTGATTATACAAAATCTCAATCAGATATTGTGGAAAAAATGCTATGTTTGAGTCAAAGAAACCGTTTGCAACTGTGGATAGCTAAAAATTTTGCTAATACTAAACTTTTCATATAAATTACTTTTACAACGTGCGACCTAAAATAGAGGACAAATGAAATCACTGAAATACTGCATATCGCCGATTAGCGAAATTCTGCCCTAAATGTATATCTAAGTATTTATTTACATTCGAATGAGTTCGTACTCCGTTACTCTTGTAAAATAGGTAACTAATGTTAATCATATATTTATTAGCTTTCAGCCCATAAAACAGCCAACTTCTTGAGAAATGTAGATGTTATAGGCAATGTGTATAATCCGGCATTGTATAGAATACCTAGGCATTATATACATTGCCTAAAACGTTCAGGCAATGTGTATAATACGATTCATCTCATACATTGCCTAGGTATTGTATAAAATGCCCGAAGCGCATCAGGTAATGTGTATAATGAACGACCACGGAAAGGAGACGGGTGCGCGGCGCGGCGTGCGGGCGGGACTAAACACGTTCATTGTGTTAGTACGCAGCACTCCTTTGTTCTATGCAGACGTATTTTATTAGTTTACGCATTGGTTCTAAACTGAATTATTGAGTGTGATCATTGATTGTGTGTGTGATTTGATTATTTAATGGAAAATGGCTCCGCTACAGATCAGCGGTACTTACTAATGAAAGAAAGGTTTTACTTAGAATTGCGTACTACGTTTTTGGTACGTTGTAAATGTAAATGTTTATCCGAAGGAAACTGCTATGTGAGAAACGCTCGCTACGCAAATACTCGTAGGTACTTAGGCATACCAACCAATAGAACACATGTCTTATCAGCGCAGTCTGCTGGTGGAAGTTGAAATTAGGATTAGCTCTCAAAAGATCAGTACCTATCTAACTAAATCATTTTTTTAATCACTATTGGTTAGCCCTTGGCATCATCTCACCTGATCGTAAGTAATGATGATGCCGAAGATGGAAGCGGACTAACCAAGACTTAACAACGCAATGGGGGGCTGGCTATCTTATCTTCACACAGAACACATCAATGCTGTCAACGTTGATGTTTGACGGCAAGACTTAGATAAGATGGTGGTCGCTAGCCAGGCGGGCTAAGAAAATACCCTACCGCCAACCAAACCGAGTCTAACAAAGTTAGACCCCGCCGGGATTCGGACCCGCGACCTCTTGGTGTAAAGCGAGTGGCTTAACCACTACGCCACGGAGGCGGTAAAAAGAAGAAAAATCGATTACATACATTACCTATGCTTCAACCGGCATTCTGTACAATGACTAGGTATTCTATACATTTCCTAGGTAAAGTGTAAAATAGTTCAAACATTGAACATCATTTCATACATTGCCGCATCACATCAGGCTATACTTGTTCACCTTGACGTCGCCCTTATCTCGCTTGTTATAGCTCCGGCTGTCGTAGTGCAGATGGGTAACGTGACATGCTGCTGCCCGTACTATGTACCATAGAAGATGCCTTCATATGTACACGTGGAGTGTATGCGTATTTAATTTTTTGACTTTTTATTTAAAATTGCTATCTTTTATTTTTATTTTATTTATTTAGGAAATCTTACAGCATTACTTTATGATAAATATTAATTATAATATATTGCATTCGCCAATTCAATTCTTGTTCCTGATTAAATTACCCAATTATTTAGTTGTATAATGGCTTTGTATAACGAAGTTTTAATAAGAGTCTTTATTTTTACGATCATAAGATTCCAATAACTAAGATAGGTTGTAAACCTTCCGAATAAAAAAAATATAGAGCTAGTAGCTGGTGCACACTTTGTAAAACCTTGTAGATTTCTCTGTATCTGTATTTAATCTGATAAAATATCTAACCTATTATACCTATCTAATCTACTCGTGCCTTTCAAAACCTAATTCAAAGATAAATTGACAGACAAATAAATAAACAAACAAGAAAAACAATCTTACCAAAGCGAAAGCAATTTCAATTTGTTATTATCAATTTGGCACGTGCCTCGTATGATTGAGGAAAATTTTATTTTTTTGTGTGTTTCTTGTTACCTATAGGTGGAGGCTGCAGATGGAGATTGGTATAGCCTTGAAAACAGTGTGATTATTTAAAAACGCTTCGATATGAAAAATAATATTTTGAGACAAGACTGTCAGTTGTCAGAAAGAAGATTATCATTGTCAGTTACAATAAAGTTTAAATGTCAAAATCCGACTTCAGAAAAAGAAATATTGTCTAGGTGTTACTTTATAAGCTGTATTACATGGCTCTAAATATCGGAATTAAGTCGTGCATGAATGAATTGTATGGATTTAGACATTGCATACACTTCCTGTCCTCTTTTAGCTGCTTAGTCACATATACATACATTATGTCTTATTGCGGCACTAATTAGATAAATGTAAGTTGAAAGATTGCCAGTAATATATGGCAAGCCAAAAGTGGAATATAATACTTAAGTAATGGCAAATAATTTCAAAACTTGTGTTACTATCAGTTTTTTGGTATCGGACACTTACAAAAAACATGATTTGCAAAAATAGCACACGTAAAATGTAATTTTCCTAGTTTTTTCCTAGGTACCTACCTATGAAAAGATACCAAATTTTATCTAAATTGTATAAGTCTTCTATCAGTATGTTGAGATATTTTCATTAATTAACTAGTCATTTTTTAATTTTAAGATTTTTTTGTGATTCGTGTTTTTATTAAATATGACAAAGATATACTATCCTCGACAGGACTTCGAAACAATAGAAACTTTCAACAAAAGCGCGTAATATGATACATGACTAATTGTATTTTACTGACTGTGGTAAAAAAGAAAGTGAAATGAAAACACAGTAACCATCTGCAGATGTAATCTTTATAGTTCAGATGAACTTGCAGATAAAATCAAACATATACTTAAGTTATATATAAGTATGTATGTATGTATGTAAACTCTTTATTGCAAACTCTTATAGACTAATACAAAAGATACATAGATGTGCAAAGGCGGACTTATCTCTGAAGGGATCTCTTCTATAAGTTTAAAGGGTTAATAAAATAACGAAATAGAGATAGGTTAGTTATAATTAGCAGCCTTTTCCCGTACTTGAGTTTTTTTAACTCCAGGGTGGAAGGAAGAAAATGCATACATGCATATATGTGGTGATTTTAAGGTCACATATATGTGGTGACTTTAAGAAACTTTAGGGGGCGATTCTGCCCATGAAACTGAACAACTTTTGAACAACCTATACGAAATTCTCGAAAAATTTTCTGACTTCCCATACAAACGCAAAACAGCTGATCGCACGGGTTGTATAGAGAGGTGAATTCTTTTTTTCATGTTAAGATCTGTTCCTTTGGGATGGTTGCTGAGACCTGCCTCCTAATAATCCACCCCAGGCAAAAACACCTCAATTTGTTCTGAATATGAGGTGGCGTCCTATGGTCTCATGCGGTGTGGTAGGCTTTGTGAAGGGCCGTCTGGTTCGCAACCACCCTCCTACCGAAGTCCGACGACAAACAGCTTGCTGTGTTTCTTATAATCATTTTCTGAGTTAACTCGCTCTATCGTCGACCTCATCTATGATTGAGGTCAAGAGTTAACCCATCTTATAATAAAAAAATTAAAAAAAAGTTTCGTGGGTCAAAAATAAAAAAAACATACTTGATTTTTGCTAACTAATTTAAAGTCACTTGATACCTATAAGCTCAAACCTTTGTCTTATTATTAGGGTAAGCAGAGGCCACATATTGCCACTAGGTATGATCCAAATACACTAAAATGTATAATTCCATAATACTCTTTCAGAATATTAGTGACTGGTATGTAAGAAAATGATTACACGTGTTGAAAAGACCTTGATGATATTTACCGGATTGTTTTTGTATAAAGCCACCCAGAAAATATCCCATTAGTGGATAACACCAAGAAGAAACATGAAACCTCTGCCAAAATGATTGACGAATGTCCCCCCATCCACCCCTACCTTTCAGGCTACTCGACAGGCCTATAATAACCTATCATGGTGTCTGTTTCATCCTTATCTACTCTTTTCTTTAGGATATTTTCACACTTGGTTACTTAATGCTTAGTGATATGTGTGGAGTCAATCTTTTTTTTAAACTCATTCTGTCTTGCAATAGGATTATATTTAGCTAGACAATGCTTGCAAGGTTAGACTTCATCTTTATCTTCACAGCACGTCACAAGATATTTTTTTACTGATAGGTACATTAGTATGTTTATTTTCCCTTGTAACCGAACAACTTTTTACAATCGAACTTTCAGAATGTTGATTTTTGGCTATCAGTTGGTCGCATAAGTGGAATAGAAATGCGAAATATTGTTTTCATAAATCGACCTCTTTGATCTTTAGGACACAATATTTTGTGTTAAGTATGTTGGAAATTAAATAAAAATTTTGATCTCAGAATTAGTCTATGTTTATTTTGCGTGAATTTATGCATGGTTATTGAAATTAAAAACATATCGAGCTTGTGTGAACATAGCCTAAGGGTTATCTTTTCAAAGACAATGTTTCATAATAAGGTAAAGTTATTTTTATGAGTAACCTGAAACTCTTATTTGGATATTGTTTGTGGATGGGGTTAAGTAGTAGATGACAACAAAGGTGATATTTTGGGCATTAAACAAAAAAAGCAAATAATGCGGTAAACAAATAAATTAATTTGATCTTCGTGTTTTCGAAAATGTATCAAAACATAATTTTCCACGTTATAAAAACGTATGAGTCACCGACTTCAATCCCAACAACAGTTCGATATTGTCACTAATTTATTTAGATGATGTTCTGGTTTGTAGTATTGTTTTGTTTTTGTTGATTTTTTTAAAAGCGTTAAATCATTTTTGATAAAAATTCAAAATTCTGATAAAAATAAAAAGAATTTGATAAAAATTCAAAAAAAGAATTTTGAAAATCGGTCCATAATTGGCGGAGAAATCGGTGAACATACATAAAATATATATATATACAGTCGAACATAGTACCTCCTCCTTTTTTGAAGTCGGTAAAAATAGTACGTAATTCTAAATTTAATTGATTGTGGACGATAAAAGTCATATTCATGATATTTAAAACGAAAGAACAATAAAGTATACAGTTCTTAATTCGAATTGTTAGGTGATAAATCTAATAATTCACAGATATACTGAGTGACCTTAAATTAGTAAGCAAAAATTAAGAAAATGAATCAGCCCACTAAGAAACTGAAGAATTATCCCCAAAACAGGTTAAAATATGAAAAAAATCGCACCTCCTTACAACTTGTGCATATGATTTTCGTTTATATGGTAAAACTTCATTTTTTTTAAAGAATTTCGTACAGGTCGCTACCTTAGACTACCCCATAGAAGTGTATTTTTCATGAGCATTGGGGAAATCAACGAATGCCAAGACAAAAGAAGAAATAACAAGCATTAGATGAAAGAGCATTTATGAGAGTAGGTAATACAGCATCCACAGGTTTATCGGCTTCACTTTATCTCAAGAAAACACCATTCATTAACCCTACCAGTATATGTAACTTGCTAAAAAAATAATCGCTCATTCATTTAATCCTTTACTAATATTATAAATGCGAAAGTAACTCTGTCTGTCCGTCTTTCACACCTAAACTACTGAACCGATTTTGATGAAATTTGGTACAGATATAGATTGGAGCCTGGGAAAGGACATAGGTCACATTTTATTCCACATTTGAGCACGATATGTAGTCCACGCGGGAGGAGCCGCGGGCGGAAAGCTAGTCTTATATAAATGCCAGATTGATTAAAAGGAAGTTTTCTTCGCATAATTAAACGATTCTTATACTTTGTAACTAGCACCTAACTCCACAAAGGCGTAAGAAGCCTTTAGAGCACTTAGAAAGTTAAATTATTTTCATCTTAACTCACAAAATCAGTTTGTTGTTTTTTTTCCTAAAAAGGGTTTTCAGGCAAGTGAAAAGATCTTAACTTAGTTTGGGGTTTTAAATTATATAATAAAAGGAAAGTAAAGACTTAAAAAACTTACACAAATAACTTTTTAGCTACAGAATTACTGGTACTTTCTTTTTTTCTTAAACGAAGGTTTTACAAATTGTTCCAAAATGAATAAACTTTTTAGAAAAAAAATTAAAGCGACTTTATTTTTCACTTTTTTGAAGTTAACACTTCTTTTCTAAAAAGTTTATTTATTTTCAGTGTAAATTATAGAAAGTACAAACAGCAGCACGTCAGTTACTCATTTGCCCTACGAAAGCCGCCACTTTTGCGATGGAGATAAGGGCTACGTCAAAGTCGACATGGAAAACCTGATGTGCTGCCGTGTGTACGTTCATGAGAAACATTGTAAGTGCCCATTAAATTAGAGAGTTGCCCTCGATTTCCCTGAGATTCCATCATAAGATCCTGACTTGGTGACAATGGAACCACCTCTGGAGTAGGTATACTCTTTCGAAAAAAATAATAATTTTGAAAATCGGTCATCAAATGGCGTAGGAACCGATAAACATACATAAAAAAAATACATTCAGTCGAACATCCTCCGTTTTTAAAATCGGTTATAAAATAAAGACGCAGAGTTTCGTTTTCTCTTCGAGGTTCGTTTGATGCTCCAGAAGAAAGTTCATTTTTGTACTTTATTGAAACAGGGTGTTAGGATAGGATGTTTCAGGTAAAAAAAAAACATTATTTAGCAGTTTGTAAAAAGGACCTGAAAAAGGGCAAACACAACCTTGGGTTAATGTTCCAGTATTTACAGCTTAACCTATCTCTGTAAGACAAATGCTCCTGCGCCGATATCTGACATGCTAAATGTATTTTGATAAGAACTGGAAACGGCATTTTACTCGACTGCTTCAAGTTTTTAATGTTTTAGTTTTTTTCTTCACGCTGAAAAGGAACAAAGGAAAGTTTAGACTGACAAAGATAGTCTAAGATTAACCCGTGTGCTGATCGGTTGAGAATAACACCACCCCATCTCTTTCCGTGGGTGTCGTAGGAGGCGACTAAGGAAGCACAAATGAGACCAGCCTCCTAGTAATCCATCCCAGGCAACGACACTTCATTTTTTTCTGAATCTGAGGTGTCATCCTGTGGTCTCATGCGGTGTGGTAGGCTCTGTAAAGGTCCGTCTGGTTCTCGACCACCCTCTTACCGAAGTCCGACGCCAAACAGCTTGCTGTGTTCCGTCGGTGCGTGGGAGTACCAGTGCCTTTATAGGCATTTTCTGGGTTACCTCGCTCCATCGTCGACCTCATCTTTGACTTTATGGTCAAGATTGAGGTCAAGAGGTAACCCATCTTATAATAAATAAATAAAAATAACTTTTCAAGTTCAAAAAGCCTTTTTTTACAGAATAAGTCAAATATGTACTGGATTTGTTCTTTTAACTCTTTTTCTGTTTGCAAACAGCAGTTTTCCTCCGAGAAGAATAGATAAAAAATTCTGAGGGTTCCATTCATCCATCCATCCATATATTCACGCCTTTAATCCCTGACGGGGTAGACAGAGCATGTGGTTCACATGACGCCACATGTGACATACATTTAAGGGTACCTACTATGAGGGTTCGCCATTTTAAAAAAGTAGATAAAACGTGGTCTAAACATAATCTTCTCATAAAAATGATTGATTTTGTATTTATATTAATCACACCGATGTTTCTTTAAACTAATTGTTTAACGTAAGACCTTGACTATGCTATTTAACTTATTTTTTCTATGTCTATGCCTTGACTTTAAACCGGAAGAATGTCGTGATATAATAAAGTCGCATGATGTTATGATTCCGGTTTTATTTAAACTTAATCTTTCGCCTTATTGTCTAAAAATTAAAATTATTATTTTAGGGTATAGTGACATCTTTATATGGTACCGTTTCTACTGGGCCCAAAAAAATTATGTCCTATTTTTAACTAATCTCCATGCAGTTAAAGATTAATATAGGCTAGTGTTTTAGTGATATAGAAATGAGGTTGTTTTATAAACGTCTCTACTGCAAACTTGTCAAAAACATTGGTGTGTCAACAGCAATTAACAATGATTGTAGAAATAGAGATAGGCTATTGTAATAGGTAGATAGTTGGCATTTTAAATGTAAAGGTAAACACATGTAGTGACTACTTTCACTAGTTTTGACAGACATAGGGCCTTACAATCAATCACTGTTCACCTTTGGACTTTTTGAATATACTTTATTGAAGAAAGTAATATTATTGAGAACCGGTTTGGACAAGTGGTAGAGACGCTTCCGCTTGATCGACGGGTCCTGGGTTCGAATCCTAGTCGGGGCAAATTTTTGGGTAAAAAGCATTTTTTTTTCGTGTCATGGGTATTCATGTCTAACTTTGTGAATGTTCCAAGGGTAAATAAATCCTAAATGACGGAAACGTTTACCAATGGTATGTCTGCCCATTTTTGTACTTTATTGAAACAAGGTGTTGGGATAGGATGTTTCAGGTAAAAAAAAAACATAATGAAACTTATCTTTTTTACCATTGCCCAATCAAATGAAATGAAACTTATCTTTTTTACCATTGCCCCTCGAAAAAGGGTCCGTTATTCTTCAAAAACAGTGAATAAAACGCTGTTTATTTCACTGAGTGAATAAAACATTTTGAATTTGGAACATGCACGAATATACGGATTTTAGTAAGAAAACAAAAGAAAATGTCCAAGGAGGTTGCATTCTCTCGCTATAAAAACGTACTAAAACTTGGCTGTATGTAATAACTGGCTGTATGGAATATGGCTCGGTTAAAAATTTTAAATTTAGAGTAAGGAATTCAGCCAATTTTCTGTGCAATTTTCATGCAATTAAAAGTTTCTGTTAAAAGTTTTTGTCTCAAAATCATAAAATGAGTTCGACATCCAGTGATGAAAGTGAACCTCTCGTTCCAGAGGCATTTCGCGTTAAAGCAGCAGCTATTGTTGATAATTTATTGTCACAGAGTAATTATTTTCTTTTTCTCGTAGTCAATGGTAAAAAGTAGAGTACCTAACACGTGAAAAAGAAGATTCATCTCGGCTCTTGTATCCCTCGATCAGCTCAGGATTCTAATCTAGAATCCTTTACCCCTCTCGGGATAGAACTCAATGCCTCGAAAAGAATTCACCTTTTTTTCACTTGTTGGGTAATCTATTATTATTTCCTTGTTTACGTGCTTCGATTTTTCCTCAGTACATAAAGATAAATATTGTACATTTTATACGTCAGTCGGTATCTTTGATGACTAAAATGGTTTATAAATAAATCAAACTGCAGTCTACCGGAACTTGATCGGTTGAATTAATTTCAATATTTTAAATAAATATAACTTTAATATGATCTTGAACATACAGGGCGACTTGGGTATAGTTTCTAGCCTAGTGGCAATTACTAATTGGAATGATGAAATTAATCAACATAATTAAACTGGGGCGAGGAAACTGATGGACTCGACGAACCATTTATCACCAGTAGGTCCGTGCTTCGTGCTTCGAAGGGTACGTTAAACAGTGGGTCCCGGCAGTTGTTTATTGACCGATGACACAAGGTTGGTCAAGTTTACCGCAAACCTTCGAGGAAGGAAGGCTATAGTTCTATGCTGGATGCTCTATAGACTTCGTTTCGGTAGGAATTTGGGAAAATTATGTAGCTTGTGTTTTATCTTGATGTCTAATCTATATTACTCAAGTTTCATTACAATCTGTCCAGTAGTTTTTACGAGATTGAGTAACAAACATCTATCTACACGACTTCACCAACTTTCAGATTTATAGTAGAATTTTAGAAATTAGAAATAATATTAATAGAATTCCTACTTCCCTACTTAATATTATAAATGCGAAAGAAACTCTGTCTGTCTGTCTGTCACGGCTGAACTACTGAACCGATTTTGATGAAATTTAGTACAAAGATAGATTAGGACATAGGCTACATTTTATCCTTGAGAAAGAACATAGGCTACATTTTATCCCACAGCTGTGCACGATATAACCTAAAGTCCACGCGGGCGGAGCCGCGGGCGGAAAGCTAGTAAAAAATAAATTTAATATTATTATTAGTATTTTTAGAAATTTAATATTAGTAGAATTGTAACCTTTTATGTCCACTACCTAAAAAATTATCATAGGTCGGCGGTAGGTACAAAAGTACCACGACCACACCTGGTCAAACATTTATGAAGTCAAATGCTACAGAAGTGAATTTTGAATGCATTTGAATGCATCATTCTAAGTATGACCGATCCTTACGTAAGCTGTATCCCGTATAGAAAAATGAGCTTTATTGACTGCAGTTTTATGTGAGTTTTTTTAGATAACCTGGAGGAATTTGATTTATTCTTAAGACGTCAAAAGAATTGATTACTTTTCATTCAGAATTGACCATAAGATCCGATTTAATCTGAACATTTTTTTTGGCCTTTTGTCGCTTCTGAAGTTCGATATTGAAAAACAATGACTAGGCATACATGAACACATTGAAGGTTTTGAATTTAAATAATTCATTTAAAATGTGACGTCCGTTTTGTTTTCAAAAAATTAAGGAAACATTTTTAGTTCAACGACCATGGTGATAATAAATTTGTAAATTATTGCTTACCTACCTAAAACGCTTGAATACAAGTAAAAGTAAAACCCTCATTTTTGTCTCAATCGGGTTAAAATAGATCACTATTTATTTGTCACACAGCTTTGTTAAAATATTAGAAAAACAAGATCATTTCATTTATATTACCTATACAATTAGCCGTGTGAGTCCCCGGCAGAGTAGAATAGGACCACCCTCTTTCTTACCGAGGTGTCGTACAAGGCGACTAAGGTAAATATGCAAGCAAGTTCATCAGCACACAGAGAAGGAAAACTCTGCAATTATATCAAAACCCTCGCCAACCCGTCTGCCAAGCGTGGTGAGTATAGCATTTACCCCTCATGTTATCGAGGGAGGCCCGTGCCCCAGCAGTGGGGACGTATATGGGCTGATGAAGATACAAAATATAGTCCACAAAATGTAGTGATAAAACCACTCACTCAACGTTCTGAAATTGCTAAAGTGATAGTGTGCTTTCTTTTTAAAGCATCTAAAGCTTCTGGTGGTGTAAGGGACTTAAGCCGATTTAATTTAAAATTAATACTTAAATACGATCGCTAAACTTAAAGAGAACTAATAGACTTAATACCAGCCACTTTCATTTTAATCTGCCGACTGCATCTAAACAGTAATGCTGTCAATACACAGATTATAAAAGCGGTAACAGTACTTACCACGATTATATAGTGAACTCTTTTTTCCTGCGGCTTATTCGTTCGCGCAAAGAACTCTTAGTTACTTATCTCATTCTTGACCCCTTAGGGGATAATTTTCAAAAAATCGCGAAACACGTGTCCGTTTATTTGCTTCGAGGTATGTCTTAACGAAGTTTCGAGCCAAATTGCCAAAAAAAAATGTTTTCTCTATACAAACTTTGTGCCCCCATAGGGGTTGAATTTAGAAAAATCCTTTCTTATGCCTACATAATAAAAGAGACCTTTTGGCCAAATTACCTTTCAGGGTTTGGGTTGGGGAAGATGAGGACCGAATTAACTAAGAAACAGAAAATTAATTTAAAAATAGCGTTTTTTTTAATTAATTCTAATTATATAGATTTTCGTCCATTAATCGGTCAAGAACTAATAAATTGTAGAATATCGAAAGGAAAATCGAGGGAAGGGTTGGCTGGTCAAATGTTCTTCACTAAGGGAAGAATCATTTTATTTGGGGAGAAATATTTTTACCAACAACATTCAGTAAAGAAGCTTTGTTAAGCAGGATCAAATTACTACTAAGTGTACTCTAATAATACTATAACTAACATACGAACGTAGTTATCATTGTTAGTATGTATAAGTATGGATCTATGACCTGAAACAAATATTTTTTATTGATTTTTTAAATTATTATCAGATATTTTCGCGCTTTGGAGTAGTGGAAAGGCACGCTGAGAAAAAAAAGCCATCAACCATACTTCTTATTAGTTTTTTGACTATTGTTCCTTAGTTCATTGCTTACTGTTCCAACACTTAGAAAATAATGTAAAAGTGTTGTGAAATGTTAACAAAAAAAAAGAATAAACTGGAACTCTGTTCATCGTACATCTTAAACAGTTAAGATTTCTCATTTTGTGATCAAAAGATACCAAACCACCAACTTAACTAACTGTCCCTTAAATCTGTGTATGGCTATAAGAACGCATTTGCGCCGGAGCAACCGGTCAGTGTTGCCAGGTAATAAGCCACGCTTCATTTGTTTTTTTTAACGGCTCTGAGGGCAGACCTCTCGGACACTCAGTCTCGCTGAGGTGACTTAGGAATGAGAGGCTTAAGAGCGGCAATCTACTGGAAATGTTGTTTGACGAGTAGCTTAGAGATTTTAAATTAGGGATTGGTTTCTATTATAAAATACAACTAGATGAAAAGTTTTTTTTTTAATAAACGCCTGTTTTGCCGTGTATGGGTCCCTTGGAACATATACAAAGACAGACACAAACATCCATGACCCGAGAGCGAACATCTGCTTTTTACACAAACATTTGCCCCGACTGGGAATAGAACCCAGAAGCAGTACTTCCATTCAAGCAAACCGGCCGTTAGTACGTACATTACTGTTTACGCTAAGTAAAAGAGTAAAAAGTTCATCGTATACAGTTTCTTTACGATTTATTTAAATTACAACGATTTTTTTTTGGAAAGAAAAATTTCTAACACGTCCAAAATGTTATTTGTTAATATTCCTTGACGTCTAAAAAAAGGTTTTTAAAATCTCTGAATTAGTTACAAAGACATTTTTTTTATTCGTTTTTGAAACATGCCTTCCTTATTAACATTTAGGACGAGTCCATAAAATACGGTTCGTTTAACTTTCACGCGAACTTTTTCCAGACATACTGTAAAACCTAGAATACGATTTTTACGAATCAAAAGAAAAATACATGTTGGTTAGGAATCAAATCTGCTACTTTTAGGTCAGTAGGCAAGGTCGTTAACGACTTAGCTATCTATCATCAGGCCAGTCCTAACCCTAAATAGATATACTTACTGATATAATCTTTTCTCTTTATCTCAGTTATTTCAAGAAACAATATCTCTGTCATAGCCTTTGTAAGAGAACTGCATTGCTATAAAAAGACAACACATCTCCCGTGCAGATTTCTCTAGCATGCGCAGACGCATTCCTGCCACGATTCCGGTCGGCGCCCGCGCGGTTTCTCTACAATCGTATTCTACTAAGGGAAAATAAATGAGGAAGAACCTCAATTAAAAATTAAATAATGACTCACTGAATTAGCCACTGATTTCAATATCACATTACGCAACTGCGATGTTAGAACATTCAACCTAGAAATTGAACTTTAGATAGACAATAATGGATTTTTCAAAAATTTTGGAATAAAAGAATTAGTCTAAAAGCCTTGCTGGGAAAAAAGAGGGGTTAACTGACACTAAAATAGGTTGGAGCGGTGCTTTAAGCATCAGGATAATCATTGGCAATGTAGTATTACACCTAGGATTTAGTGTCCTAGGAGAATATTACGAGTTAAAAGTAAAGAAAAGTATAAGGGTAGTGTAGGATTACAGCTAGGCTTTAGGAGCTTAGGTCACTAAATCCTAGGTGGAAATTTAGAGTTTCTAGGCGTTGCGTCGAGGATTCTAAGACCTTAGGGTCAGAATCCTAGGCAAACGTAGCGACCTAGGTGGAGAGGAAAGGTGAAAGAGAGAAGATGGATTATGGTAAGACACAGAGATTTATTGGGTAAAGGTTAACAAGCGAGTAAACTATCTACACTACGGCTCGTGGTATACTGATACTAAATACAGAATTAATAATAAGGGGGGGCAACAATACGGGGTGACGCGTAGATCCAGGTGTAGGTCCGTTGAAGTATCAGGCTTTTAGAATCCCATTGAAATCATGATGGAATCACAAATACCGTCGCTATAGTGACACTGGAGAGGCGTAGAAGAAATAAGGCGGTAGTTAGCAACAATTAGAGTCGCTGCCGAAACAGGTGCAAACCGCACTTTATAAGACGTTTAGATTGTCTTGGGCTAGAGTTCTTGGAGAAAATAGTTAGTTTTAGAACACTGCTTCTAATTAAAGGTTCAAGTTTGATTTTACGAACTTTCCAGTCCCTGGGCCAAGCATTGACCCAGGGAAGGTCTTTTAAATATGAAGGTCCTGGTGTTAGTCTCTACTCAGAGCACCAGGACGGGGCAAAAAAAAAGGTGGTTTTCCTCAGCTCCAAGTTTCTCTCCCCACTCCCAAAATCTGAAGTCCACATGTCCAAAAAAAAAAAAAATAAAGACTGACAAAAGTAAGTGGCCAGTCTAAGCATCATTCTATGTCAATGGTTAAAATGGTTAAGGTAAGACCAACGACATAGAATGATGTCATAGCGTAGAATGATGGCATAAACCAAAGACATAGAATTCGAGGACAGAACGATGACAAGACAGCTGTGACAACATTATCCAAACATGCTATGGTAAACAAAAAGTGAAACGAAAATATAAAATTCAATAGTTAGGGCTTCAAACGAAGTAGATAGTAACATTCGGCTTCTGCTTTATTCAGTAAATTAAAAACAATACGACGAGCCATATTGCAGATTCACAAAGAAAGTTGGAATAAAATAAAATAGGTTTAAGTTATAGTATAGTAGAATAAGTCAGAAAAATTAAAGAATAGTCAATAAAATTAAGATAGCATAAGTTAAAGTTAGGAGAAAAAAAAATTAACATTTGGTAAAAATAATAGTACAGATTAAATTTGTTATTATTTAACAAGTTGTGTTTTTTACATCACATATAAATTATTTTAAGGTAAATTGTTAAAGATGATTAACAATTTAAAGATTTTCTTAATTTAAAAGGTTGGTATTTTTTTAAAATATCAAGTTAGTCTATTTAAATTAAGGTGTTCTTTTTTAAAATTAAATAGTTAAAAATTATTAACAATTTAAAAATTTGTTCGACATGAACATTAAAACTAAGCACTAAAATCTAAGTTTATAAATCTAAAATATTAAACTAAGTACTTATTACAATATTAAACTAAGAATTACAAGCCTAGAGCCAATAGTGTAATTAGGGTAACTCACAGTACGAGAATGTCCCTTTAACCAAAATGTTAGTTTTTTGCACCATGTCCTTTATACCAAAAAGACACCTTTTTTCACAATGTCCTTTAACAAAATGAAAAAAATTGTGTAAGGTGAAATATGTGTAGGTAGAGAATAAGAGTAGATAAGTAATAAATAGAATAAGTAGAATAATGTGTAGTAGAATAATAAGTAAAAGAATAAGTGTTATAGTGCTAGTAGTAAGTAAGTACTAAGTATGTAATTAAGTAGTAAGTAAGTACTTAGTAAGTAGTAAGTAAGTAAGTAGTAGGTATAGTAGGTAGTTAATAGAAGGTAGTAAATAGTAAGTAGTAACAAGTAGGTAGTATATCGTAGGTAGTAAATCCAAACAAATTATCGAAATGTGCCTAAAATAGTGTCTTAATTTAAATACACTTGAGTAAGTGGTGTTTTAGAATTTAGAGGGGGGGTAGGTTCGTAAAGAAGGGCGCCAAACTGTAGTATTACACCTAGGATTTAGTGTCCTAGGAGAATATTACGAGTTAAAAGTAAAGAAAAGTATAAGGGTAGTGTAGGATTACAGCTAGGCTTTAGGAGCTTAGGTCACTAAATCCTAGGTGGAAATTTAGAGTTTCTAGGCGTTGCGTCGAGGATTCTAAGACCTTAGGGTCAGAATCCTAGGCAAACGTAGCGACCTAGGTGGAGAGGAAAGGTGAAAGAGAGAAGATGGATTATGGTAAGACACAGAGATTTATTGGGTAAAGGTTAACAAGCGAGTAAACTATCTACACTACGGCTCGTGGTATACTGATACTAAATACAGAATTAATAATAAGGGGGGGCAACAATACGGGGTGACGCGTAGATCCAGGTGTAGGTCCGTTGAAGTATCAGGCTTTTAGAATCCCATTGAAATCATGATGGAATCACAAATACCGTCGCTATAGTGACACTGGAGAGGCGTAGAAGAAATAAGGCGGTAGTTAGCAACAATTAGAGTCGCTGCCGAAACAGGTGCAAACCGCACTTTATAAGACGTTTAGATTGTCTTGGGCTAGAGTTCTTGGAGAAAATAGTTAGTTTTAGAACACTGCTTCTAATTAAAGGTTCAAGTTTGATTTTACGAACTTTCCAGTCCCTGGGCCAAGCATTGACCCAGGGAAGGTCTTTTAAATATGAAGGTCCTGGTGTTAGTCTCTACTCAGAGCACCAGGACGGGGCAAAAAAAAAGGTGGTTTTCCTCAGCTCCAAGTTTCTCTCCCCACTCCCAAAATCTGAAGTCCACATGTCCAAAAAAAAAAAAATAAAGACTGACAAAAGTAAGTGGCCAGTCTAAGCATCATTCTATGTCAATGGTTAAAATGGTTAAGGTAAGACCAACGACATAGAATGATGTCATAGCGTAGAATGATGGCATAAACCAAAGACATAGAATTCGAGGACAGAACGATGACAAGACAGCTGTGACAACATTATCCAAACATGCTATGGTAAACAAAAAGTGAAACGAAAATATAAAATTCAATAGTTAGGGCTTCAAACGAAACCCTACAGCAAATAGCTAACTTGGTTTGATATTATCTCCGTATTTTGTTATCTTGACCTGGTCAAGATTGAGGTCAAGAGTTAACCCATCTTATAATAAATAAATAAAATATTATTTCAGTAGCATTAAACAGATACAGTTTTCACCACTTCGCTGTAATTTAAAAATAATAATCTTAATTGTATTTTATGTCAGATTTTAGTAGAATTAAAGCAGAGGGCGGCGCTTCGGCGCTCGCGCTTATAATTTTATCATTGTCGAGATAACCGCGCGTTGCCTAAGTGTTGCTAAATGTTGATGGTTAACTTCTTTCGCGGCTTTTCAACGCTTCGCACTTTGTTACCTCGTTAGAAGGAAATGCTTTCTTTTTAGTTGGTTGCGCAGTTTGCGTAATTTGAAGGGATTTTGATGTTTTTGTGGGGGTATAGGTACAGGAATTATGAGTAAGTGAGCCTTTTTATAATTCGAAAGGCTTGGCACGGCAATCTTTTGCCTCCGATTTTTCTAGTGACACTTGTTACATTAATGGTAAATACAAATTTGCCGGGCCGTGTTGTTCGAATTATTAAAGGGCCCACTACCTTGAAAATATCTTCAATTTTCAAATTAATAATATAGAAAACAGTTAAAATTAACATTCATGGAATTAAATTAAATTAAATAATAATTTATTTCGGATTATACATCCATAGTTGTTAGTAAATCACAAAAAACTTATAACTAATGTTAGTAACAAAAAAATACACACAACACAATAAACAAAATAAAATAAAATAAAATTTAAAATTAAAATTTCGCGCGCGGCCCTAGATGCGACTACCGACTTCTACAGCAGGGAATCCCACCTTTCTGACAGTACACACAGAATGCTGTCAGACAGAATTCTGTACAGACAGAATTGTCTTACCTCTGGCGTTAATTTATCGTGTTTAGAGGTCCCCATTTTTTTAGGTGTGGTATTTTTTTAGGACAAATAATTTCGGGTTTGTGCCAATAATTTTCTATTTTTTCAGCTATGTTAGTTGTAGTGTTTTTAACTAAGAAACTAATATTAACTTAGTTGACTAAGGTACTCCTACAATTTGATTTGAAATCCGTGGCCTACTGTAGTAGGCGAGGGCAGTAAAGGAGTGGGTAGTAGGCTTGTAGGACGCGTTTCACCTTCTAGTAGCCACTAGACTGCTTTTATAAGGCTAGACGAGTCTGACTGGTCCATTGACATTATATTGATGTCTATATACTTGTAGAAGAGTGAAGTAGAGAAAAATCTTTACTAACAAGTCATTTACTTTCTGAAATTCTACGAAACTTTCCTCTAAGACGTTAAATTCGTCTATTGTTTTTTTTAAAAAAATGGTAGATACATGTTAGACTGTGAGTGAAGACAAAAGTTAGTACCTATATGCCAGCTACCAACTTTTTCCAGGCATATTGTAGAAGCCAGTGTGGAACGCGAAGGTTTTCCTATTTCGAGGGAAAAATGCTGACAATCTATCTCTACTATACTCATGTTTTATCTAATAACTTTTAGTTCCGCATTACAAAACGCGTCTTAGACTCTAATCTATACTTAAGTAACAACATATTTGTCATTTTGCTAGTGAGAGAAAGAGACGATCAATACTTAAGTATAGATCAATACTTGAGTCTCCTTCTGTAATCGGGCCTTACTCTTCATTATCACGAATTCTTCACTTCTCTAAATTAAACATGTCAAGTAACCAGAAAGGGAACTCAAAATCATATTTTAACCACCTAACATAATAAAATAACTCATAGTGATCTCACAAGGATCAATAGGGCTAGGTTTTTGGGTGCGGGTTTACTTCAGAATGGGGAGATTAACGTAAGATTAGCCGATCCGCTAGCCCCTAAAGCTCTTCAACTGTATCGCTTCGTGATGCACTCATATAAGGAGCGCATCACGGAGTGATGTGGTTGAAGAGTTTTCAGTTATTTTTAATTTTTATTTTGAGAGTCATCCTACGAAAGCCATGGCTCGAGACAGAACAGGATGGAGAATGCTGCAACGACAGAGGGCTGGGCCCCCTTAATCTTATATATAAAAATGAATCACTAAATCTGTTGGTAAGCGCAAAACTCGAGAACGGCTGGACCGATTTGGATGATTCTTTTTTTGTTGTGTTCCTTATTGTCAGGAGAAGGTTTTTATGAAAGAAAAAACTAAAAAAGTGCCACGGGAACGAAGTCCCGGGCGGAAAGCTAGTCTTATATATAAAAATGAATCACTAAATCTGTTGGTAAGCGCAAAACTCGAGAACGGCTGGACCGATTTGGATGATTCTTTTTTTGTTGTGTTCCTTATTGTCAGGAGAAGGTTTTTATGAAAGAAAAAACTAAAAAAGTGCCACGGGAACGAAGTCCCGGGCGGAAAGCTAGTTAATGATGACGATGATGATCCTATGAGGCTGACATAGACGTTATGTAATGGTCTAAAGCCTCGTTTTACTACATTTAAGATTTAAAAAAAAAAAGTCAAACGTGGTGTCAAGCGGTTCTAGATCCGCCTGATGCTCTGCCTACCCCGAGAGGGTAGTATGGCGTGAGTGTTTGTATGTATGTATCCTGCCAGTTTACCAGGTAACACAATTTTGAAAAGCCCTACGATTTAATGTTTTCAAATAAACGCGTTGAAGTAAGTCAGTGGTACTTTTGAAACACGTGTATGCTAAAGCAGGCTGTAATCATTTGAAGGTCATATTTTTATAATTAATATAAATATATGTCCCATTTAGATAAAAATATAATAGGGCAGAGTTTATCATTACAAATTGTTTACCCTAGCAACTGTTAAACGTGTAATTATATAAAAAATAACCTCGGACCTTGTCGGACATACTCTATATGAGGTGATAATTAATTATTTAGCGAATCTTAAAAAAAAATTGGCTCTGTTTTATTTATTTACTAGCTTTGCGCTCGGAACTTTGAAAAAATTATATAGCTGTAGCTAAACTAGAGTGTCAGCAACCTCGATACCAAGTTTTATCAAAATTGGTCTAGCCGTTTGAGCGTAAAGAAGTAGCAAACAAATACACACACTCACAAACTTTCGCCTTGTATGTAGCTTTGTTACTTAGCTTTCTTGCTTATAGGTATAGAACTTAAAATAAGTAACTTGTTAAAGTAGTGAATCACATTAGTTATTTTAACTTTACGCCTATTCGCAAAGATGCAAATTGACGGAGCTATCGCGTAACAAACATACAAAAAAAACGTACAGTCGAATTAAAAATCTCCCTTTTTAAGGCGACTACAGCACCTAAATTACGATTTTATGATGCGTAGATAAGCATGACGCACTGCATTAAATCTAAGAAAAAAATACTACGGTAATATTCAGGACATAAACTAGATAAGTAGTTTGCTGAAAACATGATTCAGCACTTTTGGTTCGATAGAAAAAGCTTACAAAGTCACCTCTAAATACCCAATATTGTGTATCGTTTAAGCTGTAAAAAACGATAGTAAAATGCAAACAGGAATTTGAATTTGCTATCAAAATGTTCGTGATTGAACACTATCGATAAGTAGTTAACGCATTTTTCGATTTAAGCTGTTACCTTTCCATAAATCTCATTTTTCTAACTTTCGAACATGTTTTTCCGCCCGCGCGCTTTCATAGTTCGTAAACTTCGTGTATCGACACTGTTCGCACTGCCGGCCCAGGCCTGTTGAGAGACGGAGATGGCACTATTCCTATGTGTGCTGCCTTTATCGGGTGCTGTAGTCGCCTTAATAGATAATCGGTTTGCTCTTGACCACAATCTAGCCCAAGGGCGGAGATGTGGTCGAGGATGTAGCAAGCTCACACAGAAGATGCCTATTCATTTGAACTTTAAAGAGACTCAGGTTATATGACGGTCGGTTTGGTCGAGTGGTAGTGACGCTGCCTCTTGATCGGCGGGTCCTGGGTTCGATCCCCAGTCGGGGCAAACATTTGTGTAAAAAGCAGATGTTTGTTCTCGGGTCATGGGTGTTTGTGTTTGTCTTTGTGTGTTCCAAGGGACCCACGACACAAGGGAAAACCTTAGTGTGGGCCTTTGAGTGTGTAGCGTTTATTATATGTGCCCAGAAATACAGACATTGAAGTCTCTTCGGTTAGAAATCTACCGAAATACTGTCAATGCTAATTAGCTCCCCTAAAACGAATTCACGAAAAAAACATCCAACAACTATTAACAAAACATTTTGTTGACTACACGACATCTTAATTAACCCCTTACAATGCAAAGGGGTCAACCCAGCCCACTGAGTGAAGGAGTGACAGAAATATCAGTCCGACTGTGATTGCTCAGATACAGGATGTAAGAGACAGCTTAGCAAATATTACTTTTGCCAGCCCATATACGTCCACACCGAGGGGCACGGGCCTCCCTTCGAAACACGAAGGGGATTTAGGCCATAGTCCACCACGCTGGCCTAATGCGGGTTGGTGGACCACTCGTCTTTCGAAAATGAATTTTCTTGGACGAGCGGGTTTTATCACGATGTTTTCCTTCACCGTTGAGCAAGTGATAATTAGAAATCCGTAAATAAATCCGAAAAGACGAATTTAGTTGCACAGGCCCGCACCAGGATTTGAACCCGCGACCTTCGGATTACAAGTCTGGCTCATTACCAACTGGACTATCACCTTTAGCAAATATTAAAATGGTAGAATCTATACCCATTACTGTGATCAGCTACAAAGTAATAATTATTTTTCCTGGAAACGTCAAGTTAAGGAGTTTTCGTAATGAACCGCGAGACTGCGCTCCACGCGCGGTCCGCGTCGCTTTTAGAATGCGATGTACATATTATAGCATCATTTCAGGTTATACATTCGCACTACGAAAGCCGCCACTATTACAAACGGCATAAAGGCGACATCAAGGTCAACATGTGCTGTCGTGGACATTGTTGGTTTTCATGTTCTACGCTTTTATCACCGTTTTTTATTGGAAAATGGAGTGTATTAGAAAAAATAAACGGAAAATTTAAAAAAAAAACTTGAAAAATACAATCAAACCTTTTCCTGGAGAAAATTATTTTAAAAAAAGACGCTTCACTCTCAAAGGCCCACATTAAGGTTTCCCTTGTATTTGGAATGATAGTCTGAGTTCAGGGTTTCAGTTTTTGCTAATCTGCCCTTTGCACCCTGTATAGCCGACGTGTGTATAGGTTGTTAACCCACTAAGATAAGGTATCAGCAATTGAGCGGCCTACATACTTCCGTGCCTTCGTATCTTTACCCGACGATGTACGAATTTAGAGTTGTGCAATGTTGCTCTGTTTTTGAATGCATTTTTTAACCCCTAACAAAAAAGAGAGGTGTTATAATTTTGACGTGAAACGCTCGCAGCCCAGTGTGAGGTTAAGCAACGTACACAGAGGCAGGAAACCTGATGGGTAACCAAAGTGGCAATTTATTACGAGCGTTTCCATGCTTCGGAGGGCACGTTAAGCAGTCGGTTCCAGCTGTTGTCGATTGACTACAGTCGTTAAAACCAAATTAGAGACCATTTTGCGGTCTGAAAACTCTGACACCAGGGTTAGTCAAGTTCGCCACACACTTGACTATACCTACACGATAAGAAGAAGAAGAAGACGTTTGATGAGTGCATCTGTTTTTGGCATGGTAGCTCGAAAAAGAATGGACTGATTTCGTTGTTTTTTTGTTTTGTTTGAAAGCTGACATAATCGAGATGGTTCTTAGTTATTTTTTAAAAATTTTAGAGTTATTGCGGAAGGTTTTAATGAGAAAGAATCCCATTTTATTTCGACCTCATTTATAAGTTCTACGCAAATTTGATGTGACCCAATTCTTATGGTTAAGTGCCATAAAATTAAAAGCATAATAAATAATGAAAGTATTGCTTCATAACTATTTTGACATGAAGAAAAAGAAATATATTTTGTTGGATTTGTTTTTAGATTTGTGTTGTTTAGTTTTTTTAAAATCATTTTAAAAATCACACAATAGCTCAGTTTCCTCTGCGATATAAATAGCAGAAAAAAAAATAAGTATTTTTAATTTTTGTCATTATTTATTTTTGAAGTATTCTATGAGACTGTCATGAGAGTAAATAGACACCCAAGCCTTGTAAAAATTGAGATAAAATAAAAAGATCGTATGAAAATAGAATACAATGTCATGACTTTTACTTAATCATTTATTTGTTCGAGCTTAAATTTAATATCACTTTCTAAAACCTACGCCCGCTTTCACTAACAGTCCCCAGAATTTAGGAAACACTTCACAAAGTGACCTAGTTAGGTAAACACCAACCGTTAATCCTTTAAAAGGTTTTCTGGCACTTAATTAATTAACGCCGACCCTTACTGTCCAATGCCGAAATTAATGTATAAGTTTTTACCACAGAGTTTCATTTGGACTTTGAAAACCTGTTTGCTTAACTTTGCCTGTACCTTAACTTTGAGTAATTCGTTTATACCTACAGGGTGTAACGGGCCAGCTTACCAGAAACTGAAATAATAATATTGTTTATTTGCAATAAATGTGGTACAGTACATTGGTGGTATATGATAGGCAGATTCACACATTTAACCATTTGAATGGTATGCAATAGGGTTACATAAAGAATGCAGTAGTAACATTAAAATACTATTTGAAATACATATGTCAAGGCAGGAAGATAACTATAATGTCAAAATATGAGATATTAAAAAAAAATACGATTATAATAATAATTTTAAAATGTCAAAATGAATTAAAAATACATATTCCATTAAATATTATATGCCATAAATTCGTCTACACTATAAAAACATTTGTCGCAAATCTAATTATATAAAAGGAGAAACTGACTGACTGATTGTCTGACTGACATATCAACGCCCAGCCTAAACGGCTAAACGTAGGCACTTGAAATTTGGAAGGGACGTAGCTTAGGTACCGTAGAGATGCACTAAGAAAGGAATTCCGAATATTACCGTAGTATTTTTTTTCTTCAATTTAATGCAGTGCGTCATGCTTATCTACGCATCATAAAATCGTAATTTAGGTGCTGTAGTCGCCTAGACGATAAGATAGTTTTAAGCACGAGTAACTATTTTGAAAAAATGTCTCTGTGTTCCTATTTATAAATAAGTATCTTAGCTATATTACCTACTGCAAAGTTTTATCAAAATCCGTCCAGTAGTTTTTGCATGAAGGAGTAACAAACATCCATATATACTTAAAAACTTTCGCATTCATTTAAATAGTAAGATGTACTTTGAAAAATGTATTCCTAGCCACTAACAAAAATACGGCGACACTCACTACTTATAGCTTTTTCTTAACAATTTCTGTTTACGCTGGTCCATGGTCATGTTTTGGCTTTATCTTATATTTAGATAATATTTATAGCCTCACCAGAAATATAACAACCCACTAGGCTGTAATCTTGGCTAGTTTTCTTATTTATCAATAGATGTCTGAGATGTTCTGGAAGTAGAAGTATAACAGATTGAATTTCTAACCCACGAAACTCCTAAACTGTGAATGTTTCATCAAAATAGCAAGCGCTTGAGTTAAATGATTATTTTGTTGCATCTGGTAGGGTCTAAAAAACAGGCCTGAAGGTTAACTCATGCAGTGTTTTTGTCAGAACTGATGACACATACCATTTTTTGACAAAACTTTTGGTTAAAAATATTAAGTTAGTCCCCCAGCTGTAACTCCTTCAAACTCAGAGTACGGTGTCACTTTTTGAAGCTGTTATATGATTCAGACTGACTTCTTCATTCTTATATTATGTATTTATATATCTATTATAGTTATGTATATTCATATTGTATGTATGTATATTTATTATAATTACTTTATGTAAGTACAAGTATGCATTTGATTATATATTTAGTAGGTATTACAATTATTTTCCTTTGTTCTTAGTGTAGTTTTATAGTTATTAAAGTAATTTCATATATTTGTGATATGCACCTACCACGTACATCTCCCAATCACCCTAAGGTAGACTGGTAGATAATGCCATTAGGCACTTTTAGTGCATTAAGTTAAATAAATAAATAATAAATAAATAAATATAAGCCGATGTAACCAATCAATTTTGGCAATTACATGATTATTTATTTATTTGAAGGTATAAATATCACCTTTCATATTTTCTATTCAGCATCATTTTTTCATGAGAAATATTTAAGTAGGTATAATATCATTTGATTCTATCACCACATCAATATATTAACTTTCTCATACTGTGTCCTATCTAGGTTCTGAAGTGGCTTCAGGCACTTCACGACTCAGATTTATCATCAGAAATTTAATCTGTGCCATGTTTATGAACAGGCTTTGATTTACAATGGCGGCGGTCTGTAAAGTAGAACTTATATTAAATGTGCGAAAATTAAATTGAGATCGTGATCAATCGTGTATATATTACATATATTTGTATTAAGTATATATATTTATGCCCCACCTACTACTTCTTATCTTACTTCTGTCCTACCCTAAGGTTGCCTGGAAGAAATTGCTACCTAGCAATAAGGCCGCCTTGTTGTACACTATGTTTTATGTTCTGTTGATTGTGCTGTATGTCCTTGTGTGCAAATAAAGTATATTGTATTGTATTGTACCTTGATATGAGAATGAGAACAACCTGTACATAAGGCTGGTAAAACGTTAAAATGATTAATTATGCGTGCGCTCACGCTTCTACCTCTGTTAGGGTAGGTAGAGGCAAATATATTGACGCCATACTTAGAAATGGAAAATGTTTTAAGGGCAATGACTTACATATGTAAAATTACAATATGTAAATGGAGGCAGATATATCATCTACTCACGCATTGTAAAGCCTCGAAAAACACCCAGTTAGGTCCTTTTACAATAGGAATATGACATGAGTATGTCAGTCTATCTAGTTAGTCGATGGATTTGATGTTTTCGTTTTAGTTTTGTATGAGCAAAACATGTCCTATTTAATAGATAATAATCAATCAATCACACAAAGGAGGTTGCTGATGATTGAAGATCCAGAAAAGTAGAGTTAGAGAAATTGGGAATCAGTATCTGGTCGCAAAAACGAAATGGAGAGGATTTTTTTAAAGGAAAGTTATGGTCCGAAGATTGCCGCTGGGTAAATTAGGTTTTCTGGATATAATTTTCTCACTTTTTGGGAACAATATGCTGTCTCAATGGGCCTTTTTATAATACGAAAACGGCACGGCAAAATTTTATTACCATTGCCGCCTATGCAGTAGTGATACTAGAAGCTGGGAACATAGAAGGCAATGGTAATACAAATTCTGTCATGCCGTGCCGTGCCGTTCGAATTATAAAAAGGCCCATTCGCACTTATTTGGTTTAATATGAATAGTAAAAGTTTTTACTGCAGTTTTTGAATTTTGAAGAAAACAAAATCCAAAATTGAAATACGTGTTATTTATAACAGAACGTTTATGCATAAACGTTCTATTAAATTGATGACAAATATTGAATGAAGGGGTTTTTTTCTTAATGTAATTGCATAAAGGAGCTTACCGCTGGAGGCGTTTTCTGAGGCGAACAGCGGGGCGGCGTTATAATCTGTAAAAAAAAAGAAAAATAGTTATCTTAAATTCTTTTTAACAATTAATTTTTTTCTTGCTTGACCATGTACGGACAGTAGCACGTTAGATTATACAATTACTCAACAAAAGCTGATGCTATTACAAAAGACATAAGAGTGACATCAGGGTCTACATGTTTCTTATACCTAGCCTTTGATGTGCTGCCGTGTGTATAAGAAACATTAAAAACTAAACCAAAGTACTCGAACACCAATGAAATCATACCAATTTTATTTTAAAGTTTCGTTCCCAGAAGTACTATAATAATTAAAAAGATGAAATTGGTTTAAAAAATGCTTTAATTGTTTTAAGAGAAATTATCTAAATCGATTATCTGTTTATTTCGTTCTTATCGTTATGAAAACTCATGCGCTCAGTGCATTTCAAAGTGCATTAGATTGCCTCGATTCGTCATACATAAATAAAGCGAAGGAAATAACATTAATTCTAGTTTAAACCAGTAAAATCGGTCTAGTCACTATTCACGGGAAGTGCTACGGCCACGAAGGCCGTGGGGTAAACGACACTTCTTACACAACTACCTAACCGAATTAGGAAGACCCATCAACTTTATTAAAAACATAAACAAGCAGAGTTCTACTTAAAATTGTCGTCTAACACTAACCGCCCAAATTACATTGGTCTCTTATCCTATAAACAATTTAAGCAACGTAAGATCTAGCTTATTTGGACGTTAATAGTAAACAACGACCATTTAATATTGAGCTGTATTTTGAGTACAAATGAGGGATTTCAGAGGTGTTTTTGAAATGGTTATGCGACACAATTCAATTATCGGTTAGTGTTGAGATATAATACACGTGTAGATATTATCTATGTTTATCTATGAATGAAAATTTCGATATGTATGAGTATGTGTTTTAATGTGTGTGTGTTGTATAGCTACATAACAAGTTTTGGTAACCTTTGAACTAAAAGTTGCGGTCCAAGTATCATGTAAATCTTCTACTACTACTTCTATTTGCACCATGAAGGTTTTACAGCTTCGCAAACGCATACACAAATGAAATGTCAAAGTATGACACAAATACACAAATGAAAATTCAATACTCGGGTCACTGAAGAACTTATTTTTAGGTTTTTGAATATTTTTTACTCTGTTGCTAATAATAAAAAACTCATAAAAAACTAGTAGAACCTTGCAATGGCTGCTGCGGTAGAGCTGTGTTCTTCGGGAAATTAGTAATTACATAAGCAGTGGATCACTTTAAAGACATTTACTGAACTTGTTAACTATAATAATTAATGCACACAGTCTTGTGCCCGTAATTTATAGCTTTTCTGACACCGGATGGGTTGGCTGGAAGAGATCTCTTATAGAGATAAGCTCGCCTTTGTAACATTTTTTAGTAATTAAGTATCAAACTATGTGTGTACAATAAAGAATATATAAAGTATATCAAAAGTTAATCTATGAGCTCAGACCGAACAACAGAAAAAAACTGTTAATGAAGACGCATACTACCTCGTTATTAGGTTTTTCGCAGCATCAATAATCCCAAAACGTCATTAAGAATAACTATGACTCGAAATTTGTCTAAACCAATTTAAAAATTCTTGCTAAATTTTTCTTGAGATAGTAAAGATAGGTCATCACCATCAGGTGAATTTAGTAGTCTTCTTGGAAATCAAAGTATAATTACTCGTTAGGGATACCTAGGTAATCTCCCATGAAGACATATTTGTGTGTTCTACTGAATCCTCGTATTTAGAAAACAGACACTTTTAAAAGTAGCACAGCAACAAAATTTGTATAACAATAACTTAAGTATTTGAAACAATGTGATCAAGTTGCTTCGAATGAAACAGTGATCGAATATTCTTGCCATACGGTTGAGTACGTGAGGCGAATGTATTATGTATGGACACATATACAATACACACGCACACACACATACAACGACAACTTCTATACATAGGTACCTATAAACCTAGTCTACATGACGCCATGTCCACACAGGTTTCACTCACAGAGATTGTTGATGTGTGTGTGAGTTCGTTTGTGTGCGTTAGATCGTGGCCCCTTTGCAAGTAAACGCTAGGCGTTAGACTTAAAAATAGTTTGCAAGTTAGTTTTCAAGCGAAAGTGTGAAGGGAAACCGGATTTGCAGATTATTTTGTTTATTTGTTTTTAGTTTATGATTTATCTTACTAGCTTATTTATCCATGGAGAGAATAAAGACAAAATGTTTAGGTACTTTCGTATAATAAATGTAGAGTCAGAAATAAAAGTTTTAGTGAAAAAAATATTTACATAAGTCAACACAAAATCAAAATTTTGTGAAATGGCTTTTTTCTAAGGTAAGTCTGGAAAAAAGGTATGAATTTAGTATGTAAGGCTGTAAGTAAATATTCAGTTAGGTTATTATAGAAAGTTAATGATAATAAATGCAGTCGACCACGAAGACGTCGTCGTCGTCGTGGGCTCGTAGCCCAGTGGCTCTCGCTGATCTCAACCGATCAATGAGGTTAAGCAACGTACACAGAGGCAGGGAACCTGATGGGTGACCAAAGTGGCAAGTGGCAATAGAGCGTTTCCGTGCTTCGGAGGGCACGTTAAGCTGTCGGTCCCGGCTGTTGTCGATTGACTACAGTCGTTAAAACCAAGTCAGAGGCCATAGTGCGGTTTGAAAACTCTGACACCAGGGTTAGTCAAGTTCGCCACACACTTGACTATACCTACACGATAAGAAGAAGAAGACCACGAAGACGCTGGCGAGATGACCTAGCCAGATTTACAGGTTTGTTAACTAAAGCTGGCGCGTTCACAGTACTCACACTTATGCAATTTCACTATACAGAATGTTTAAAACTAAATGATTTTCAAATAATTGATTCATAACTTCATAAGTGTAGACTAGAGTTAGTTTTTAGTAAAATGGGTGCGTTGTAGATAACAGACACTACACAAACGGAATGTGTAAATCAAGTACCGAGCGATTATAAGCTAACTGAGTAAAATTACAAAACATTATGTTTTTTTTTAATTATTATTATGAGATGGGTTAACTCTTGACCCCCAAACTTGACAAAGGTCAAAAATGAGGTCGACGATGGAGCGAATTAACACAGAAAATACCAATTAAGGCGCACTGGTACTCCCATACGCACCGACGGAACACAGAAGCTGTTTGGCGTCGGACTTCGGTAGGAGGGTGGTCGCGAACCAGACGGCCCTTTACAGAGCCTACCACACCGCATGAAACCATAGGACGACATCTCAGATTCAGAAAAAAATGAAGTGTCGTTGCCTGGGATGGATTACTAGGAGGCACGTCTCATTTGTGTTTCCTTAGTCGCCTCTTACAACACCCACGGAAAGAGATGGGGTGGTGTTATTCTCAACCGATCACCACACGGTGACATTTATATAAGAGGAAACCCATTTAAGGGCATAATTTTAATATTGGGCCTTTTTATAATTCGAACGGCACGGCACGGCATGACAAAATTTGTATCACCATTGCCTTTTATGATCTCAGCTTCTAGTATCACTAGTGCATAGGACGCAAGGTAATACAATTTTGCCTTGCCGTTTTCGTATTATAAAAAAGGCCCATTGGTTTTCTAAATCTAGATTTTTAAATAAACAAGTCAGAAAACCTCAAACCTCTCATGACCTTTTACGTACTTACTTAATTGAAATTTGAAAAAATGACCTAAAGAACTCTTTTCACAATGCCATTCAATACTTTCCGACCTAGGGTAAGCTAAAACTGCAAGGCACATGACTGCATTGGCTTATGCGCGTGTGTGCAATACGTGTTAAAGGACCACACGCATGCTCTCTCTGTCTCCCCTTAGGGTAGACTTGAAGTGGGATGCCTAGGTTTAGTGCTTTAGTATTTGTGGTCGCATGTGGTGAAAGAATGGAGGGATAAACGCGCTTTGTGTGAGTTTGTGGAGAAGTAAAAACAGCCTTTGGTTTAAGGGCTGCACTAAAATCCATTTCTAATAAATAACAAATAAACAACAATGTAGGGTATAGATATTTTTTTTTTCAAATCTATCTCATTTCTAGCAGAGTTTACATACCTATTCGCTTGAGCTCTGTTCAGTGAAAATGGGCCTTAGTAAGTTATAACACCCTTTTTTATGACGGAGGTTAATAATTGCACTATTATGTTTTAATGAACTCTACTTTTTCGTCTCTATATTTAAAAATAAATTCATATGAATGAAAGTTCAATAAACTTAACATTTTGAAGTCTTAAGGACTTCCTCTTCTCTTAACAAAAGAAAAAACGACCCATAGCTAATTGGAACAAAAACTTTATGCTCGTAATTAAATACCCACGAGTTATAAAAAAAGTTGAGCTAAAGAAGCGTGTCCAATTCAAGAACTACGAGTGATTTCTTTGCTATGTTAATAACAGAATATGGGAGTTCTGTTTCAGAATTTTACTGGAACTAAAAGCAGAAAATCAATCTTAACCTTAATAGGGTGACAGGTAAATGTGCCTCTAACTTGTTTTTAAGATTAAGATATCTTTATTTTTTTTAGAAAATAAAGGTTAGAATTACTATCCTTTTGGTCTTCGCTTTTGGTATACGCGACTGTCTTTAGTAAATTCTTGGGCATTAACTTTTTAAAGTTTTGATAAACAAATGAGTTAAATAGAATAAATAAGTACTTGGCACTATTAATTATCTCCAACAATCGATCATGAGGCTTATTATTATTATTATTTTTTATTAATTATTTTCTGGCCTGAAAGCTAGTCCTTTTGGCCGCATAAGGCTTAATTCTTTCAGTATTGCCAGTTATTTCCTTTGTAACTTGTAAAAAATTAGGCAAAGGTCGCACTCACTCTAAACCCAATTTTTACTGAAGTCTAAAACTAACCCAATCCTTATTCCCGTGACCAAGGCATACGATCTGCATGCTTTTCATATCGCATCCAAAATGAACCTTAAAATACTGAACATAGGTCTCAATGTAGATATCCTGGGGACCCTTTTTATTCAGTGAACAGGAGCTAGACCTACCTCAATGTTGTTTTTGAATGCATGGCTGACTGCACTGTAGGCATTATGCCAGTCTAGACGCCGCAGACCAGAGGGTGGAATAGTTTTAAAAACCTGGGTTCCTAATAATGGTGTGTTAGGGTAGGGTTCCTAGGTTAGTTCAGGGAGTGCTTTTATCGGCAAGAAAAATACAATGGATTGCTTTTATTTGTTATTTAAAAGCATATAAATAGGTTTTTCTTTTCTTTTATTTTCTACGTTTATTAGAATGCTTAGGACTTTAAAGAAGCAAAGTTTACCATGAAGAAAAAATGGGAAAGGTTCTCTATTTCACTAATTCGATTTTTAATTTTAGGTTTTCGACAGGACGGACGTAAGATTTGGTGTGTTTTTATTCATTATTTAAAAATATAATTTTTCATTCATTATCAAAATATATATAAATTTTTGCAAAGTGGAATTTTAAATATAATTCCCACTTTTCGACGCTAGTGATAGTGTATCCAACAAACTTTGTGTTTCTGAAATTATATAAAATCCAAGATCAAGTAAGTAAGTGATTCTAAATTGAAATTATTGTAGACCATAAATCTATTAAGTAACATACAACATAAGCTCACGCCTTTGTCCAATTGGGGTAAGCAGAGAGCAAAGATCGCCACCTGCTACGATCCAAAACACCTCTTTCGCTTTATCTACATTTATAATGCGCTTCATACATGCTCTTTGGATTCGGGTACTCCTAACATGGCCTTTTTTCAGTACATCACCAATTTGGTCTGAGTACGTTCGACCAGGGCGCCCTCTTCCGACCTTTCCAACTACATTCGCATTGTATATTCATTATTTCAATCTTCTGTAAAAAAAAATACATGTCCAAACCACTATTAAGTAACAGGCATAAAAATTAAAACGAACCAACAATAAAGTACATAGTTTTTCGGATAATCTATCCCAGCCAAGACCCAAAAACAAATTGAAAGCATTGTTTACGTAGCACTGAAAATCTGTTTCCATTCATAAATTTATCAAATTGAAACAAAAGTGAATGAAAAACCATCATGGCGGCACCGGTTTCAATGTCGCTTTCGACACTTAGTCAATACCAGTTACCTAGGTACCCTAGAAGCGGTGGGAGGTAGGAAACTTAGGGTTGCCAGGCTAGGTTTATGTTTCTTGTAGATTCAGGTTTAAAATCAGGACTTTTTTGTTGTATTTAATATTAATATCATTCTAGTGTTGTATTTACTGATTGAATTTTATGAATTTATGATAGAGACCTAGTCTAAAACAAAAAATGAATTTTAAATAAATAATGAATAGTTTTTTGTGATCGGTGAACTAAAAAGTGAACTATGAGATATGAGATAGTCGAAATGTGAAAAGAAAAACCTTTCTTCACACAAGTTGTTCAATGAGCTGATAAGTTTTGTTAATATTTTTCAGAATTTCTAAGAGAATTCTTGACATGCTTTAATATTGAAAGCTTTCAAAGATAAAAGATCTGTTCTAAACGATTTGTCCAATAAATCGGATAAATTTAGTTCTGCATACATTTTTACATTGATTTGCATTAAACGGGCTGCAAAAACAAGTTGGTTTTACAAACTATTTCTTGCAGTTAATATGTATCGTTTTCTATGGGAAGCAGATGGCAAGTAAGTTTTTTCAACAGCAATGTTGATTTGTAGTCGTAGGACAGTTGGTATAAAATGGATCATAGCAAAGGAGAAAATTCTTAAAAATCGTAGCTATCAATTTTTATTCAGTATGCAACCCTATCAGGACCTAGGGGGTGGGTACTGACCACGCACAACGCGTCCCCTCTCGGCCTATATTTAGCTTGCATCTGTAGTATGCACTTATGCAGCACGATGCGGTATATGTAGTGCGGAGACTTGCGCATTATAGGAAGTCGGTGGTATGTAGGCACGGAGGTGTACTGCTGTGTTAATGAGTTTATTAGTGTGCTAGCTTTCCGCCCACGGCTTTGATAGCGTAGTAAAGTAGTCTGTGGCACTCTGGAGAGCTGGATGATCTTAAACTGTTCCGTTCCAAAGAATCACGTTGATGCGTTGCTATGTTATGATGTAAAGGACTGACAAACAAACACACTTCCACATCTATCTATTTATACGTAAATGTACATACGCACTTAGTATAAAAGGTAGTCAAGCTCCGCATGTGTCTATATGTTTATCCGCTAGCTGCTTCTAAACCACACAACGGATTTCAAAACGATTTACACCATATGTAGATAACTTTTTTTCCGGAAGATAACTTTTTTATATGTATAGTATAGTATCTTTTTTTTGCATGTATGCGAAGCCGGGGCGAGTCGTATGTTGATAACATTTTTTTTTTCGACCCTCCCAAGTCAAAGGGACAGAAGAAATTGCACTATATTATATGCAGTTAAATAACCAAATGATGATTACTTATGCATCCTGTAGGGAACGAAGCGTGGGTTCTTGTAAAATGGAAAATATATGCTGTTTGAAATTATATGTACGAGTATATTACTTTAATAGTAACCTAGTATAAACTGTAATTTACAAGAAGCAATAAACAAATGACAATTTTAAATTTTACGAGTTTTCTAAGAGACTACATATATGTATGTATACTCTTAGAAAACTCGTAAAATTTAAAATTTTCATTTGTATGGTACATATATGGTATATGTATGATGTGTATTTATGTATGTACCATAAATGTATGATGCGGGGAACAGTTAAATTAACAAAAGTATTTGTACACCGTTTCATTGGAGATGATTTTAAATTAAAATAATCTTCCTGAAGGAAACCGGATTTGCAATATAAATAAAATATTTTTTGAAGAAGATTCAGCTGAAAGCAGCTAAGGTGTGCAGGAGTGTCACACTTCAGGAATTTGGGATTTTTTGACAATAATCATAAAGTTCATTTTTTGATTAAGATTATCATAAAATCGGTGTTGGTAAATCTGATGAGCAAGTAAAGATATTAATTAAAAAATCCAGTGCATAATTCATCTTAACTTACATCTGTATTTCCCACAATTTTGAGAACCTATTGCAAATATTATACCCACAAATACAATTAATTTTTGCCTTAAGTCAACGTTAGACCCTATATTTTAGAACCCATAAATTAAGGACTGCAATTTAAGTGGTGTAATCAAAGTACTAGAAATAGGCATTTAAAATTAAATCTAGGCCTTATTTAAGTTTGAAGGCAATTATTTTAGTTATTAAACTTACAGGAAATACATTCAAATAACGAGAGATATAATTGAATTTCATTTGTTTTAGTATTTCTTGTAATTTAAACAGCGCTTAAATAACTCTAAAATTAAAATTTTAATATCAGCCCCGACCCGACATTCATGACTTATAATCTTTTTATGGCTGAATCAAATTTGATTAAATATAGCTAAATACCATCTCGATCACGACAGCTTTCAAATAAAAAAATGCATCAAAATCGGTCCATCAGTTTAGGAATTACGATGCCACTGACAGATACACAGATAAACACGTCAAACTTATAAAGCGAAAATACAGTAGAAGTTCAACGAAAAATAAAATTTGGTTTAATTTTGAAGCCTGACCTAAAATAGTGTAAAGACTTTTAATGATTGGCTGTGTGGAGATAAAACCCTTTTCTTTACCGAAGAGGAATAAAACGAGCATTCAGTCTATAGCTAATAGTGCTACCTTTGAATATGATGTCACTTACCTAGCTAACAATCTTCAGAATATCGATTAGGAGTTCCCCAAGGCGCGAGTATAGGTATCTTGAGTTATACAATGGCTATTTCAAAATGTCACATAGGTATACTGGTTACTGGCATACATGTACGCGTGACCGCAGACCTCCCCTCTGCCCCTTCTTGCCTCTCGGCGGAGCAAGCCTTTGTGAAGCAAGCACTTCATACTTCATAGCTGGAACGATATTTTCAGCACTTTTTTTACTTTTAAAAGTAGATTTTTCATAGCAGTTGAAATGGGTAGAAGAAATGTGATGGTTTTTCTATTTTTTCATTTTATTGGTTTTTGTTATAATATATATGCATTTTATTACAAAAAATCAGAGACTCATCAACGCCCAGCCCAAACCCTTTGACTTAGAAAGCTAAAATTTGGCATTGAGGTTCCTTTTATTCCGTAAGCAAAGAATAAATGGGAAATATAATGGGAAAGAAGTCCCGGGCATAGTCTAGTCTAGTAATAAATAAATACGTAGACAGAGCTATTGTTATGATCTCTACGTATTATCAATCCACACAACATTTTGAAACAGACCATAATTTTACACGTAGTATGATATATTGTATATCTTGGAAGATCAAGATATAAAAACTATAATTATTTAGAAGGGCAAAATATCTTGATCACTGGGAAATAAAATGTTTTATTGAGCGCTGTTCATAAATATAAATAAAAGAGTCTTTCATAATATTAAGACTAACGATTGAGGAAACCAATTCCAACTAAATCATGATTAGTCGATCGTCTTTTTTAACCAGTTCTAAATACAAAAATTTCTAAGCCATAACATTGATTAAGTAATTCGTTAAGGCTGTAAAGTTTTTTCAATAATCTAACGGGTTGTAATTTTAGCCGATTATTTAAGGTTAAGGATTCCTAATTTTATACGGTAGCGGATAGTACGGTTATTTCATTGCATGTACCTTAATTATTGGTTGTATGTTTGTTTCTTTCTTTACTTTTTGATAGGTATTTTGGGTTTTGTATTTCACCAACTTCAGAATGTTGAATGAATATTTCGATTTTTATAAGCATCGATAATTATATTATTGATTACCCAAATATTTTCTGTGACCAAATATAAATGTTGTAGGACATTTTACCTACTTTTTTTACAAATGGCAAATTCTGGTGAAATGTGACCTTGCATCAAATCAATAAATTGTTACCTTACGTACCACATTTTAAGTGAAATAAATATATTAATCTATTCTTCTTCTCCATCTGATTAATCAATATCTTGGTCCTACTATTAATAGCTTTGATTTTTATTATACATTTTGATGTTATTGTTATAACGACTAAATATTTTATCTATGAAAAAAGGTTTCAGTACATAAAATAATTTCAGAATTATAGGTACGATTAAGAATAAAATGACGTCTGTAAAAAGGTACTTAATCTATTTTAGGTGTGTCCAATAGATATTTATATTACTAGTTTCACGTAATCAGTGACCGATTAGCCTACTTAATTTCCAATTAAAATAGTCACTACAAGTGTTACACAGTAGATGTAATAAAATAGATAAATGATGATAAACAACAAAGTTTTTGCTACCGTGAGGATGTTATCAATCTCATTAGTTTCATTCTAATCAACAATAAACTCTCTCTGTCATATGTTCTAAGAACTAATAAATTACATTCTGGCATTCACTCTCGTGCAAGCAAAATAAATATTTAATCAATTAAAACCTAATAAGAAGTCGTCTACATATTAGAACTAGAAGTATTTTTATATAATATAGACATCAAAATTAATGTAGAATCGAAATGACAAGCCCAGTACTATTAAATTTGGAAAATAAGAAAGAAAATCCCATAACAGATCTCCAACACTAATAATAGCAACGTGAAAGCATACTCAGCAAGTTTTCACAGAGATTTCCATTCGGAAAAGGAGAGAAATTCTAAGATTGAAGCAAAAACGTGTAACTTATGAGAACTTATGTGTAAGAATGTGGCGCATCGCCGTCCTACACAATAACACAAATCGATAATAGGAAGCCCTCTGAGTAGGGCGACCGGTTACCCAGTGCGTGCCGGCGACCCAATACACCCACCGCACTGTGCAATGCGGGCTAAATATACAGCGTTCACCACATTTCCCCATATGCAATCAGCAATAGAACTTACACCAGCTTTTTAACGCTTAAAATCGCTCAAACCCTCACCACAACCGGTTTTTCTCCCACTTCAATCAAATTGCAACTGGACGGCGTTGCATGTAGGTTGTTTTTTGAATGAAAGGGTGAAGCTAGAAGGACGTTTTGCAAGAGAGTTGGAGTAATAACACAGCTAGGTGCATTCTCGTTGCAATTTCGCTCTCGGTCGGGCTCTGTGTTTGTAGCGCTGAAGTGAAGATCAGGGCTAACGATCGGATCGTTTGTCCCTCTCGCACTTGCTGGGAGACATGTGATTTTGTTCGTGTCTGGCAAAAGAAACGCAACAACTTTATCTGACAGCGGCGCGACGCCCGCCAGAGGCTTTTGTGCGTTTTCCATGTTTATGTTTATAGACGAACACGTCGTTGTGTTGCCAACTGCGGGTTTAAATGAAAATTTAGGTTTAGTGTTATAACATTCTTACTTGGGATCTCCCTTATGCTTATTGGTTACTCGAAATCACAAGACTAGAGTGAATGTCAGACGTACGATGAACCTAATGCTAATCGGAATCTTGCAATGAGAAATTCCAATAAGAATACAATCAGATTTTCTTGCTAGGTTGAATATTTCCTAACAAATGTGATGTATGGAATTATCCAGTAAGACATACTGTATTTTATCTTCTTCTTCGCGACGTACTTTTGCTTAATATGGTTTGCCTCTTTAAAAAAAATTAAGAAATCGATAATACCGCAATTTTCGATTTATTTGGTTTCCATCACATGAAAATCTAACTTTGTTTAAATGGTTGCGTCTATTCATTTCTTTATCTTTTTTTTTGCTTTGTTTACAATTTACGATAACTTCCGCTTGGTTAATTTCTTTCCATCTCTTGCCTTATTTTCATTTTCATCATCATCCTCTCTAATTGTTTTCACTCTCACTACTCTAAGAAACACGGGGGAATTTTTCAAACTGACAACACAGCATTCTTTCGAGGCCGAGGGTGCTTTGCGTAGCTAGGCTAAGCTATGCACACTTATAATCAACGCCATTTTTCTTTTTTTAAGTCGTTGTTTGTATTCACCAGTCAGTTTGTGTTACGGCACGTTTTAGAATTTTTCATCGTACTTACAGCTGGTCTGTGTTGCCAGTGACAAGTACCATCAGCCCAACAATTTATATTTATTTTGACGGTATTTTCTATTATATGAGTATTGCAAAAGAGGAATAGAACTCACAAGATCAAGCAAAAGCTGGAATATAGGACAATCCAAACCCTTAAAACCATATTTTGATTCATGTTCTTCCTACGTATTTTTTTTTCTGATGCTAAGTCCCGTTTCTCATTCGGGGTACGCTTGACCATGATCCAGTATTTGGCGGATCTAATAAGATGGAGCGACTGCCATCTGGCCAACCCGCATTGGGCCTAGCGTGGTGGACTATGGCCTATATTTCCTTCGTGTTTTTCGAAACACGAAGGAAATTTAGGCACAGGCCTTCGGGGAGGCCTGTGCCCCTCGGTAAAGACGTATATAGGTTGATAAAAAAAATAGAGTCGCCCAATATAGAATGCAATAATCATGTAAAGTGTCTTATAAATATCATGTAAGATCACGTCAGGGAATAGGAAGCACGTCCTAATTTGGAGCTCTATTAAAGCGGTTCGGGTGAATATAAAATCTTCAGACACGTAATTATAGATCTACTTATGTATCAACTCTATAGAAGCCCCTCATTTCACTGTTGTACGTAACGGAGTTACATTATCCATTCCAGTAATATGCAGGAAAAAATACGTTACGTACGTATACAATGTGTATATGACGTAAAGGAACTTATGTATTCTTTTTATTCAAACTCTTAAACTTTTTTTATAGAGGCTGGATTCGTTTTGGACCACAGCTCTTTTCTATCGTGTCGGCAGTTATTTAGGCTAAAACTTAGGTCTAGTGTTAGTGTTATGTTGTAAGTTTTTTAGGCTGTTATTTAGGCCTAACTACGGGGCAAAGATGAATCACAGGTCACCATGAAACTGAAAAACTTTCCCCATGGAATCCATACGAAATTCTCAAAAATTGATTTTTATTTACCTTTTTGAGGTAATCAGCTGACCGCACAATTTGTTTGGTTAAGTGGACAATTTTCATCATATTTCGACCTATGTTCCTTGAGAAAAGTTGTTCAGTTTAGTGTTGCTTTTATGAAAAAATTAGTAAAAAGTAATGTAAAGTAAATTAAGAAAATGAAACCATTGTTCTTGAAGAGATAGAGAAATATCTCGATGGTATTGATTTATTGTGGATAAACCTATAATCATTTTACATAGTTTCATTTAGAGTCCTTTAGAATCTTTGAATGTACACTGTGCACTGTTGGTCCCTTTAGGAAAAATATAAGCATGAATTAATGGATGTATCCTAAGAAAATCTGACTGTTCATCAGCCTCGACTTTCATGAGTTACTATTTCATTTAGAGTCCATCCTCATAGTAAGCACCCGTCATTTGTTTTTTGTGAACCACAGATTAAATATCTGTGGAACAAATTATTGAAATTGAAATAGGTGTTTGTCATTAGTTCAGTGCAGCAGCTACTAAGGTTATTTTGATCCTAATAACAACACAATAAGACACAAATTTGAATGAATTTATCCTTAAACTACAATCAACTGCATGTCACATTCAAACGGTGGTTCTTAAGGTAAAAGATTTATTATGTAATTTATTATTTGTCATTAAAAAACAATTTGTAGAGTGCATGGGTGATCGCGGAAGAGGATAAGAAGGTTCAAGGCAGTTGTTTGACCATGAACATAATAAATGGCATAATAATAAATAGTAGCGGTGATAGCCCCGTTTGTAATGAGCCAGACTTGTAATTCGGTCGCGGGTTCAAATCCTGGTGCGGGCCTGTACCACTAAATTCGTCTTTTCGGATTTATGTAAGGATTTCTAATTATGACTTGCTCAACGGTGAAGGAAAACATCGTGATGAAACCCTCCCGTCCAAGAAAATTCATTTTCGAAAGACGAGCGGTGCACCAACCCGCATTGGGCCAGCGTGGTGGACTATGGCCTAAATCCCCTTCGTGTTTCGAAGGGAGGCCCATGCCCCTCGGTGGGGGCGTATATGGGCTGGTAAGAAGAAAGAAGATAATAAATGGCTGGATATAGAATTACAGATCCTTTATTAGGTACAGAGGCCAGCGCATCAGGTTACTCCATTTTCATTGTAAAACTGCTCTTATCACAACAGAATACAGTGCACGCGTGTGGTAACCTGAGTTGCGGCCGTCCGTACCACAAGATCTCGTTGCGGCCGTCCGTACCACGGGACTTCGTTCCCGTGGGAACTTCCTTATTCATTGTCTGCATCATTAAGGGAACCTTTGTGCATAATTTTAGCCTTTAGGTCTTAGGTTTTTGACTAGGTGTTGATGAATCAGTAAGTAAGTCAGGACCCTGCACTTTTATGCATGTAAACATACGAATCTACAAAAAGACGTAAAATCGTATTTAAAATCACTTTAGGTTCTTAGGAGGTAGTTTCACCAGTTTCTCTCTAACCTAGAAAATGTCACTCAAATTACAAGAATAAAATGTTTGAAGTTTTAAAAACTTTTCACTCTGGAAATCAACGGGGAAAACTCTCAGTAGCCGAAACAGCTCTAGCCGATCACGAGATGGAGCCGCAAGAAAGAAATCTCGTGGAATCAAAACAATGGCGTCTCCCGACGACTTTAGCAAGGCTTCCTGTAATTCCTGTAAGACTGTGTTACCGCACCGCTGGCGTAACGAGTACTATATTTACTTGAGGCACGTGTTCCGAACTGAATGGGCGCCGACCTTGACCCTGAACCCAAGGGGAACGCACGCACGCAGTTCCACCCAAACGCCGACTGGTCGCGCCTCTGCCGCAAGGGGAAGGGGCAACACTTCCCCATCCCCCTCAAATGGCCCAATCTCCCCCCTCTCCGGTTACCCGACGTGATCAATAGCCCGCTTCCTACTTACACAGTTTCCGGCGCCTATTTTTGCTAGCCGCGTTACATAAAACTTGTAATCCGGCTAACTTGTATTGTTAAATAATTTCAGGATCAAGTAAGCGGGTTAAGCTAAAAATAATCGAGTTCAAATAAATCTGATGTTCGTTTTTTTTTTTACTTATTATTTGATAAAGCATTGGCAACGAGGTCATCAGCTTAAAAGCAACAATAACACATGAAGTATTCTCAGGTCAGGTCAATAAAACATGAAGTAGGCTTCTCAGGTCCTTCTTAAACCGATAGTGTTTTTTATGAAAAACTATGGCGGTAAGAAGCACTGTGTATCCGCTCCGTTTGGTCTTTGTCGGGACCAAACGGAGCAGATACACTGTATCACTTGAATTCCCTTATCACCACACTGTTTGAAGTTAGTTTACTGCACAATACACTATCGCTATATACATTAAACCACTCTTTAATGTAATAAACTAAAATTCAATCGGCACAGCAACCCATCACGCCGAGTTCCCGCCAAAGTCCCCATATGATGTTCGAAATAAGACTTGTTTTTTTTGCGCGCTGATATTTTTTGAGATGCATATTTAAATTTAGAATTGCAAATATAAATAAAACAGCTGAAGAAGCTTGAATTTGATTTTAGAATCCGACTTTTATGAACGGTAAACTCTTTTATTTAAATGAATTTAAAAATAGTCATTGCTGTTTTGATGACGAAACTAGTAATATTTTTTATTTAATTAGCATTTTGAAGCAGTTGCGTGTTTCCCAATCAACTATTCTCCCCATGAGAATGATCACTTTTTATGCATTTGTTTGCGTTGTAAAAAAAGAAACTATTTCCGTTGTTTCAATGCACTCCGGTGTAAAATGGATACTGTCACGCGAGCCTAGTATCGAGGTTGAGTCGTGGCGAGCTGCACGATATTGTTAGAATATAGTAATATCCAGTTAATAGTTAAATCTATGAACTGGCTCCTTTAAAAAAAACAATAAATGACATTCGAACCTTACAGGATTCTATTCTATTTTCAAATGCTATATCAAGTGGTCTGCACAACTCGATTCTAAATTGGAATTTGTTCGACTGTTTTACTCTGTTATCCTACGACCGAAACTTCAAGCGTTATGTTATATGTCATGACATTTCCGTCTTATGCTATGCAGATGACAGTGACCAGGTACTGACAATTTTATCAGTCGTCCGTCGATCGTAGCCTTACAGAGTAGATACCCTATTTCGTGTTTTTGTATTATTTTCTTCTAAATGATTTCTTTCAACCTTTTCATTTGACCAATTTTTGGCATAACCCTATTACTACCCTAAATCTGTGTACTGTGACAGCTTTGCAGCTATAAAATGCAAATGGACTGACGTTTTCTATTCACTTTTGGCCGGTTGAAAAGCGTCGATGAATGTTGACATGGAAATCTCGTTCGATTGAAACGTTCTTTTTTTGAATGTTGATTTTCTGCCGTTGAGATCAGTTCGTCGTTTGTTTTCTTTTTTTCGTTTTTGAGTTTTTTCGTTTAAAAATTGAATTCACTTGCAAAGTGTCCTTGACTCTTTAGTATCTTATTATATCTATACTAATATTATAAAGAAGAAAGATTTGTGTATTTGTCTGTTTGTAACGAACAATCGCAAAACCACTGGACCGATTTCAAAAATTCTTACACCACTACAATACTACATTATTCCTGAGTAACATAGGCTATACTTAATTTGTACGACTTTCCACGGTAACAAAGTCCGGGTGGAAAGCTAGTTATTTAAATAAAAGTAAAAGTCCTACTCAATCGAGTAAAAGTTAATGAACTCTAAATGTAGAGTCATAGCCAAATAATTAGGCCAAGAAATCTCAAATACCTATATAAAAAAGGCAAAATTTTTGCCATCTTATAAAAATAATAAAATAATTATTCAGAGTCCTTCATCCCTTAGCTACTTATCTAGAGTTCAAAAATGAAAACAAAAAAGTTTCTTAGCTTCAAGCAGGATAACCTTGAAATTTTTCTAACTTTTTGTGTTCTTTCAAAAGGTTTACTACTCGTATTTCTTACTTTAGTCAGCTATAAAAAGGGCAGGTAAAAAATAGGTTTTGTGAGTGCTGGTCTATCACCTTGGCCAGTTTTCACATCTGGTGTTGTCGGTTGACTGCGCAAGTAGGTCATCCATCGCTTGTTGTGCCCCTGCCCATTGTCGATCGAGGTTCGCTTAGACAATCTTGTACGACGTTTGGAGAGCTTAAGGTATATACTCGTAAATAATATAATGTTAGAGCCACATGTCTGTATGGAGAACCCGTATTAGGTTCTTCATACATTTTTGGAGAAATTGCTAAAATGAAACTTAACATTTCGTTCATTCTTTCACTCACGACTATAATTCCCTTCGGGGTAGGCAGAATGTCTTGTAGTTTCACAACCACTTGACGTCACATTTGACATACATTCTGAGATTAGATGGAGATGGAGATGGAGTTGATAGATTGTCAACCTTTCGCCAACGATACAGCAAAACCCGCGCGTCCTGCTTACTTATTTTTAACCTCCGACAAAAAAGAAGGGTGTTATAAGTTAAGCCCAGTTGGTTAAAGAACCAGCCTTGTCACCCGAAGGTTGCGGGTTCAAAACCTGTTTAGGGCCTGTAATACCATTAAATTCGTCTTTTTGGATTTATGTACGGATTTCTCGTTAATTAATATCACTCGATAGTTAAGTTCACCAACCCGCATTGGCCACGTGGTGGACTATGGCCTTAACCCCCTTCACTGTTTCGTAAGAAGGCCCGTGCCCCTTGCTGGGACGTATACGGGCTGATGACAAACGATGTCAGAAACGGTGGTCCCCTATGATTACTATCTACCACATTAGGGTAAGTGTGAGCGTGTTTTTAAATGCTTACAAACAGGTTTGGCCAGCAAGCTGTCAAACTTGTATGAAACTCTATCTGGTTATAAGGAACCATATACACACATCAACGCGGCCTAGGGATATTGCACGATTTTTCATACAAAAGAGGTCTGTTTGAGAAGCTATAAACGCATACTCGAGGTACATGGAGGGCTATAATTTTCAGATGAGCAAGTGCTAAATCTGAATTTTCAATTCTAGTCAATAAATTTTGTTTTACTTGAAATTTGTGAAAACGTGACGGAAACGAAAATGCACTTTTTCCCTACTTTTTGTGTGAAAGTAGTCGAATTTACGCAAAAAAAAATTTCATTTTCATCACGTTTTCACAAATTTCAAGTAAAATAAAATTTATTGATTAGAATTTAAAGTTCAAGTTTAGCACTTGTTCGTCTTAAAAGTATAGCGCTCCATCTATCTCGAGTATGCTTTTGTAGCTTCTCAAACAGACCTCTTTTGTATGAAAAATCGTGCAATATCCCTAGACCGCGTTGATGTGTATATTACTCGAAGTATTAAAGGAAAACTTTAATCAACATAGGTAAATACTTGTATAAATATTATTTTTATAGTTAAGTATATCAAACATGTTCAAAATTGATGGTTTTATTAAATATCCATAATTAAATTGATCATGGTCGTGTTAGCGTCGGACGAGGTATAATTTTACCGATTACTGTCTAAATTATGAATCATGATCCAGTTCTGGCTAAAAGAATTGATTTTTTCTCGGTCAATGACCTCCCAGCCCATTGTGGGCGGGCGATCTGATGACATCTAGGTTTTAAGGTTAGCCTAAAAAAAATAAATGGAGGAAATTGACACAAACATAAGTTTGTTATTGTCCTACTCTACATTTATGTCAAAGTAAGACACCTTGCAAAGCCAGAGTTTAACTTGACAAGTTTTCAGGGTAATTTAACATCCCTTTGGAGAAATTCTATAGAGAATTTCTCCGGATATAGATCCGCAACATACAAACAAAGAATTTTAATAACAATGGTTTAATTCTTGACCTCAATGTTGACCAAGGTCATAGATGAGGTCGACGATGGAGCGAGTTAACCCAGAAAATCCCATGAAAAAGAGAGCTACGATAAAAGAGCTTAAGTAAAAGTAGTTTCAAGGCAGCCAGCCTACCATCAGTCAGAAACTTAGAACTAAGTATTAAGTAACACATAAATCATGATTACTAAAACAGTAAACATATTCAGGATGCTAAAGAACCCTAAACCGGTATGAACCGCCTAAAGCAAACCATTGTATTCAACCAATTGGCATTTTCAAAGGGTAGCTCTTTCAATAAGTCTAAACCTACTTAAATAGATATCGTATTAGAACTCACTATACATATAGTAACGGAATTGTATTGATATGAGCACGTGCATGAAACAGAATAACTAGCGAATCTTAGAAAGCCTATAGAAATAGTTATTGAAGAAGAAACTGGTTTTGACAATTGCAAAAATCTGTGAAGCTTTGAAATTCATGATGTTATTATTTCTATGCCTATGAACTGTGACCCTTTTAAAGTTAGAATAGATGTGTTAAACCTTCTAACGTTCAAAGAAGATGTTTAACTATATATTGTACTTATAAATGTATAAAATGAAGTATAAATGGAACTTAAACATTGAGTTTTTAATCTTTAAGCTGTTGACAATAGTGAACCGACCTCAATATCTTTCAAAGAAACTCAGAGAGATTTAGCCAAAAGACGAGAGGTCAAGCAGACTAATATTTTAGAAATAACCAAAGAAAACATATAATACACGTGTACGGATAGTAGAAAAATGCTATAGTTTCAAGAAAGATATAAACAAAGCAAAAAGCGAGTAGTAGTTTGAGTCCGATATTATAAATGCTTTAAATGGAACATTTTAATTAAGTAACAAGATCTCACACATCAATTAGCGAATACAGCAAGTGAAATAAATATTCTGAATTTGGATTCCTTAGTGCCTTAAGTTTATAAAGATATGTCATTTAATGACTTGAAAGCTTTAGCACTTTCATTAAAGCATAATAAATACCGAATCGACGCAATCGAAACAGCTTCTTCTTCTAATCGTGTGGATAGGTAAAATAAAGTACTAGTAGATATATGGCAAAACTGGCTAATATCAGTGTGAAAGTTTTACAATCACCAAATGCCCTCTGCACTGGCTTGGTTTAACGACAATAGTCTATTGACTATTGTCCAGACCTCTGCACCAGCGTGCCCTTTGAAACGCGCAAACTTTCGTTATAAATTGCCACTATAGTCGCTACAATTACATCTTTCAAATTACTGTCTAAAACTTATAAAGTATTCAATAAAACAGGCGCTTATTTGCAACCCACGCCAGGCTACTTGTTTTTCAAGGTTTTCGATTCAGAAACTGAGCCACGATCTGATAAATAGCGATCGACAAAAAAATTAAACACGTTATGAGATCTTTAACCTCACCCTAAAGCGATACCGAGGCAATTTGTTTCTCTGAGCACCGGGCATTAGCACTGAAAATTAGTCAGCCTCTTTTTACAATAAATACAAGGACAAGAAAAAGGAACTCATTGGTCTATCTTTGGCAATCTTGAAAGATGGACGATAATATTGCAACAAAACACGAAATCTCACGTTAATATTCTTAAAATCGCGGTATAGAAATTTTCATCAGCGAAAATTTTATTTGATAACGTAATTTTCTGAATATTTCTTTGTTTTCCAGAAGTTCTTCATTGACATTAGATATTCTTTGTAAATCGCATTTTTTTAAGTATTTTGTATTTTGTCAGACTTTTCGTCTCAAACAGGATCCTTTAGAAATTTCCTTGGGCTATTTGTTCGAAAAATTACAAGCTTGTGACGGAATTTTGTTCAGTTTTAAAAGATTTAATAAGGTAAACATTTTCGAGTAAAATCGCAAAGCTAGAGACATGACGTATGTATTTATTCGTCTACGACTCTGGTGTTGTTTTTGTATCTTCCATTTTAAAAATAGCAAAATCATTTTCTCCATTATACATATATTCGGCTGTCACATCGTCATACACGTCCATTATAATTTATATCCGTGCAATAAATTCGGTTGACAGGTGATTCATTTCGTATTCTTGGACCTTCTAAAACAATAGCGAGGTCGCTACCAAAATGTGTACTATGCATTCGGGGGCACGCGGCAATGTTTGGTCTAGCCATTCGATCAGATCGGAGTGTTGACCGGGCGAATCACCTTGAAGCCGCACCTCATAATGCTGCTGACTTCAAAAGCCAGTGGTCAGTTGAGTTTGTTTAAGAATGTTGCCGTCTTGAAACTGGTTGGGTATTCTCGTTTCGTACAATGCTCGAGACCGGTCCGTTGTGGGTGAGCGAGTCAAAGAATGCACAGACGACCGAGCGGCGTGATTTGAAAGTGGTCACATCGTAATCGACTTAGGAATATTTTAGGACTTGCTTGCCTTACTTGGTTTCGAACCGATGCCTTTTTATTCTTGGTCACGTTTAAACGTTTTCGAATCTCCTTTGGTAATTTTAATGAAATATATGCAGTATCTTCAAGGAATATTATAGAGGGAGCTTCTTTATTGGTCTTATTGGGTAAAAATAATTTTTAGTCAAAAATATGGTTTTGGTCTGTTTATTAAACGTTTTTTATTACTTTAATTTAAATGCGTTAACATGCGTCAACTCTCTGTTTATTTTTATGGAATATGTCCAATATATGTGTGTGTGTTACCAGCCCATATACGTCCCCACCGAGGGGCACGGGCCTCCCTTCGAAACACGAAGGGGATTTAGGTCATAGTCTACCACGCTGGCCCAATGCGGGTTGGTGGACCGCTCGTCTTTCGAAAATGAATTTTATTGGACGAGCGGGTTTCATCACGATGTTTTCCTTCACCGTTGAGCAATTGATAATTAGAAATCCGTACATAAATCCGAAAAGACGAATTTAGTGGTGCCGGCCCGCACCAGGATTTGAACCCGCGACCTTCGGATTACAAGTCTGGCTCATTACCAACTGGGCTATCACCGCCTTTATATGCAGTAAGTTATTCTAAAACCTATGTTTATTGTTTTGTGCTACAACCTTTAATTCGTCATAAGTTTCATCCCGATTAGAGCCATCAGCCATCACACAACCGTTGTGAGTCGTTGTGTGTCTTCTTTTTTCGCAGATTCAATTTTGGACATCATTGTTTGGTAATTTGAAATCATGTCCTGTAATAATACCTGTATTTTTATCTAGCAAACCTATTATGGCGATGTTAGTATCATTACTGGCTGAGAATAATCAAATTAACATATTTCATGCATTAACAAACTCGCACGAGTTCTTAGAGATAAAAAAGGATTATAATTTTGTACCTGTATTTGTAAAAACCTAATGAATAATTTCGTGAAATTTGTTACTCAGTGACTTGACAACCAAAGTTAGATTTAAGTATTTAGTAAAATTTACGGGTTGTTAATTAGTGTAACAAAGTTTTAAACCAGTCTTAAATGTTAAATAGGCTGTCTTATTTAGAATCCGTGTATTCATTTGTTTAGTTTTATGTTCCAAGTTTTTTGAGGATTGTCGATTAAGAGTCTGCAGATCCGCCTAGCTTGTTTTGGTGTGCCGTTTTTTATTTATCTGTGGGACAAAAGTCACTTAAGATACGCCAAACTCTTTCTTTTAAACTCTATGCATGTTTGAAAAGGTGCAGTTTTCCTGCAAGAAACTCTGAGGGTTACTTTTTTAAGTTAGATTACGTAGCTTATTCTTCTTTGGTAGATAGTCAGAAATTCTGTGATAGCGTTCTTAACAACGTTTTTGTTTTATTTATTGTCTTTTTGCATGAGAGTTTTTATCTTTTCTTTTTAGAACATTCACAAAATTGTCTTTTATTTACAAGTGGAACTTTTAGGCCTAGCTAGGTACCTAATTTGTTGTCTTACATTTTCTTAGGATTCCGTTATTGCAAAGCTGACAGTCGGAAAGTAATGGTTACAGGTAAAAGGCTGGACCAATACGACACGTCAGCAATAGTACAAAAGTGTGATATTACTTTGGGGTTTGGTCAATGAATGGTATCATTTTCTTTTCAACGAGGTTCAATCATGTTTTTTTGTCACAATACTTACGTCGTTGTTATACTTACAGTGATCCTATCAAAATGCGATCATTCATTATTTTCATCTGAATTCATTAGTCTGGCTATTTTTGTATTATAACTTTTCATCGTTTTCAATGTTCTTGAAAATTTTGGAATTCCTAACAAAAGTTTTCCGAAAACAAAGGAATTCCTCCGAAACGTCTATCTGCTTGCCGCCCTTTAATTTTCATTTCAACAAGAAGATTCTGACATTCCGACGCCTACATTAACTGTAGACTCCCACGCGATAGGAATAGTGAATACCGAAAGACAGACAGATTTACATCAAAATAACATTCATCTTTACTTCAAGCTAACCATCAATCCGAAAATGTGCTCAAGCATTAAAATAATAACAAACTAGTTCCAAAGAATATAAGACAAATAAGAGCAATAATTATTGAGAACTAGCTATCCACCCGGGACTTCGTTCTCGTGAGAATTTGGTAAAATTATGTAGCCTATGTGTTAATCCAGGGTGTCAGCTACCTCTATACCAAATTTTATCAAAATTGGTCCAGCCATTTGAACGTGAAAGAGTAACAAACGTCCATACATCCATACAAACTTTCGCGTTTTATAATATTAGTAAAGAAACAGATGTTATGTCCTATGACTCACCTCAAAGAAAAGGCAATGATGAACTAGGATAGTACATCAAAGTAATACCTGAATCAGTTGTTGTTTTTTAACCCCAAAACCTCGATGAACTAACAGATGCTCCAATTTAGAAACCAAAATAACCTACTGTCCCAATTTCCCCCTCAACTTCCCGCTGCTTATACAAATTGATTTAAGAGAATACCGCCACCTTCAATGTCAGCTAAATATTATAATATAAGAGGTAAATAAGACATATAAGTTTAAACTCTTCAGATTGGGAATGAAAAAAGTGATTAACGAAAAACTTTGAATGTGCCATCTGCCAAGTCTTCCTAGCCAAACTATAGAAATCAGTAAGAAGACATAAAGATTTTGCTATTTCGTGGGTGAACGATTGATAACCTATTATACCATACCCGTAAATATTTCGCCTAATGACCCATTAGAATGTGTGCCAAACTTGGTGTAATGTGAACTACTTGGTGTTCTGCCTATCCCGTCAGAGTTTATAGGTATGAGTGTTTGGATGAATAGATGGACAAGGTGACTCAACGTTAGTATAAAACTTCCAAGAGCATTAGTAAATATATTGAAGGAAACACCGAGACAGCAAAAATTTTTACGTCATACCCACCAGCCCTGTGAAATCAAGACGTTAATTGAATTTGATATAAGAATAGAAAACATTACGTCATGGTGAAAAAAGAGACTCAAAATGAGGTTGATCAAACACAACCGTTGAGGTAGAGACAGAACATAATTCGATCAAGAACAGGTTCGACCCCAGGCACGTGTTTTCAAGCAGTTTGTTGGTTTTATGAGTCATCTCTGAGAAAAAGCAAAGCTGTAATGACACGGCCGGTGCCTCCTATGACATTGAGGCTGTAGCGATGCTGCACTTAAGTGTTTTGTGTCATTTTATGGATCTCAGCCTTTGATTTTACGACAAAATACGCTGTAACCTCTGCTTTTATTGAGGACGAAGTCTGTGTCATCACATCACTTAGTACTTGTTTCCAGCTGACATTTATGACAATATTGAATATTGAAAACATATTTTTAGCTAATGAATGAGTCGGTATATGTTATTATTAGATTTCAGAAGGCTGCGGGTATCTCAAAAAGAAACTCGTAGGTAGATATTTTTGCAAGGGAAATAAACGAGAATATATATTAAAACTAACATGAGTACAAAAACCTACGGTGAAGACATTTACCACTATGAATAACTCTACGAATTGAGTTATAGTTTATGAACAATTGTACATTATATTCAAAAACATCTCGATCCTAACCTAACACGCCCAAAAAGGATTCCTTTATTTGTGCGACGGCCGAGCCCGAACATTTCTCAGAATTGTTTTTACAATCTACTCTCAATGGGGTTTTCCCAAAGCTTATCTTCTGTGAAGAATGAACGAATCAACACAATAAAATGAAATTTGGGACAGGATGAGGGCAGTTCTCCTTATAGACACAAGCACGCCCCAAAAGTATGCTCCACGTGTTTCTCGGGCCCGTTATCGCGACTATAGCTATCTCTATCGTGTCTATGAGTGCGGTATATCCAAATATCTGTGGGGTGAACGACCGCAGCACCTGCATTCGCTACGACACCGACGATTGTTGACACAGCCATGACGCTGATGTCGGATTCGATAATTAATAGTACATATACAGTATCCGAGGCATCGAGTCTATTACGTGTATTCAAACAAAGATCAATTTAAAGAATATTTAGGTATTTTGAAATCCATTTATAGTATTCGTCTCCCTCCGCTATTTTGGTTTATTTTAAATTAATATACCTACGTAATGAATTGTCAAATCTCAATTCGATTTCAATATCAGAAATGGATCTTACTGGAATCCGATTCGAATTAAGTTATTGATAACACTTATATTAAAGACCATGATCACATTGATCACACCCAAATGGAAACGTATGTACTCTACACGAAATTGCATAGGATTATAATAAGTTTTTTTCTGGCTACAAGCCTTGCTGCACTGTGTAGAGATATGTGGAGCATATTGTTGATTACAGTGAGTTGCTATAAATTATATTGAAGTACCATATTGTGTGAGTTTTATTTTTTGAATCAAAGATTTTCACATTTCACAGTTGCACCCTCGTTACAATTTCCTTTATTCAGAGCAGGCACATCTAAAAGAATTTCATCAGGCCGTTTGTCTCTGTCAACGACCACATTTACTCCATCATCCCAAGTGACAAGAGAGTGAAACGCCCAGCAATCTGTCCGCCATCATGCGCCGCCATTTTTCAATTTTCGCGTTCAGCCACATCTTCTCGAGTTTCAGAAATCGCAGTTTATTACGTTTCCCTCGGAACCAGGTCGTGGCCTTGCCCCGGTTTCGCAGATTGGCACATTTTTATCTACATTTTGAACTACGGCCAAAAACCAGGTTTGATTGATGATCCCTTGAAGGTTTGCTGACCGCAGCCCCAAGCTACCAACTTACATAATTATAATAGACAACAATTCGCTCTAATCTTTGTAGGTCACGCAAGTTTCTCTCTCAATAACAGCATTTGATAAAGTCAAGACATTCTCACTCAAGATTGATTCGATCTGTTTTGTTTAACGTTATTTTATTTAATATTCTGAAGTACCTATTCATTGATTTCTATAAAACCGACGTTTTGTTTTGTTTTCAGCGTAGTGCCTAGTACCGATAATCGTTGCCATTATTTAAGATTTCCCTTTATTGAATTAGTGGGTATTGTTTGTGTCTTGTTTAAAGGGTCACTGGTTGCAGTCTTGCAAAGTGTCTCGCTTATCCAATGAAGGTATTAGCCGGCATAAAGCCAGTGCTGTTGCGTTGGGTCTTACACTAATTGAATTTGCAAAGGATCTAAGCTGTTTATTACTGCAAGTTGTTGACTTTTATAATCTAAGGATAATCAGTGACATTTACACAGTTTGAAGGGGAATATCCTAAGCAAACAGTAGTGTCTACCTAGTAGGTACCTATTGAACCGAGTTGTTTGACTGAAAATGTGTTTGGATCTTGTTTTCAATCAATGGTTTGATTATCTTCATCATTTTTTTATTAATGGTCAGAAATACTTTTCGAAGAGAACATAGTGTGAAGATTATTATCAAAATACATTCCAGCATCGCGTCTTCGCGTCCTCTGTTCCAGTTTCCACATTCGTAATCAAGTAAATTAGATTGAATGCATCTTCGTAACGAGTGAATCACGTCCAACCAAAATACTAACAAATGAATGACCGCATTTCTCTGAAGCGAGACTCGGGATATGCTTTCGTGACACAACAAATCAGCTGAGCGAGAGTACAGCGGCGCGGGGGCTCGCGGGCCCGGCGCGGCGCGACACTTTCCAACTTGCACGCTATAAATATTCAACGACTCTGCCAGCAGCTCTCACCGGCCGACATCGCATCTACTAGTCCTACCGATACCCACCTATATACAGTTTGGGCTCAATTTTGACGGCCCGCTCGCACACTCAGCCAGAAATACCGACGACTTGGCGGTCCGCGCGTGCACTTGCGCTTCTGTCTACTCATCCATCACTGCACATCCGCACAGAGACTCACGAATCCACTGTCACAGCACGCGGCGGCCACAGGCCGTCCGGAGTCACCAGCACTAGTCACTGGATCGTCAATGCAGCGGGCATCTGACGGGCCCGGGGACTGTTTGCGGGTACCGAAACTACGGTGCGCGGGAACTCGACCTCCACGCTCGAGAGCGTGAGAGCCGTCAAAGCCTGAACAGTAGCAGGTGTGCGTGGCGCAACGATAGTACAGAGAGAGTTGGACGAGACAACGCGCGTGACTCGCCGCCACCGACTGACGGGGCGCGCCGCGACGAGCTTGTGCCGCACCACCACACGCGCGCCGCGCACACTCGCCCGCGGCCCCCCGCGCCCTTCCCGCGCCCCGCCTCATCCGCGACGCGCCGCCGTCGTCGCCGTTCCGACGCCGCACTGCCGCTCTCTTCAACGGACGGAATCCACCGATTTCAAAGTCTCATACCCAATTTGACTTTAAAATACTGTGGCTCATACGATCCTGTCGGACGAGCTGAATATTTACCAAAACATGTACTTAAACGGTCTCGCTGGACGTATTAGTTGCGCAGTGAATGGACAACGCGTGTAGAAACACCGAAAGCGCATGCGCTACGCACACTCATGCGATGCGCTTATGTGTTTAGTTAGATTTTTGAACAAGTGTGCCTATAGTATGCCTTGGTTAGCGCTTCCAAAATAAGACTTTCAAGTCCAAAATAAGTATACGAAATTTTCAACGAAATAGACAACTTTTTCTTCCTTACAGCAACCAAACAGAAAGTGCATTTGGGTAGTAAACAACTATGATAACGATGTTAAACTTGATCTAAACTCTGTTTAGGAGAACACTAATGAAGTTTTCCAATTGGAAAACAAATCATTACGAGAAAGAGGCGTGCAGCCCACGAGGCAGAGTAAGGTCATCGGAATGCTAGCTGCGTTGCTACGATTGCGCAAATAGATGTTCCAATGAACTCGTTTAATAATAGCGTAGTGAGGGCGTCACTAGAGTACACGAATACTAGTGTATACTTTTGTGTTGCCAGGTTAAAACCAGTCGAAACCGCTGAAGCTAAACACTTAAAGCCTATAATGAATACCGTTTTAATGTTTTAATTAGCAGCAATTATTTCTGGCTCTACACCTTTGGTGAACGAGACCACAAAACAGATTGTATCAAGTCTTTTCGTCTGAAATGATTAAGTGCGGGATGAACAAATTTTGTTGCAAGGAACAGTATTCGGACACTATTTAAGTGTAAATTCTAGTACAGGTAGTTTCATGGGTGTCAGAATACACCAGAATATTTGCGGCAATTTCGTAGAAATGGACATAATTTTTCCGAGCTGGCAGCATCGTGTACGAGCACAATACTATCCGCCTCGTCGGCTCAAGGTTGCAGGCACACGTAGTTTGCCGTCACGCACTCTGCTCACGAAAAATCCCGCTCACAATCTTGAATGAGATTTTATAGCTAGCCAAGCACAAGATAAAGATGTTAAATAATTTTCCATAAAAAAATGGTATAATAGCGAAACAACATGATAACATAGCATCGCATGAACCCAACAAAAAAGACGTTAACGAAGTTCAGACGTTTAAAACACGAATTTCATTTCAGAAAGCGCGACTGCAGAATGTTTTTTGATCAGTTTGTAAGTATTCAATACGCGTATGACGTCAATTTAAATTTAGATCTGTATAAATTTGCTATTCCACTATCCAGAAAAACACATACGGTAGGACAGCCAGTGACAGTGAAATAAAAATTGAAAGAGTAATGAGAAATTGAGTCGGCAATAAGGCGACGCGTGCATCTATTTTGGTCAGAGCAAAAAGTTATTAAAAATGACATTGAAAAAAGCGAATGATGGATGGTGAGAGACGAAGTCGATCTCATCAGCGTGCTGTCACACCACGTCAACTGTCCACGACGACCAAATTGTTGCACTTTGGACTCTTTTAATTAAGAAATTTAAGACACTTTTAGGAACTGGCCTGGCACATAAACAAGACAAGAAATTGTAATATTTGAAATTACTAGACCTTTATACGAACGGAAAATTGTTGCTTTATTTATTTTATCCAATTGCAATTTGCTTGTTGAGAATAATAAATTAATAATAAATGTTTACACACTAAAAGACCCAAAACTAAGGTGTTTTGGAAAGACTTATGTACTAGTGTACTTTATTTAATAATTTGACGAGTTGAGGTTACGCCTCATAAGAGACTATATTATGCAACTATGATAAAAAAAATAGATACAAACAATGCAGACTGGTATGAGACGAATCTAATTCTGACAGATTAGATTACCACATCTTTTTAACGCAGATAAGGTGGATTTCCTCATGATTTCTCCCTCATCGTAAAAGGGTTACGCAAATCCATTAGTAATCCGAGGAAATTCGCAATGTCACTCATGAACCATAGACATATAGAGCAATTTGCTGGAATATCTGTTACAAAAACGCCTACGACTACTATTAACATAAAATAACAATTTGATACTGGTCTATCGTTTGTTTTCCTGATTTCATTACTCGAATAACACGTATCATAAATTTTGTCTAAGAGACCTTTAACCAGTAACATATATCATGATAGTAGCTATAGCTACCTATAGCTACAATAGATTCCACAGAGATAAATGATATGACTATGTATGGAAATTCAAGGATAATATTACCAATTCTAAAACTACGTTTACAGTCCACCAGTTTAATAAAGAACGAACAAATCGATGTACATGTCTATGATGGTTCTAAAATGGAAGTGTTTACTTTGGCATTTCATTATAAAAACAATTTGTTTAAAAGGAATTGAGAAAGTAGAGCATACATTTACGACGTCTATTGGTTGAAACATGGTTATCTATCATAATAAAACCAATATTTTATTGGTTTTGTAGGTACTTCGTTAAAATATTAACTCTGTATTTAAAAATAATTTCTTATTTCAAATCCTTTTTCAACCGACTTCAAAAAGGAGGAGGTTCTCAATTCGACTGTTTTTTTTTTTTTGTATATTTGTTACGCGATTACTCCGGCAATTATAAACCGATTTGAATAATTCTTTATTTGTTCGAAAGAGTATACTCCTGAAGAGGTCCCATATAAATTTTATCAAAAATGATTCAGCGCTTTAAAAAAAAAACAACAAAACAAAAAATACTACAAACTAGAACATCATCTAAATAAATGAATGACATTTCTGCTTGTAGTTATCTGCTAATAAGCATTGTAGTCCACAAAAAATACTAGATATCTACTTTGTGCGAACTGTTAGGATTGAAGTCGGTGACTCATACGTTTTTAACGTGGAAAATTATTATAGTTTGGGGTTAGCAACAGGAATTGTTACTTTCTAATTACAACTTTCGGTACTTTGTAAACTGTCAAATTTTACTACCTACCGAGAGTTTGTAATCCCTTGCTAAGTCAAATTACAATATTACGGGTTTGACAATGTTACAGTGACATATAAATATATATATATATATATATATATATAGAAAAACGATGGTCCTAGTAAGCTACCTTAGGGTAGCCATTTTGGATTACAAATAATTGGTCACAAAATTTGCGGCGGAATCGGACAAGAACTAAATCTGAGCAAATCTTTCGTGCCCTCTCCCATAGCCATAGTTGCTAAATGCATCTGTTAGTTTGGCGAGTCAGAATGTCCGTCCGTCGCCGGCGGATGTCTGGATGAGCAGGAGCATGCATCCCGGCCGACTACCTCGGTATAAGGCCGCTCTTGTTTCTAATGACGTCATGCTTTAAAGTTGGGAGAAGAAAAGATACCAATCAATTCCCTGAAATTGTTTGGAGTTTCTTTTTTCTATTCCAATCAAGTGTAATCTTGATCAGTTGATATGTTTCAGAAATCGTTTGTGTTAGACAAGAACAAGCAGTATATAAGCAAGTGATACGCATGGTTGGTAATGATGATATATGGCATATAAAAAATAAAACTTAGTGCAATTTGGATTGGCGACTGACTCTAGGGTGCAAAAACGCTTATTGAAGTTAAAGCTTCTTTAAATGTAATGCCGTCCTTTTTTTTACGTAACATATGATAGTTAAAATAGTATTATTTTTATGACAATTCCTTCGGGCGAGCTTTAGCTTAGCCTTGACCTCACAACCAGGCGATTTAGGATGCTGACATTAAATGTAAAATACAGCAATTTAAAACCTTAAAGTCATCACATCAGACAACGCGTAAATTAAAAGCCATAAACAAGACTGAACAGAGATATCAGTCAACAGGATATCACTTCGTAGCCAATTTTTGGAGGGATCCCAAAAAGAATATTTCACAAAAAACTGAACAGGATGACGAAAATAAAACGTCAAATGTAATGGACGTTAAACTTTCAGCGTAGGCATGCGCAGGCGCATCGCGTGAAATTCCAAGTCATCTGATTAGCCAGTGCAGTGACATTTTGGCAGCCATGAAAAATTAGTGTTTTCTTGGAGTTAAAGACCTTTTTATCTCGGTGTTTAAGAGGATGTTAATATGATTAGGTGTCAGTGTCACGGTCTCAATCTTGTTTTTATGCTGCCGAGTGTACTTTTGCCCTTGTCTCGGTAAATGTTTCTCGGTTTTGTTTGCTGTAAAGATTTGAAAGAATTTTTTTGAAAACAACTTCGAGTTAATCATACAAAACTAAATTTCTTGTAAGTGGCTAGGTTTGAAACTTTGTATGCAATAGGGTTATAACGGTTCTATTTGGCATTTTTCCCGTAGAACATTTCTATTGGCGTTTTTTCCGTAGAATATTTCTAGCGCTGCTTGGATTGTGTATCTTTTAGGATACCTAATATATATGTATATAATATACTAGCTTTCCACCCGCGGCTCCGCCCGCGTGGATTACAGGGTATATCGTGCCCAACTGTGGGATAAAATGTAGCCTATGTCCTTTCCCAGGCTCTAATCTATCTCTGTACCAAATTTCATCAAAATTGGTTCAGTAGTTTAGGCGTGAAAGATGGACAGATAGACAGACGGAGAGACAGACAGAGTTACTTTCGCATTTATAATATTAGTAAGGAAGGATTGCTTATTTTACGACATGCGTTCCTTTCTAATCCCATAACGTAGTTTTCGGAGGTAGAACCAAAAAAACTGTCAACTAAGTATTTAAATTAATCAATAAAAAATGCTAAGTACATAAAAATAGTTGTAAAATTGTATTGTTCATATAAACAACTAAACTCTCGTCAAACAGCAAAACTATATGAACACCGTTTGTACTATAAAATTCGAAGAAACTCAAAACAATGTAGGTGCCAATACAACCCAATCAATTGCAAAAATGACCACAAGACTTTGTAGCCAATAAAGTCTGAAATGAAAGAGGCAATGTGGAAAAATAGCGAAACCTTCGAAGGTGGTCTAACATAATAGAAATCGTTCGACCACACTTTTGAATGGCTACCTTCGAGATGGCTGCCACATCTGAACTCTTTGTGGGCTTTGCCGACAGTGTTGCCAGTTTGAAGATTGAAAGTTATTTACGAAGCAAAAGTACGAAAGTTACGTTTTATTTTCAAATATCTAAAGAAAACTGTGGTTTAAATTCATGTTGATGGGTTAGTAAACATAACTAACTAGCTTTCCGCCCACAATACAGCGAAAAACAGGTTATATCGTGCTCAGCTGTGGGATAAAATGTAGCCTATTCCTTTTCCAAGGTCTTATCTATCTCTGTATCAAATTTCATCAAAATCGGTTCCGTAGAACACAAAACCGATTTTGATGAAATTGAGAAAATGTGAAAGACACAGACACACTGTCTGTCTGTCTTTCACATTTATTATATTCAGTAGGGATTATGACAAGACACCTCAGTAGTTCAGTCACTTCTCTACAAGCACAGAAACTGACACCTAAAAAAGTTGATTTGATAGCTTAAAAGATAAGGCTGTGTTTATAGTAAAATAATAACTAAGAACTCACGTGAGCCATTTACTTGAATTCATCTGGCAACAAAGTACAGCCAGCGACTTCACAAAAGCGTTAGATTGGTAAAGCCACGACACGACTTCTGAACAATGCGACATAAATGTTGATTTGAAATAAGTGGAAATTTTTCGACTTGTACAAAATGTGTGCAATAGAGTGACATCATATTACACATGCTGACATTGACTTCGTCGCCTTTATCCTGTTTGTAATAATGAGAGTTTTCGAATGCATCTGAATAACCTACTGTGTTATTGTCTGTACGTTTTGACTTTAGTTTTAATTTAGTAGAATGTTTTCACACGATAGTGAACGCATGTTTTGTTGCCACCGAAGTAGCATTAAATGTTTAGGGTCCTTTTTAAGTTTCTACCGTACTGGAAAAATATCTCTTCATTCAATTTGAAGAGAGAGAATAGTCAGTAAGTCATTTTTTTTAATAAATTCATATCGCTTACCATTACCAACTTAAAGCGTCACCACAACAAAATGTTTAAACGAATTATCTATGACAATGTTTTTGTGTAGCCCATGGATATCATAATTATTTGAAGAATTGGCAAAACGAAACGTGTAAAAGTTTGCCTGTATCTTTCTGTTTGCAATTTATTTTGTTTCCTTTACTTGCTCATTACTTGCCAGTGTGCCATATCTAGCTATCATTATTAATTGAATGACTTGTCCATCTTAATAACAGCGTGTCCATCATCATTGCAATCACTTAAACTATTTCGATCATCAAAATGCATAGCAACATTATAAACAGCCCATTCGAGAGTGATTTCGAGTTCTCCGCTGTGACCTCTGTTGGATCCCCGAGGTATCACAAGGTCATTGACCCAGCGAGGACGTCGGATACAGTCGTTTCGAAGTTTCGAACCAGCTCATTAGAACGATTTTTGTGACTGACTCATAATTCTGATATAGTGTTTCTTACAAACATGTGACGTGCCCTTCAATTTTTTAAGTTATTTTGGTGAATTTTCTCGGGAGAAAAAGGTTTAAATATTTATGATGTACTTGAAAATTTATGCTTATGTTCCATAGAGGCAGTCAGGGGGGGTGTGTAGGGGCATAACATCTTAGTGTTCCAAAATCTTTACCCTCACCTGATACTGGTGCACCCTGCTGATCAACAGATTATTTTATGGCGTAATACAACCCTAATAGGGTTTCTCTACTTGATATTGGCGACTTGGCCATTCTTTATTTTATTTTTTATTAAAATACTCGGATATTGGCAAATTTTTTTCAAAGAATTGAGAGACAGACAGAGACGCTCTGCCACAAGGACATTATATTCAAAACATAGCGATAATAACCATATATGTATTATTTATACTATATAATGTTTTTATAATTTCACAAGGTGCAGGCAACTTAACGATACATAGCTTCCTCATTAACCGAATAAGGAAATACTAAACCTGATTATTAATATTAACGAGACGCGAAAATGACATGCCTAGCCTATCCAAAATCGAGAGTTGAATCATCGCAGGCACTTAAAGATTTAAAAGGTTATATGACCGATTGTTGAGAGGCTGAGGGTGATGCCTCTGAGAGGTTAAGGAGATCAATTAATTGACATACACTAATGCCAATATCATCTTTTTTCTTTCTTATTTTCGTGAGGCTTGGAGCGACTAATTACGCTCATGGCAGTCTCATAGGAGACTTCAAAAAAAATCCTGGAAATCAAGGAGCATTCTTAATTTTCAAGACTTTTCTAACACAAAGATATAAACATTTTGCTATATCTGCCAAGAAGTTGGTTTAGAGCTACTAAAAGATCTCTACTATTTTCAAACAACTCAAGTATCTCCGCCTCCTGCTCACACTCGAAGAGAAAGTGGAGTAGGTCGTCAATTTTTTCTATAGTAATTGAAAATGTACTAAGTAAAAGGATCTAGTAGTTACGTACACGGCCGAAAGGGACCTCGTGATACAGAAAACTAGTGTATGGGGCACTTTCTACTTTGACATTGTAAACACTTTTGTTAAATAAATTACATGGACCATTTTCGCTCAGCAGCGAAGTGCTGAAATTTTTGTAGTACTTCCTTTTGATCGGTTAGGGAGACAGAGAAAGTAATAAAAGATCTTGAATTAGCACAAATTTAATGTATTGTAGTACATATACTTAAACATATACTTTGTTGTATATTATTCTACATCATTGACAACATTATCTGCAAGTTCAACAATTTTGACAGGTTCATCTTTCTGCTCCTCTAAGGCTCTATCAAGCATCTCAGCCCGTTCTCTCAATTCCCTAGCAGCTGCCTCTTTGAGCCTTCTATCAAAGTCTTCATCGTATGGTTTGTTAAGATCTTCTGGACGAACCTCAACCGACCAGGCTCCTGGACAGTTGTACAGTCTAGTCAATCTCCAAATGTCAAAGCCGCTTAAAAAGTTTAGCTGGCCCATCTGGTCTCCTCTGCTCTGAAAGGTTTGAAATCATTAGTGTTACGAAGGTTTGTGACAGGCTAGAGAGGTTAATAAGATAACAGTTAAGTTTATAAATAAAATAATAAACCCAACACACTCAAAGGCCCCACTAAGTTTATCCCTTGTGTCGTGGGTCCCTTGGAACACACATAAAGACAGACACGAACAGCCATGACCCGAGAATAAACCTCTTCTTTTTACGCAAATATTTTCCCCGACTGGGAATCGAACCCAGTACCCGCCGATCAAGAGGCATCGTCACTACCACTCGACCAAACCGGCCGTCAATGGAATAGAATGGAAAAAGAACCTAGAGATTCAGTAACGGATTTTAAGATAAAAGAAGATTGAAACATCTACCTGTAAGCATGTCTAAAAACATAACATGTGGGCTGATTGTATTGGTATTGTTATTATACCTTCTTACCTTATACCTTCAAAATTTCTGATTATCTATCAGACAGGCAGCCATGGGAATGAACTACTCAGCTCTAGAGTTATTTCAGATTTAGTTAAAATTAGTAAATTAGAAATTTTTAAAACGATTTAAAAGAGCAACCTCAGAGTTTCTTGCCTGTTCTTCTCTGAAGAAGACTGCACCTTTGCGAATAGGCGTAGAGTCAGTAGGGTCAAAAGAACGAATGCGTATGTATGTATTTAAATCGTTTAATATATGTTTGTATGTATTTCATTGTAATTTTGACTTGTTTTAAGTGACATCCTGAATGTCCTATAAAATAAAGATATTTTCTATTCTATTCTACCAAAATACTAGCAAAGCAAATTACATACGTGTCTGGCCCCTATAGTGGGTTGACCATTGGAGCTAAAGTACTGTGCTCCGTAGTGTTGATTGCTGGCATACTCGTAAGGAAGACCCAACATAGTTACGGAAGCGGTAGAAGTTCCATTCCGCACCTTAAATCAAAACAACATTTATCATAGAAATACCATGTGCTTTGAAATAAGCGAATAAGGGATATGAATAAGCCCACGAAACTGAACAACTTTCTTCAAGTAACATAGGTCCAAATATGAAAAAATAATTGCCTCTTCATACAACATGCGTGGTCAGCTGATTTGCTTTTGTATGGGAAGTCGAATGTTTTTTTTAGTTTCATCTTTGTAGGTTCCTTTGGGAAAGTTGTTCAGTTTCAATCTTTCCCTTAAGTTTTGCTAACTAATTAATTTAAAGTCACTCCATGTATGTTTTGCCATTTGCTAAAAGCGTTGATTATGTTAGCTTAAAACCCCTTCGGCTGCTACTTAACTCATATAGAGCGCAATCTTTGACTGGCAGTGACAACACTACTCTTTTATTTTGTTACTAGCTTTCCGCCCGCGTGGATTACAGGGTATATCGTCCCCAACCGTGGGATAAAATGTAGCCTATGTCCTTTCCCAGGCTCTAATCTATCTCTGCACCAAATTTCATCAAAATGGATTCAGTAGTTTAGGCGTGAAAGAAGGACAGACAGACAGACAGACCGACAGACAGACAGACAGACAGGCAGAGTTACTTTCGCATTTATAATATTAGTGAGGATTAAATGTTAATATTTAAATCACAATTTTTGCTCTCCCTATGATATGGGGTAACGATGAAAGGAGGAACAAAAATTAGAAAACTTTCAAATGACAAGACCTCATTAAATTCCAAACATTAAACCTACTTGTATGGTCCTAAAAGTCAAAATTAGACTTTGGTGATAACAAGATTTCGGTTTATTGGTTTTTATTTATGACTATTGGACACAAAATAAAGGATGTTTTTACTCTCACCTCTCATAATATTTTGCCAGTTTATCCAAACCCAATCGTAACGATTGTATGTCTGGTGCATATGTAAAAACCCAGCACTGTGGAACATCTCATGGATGACGATCATCAAGTTGAAGCAGCCATTAGCCAAGTTCAAGGTGTGAGCTCCGTAGTTCTGCCAGTAGCCTGCTGTGGCATAACAACCAGTTTCATGACCCTAGAAGAAAAAAAACGAGTGAAATCTATTCATCATTGTCGGACACATGATAAATTAAAACAATAAGAAAAGGACTAATGAAATAAAGATAATAAATAAAGGATAAGATATTAGATAAGGATTGGAGAATTTTGAATAAGGAAAATACCTACATGTCATGAAAAATATTAATAACTAATGAGCACAATGAAATTCGTTCTTGCTTTAGACCATCAGTATAAAATGAACCAATAATTACTACCTCACCTAGCGAGCATGGAAATGACGATATTTTATTCAAGTCCATAGAGATAGACACTCACTTTCTCAGCAACGTAGTTAAAACAAGTATTGTTGAGTTGTTAAATACTTACAGTAATAAGAACGTAATCTCTTTGGTTTGTTCGCCTCACCCAGCGGGTGCAAGTGCGTTCGTGGAACATGTTAAGTCCTCTCTGGATCATATTTAGTTGCGCATTATCTGCAAATAATAATGGCAAGGCTATCAAGACACTGAACGTACCGAATTAATTTATTCTTCTGTTCTGATAAATAGATCTTTTAAATTCTTTCAAAGCTCGGAAACATCTGTAGGTTATCAAACTTGCTCCACAAATTGTGGTACGTACTAAAAGTGTTGGAAGCAATTTGGTAGTAAATGACACCACCAGGCCACCTATTTCACGGGTTTATCATCCCATTTCTGTCACGTTCGGGCTCCCCAGCATATTCAGCAACCATTTCTTCTATTTGTTCGTCCTGGAGAAGAATATGTCCTTGAAACTTTCCACTGTTCTCCAAAGCACTGGCGTTTGGGTTTCGGGCCATGGCTTCTTCCAAAGTCATGTTAGAATCTGCAATATGTTTGACTTTTAATTTATTTGTTTAGAGAAAAAAGGTTTTTACTTTCAATATAATCTATAGATTCTTAGAATTAAGTGACTTATGGTTTTCTTGGTATGCCAACCAAACACATTAAACTTCTTGCGTTAGAAATTCCTAGGTCTTATGATCACTACATTTGCATCGATAATTTTGCCATTACTTTTGAATTTTTCATTTTTTATTTGACATCGAATAAAACACATTTACTTCGATCGACCAACTGTAAACTATTTATAGAAAAGTAAGGAAGTTTGAACTACGAGTATGTAGGCTCGATCCATCACAACAACAAAAGTTTCAAGCTTCATGCTTGATGGTGGTATTAGGATTATAATTAAAGCTAAGAATCATGAACTTACCTTGTTGGGTTTTTAGCAGAAACTGCCTCAATTCTTCTATTTTCTCCTTACTCCTAATAGGAGAGGGGAAGGCCAAAGCGGCTCCTACTAAACACACCAACACCAACCACTTCATGTTGATTATGAGTGAAGTGATTACATTCGGACTTGTATTTTTATACCTTTTTTATCTTGTTTCGAATTTTGAATACATATCTTCGCCTACAGTTACACTTGCTTTAAGTTTATTTTTATGATAACTTTAAGTTTGCTTTTCCTTTCTTCTTTTAAATTGAACTTTGCCTTAATTTTACCTGTAGGTAATCTATAATAGTTAAGTAGACAATAGTACATTGTTACTTCAGGGGTGAAACCGAGCGTAGTGAGGGAGCTAATAGTTCGAGGTAAACACTGTTCTTTCACCAGAGGTAAACACTGTTCTTTTCATTACGAATACAAAGAAAGTAAAAATAAAAACATGAATAAGCTGAACTCATTGCTGCTATGCGAAAGTTACAAAACTCTACAACTCGAAAAAACAAATGAAGATCGGAATGCCACTTTCCCGCCCATTATGTTTTTTTTCTGTGGCTGGCCAGCTATTCAGCCATTATTTTTCATTTTCATAATTGAAAAAAATGGTAAATATTTTGCCAAAATCTATGTTATTTTAAAGAAATAGCTAAAAGTAATTTATTATAAAGTCATTAAAAAAATTATTTAATGAATACTTAACTTTTGATATTTCAATTTTACATCGCGCTATAATAGAGTGACTTTACTTATAGGAAGTTGGAACGTGTTTTTTTAATACTTAATTTGACCGCCGTCAGTTGAAAGCGATTCTCCCTAGGCTTGAAAAGTATTACTTTCAAGCCTCGTAGGTAAGTTCAGACCAAGTTTCCGAGTACGAGTAATGAAAAATGTATTACACTCTCGTATTAAAATTTTTACAGTAGTAGTAGTTTATTCCATAACAATTACAATTGTGTTGGACATATACAAACTTAAAATAAGAAAATAATAATAAATTTACAATAAATAGATAACAAAGAAAAATCACATTAACAAAAATACAATTACCTAAATTATACGAAATTAAAATTAAATCATATCAGGATCAAAAAACAGTTCTATCATGTCGCACTACATACATATTTCACAATATAGTCCAACGCAAAATTAAAGTAAATCAATATTTTGATAATGTACTTAAATTAATTCTGTTTGTCATAACTCAAGAATTCGTCAATACTGTAGAAACATTTTTCCACCAAGAAGCGCCTTAGATTAGATACAAACTCTTTGCAATTTTGTATTTTTTTAATACTAAGAGGTAGGCCGTTACACAGCTTAATAGCTTGATAACGCGGACTATGTTTCACAACATTCAGCCTAGGAGCAATACAGCCCCGAAAGTCCTTTCTGCGGGTACTCATCCTTGCAACATTTTCCTCTGCTGTTTCATACAGGTGTAGGGACTTCACCAGGTCAGATAGCACTAAAAATATGTAAAGCGAAGGAGCGGTTAGTATGTCTAGTTCAACAAAGATATGTCTACATGTCTCCCACTGAGGTATCCTTGCTATTATTCGCAATGCTCTCTTCTGACTAATGAAAGCATTTGTAATATTGTACCGATAGCCACACCCCCACAATCTGATGCTGTATCTCAACCTCGATTCTACCAGCGCATAGTAAACCTGTAATAATTGTTTCTTTGTTGCTTCATATCTCAAACTTCTCAAAGCGTAACAAGCTGAATTTATATTGTTAACAACAGAGTTTACTTCACTTTTCCAATTTAAAAAAGCATCTATATGAACCCCCAGAAATTTAACAACATCAACTGCCGCAATGCTATCTCCATCAAGGTCAATTCTGAGTGTTTCTTTTGTCCGAGCTGTAGTTTTCCAAAGCATTACATTTGTTTTTTTTGTATTCAACTTTAGATTATTTATTTTGAACCACTTAGAGAATTCTGCCAAAACATCACTTATGTTGACATTTAGCTCTGTACTGGTCTTAGCTGGTAACACAGCATTCGTGTCATCTGCAAAAACCACCAAGTTTATTTTATCTCCAAAAATATTACGCATGTGGTTAATCAAATCATTAATGAAAATTATAAAAAATAAAGGACCCAATACAGAACCCTGTGGAACACCCTGTTTAATTTTTCTCAATTTAGAACAATGCACCACTTCCCGATTTTCTGTGACTGTTGTTACAGCTTTTATTTTTGCTGTCATACTATCATTTTAGTTAAATTCATTTCCTTTGTTGCTTATAACTTTCGACTTTGTAGACTTCGACTTTGACTTCGACTTTGTTTCGACTTTCGACTTTGTAGTCGTTTTAAACTTTGCTCGAATTTGTTCTCTGAGGACTTTTACCTTGTGACTAAGTGCTTAATTATGCAGAAAATGTTTTCTTCTTTATGTTTTCTTTTACGAAGGCTAGATTTATGAGACATTCTAAAGCTCGTCGTCTTTTCGATCAGTGTATGGCTTCATCAATAAAATTATAATTCATCATCACGAACAAGATTTGAAAAAAAAATCACCGTTTGATTTATATGGCCATATCATTAGCAAAGTCAATTAATTGTATGATAAGTATGATAAAAGTGTTTCTAATAAAGAATGACTAAATGTACTGCTCTTTTAAGTTGCCGAGTAAGGTACGGTTGGTTTGCGAATTTAAGTTCGCTTTTTATCAAAATAACTGTCCGATGCCACCTTAAAACCCTGGTAGATCATATAAAAACAAAGACCCCAGCGCCTCTCCTAATGGAAAATATAACTGTTTTACGATATGACCCCTAAAGTTTGACCATATTTTGAAGTAGTCGTGTGTTAAACTTTTAATATCGTCAAACTCTACTTATAATTTGCGTCTCTTGTTGTTGTATTTCAAGAAACACCGCCATTTCATGAAATGGTGGAACAAATCATGAAATGGTCCATGGTTTTTGCATCAAAATATTTTTCATGTATATATATTATACGAATGGTTGCTACGATGTAACAAAAACATGGTGTAATCTAGATACTTACGCCAATTTAAAATTCTATCAAAGGATTAGGATTTAAGTGATTGATGACTGTCAATTATTTTAGCTATTGTTTAAAGCTATTTTAAATAAATTATGCAAAGTTATAGGATAAAGATATTACTAAATTGCAGCGGTCACAAGGATGAATCAGAGAGCCTTTTATGTAGTTTTCCAGAAAGATAAAAAAAAATTAAGTATGAGTAAGTATTTCAAGCGGTGATAGCCCGTTGGCAATGAGCCAGACTTGTTATACAACTTATTTATCTTTTCGGATTAATGTATAGATTTTCCATTAAATATCACTTGCTCAGCGGTGAAGGAAAACATCGTGATGAAACCGGCACATCTAAAGATAATTCATTTTCTAAATGTTTTACGCGCCCACCAACCCGCATTGGGCTTGTGTGGTGGATATGGCCTGAATTCCCTTTGTATTTTGAAAAAAATAAATTTCGCTTTTAAGTTTTCTTAATTTTGCTGTTTTAATAGATCCAGACCATAATTAAAAAAGCGCATTATGCGTTCGAATAGACGCACGAGAGTTGCTGTCATATGCGTACGCGCAAGTAGGATTCCCTTTTTAGACTGCTCTCCGCATTGGGTCACTGTGCGAGTATTTTATGCTAGCTAGTTTATTTCCTACCATACTTAGAAGTGTCAACTAACCATGGCAATATTAGGCAGTAACAAAACGCCCGGAACTTTTTTTCCGTGGGAAATCTGGGAAATACCGTTTAATTTTTAGTCCAAAATGTAGACTCTACACTGTAAATCAGTGGTTTTCAACCTTCTAGTGTTCACACACATACCTACACATAATCATGCTTTATTCCCTGTCAGGGAAGGCAGAACATCACGTGATGCTTAACACATCATACTCTCTGAGGTGAGGCAGGTACCTAAATGAGTACTGTGGTGTGGGTTAGCTCATTAATCCGTCCTAGGTAACGACACCTCATGTTTTGAATCTGATGTCATAAGTATGGTCTCATGCGGTGTGGTAGGCTCTGTAAAGGGCCGTCTGGTTCCTACCGAAGTCCGCCAAACAGCTTGCTGTGTTCCGTCGGTGCGTGGAAGTACCAGTGCATCAACAGGCATTTTCTGGGTCACTATCGTCGATCTAATCTATAAATTTGGTTAAGAATGAGGTATAGAATTCAAATGATAATAAAATAAAAAATACCCTTATGTCCCAATTAATGACTCTTACAAGTGAAAGTTGGCGACTAGCTTACTCTAAGTTTTTCTTTTCATTCTAAGTTTAATCCTTCTAGTTCAGCGTGGAAGAACTATAAGCCCGTTTACATTTCAGTGTTTAAAATCCTTTTTTTTCTCGGTTAGGTACTTTTGAGGTCCGTTGTGCTGAGCGTTGATGAATCAGTGAATCAGTACCCTGAGTTTCATATACAGACGCAGGCAGAGAATTCCATTCCATGCATATAATGTATATATATTCCTAACTTAGTACACATTTAAAACAAACTTTACATTATTGAAAAATATATGAAAAATAGTCAAGAGTGAGTCGGATTCAAGATAACAATGTTTAAACAGAAACTCGCATTTGAACTGTTTTTGAGATATTTACCTGGTTATTTGCCATAGAATTACTGTCATATTATAATAAAACGAAGACATATACATCGAATTCACGTATTTTAAAATTTCTAAATTATAGTGTAAATAATAACAGTAATTCTACGACAAATAACCAGGTAAATGTGAAAAAACAGTTCGAGTGCGAGTTTCTGTTTAAATATCTTTAGCTGGAGTCCGACTCACTCTTGACTGTTTTTCATATTTTTTTAAATTAATGTAAAGTATTTTTAAATGCTTAGTACGTTTGAAATGTATGTGTCACCGGAAAGTAATAAGAACCGTAAGTTGATCAACTTTCAAGGTAGTTTATCAACTAGCGGAAAATCACACACGGTATTTAACGTATACATTTCCGGTAATTGATCAATTTACGGCGACTCGCAGTAAAATGATCCGGCGAACGCAAGAGTTACGCAGATTGGTTGAAAACGCGAGCTGTACCCTGATTGGTTGGATGTCTCACTTGGAACTGCGACAACCCAACCAACCCTATAAGGGAAACGTCTCGACTGTGGTTGCGTTAAGCAATTTTCGCATCAACCAATCAGAGAACCGTGTATTATATTACGGATGTCAGTTTAACGTAAAAATGTACACTCAGCAGCGATTGGTCCATTCGTGTGTGATTTGACGTGTGGCAAAATCGTTAGTTGATAAATTTACAGCCAGGCAGCGTAAGTTTATAATACTCGAAAATTGATCAACTTACGATTCTTATAGTTTTCCGGCGACATATGCATTACATGGTTTTTGAAATAGAGCAGTAACAAAAGTTGTTAAGAAAATGCGATATTTTTAACGTTTGTCGTATGGGGACCCCACTGTGGTTTAGGTTTATAATTTTATTTATTATATTTTACGATAGATACCATCATAATACGTATTTTCTGAAAATTAGGATACGTCGTCTCTAATAGTTTGAAAGATAGAGGGCTGCGACTAAAATACCAAACTTAATTAACAACAAGCGTCTGCCCTAAACTCCCATTGGAACTCCATGGGAACTCCGTGTAATCTCTTTCCCATGGGAACTCCGTGTAATCTCTTTCAGGTAAGCTTCCACAATAATTTAAGATCATCTTTGCAAAATTTCAAACTTATAGCGTCATTAGTTTTGATTTTAAGCGCCTATAGTTTATAAAATGTGCACTTTTAAAAATTTCCCCCTGCCCCATATTTCCCCTTGGGAGGGGGTAGGAACCCTAAATTTTGGTAGGACTCGGTAGATCCTCATTTCTAGTGCCAAGATAAAGTTATAAACAAAGTTTCAATGATGTACATATTTTGCCGCTAAACAGACATTTTTAGTCTTACTTTACCCCTGCTAAGTAGCTAGATTTGCAACTTTGTATGCAATAGGGTTTTGAAACGGTTCTACATATCTGGCGTTTTTCCCGTAGAAAATTTATATTGGCGTTTTTTCCGTAGAATATTTCTAGCGCTGCTTGGATTGTAGCTTTCCACCCGCGGCTCCGCCCACGTGGACTACAGGTTATATCGTGCCCAACTGTGGGATAAAATGTAAAGTTGTACAGTTTCATGGGAAAAATCTTTCCCTTAAGTTTTGCTAACTAAGTAATTTAAAGTCACTCCATGTATGTTTTGCCATTTGCTAAAAGCGTTGATTTTGGCCTAACTTAAGGCGACTACAGCACCTAAATTACGTTAAATAAATTATCTAATTAAACTGGATAAGTAGTTTCCTGAAAACATGATTCAGCACTTTTGGTTCGATAGAAAAAGCTCACAAAGTCCCCTCTAAATATCAATATTGTGTATCTTTTAAGCTGTAAAAACGATAGTTAAATGCACACAGGAACTTGAATTTGCTATAAAAATGTTCGTGACTGAACACTCTCGATAAATAGTTAAAGCATTTTTCGATTTAGGCTGTTACCTTTCCATAAATTTCATTTTTCTAACTTTCGAACATGTTTTTACGCACGCGCGCTTTCATAGTCCGTAAACTTCATGTATCGACACTGTTCGCACTGCCGGCCCAGGCCTGTTGAGAGACGGAGATGGCACTATTCCTCTGTGTGCTGCCTTTATCGGTTTATAGCACTTTATGGCAGTGAAAACACTACTATTTTATTTTGTTACTAGCTTTCCGCCCACGGCTCCGCCCGTGGATTACAGGGTATACCGTGCCCAACCGTGGGATAAAATGTAGCCTATGTCCTTTCCCAGGCTCTAATCTATCTCTGTATCAAATTTCATCAAAATCAGTTCAGTAGTTTAGGCGTGAAAGACGGACAGACAGACAGACAGACGGAGAGACAGACAGAGTTACTTTCGCATTTATAATATTAGTAAGGATTGCTTACTTTACGACATGCGTTCCTTTCTAATCCCATAACGTAGTTTTCGGAGGTAGAATCATAAAAACTGTCAACTAAGTATTTAAGTTAATCAATAAAAAATGCTACATAAAAAAAGTTTTAAAATTGTATTGTTCATAATAAACAACTAAACTCTCGTCAAACAGAAAACTATATGAACACCGTTTGTGCTATAAAATTCGAAGAAACTCAAAACAATGTAGGTACATACCAATACAACCCAATCAATTGCAAAAATGACCACAAGATTTTGTAGCCAATAAAGTCTAAAATGAAAGAGGCAATGTGGAAAAATAGCGAAACCTCCCAAGGTGGTCTACCATAATAGAAATAGTTGAACCACACTTTTGAATGGCTACCTTCGAGATGGCTGCCACATCTGCTATGCAATTCTCTAAGCAACACTTTAAAGCTGCGCTCAGCGCTGTGATCACGGCTGTCGCAGCCGTAACATCGTTCGCTGCGCGCACCGACGTTATGTTAGGTATTCTCTAAGCTCTACTTGCTCGTCGTCGATCTCTCGGCTGCGGGAACTCACGGCTGTTGGCAAGGCTGTGCTAGAGCGGTGACGAATCTTATTTTTACAGTCTATAATTTCTCGACTAGTAGATTTTGGCTATTTCCTCGTATTAAAAAATACATTAAGTACACATTTTATATTAAGAGATATGTAGTAATTGCTTGAATGTATAATATCAATAATTTATTCCTTTAAATAAAGGCACAACGATACAGATTAAAAAAAACCTAACCTAACTTTGTGCTTGCGTTTGCGGTCGAAGTTACACAGTTGTTGGTAAACAAATACTTAATAATGATGAAAAAAATCTCTCCGTTCCAAGAATGCTTATTAAGTATGGGACTGTGGTTCAACCTACGCCAGCCACTTGAAATTTTTACGCATTCTACAATCTTCCATCATCATTTTACGTCTATACCCTTTGTGACTACCACACAGTGAACACTTCGCGAAGTGTATTTTGAATCTATTAAGAAGTAAGTATTTCCTACTAATTATTTATGTTTTCGTCAATAAAATCAGTGAGTATATTCAATTTATCAAGTCAATTACTTAATAGGTTTTTGGGTGGTACTAATTTATAAATATCAACTTTATTTTCAGTGGCTCGTAATGCAGGACCATCCACCCACAGCTCAAGAGCTCAAGTCAAAAAATTTATTGGGCTGATGGAGACGAGATCATATCTTGCCACTGGGCATGCCTGTACAACGAATGCTAGGACCCGGATGCGAAATGGATAGGAATAAGTCGCTCTAGTATTGAATAGTGATGGCAACGGGTGTGTTAAAGATTGGAAGCAGTGGGCAAAGGTATGTAATGCACATTGCACATATTTAAGTATATAACTTTTAATTTTGTGTTAAGACGTTTGTGTCTAGTTCAGTGAAGTAAGATCTTTTTTTGTTGTGTGTAGTATTACAGTTAAAAGGAAAGGCTACAGTTAAAAGGAAGGCCAACATGGCAGAGGACGATGCTGAGGTGGTGGAGCTCACAGAGCTAGAACAACGAATTATAATTATCGCTGGTGGCCTAACCTTTGCTACTGGTGATAGGCACCTTTCTATTAATCCATTCCCAGTAGTTATGTACTTACCTACATGTTAAATTCTTTACTAACGACATAAAAGATATTACTGAATACAATAATTAATCCTTACTAATATTATAAATGCGAAAGTAACTCTGTCTGTCTCTCCGTCTTTCACGCCTAAACTACTGAACCGATTTTGATGAAATTTGGTGCAGTTATAGATTAGAGCCTGGGAAAGGACATAGGCTACATTTTATCCCACAATTGGGCACGATATAACCTGTAGTCCACGCGGGCGGAGCTGCGGACGGAAAACTAGTGGTTAATACTCGTAATTATATGAATGGTTTTACTAATAGTAAAGTTTTACTATAACTAAATGCCGTTGAATTTACAGCTCGCACGGATGGAGCAAGGGGCGGTGGATGTGCGCGGCGCCTCATATTAGTGGAGACACCGACCCAGCGCGGGCACCGCTCACTGCCGTCACAGAGCAAGTGGTGGGTCCCCGCAGCGACGCCGCGTGCTTCGAGGCGCGCGTACCCAGGGAGGAATGTCTGCGGCCCGGCGACGTCTGCTGCGACCGTCTCCGCCATCGCAACGCCGGCCGCTCCGAAATGGCGAGCGCCATTGAAAATGCCGCGCCGATGCGGAGATTGCCATTGCACGGTCGCAAGAAACGTATGCGCAGGGCTACCGCATGATGGCGGAAGCGCTAGAGAACTTCACAAACGCAGTAGGTAACGTCGCACACAGATAGTTGAAGCCATTCAACAATCTGCTGTACGACGTTGACCTGTTTATTAGTACAGTGGTTCCAGATTCAATACTAATGATGACTTTAGCTTAATGTCCTGGGTCTTTTTTGTGTTTATCCATGTCACACAAAGCGCAAAGTTCTCCTAGTATGGGCCTACATGAGCTTGAGCATTATAATTATTAATAATTTGCTCGTAAAAATTATAGTATATTGCACTTTTTTCAGAGGAGTCCCTATATAATAAAATATTAAGTGACATTGATTACAATTTACAATTAATACTTTAAAAAAACTCGTAAAATCAAGGTTATTGTAATAACATTTCTCAGAAACTAAGGTTTGTTACTATTTTGTTTGAGACTGCTCGATTTTGTGGAATTTATACTATATTTTTTTCTGTTAAACTAGGAACCTTCAGGTCTTTGAATATCTATATTTCTTAAAATATTATGTTTGCAATATTACAACTGTAGGTAGGTATATGTTCTAAATTAAATAAATATAATTTAATTAAGAGAAAATAATTGTAATTAAGTACTTAATTTTAGAAGGCAAAAAATAAAAGCAATTTAGTTTGATGTTTTTTTTTATTTTCACTGACCCAAAAAAAATTAAATGCTAATCCAGCATTTTTTTAAAACTAAAAACACACATTAACTAGAACAGAAAAAAAACAATCAAATTAAAGCATAATGGGTTTGTTCCAATATGTGATGGATGGGATTTTCTTTTTCTTGTAAGTTATTGGGTAATTCCAAGATTGGGTATCCAGCACGATTACATATATTATGTAAGCAACGGCTATTTTAGACACCATATCTGGGTCATAGTGCAGATCTCTGTTGACTAGAAGGCATCTGCACTGCCCTTCAAAATTCCAATTGTCCTTTCGACACTTTGTTGTTTTGCCGTGCAGTGAATTGTAGTAATCCTCTGGTGAACTAGGCTCGAGATTAACGTTGTTAAATATTTTCCAAACCTAACAAACATGCTCTCTCCTCTGCTGTTTAATTGTTATAGGTGATGTTTTATGGCTGTGTTATTAAAAACAAAACTGTCGTGTGTGGTCTCACTGAATGTAGCATCTCCATGTATAATAAGGTCACAATCATTGATCTGAAATATAATAAGTTTTAAATTTAACACATTAATCAAATAAAAATATTAACATAACCTCTGTTTATAGGCCACAACTTTATAAGTAATTTACCAAGTTTTAGGTTCACAATATAAATAAAAAGGTGTGTACTTACATATTTATAATTTAATCCGATATTAGCACTTCGAATTCCACTAAAATAAATTAAAAAGCCTTGCCAACAGCCACGAAATAGAAGCTTTTGAGTTTGACATTAAAAATCGTAGGCGTACGCCGAGGCTGTGGCTGAAGTGGAGGCTGTTTTGCTTAGAGAATACCGATTTCCTTTAAGAAATGTCAAATAAGTGATTCCATATCACGCCGTCTGCAGCCGTGCGGCGCTAGTGTCGGCAGCCTTGAAAATGTTATGAAGTAGAATACGAAACGTGTATTCACCGCTGTAACAGCCGCTGCGATCAAGGCTGTAACGATGTTTGCGCTTAGAGAATCGCACTGCTGAACTCTTTGTGGGCTCCGCTGACAGTGTTGCCTGTTTGAAGATTGAAAGTTATTTACGGAGCAAAAGTAAAAAAGTTACGTTTTATTTTCAAATATAGAATATTATAGAAAAAATATTTCGTAGAACACAAAACCGACTTTAATGAAATTGTGAAAATGTGAAAGACAGTCAGACAGACACACAGACAAACTATCTGTCTGTCTTTAACATTTATAATATTCTGTAGGGATTATGACAAGACACCTCGGTAGTTCAGTCGCTTCTCTACAAGCACAGAAGCTGACACCTAAAAAAGTTTATTTGATAGTTTAAAAGATAAGGCTGTGTTTACAGTAAAACAATAACTAGAAACTCAAGTTAGCCATTTACTTGAATACATCTGGCAACACAATACAGCCAGGGACTTCACAAAAGCGTTTGATTGGTAAAGCCACGACACGACTTCTGAACTCTGCGACATAAAAGTTGATTTGAAATAAGTGGAAATTTTTCGACTTGTACACAATGTGTGCAATGGAGTGTCATCATACTATCTGTAGTATGTGTGGTGACATTGACATCGTCGCCTTTATCTTGTTAGTAATTGTAATAATGACAGTTTTCGAATGCATCTGAATAACCTACTGTGTTATTGTCTGTACGTTTTGACTTTAGTTTTAATTTAATAGAATGTTTTCAGACGATAGTGAATGCACGTTTTGTTGCCACTGAAGTAGCATTAAAATGTTTAGGGTCCTTTTTTAGTTACTACCGTACTGAAGAAATATCTCTTCATTCAATTTGAAGAGAGAGAATAGTCAGTAAGTCATTTTTTTTAATAAATTCATATCGCTTACCTTATCAACTTAAAGCGTCACCAAAACAAAATGTTTAAACGAATTATCTGTGACAATATTTTTGTGTAGCCCATGGATATTATAATTATTTAAAGAATTGGCAAAACGAAACGTGTAAAAGTTTGCCTGTATCTTTCTGTTTGCAATTTATTCTGCGTCCTTTACTTGTTCATTACTTGTCAGTGTGCCATATCTAGCTATCATTATTAATTGAATGACTTGTCCATCTTACTTACAGCGTGTCCATCATCATTGCAATCACTTAAACTATTTCGATCATCAAAATGCATAGCAACATTATAAACAGCCCATTCGAGAGTGATTTCGAGTTCTCCGCTGTGACCTCTGTTGGATCCCCGAGGTATCACAAGGCCATTGACCCAGCGGGGACGTCGGATACAGTGGTTTAGAAGTTTCGAACCAGCTCATTAGAACGATTTTTGTGACTGACTCATAATTCTGATGTAGTGTTTCTTACAAACATGCGACGTGCCCTTTAATTTTTTAAGTTATTTTGGGGATTTTCAAGCAATTGTGTCCGTACTTAGGAGAAAAAGGTTTAAATATTCATGACGTACTTTTAAGTTCATGTTTATGTTCATGACAGGGTGTATGGAGTCATAACATCATAGTGCTCTAAAATCGTCATCTTCACCTGCTAGTTGTGCACCCTGCTGATCAACGGACGTAGCTCTGACGTATTACAATCCTTAAACGTTTCTCTACTTGATATTGGTGACTTCGCCGTTCTATAGTTTAATGTTGATTAAAATAGTCGGATATTGGCAAAATCACGATTGTGGACGCCATATTTCGAAGACTTGGAAGACAGACAGAAACGCACTGCAACAAGAATATTTTATTCAAAACAAAGCGAAAATAATCATATGTTGAGTTTTTGTAATTTCACAAGGTGCAGTCAACTTGACGTTACACAGCTTACTCATAAACCGAATAAGGAAATACTAAACCTGATTATTAATATTAACGAGACGACAAAATGACACGCCTATCCAAAATCGAGAGTTGAATCATCGCAGGCACTGAAAGATTTAAAAGGTTATATGACCGATTGTTGAGAGGCAGAGGGTGTTGCCTCTGAGAGATTAAGGAGATGAATTAATTGACATACACTGATGCCAATATCATCTTTTTTCTTCCTTATTTTGGCGAGGCTTGGAGCGACTTATTACGCTCAGAGCAGTCTCATAGGAGACTTCAAAAAAAAATCCCGTAAATCTAGGAGCATTCCTAATTTTCAAGACTTTTCTTACACAAAGATATAAACATTTTGCTATATCTGCCAAGAAGTTGGTTTAGAGCTAATAAAAGATCTCTACTACTTTCAAACAACTCAAGTATCTCCGCCTCCTGCTCACACTCGAAGAAAGTGGAGTAGGTCGTCAATTTTTTCTATAGTAATTGAAAATGTACTAAGTAAAAGGATCTAGTAGTTACGTACACGGCCGAATGGGACCTCGTGATACAGAATACCAGTGTATGGCAAAGTAGACACTTTGACATTGTAAACACTTTTGTCAATTTAAATAAATTAGATTTACCATTTTCCCTCAGCAGCAAAGTGCTGAAATTTTTGTAGTACTTCCTTTTGATCGGTTAGGGAGACAGAGAAAGTAATAAAAGATCTTGAATAAGCACAAATTTAATGTATTGTAGCTGTTTATACTTTGTTGTATATTATTCTACATCATTGACAACATTATCTGCAAGTTCAACAATTTTGACAGGTTCATCTTTCTGCTCCTCTAAGGCTCTATCAAGCATCTCAGCCCGCTCTCTCAATTCCCTAGCAGCTGCCTCTTTGAGCCTTCTATCGAAGTCTTCATCGTATGGTTTGTTAAGATCTTCTGGACGAACCTCAACCGACCAGGCTCCTGGGCAGTTGTACAATCTAGCCAACCTCCAAATGTCAAAGCCGCTTAAAAAGTTTAGCTGGCCCATCTGGTCTCCTCCGCTCTGAAAGGTTTGAAATCATTAGTGTTACGATGGTTTGAAACAGGCTAGAGAGGTTAATAAGATAACATTTATCTTTATAAATAAATAAATAAACCCTACACACTCAAAGGCCCACATTAAGGTTATCCCTTGTATCGTGGGTCCCTTGGAACACACATAAAGACAGACACGAACAGCCATGACCCGAGAATAAACCTCTGCTTTTTACACAAATATTTGCCCCGACTGGGAATCGAACCCAGTACCCGCCGATCAAGAGGCAGCGGCACCACCACTCGACCAAACCGGCCGTCAATGGAATAGGACGGAAAAGGAAACCTAGAGATTCAGTAACGGATTTAAGATACACGAAGATTGAAACTGTAAGATGTCTAAAAACAACATGGTGGCTGATTGTATTGGTATTGTTATTATACCAAAATACTAGCAAAGTAAATTACTAACATGTCTGGCCCCTATAGTGGGTTGCCCGTTGGAGCTAAAGGCCCATGCTCCGTAGTGTTGATTGCTGGCATACTCGTAAGGAAGACCCAGCATAGTTACTACTTGATTAGTGAAGCGGTTGAAGTTGTGTTCCGTACCTTAAATCAAAACAACATTTATCATAGACATACCATGTTCTTTAAATAATGGATGTGAATAAGCCCACGAAACTGAACAACTTTCTCCAAGGAACATAGGTCCAAATATGAAAAAATAATTGCCTCTTCATACAACTTGCGTGATCAGCTGATTTGCTTTTGTATAGGAAGTCGAATGTTTTTTTTTAACTTCATCCATGCAGGTTCCTTTGGGAAAGTTGTACAGTTTCTTGGGAAGAGTCTTTTCCTAAAGTTTTGTTTTCTAAGTAATTTTAAAGTCACTCCATATATGTTTTCCCATTTTCTAAAAGCGTTGATTTTGGCTTAAAACACCTTTGGCTGCTACTTAACTCATATAGAGCACAATCTTTGACTGGCAGTGAAAACACTACTTCTCTATTTTGTTATTAAATGTTAATATTTTAATCAACATTTTTGCTCGCGCTGATATGGGGTAACTATGAAAGGAGGAACAAAAATTAGAAAACTTTCTACTGACAAGACCCCGTTAAATTCTTACCCAAACATTTAACCTACTCGTATGGTCCTTAAAGTCAAAATTAGACTTTGGTGATAACAAGATTTCGGTTATTGGTTTTTATTTATGACTATTGGTGTAATATCATCTTCTCCACACCCAAAGGTTGCCGATAAGGTATTGCTTCTTAGCAATGGGGCCGTCTTTTGTACCCTAACTTTATTACTGTTCATACCTAGTGTAACTTTTACTCTGTACCATGTTCTGTAATGTTGGTGTGCAATAAAGTATATTTGTATTTGTATTGGACACAAAATAAAGGATGTTTTTACTCTCACCTCTCACAATATTTTGCCAGTTTATCCAAACCCAATCGTAACGATTGTATGTCTGGTGCATATGATGAAACCCAGCACTGTGGAACATCTCATGGATGACGATTATCAAATTGAAGCAGCCATTAGCCAAGTTCAAGGTATGAGCTCCGTAGTTCTGCCAGTAGCCTACTGTGGCATAACAACCAGTTTGACGACCCTAAAAGAAAAAAAAGAGTGAAACCTATTCATCATTGTCCGGACACATGATAAATTAAAACAATAAGAAAAGGACTAATTAAATAAAGATAATAATACATAATAAATAAAGGATAAGATATTAGATAAGGATTGGCGAATTTTGAATAAGGAAAATACATGACATGAAAATATTGAATAACTAATGAGCACAATGAAATTCATTCTTGCTTTAGACCATCAGTATAAAATGAACCAATAATTATTACCTCACCTAGGAGCATGGAAATGACGATATTTTATTTAAGTCCATAGAGATAGACATTCACTTTCTCAGAAACGTAGTGAAAACAAGTATTGCTGAGTTGTTAAATACTTACAGTAATAAGAACGTAATCATTTTGGATTGTTCGCCTCACCCAGCGGGTGCAAGTGCGTTCGTGGAACACGTGAAGTCCTCTCTGGATCATATTTAGTTGCGCATTAGCTGCAAATAATAATGGCAAGGCTATAAAGACACTGAACATACCGAAATAATTTAATCTTTAGATCTTTTAAATTCTTTCAAAGCTCAGAAACATCTGTAGGTTATTAAACTTGCACCGCAAATTGTGGTACGTACTAAAAGTGTTGGAAGCAATTTGGTAGTAAATGACACCACCAGGCCACCTATGGCGCGCGTTCACCATCCCATTTCTGTCAAATTGGGGCTCTCCAGCATATTCAGCGACCATTTCTTCTATTTCTTCGTCCTGGAGAAGAATATCTCCTTGAAACTTTCCACTGTTCTCCCAAGCACTGGCTTTTGGGTTTCGGGCCATGGCTTCATCCAAAGTCATGTTAGCATCTGCAATATGTTTGACTTTTAATTTATTTGTTTAGAGAAAAAAAGTTTTTACTTTCAATATAATCTTTAGATTCTTAGAATTAAGTGACTTATGGTTTTCTCTTGGTATGCCAACCAAAAACACAATAAACTTCTTGCGTTAGGAATTCCTAGGTCTTATGATCACTACATTTGCATTGATAATTTTGCCATTCCTTTTGCATTTTTAATTTTTAATTTGACATCTAATAAAACACATTTACTTGGAACGACCAACTGTAAACTATTCATAGAAAAGTAAGGAAGTTTGAACTATTTAGGCTCGATCAATCACAACAACAAAAGTTTCAAGCTTCATGCTTGATGGTGGATATTAGGATTTAAGCTACGAATCATGAACTTACCTTGTTGGGTTTTTAGCAGAAACTGCCTCAATTCTTCTATTTCCTCCTTACTCCTAATAGGAGAGGGTAAGGCCAGAGAGGCTCCGACTAAACACATCAACACCAACCACTTCATATTGATTATGAGTGAAGTGATTACATTCGGACTTGTATTTTTATACCTTTTTTTATCTTGTTTCGAATACATATCTTCGCCTACAGTTACACTTGCTTTAAGATTATTTTTATGATTACTTTAATTTTGCTTTTCCTTTCTTCTTTTAAATTGAACTTTGCCTTAATTTTTCCTGTAGGTAATCTAAAATAGTTAAGCAACTTATTTAAGTCCCGAGACGGGGTTTTGCGACCGGGCGTAGCGAGGGAGCTAATATTTCGAGGGACTAAATAAGTCTTTAACCCGAGGTAAACACTGTGCTTTCATTACGAATACAAAGAAAGTAAAAATAAAAACACGAATAAGCTGAACTCATTGCTGCTATGCGAAAGTTACAAAACTCTACAACTCGAAAAACTACCGAATAGCTGGCCAATCACAGAAAAAAAATCATGTTAATTTTTTAAAATATTTTTCCAAAATCTATGTTATTTTAAAGAATCTTCTTAATCTTCATCAGCCCATGTACGTCCCCACTGCTGGGGCATGGGCCTCCCTCAATAACATAAGGGGTAAATTCCATACTCACCACGCTTGGCAGGCGGGTTGGCGAGGGTTTTGATATAGTTGCAGAGTTTTCCTTCTCTGTGTGCAGATGAACTTGCTTGCATATTTACCTTAGTCGCCTTGTACGACACCTCGGTAAGAAAGAGGTTGGTCCTGTTCTACTCTGCCGGGGACTCAAACGGCTTAAAGTAAAGAATAGCTAAAAGTAAATTATTATAAAGTCATTAAAAAAAGTATTCTTTAATGAAAACTTAACTTTTGATATTTCAATTTTACATCGCGCTCTAATAGAGTGGCTGTACTTATAGGAAGTTGGAACATGTTTTTTTAATACTGCCAATGCCATCAGTTGAAAGCGATTCTCCCTAGGCTTGAAAAGTATTACTTTCAAGCAGCTCCATAAGCAAGTACAGACCTACTTTCCGAGTAAGAGTAATGAAAAACGTATTACACTCTCACTACACATTTTAGTTAAATTCATTTCCTTTGTTGCTACAACTCTTACATCGTTTTAATATACGTGTTCTCTGAACAAATTCGAGCAAAGTTTTCTTTTAGTCGAAGGCTAGATTTATGAGACATTCTAAAGCTCGTCGTCTATTCGATGTTGCTGCATCAGTGTTAGGCTTCATCGATAAAATAATAATTCATCATCATGAACAGGATTTGAAAAAAATCACCGTTTGATTTATATGGCCATATCATTAGCAGTCAATTTATTGTATGGTAGGTACGATAAAAGAATTTCTAATTAAAGAATGACTAAATGTTTTGCTCTTTTAAGTTGCCGAGTAAGATAAGAATTTTAATTCGCTTTTTATAAAAATAACTAAACTGTCCGATGCCATCTTTAAGCCCTGGTAAATCATATAAAAACAAAAACCCCAGCGCCTCTCCTGATGGAAAATATAACTGTTTTACGATATGACTTTAGGTTTGACGATATTTTGAAGTAGTCGTTTGTTCAATTTTTAATATCGTCAAACTCTACTTATAATATCGTCAAGTGTTTCATTGACCTTGCCGGATTACATAATTATGTGTGCGACTGTTGTATTTAAAGAAACATCGCCATTTCATGAAATTGTGGAACAAATCATGAAATGGTTGATGGTTTTTTGCATCAAAATCTTTTTCATGTATACATATATGGCATTTTACTGTGGGGTAATGCTGCGGATATCAATAAGATCTTTGTTCTGCAGAAAAGGGCTGTTCGCGCGATTTATCAAATGAGACCTAGAATGTCTCTTAGACAAATGTTCAAAGAAATAGATATTTTGACTTTTGCATCCCAATATATATGTGACAATCTTTTATATGTGAAGAAAAATGAACATTTGTTTAAGAAAAATAGCGATAGGCACAATGTTAATACAAGGACCAAGCATAAACTGGATGTACTAGACAGTCGTCTTCACAAGGTCACGAACTCTTTTATGGGTCAATGTATACGTCTCTATAATAAGATTCCCATGTGTATTCAAAATTTACCTTTGGAAAAATTTAAGACAGTGATTAAACAATAACTTTGCAAAAAGGGCTATTACAACATTTCTGATTATCTATCAGACAGGCAGCCATGGGAATGAACTGCTCAGCTCTAGAGTTATTTCAGATTTAGTGAATGTCCTATAAAATAAATATTTTTCTATTCTATTCTATTCGATTCTATTCTATTCTATTCTATTCTATTCTATTCTATTCTATTCTATATGTATTATATGAACGGTTGCTACGATGTAACCAAAAAATGGTGTAACCTAGATACTTACGCCAATTTAAAATGCTATCAAAGGATTAGGTTTACGTGATTGATGACTGTAATCAATTATTCGTGCTATTTTTTAAAGCTATTTTTAATAAATTATGCAAAGAAATAGGATTAAGATATTACTAAATTGCAGCGGTCGCAAGGATGAATCAGAGAGTCTTTTATGTAATTTTCCAGATAGATAAAAAAATAAAATTAAGTATAAGTATTTCAAGCGGTGATAGCCAGTTGGCAATGAGCCAGACTTGTTATACAACTTAATTTATCTTTTCGGATTAATGTATAGATTTTCCATTAAATATTACTTGCTCACAAAGATAAAAACATTTTGCTTTATCTGCCAAGAAGTTGGTTTAGAGCTACTAAAAGATCTCTACTATTTTCAAACAACTCAAGTATCTCCGCCTCCTGCTCACACTCGAAGAGAAAGTGGAGTAGATCGTCAATTTTTTTTATAGTTATTGAAAATGTACTAAGTAAAAGGATCTAGAAGTTACGTACAGGGCCGAATGGGACCTCGTGATACAGAAAACCAGTGTATGGGGTACTGTCTACTTTGACATCGTAAACACTTTTGTCAATTTAAATAAATTACATTTACCATTTTCGCTCAGCAGCAAAGTGCTGAAATTTTTGTAGTACTTCCTTTTGATCGGTTAGGGAGACAGAGAAAGTAATAAAAGATCTTGAATTAGCACAAATTTAATGTATTGTAGCTGTTTATACTTTGTTGTATATTATTCTACATCATTGACAACATTATCTGCAAGTTCAACAATTTTGACAGGTTCATCTTTCTGCTCCTCTAAGGCTCTATCAAGCATCTCAGCCCGTTCTCTCAATTCCCTAGCAGCTGCCTCTTTGAGCCTTCTATCGAAGTCTTCATCGTATGGTTTGTTAAGGTCTTCTGGACGAACCTCAACCGACCAGGCTCCTGGGCAGTTGTACAGTCTAGCCAACCTCCAAATGTCAAAGCCGCTTAAAAAGTTTAGCTGGCCCATCTGGTCTCCTCCGCTCTGAAAGGTTTGAAATCATTAGTCTTACGATGGTTTGAAACAGGCTGGAGAGGTTAATAAGATAACATTTATCTTTATAAATAAATAAATAAACCCTACACACTCGAAAGCCCACATTAAGGTTATCCCTTGTATCGTGGGTCCCTTGGAACACACATAAAGACAGACACGAACAGCCATGACCCGAGAATAAACCTCTGCTTTTTACACAAATATTTTCCCCGACTGGGAATCGAACCCAGTACCCGCCGATCAAGAGGCAGCGGCACTACCACTCGACCAAACCGGCCGTCAATGGAATAGGACGGAAAAGGAAACCTAGAGATTCATAACGGATTTAAGATACACGAAGATTGAAACTGTAACATGTCTAAAAACAACATGGTGGCTGATTGTATTGGTATTGTTATTATACCAAAATACTAGCAAAGTAAATTACTAACATGTCTGGCCCCTATAGTGGGTTGCCCGTTGGAGCTAAAGGCCCGTGCTCCGTAGTGTTGATTGCTGGCATACTCGTAAGGTAGACCCAGCATAGTTACTACTTGATTAGTGAAGCGGTTGAAGTTGTGTTCCGTACCTTAAATCAAAACAACATTTATCATAGACATACCATGTGCTTTGAAATAAGCGAAATAAGGGATATGAATAAGCCCACGAAACTGAACAACTTTCTCCAAGGAACATAGGTCCAAATATGAAAAAATAATTGCCTCTTCATACAACTTGCGTGATCAGCTGATTTGCTTTTGTATGGGAAGTCGAATGTTTTTTTTTAAATTTTATCCATGCAGGTTCCTTTGGGAAAGTTGTACAGTTTCTTGGAAAGGATCTTTCCCTAAAGTTTTGTTTTCTAAGTAATTTTAAAGTCACTCCATATATGTTTTGCCATTTTCTAAAAGCGTTGATTTTGGCTTAAAACACCTTTGGCTGCTACTTAACTCATATAGAGCGCAATCTTTGACTGGTAGTGAAAACACTACTTCTCTATTTTGTTATTGAATGTTAATATTTTAATCAAAATTTTTGCTCTCGCTATGATATGGGGTAACGATGAAAGGAGGAACAAAAATTAGAAAACTTTCCACTGACAAGATCTCGTTAAATTCTTACCCAAACATTAACCCTACTCGTAAGTCAAAATATCACTTTGGTGATAACAAGATTTCGGTTTATTGTTTTTTATTTATAACTATTGGACACAAAATAAAGTATGTTTTTACTCTCACCTCTCACAATATTTTGCCAGTTTATCCAAACCCAATCGTAACGATTGTATGTCTGGTGCATATGATGAAACCCAGCACTGTGGAACATCTCATGGATGACGATCATCAAGTTGAAGCAGCCATTAGCCAAGTTCAAGGTATGAGCTCCGTAGTTCTGCCAGTAGCCTACTGTGGCATAACAACCAGTTGGACGACCCTAGAAGAAAAAAAAAACGAGTGAAACCTATTCATCATTGTCGGACACATGATAGATTAAAACAATAAGAAAAGGACTAATTAAATAAAGATAATAATACATAATAAAAAAAGATAAGAGATAAGAATTGGCGAATTTTGAATAAGGAAAATACATGACATGAAAATATTGAATAACTAATGAGCACAATGAAATTCGTTCTTACTTTAGACCATCAGTATGAAATGAACCAATAATTATTACCTCACCTAGCGAGCATGGAAATGACGATATATTATTCAAGTCCATAAAGATAGACACTCATTAAAACAAGTATTGTTGAGTTGTTAAATACTTACAGTAATAAGAACGTAATCTCTTTGGTTTGTTCGCCTTACCCAGCGGGTGCAAGTGCGTTCGTGGAACACATTAAGTCCTCTCTGGATCATATTTAGTTGCGCACTATCTGCAAATAATAATGGCAAGGCTATCAAGACACCGAACGTACCGAATTAATTTAATCTTCTGTTCTTATAGGTACATAGATCTTTTAAATTCTTTCAAAGCTCGGAAACATCTGTAGGTTATCAAACTTGATCCGCAAATTGTGGTACGTACTAAAAGTGTTGGAAGCAATTTGGTAGTAAATGACACCACCAGGCCACCTATGGCGCGCGTTTACCATGCCATTTCTATCAAGTTGGGGCTCCCCAGCATATTCAGCAACCATTTCTTCTATTTCTTCGTCCTGGAGAAGAATATCTCCTTGAAACTTTCCACTGTTCTCCCAAGCACTGGCGTATGGGTTTCGGGCCATGGCTTCTTCCAAAGTCATGTTAGCATCTGCAATATGTTAGACTTTTAATTTATATGTTTTGAGAAAAAAGGTTTTTACTTTCAATATAATCTATAGATTCTTAGAATTAAGTGACTTATGGTTTTCTCTTGGTATGCCAACTGAACACATTAAACTTTTTGCATTAGAAATTCCTAGGTCTTATGATCACTACATTTGCATTGATAATTTTGCCATTCCTTTTGCATTTTAATTTTTTTATTTGACATCGAATAAAATACATTTACTTGGAACGACCAACTGTAAACTATTTAAGACAAGTAAGGAAGTTTGAACTATTTAGGCTCGATCAATCACAACAACAAAAATTTCAAGCTTCATGCTTGATGGTGGATATTAGGATTTAAGCTAAGAATCATGAACTTACCTTGTTGGGTTTTTAGCAGAAACTGCCTCAATTCTTCTATTTCCTCCTTACTCCTAATAGGAGAGGGGAAGGCCAGAGCGGCTCCGACTAAACACACCAACACCAACCACTTCATATTGATTATGAGTGAAGTGATTATATTCGGACTTGTATTTTTATACCTTTTTTTATCTTGTTTCGAATACATATCTTCGCCTACAGTTACACTTGCTTTAAGATTATTTTTATGATTACTTTAATTCTGCTTTTCCTTTCTTCTTTTAAATTGAACTTTGTCTTAATTTTTCCTGTAGGTAATCTAAAATAGTTAAGCAACTTATGTAAGTCCCGAGACGGGGTTTCGCGACTTGGCGTAGCGAGGGAGCTAATATTTCGAGGGACTAAATAAGTCTTTCACCCGAGGTAAACACTGTTCTTTTCATTACGAATACAAAGAAAGTAAAAAATAAAAACATGAATAAGCTGAACTCATTGCTGCTATGCGAAAGTTACAAAACTCTATAACTCGAAAAAAAAAATGAAGATCGGAATGCCACTTTCGCGCCTATCATGTTTTTTTTCTGCGATTGGACAGCTATTCAGCCATTATTTTTCATTTTCATCATTGAATTTTTTTTTTAATATTTTTCCAAAATCTGTGTTATTTTAAAGAATCTTCTCAATCTTCATCAGCCCATATACGTCCCCACTGCTGGGGCACGGGCCTCCCTCAATAACGCAAGGGGTAAATGCCATACTCACCACGCTTGGCAGACGGGTTGGCGAGGGTTTTGATATAGTTGCAGAGTTTTCCTTCTCTGTGTGCAGATGAACTTGCTTGCATATACCTTAGTCGCCTTGTACGACACCTCGGTAAGAAAGAGGGTGGTCCTGTTTCACTCTGCCGGGGACTCAAACGGCTTACAGTAAAGAATAGCTAAAAGTAAATTATTATAAAGTCATTAAAAAAAGTATTCTTTAATGAAAACTTAACTTTTGATATTTCAATTTTACATCGCGCTGTAATAGAGTGGCTGTACTTATAGGAAGTTGGAACATATTTTTTTAATACTGTCAAAGCCATCAGATGAAAGCGATTCTCCCTAGGCTTGAAAAGTATTACTTTCAAGCAGCTCCATAAGCAAGTTCAGACCTACTTTCCCAGTTAGAGTAATGAAAAACGTATTACACTCTCACTACACATTTTAGTTAAATTCATTTCCTTTGTTGCTACAACTCTTACATCGTTTTAAACTTTGCTCGAATTTGTTCTCTGAAGACTTTTACTTAATTATTCAGAAAATGTTTTCTTCTTTAAGTTTTCTTTTAGTCGAAGGCTAGATTTATGAGACATTCTAAAGCTCGTCGTCTATTCGATGTTGCTACATAGTGTTAGGCTTCATCGATAAAATTATATTTCATCATCACGAACAGGATTTGAAAAAAAATCACCGTTTGATTTATATGGCCATATCATTAGTAGTCAATTTATTGTATGATAAGTACGATAAAAGTGTTTCTAATTAGGTAGGTAGGAATTTATGTATTGCTCTTTTAAGTTGCCAGGTAAGATAAGAGTTGGAAAACTTGAGATTTTTTATTTGCTTTTAATCAAAATAACTGTCCGACGCCATCTTTGTGCCCTGATAAGTACGTCATATGAAAACAAAGAAACACCAGCGCCTCTCCCAATGGACAATGTAAGTATTTTACATGACCGCTATTAGCGTTTGTTTGATTAAAGTACTCATGTGTTCAACTTTTAATATCGTCCTTAGAGTTTAGTATACTCTACGATATCGTCAAACTCTGAGTATTTTATTAATCTTGCCAGATAACATCATTATGTGTGCGACTGTTGCTGTTATATTTCAAGAAACACCGCCATTTTATGAAATAATTATGAAGTGGTCAATTCTAAGACTTGGCCACGAAAGCCAATGGGCCTTTTTATAATTCAGACGGCACGGCACGGCACTTTAAAATTTGAATTATTATTGCCTCCTATGTTCTCAGCTTCTAGTATTACTATTACATAGGAGGCAATGGTAATACAATGTTGCCGTGCCGTTCTCGAATTATAAGAAGGCCCAATAAATTTTGTTTGATTATATGATTATTTGCGGTTCTTTTTTATTATAAACGAATGGTTGCTACGATGTAACCAAAACATTGTGTAATCTAGGTATGCCAATTTAAAATGCTATCAAAGGATTATGATTTACGTGATTGATGACTGTAATCAATTATTTGTGCTATTTTTTAAGGCTATTTAAAATAAATTATGCAAAGAAATAGGATAAAGATATTATTAAAATGCAGCGGTCGCAAGGACGAATCAATCAACCTTTTAAGTATTTTTCAAGAACGATAAAAAATTAAAATAAAGTATTTCAAGCGGTGATAGCTAGCCCGTTGGTACTGTGAGCCAGATTTGTAACTGGTGCGGGCCTATACGACTAAATTCGTCTTTTCGGATTAATGTATATATTTTCCATTAAATATCACTCTCTCAGCGGTGAAGGAAAACATCGTGATGAAACCAGCTCATGTAAGAAAATTCATTTTCGAAAATTCTTACCACGCCTATTAACTCGCATTGGGCCAGCATGGTGGACCATAGCCTAAATACTACCCTTCGTGTTTCGAAGGAAGACCCTTAACCATCGGAGGGGACGTAAATTTCGCTTTTTTACCCGACTGCGCGACGCAAAAGAGGGTAATTGTTTATCAGCCTATGTATGTATGTGGGTTTGTACCTTTGTGGCACTATTTAGACCAAACGCGTGGGCCGATTTTGATGAATGATACGTCGTTGGATTTGTCATGAAAGCGCAAATGTCATAGAAAACGTAAAAATTTTGAAAAATCAAAATGGCTGTTTTTGGACGCCATAATGTGAAAAATAAAATAATGAAAATCGACGCACTATGTCAAGAGGGTATCGTTGAATAGGTATTTAAAAATCATTGCTAGGTTTTTCATATTGTTTTTCAATCAGAATTACCGTTTAGGATCTATAACGATTGAAAGTTGGTGAGTAACGATTTTTCACTTAAATATAGGCTTTTGATTCGGAGATTGTAATTTTTTTATGCAAGTGAGATATTTATACAGCTAATGAGAAGATCAATAAAAAAATATAAATATCTGACCCTAACTAAAAATAAAATAAATTATTTAAAAAATAAAAAACCCGACTGTGGTTTTCTGTAAAACCCCGGCTGCCTAATAATGGGTCCTGATTGTTAAACTCGTTACGTTATTCAATAATATTCAATAACAAAAGTCTCGACTACTGGACTTACTTGTTTTTTTTTCAGTTTTTATTGCGCCGTCGGGTTTTTTATTTTTTAAATTAATAAACTTTGCTGTTTTAATTTAAGTTTTTGTTAATTTTGCTGTTTTAATTGATCCAAACCATAGTAGGAATAAATAAAAAAGCGCATTATGCGTTCGAAAAAAATAACGCACGAGAGTTGCTGTCGTATGCGTACGCGCAAGTAGGATTTCCTTTTTAGATTGCTCTCCGCATTGGGTCACTGTGCGAGTATTTTCTGCTAGCTAGTTTATTTCCTACCATACTTAGAAGTTTCAACTAACCATGGTAATATTAGGCAGTAAAAAAACGCCTGGAACTTTTTTCCGTGGGAAATCTGGGAAATACCGTCTCATTTTTAGTCCAAAATGTAGACTCTTCACTGTAAATCAGTGATTTTCAACCTTCTAGTGTTCACACACATGCCTACACATAATCATGCTTTATTCCCTGTCAGGGAAGGCAGAGCATCACGTGATGCTTAACACATCGTACTCTCTGAGGTGAGGTAGGTACCTAAATGAGTACTGTGGTGTGGGTAAGCTCATTTTTTGCCGTTTGGTGATTAGTTGAGAATAACACCACTCCATCTCATTCCGTGGGCGTCATAAGAGGCGATTAAGGAAACACAAATTAGACCTGCCTACTATTAATCCGTCCTAGGCAACGACACCTCATGTTTTGAATCTGATGTCATATGGTCCCATGCGGTGTGGTAGGCTCTGTAAAGGGCCGTCTGGTTCGCGACCACCCTCCTACCGAAGTCCGACGCCAACCAGCTTCCGCCAAACAGCTGTGTTCCGGCGGTGCGTGGAAGTACCAGTGCATCAATATTCATTTCCTGGGTTTACTCACTACATCGTCGATCTATTCTATAACCTTGGTTAAGATTGAGATGTAGAATTCAAATGATAATAAAATAAAAAATACCCTCATGTCCCAATTAATGACTCTTACAAATGAAAGTTGGCGACTAGCTTACTCTAAGTTTTTCTTTTTATTCTAAGTTTAATCCTTCAATCTTTCAATGTTTAAAATCCTTTTTTTTTCTCGGGTAGGTACTTTTGAGGTCCATTGTGCTGAGCGTTGATGAATCTGTGAATCAGTACCCTGAGTTTCATATTTTAGGATCTCGTGCGGTAATAGTGTATAAACTAGCGAAGAAGTTAAATAGACTAGATCATTTTTATATTGGTTAACAATAACTTCAACATTTAGTTCTCCAAAATATAATCAGGGTGGGTAATCCGTAAATTTATTAATTTGATCATACATTGCTTTTGCGAAAGGTGCTGTAAGTAGGTAGATGTAGTAAATCAAAGGCAGCAAAGCCACCACGAAATAAAATAAACGTCATTAATCAGTGGTGGCTCTTCTGACTGTAAAATTGACTAAGTCAGATGTTCAAATAATTTGACAATACTTTTTTTTTACCGTACTTTTAACTTTAATTTTTCATCGCAATTTTAGGTGTACATTTTTTTCATGATTTTTTTTTGTTTTCTGAAGTCTAAGTAAACTATTTTACGGTGGCTTCGAGCGCCTTATAGTCCTTATGTAGATCTAAAAAATCCTCTTCGTTGCTATGATAAAACAAATGTATCAAAAATAAACGCCCCAGTACATCCTTTTTAGTTTAATAAACTTTAAAATCACAGCAACCTTGCGCACAAGCATACCAGTGACCCAGAGAGGTGAATGACCGATATTCCAGCGCAGCCCGATTTTTTGACCCGATTCGAACAAGAGCAACGACCGCTGACGTCACATAGACAAATAAAAGTTATGCGTTTTAGAATGAGGCAGGTTATGGTTGAGGACTCTAGAGAGGTTTGTGTTATTTTGACGGATATTAATGTTTATTTTGAGATCTTGCAAATATTTATTTATATTTGTAAATGAACCACCTGCTCATAAAACTTTTGTGACATTCCTACTTAAGGTTGCCTGGAAGAAATTGCTTTCTAGCCTTGTTGTACACTATATTCTTGTCTTTTGTATCCTTGTGCGTAAATATTGTAGTGATTTTTGTATACAGTCTTTCAAATATTCTTTCTTTCAATATTCTATTATTTCAAGTCTTTCAAACGGATTTTCACCAATGGATGGAGTGATTCAAGAGGAAGGTTTATGTGTATAATTCAATCCAGAAATTCCCACAGGAACGAATTCCCGGGCGGGAAACTAGTATGTTATAAAATGTATGGGATTGACAGATATTAGAAAAGTTTCGTGGCCAGTCCATGTCAATTCAATACATTTCAGAACTATTAGGCCGTAGTGATCGGTAACAGAATTTGTCTAGACCTCCTCAGCTCGAGCAATATGTGCTCGCGCGCGAAATGCGCCGCAGTCCTATGTTGAAATGTCAACATTATCAACGCCAGAGGGCGAGCAAGCCTTTGCGCGGGGCCCTCGCGCAATCAAAGTGAAGTTTCAGCGTCAGCCGAGTGGCGTGCCGCGCGAGTTTGTCGCACATCATGCTCGAGCTGTTAAAGTCTATGTCGGAGTCTCAAAGACACAAACTTATGTTTCAACCACAAATCCAGGTGTCCGCTAGTCATACTGTAAGTCCCCCGCCGCGTCTATCTATCTGTCTGAATGCGTTAAACTCAAAAACTACTGAACGGACTTCTATACGGTTTTCACTTATAGTTGGAGTGATTCAAGAGGAAGGTTTATTGTATAATTTAATCCTGAAATTCCCACGGGAGTTAAGTTCCGGGCGGGAAGCAAGTACAATATAATTTTAGCGTAGAAAAATTGAAACTAAAAATATGTTAAAAGGTCAAAGTCAAATGCAGATAAAAATATTCGAATAATAGATTAACAAAAGCAGATGACGAACAAAAGAGCAACCTTGACCCTACCTCCGTTAAGTGAATCCCTACTAATATTATAAATGCGAAAGTAACTCTATCTGTCTGTCTGTCTGTCTGTTACCTTTTCACGCCTAAACCGCTGAACCGATTTTGATGAATTTTGGTACAGAGATAGATTAGAGCCTGGGAAAGGACATAGGCTACATTTTATCCCACAGTTGGGCACGATATAACCTGTAGTCCACGCGGGCGGAGCCGCGGGCGGAAAGCTAGTATTTTATAAACCGCGCAATAGGGGCAACGAACTGGGTACCTACCACGATCGTTTAAAAGCATTTCTGTTTAGGATCCAACTTTGAACTGCTTCGCAATTGGAATGTTTTTTAAAATGGTACCATGTTGGCGCTGCTTTTGAACTGCTCGGTTGTCTATGGTCCATTTTAAATGTCTACATAAATTGTCGCTGGTCTGCCTTTGAATCGCAACAACGCCAAAATTGAATCGCTTATAAGCCATCATGGTACGAATAAGCGTTGCAGACTTGTTTAGGTCCTAAATTGGATCGCGCTAAGCGATCATGGTAAGCCTCCTGATCTGTTTCATATAAACAGAAGTAAAACGGGTCACGATATCAATTTTTTATAATTTTAATAGTTTACTAGCTGACCCGGCGAACTTCGTAACGCCTTAGATTTTTTTTTCGTATTTTCTCACCTTTTAAACCTTCCCTGAACTTAGCCAAATCGTTTCAGCCGTTCTCGAGTTTTAGCGAGACTAAAGAACAGCAATTCATTTTTATATATTAGAAGATTACTCTTGAAGGCTGGTCTCGTATATAATACGTCATCATGTGAGACTGTGAAAATGAAAACTTTCATGATAGTCGTTAAGGTTCACAATAGTGTGATGAGCTTTTGTAAATAGCTCTTATTAACTACCCCGAAAGTTGTACCTTTAAACACACTCACATAATATATCTTCTTACTATATCTTCTAAAGTCCTCCGCCATGTTTTTCTGTCTGTTTGAACACAATAAACTAAAAAAACTAAAGAACCGATCAGTTTTCACCAGGACGGACTGATTCAAAAGAAAGATTTGTGTGTACAATTTATTTCCAAAATTGCCACGGGAACGAAGTCCCGGACTGGAAGCTAATAAAAAATATTAAAGAGCATTGGGACATGAAAATGAACAGCATTTCATTTTTACAAACAGTCCTACAGCATTCGCAACATCTTGCAGCCGCAGTGATAATAAAGTGGGGGTGTGTGGGGTCATAGCATCTTAGTGCTCCAATATGGTAATTCTCACCTACTAGCGGTGCACCCTGCTCGATCTGCTCATCAACGATGGAGGTTTTAACGTATTACACCCGTGAAGGGTTTCTTTACTTGATAATGGCGAGTTCGTCATTCTTTACTTTACTTTTACTTTTTACTTTAATTTTGCGTCTGGCATGTTCGCGGATGCCAGCGTGGAGGATTTTCACGCATTAATGCGGACAAAAAACGCCTCGCTTGAGGACAAAGTGCGGCGGAGAAAGAACAGAGTCCTGAGGATGGTGGGGGATCGACTCGACTCAAACTTCATGGGCATGTTCACCGAACTACATGTGTTAAGAGTCAGGTGAAACTGCCCATCTGGGGTTGTTACCTTCATTTTGTGTTTAATTGTGTTTATTTTATTATTATTTATATTTTTACTAACATAGTATTTAAGTTGCATTGTTACTAACATTCTATGGATCATTGGTCTGAAAATATATATATATATTTTTTTAAATTAAAATATTCAGACATTGGTTAAATCACGCTTGTGGACGCCGTTTTTTAAAGAATTGAATTGATTTCGAAGAGACAATATTTGGTTCATTCCAACACAATTGACCTAGCTTTTCTAAACTTCAGAAGGCAGGCTAAACAGTCTTTTCCAGCTGTTGTCGATTTACTATAGTCCTTAAACCAAGTCAGAGGAACTGTTGATGCCGGAGATGCTAAAGTTCTCCAAATGCCTGATTATACCTTCACGAAAAGAATTGAGACACAAGTCGAGCATGCAGTGTAAGTGCAGTTTTTCACTACACCCATTGGATTGAATATATTTTTAGAAAACAATATAAAGCTATCGTTAAATTGACATACGACTAGATGGCGTGGCGTTTTGCCAAAAAACCAAAATAAAGGTGACAACGGACATTAGCGGGCGACTGAAATATTCACAGCTCAGCAGATGACTAATTGTGATTAGCACTCATCATTATCATGTCAGCCGCAAGACGTCCACTGCTGGTCATAGGCCTTCCCCAATCATCACCACATTCGCTTCCTGCAATCTCTAACAGATTGTCGGTCCAGTCGAGGACTTTTTTGCCTCAATGGTCATCAGTCTTACAAGCAATGGGCTCTAGTATTGTTTACCTTAAGTGGTATTGGGCAGGGCACATCGCTTGTGGTAAGTAGCACTCTTTTTGACAAAGGTGCTGAAACATCGCATCCACTATTGCAGTAGCCAAAAGGGGAACTTTGTAATGGTGGTCCAAAACTATGACTCTGAATAAGCTTTCAATTTGGGTCTTCTTTTCGATTAAAAGCTGACATTTAGATAAGAGAACAGTCCTCTAACTAATCGGTAAATTAACCACGAGAGGTACTGGGCCCCGATTCTGTAACTTCAGTTGTGTGTCGATGGAATGGAGGCCGTTTTATCTGTTCAGGTGGCGAAATTGAGAACTATTTAACTTTCATTTACTTACTTTCAATTACTCTGACCAGCAGCGCGACCGCCAACCGAACGTAAAGTTGCAAACTATCTAGTAACTGAAAATTCGGTTGGCGGTGGCGCCACCAGTCAAAGCAGCCGTCATTAGATGTATGCAATTTGGATAGTTCTCAATTTAGCCACCTGAACGGATAAAATGGCGACTATTCCATCGACACACAACTGAAGTTACAGAATCGGGGCCTTGTGGTTTCTATACTTCCCACGTTAACCGTCTACTTAGAATGCCTTTTGCTAAAGATTCTGTAATCAAAATCAGTTCACTTGATATGTACGAGTAACAAGCTGCTTTACCGTGCTATTATTATGTTTTGACTTAGATCTCTCGTGGCTTCATTTCTTTGAATAAAATACTTAAAAGTCAACTCCTCTTTTGTCCTCTCACTATCGTCCCATCTACCGCTCTCGCTATATTACACATACTTACTGCTTCTTCGTCTGAGTGCGATCGATATCCAAAGTTAAGCAAGTAGATATCATTTAAATGCGAAACTGGTTACGCTGCTACTTTGTTTCGTAATGTCTTTGAAGATTAATACATTTGCGAGAAACGAACAGAAATAAATAATTTCAGAAACATTAGGCTCATTTCCTTTACACGGAAGTAAGGTAGGGCGTTTGTTTATGACGTAAGAGTAAATACGAGTATGTTATGTAGGGAAGTCTTAATATAACACACTACGACAAACATTTTTATTTATCCATGTAAGAATTATGAACAAACATACAGTGAGGCCTATAAATCCCTTTCGGGGTAGGCAGACCATCATGTAGTCCTAGAACCACGTGACCCCACTTTTGATGTTCATTCTGAGGGTTAATAGTTGGATCACGAGCACTGTGGTGACTGATCACTTTTTAACAAGATACAGCAAAACTGTCACGTCCCACTTACTGGCTTCTATTATATGCCTGGGAAGAGTTGGAAGCTGGCACATTGTTTTTCTTTTACTCCCAGTCCAGTCCAGCATGGAAGGTAGAATAATGAAGACAATTGAACTACCTATTTATAATTTTCTCTCTTTTAGGTCTCAAGATAATTATGGATTTTATGAATTTTGAATAGTAATTTTGTTCCTTGAAAGGTTCAGCGAAGAAAAAAAAATTCTTTATTGGTTTTTTGTAATAAAAATTATAGTTTTAATTTTTTCATTAAATAATCTAAAGAATAATATAGTCTTTAGGTCCAACAAATTAAATACAACTGAATGAATAGGCATTAAGTATTTAAAAGCGACCTTCTAAAAAGGTTAATTGGCTGATATTAAATCAGAAGCAACCTTAGTACAAAACTTTGAGCATTAAAAAGATCCATACATAGAGTTTTCATTCGTTATCAATAAAAGTGTCTTCAATGCAAAGAATGCAAAAAGGTTTAATGGACCGCGTACGCGCACATGCCTTATTAGAAAAGGTATCGAACGGAGCGCAGGATTGTTCCAACACGACGAATAAATTACCAGCCAGTGGCGGCGTGCCTTTGCAAGACCATAAACCAAGAATGGACCAAACGGACTATAAAGCCGCTACTTCCATTTAGATATTCTTTACTCCGTAAGTCCTTTTTTGAATTGCCAAAAAATCTGCGTGTATTTTCTAAGCTTAGTAATTTGTGCCCAGTCCAATGCTGGACGAGATGCGGAGGTGCTGATACATCAACACAGAATAAATAATAGTGCTAACGTAACATCAATTCATTTTCGCCATAAATGTTTTGGTTGTTTTTTTAGTTTGCTGTCTTTTGTGCTTATTATTTTTTTGAAGTTGAGGCTGTTAGAGTATTACTTCTTACCAGCCCATATACGTTCCCACCGAGGGGCACGGGCCTCCCTTCGAAACACGAAGGGGATTAAGGCCATAGTAAACCACGCTGGCCCAATGCGGGTTGGTGGACCGCTCGTCTTTCGAAAATGAATTTTCTTGGACGGGTAGGTTTCATTACGATGTTTTCCGTCACCGTTGAGCAAGTGATAATTAGAAATCCGTATATAAATCAGAAAAGACGAATTTAGTGGTACAGGCCCGCACCAGGATTTGAACCCGCCACCTTCGGATTACAAGTCTGGCTCATTACCAACTGGGCTACTTGAGAATTGAAATGTAAAAATAATAATTAGTATTACTTGAGAAATTGAAATGTAAAAATAATAGCGGAGGACGCCCTCCCTCCACCTGGTGGACCAGCATGTCCAAATTAATTAAAACTAATAAATTACCCGACCCGACAACCCTAGAAAGAAAGGCGTCGCAAAATAGGAGAGCCGACCCCACCTGAACTGGGAAAGTGCAAGGAAGAAGAAGAATAACGACAAGAATCATAAAATGTACGACTTAAATAAATTATTCCCTGTCGGGATAGGTAGAACATCAAACGGTCATGGAACCAGTTGATGCCATGACTAAATAAAATAATGTCGTCTCTCCTTTACAACTCGAGTGATCAGCTGATTTGCCTTTGTATGGCAAATCATATAGGTTTTTAAAAGTTGTCGACACTTTTAATCGCCTATTAAAAGTGTCGCTAACTTTAAAGTCGCTTTAGGAGGAAAGTTGTTCAGTTTCATGAAGAAAGTCACCCCCTTAAGTGGCGAAACAAATTTTTAGTCACCCCATGCAATATATTTCTACCATAATAATTCAATACTGAAACAAAATACACAGAAACCTTGCAAATAAGTTGTAAAATCTTTGATCTATAAATGTTTATTATTCATACGCTACAAATAAATTTTCTCGAATCATTTACTTGCTTTGATGTATTGAGTCAAAGAAAACGGTGTGTAAATAGGTAAAAACGAGTACTTTTCTACGTAATATGTACTTTTATTAATATACCTACTAAGGATTACGTTCCCGTGGGAACTTTTTAAAATCCAACCTTATTCCTTGTCTACATTATAAAAAGAAACTGTATGCTTAATTTTAGGATTTGGACTGAACTCTGATGAATGAATCAGGACCTTGAAACCCGCCCGTCCTAGAAAATTCATTTTCGAAGGACGAGCGGTCCACCAACCCGCATTGGGCCAGCGTGGTGGACTATGGCCTAAATCCCCTTCGTGTTTCGAAGGGAGGCCTGTGCCCCTCGGTGGGGACGTATATGGGCTGGTGCTAAGTAATGAATATTAAAGTAATGCCTGTAGTGGTATTAGTCAACATTATGGTCTTTGCTGCTTAATGTCATAAAATAGCATCAATAACTATTCCTCCAGATGCCAGAAAAAAATTAATTATGCCGCATGCGTTTCGTTCCTAACCTTCTTCACCATGAGAGTTCGAACTCCTTTAGTTATATAGCAGTCTTATAAAGACCTATTTGGTCCAATAATCTAAATATACATAAAAGGAGAAACTGACTGACTGACTGACATATCAACGCACAGCCTAAACGGCTAAACGTAGGCACTTGAAATTTGGAAGGGACGTAGCTTAGGTACCGTAGAGGTGCACTAAGAAAGGAATTCCCGAAATTCCCACGGGAACGGGAATTAGCGGGAAAATCCTATTGTATGAAAAATCTAAACCGCTTAAGTTAGACGCTTGAAATTTGGCATGCAAGTACCTTAGTAAACTTAAAGCTCAGTTGCAACAGGATATTGCAAAATTCCCACGGGAACGGGAGTTAGCGTGAAAAAACTTTTGTATGTAAAAATCTAAATCTTAAACTTAATCAATAATTAATAAACTAAATGAAGGTCCATTAACGGACCGTCAATAAAGTGTAATCTGTTCAAAAGAAAAAATTTACACGCAAACGAAGTTGCGGACATCAGCTAGTCATTGCATAAACGTCGTGAATTTGACCACTAGTTATATTTTTGTACCTTTTAAGACTTGCATTTGACGTCGCGTCGAGTCATGGTCTTTATTTGAACGTTTATTCGACGTATTGTAGTTTACAAACTTTTTTTTTTTTTTAATTATGAGATGGGTTAATTTACTCTTGACCTCAATCTGGACCAAGGTCGACGATTGAGCGAGTTAACCCAGAAAATGCCATTAGGACACTGGTAACTCCCACCGACGGAACACAGCAAGCTGTTTGGCGTCGGACTTCGGTAGGAGGGTGGTCACGAACCAGACGGCCAGACACAGAGCCTACCACACCGCATGAGACCATAGGATGCCACCTCAGATTCAAAACAAACTGAAGTGTCGTTGCCTAAGATGGATTACTAGGAAGCAGGTCTCATTTGTGTTTTCTTGGTGGTGTCATTCTCAACCGATCACCACACGGTCATATAACAGTTTTATAAAATATTTCATGTCGTGGTTTCTTAAGTTATATTTTAAGCTCATGAAATTGAAGCATATTTCTTTATAAAATTTACTTCGTGCTCCTGCCATCCTCGGATGCTTTCTCTTAGTCCGTTATTGCCTCATAATAGCTATTTAAGGCTAATGATGACTCTTCGTGAGCGAATATTGCGTCGCGTGAGGCGCGTCGTGTGTTTTCGTGTGTTCTGGTTTGGCATTCATATTTTGGTTGAGATATAGTACACTCGATGCCCAAGTTAGGGCCAAGTTGATTCTAATTTGAACCTTATCGCCAGCAGACAAGAAAAATAGTGGGTACTTCATTGAAGGAATAGACTGCACATATAAGCTTTCTATTTGCGATCTTATTCGCGGGAAATCAAAAGCTACGTTACTGTACAAAGTTTCTTGAAAAATCTTTTCAGTACTTTGAAAAATGGGTAAAACATCCTTCAAAATATCCATCCATCCTCACAAATAATTACCTCTAGTCAGTAGGTATTGTGGTTTAAAAATGATACAGATTCAATTCCTTGTTTTACATAATTTTCCACGTTAAAAAAACGTATGAGTCACCGACTTCAATCCCAACAACAGTTCGCACAAAGTAGATAACTAGTATTTTTGCAGATAACCACAAACGAAAATGTCACTCATTTGTTTAGATGATATTCTGGTTTGTAGTATTTTTTTGTTTTTGTTGATTTTTTAAAAGCGCTGAAACAATTTATATGAGACCACCTCTGGAGTATACTCTTCGAACAAAAAATAAATTTGAAAATCGGTCCATCATTGGCGGAGAAATCGCTGGACATACATAAAAAAAATACATGCAATCGAACATAGAAACTCCTACTTTTTTGAAGTCGGGTAAAAACTAATCCTGTTTTTTTTCAATAACGGAATTTGTCGGTATTTAGGCGATCCTGGTGATACAACGTGATTTTCTACTTATAAGTCTGATATCGGGGTTAACAGGCTCTTAAAGAATAGAATAGAATAGAAAAATCTTTATTTTATAAGACATTCAGGATGTCACTTAAAACAAGTCAAGATTACAATGAATCATACTTATAAGTATCATACTTCTATTTTTTTTGTTGTGTTTCAGCCATCATCGATTTTTAGAACGCACAACTGCATACGAAATGTCTATGAATTATGTTATTTATCGCCTACAATAATTTAAATTCAGAACTACGTACTCACTGAATAGATTTATCGTCTACGATAATTTAAATTTAGAATGACATACATTATTTTTATTTTGTCATAATTTCAGAAATATGGTTTTTGTCGAGAGAAAATAAGAAAATAGAACCATCGTATTAGTTACAGAGGCACGAAACAAGCGTTTTGCCGAACAAAGAAAAACAAACCAGAAAAGAATATGCTAAAATGTATTTCTAACATCTGTTGAAGATATTTCAAAAAAATTTCCTCCAGTCTAGTTACAGTCAAGACCATGTCAACTTAAACAAAAGCAACCTTCTTCCAACACAATAAGAGCGAAACTCTATCTTGACATGTTCACTGCCCACTACTAAAGTAAATCTTGTAGAAAGTGCAAGCACTCTACAGAACTCATTCCTAGCGAGTGGGCCACTGTAACAATATTTTTTCCAAACAGTCGTAAATCTCATTTCAAATTTCAGCAAAGAAGCCTTAAAACAACTGAGTAAGGTGCAATTTCTAAAGAAGTACAGTAAGTAGCTTAAGCTGTTTTTTGAATAGGAGCAATCGTTTATGGAAAGATGCGAAACCTGTGTGGCAGGGTAGGTGGTATGTATGTATTCGGATTCTTGCAATTTATGTGTTTGATAGATGCATTGTACTATCATTTGATATTGCACGATTTTTTATACAAAAGAGGTCGATTTGAAAAGCTATAATAGCATACTTGACGCACCTGGAGGGACACAATTTTCAGATGAGCAACGCTTAACCTGAATTTTCAATTCTTATCAATGAATGTTGTTCTGCTTGAAGTTTGTGAAAACGTGACGGAAACGAAAACGAAAATGAACTTTTTTCCTGCTTTTTGTGTGAAAATAGTGGAATTTTCTCATTTCTTTTTTTAGTTTCGTCACGTTTTTACAAATTTCAAGCAAAACAAAATTCATTTATTAGATTTTAAAATTCAGGTTTCATCTAAAATACACATATCAACTTATCATGATGACGTGCGGGGTCCAAGAAAATTCTTTTTCGAAAGGCGAGGGTCCGCCAACCCGCATTGTGCCAGCATGGTGGACTATGTCCTAAAATTCCCATCGTGTTTCAAAAGGAGGTCTGTGCCCCTCGGTGGGGACGTATATGAGCCGATAAAAAAAATTGAGAGCAACTCAAAATAGTTCTAAGTATGCAACAAAGATCTAATACAAATCTAGATCTGTGACTATCTTTAGCTGCAACCACATTGCAACGATGACCTACATGCAGTTCGTGGAAGTTACATTTACATATTGACAAGGTGAAGTCATCGACTTTTGTTTAATAGTTGCAGTTGTCGTTCAATTGTAATGTTTATTTGTGTTTTTGTTTGGTTTTTCTTCGGAATTGATTATTTCAGTTCAATGTTTGATATTGAACATGAATTTCCCGCACACAGGAAAACGTTTTAAAAATACTAAATTTTAAAGAACCTCTACAATTCGCGCAAAATTTTAAAAAGTTTATAAAGTGACTCAATGTAAACTGCTATATTTTTAAAATTTAGTTCAGAATAAAATAAAAACATAATTTCCAATTTGACATCCACAGAAGATCAAAGAAACAGAAAAGAACGCGGAAGACGAAACCCAAAAACAAACAGTGCAATTCAACTACAAAATCACATTTTTCAGTGGCTAATCTAAAAAAACAAGCGACAATGAAGGTCGAAAATAAATATTAGTAGACGTGGGCGTACAATTTCAGTCGAGCTAGCGTACGTGTACGCTGTAACGCGAGGTCGAACGCCGATTCAAGGTCACTTCGGGCTATTAGCTAGACATAGAGCAATAGCACTATAATCTCGGGTAAGCGTGAGCTGTAGCAGAGAGTTATGGTTCCGTAGCGAAACTTACCAGGCTAAGTGTTAGCTTCAGTAAGAATAAGAATTTTAACTTTATTTGCCAAATATGAAAATACAAATTACATAGACTTTCTGTATCCCGTAATAGTTTGTAAACTGTGTTACGGGATACGCGATACAGTGTCTTCTCATACAGTCGTACATGTAAGGAGTACTTATTTGTATTTTAACAACTATTAGTATTAAGTATTAAAATTTAAATAAAATATTATTTATGCTTACGTTTATCTTTTTGCTGCAGCTTCTCGTAAGTAATAAAATTATAAAACTATATTTATCAATCATCAATTCATCATAGTCCGTTAGGCTAACAATATCCCACGTATTTTTTTGGTCACAAACTGGTCGTAAATTATGAACTTGTTAATTAAAGTCTATGAAAGCGACTTTTTTATCTCATGGATTTGGCGTCAAATTGGTAACCTAAGATTTGATGGTTTACTACTACTTCTTTTTAAGTCTAACTACAGAAAAAATACTGTTTTTTTTCTCATATAACAAATGTTTCATAGTGCCCTTTCCATTCCCGGTCACGGATTGGTTTTAACACAAGAAGATTTTAAAAAGTTCTACTAAAAAATATTCATACATATACAAAAGTTTTACGGAACCCTAAAATAGTACGATTTTACGCTAGATATGTTATGCTACGGTCACCCGTCGACATTTGCATTTTGTCACACACGCCATATTTTTTTCTACCATTAATGAAGTTTATATTGCTTTATGTATGGGTTTATGAATATAAGTGGTACTGCAAACATAATCCGAGTTAGCTACTTCAAGTGTAAATTAATAACGTCGCGCCGTCTGTCTGTCTGTTTATCCGCTAACACCTTCTAAATCAAGCAACGGATTTTGAAAAGGTTTTAACAATCATGAAGATATTTTTTTTCGAAATGTTTTTATGTAAAATACATTCTGGAAGAAATCCCCTCGTGGGATAAGTCCGTCTTTGTAAACTCTTTATTACTGTAAACTTGTTATCCTCTGTATTATCATTGAACAATAAAGAATAAATACATACATACATTCTCATATTACATTTTTTTCGTACCCATGCGAAGCCGGGGCGGGAAGATATGACAGCCTCATTGTGTGAGCCTTAGCTTATGTTCCCACTATGAGATGGATGGACACAAACAATTTTTTTTAATCAGCCTATATACCGAAGGGCACGGGCCTCCCTTCGAAACACGAAGGGGATTTAGGCCATAGTCCACCACGCTGCCGCTCGCCCAATGCGGTTTGGTGGACCGCACGCCTTTCGGAAACGGATTATCTTAGACGTGCGGGTTTCATCACGATGTTTTCCTTCACCGCTAAGCAAGTGATAATTAATTTTAACCGTGTGGTGATCGGTTGAGAATAACACCACCCCATCTCTTTCCGTGGGTGTCGTAAGAGGCGACTAAGGAAACACGAATGAGACCTGCCTCCTAGTAATCCATGCCAGGCAACGACACTTCATTTTTTTCTGAATCTGAGGTGTCGTCCTATGGTCTCATGCGGTGTGGTAGGCTCTGTAAATTTATAAGCATTTTCTAGGTTAACTCGCTCCATCGTTGACCTCATCTTTGAACTTATGGTCAAGATTGAGGTCAAGAGTTAACCCATCTTATAATTAAAAAAAAAATCCGTTTATAAATTCGGACAGACGAATTTAGTGGTACAGGCCCGCACCAGGATTTGAACCCGCAACCGGTTACAAGTCTAGCTAATGACCAACTAGGCTATCAGTTCAAATAGTTTATTGCTCACCTTCAAAGTACTACTTTACTTTTTTAGTATTTTAAGTAATACTTAAGAGGAGCGGTCTTATTACCTATACTAAAAGTGCGCAAAGGAGACATTCCGCTTTTACGACTGAAAAAAACCGTTCAGGAGATTGAGATATACCCACGATCCATTCCAGTCAGGGGCTTTACTATACAGGGCTTTAGGTTAATCTCTTTCAACCTCTCGAGTGCTAAATCAGTCCATGAAACTGAACAACTTTCCCCAAGGAACATAGGTGTATATACAAAAAAAAAAGATCTCCCATACAAAATGCGCTTTACTGATGAAGTTTGTATGGGAACTCAAATTTTTTTTTGTTATTTTGACCTATTACTGGGGGAAGGTTTTTCAGTTTCATGGACTGATTAACCACCCGAGAGGTTGAAAGAGATTTACCTAAAACCCTGTGTACGACCGACGGACGGTCAATAATTGTCATTACCTGTCACTGCCATCTGTATAGCGTAAGATTTTCATTGCAAAACCGCCCTTATCACAACAGGATAGAGTGCACGTGTGTGGTAACCTAAGTTGCGGGCGTCCATAATGATATACGACACTTTCTATTGTCGGTCGTAGATAGTACAAAGTAAAAAATGAAAATGAAATGAAATCATTTAATAACAGGCATCTAAGGCCCATAGATAAATACCTTACAGACTAACATACGTATAAAAATGAAACAAAATAAAATAAAAAATAAAACTAACTAACACTATTTCCCGGGTGTTTTTCCGGAGGTTTCTGCAGCCAGGAATCTCCCTCGGAAACGGCGGAACACCACGCCCTCCGGCCAAAAGCTCTCCTTCATGACTGTCTCCAGCATGAACGTCGGGAACCGCACCACAAATGCTTTGAAACTAGCATGGTGATAAAGCCAGAGGTTCGAAACTTACCACACCCTTCTCTTTTTATTGGAGGTTATCCCTGAGTAACATAAGCTACATAATTTTCCCGACTTCCCGCGGGAACGAAGTCCCGAGCGGGATGCTCTTCTTCTATACATATTATATTATACATATTATAAAGAGGAAAGATTTGATTGTTTGTTTGCATCGAATAGGCTCCGAAAGTGGACTGATTTGAAAAATTATTTCACCATTAGAATCCTACATTATCCGGGATGGACATATGTACATGATTTTCCCGAATTCCCACGGGAACGAAGTCCCGAGCGAAATGCTAGTAATATTATAAAGAGGAAAGATTTGTATTTTTGTATGTAACAAATAGGCTCCGAAACTACTGGACCGATTTCAAAAATTCTTTAACCATTAGGATGCTGCATTATCCCTGAGTAACATAGGCTACATAATTTTCCCGAATTCCCACGGGAACGAAGTCCCGAGTGGGATGCTAGTATATTATAAAGAGGAATGATATATTTTTGTATGTAACGAATAAACTTAAAAACTACTGGACCAATTTCAAAACTTCTTTCACCATAAGGGTGCTACATTATCCCTGAGTAACATAGGTTACATGATTTTCCTGCTTCCCACGGGAACGAAGTCCCGAGCGGAATGCTAGTTATTTATAGTTTTTTTAATGTACTGCAGCAGACTTCACAAAACACGTATATCTAAATCCTATCCTACCTAAGTGTAAATAGTAACCTTTCAACCTTCACCAGCTAAATGGTCGCGTTGTTTGGGTGCGCCTGCGCAGCTCTACAATTGCAATATCCGACGCGCCGTCTGCCGCGCCAATTGCGCGCGCAGTAGGTACATGCACTGGCGGTACCTACACTGTGTTTATGTCTTATTTTTTTCCAAGTAAAACATATAAATAAATATTCTTGGATAATTGGCGCAGTGTCATTTAACCTTAAACTAAGCAAGGCTACAAGATAACTGATATACTACTTATGTACCTATGTTTTTTGGAAATACATACTTATATTTATGATTCATAATATGCCTTTAACTGCATATAATAAAAATGAAAAATGCCTTTAAAATTAGACAGTGAAAGTAGATTACAAATAAGTATATAGTAGACAAAGTAGATGATTTCAAAGATTATAAGAACAATTCAATTAATAAACTCAAGTCAAAAAAAGTAGTTTTGAGTACTTATTAATCTGCAATGACAGAATAAAAGTTGTGGCTAAAATTTTAATATATGTGGCAGATATGTTGTCTCTTCTACCAAGCAACGGCATTTCAAAGCCGTGGAAGTGGAATGACGATGATTTTATCTATTCAGGTGACAAATTCGGGAACTGATGAGACGCACATTAGATGACAGCTATCTTTACTAGCAGCGCAACCACCAACTGAATGTTTAGTTTTTTTTCTTTTTTTAAATTGACGTGCTAACTACAGCGCAACTTAACGTTTAGTTGGCTGAATCGCCGTACAGTTGCAAATATGAATAGTGAGCAAGTACCTATACTATACTGAACTAAATAGCTGCACCCAACGACAGACAATTGCTGGTCATCTCTGACTGCAGTTATGACCTCATCCGATGTTACAGCGCCGCTCTTGACTCATTGAAAGGACATGCCTACAATTGGATCGAATTTAGACCTGTTACTTTTGTTTTTGCAGTTATGTGTAGAGCTAGTTTAAATTGTATCAAGTGTGCTTTTTGTTATAGCCGTATGCTAACTGTGACGTGATACTTCTAAAGCGCACTTATTACGTGCAGTTTAGTTGCCTTCAAAGTTTAGTCACCTTAGTTAGTCCGTCTCTGGAATAATCTTCCTGAATCCATTAGACGATCTCCTTCCTTAGAATCCTTTAAGTTACGAGTCAAAGCCCATTTCCTCAACTCCGTTTCCTGTACCCAATGAACCTTTTCTGTTATCATACGTCTCTTTCTTACATAATAATATAGTAATATTATATTGTATGTATTAGTATATATAATATTATTTATGTACTCGTATTTAGTTTAATTTTACTTTTATGTACTTAAATATTAGAGCTGTAGTTTACGTAATATAATATAAATATATTTTTGACTTTTTTTTATTGCTAGACACCACCCGCTCTGCTTTATATTTTTTCCATTATTTTCCTACCCAAAGGTTGTCTGGAAGAGATTGCTACCTTAGCAATAAGGCCGCCTTTACATTACTGTTTTCTGTATTTGTCTGTTATTGTAATGTTTTTGTGTTATCTATGGTGTGCAATAAAGTTATGTCTATGTCTAAGTGTTATGTTAGTCGGGCATTTTCCGCACTTTAGCCTCTTGATTGGGCCGTTATACGTGATATTGTTTTGGCTAGCTATTCCAGCCAGTCAATGTCCACCCAGAAACTAACAAGATTTCTTACGTTCCTGCCTCTGATAGGGATCCCGGGCTATGCAGGATCCGTGCTCGTTGTGCTTCCACGCTGTGGCATTCTATCATAACATGCGCTGGAGTCTCTTGTCTCCTTGCAGCCGCGGCATAGGTGACTGTCTGTGATGCCCATGTTAAACATGTGCCTGTTTTAGGCATGCAACAAAATATGTCGGGTCGGGTCTCTTTGGGAAGAGAAGCAGCCGGCTGTATTGTTTTGGCCATTATCTTACAGAAATCTTTTCACTATGGGGTAAATTTAAATTTTACTAGTGAAATTTCAGAGGGTGATTCTAGCCATAAAACTGAACAACTTTTTCCAGACTCGTAACAAGGCCATAGGTTAGTTAAATAGCCACCCACCCAGTACCATTCTATTAACCACAGAAAACTTTCGGAAAAGATACACGCGTGACCACTTACTTTGGAGCAATTTGGGTGGAAATTAAGTAAGCAATCGGTGCCGGTGGACGCAAGGCCGGTCGTTGACCTCCCAACTCCCTCGTCACCATGGGGTGGGCACACCATGGCCCACCTTCATTAGCCCAGCCGGTGGCGTGAATTATGAACCAAGCCAAACTGTAGCGGTGGTAAACTCCAGAGTGGGATTTTTTAGTATATTTAAAACGTTTACCCGCATGAGGGATATTCACAAATATTTTTTTTAAATGTTCGGCGCGAATGAGACTTGAACTTACGACCCCAGGATTGATTTTCTGGTGCTCCAACCAACTGAGCTATCGTGCCTTCAAGTCAAATTATTTGTAAATAAACTTTATGTTCTTTATTGGGTCTTATTTATTTGTAAGACTAGCATTCCGCCCGGGACTTCGTTCCCGTGGGAATTTGGGGAAAATTATGTAGCCTATGTGTTAATCTTGTGTGTCTTATAGTAACAAATAATTTTAAATTTCGCGCCATTTCTACACATGCTGCAATTGCTCGCAGCGACTTCCGAAATGCAACCCAAATAATCGTTGTTCTGAATTAAGTTCAAATACTTGACAACAGATGGCGCCACTACACTTAATTTCTAAGTTGAGGGGGAGGAAAAGCCCTTATATCTTTAAAAACACGCCCTTTAGGTTAAAACGGGAACTTTCTTGTTCGAGGGGGGATAAAGGGCTATCACACTATATAAGTCCCTTTATCGTGCTGGGACTCCTTTTTAAGTTTTATCGGCACGCACATTTTATTAACTTAGTTTTATTATATATAATGATGTGGAAGGCCTTAACCCATCGCTCTCTTTTAAAGAAAACATTCATTTTATAAAATGTTGAAAATTAATGGCGTCGTTTCAACAACCTATACCCTAGTTTAGGTTCCTGTCTTTCAAAGAAAATTATAAACCAAATGAATTGTACCCAGCTTCTGGATGGAAGATTTTTTTTATCTACTAATAATCTCACATACATACATACACAAGCTCAAGCCTTTGTCTCATTGGGGTAGGCAGAGACCACGGATAGCCACTTGCTACGATCCAAACACATCTCTTTCGCTTCCTTTACATTCGTAATTCGCTTCATACATGCTCTTCGGATTCGGGTTATAATCATACGTCTTAATAATCAAGTAACAATCGCGTCTGAAAAAGAATCTTTGTCAAAGTCCACAGCGTTGTTAGGTCTTTCTGAAAATCCTCTCTAACTTACAATCAACCTGCTTATGATAGGATTGGAAGATTTTTCGCACCTTCCCCTTAAGTAATTTTTTTCTGGCACTTCTTCTTATCGTGTAGGTATAGTCAAATATGTGGCGAACTTAACTAACCCTGGTGTCAGAGTTTTCAAACCGCACAATGGCCTCTGACTTGGTTTTAACGGCTGTAGTCAATCGACAACACTTAATGTTCCCTCCGAAGCACGGAAACGCTCGTGATAAATTACCACTTTGGTCAACCATCAGGTTCCCTGCCACTGTGTACGGTGCTTAACCTCACTGATCGGTTGAGATCTACTACTACGAGCGCTTCACTTCTTCTGGCACTACTTGTACGAGTATACTCATAGTGGGTCTGGGTTTCAATACTCAAATAACGTTATAACATAAGTGTTGTACAATATCTTACACCAGGGTTTCTCAAACTTTTGACTCCACGAACCATTGTTAAAGTTTCCAGATGACAGCGAACCCCTTGACTAACCGATTAAATCCCCCCTAAAGAAAATAATAAATTTGATTAGTTGGCTGTTGAAGAAAATAATTATCTTTTTAATATTAATGTGATGGGTGGGCTTGTTTCTTGTCGCAAATTGAGCCACCATGTATGCCGCATGTGCCCGCCAGTCATCAAGCCGCCACGCCATCACGTAAATCTTGCCGCGAACCCCTTACCGACAAATGGCGAATCCCTAGGGGTTCGCGTACCCCACTTTGAGAAACCCTGTCTTACACATACCATTTGTTCGGGAACGCATATAACATTTCACATTTGAACATTTCATGAAACATTTCAGCGCGACGGGGATTGAAACTTATGGACCTTCACTTCAGGCTACTCACGCATGGAGGGGCGTGAAATATCGGATTCCTTTGTTAATTTTGCACGCTGGACTGGGTGAGAAAAAATGAACATAAAATGTGTCAGTTGCTACTCTTTCCAGGCCTCGAGAGTTGCTGTTTTGTAGGTGAATGACCAAACAGGAACTGAACCTTGGATCTTTGGGATAGCTTTTCAATACCCTCTCCACTGAACTGTCGTAACAATTATCTACTCAGTTATACTTTCTTTGTTTTTTGAAATGAATTATTTTTGTTTAAGCCGGTAATGGACGAAGTTGCTGACGAATGGTCCATGGTCTGGAGACAAACGGGTTGGTTTAGTGGAAGTAGCGCTGCCTCTTGATCGATGGGTCCTGGGTTCGTTTCGGGCATATAGTGTTTGTGTAAAAAGCAGGTGTTTGTTCTTGGGTCATGGGTGCTCGTGTTTATCTTAGTGTATGTTCCAAGGGACCCACGACATAAGGGAAAACCTTAGAGTAGGCCTTTGAATGTGTATCGTCTATACCATTGATTCCCAAACTGGTCCAGGTGGACCTCCAGGGGTCCACGGGAGACTCGAAGGGGGTCTACGTTGGTGTGAAAAAAAATGGGGGGTCACAATTCGTATAATTGTGAACAATTCGTATAATTTATCTGTTTTCGATAGTGAAAAACTAAAATGCTCCTTGTGCTGTGAGAAAGATGTCAAAAATGTAAAAGTTGGATGGAATAACTTTTTTGACATCCACTCACAGCACAATCAATTAATTAATAAACCAATCAATTGTCGCTTTTTTTACGAAAACTGTTAATTCGTGGTCGAAACTCAGCCTCAACGCAAATTCTCTTAATAAGATCTAATTTTCACATTTTTTGTTGAGTTTTGGGAATATGGTAGAAATGTAGCTGCAGGGAACCATCGAAACCAGCAAAATTTTGAAAGTGGTCTATGAGAAAAAAAAGTTTGGGAAACTCTGGTCTATACTATACAATAAACCAGATTGTTTTCTAATGGAACACTAGGTTAAAGATATACTGTCCAAAATTTGTTTGATTCCTTACTTCCTTAATAATATTATAAACGCGAAAGTTTGTATGTAAAGATATTTGTTCCTCTTTCACGCTCAAACAGCTGAACCAATTTTAATAAAATTTTGTATGGAGGTAGCTGACATTCTGAATTAATACAAAGGCGACATAATTTTCCCAAATTCTTACTGGAAAGAAGTCCTTATCGGAAAGCTATTGTTTTATAAAATAACATTCTACCAGATTCCTCCCTGTGACAACCACGAGTGACATTGAAGCATTACCTCATATTTGTATGTGGTCGCTTCGCTTATCGGTCATCTAGTACGTGCATTTACTATTAAATTGACGACACCACATGTCAACAGCACTAGCAACCTTAGCCCAAGGTGACAAGAGTCATTTTTAAACAACAGCACTGCGATTAACGCGGTGATGAGAATATGTCCAGCCATACGTGACGGACGGCCCGGCCCATCAGTATTGGAAATCTTTGATTTGAATGTATGTTCATTTCAAGCGAATTTAAACCTTTCGTGTAATGGCTTAAGGCTTAATATCGACTAGCAAAGTCAATGGTGTAACTAAATGCTTGTTCGAATGAGATCCGAAATGCTCTAATTTTTAATAAAATTAAATCAGGTTTTTCTCGACGCAGGTTTGATATGCTCCTTCTTCCTTGTCATTGTTTGTTGAACTTGACTAACTTTGATGTCAAAGTTCTCAAACCAGCAAATATCCTCTGACTTGGTTTGACGACTAGTCATTCGATAACTGCCGGAACCGACAACTAAACGTGCCCTCTAAAGCACGAAAACGCTCGTGATTGATTGCTACTTTGGTTATCCATCAGATTGCCTGCCTCTGTGTACGTTGCTTAACCTCAATGATCGGTTCAGAACAGCAAGCTCCACTAGGTTTGCTGATCTCTTTGTGTCCTGATACACAAAAATTACTTTCAGATTAAAACAAAATCCAAGCTATACCAGAACACTTTTTTATATATTAACGACAATTACGATCGATCTTAAATTCATCATACATTGCTTCTATAGAAAGCAATTTTACTGGAAGTAAATGGAGATGTAATTCAAAGACAGCAATGTACGAAAAGTCGACAGCATGTTTCATAATTCATTTGTTCGGAAATCGATTTTATTGATTCAATTCGAATTGGTTTGATATAAGGCCAAAACAGTACAGTAGGGTGGTGTTAACTCACAGTTTTCAACCGACTTCAAAAAAGGAGGAGGTTCTCAATTCGACTGTATTTTTTTTTTGTATATTTGTTACGCGATTACTCCGGCAATTATAAACCGATTTGAATAATTCTTTATTTGTTCGAAAGAGTATACTCCTGAAGAGGTCCCATATAAATTTTATCAAAAATGATTCAGCGCTTTAAAAAAAAAACAACAAAAACAAAAAATACTACAAACTAGAAAATCGTCTAAATAAATGAATGACATTTCTGCTTGTAGTTATCTGCTAATAAGCATTGTAGTCCACAAAAAATACTAGATATGGGTAATTTTCAACAACAGTACATTTTTGTCTAATTTTTGTGGAAATCTTTGTATGATCGAATTCTATATCAATTAATATTGCATATGTTAACCAATACAAAAAGCTTTTGTAATTTGACAAAACAATTCAAATATCCTGTATACTTTATTACTTATTCAAGCCACAAAAATTGACAAGCCACAAAAATTGATATTAGGACACAAAAATTGATAGTAATGCCACAAAAATTGACGATTGCCACCAAAATTAGAGTTTAAGGTTACTATGAAAAAACAAAACAACATTCTCCACAAAATTTATTGTCTGGCAACTATAAATCAAAAGAAGAGTGGAAAAAGCCTTTCCTCTTTTACTCCGACACCTGATAACCCACAAAGAATTGTATATGGAGGTCAAAATTAGGAATAAAAGCAATAATAAATAAATAATCCTACTGTCTGACTTCAATAACAAGTGAAGACTTTAACTCAAATAACTTACACAAATACACTAACTGTCTCACTTTATTAAATAGTCTATAGGTACTTAAAATCGCAATGACTTTTAGGAAACATCTTAGTTATAAATCTTCTAACTGTCTTACTTCAATGAACAGTATGTATTTAAAGTCACAATAACTTTTAGCAATTTTCTTTCTTATTAATCTATTAACTGTCTCACTTTATCAATCAGTCTATTCTTGAAGTCACAATAACTTTGAGCAATCATCTTAGTTATAAATCTTCTAACTGTCTTACTTCAATGAACAGTCTGTACTTAAAGTCACAATAACTTCTAGTAATTTTCTTTCTTAACTGTCTCATTTTAATAATCAGTCTATACTTGAAGTCACAATAAGTTTTAGTAATCATCTTAGTTATACATTTTCTAACTGTCTTACTTCAATGAACAGTCTGTACTTAAAGTCACAATAACTTTTAGCAATTTTCTTTTAATAATCCGTCTATACTTAAAGTCACAACAAGTTCTAGCAATCATCTTAGTTATAAATCTTCTAACTGTCTTACTTCAATGAACAGTCTGTATTTAAGGTCACAATAACTTTTAGCAATTTTATTTTTATTAATCTATTAAGCGTCTCATTTTAATAATCAGTCTATACTTGAAGTCACAACAAGTTTTAGCAATAATCTTAGTAATAAATCTTCTAACTGTTTTACATCAATGAACAGTCTATATTTAAAGTCACAATAAGTTTTAGAAATCATCTTAGTTATAAATATTCTAACTGTCGGACTTCAATTAACAGTCTGTATTAAAAGTCACAATAACTTATAGCAATTTTCTTTCTTATTAATGTATTAACTGTCTCACTTTAACAATCAGTCTATTCTTGAAGTCACAATAACTCTACTCTACAAATTTAGATACTTAAATCTAAGTTTTACATTTATTAATTTCATAATTTTTTTTGTATTTTTTTTTTTTAATTAATGTCACTTTAGTTTCACTTAAGTTTAAGATGCGTAAAATTATATTATTACTGTTTTCTCTTTTGTTTAGTATAATATTTATACACTAAAAGGTAGTTGATGTTGTATCATATACTTATGTTATAATTTTTGTTATTAATGTTTATATTATTATTTTTAAGTAACTGCAGCGGCCGACCGGCCGAACAGGGTCAAGTTGAAAACCAGCGCTGTACAATTTAATGTACAGCACAATGCTGAGCTTGGCTTCTTTTGCTTAGGTTAATCTAGTTCTTACTTTTTACTGTTAATTTAGTCATTGTATCGTAGGTTTAACTTTAGCAATAAACATGATTTCATTTCATTTCATTTCATAACTGAGCAATCATCTTAGTTATAAATCTTCTGTCTTACTTCAATGAACAGTCTGTACTTAAAGTCACAATAACTTCTAGTAATTTTCTTTCTTATTAATCTATTAACTGTCTCATTTTAATAATCAGTCTATACTTGAAGTCACAATAACTTTAAGCAATCAACTTAGTTATAAATCTTCTAACAGTCTTACTTCAATGAAGAGTCTGTACTTAAAGTCACAATTACTTCTAGTAATTTTCTTTCTTATTAATCGATTAACTGTCTCATTTTAATAATCAGTCTATACTTGAAGTCACAATAAGTTTTAGTAATCATCTTAGTTATAAATCTTCTGTCTTACTTCAATGAACAGTCTGTACTTAAAGTCACAACAACTTCTAGTAATTTTCTTTCTTATTAATGTATTAACTGTCTCATTTTAATAATCAGTCTATTCTTGAAGTCACAATAACTTTGAGCAATCACCTTAGTTATAAATCTTCTAACTGTCTTACTTCAATGAACAATCTGTACTTAAAGTCACAATAACTTCTAGTAATTTTCTTTCTTATTAATCTATTAATTGTCTCATTTTAATAATCAGTCTATACTTGAAGTCACAATAAGTTTTAGCAATCATCTTAGTTATAAATCTTCTAACAGTCTTACTTCAATGAAGAGTCTGTACAAGTCACAATTACTTCTAGTAATTTTCTTTCTTATTAATCGATTAACTGTCTCATTTTAATAATCAGTCTATACTTGAAGTCACAATAAGTTTTAGTAATCATCTTAGTTATAAATCTTCTAACTGTCTTACTTCAATGAACAGTCTGTACTTAAAGTCACAACAACTTCTAGTAATTTTCTTTCTTATTAATGTATTAACTGTCTCATTTTAATAATCAGTCTGTATTTAAAGTCACAATAACTTTTAGCAATTTTCTTTCTTATTAATCTATAACAGTCTAATTTTAATAATCAGTCTATACTTGAAGTCACAATAAGTTTTAGTAATCATCTTAGTTATAAATCTTCTAACTGTCTTACTTCAATGAACAATCTGTACTTAAAGTCACAATAATTTCTAGTAATTTTCTTTCTTATTAATCTATTAACTGTCTCATTTTAATAATCAGTCTATACTTAAAGTCACAATAAGTTTTAGCAATCATCTTAGTTATAAATCTTTTAACTGTCTTACTTCAATGAACAGTCTGTACTGAAAGTCACAATAACTTCTAGTAATTTTATTTCTTATTAATCTATTAATTGTCTCACTTTAATAATAAGTCTATATTTGAAGTCACAATAACTTTGAGCAATCATCTTAGTTATAAATCTTCTAACAGTCTTACTTCAATGAAGAGTCTGTACAAGTCACAATTACTTCTAGTAATTTTCTTTCTTATAAATCGATTAACTGTCTCATTTTAATAATCAGTCTATATTTGAAGTCACAATAAGTTTTAGTAATAATCTTAGTTATAAATATTCTAACTGTCTTACTTCAATGAACAGTCTGTACTTAAAGTCACAACAACTTCTAGTTATTTTCTTTCTTATTAATGTATTAACTGTGTCATTTTAATAATCAGTCTGTATTTAAAGTCACAATAACTTTTAGCAATTTTCTTTCTTATTAATCTATTAACTGTCTCATTTTAATAATCAGCCTATACTTGAAGTCACAATAACTTAGCGATCACCTTAATTATAAATCTTCTGACCGTCTCACTTTAATAATCAAGAATTTTCTCTTCTTTTCCTTTCTACGATTCTTTTTCTTTCTTATTTAGTTTCTCGGTCTAATTTACTTCTTTTCTTTGGACTCCTGAAACATGAATATCTTTACTTGCGTATCAACTTAATAGAAAGACATGAAAGCAGTCATTCTGCAGATTTGTATGTATTTTGATGGTACCTAACTACTAAATACTCCACCAGAGCACCAGTATGATGACGATTCTTACCTTCATCGTGAATTTAGGTCGTTTTGAAAGTAACTTAATATTAAGTTCTAATTTTTGTGATCTCATTGCAATTTTGCTGGATAAAAAATACCACAAAAACCACAAAAATTGACCCACAAAAATTGAAATTATGTAAACAAAAACAAATTCAACCAAAACTACAATAAATACAACAAATGAAATCTAATAGGTCTTTATGTATACCACAACTCTGTATTTTGAAAAACGAATAATATAGATATTATTAAAGAGAGTTATACATAATGAGAACACAAAAATTGAAGTTTTTTTGTCCGATAGTATTTTTAGGTGTTACTTAGATTTTTGGCGGGAAAACGCAGCAACTTCACACACTTTCTTATTCACATAGCGTTGGTTCCCGACTGACTCAAGCGATTGACATTAGTGTTGTGCTTTAGTGTTCAATACTTTAGCTCGGAGTAATCTTTTCATCGAAACCACAAAAATTGTATGTTTTGCTGGGACACATATGTTTTATGCCATATCAAATTAACTGTGACACTAATTACAAAAAACAAAATGATATTGTCAAACTATGACTATATTGATCGAAATGAAACTATAAATTAAATTGATTTGAGAAAAATGTTAAAAATAGAAGCCGAAACATTAAATAAAACAGATTGGGGACAGGCCAGCAAAATTGAAAATACGGTTTAAATAATTATTTTATATTATTAAATAAATCTTTTTTGCTAATGTAAACTTGTCTTCACAAAATATAAATTATCTATTTTATGTAGAAAAAATATCTGATTGATATCTTTCAAAGACAACACGATTTTCAGCAAAGACACTCAAAAATGCTGTCTGGGAAATTGACCCATATCTACTTTGTGCGAACTGTTAGGATTGAAGTCGGTGACTCATACGTTTTTAACGTGGAAAATTATCCAGATTCTTTTCTACACCATGGAACGTTCCGGAACAAAACAGTATCTTATCAGCCCATATAACGTCCCACGGGGCGCGGGCCTCCCTTCGAAACACGAAGGGGATTTAGGCCATAGTCCACCACGCTGGCCCAATGCGGGTTGTTGGACCGCTCGTCTTTAGAAAATGAATTTTCTTGGACGGGCGGGTTTGTTCACGATGTTTTCCTTCACCGTTGAGCGAGTGATAATAATTAAGTATAAATCCGTACATAAATCCGAAAAGACGAATTAAGTGGTACAAGCCTGCACCAGGATTTGAACCCGCGACCTTCGGATTACAAGTCTGGCTCATTACCACAATGAACAAAATAGTATTACGTGTTATCTCAATCTACACTAAATTATAAAGAGGTAAGATTTGAATGTTCGTCACGAAAAAAAACAAAAACTACTGGACCGATTTCTAAAATCCGAAGTCCGACGCCGAACAGCTTGCTGTGTTCCGTCGGTGCGTGGGAGTACCAGTGCAGTGCCTTTATAGGAATTTTCTGAGTTAACTCGCTCCATCGTCGACCTCATCTTTGACCTTACGATCAAGATTGAGCTCAAGAGTTAATCCATCTTATAATAAAATTTAAAAAAAACTTAATATTTTGTTGCATCCATAGGTTCTACATAAAAGTCATATATTAAACCCAGTTAAACAAAAAAAAAACTGAACGAATGACGATCATTGAGGTGAAAAGTATTACTTCGGAAATGTTTCTCCAACGAAGTAAAAGGAGAAAATCGCTACACAATCCATATCCTTGCTGTAGATGGAAGATCGCAATATAAAGTTTACGACCGAGTGAGCTAAATGACAGGAAACGGACTGGTGAACCGTAAAATGAGACATTCTGACATTCTGTTACGTTACAGAACATATAATCTTTACCGGAGTCGACTAATTTTGGAAATTTATTTTTTACTAGCTTTTCGCCTAGGATTTCGTTCCCGTAGGAATTTTTGAAAGTTATGGATCCTATATGTTATTCTGATGTATAAGCTATATTATTGTACAGTTTCATTAAAATCCATTCATTCGTAGTAACGAACAACCATACATACAAACTTTTGCGTTTATAATACTTATTAGTAAGTTGAGATAAATTATTTGTTGCGAGGAAAAAGAAGAATATTTTATTTTACAAAAGTCAGTTCTATTTTTAAAATCAAGCACGAATGTTTTGTAATTCAAATAAAGAAACCTTAGTACTCGAGAAATTTAAAAATAACATAAAAGAGCCTGCATTATTTTTTATTTGTATTATTTGATTTGAATTTACTTTCACTTTATACATATTCTTTGTTCTTTCTGTTCATTACAAGTGTAATATTTTTTATGAACGTCAAGGAACTTTATGCTTATAGATTCGAGATTTTTTTCTCCTAATTAATCTTTGAAAAAAAAAGATATTATAATTCATTAGGGGCCATCCATAAATTACGTCACACGAAATTTTATGATTTTTTGACTCCCCCCCCGTCCTTGTCACAGCTGGTCACATTTTTGAGACTCTCCCCCTCCCTAGTGTGACGTGAGATATTTTGCAATTTTACATCTATTAATAACTGAAATTAGTTTTATTTCCATTTAAATTATATTAGTTGCAAATGCTTTTGAGTCTTTCGTTAATAGTTGAAAGATCGTGTTTAAACACTTTAATTTCATAGATTTTGAAATGTGGCGTCACGAAATTTAGGACCCCTCCCACCCCCTTGTCACACAATGTCACATTACGTCGACCCCCTCCCTCCCCCTTAACGTGTGATGTAATTTATGGATGGCCCCTTAGGTAAGTATTGTGTAAAAAAACTTGTTAATTAATCTGTTTTTTTATACACAAGTGTAATCTTTTTTGTTTTTTTACACATGATATCTTTACCGCGCAAATCACGACAAGTTTGGGTTTTTTCAGTCAGGCTTAAGTTTTTTTTTTTCAAGTTGAATTTAAGTAAAAATTCTCCTCAAAAAGAAATTTTGATTTTAGAGATCGAAATATGAGCTATCAGTATTATAAATTTTGGTGTTTAGTGCTTTTACAGACGAACACACACACTTGCCATAATATCCACAAAAAAACTCATAGAATCACTTCACATAAAAAGTTATAGCCACAACCGTCAAAAATAAAATAAAAAATAGAAAATTAACAAAAAAAAAATCATATCTCGAAAACTATAAAATATCACGGAACATCCATGGGGGTCCAATCGATAGGTATTGGTGACCCCAGACCACAGACCTTCGCTGGTACAGGTTTCCTGGGATACCCTGTATATTGCTCTATACGTGTGTCTCCTTCTGTAATACAGACCTTTGTTATTATTAGAGGCTTTAGAAGGCGCTGTGTGAATTGCAAAAGAATATACAGGACTTTAGGTAAATCTCTTTCAACCTCTCGGGTGGTTAATCAGTCCATGAAACTGAACAACTTCCCCAAAAAACATAGATCAAAATATCAAAAAAAACTGTTGAGTTCCCATACAAACTTCATCAGTATGTAGCGCATTTTGTATGGGAGATCAAATTTTTTTTTTCGTATTTTGACCTATGTTCCTTGGGAAAGTTGTTCAGTTTCATGGACTGATTAAACACCCGAGAGATACCTAAAGCCATGTATACCTAAAGCCATAATATTATATGTATTGTTTATGTATGTATAAAATATATGTCTGTGTATTTATATAAATTATTTATATATTATATGTATGTGTAGTTGTATTTTTATGTAGTTTATATTAGTATTTAGATTTCAGTGGTTAATTGTGCACGTCTGTCTTTATTTATTTTACGCCTCTCACTGTCCCAGGTCTGCTGGAAGAAATGTCTTAAAGAAATAAGCTGTGCCTTTTGTGTTCGTTTTTCTATTTGTCTGTAATATTTGTGATTTTTCCTGTGTACAATAAACTGTTAAAATAAAATAAATAAATAAATATATTTAACCATTGTAGGTAAAACCACAGCACTGAGTTCTCGATACAAAGAGATCCCGAAACAATAACTTATAATAGTGTCTGACAGGCCACAAATCTTGTAAATGGTACTGCATTGCCAACCACAAAGGACCGAGGTTCATTTCGCGTGACTTTTGTCCTTATTTCAACAAGATCTTATCCGGAACGTCTAAACGGAAGATGAATTGTTTCAGCCAATTACAGTCGCCTAATCAGTATTAATCTGTGACGTCATCATCTGCTAGGTACGCGATTGGTGCAATGTCTTAAATTAAACTTGACTAGGCAACCTTATCCACATTTAAACTGAAGAAGTCATGGATTCTGACATTTCTACATCCATAGAATACTACCAAGGAAAGGGGTTCTTTAGTATACTGACCACTATCTGAGCCATTCTTATTTTTATTTGTCCACAAGTTTTAAAACAGACTTCATGGAATAAGTAAGTGATTCAGTTTTTGAAATTACAGCCGATTTCCTTTTGAACTTAGTTGCAAAGATACTACTAATATTTGTAACAGATTTTTTCAATGTAGTCCCCACATATACGTATAAAAATAAAAATAGATTTTACTGGTTTTCACAAAAATTCCAACCTTAATTCTAAGTCAAGAATTATCTTGAGAAATACTAGGTAAACGAACGAAATTGCCGCTCTGGTCTAGCAAATTATTCTGGAGAATCTTAACGCAATAAGTTTTTGGAATTTCGTAATAAATTTCCATTACTCGTAATTTATTTCACAATAAATGTAGGTACTTATTATGTTTAAAAAATAAAATAGATGTAAGATTTTTTTCCGGGTTACTGAATAACATGAATAACATTTTATTCAGTACTCTGTAATTCATAACAAAATTCTCAGACCACCTATTAAATTCGAACAGGAACGCAACCACCCACAAAGCTCTGACGTCAATGAAAAAAAAAAGAAACATTGCACACATTTTCAAAAGTCATCATAGAACATTGACTCGCGCCGCATGGCCGATTGATTCGAATTTCGAATTAAAATGCGTGTCACAAACAAATGGCACTGACATGAAATTGTCACTAGAAAAGAAGACCTTTACATCACTCTATTGTGTGATTTATAGATGTGGCATTTTGCGAAATTTCTCATAGATAGGTGATAGGTACTGCTTGTAGAGACTTGATTTCACTTGAATCATATAAATGTAACATATGACATTATTTGACAGTTTACCTTGGGGTAGGTACCCATTTATTTTTCTTATTTTCATAATCGAGTTCAATTTAAATAGAGCGGGACCCATTCGTAAGAAAGTCTTCAAATAACGATTTTCGTGGGACTCACCTCCGCCATACGAAGTACTGGTATGTACTTATTTGGCATGTTTTCCTAAACTCAAAAAGTACGGTAGTCACTTTCTAAGGGTATGGAGGGGGTAGCTATGACGTATCAAAGATGGCGGCCGGTCCTATTTTATTAACGCTATATTTAGATAACTACTGGGCAGATTTACTTAAATAGGGTCTCAAATGAAAGACAATTTAATATACATTGTTTTATTCTATAGATGCATTAGTGTAAAGCTAGTAACAAAATAAATATTTTCAAAAAACGACATTTTGTAAAATTAAACTTTTTTTTACTGTGTGAAAAGAACAGAAACCATTATGGTTACAGTAATTTAGCTTATTATAAAAAATAGCTACACTTATCAGCATTCTAATGAATCTAAAAACGTTTACATCGAGCTGTAAACAACGGAACTGCAGTCGTCTAAGTGAGCGTGGGTAGCGCCGAACTGACTACGGTACTTAGATTTGGGTACGAATAATCTTGAAAATAACGTGATAAAACGAGTAGAATCACAGCAAAATGAAAAAGTATTATGAACAGGCATATTTTTTTTTTAACAGGCATCATTTTTTTTGTCAAAAAATTTTCTTCATTAAATAATGATTAAAAAAATTCGTAAAAAAAACGAAAAAATTCGTTCGTAAAAATTTACGAACTATTTTCAAAAGTTCTCGTAACAAAAATAACGCTTCGTATCATATCGAAATAAAACTCTTCATACTTGCACGTACTTGCGTTATATTTCAAAACAAAGGACTCAATGGTACTGGTCTGTACTGATGGACATAAGAGTGTAAACGTACGCACTCGAGGCAGAGGCAGGTCGCTGACGTGCGAGAGTGTACAGCCGCCGTTATATTTTTTACATCGGCAACACTGAGATTCATTCCGAGGAATCCCTGCACCGTGCTGCGCCGTGAACTTTGGCACTTGTCGCTTCATTCATTTGAAATCATTTGGTCAGGCCTATGACACTGTTAGTACTAATAGCTGCGAAATGGCGCTGCAATCGCCTTTAAATCGCCATCTTGTGATGTCATGCTGTATGTCAAGATAACCTCAAACTTCCATGATGGCGTCTTGTCACTGAGCAAGTACAAGTACGGTATTATGTATGATTGCTCTCATGGTTCGCACAGGCGTTTACTGAAGTGCATTGCTAAATAAATGCAGTACTTATTATCAGTTTTCGTCGCAGAAATGACTAAAATGCATTTATATTTATTTTATTTTATGATTGTCATAAGCATCTTTTGCCATGTGTAACCCGTATTATTACCATTTAGCTTTGATTCCATATAAAATTTTGTTATTTATTTTGTAGGTACGTGAAAAAAGTTATTTTCGAGTGTCAAAACTATCAACAACATTTGGTAACAATTTTATATCTAAAATAAATACATTTGTTTTGCAAATTATTATATAAGTTTTTTTATGACTACTTTATAATAAATTTAAACAGACAAATGTGAATTACACCTTATTTATTCTATGCCTAAAACTAACGGACTGATTTTTATGGAATGTGCTGCTCTAGATTAATAAATAAGCTACTTTTTATTCTGAAAAAACTAAACCTTATGTTCCAACAAATGGCGTAGTAAGTATTAGTAAATGAAAATATGAACAGTGCTTTCTGCAATTCTTTCTATCGATAAATAGCTAATTCGCTCAGTCGAGCTTTCAGTGAACCGGCTTATCTGCAAATCGTGCCATCGGCAAAAAAAATATATTTAGAACGTCTTTTCGGCGAATTGAGCTGTCGGCACAACAAGGTATCGGCTGAAGATTTTTTCTTTCAGCCGATGGTCGGCGAACAGTGATTTTTATATACAATTTTATCGTTCAAGAGTAATTCTATGAACCCTTGCGATCTCGAGTTGAGTGCTCGTGTATTTTATGTTGAGTTTGAAGTTGAGATTCTTGTCACAAATCCTCCTCTGTCGACGATTTTTTCATCTTAGGTTATTTTTGCAACCTGCTTTAACATGGAAACGCTTAAGTGTTGTGTTGGTGGTTGCACTGCAACAGGTGAAACGCTAAGGTTTTTTTGTTTCCCGAGAAACAGTTATCTAAGAAGTTTGTGGATATGTCTTTTCTCGCGCCAACACATCCTATACTCCTTGAACTCTCTGAAGAGCAATTGTTGAAACAATGCGTTTGTCAAAAACATTTTGACAAAACGCAATTCGATGAAGAAGGCAAGAGAATTCGCTTTTCTTACACATGTCTCTTCACTGAAAACGGAATTGCTCTGGGTGAACCACTGAGTAAATCTGTTACGTATTATTCTTAATTGGACACACTATACCTATTATTTTAATTTTCAAATTCAAAACTTTCCATCACGTGGGTCAGCTACAAAGAGCAGAGAGAGTAATGTGTAACCGTGTAATGAACTAATGACACTAGGGTCACCAAAAAAGATAACAATTCAATAATTATAGTAGTCTTTCAAGTTGCCTGACAGCTCCCGCCAAAAAGGTCAGACGTTGATAGTCATTGAAAAATTTTATTTTTTCGTTTACTTTTCCATTGATTATCATTGCACCATTTTGAAAACATGAGAGTGTTAAAGGTGTCACCTGGGTGTCACTCAAAAAAGTTCTTATCCACAATTTTTTCACAAAATGGCTGTTTGCCATTTATTATAAAGTGAAGTGTTCTGCGCTACATGATATTGACGGAATTGTGGCAACACATATGGGTCTATATTTGAGAATCTATCTATTCACTTTTATTTACTAGTTCTGGAAATTGGTTAAGCCTTTAGCGAAGTACCTATTCAGTTGTACAACAACTCAACTATAAGTACCATAACCTTGCCTCTCGTGAACTGACTAGATGTCTTACCACTGCAATACAGATTTATTCCTAGTGCAGGGTGAGTCGGCTGACAGTCTGTTCCATGAAGAAACCCAATAGGCATATTTATTACACACTGTACTTTAAAACTGTACCTACTGCTTTTAAGTATTTAAGTAATGTTAGTTATTACTACCCAGCAGCATTTCAAAGATTTATTTGTTTGTTCTCGGGTCATGGGTGTTTGTATTTTTCTTTATGTGTGTTTTAAGGGACCCACGACACAAGGGAAAACCTTAGTGTGGGCCTTTGAGTGTGTAGCGTTTATTTATTTGTTTATTTATAATTATTTCCGAGAAGTAAAATGAGGATGATACCCCAGAAATGACTTTGGTGATTGGAAGGGCTGGTACGTATATTTATTATTTAATGAAACTATGTATCTAAAAAATCAATCAGGGTCAAAAACATTTGATTCGTGTAATGTAACTTTAACTAGCATTACATATTACATAATCTAGTTATCTGAAAAGGAGATGCTTTGCATTTTTATTTAGATTGCATTTGAATTTTTATCTATGTCTTTTTAAAGTGCAATCATCCTCCAAGAACAGACTAAAAATTAAACTTAGAGGGCACCAACCTAGTAGCTGTTACGTAGCAACAACATAAAGGCAACAGCTACTCAAGAGTCTGTTTCAACTCATGTATGATTTATTAAAATGGGTCAAATATTCAAAAAAAAAAAGCTTTATTGATGCTTTTAAACTAGCAAAATTTAGGGCTCCTTATGAAGCTAAAGAACTTTTTTTTAAGGAACCCATATCAAACATCAACTATTTTTTTAGTTTTGAAAGGCGATAGCAGCGCCATTTCGCAGTTATTGGTACTAACAGTGTCATAGGCCTGACCAAATGATTTCAAATGAATGAAGCGACAAGTGCCAAAGTTCACGGCGCAGCACGGTGCAGGGATTCCTCGGAATGAATCTCAGTGTTGCCGATGTAAAAAATATAACGGCGGCTGTACACTCTCGCACGTCAGCGACCTGCCTCTGTCTCGAGTGCGTACGTTTACACTCTCATGTCCATCAGTACAGACCAGTACCATTGAGTCCTTTGTTTTGAAATATAACGCAAGTACGTGCAAGTATGAAGAGTTTTATTTCGATATGATACGAAGCGTTATTTTTGTACGAGAATTTTTAAAAATAGTTCGTAAAAATATTAAGAAAAATTTTTTGACAAAAAAAATGATGCCTGTTAAAAAAAATGATCCTTGTTCATAATACTTTTTCATTTTGCCGTTTTGTCACGTTATTTTCAAGATTATTCGTACCAAAATCTAAGTACCGTAGTCAGTTCGGCGCTACCCACGCTCACTTAGACGACTGCAGTTCTGTTGTTTATAGCTCGATTTAAACGTTTTTAGGTTCATTAGAATGCTGATAATTGTAGCAATTTGTTTATAATAAGCTAAATTACCGTAATCCTTACGTTTCTGTTCTTTTCACACAGTAAAAAAAGTTTAATTTTACAAAATGTCGTTTTTTGAAAATATTTATTTTGTTACTAGGTTTACACTCATGCATCTTTAGAATAAAACAATGTATATTAAATAATCTTTCATTTGAGACCCTATTTAAGTAAATCTGCCCAGTAGTTATCTAAATATAGCGTAAATAAAATAGGCCTGGCCGCCATCTTTGTTACGTCATAGCTACCCCCTCCATACCCTCAGAAAGTGACTACCGCACTTTTTGTGTTCAGGAACATATGCCGAATAAGTACATACCAGTAGTTCGTATGGCGGAGGTAAGTCCCACGGAAATGAAGTCATTCTCCTTGGGTCCCGTTCTAAAAATATGATCAAGTTTTGTGAGCATCTGAAATATAACGAAAAATGTAATAACTTAGATCATATGGAAATGTGCAGTTGAAAATGAATTGTAATAGTGACAAGGACATATAAGTTAATTAAGTGCACTCACCCTAACGTTTGAATAAAAATATTTAAAACAAATATTTAAATATTTTTAAGACGCATTATTTTATCCCAAAAATACTTGACCGAATCGTTGCCGCATCAGCTGTACTAAAAATCACTCATCGTCAAGTAACTCATAAAATGTTAACAAAAAATTGATTGTCAGGCAGTCATAACGTAACTGATTGGGCCGGACCCAGTGAGTAATCTCACATCAATATTCGCGACAGCTAGTGTCAGATTAAACAGCTACTGATGCGGACGTGATGGACCTTCTAAGCAGATTTAGATCTGTGGAAAGGAATGGGTTATCCGAGGAATTTATTTCAATTAATCAGCACTTATAAGTTTGAACTTCGAATGTTATTTTTTTTTGTTTTTATTTAAATAGAAAATGTTTTTGAAATTCGAAATCTTTTCGAAACAAATGAGTATGAATGTGATTGTGAAGCTATCTTTAAAGTAATAGAAGAAGATTTTTGGCGGGAACTCAGCATAGGTGGTTGCAATGCCGTTTGAATTTATGTTTTCTACATAAAAAAAATTTTGATAGTCTATGGTAGGTAGGTAGTGTATGTGTATTGTGAAGTAAACTAACGTTACACAATGTGGTGTGGTGATAAAATAACTCAAGTGGTTTTTGTGAACCTGCTCCGATTAGCACCGACAAAGATTCTCTAAACAAAACTCAACTAAAAACTCTAAGATTCTCTTTTTTCATAAACAAAACTCTATCGGCTTACAGAGAGCATGACAAACAAATCAAAAAAGAAATATAGTAAAAAAATAGTTAAATTAGCTAGCGAAATTTTAGGGCATGGTTTTCCTCTTGAAACTGAAAGGGGCCATCCATAAATTACGTCACACGAATTTCATGATTTTTTGACCCCCTCCCCCTCCTTGTCACAGCTGGTCACATTTGTAAGACTCCCCCCTCCCTATCGTGACGTCACATATTTCGTATATTTTCCATTTTTTGTAATTTTCTGATAAAAGCAGTACTTAATAGAGTTGTATTTTTTTTGGGAACTCAAAACTCATTGTCTCAACCAAAGTAAAAACATACAGATTGCCTAGGACTGAGGAGGTTAAGTTTGTTGTTAATAGCTAACACGTTTTGATACTCATACCACATTTTGAAATGTGACGTCACGAAACTTAGGTATGACTCCTCCCACCCACTTGTCACACAATGTCACACTTTGTCGGCCCCCTCCTTACATCTTAACGTGTGATGTAATTTATGGATGGTCCCAAAGCTTTCCTGAAGAAACCGAACCCATATTAAATTCTCAATTAAATTTTTTATACTTAGTCAATCAGCTGATCAGAGAATGAATCAGAGAATATTTCGACCTTCGTTCCTTGGAGAAAGTTGTTCAGTTTTGTGAGCTGAATCACTTCCTCAATAGGGAATATGCATGATTCATGTAATAAACTGTTTAGTAAAACTATTTTTCATTTCTCATACTCGGAAGTAGTGTTATTTTGATCTGATTATTGGGTGGAAAATGCTGCTTCCTTCCATAGGGAGGGAAAAACTCATACAAATTACTTCCCACCTAAGGGCTGGAATAAACTTTAAAAATAAAACTGCTGTCAGCTGTGAAGAGTTTTATGTAAAAAAAACTAATTCAAAAAAATGCTGCGGCCATGTGAGTTTCTAAACAGCCAGTGTGAACTTAGCGCAAACTTCTTTGAGCGGGATAAGGCGCAAAAATTACGCGGTGAGTGCCATATTTAAAATTTAAAAGTCGACATAAATTTGCGGGATACTAATCTGTTATTGTATCTGTGACGGAATTCAAAAAAATAGGTACTAATAATATTATTATATATTATCAACAAATAGTTTAGATAAACAACTAGTTTTATTTTCCTCATATTCGAAATGAAAAGTAGAGTGTTTAACACGGGTAAAAGAATCAATTCCTAGTCGGACTATAGCCTCGTCTAAATACCTCGGGAATTGATTCTTTCCACCCCCGATTAACAATCTACTATTTCGAATAACTATGAAATTAATAAAAAAGATATAAGCCATCGAAGATTTATTTCTATCTCTTTCTAGCAAAACGAAATTTAACACGGAGTTTGTATGGACGTAGTGACATGTGACGTCACAGTCCATGTCGGATCTCTCTGTCTAATCGGTGCTTAATTAATAGTTTTAAATGCGTATATCGGCCGTATTTCTTGGCCGATTTTAATTTTGATTTCACTTTTTGTCATCTCAACTACAGTATTTTCATATTTTGTTAATCAATTCGATAAAAAAAAATTCATGCATATTCCCTATTATCACTTATTCAAAGTCACTTAATAAACTGAAGATATGGCTGTATGGTCATAGATTCCTTTGCTTTTCCCGAAAAGGATAAATTAAACGAAAAATCACTTCTAGACTTTCAAGCCACAATTTACATAAAAGAGAAAAGTACACACGGCAGCTCATCAGGCTATACATTCTGAACTTGAGATCGCCCTTATCTTGCTTGTAATAGCGACGGCTTTCGTAATGCAAATGGGTAACCGCTGCTGTCTGTAAATTGACTTAATGACGTGTTTATGCAGGTACTGGTACATGAGTCAAGATCTAGCTAGACTGGATTGAAGAAAGTTCTCTAGTTGTTCTAGTTATAGCTCCTACGTATACTAGACCTAGATTTTAGGCCTAGATATTGTTGAAAGCCTGTAATGAAGGGGAGATGTTTATCTTTTGGGAAGATACTACATACCTGCAGGGTAGGTAGAAACATGTTTTGATATTTTGCAACTAGTTTTGCATAATGTGTTGAAATAGCTGCATTTTCTGTACTTACTAGCTTTCCGCCCGCGTCTCCGACCGCGTGGAATACAGGTTAGTCCACACGGTCGGAGCTGTGGGATAAAATGTATCCTATGTCCTTTCCCAAGGTCTAATCTATCTCAGTCCCAAATTTCATCAAAATCGGTTTAGTAGTTTAGCCGTGAAAGCGTGACAGACAGACAGACAGAGTTACTTTGGCATTTATTATATTAGTAGGGATTTTTAAATTTATTCCTTTTTAATGAAAAGTTCTTTGAAGTTCTTTGTTTTACAATAATAGTCTTTGAAACACACTGCTGATAAATAACTTAATATCACAAAAAACTCATAAAATGAAGTACTTACGTGAAGAGATACTTATAAAAATGTTAAACTAAACGTCACTCAAATATGCAGTTTAACAGGCAGGTGTGAGTTTCAGTCAATCAAAAGTGCTAAAGAAAATAAAACGCTGGTCCAAAAACAACAATCAACTTTACACTGATTGTTTTATTTATTTTTCAAAAAACATCATGCGTTGATGTATCAACCATTTGCAACATGACAAGTTAATTTTCTTTTTCGTACAATGATACTTATAGCGTGAGAAGGAAAATGCGGTCTCCCTGATGCAAGAAAGAACGAAAACAGATACGTTGTATCTGTATGCAATATTCCACAATTACACCAAAATTGAAGTTACTCTAAAAATAAAAATCATAGTATTTATTTTTATACAAAACAAAAATTAGGATTGGAATATTTTATCTTTTGATAATAAACAAGAATTGGCAGTAAAGACACAAAGGGCTTTCAAGTTCAACTGAATTATGCTTCTTTTAGGTGAACTCGCAACATCCTCGACCACATCTTCGCCTTATAGCATAGGGCTTGGTTAGATTGTGGTCAAAAGCGAACCTAACCGAAGAAAAAAATATCTCCTAGTGGCTACCACGGCCTGTAAAGTAGTTATGTAGACGCGTAACAGGTTACGATAACGTACTCCTTGATATGGCCTTTCCACAAATTGGACCGGTGATTTAAGGCAAAAGTCACAAAAAGTTTGGCTCTCTGACTATTTTTTAAAGTGAAAAATATTAAATGTAAACAAAAACAGCATGACAGTACCATGACTCAGTACGACGCTGACACCACGGTTAGTCAAGTTCGCCACACACTTGACTATTTCTAGAAGTACCACGATTAAAATAGTACGCTACACTGATGCCGGACGCTCCGTTACTATAAAAGAGTTCGGGGCAAGGACAGCCAAAGTCGAATGAGTGTGTTAACCTCGGTCACTAATTGCGAACTAATCAGCTGTCCGTCAGTTATGGCCTTATTGACTGCTAATGAGACTCGCTGATGCTGAAACGATGAATCTTGAAGTCATCTTGATACGCTTCCATTTTTGTTTCAAAATAGTATCATGCATTGTTAAACGAGCTTGTATATTTGAATATTTGTAAGTAATTGAATTATGGCTCATAAGATTATGATGAAATTTACGGATATATAGGAGTATTTCGGCCAAAAATTTGATTTAATCTACTTTTATTTAGAACTCCTATACTGTTAAACGAGTTTATTTTGCATTTCATGTATGTACCTGTATGTATATGCAATGTAATTAGTTTTTCATCACGTATATCAGAAATTCACAGAATGTTTTGGGTAAAACAATCCATTCAAAAAGTTTTATTAAAAAAAAACATATTAAAATAAACATATTCTCTTTAATACTAGGTTTATAAAATTTTATATATATTTAGCTGGAGTAATATGTAGTATCTAAGTAATAACATATAGTACACGTCTATCTTCCTTTCTTCTTGCTCTATCCTATCAACAGGTCTGCTGGTAGAAATTTCTTTTTAGAAATAAGCGGAACCTTTTTGTATGTACTGTCTTATGTCTGTAATTTATGTCCTGTGTGTCGAATAAACGTTATTATTATTATATGCATTTTTTAGCAAAAATAATAGAATAACATAGTTCAAAAAAATTACACAAGACGGCAACGCCCGACAAACCGAGCTTTAGCTTGGGCGCCCAGGTACTAAAGTTAATAATAACATAGCAAACTCACTAGAAATATTAGGACTATTATATTATATCTACAGTGTAAACACTCCAAGTCCTTGTTATGCAAATCAAGCAAAACCCGACTTAGTCAAACCTAAGAATAATTTGAATAATTCGCCTCCTGGATTCTAGAACAAGATTCTTCATTGACACTAATCGAAAAATTAAAAACCGTTACATTTCAAGCAATTCGAGGGATACATCCCTTACCCCCCCATAACATTCTGGAATGTTGTACAATGTATAGTAATTTTACTAATTTATTTTTTTATGCCAAATAGCCTCAATAATTCGCTTGCAATCCCTCCCCCATGGGAAGACTATAGCTACGCCTCTGATGATAACTAATACGTACTTATTTAAGTGAGTGACAAAAGAGATACCCCCAACGTTTTTACTCAAAAGAAAACTAACCCAATAGGTGGTTTATTAAGTAGAGAAAATTAAGAGCGCAAACAGCTTACCGTTTATCAGGGCGAACCCGTCTGACGCGCTAGTGGATATCGTCAGAATGACGCTGTACCTGTAACCAAAAAAACGTAACTCTAAAATAAAATAAAAATGTTACTTTCATTCTAGATGTTCTAGGAATTTTTTATTGAACAACTGTTGAAGTTGTATTTCAACATAACATTTTTCTAAAATCAATATTTTTGAGCGTTGAAAACCCAGTTGAAAATGAGCCAGACTTTTAAACCGAAGGTTAGGTTCAAAACTTGTTGCGTAGTACCACTAAATTTGACTTTATCAATTGCTGAGCAGTGAAGGAAAACATCGTGATGAAACCCGAACATTAAGAAAATTCATTTTCGAAAGGCGCGCGGTCAACCAATCTGCACTTGGCCGGCGTCGTGGCCTATGGCCTAAATCCCCTTCGTGTTTCAGAGGGAGGTCCGTGCCCCTCAGTGGGGACATGTATATGGGCAGACAAATAAAAAAGATTTTAAGTGTACGTACTTTATCTGAACACCAGTTTTAAAATTTTAAATTCTTCTTATAGAGTTATATCAAACTAATCTTAATTTGAAAGCATAAACTAGGCATTAGTTAGTCTAAATTAGGATGTACTACTTAAGTGATAAATTACGATAACTTCAGACGTATAAAACTTTACATTAAATGAAGGGTATATTTTCGCGCTGTTTTCTCGCATTATGCTAATTGAAAAACTTTGTTATTATAATTTATGATTCTAACTTTGAAGGACAACTGGATAGCGCGTAGGGGTGACGTAGACTTTTTCTGGAGATTTATTATGAGTCTTGGAGACTAAAACCTTTGTTTTATTTCTAGAGCTACATAGTGATAAATGAATACCTAGGTTTTGCATATCTTCTTCTTATCGAGTCGGTCATATATGACGGAATTTCAAATTTTACTAATTGTCTAGCTAGTATGCCCCGCGACAAACTCGTACGACACGTCACTCCAATGACAGTAACACTTTACTTTGATTGCGCGAGGTCACCGCGCAAAGACTTCCTCGCCCTCTGGCGATGTCATTTCGACACTTTTTTGACATTTGATCGCGTTTTTTTCATGTTGTGCTTCAGCTGCAGTTTTCTAATCGACGAGCGACTTTATGCAAAACTTAAATCATTTGGCGAAAATTAAAACTGTGAATCAGCCTACGGAACTGAATCACAGGCAGGCCTTGATTAACCCTTAGGCTAATTAGGCTGCAGCCTAGGGCGCGAGGATCGGGGGGGGGGCGCGCTAATATCGTTTCTTTACATACATTATATCTTAATATAATGCGTGAGGTACTTTACCTTTATGTACGGTCAGTTAAAAAAATGGTTTGCCGGCCTAAGGTTGAATGTCATGCAGATTAAAGGACAACTGGCGAGTACTCTTGATCAGTCGCTGTCACAGGGCGAATTATACGGATTTTTTTCTCCTCTCCATTCTTCAGATTCATGATCTAATTCATATCATTAATTCTCGCTCACCAATTTACAATTAATTTTCAAATTGATAAAATTTTAAATTAAAAATGTTATTATAACTTGTCTCTCATTCAAGATAAAAATATCTCTACAACATTTAAAATTAGAGCCAATTTCGAAAACAAGTATCAAGTGCACCGGATGTGCAAGAACACGCGCTCTTCATTTTGAAATTCGAACGCGATGCATAACCATTTCTTTCATGCTTCAGATTCGTTCAAACTTTATCTGACATTCACTGAAACTGAGAAAAGAGCGCTTTGTTTGACGCAAATTGCTCAGTGACCGGTTTTTTAAGACTTAATGTGAAGAAAAAAATAAATTGGCAACAGTCGAAATCGAAACATGTTGAATGGTCATTAGCTTGTTTCATTTTAAACTGAACCCACGAGAAAAAAAAACAACGGGTTGCACTCTTAAAGACCTATTATATTAATTCCTTGGGGTCTACTCTCCCTCCGTCTTACGAATTTTTGATCAGGGTCACGTGTCCTGACGCGAGTTTAACATTTTTTACCCACACTTCAAAGAGCACAACGCCGCTAAAGAAGTTTTCACTTCAAAAATTTCACTAGTCCAGCCAACACAATTGGACGACTGTACTAGTCGACCTTTGTTCCCGGTTGTATAAGATTGTGTTTAGTAAAAGGTACAACTTTCATTGTGTTTAGTAAAAGGGAAGTTAACAAGCGCGATTTGACGGCCGGTTTGGCCGGAGTGGTAGTGACGCTGCCTCTTGATCGGCGGGTCCTGGGTTCTATCCCCAGTCGGGGCAAACATTTGTGTAAAAAGCAGATGTTTGTTCTCGGGTCGTGGGTGTTCCAAGGGACCCACGACACAAGGGAAAACCTTAGTGTGGGCCTTTAAGTGTGTAGCGTTTATTTTATAAAGCTCATGACAATAATTTTGAACCTTAACAACCATCCCCATAGTTGTACATTTCCATTTTCAGTCACATATAGAGTGATTTTCAGAACATTATTACCACCACTGCATAACTAGCACGACCTGCGATAAACTCGCGTGACACGCCACTTCAATGACGATAAAACTTCACTTTGATTGCGCCACGGGCACTAGTGTTGTCATTTCGACACATTTTGACATTAGAATTACACCTATCTATATTCCCATGTCATGTAATGAAGCTGGTGGTTTTGAACAATAAATTATAATAATTGACCGTGAAAATACGTAAAAACAACCGCGTTGTATTCTCGTTGTGATTACTGAACTGCACAATTTTCCTGACGGACCATAACGAACAACTACAATCCATAATTAATAATTATTAAGCACGTGAACTCGTATTAGGACTCTTGTTCCCCAGAATCAGATCTAGAGTCAAGTGTAACTTAATTAATTGGTTTCAAGGTACAATTTACTTAGCCAATAACACCAATATACCAAACTACTCCCAACACCCATAGAAACCTTACTAATACTTTACAACAAAGCACATGGACGGCCACGGAAAGCGAGAAATCCATGGAAATTTCCTGAACAGCCGAGGAAATCTTACATCGCTCCCAAAATTCTTGTTTAATCTACAACAAAGGGATTTGGCCACTGAGAAGTAAACTAAAGGCAGAGCGGTGTAGTTAAAAATATTGTGCAGACCCAATTTATTTTAAAACAGTAATATTCTCTTGACAATTGTGACTGAAATATAAATAATTACGTTATCCTAGACTCTATCCAGTACATTTTTAGGTCAACTTTCCATATCATTTTATGCCATTTATAGATCTATTTTGCGTCATTTCAGGGCTAGTAGGACAATGTAACAAGGATGAACAATGTCACTTCCGTCAAAAACAGCCGCGTGTTTACTGTTGCAAAATTGATGTGGTGACGCAATCTGCAGCTGGTGGTAATCTTGAAGAGAAAATTTCGTTTTCTTGATCATTATATCAGCCTATATTGCAGTCCACTGCTGCTGCTGGCCTCCCACAAGGTGCGCCACTTTGCACGATCCTCCGCTTTTTGCATCCAGCCTTTACCAGTTATCTTCTTCAAGGCGACTACAGCACCTAAATTACGATTTTATGATGCGTAGATAAGCATGACGCACTGCATTAAATCGAAGAAAAAAATACTACGGTAATATTCAGGACATAAACTAGATAAGTAGTTTCCTGAAAACATGATTCAGCACTTTTGATTCGATAGAAAAAGCTTACAAAGTCACCTCTAAATACCCAATATTGTGTATCTTTTAAGCTGTAACAACGATAGTAAAATACACATAGAAACTTGAATTTGATATCAAAATGTTCGTGATTGAAAACTCTCGATAAGTAATTAACGCATTTTCATTTTTCTAACTTTCTAACATGTTTTTACGCACACACGCTTTCATAGTCCGTAAACTTCGTGTATCGACACTGTTCGGACTGCCGGCCCAGGCCTGTTGAGAGACTGGCACTATTCCTATATGTGCTGTCTTTATCGGGTGCTGTAGTCGCCTTAAGTCATCTGTTTTCTTGATCAAAGTTTGTGAATAAAATTTACACGTGTCACGCTGCCTTTTCCCCTTTAGTATGTCTGTGGATTTGGTATTGAACATTAACTATTAAGCTTGCATTTCTGTGGTGTCCTATTCAAATTCGAGTGAATTTATTGTTGTTAACTGCTCAACTTTTGTTCAATTTGGCGTAAACATTTTCTGAATAGCCTTTTGTTTTCCTTGATTTAATTTATATTCCGAGTGTTGGCCGTATAGTTGAGGTTTGTACTGTTACTGAACAAACCTAGATAAACATTTTTTTAAAAGAACTTTTAGGAGAAGAAAAATGTTCGGCACGAAAATTGAACCCACGACACCTAGTTTCTTTGTGAGTGTCTCTCTACACGAGTAAGCGTTTTAAAAATACTAAGTTTTTTTCTTTTTAACAGACTTTAAAAAAGGAGGAGGTTCTATGTTCGAATGTATGTATCTTTTTTTAAATATATGTTCAAATGTTTGTAGGTCGGCCATTTGTAGGCCGATTTTCGAAATTATTTTTTTGTTCGAAAGAGTGTACTCCAGAGGTGGTCTCATTATCACACGTCAATAAAACGATTTTGATCTGCATAAAAATTGTTTTACGTAATGTTCACTTTGATATGCTCTTTTGAAATTCTAATTAAATATTTTAAAATTCTCTTGACCATAGCCGCGTCAATGGGAAACGTCTTCATACCAGGAGCTCATACGCTAAATATGAACTCAAAATATTAAATTCCTAGTGCCAGGGCCCCGACTATAAAACGAATGAATTACTTATACGAGCACTGCAATATTAAATGCATCAATCATCGCTAGAATTGTGTGTTTGTGAAAATATGAAATACTTGCAGCTCGGGACTTCGTTTCCGTGAGAATTCGGGAAAATGATGTAGCCAATGTTACTCAAGGATAATGTAGCATTCTAATGGTAAAAGAATTTTTGAAATCGGTCTATTAGTTTCGGAGACAATTCAATGCAAACAAAAAAACAAACAATTCTTTCTTACTTATAAAATTAGTGTAGACTATGGTTCTTCTCCCGCAATTTCATACATCCATACTATTCATACATCCATACATAGGCAGAGCATTATATGGCGCAAATGATGCCACGTTTGATATTTCTGAGGGCAATCATATGAAACATAAGTATAGTGGTGATTCGTGGTCAGCCTTTTGCCCACGATACAACAAAACCATCATATCCAACTTACTGGCTTCTACAAGATACTTGGAAATACATTTTTGGTAAAATCACAGATATTAGTAACTTTTGACAAGCTATTTATCGTAGGATACAACAGGTAATATTAATTAACCTAGTTCAGGCACATAGTGTTAAGTTTTCCCTTTTATTTTGTACACATAACCCTAAGTTTTTTTACTGTGTAATTCTTGGTTTAATGAATAAATTTTTATTATTATTATTATTTTTCATTCTAAAGTCATACTAATATGTACTTTAGTGCAAGCTAAAGATAACACAAAAGCACAGAAAAACAGTGAAGAAACACAAAAGGCGGCCTTGCTATAGCAATGTGTTCACTCAAATATTGTATCATTTTGTTAAAATAATACCACCATTTATCTTCTATAAGAAGAACGAGTGTGAAAAATAAAATTGAATCTCATAATATTAAGCTGGAAGAGTTTTATCAGTCCCCACGTTCCAGCTGATGGGAGCCCGAAGCAATGCAGATCTTCCCCCCTCCCTGTTAAGATCCTACCTCACCCTTCTGTCGTCTGTCGGATAACCATAGTGTTGTAGTTAGGAATGAGAAGGGAAAAACGAGACGACATTAATTCGATGACAAGAATTTGAACAGAAGAAGGAAAGGTACTCTATGTTAACGTAAATAGTTTTTTTAAATGCTTTTTGGCCTGGAAACAAGTCATTTTGGCCCATAATAATAAAGTTACACAGAATAATATCATATGTTCTTTATAAATCTCGTAATTAATTCTAATAATAAAACTTAAAACAACATTATTTTTTTCGAATTCTGCTGTGTGGCCGACGCAATTTTAATGCTTAAAAAAACATTATCTAACTTAACCAACCTTAAATTAAGTGACTTTAACTTAGTAAGTGAAAATTTAATGTTAATTAGCCCACTAAACTGAACAACTTTCCCCAAGGAAAATTGGTCAAAATAGGAAAAAAATGTTCGCCTCTTCATGAAATTTGTGCGATTAACTGATTGCTTCAGTATGAAAAGTCATATTTATCTTTGATAATTTCATATAAATCGATTGCTTGGAGAACGTTGTTCAGTTTCATTGGTAGAATCACCTCCTAAAGAGTCGCTAACTAATTTAATGTACTTAACTCTTTAAAACATTCAAGACTGTGAGAGTGACACCAATTTGGCAGCAGGAAAGTGACGTCACACGAGACGTTACATTATTCTACCGAATAGAGCTATCTTGGTACAAATTCGGGACGTCTGGCAACACTAGATAATAGACCATTTAGTGGGGAAGGACCGTCGCCGCAGGGTATTGCACAGTTCGAGAACAAAAGACGATCCGATCTGACCTTATTGTCAGTTGGAACTAGGATTTTCTTTGAGTCCTTGCGGGTTCGGATTTCAAATGAAAGCAGAATTTTACGACTGAGGAAAGTGAAGCAGTTTGTGGTTCACTAGTTTTAAATTTCGAACTTAGTGGCACCAGCTTTTTGAACTAAATCGTTAGTATTTGTTTTTATAAAGAAAGTTGGTATTTAAGCTGGATTTTTATGACTTTGTTCGTTTTCTGTAATGCGTTTCTAAAATTTACTCGTATAATCCTTTGACATTAATTTTGTAACTACAAACATACTGCAGGAGATAATAAACTTAATCAAAAAAAAGTACAATGCTATTAATTTCTCCTAAAACACACATTCCTGTTTATTTTCAGAGTTAAACTATTTTTTTCTCCAACTCAAGACCACAAAACAGTCAATTCATATAAAAGTGTTTACGTAATCCATTCTAAAGACATTTTGCGGATTTACTGATAGTCTGAAGAAAATTATTCACGTGGCCCGTCGAAAGTTCGGAAACCACTAGGGAAATCAGGATGTTAGCTTTCATCTCATTTGGGCAGTTCAATGGCTGAGGACAACAGCGTCTGGGGAAGAGGAATTTGATTTGGAGGATTTGCTGTCACGATGGTGTAAACTTAATTTTAGTGAACGTCATTGAGGATAAGACAAGAATTTTAGGAAAAGAAAAATGTTCGGCGCTAATTGGAGTTCTCCATACGAGACAAAGATGGCGCTAACCGCCTACACGCACGACGAAGCGTATATTGAAAGTATACAAGAACAGTACGCACAGGTTGAGACTGCTCGCGTATAATTTAAAATTCTACTATTAGCAAAACTTTTTTTTGAAACTATACATTGTTATTCCGCTTTTATCGCGTATATTTTACAATTACGTACACTTTCATTTTAAGCGAAAAATATACTGCACTATTTACCATTGCGAACTAATGGTGTATGTCGTGGCCATTTCGTAGATTTGCTCACTTCATGAAATGTTCGTGAATTTCATGAAATGGTCACATTTCACTAAATGTTTCAATGTCTATAGGCCACATCATGATGTGATTTGGTCAGATCAATGATGAGAAATCGTTTCTCGATATGGGCAACTAAACGCGCGGCTACTTCATGAAATGGTCAATATTTCATGAAATGTTTCGCTATCTATTGGCCACATCATGAAGAAGCTCAGCTGACTGGAACTGTGACAACCGCTTAACGCAACCACAGTCGTTTCTGGCATTTCGCCGGCCGCTGTCGCAGCACGCTCGCTTCGCTCGCTCGGCTCGTGCGTTTGAGGTCGCAGTTCTAACCTAACCTAACCCAACCAACCCTGAACGGGAACCCTAAACGTGTTGGTTGGGTAAGGCTACTAACAAACCTACTTGTCGCAATTTCGGGTGTCGCAATCGGACAAAGAAGTCAAATGACTTATAAACAGACAAAAGTTTTTGCTGTCAAAATGGGGTAACCTGATGCATTGGTCTCTGTACGTAAAATCAAATTTTTGTTTTTGTTTTTGGAGAACTTTGTTGCATCGCCCGTGTAAATCATTTTTTATTAAATATTTTAATGAGACACTATTTATACGATCTTGCCAAACGTGGATCACAAAATCGTTTACATTCTAAATCTATACAATGTATATTCTATATTCTCTTGACTATTCACTGAGTCAGTGTCAGAAAGTATACGCGGCCATTACGCAGAAATCGTGTATATTTTCAAAAACTTTATTTTGTTACACATTCTGAAACCATATAATGTAAGAACACTATGAATGCGTGCTGGCTTTGTATACTTTCAATATACGCCACGACGAATGAGCTTAGAAAGGGAATGAGAACTTTCGCCCCTTAACTTGAAGACACGTTACGATAGCTTAGTTGGTTAGAGTACAGGAGATATAAAATTTTGGAGATAAAAGATAAATCAACTCTTTGATACAAAAAGCTCCTATCCTGTGAATTCCATCAAAATCGTTAGAGCCGTTTTCGAGGCTCCGATTATATTTTATATTAGCTTTTTCCCGCGGCTTCACTCGCGCAAAGAAAATAAAAATAAAATAAACTTTGAACCCCATTTCACCACTAGGGTTGAATTTTGAAAGATACTTTCTTAAAGCTTGCCTACATTACTTTTTTTGCCAAATTTCAGCTTTCTATGTCTAATGATTTGGGCTGGGCGTTGATGAGTCCTTGAATTAGGACCTCTAATTTTATATTTTACTAGCTTTCCGCCCGGGACTTTGTTGCTCTCGGATAATGTAGGATTCTAATGGTAAAATAATTTTTCGAATCGGTCCAGTAGTTTTGGAGCGTATTCAATGCAAACAAACAATCAAATCTTTCCTCTTTATAATATTAGTAAAGAATTAAATATTTTAATTTATGTATGATAATTCAATTTGTCACTGCGTCTTGTATAAGGCGAATTGAAAACTCTGAAAAACCAGGGACTATTTACCTATTTACTTGAATATCAATAGTTCTTAAAAATACAATGAAAATAAAATGCCATACACTCAAAAGCCCACACTAAGGTTATCCCTTGTGTAGTGGGTCCCTCGGAACACACATAAAGACAGACACAAACATCCATGACCCAAGACATCTGCTTTTTACACAAATATTTGCCCCGACTGGAATTCGAACCAAGGACCCGTCGATCAAGAGACAGCGCCACTACCACTCGACCAAACCGGCCGTCCAAAACGTTCTTGAAAACGGCGAAGCTTTCCAAAGAATAGTAACCGACCAATCAACGAACACCTATCATCTTACAAAATGTTTACTTCTTTCTTATTATCATAAATTCATAATTATTGCAAATTACCAGATTTTCTTAGGATTACTGGGACTCATTTAGGCGTTTACAAGCATAATGAAAGCGGATTATTATCACGAATAGATTATTTTCTGTTTTCCTATTCATTTCTTTAATCATTCATCAATGTTCTCGTTTTCGCTTGTATTAGAGTACCTAAGGCTTTATATAATACGTAACTCGTAATATAATTAACTAAGGGAAAGGCAAATAAATACACAAATCCTAAATCCTATTAATGCTACTTAACCGTGTGGTGATAGGTTGAGAATAACACCACGGAAACACAAATGAGACCTGCCTCCTAGTAATCCATCCCAGGCAACGACACTTCATTTTTTTCTGAATCTGAGGTGTTGTCCTATGGTCTCATGCGGTGCGGTAGGCTCTGTAAAGGGCCGTCTGGTTGGCGACCACCCTCCTACCGAAGTCCGACGCCAAACAGCTTGCTGTGTTCCGTCGGTGCGTGGGAGTACCAGTGCCTTTATAGGCATTTTCTGGGTTATCTCGCTCCATCGTCGACCTCATCTTTGACCTAATGGTTAACAAAAAAAAACTTCTTCTTACTAATATTACTTACAAATGCGAAAGTTTGTGAAGATGGATGGATGTTTGTCACTCCTTTACACAAAAAAATCGTTCTGTTCCCACTAGTTCCATTGGTTGTTCCATTGATAGAACTAGTTGGACCTGATTTTGATCAAACTTTGTATTAGTGTAGCTTAGACATTAGAATAAAACATAGTTTACATATTTTTTCCCAAATTCCTACGAGAATGAAGTCCCGGGCGGAAAGCTCGTCAGGTAATAGCCCCAATCTCTTCAAAGTTTCAGTGAATTGGCATCTTCTGGGTGAGCTTTCTACATCCTCGACCACATCTTCGCCCCTGAGCTAGATTGTAGCTAAGAGCGAACCTGTTCTCAGTAAAAATAAATAAAAAAAGAGAAGAGTAACATACATATTAAATGCAACTTTTCCGTCTCTCACTGTTTTTAACCCTCGACAAAAAAGAGGGGTGTTATAAGTTTAACGTGTCTGTCTGTGTATCTGGCTTTTTTTTAACAGCCCATATACGTCCCCACCGAGGGGCACGGGCCTCCCTTCGAAACACGAAGGGGATTTTCCACCACGCTGGCCCAATGCGGGTTGGTGGACCGCTCGTCTTTCGAAAATTTTCTGGGACAGGCGGGTTTCATCACGATGTTTCCCTTCACCGTTGAGCAAGTGATAATTAGAAATTCGTACATAAATCCGAAAAGACGAATTTAGTGGTACAGGCCCGCATCAGGATTTGAACCCGCGACCTTCGGATTACAAGTACAAAGTATTGATTAGTGAGCATCTATTGAGATGTAGTTTAAAACTTGAAAATATATATTGGTAAATGCATTTTTCTCTTCGTAATAGATATATAGCGGTATGGGGGCCGGACAAGATATCTTTCAATTACTTCAAATAACAAATAACGTTTAGTAATTTTTAGAATAATGTAACTTTTCAATGAGACCCTATTACGTAAGATAGAGCCATGGCTAGAGCAAACATAAAAGTAAAATATCTTCAATATTCAACGTTTCTTAAAAAAAGAAGACCTTAACATCCACACTGCTCACATTTTATCTAAATTAAAACACAAAGCAGAGTGAAACTGTATTTTCTTCTCAAGGGATTTTGTTGAAACGAAACGTTCCATATAATTCAATTATAAAGGAAAATAGTAGAAGTTCTACTTTCTTGTTAGAGAGAACAAAAGGATGGATAACAGTGTTTTTGATAATAATGTATGTGGCCTTGTAGCCCATGAATTAATAACATTCTGCATAGTTTTGTTTATTTTTGGTACGATAGAGTTTATTCATAAAATAGTTAAAACAAGAATGGATAGTTAAATAATACAGGGCTTTAGGTAAATCTCTTTCAACCTCTCGGGTGCTAAATCAGTCCATGGAACTGAACAACTTTCCCCAAGGAACATAGGTCAAAATATGAAAAATTTTTGATCTCCTATACAAATGCGCCATATGCTGATGAAGTTTGGGAACTCAAATTATTTTTTCGTATTTTGACCTATTATTGGGGGAAAGTTGTTCAGTTTCATGGACTGATTTAGCACCCGAGAGGTTGAAAGAGATTTACCTAAAGCCCTGTATAAGTACTAATAATATTTTATAGAGGAAAGATTTCATTGTTTGTTTGTTTGCATTGAGTAGGCTCCGAAACTACTGGACCGATTTGAAAAATTATTTCACCGTTAGAATTCTACATTATCCGGATGCACATGATTTTTCCGAATTCCCACGAGAATGAAGTCCCGGGCAGAAAGCTAGTTGTTAATAAAAAGAAGCTTCTGAAGCGAGACAAGATTATACTCGTAACTACAATGTTACTAATATTAGTTACTAATACTACATACGATGTAAGACCTTTATAAAAGTAAAAAAAAATGAAATAAGCTCCTTATGGTTCCTTAGTCGCCTCTTACAGTGTTATTAAGAATAACACCACCCCATCTCTTTCCATGCCAAGCTAAAAACTTTTTAGAATGTAGAGCTATTTCCCTAAAGTTAATTTGAAGTGTTCAATGTGAAACTACCCAGCACATGCAACGATCTCGACTAAAACCTAATTTCCTCAGACGTGGCGACTAGCTCAAATTAGGACCGTACCTTTACAAACATAGTTGCTATATTCACTTAATTTTATATCTAATAATACAGATTCTTTGGATGAAGTGAGTTTACTATAAACTAAATTGTATCATCGTTAACAAGGTATTTAAAATATCTAGTTTATTTTTAGTAAAATTAAAGTTTGGTTTGTTGCATATAAATTGATTGGCAAAATGTTACGTGAAGTTTTATATGTAGAAAGAATCACAAATGAAAATTTCGCTATTTTATTTTTTTATAGATTTGATCTAAAAATAATTTAAAAAGAAAAAAAAACATTGCTCTTGACCACAATCTAGCTAACTAGTTTTAAATTAATTTCAGTAGTTTCATCCCATTCACTCGGAGGTAGAATTCTATTCCGAGTTTTTCAATTTTTTTGCTTAATTATATACTAGTCTTAAAAAAATTGCTCTAAAAAGAAGGCAAGTTTAAATTTTACGAGAAGAGCTCCGTGTAATTATTACTATAAAATTCAAGTTGGAAAGTCGTTATCTTGAACAAGCCCTGGTAATCCTGCGGATCTCGGTTGAAACTATTGTGGATATATAACAGACACCCTTGCAAGAACATTTGCATATGGATAGAGCTGCATCAGTTTCTTTTGTTAGTACGTAAGTAAATAAGTAAGTAAACACTTTATTTGGGGGTACAACACAAACAAAACAGCATATACATAACAATAAACGCACAAAAAACAACAACAAAAGCACAAACAGCACACATTAAACAGAAATAATAAATACAAGTACTTTAATGAACCATGATGTCTGTTCTGCACCCGCCAAAATGGTGCTGACTCAGCGTTGTGCTATGGTCGGTAACCATAGCGCTGTTATTCTGTCAGCACCACCAAGATGTTTTGGAACTCGTCTCCACGAAAGCAACCGAGCATAACAATAATAAATAAATAAGTTACATAGTGAACTAAAATAAATAAATATATACCTACATTGATAAACTTTAATGTTAGATGTGGAAAGAGAAAATGATTAGCACTATATGATGAGTGAGTGAATAATGGGGCGACTTTAAATTAGGTAGGGAAACTTTAGATATTGAGTCTGATTCTCCCCGTGGAAATGAATAATTTTTTCCAATTCCAAGAAATCCCAACGAAATTCTCAAAAATAAAAATTATTTTCGTAAGCCCATGTTCACCAAAAATATAACTAACGGTTAAACCGCGGTTAGAAACTAAACAGACAAAATGTCAAAAAAAATTATGAAAATGACATTGTCAAATCTTTGGTTAGCTGCTAATCGTTGGTTAAATATTTGGTGAATACTGGCCTGGCCATTCATTTTTTTTTGACATTTTGTCTGATTGACTTCTAACCGCGGTTTAACCGTTGGTTATGTTTTTGGGGAACACGGGCCTTAATCATATAAACCTTATTTTCTAATTTTAATTGACTTTATAGGTCAGCCCGGTAAAAGAAAATACAGTTCCTTCTTTAGTTTCACTAGGGGCTTAAACCGCTTACGGTCCTATTTTACTAGTTTCCAAAACTACATTCTCCTCGAGTTCTCAGCTCTACAGCACTTCTTAATTAGAGTCCTGGAAGTTCGCCTTCGACTTCCATTAAGGAGGTTCCATTCTCGCTCGTCTAGCCAAGCTGATACCAAGTTAAGTTCAGGTTTTTTCACGTAACCTTGGCAAAGAAAATTGGTTTTCGAATTTGTGGCAGCATGTTTAAAGTGATAGCTTGAGATTATGACGTTTTTACTAAGATACTAGATTCTCGCCCGGGACTTCGTTTCCGTGGGAATTTGGGAAAATTATGTAGCCTATGTGTCCAACAAAATCCATACATTTTCGCAGTAAGGATTTCCTCTGTCCGTTTTTTTATCATTATTCAAAGTAAAGCTTTTTTACCTTGTAAATAGCCCGATATACCTACTTACGACTAAAATCGTTCTTTAATATCTTTAAAACCAATGGTTCAAAACTCTCATTTGGAGACAGAGGGAAATACAAAACGATCACTTTACGGTTTAGTACGCTGTCATATCAATAGAACAAAAAATTTCATTTTGTAAGAAAGAGACAAAAATGCTTGATGGGTTATAAGATTTTTTTTTAAAGTTTTTCTATAATTATTCTCTAATTCTGTTGTCATCTACAATAATAGTTTTTTGGTATGTCTTATTTACGGAGACAAAACCCATTCAAAAACCTTTCTTTATTTTCATTCGAAGCGAAATTTTATCAGTGAAAAATAAAGTTATTTATCGAGCCTTTGATAGTTTCGGAAATGGCGGAAATAAACATATAAATGAGTAAGTAGCGTGAGCGAAAATACAATGTTAAAGGGGAATATATAACACTTAAATATAGTGTTAGATTTAAAATTTTAGCTCTAAAATTAATTAAATGAACTATAAAAATAATGGTTTCCGCTTTAATTATGATTAGCTTTAAAATTAATTGAAATAAACTACAAAATATGCTTTCCACTATAAATTTGCTCAGCTTTAAAATTAATACTTCGCACTATGCAATTTCATTTTATAACTTTTATAGGTATTTGTATTTTATAACTGTAGTAAACGTACAATGTCAGATATTTATTTTTATTATTTAATCATTTAAGCAACCACTTACAAAATCCCTATCACATTGTATAGAGCTGGGTTCGGTTAATACTATGGCCAGATCGACATCTGTGTAAATATTCTCCAATTTCCCGACATCTACCGGTTGGTTAAGTCAAGTTGAAACTGTGACCACAGCGCACAAGCCAAGCGAGCGTACCGAGCGAAGTACTAGAAACGACTTCTGTGACATTCTCGAGTTTCCCGTCATCCCCTCCGGTTAGTTGGGTTATGTTGGAAAAGTGACCACAGCGCACGAGCCGAGCGAGCGGAGCGATGTCTAAGCAAAATTATTGCAAATTTTAATCCAAATCCGTAGTTTTTGCGCAAAGAAGTAAGTACTTAACAAACTAAATCCATCCATCCTTACAAACTTTCGCTTTTGTTAAATAGGGACTATCTTTTGGTAGATTCTGTTTCTGAAATCGCAATTGAATTAAGTTTGAAATCTAAACGCTGGATTTTCTATCAAGATGTAAAGGCCTAAGATGATGACTTGTTACCAAGTGGGAGTACTCTATTTCTGATTTTTAACGTACAAAAAAAAGGGGTGTTATAAGTTTGACGTGTGTACCTGTGTATCTGTCTATGGCATAGTAGCTCCTGAAAGAATAGAAGAATGGAAAGCTACCGTAATGGTTCTTAACCGTGTTTGATTAAAATGGGTTCAGCCGTTTAAAAGTTACAAGAAATCGAATATTGGAGGCTCTGGCAACTCTAGCACACCTTGTTTATGTTAATTAGGTTTGTAATGTTTAATTCTTGACAACTTTAGCCCGTTATGTTGGCAATGCTTTTTTCTGTACGACGCAGAATTTAAGTCGACATCTTTGGACGCGATATTTTGTGTAAATATTTCGGCTAGTTACTTGGGAGAGATTGTTTAGAACACGTATTATAAATGTGAGTGGTTGACCAAAAAGGGACCTGAAAGGATTGGAAAGGGTTTTTTTTTTCATTAATTTTGTTTCTGTGGTCTTTCAGCTTTGTTTTGGTCTAATCTGAATATTTTAAGTGCCATAGTTTTTTTTGTGGATTTTTTAGTGAGCGCGCTCGAGGCGAAACTCATTTCGACTCGAACCTTTAAACGCGATTAACTCGAAATCAATTATTTTCCCTTGAGGTCCCTTTTTGGTCAACCACTCACAAATATAGAATCGGTGTGAACTTGTGAAGTGTGTTTTCTTTACATCCATCCACACCAAAGAGGCGATAAAACATTTTTAATTTTAAAGTTATATTAAACAATATCCGTCAGTGCATGCAAAATATGGAGAAAAGGTCAACGTCCTGTAATTAGCCGTGTAGTTAGTCAGTGCAGTTTTGTTTTATTAATAGAAAAGAAGAAATAGACGATGACTCATACTTAGAGAACGAACACTCAAGGGCAGCTCAGTCCAGACGAAGTACGATTCTCATTCTTATGCGTACGACTTAAGAACCTCACAAATTCCAAGTGTTAAGCTGAATATGTGCATATAAATTACAACTGTTTACAGACCGTACACCAAGAATCATTCATTAATTGTGTAGCTCAGGCCAGCAGACCCACGGAATTTAAACAATGAATTTAGGTATTCTATGTATGCCAATACACAGTGCCTTCCTAGTGCCTATTGATGCCAAAAGAACCATATCTAGTGCCATCATAGTTTAAGAAATATAGGTCGTTGTTTGTGGGTCTGCTGGACGGATATCAGCCCAGCAGACCCACCTCTCGTACACGGAAACGGCTAAAGTTAGAGACATGGTTCTAGTTCTAAGCTTTAATGCTTTACTTGGTGCCATCGAGAAAAAAGTTTCAAACTTAGTGCTTCAAGCGTTTCGGAGCTATAAAACGATCTTGGTGTGCCTGCTGGGCGGAGGTTCAACGCAGCAGACCCCACCTCTCGTACACGGAAACGGCTAAAGTTAGAGACATGGTTCTAGTTCTAAGCTTTAATGCTTTACTTGGTGCCATCGAGAAAAAAGTTTCAAACCTAGTGCTTCAAGCGTTTCGGAGCTATAAAATGATCTTGGTGTGCCTGCTGGGCGGAGGTTCAACGCAGCAGACCCACCTCTCGTACACGGAAACGGCTAAAGTTAGAGACATGGTTCTAGTTCTAAGCTTTAATGCTTTACTTGGTGCCATCGAGAAAAAAGTTTCAAACCTAGTGCTTCAAGCGTTTCGGAGCTATAAAACGATCTTGGTGTGCCTGCTGGGCGGAGGTTCAACGCAGCAGACCCAACACGATAGCTCCATAACTAGAAGGTAATTGGTATGAAATCTCATATCAACGTTTAGTGTGTAATTAGTGCCTTAGCTTAACATAAAAATATCTGTTTAATTTGACTTCCAAACATAAAAAATAGCCTCTGAAAGTTCTCCATACATTTTAACAACCGAGGTACAGTCACGCTCAAAACTAAATTTATTAGGTTACATATGCCAACATATTTTTTGAATGGGGTAATAAACTGCCAATTTCTCACTTCAGATGTCGCCTCTGTTGACTGATCCTAAAATTTTACGTGTAGCTGTCATTCTCCATATTAATTTCGTAAAAAAACCATTTATTTATAGTAAATTAATGAATTTTGACAATTTGCACAGCTATTAACTGCAAAAATACGGTGTAGGTACATGTATTCCCCAAAGATCCAAAAAAAAAGTTTAAAAATAGTAGCTTTTCTTTTACTCAACTCTTCTTTCAATTGAAGTACACATCTTTGGAATTTGACTTTAATTTGAGTAATTATTTCCGCAAAAAAAATAAAAAACACTTGCTCGCAATCTAAATAAAATGACAGCGCCGCAGCTTGACACGGAACAGTCAACAATGCTGCCACCTCTAAAGAGCTTTTAGTTTATAACCCCCTTCGTAATCGTTCATGTATCCTAATAGTAATTAACTACATACCTATTATATAGATATACCAACTTATTTTGTAAAAAGGTAAAAGGCGAATAGGCAATAATTTTTTTAAAAGAAATAGGCTACGCATCTGCATGTTGCTTTCCCAAACCAATAGATGGCGCTACTGTTTTATGATGCGTTGTCTCACAATAAGATTGTTAATGCATTTAAGACTATGCGCGGCCTATGCGCTAATAAAGGGTAGATGACTTTCAGCACTTGACTATGGTTTAGGTTTAGGTTGAGTAAGGATTCTATGAAATCAGAAGTCTATTGAGAAGATCGGTATTTGGTTTGTTAGCAGACCAAATTTCAAAAATTTGCAATTTCGTTATCTCGATAGCCGAAATTTAAAAAAATTATGGGGTCGCAAAAACCCTCAGTAAAACTAAGTTAGATCTAATAGCTATAACTATAAGTTTCAGTGTGATGATAAACATTTCATAAAATAATGTTATGAAGCATTATTTTATGATTTTTGTTCCATTGACTTTCAAACATTCAAAACTTATAAGTTTATTTCATGTCGTCTTTGATTACGTTTAATTACACATAATATTGGTTACGACTTTGAAAACGTTTGAGACCCAAACACTATTACAAATTAAAGAAAATACACAATTATATTAATAATTAATTCTTCGCATAAATTGACGGTGCAAAATGAGTACCTACTCGGTTGACATCGCGATTTCAATATTTTTAATTTTATTTGTGACCTACCCAAAACCAAACAATACATTTTATCGTGTTAAGTAGTAATTGAGGACAAATAAAACATAAACTTTTAGTGCCTGAGATAAACTTCAAATTTTGAATTAAATTCCGCTAGATTGAGATTTTCTCAGTGTGCGACGCTCGTTTAGTTACTTAGTAATTCGTCTCTTAATTCAGATAATAAGCCAGCCAACTTAGGTGAAATGTTCAGTTTGCCTAATATGTAAATTTATCATCTTACATAATTTATATGATATTAACTTACCCATTAAAAAAACATTTTTCAACTCTTAAATTTTTTAGTCCCAATCTTATACACAGTCACATAGTACCGAGATATATTTGTATTCTGAATATAAGTTAAGACAATAAAGCACACCTAATAAAACCTGAAGATATATTTTTATCATATATCAAAATTAAACTACGTAATTTTTGATTTAGGTACTTAGCGCTTAAACTGTGCTAATAACTAATAAACCCCGCACGCAGGCAAGGGGGAAGACTTAGTAAGTACATAAAAGGTCACTTGGTGGACAAAAATCACCTTTACGAACATTGAAAATAAAACACAAGCTTGTAAAAAAGACATTTAATCCATATTGTATCAACAATTACGTAAAAACTATTGATTATGTACGCGACTGTATTCATTTTGAAATGTATGCAGAACTTTCAGAGGCTATTTGTTACGTTTGGAAGTCAAATTAAACAGATATTTTTATGTTAAGCTAAGGCACTAATTACACACTAAACGTTGATACGAGATTTCATACCAATTACCTTCTAGATATGGAGCTATCGTGTTGGGTCTGCTGCGTTGAACCTCCGCCCAGCAGGCACACCAAGATCGTTTTATAGCTCCGAAACGCTTGAAGCACTAGGTTTGAAACTTTTTTCTCGATGGCACCAAGTAAAGCATTAAAGCTTAGAACTAGAACCATGTCTCTAACTTTAGCCGTTTCCGTGTACGAGAGGTGGGTCTGCTGCGTTGAACCTCCGCCCAGCAGGCACACCAAGATCGTTTTATAGCTCCGAAACGCTTGAAGCACTAGGTTTGAAACTTTTTTCTCGATGGCACCAAGTAAAGCATTAAAGCTTAGAACTAGAACCATGTCTCTAACTTTAGCCGTTTCCGTGTACGAGAGGTGGGTCTGCTGCGTTGAACCTCCGCCCAGCAGGCACACCAAGATCGTTTTATAGCTCCGAAACGCTTGAAGCACTAGGTTTGAAACTTTTTTCTCGATGGCACCAAGTAAAGCATTAAAGCTTAGAACTAGAACCATGTCTCTAACTTTAGCCGTTTCCGTGTACGAGAGGTGGGTCTGCTGGGCTGATATCCGTCCAGCAGACCCACAAACAACGACCTATATTTCTTAAACTATGATGGCACTAGATATGGTTCTTTTGGCATCAATAGGCACTAGGAAGGCACTGTGTATTGGCATACATAGAATACCTAAATTCATTGTTTAAATTCCGTGGGTCTGCTGGCCTGAGCTACACCATTAATTATTTGGTGACTGTAAATTGAGAAATACATCAGCCCATACTAAAATACGTACTATAAAAGTCAAAGAAACATATTAAAATTTTCTGGCGAAAGTTCGGTTTCATTTGAAAATGCAAATCAATCGGATTTTTTTAACTTGGGAATTGAAGGAGATATGAAGTTGTTTGTGGGAGCATACAATTCTTTGTGTTTCATAAATACCCAACATAAAAAATAAATAAATTCAAAAGTGATATAATCCGAACTCTAGTGATAAATTGCATGGTTAAGCATCTTTCAAAATGTAAGTTTCATATATGCTTGACATATTAGTAATTTTTTATCAATTTAGGATCTTCTTTTAGTGCCAAGCAGAATTTAACCGCAACAAAATACACTCTGACGTTGGAAAAATCACATATAAAAACGGGAATTTATAAAGTTACGCTGTATTATGTTTTTTCAGATAACTTTAAAATCCATAAAAAGTTATCTTTCCTGACAAAAATTTATTTATTTAAAATAAAAAAAATCCTTACTCGTGTAATTCTCTTTTCGTAAGACTTCAGCGTATTCATTTCAGGGATAATATCCGTCTTTTGTGCTTAAAAGTTAACAAAACTTTTTTGTTTTGTGAAATTCAATCTACTTAAGGCATATCATTTACCCCAAACTATCTCTTTAATTTAAACAGGGCTTTAGGTATCTCTCTTTCAACCTCTCGGGTGGTTAATCAGTCCATGAAACTGAACAACTTCCCCTAGGAACATAAAAAAAAATTTGATCACCCATACAAAATTCGCTAAGTACATATATGCTGATGAAGTTGTATGCGAACTCAACATTTTTTTTCGTATTTTGACCTATGTTCCTTGGGGAAGTTGTTCAGTTTCATGGACTGATTAACCACCCGAGAGGTTGAAAAAGAGATACCTAAAGCCCTGTAGTTCGAATATACGTATCTTCTGGGTGAGCTCACAAAGACTTGCAATGGAAGAGCCAAACCCATTTTTTGTACGCACCTCCACTCCAGCTAATACATCCTTAACTAACCTTACTTCCTTCCTAATATTATAAATGCGAAAGTAACTCTGTCTGTCTGTCTGTCTGTCCGTCTCTCACGCCTAAACTACTGAACCGATTTTAATGAAATTTGGTACAAGGATAGATTAGAGCCTGGGAAAGGATATAGGCTACATTTTATCCCACAGTTGGGCACGATATAACCTAAAGTCCACGCGGGCGGAGCCGCGGGCGAAAAGCTAATTCTTTATAATTTAGTATATCCGCGTGAAGAATATTCAAAAATAATTTTATGAAAAATTTTTTGCGGGAAGGAGAATTTTTTCCGTTTTTTATGTGGTTAGTTCGTTTTAATTTGAACCTAAATAAAAAACTTGAAAGACGCTCATATCTGGCAGTTTTGGGCTAACGCTAGCTGATTTTTTTATAATATGATAATACTCATACAGGCTAAGAAAAAAAAGATCATACAGGCTAAGAAAAAAATGGGATCATAAGTGGGATCATTCAGGCTAAGAAAAAAACTGTTGATAGGACTTTGAACAAAAATGATTCAGTTTTTATGAGGCACAATTTTCATAAGTTCTCTAGCTGCTTCTAACAAATATTCAATAAAGAAGTTCCGAAAATCTGTAAGTAAGTTACAAGTAGTCAACTTGAAAAAGGTCTAGACTATGTTTGCGGTAACAATTTACGCTTTTCAATATCGTCCATTCACCTCTAGAGATTCATGGTCGTTCGAATTTGAATATCTTCGCTGTGAAATTGACTTATTGTCCCCTTAGAAGTTTTCCGAGTAAGTTATTGGGGAATTTATTTTCAGATATTACTTATGTTTTTTTACCTCCTACACACAAAGAGGGGTGTTATAAGTTTGATGTACGTGTTTGTTACGAGTACTACACCTTTGCGAATAGGCGTAGAGTCAGTAGGGTCAATAGAATGAATGCGTATGTATGTATTTAAAGCCTTTAATGTATGTTTGTATGTATTTCATGACATGTAATCTTGACTTGTTTTAAGTGGTACCCTGAATGTCCTATAAAATAAAGATTTTTTCTATTCTATTCTATTCTGTGTATCAATGTATTCGGTGTATTTGTATGTCTGTGTATCTGTGAGTCTGTCGGTAGCATCGTAGCTCTTAAACGAATGGACCGATTTTGTTGTAGTTTTTTGTTTGACAGCTGACGTGATCTTTTTTTTATTGCTTATATGTGTGTGTGTTTTTTTTATTATATGTGTTTCTTGATCGAGATGGTTCTTAACTTCATTTCATCAAAGTTGGTTCAGCTGTTTAAAAGTTATATTAAACAGCTGAAACACCCACTGTTTATGTAGTCCTTAAACAGTGGCTTTGAAGTAATGGTTAAATCATTTTCTCACACCACGCACCGCATGTGTGCGTATCATAACTTGTGGGCACTGGTTATGTTTTAATCGTGTCCTTTCTACACATAGAGATTATAAACAAATGATTGCAAAGGCAACATAATTATTGCTCAAAGCAAGGCAGTGGAAGGCGTGGACTAGCGTTACGATTTGGTAAAGATGCGGAAAGCTGCTCAATGCAGGTGGTAAATAGACTAATCACATATCACAATGAGACTAATATATATATATAAGGTCCTAATTTATTAGTCACTTTCCTTTTAACACGTTATTGTGTAGGTCAAAATATATCATTTGAGTCAAAAAACAAAAGCATAATATTAAATTTAAAAGGTCTTGAAAAATTTTGTTATGATATTTTTTCATTACTATGTTGAATAAGCCCATCCATTCAAACGTAAACAATAATGGCAGTAGTAGAGCGGGCGAGCGGGGAGTGGACGGCTATAATCGAAAGAGAACCATTCCTTTATCTTTAAATGGAAAATTCACAATTTTAATTTTCAACAATTTTAACAATTTTAATTTTAATTTTCAAATTACAAAATTTAATTTTCAAATAATTAATTTTTATGTTGTTTTTTGGAATACTATCAACCTATACAATAACGCCTTAGAAGGTAAGTGACTAATAAATTAGGACCTTATATATAATGGAGCCAGGAAAAATCTGTTTTCCCCCTTTTCTATGATAAGGGAAAATATTATGGAAGAAAATAAAATAAAATAAAATAACTTAATTTATAAAATTCTGAATATATTTAAGCGCTTCCCGCGTCGAGGGTCAGAGCACCAGGAGATCTCATCCTGGGGTCGTGGGTTTTCTTTCCCTAGAAATTCTTTGAGACGGATGTATGTCGATATGTTTTATACTCACTATGATTAACTTATGTAAGTATATTGAAAATCACATTATGTAATAGCTGGATATGGAAAATGGGACCGATGTGAGGCTGGTTTCTTAATCAATGGGCCTATCACTGCCATTCATTCTATAGATCATTTGAACCTTATTACCAGCGTACAAGAAACTTGGGTAGATACTTAATTGAGGGAACAGACGATACATAGCAACACCGACAACTGAAACAGACATAATTTGGGATTATCGGGAGTTTCTATATCGGCAGGCCGGAAAATTACATTTCAAACTCTCCCCCGTGTGGGTAATCAAGGCGAGACTTGTTACGCCTCCAACACACGATGAAAAACCCCGCTGTGGCTTTGCTACAGTTTTTTTAGCTAGGGGCTTTCAAAGTCACATTCAAAAAGATTTTACTTCATAGAACAGGCGGATGTTACTTACTTAAATTCTGTTGGATGTTTATCTTAGTAAGAACCCGTTTTATTTTGTTTAAAATATGTTATAATACATATATGAATAACTACGTTACAGTAGATTTTTTTCATCTCTTAGATGTGTGTTTGTCTTCCCCTAAGAAGCATATTTTTTAGCCAGAGCTTTCTTTAGTAAAACCCATGAGATCCACAGTTAGGCATCAAGAGGACATAGAATTGGGTAGGTAGCTTTTCAAGCCACCAAATAGCTCTAGACCTGGTTTAATCGACATCAGCCATGTGGTGATCGGTTGAGAATAACACCACCCCATTTCTTTCCTTGGGTGTCGTAAGAGGCGACTAAGGAAACACAAATGAGACCTGCCTCCTAGTAATCTATCTTAGGCAACGACACCTCAATTTGTTCTGAATCTGAGGCGTCGTTCTATGGTCCCATCCGGTATGGTAGGCTCTGTGAAGGGCCACCCTCCTACCGCTTGCTATGTTCCGTCGGTGCGTAGGAGTACCAGTGCCTTAATAGGCATTTTCTGGGTTAACTCGCTCCATCGTCAACCTCAGGTCATAGATCAGAGTTAGTCAAGAGTTAACCCATCTTATAAAAAAAAGCAAGAACTGCCGTCCGAAGCACGGAAATGCTTGTGCTAAATTGCCACACCAATGAGTTTTCTTGGTCAGTTCTGAACACCCAGTTTTTGTAGTTAAAAATGCCTAATTGTATACCTTTGCCGGGAACGTATGTAGGCAGATGACGATACAACGATACATAGAAATATATTGTATAAATAAAATATATATTTGTTTCTCTCAAGTCAAACAATCTATAGCCACCGCGGCCACGATGCGTTTCTCGCCATCGTGTGGCGATCCCTAATCAAGTATCCGTGACCCTGGGACATGATGTGACCTTATACATGTCTTCTCAATTTTCCACCAAACGTGACAACAATTTGAAACTCATTTTAAACATATTTTGATGTCGCCTCCATTTCGTTACTTTACGGAATTGGCTTAATTAGTTATGTCTTGGGTGTAATTAAAGTTTGAATTACAGTCGAGGTTATTTTTGATGTTAAACATCTATTGGCGTGCCTCTTAAGTCATAAGCCACTGTCATGTGGTGTTGAATGGAATAGCAATGTTTGTTTGCTTGAAATTTAAAATTGATGCCCCCCTCTAAGCCACTGCTTTCGACTCTGGGAGTGGAAACTTTTTTTTTCCTTTTTTAACCATTTCAGTATGTAATGGGGTGACTTAAAATTAGCTAGCGAAACTGTAAGGGCCACCTCTTAAAATTTTAATTTATTAAAATTTAAATTTAAGCTGATTAAAATTTATCTCCCAATAAAATTGAAAAACTTTCTTAAAGGAATCAAAGTCCAATTCTCAAAAAAAAATACAATTTCCTATCACAAGGCAAATCAGCTGATCGCACAAAGTATATTTATTTATCATATTTCGCCCATTGTTCCTTAGGGAAAGTTTTTCAGAGCTGACATACATCCAAGCTCACTGAATACAGTAATAGAGAAAGTGTACTGAGCTTTTCTGACTATCGGTGTCGAATCGAATAATGAAGAAGAAAATGAGAGAAAATCGAAAAAACCGCTTAACAAAACACCTTTTTACCTATTTTTAATGAAAGCTGAGGAATATACTTACTGGCAACAAAACATTATAAACGGTTCTTGCGAATTTCGTATGCGAAGATTTAGACTTGGAGTGAAAGAAAAACTTACAATATGTCAGCTGCTAATTCTTCCCTGGCATTAGAAGCCTTTGCCTTCTAATGCCTTCAGCAAAACCGTGGAGGCGAGGGTTTTGCTGATTGTGTAAGGTTCCGTTAAATATTTTAGCAATTTTTGCACTTGATTAAATATTTTTAAATGTTTAACTTAAATTAAATAGTTCGATGAATGACTCTTTCCGGTACAACTACTGGCAGACAAAACAGTAGCAAAGTTTAGTGGCTAACTTCATGCGAAATTCAAAACGGGAAGGGGAGTTTGGCTGACGGGGACATTCGTTACCTGGCAGTTGAAGAGAGTAGTCGTGTCCTTAGAAAGTGTAGTTTACGGAAGTGTCCGTTAAAATAGTGAGATCTAAAATATAATTAAATTGTACATTACCACGAAGTGGAAATATACGTTTAAAAGAGGTCTGGTGTTTCCTTTGGATTGATGCACGTTTTACAATTGTATATTAAATGTGTCATCAAATAGTTCTAGAACTATATGATGTTCTGCCAATCGAGACAGGGATTAAGGTGTTACTGCCGTACTCAGAGACATCAATTAAAGTTAAGTACTGTTAAACTCTGATGTTGTCTCTTTCACTTTTGTTGATATAAACAAGGATATCATGACATTTAATTACTTCTTAACTTTAATTGACGTCTCTGAGTACGGCAGTAGTGTGGATGCCAAAAGCTGACAACCTGTCACCACTACACACATGTTTCATCTAATTAATAACTCTTAGAATGTAGCAAATAAATAATAAGAAACGCTACAAGGTACACACACACAAAGGTTTTCCCTTGTGTCGTGGGTCCCTTGGAACATACACAAAGACAGACACGAACACCTATGACCCTAGAACAAGCGCTTGCTTTTTACACAAACATTTGCCTCGACTGGGAACCGTAACCAGGACCCGTCAACCAAGAAGCAGCGTCACTAACACTCGACCAAACCAGCCAGCCGTGATGATATATCAAATGGTTTTAGAACCATACATTGCTCTGCCTACACCGACAAGGATTAAAGCGTGAGTGGACGGAAGTAAACAACTCCCTTTTGTCCTTTGGTCAAATCGGCTTAAAGACTGCAAACATACAAATTACGCAGTTTAGCTAATGTTAATTGTAGGTTCTACCGCGTGTGACCAGGTCAGAGAAACTGGGTCACCTCCCCACCTCCCCGATTGGCCCTGGGAAGCTTGTGACCCGATTCGCACCCATTGAGTGGGCTTAAGAACCTGGATAATGGGTTATTGAAATAGTTCTAGCTAATGTAAAAACAATGGGAAATTGATAGAGTTTTGAGTAGTGACCGGCAATTTTGTTTGAGGGTAGCAGTTAGTATGGGGTAGTTCACTTAGTTGGCCAAAAATATGGATGATTCCACTAAGCTGAACAACTTTTCCCATTATTAACAATGGTCGAAATAAAAAAAATCGTCTCTCTTCTTGGTCGGTTGGTGATTGTATGTGAAGTCGAACACATATGAGAATTTCATGTATTAGGTTGAGTGTCGAAAGTTGTTCAGTTTCACGACTACTAATTTACCCTGTGGAACATTTGTAAATATTACTTTACCCATAATTTGTTGATAGAATACGCTGAGATCCAGTAGTTTAGAAGTCTATTAATATTAGTTGCCTACTTGAAGTAGGAAAATGTCGTTATGAAAACTTATTAATGTAAAAAAAAACATAAGTTAATCTCAGCGTATTCTATCAACAAATTATGAAAAATCAATATCAATAAATCAATATTTGAAAAATTATTTCACCATTAGAATGCTACGTTTAGTTATGTAGCCTATGTTACTTATCCCCTAGTAACATGGGCTACATAATTTTCTCGAATTCCCGAAGGAACGAAGTCCATGGCGAGAAGCTAGTAGGCAATAAATAGAAAATATCTGCTTTTCTAGAGCAAGGCCTGCAAAGTCTTCTAACTTTATATGAAGTGCGAAATCGGTCGTTTCCACTTTATTTTCCTTTATAATTTATAAACAACCCGCTGACACGTGTATTGGCCGTGTCCATGGCCTATTATTGACCATACGCTACATTTTGCTGCGAGGACGGAATGGATTCTTTATACATTAAAGTTTCTTCAGTGAGAGTTCGCCACCGATCAGTGAGGTTAAGCAACATACAAAGAGGCAGGAAACCTGGTGCCTTCCGTTAAGCTGTCGGTCTCGGCTATTTTTAGAACGTTTGGCCACAATATATCTAAGTTTGTGGCCACACGATGAGGAATAAGTGAGATTTGTGAATAAAAAGAAGGTTTGCTTAACTTTTTAGTTATTGCGGCCTATCAGTTAAATATAACCCTAAAATTAAAAAAATGTATCAACCACGACAATGATCGCTTAAAACTCAATATTTATAGTGGCTAATGTCTCAGCCTGGGGTGGATTATTTCAAAATATTAGCGTCTGACGCATAACATATCTATCAAACTGTGTTCTAATAATAACTCATCTCCTCTGATTAAGGGCCATACAAACCAGACCTGATGACAGTACACAAGTCATCATGGCCACACGTTTTCGTACACAACCTTTGCCCGGCGGTGTCTTTGAATGTAATCAGCCCTGATCACTGGGTGGCTATTCCACTAACCAATATCGTCTCAATGGCGGTGGAATGATAATGGTGACCACTTCATCCGTTCAGGTGGCGAAATTTAGAACTAACTTTTCATACATTTGATGTCAGATTCTTTGACTGGCATAGCCACCACCAACTGAATGGCAAGCTGCTTGGTAGTTAGCAACTTAGCGTTGCTGGTCGGGTAGTTAGCAACTTAGCGTTGCTGGTCGGGTAGTTAGCAACTTGGTAGTTAGCAACTTAGCGTTGCTGGTCGGGGCCCCGATTCTGTAACTTAAGTTGTCTGTCGATGGAATGGTCGCCATTTATCCGTTCAGGTGGCGAAATTGAGAACTATCCAAATTTCATACATCTAATGACGACTGCTTTGTCTGGTGGCGCCACCACCAACTGAATTTTCAGTTGCTAGGTAGTTTGCAACTTTGCGTTTGGTTGGCAGTGGCGCTGCTGGTCGGGGTGGTTTTCAGCAAATATATGAAAATTAAATAGTTCTCAATTTCGATACCTGCACGGATAAAATGGCCTCCATTCCCGATGGATGTGTCGATACATACAACTGAAGTTATAGATTCGGGGCCATGGTAAGATGCTTTGAAGTTAGCAACTTAACGTACTGTTGGCGGTGGCGCTGCTGGTCAGAGCGGTTAACATTAAGTGTACGAGGTTTCGAATTTTTATTCTGAATTTTGCTACGCGAACAGAGAAAATGGTCACCATTGTCATTAAGACGCCATTGATTAGTTAAATAAGATAAGATAAGATAAGATAAGATAAGATAAATTTTATTCAGTAAAAATAGCTCAACATAACATATACAATTTATGTTGTAACGGTCGCCAATGCTCACACTAGGAACTCAAGGTTCCTGTGCTGTGAGGATGGGCAGTGTTCCCATTAACAAACAGTAGAGAAGGATACAAAAGTGGAGCTATCAAAAAAGAATATTACAATAATAATAAAAAAAATTGTATTGACTGTGAGTGTGGTGAGTGTGAGTGAAGGTGTGGGCGTATTGCGTGTTTGAGGGTGTGTGCGTGTTGTGTGTTTGAGGGTGTGTGCGTGTTGTGTGTGATTGAGGTGTGGGCGTGTTGTGTGTGATTATACTTGCGGAATCAAATTACAGGATGTATGAGTTTCTCAGTTTCATTGTAATCTAGTTTTAAAAGCCAATTTATTATGGAGTTTTTTGCTTCAAAAAGGTTTTTTGAGCCGATAGACAAAATTTTGTTTGTATTGTTAAACAGGAATTTACCCAAGAAACAGTAGAATCTTCCCGCAAAAGATGTTTTAAATGTACGAGTTGGGGGAATAATAAAGATACGATTTGGGCGCTGGTTCGGCAAATCAGTGGGTAGTGATGTGTGCTGCCTCAGTAGGACCTGGAGAATGAACAGCTGTCGGACAGAAAGTACCTCACACAGTCTGTATAGTTCCCTGGTTGGAAAACGATAAGGTTTGGAGTAACCTACTTTTAAAACTGCTCTTTGGGCACGCTCTAGTCTAATTAGGTCTGTTTTTGCTGCTCCGCCCCAACTAAGGATACAGTAGCTAATCAGCGATTGACATAATGCAAAATAGACCATTTTTATGGTTTTTACATCCGCTACATATCTGAGGTGTTTAAATACAAAAATAAGCTTCCTTACTCTAGCTGTTATCATGTTGATATGAGACTTAAAAGTAAGATTATTGTCTATCATGACACCAAGATATTTATGAGAGTTAGTCTTTGATAGCTTGGGACACTGGCATTGATGGTGTTGGTCAGTGTCATGTTCATGGGCAACAATATCCAGACCATTTGTTTGTGGCTGCCCAGGTAACCGAATAGAGAAAGTCATTAATTTGGTCTTGTCAACATTAAGAGACAAAGTATTCAGTGCTAACCAATCCGTCACCATGTTGAAACCTGTCTGTGCAAAATAAAATGTTTCCTCCCACGTATCTCCAGTAAATAGAAGAGCTGTGTCATCAGCAAAAGCGCAAAGCTTACCGTTTGGAAATTCTAAATTACACATACCGTTTACATAGATCAAAAACAGCGTTGGTCCAAGGATGCTTCCTTGGGGAACACCGCATTCAATCCGGAATTCTTCGCTAATGTAATCACCAATTTTGACACACTGTCTTCTATTCTCCAGGTAACTATGAAACAACTTTAACTGTGTACCTCGCACTCCTATCTCCTCAAGTTTTAACAACAGTCTCGGGATAGAGACTGTATCAAACGCCTTTGCAAGGTCCAGGAAAATTGCAGCACATTTTTTCCTACTATCCATTGCTCCAACAATATGCTGAACAAGATCATGAACTGCATCATTTGTAGATCTACCTGCCCGAAAACCATATTGGTGATTTGACAAAATACCATTTGCTTCAAGATACTTTATCAAACGTTTATTCATAATGCGCTCCAAGATTTTCGATATTGAAGGTAGGATTGAAATGGGACGGTAATTCGTGACATGGTCTTTTGCGCCAGACTTATGAATTGCATGAACAAGGGCCTTTTTGAGAATGTCGGGAAAAGTTCCCAAAGATAAACACAAGTTCAGTATAAAAGTCAGAGGTGGTATTAATTGCAACTTGTGTGCTTTAAGGAAACCAGATGAAATACCATCTATACCAGGCGCACAGTCATTGCGCAAGGACTCGATAATTAGCTCAACTTCGTGTTCATCCGTTTGGAATAAAACAAACGAGTTTAAAGATGATCGGTTGGGAAAACTAGAGTTGGTATTGGTAGTTGTATCACGGAATTTGTTAGCCAGGCTTTTGCCTATGTTAACAAAAAAATTATTAACTTCGTTCACAGATTTTACAGGATCTGTGTTAACATTAAGGAGATCGAGCGCCTGACTTTTGACTTTTTTTGTGTGCGTGACATGTTTAATAGTATCCCACAACTTTTTTGGATTCTTAGATGACTTTTTTAATTCATTTCTATAATACTGATGTCTAGCTTTTTTTAAAAGATGATTGCAAAAATTTCGGTACCTTTTAAAGGTAATTCTAAGAATATCATTATTCGGCGCTAATTTAAACTGTTTAGACATTCTGTCCCTATTTCGCATACATCGTAATAAACCAGGTGTAATCCATGGCTTAATAATCCTCAATCTGTGTGGTACAGTATAAAAAATCGTGTTTGCCCGTATGACCCGTTGTAAGGAATTTATAAAATACTGTAAGGCATAATTAGGATCGCTGTAATCATAAATAGGTGAAAAGTTTATTTTCTCCAAATCTAGTTTCAGGTTTTTGTGGTTGATTTTAGTTAAATTTTTAATTTGGTTATAGTTCTTAGCTTTACACAAGGCCAGAGAAACCGCATCATGATCAGTAACCGAGGATTCGAGGACTATTGTAGTTGCTTTTAATAAGTTTTTAATGATAACGTGGTCAAGGCAAGCCTTTCCATGAGTTGGCAAGGTATGGGCTGGAAGAAATCCATGGCTTGCTAAGAGATTCAAGTAATCAGAGGAGTGGTGCGAAAGGTTTAGTCCTCTTATATCTAAGTTAATATCTCCTATAATAATAACGTTTTTAAAACCAGAGCATTGTGGTAAGAAAGTATCTAGACTGAGAAGAAAATTTGACACATCTTTTGTCTGAGGTGGTCTATAAACTCCGATTATGCATATTTCTTGCCCCACAGTTACCATCATACAACTGGCGTCACTAAGAGCTGGTTCTGTTACTTTAATGTTATTTATTGTATTCTTGACGTAAATAACTACACCATCATTTTGGTTAATTGAGGAGTTTGAATGGTAATGAGAATAATCTTCCATGTAGGGAATGTAGGGATTTAGTGGCAGCCAGCATTCCGTTAAGACAATAATGTCATACTCAATGTTTATCCTTGATTGGAGTGTCATAAAACCCGCTATATTTGCTGATATGCTACGAATGTTTTGCGTTATTATTTTAAAACTGTTATTGATATCTGGAATTAGATTTTTACAACTCTCGGGGTCGGTTTTAATGGAGCTTGATAGGGACAGACTATCTATATCAGTGTGAAAATTAAGTATTGAATCGAATTTTAATGTTAATCAATTTAGGACTCCGAAAAGATGAACTGAACAAGGTATATAATTTTACATCAAAGGATGGGTATCTCCGTGAAGGATAATAATAACGTCTGTTTTTTGTTTTTGTGCTTAAAATGCCAGAACTCATACAAGTAACTTGAAGTTTTGTGTAGTGTTTGATGAAGGTAGTTTGGTTTAGTATAACACAGGTGTCAGAATAAAATACATACATCGCATGCAAGAAAAACAAACAATAACAAAAAGAAAAACCAAAGAAGTACACTGCCAATATAGAATTTGACACGCAATGAAAAGGCGCTACTAAAGAAAAACATATCCACGCGTATAGTCACTTTTTGCTTTTCAGCGCCTCAAGATCCGCCTCACTCTTAACACGAAAGAACGGTTGTCCCTCGGATTTCCTTAGGTACACCTGGCCCCTAGATGTCCAGCAGTAGTCGTACTTGTTATCCTTAGAGAACTGTCGTGCTAAGAAGAATAGCTTCTGCGCTTTAAACGTTAAAGACTCCGATATAAATATGGGCTTCTTGGGACCAGCGATCCCCATGTGCTCAGAGTTTGTCTTGTTGGAGTGGTCTTTACCCTTTTGTTTGTTAAAGTCTTTAACAGCCGATAAAAATTCCTCTTTCTTGATTACCGAGAGCAATTCCACTACCACAGGCTTACCAGAGTCTTTACCAGCACTAATGCGAAAGATGTCCCTTATATCGGTGTCACAGATGTCAATCTTTACTGCATTTGCTAATTTTATAAAAGCCTCACTAAGATCTTGTTTTGTCTCAGTTAATTTTGAACTGGTAATTTTTGGAACATTTCGAATCTCCAGACCCGAAGCACGTGATTTCCTTTCTAGTGAATCTACCTTTTCCGATCTTGGATTTGTACCTGTGTCATATTTTGTATTTTCTCCAATAGTGAGTCATATTTCTCGGACAAAAAGTTCAAACTGATTTGCATTTCCTGGTTTTGCTCTTTAGACGCCTTGATCGCTGGTTGTAGGCCTAAATGTCTTAATGATACTTCATTTGGGACACGTGAAACGAATTATCCGTTGTTTGTTTTGGAACTGAGGTAGGTACATAAGGTACTGAATTTATATACAGGAATTCAAAAATACAATGCAAATTGCGTAATAAACTCGAAGTGCAACGAAGATATTATATTTTAATTTTATTCCTCCCATCCGAAGGGCATGGGCCTCCCGAAGAGCACGGATTTAGGCCATAGTCCACAACGCTGCGCTGGCCCAATGCGGGTTGGTGGACGACTCGTCTTTCGAAAGTGAACTTTCTTAGATGGGCGGGTTTTATCACAATGTTTTTCTTCACCGCTGAGCCAGTCATCATTAGAAATCCGTACATAAATCAGAAAAGACAAATGTACTGGTACAGGCCCCGCAGCAGGATTTGAACCCACAACCTTTCGGTTACAAATCTGACTCATTACCAACTGGGCTATCAACGAAGCTATACAATACCTGTGACAATACCTAATATAAAGAGGTAAAGTTTGTAAGTTTGTTTGTAGGAAGTAATCTCTGGAACTACTGAAACTATTTCACAAATTCTTTCCCCATTAACGGGTGACATGGGTTCCATAATATCTGCGAATTACCCACGGGGACGAAATCAGTGGCAGAAAGCTAGTCCTTGATAAAAATGAAGTACATACTTATCCAGAATTTAATAATTTTGGAGTATAAACATTAGAATGACCAAAATATGTAAGTTATACTTTAATATGCACTGTTGTGTATCTGACTATAAAACCGAACAAATTTTCCCAAGGAACCCATAATAAGTTTAACCAAGCCTTCAATGAAAATGGTTTCAAAGATATGAAAACTAAGCCATTTTCAATATAAAAGATAACTGTGGGGTATTCGAAAATGATAATATGTGAGGAAATAAGTAAATTCGTTTCTGTATCAATATAGGCTGCAGTCCAACAGTAAATCAGTTCCTCACTAGAACTCATCCGTATTTCATTGCTCCTGACCTCCAATCATCGCACAATTAGTACGCAGTCCACATAAGAGTTACTATTCCTGAATAACTATACTTCTACGAGTCAAATATAAACTAGAACACAATGCAGCCACATAAATCAATGAGTAGGCTAATCCGTGAGACATTAACCGCAACAATGTGTTATCTAAACAAATCTAAGCCTAGCCCAACAACAACACAGCAGCAGTTGCATCCGAAATACCCTCGGGCATCTCCGGCTATTTCCGTCAGTCTTCCGTCTCTTTCAGTCAGGCATACAAACAAAAAGGTCAGATGGCGATGACCCAGATTCGTCAAAGGTCGGCCCAGCTTCGGGAAGCGACTGATAAGACGCAGTGAGAACGAACTTGATAGAATAGGTTGTTTTTATGGGTTAGTGGCATGCAAACTGATGGGTATACATTGGGTTTCATTATCTCTACTAGTTACATAATATTTTAGGTACTTGCATACTGCTATATCAGTGGTATAGTACGTATAAATGTAAAACTCAAAAACTAAAACAGAACGCTTATTCCTTTGAACGGCTGAACCAATTTTGATCAATGTATAGCTAAGAACCATCTCGATTACGTCAGCTTTCAAACAAAAAACTCGCATCGAAATCGGTCCATTCGTTTAGGAGCTGTACGATGTCACAGACAGACACAGATATACAGATACACTCGGCAAACTTAAAACTCCCCTTTTTTGTTAGGAGTTACAAAGAACAAACCGCTATGAAAAAGAAGGCACGTTTGTCGGCCATGGGTCCATCAAAAACCCAGCAATTGACAAAGCGTGAACTAAGTATCCATTATTGCCGCTCCTGCATTCAGTCATTGGGTGAATGATGAATCATTCGATTCGCCATCGATTGTTCAAATGTGCAATTCAATGGAGTGTAACGAGACAATTGAATTGCGTCCATCTAGCCACTTTAGATTCGAGAAGATCTGATATGTTGTTACTAAATAATTATATTTATCTTTCCCAGGACTTCGTTCCCGTGGAAATTTCTAGTCGATTTTCCAATGTTTTTAATATTTATTCTGCTATTCGGGACGGAGACAAATACAACAAATCAAAAACAATGAAAATCGGTCCCGTCGTTTTCGAGTCGTTTTCGAACAAACCCGACTTTGTTTTATACATTTAGAAGATAAGAAGACGTCAGAGTTGGCTTTACCTTACTTATCGTGTAAGTATAATCAAGTATGTGGTGAATCGTCTTGTTTTAACGACAGTACCTTAAGTCAATCGTTAACAGCTGGGACCGACTGCTTTAGCAGGTGATAAATTGCAGCTTTAGTCACCCATCGAGTTCCCTGTTCCCGTGTAAGTTGCTTAATCTCAGTGATCGGTTCAAATAAATAAGCGCACTACAAGTTAAGCCTTTCATTTTAATGTTTTATTATGTGGTATGAAGTAAGAAAGATCCATTACATCCAGGTCCATAATGTATTAAAATTAATTTTCACAAATAACGCTGCATGCCTGCAAATTCAACTTTCACATGCAAACAGTTTCGAAGCTAAAAAAAAGCTGTAATGTTAATAAAATTATTAACGAAACTGTAAGACAAAAATCCCTCATTAAACTGAACATGATTTCTCAAGAAGCCATAGGACACTAAACTCGCCATTGTGTATCCTGTAAATGTTTGTTTAAAACTTTTGTGTACAATAAACACAAAAGAAAAAGAAAAAATCACTAATACTTAATTACTCTATTTTTCAGAGGCAATCAGCTGATCGTACAAGATTTAATCGCACAAGTTATCAGCCACTTCCCAAAGCCGGTTCAGCAAAAGACGACCAGGCCGACCTGCTAGATGGGTTATTGACGATATTTCAAAAGATTGGCACAGGACCAGAAGGGTTGGCATGAGAGAGAAGAGGCTTCAGTCCTGCAGTGGACTCAAACAAAGCGGCTGAAGAAGATGAAGATTATATGAAAAGCAATTTTTTTCGACCTACATACGAAAGTGAAAAGGTTTTCTGATTCACATCCTTAATTGTTGCTAGTTTTAAGACACCCAGGTACCTAAAATATAAATAATAAATTAATAATAAGTGAAATAGATTAATACATTAATAGTAGATTAGGCAACAAGGGGATAAAACAGTGTTTTATGTCACGGGCAGCATATTGAATTCTGAGCGAAATGAAGGATTCTGTAGTTAATTCCCGAACGTAGTGAGGGAATTATGTTAAGAATCCTGAATGAAGCGAAGGATTCAAGTCTGCCCAAGACTAAGACACTTTTATCCCCGAGGAGCTTACTCTACTTTATACACCTACTGTGAGGTTAAATAAAAAAAAGTTATAAATTCATCCCATCAATAATGTTTTGAGCCTCCGTTTCTATGTCAGAGTTGCTGGAATTACATACTGGACTTTTTTTTTAGATTTATTTAAAAAACTTACAACAAAACAATTTAGTGATTCGCGGTAAAAATCACAGATCCAAAATCACCGACGACGTTTTCTTATAATTTTTAGTTCCGTAGGCAAAGGAAAGTCAATAGCTAAGACATATCCACAGCCAAGTTCTTATATGTACTAAATATTTTTAATAAAAGTAAAATCTCTTTGATGTGTCAAATTTTATAGTTAAAATCTACTTGGACCAAGGAAATTAAGCCTTTAACAGCCTTGTTTTTTTTTCGAAATTATTTTTGATAGAAGTTTTAGTTGAAATTTTGTCGTTCCATTTTTAAATGTCATTAATGCCCAAGGGAAGTTCCATACAATTTTATTTCCCTTAAGCTTTAATGGCTTACTTTTATATATAGAATACTTGTCGTATAATACGTGCTCCAGATGCAGGTGGTGTATAAATTAACTTAAAATATTAACTTAACCAGAAAACTACCTTCATGAAAATAGGAAAAAACCAGTGATACCGGAAGAAAACAAGCATGTTTACTTTTTCAAATCATGTAAACACTACCCTTTTCCTTGAATCTAAAATAACAGTATTGTGGTGAGGTCGACCTCATAGTTTGATGACTTTATTTTCTTCACAATAAACAGTATTTTGTACTAGACGATAAAGCCGAGGTTTGGCCTTCCGCAAGCGAGCATAATAAAAACTGAATCGTGTCGAGGTCATTCGACAGACAATTTAACTTTATGTATTACGACCAATGGCCTACCTACTTTCATGAACACATACTTTCAGCGGCGTTGTAATTAATTACACTATAAATAGTGACATGAAATTTTACTTTCTTTTTATATTTATTGGTCGTATCTTCTCAAAAAGGAAAACAAAAATACCATTTTTTTGGAGATTGTTAAATGTTGAGTCGCTACTATAAAAAGAGGTTTCTAGAGCTAAAGAATGCCAAAAGCTGGTTTTGCACAGAAAAATAAATGGAAAACTCCTCTCCATAAATGAAGTTGGTTAAATATATTAATCATTACTATGATACGGTCTCAGTCATCATTAAATTGTTTTTATTAAACCCTTTTTTGCTTTGAAAATTGGTGGTCTGCAACTTCGAAAAGGCGAACTTATAAAAACCAGAGGCTTTTTGGGACTTCGTTGGAAAATTTTGAAAATTTTAGGATTTTCTACATCGTAAAGAAAACATCTATGCGAAATTTAAGTGTTTTTTTATTTATTTATAAAAATCAAAACATACATTTTATTAATCTAGCTTTCGATAAGCCCTAGCGGGTTTGTCTCGAAACGAGTTCGTGGACATAATTAATATGACTTATGATAAGACAGTCGTTGTAGCCATTGTATTCCACAATCCGGGCGAGGTAGTCTGCAAATACGAGTAAGATTTTAATTTTCTGCACTTTTGCCGTTTGTGGAATGCAATGACTTGCTAGTATTGCTACGAGAACTTTTATTAAGTGGTGGCATCGGTCTAAGACCAAGTGGTGTTTTTAAATCAGTAAGTGAGTCAGAACTCTTCTCTTTAAGCTCTGTGATGACCTATTTTCAAAGATCATCAGATATTTCGCTCTTTCCTGTTCCTGTCTATCTCGCAAGCGTAAATCATGAATCGGGGGCAGTCGTAAAAGACAATCATTGGTCGTTATTCAATGTTCAAACAGCAGCACATGCGGTTACACATTTGAACTTCGAAAGCCGACGCTTTACTAATGAGATAAGTGTGACATCTAAGTCAACTTGTGTAGTCTGTTGTGCTGTTGTCTGTTTATGCGATACATAGAATGAGAGACTGTAATTTGTTAGTACACTATCTCCGGATGTTTCTTCTCTATCGTTTTGAACTATAATTTTAAATTGTAAGTGTTTGTGACAAACGCTGAGCCGGTCCCATTTCTCTGCGCAATAAGGGGCTATCCATATATTACGCCACACTAGTTTCATATTATTTTCCCTCCTTGTCACAGCTGGTCACATTTGTAAGACTCCCCCCTCCTTAGTGTGACGTCACATTTGTTTTGCATATTTTCTATAACGAGTGCTTGGGACTGATGACTTAATGTTTTTTGTTAATAGTTAACGCGTTTTGATACTCAAAACACATTTTGAAATGTGACGTCACGAAATGTATGACCCCTCCCACCCCCTTGTCACACAATGTCACACTTTGTCGACCCCGTCCCTCCCCCTTAACGTGAAGTCATAAAGGTTTCTTGGGGAATTTTGTTGAAATTTATTTCAACTTGAAGTTCTAAGTACCTACTGTGTTCCGTTCCATTTTCATACTTTCTATCAATAAAGTAGTAATATACATATAATATACTTTATGCTAATTATACAAATGTTTCCGAATCATTTGTGCTATCGGCATACATATAGAACTGGGAAAAGATTTTCTGATTAATCTTCTTCCTATCGTGTAGGTATAGTCAAGTGTGTGGCGAACTAGACTAAACCTTGTGTGAGAGTTTTCAAACCGCCAAATGGCCTCTGACTTGGTTCTAACAACTGTAGTCAATCGACAAAAGCCGGGACCGACAGCTTAACGTGCCCTCCTATCCGAAGCACGGAAACGCTCGTTTGGTCACCCATCAGGTTCCCTGACTCTGTGTACGATGCTTAACCTCACTGATTAATAAACTGATATTTTTTAAGTGATATTAAAAGCCACAGAAAAAAACAAAAAGTCCTACACAATCTTGTCTTATTAGTTACATTTACTTATTTGACTCACGCGCATCTTTTTTGGCGTTTGCATTCTAACCGGATTATGACTTGCATAATTACCGTGCTGTTGACTCGAAGCCCACTGTGTCAAAAACTCAAAATACTGCATCTTTACCTTACACAGATTCAATAACAGTAGATACACTAGAAATAATGTGATTACTTTTGTTACAGTTCTAAGGGAAAATACTATGTCTCACAACAGTCGACCAGGGCTTTAGGGCTATTGAGAAAGAAATCAGCGAACTCTTCTGGGAGTATCTATCGAGTAAGGATCTTGTTATTTGGAGTCTCTCTCTCAAAAAGGAAAGAAAGGAATTTTATTTTTGACGTAAAAGCATCTTTACATATGCTTCCTTAGTGGAATGCAATTAAAAAAACTAATTAAAGCCAAATCGAGGGAAACAGTTTTGTGTTAATGCAGCGGTGATAGCTGGTACGGTGGTTATAGAACCAATCTTGTAACCTGACGGTTGCGGGTTCAAAACTAGTTTCAGGTCTCGGGTCTGTACCACTAAATTCGTCAAATAATTCATTAATGATCACTTGCTCAGCGGTGAAGGAAAACATCGTGATGAAATCCGAAGGTTTTCTGTAATTAAGTTTTCGAAAAGCGCATTGTCCACAAAGTCACATTGGGTAGTGGCCTTAATCCCCTTCATTGTATCGAAGGCATGCCCGTGCCCCTTGTTGGGGATATATGGGCTGATGACAATTGACAACCTTCTCCCAGACAGTGGCGTAGCTAGGTAACCAAGGGCCTGGGACAAATCAAAATATGGGGCCCCACTGCTATCTAAACTGGTTAGGTTTTATCAAGTAAAAATATTAAATATACAAATACTTTAGAAATGCACAATGAAACGCACATAGATGAATAATAAAACGCACACATCCCTATCCGTCAAATTGACAACACTGCCAACCCATAGAAAGAATTTAGGTCCCTAAGCTAAAATTTTCGAATTTCTCTCAACTGAGTTTTGCCATGATTAAAGTCGGGTTGCAACCTGTCATATTTATTTTTAAATGGGAGAAATTTTCAAAAGTTCAGTTCGATCGAGATTTTCTGGTAAGGATTCGAGGGCCCCCTGAGCTTGAGGGCCCCGGGGCACTGCCCCGCCTAGCCTCTAAGTAGCTACGCCATTGCTCCCAGATGGAAAATTAAGACAACAATGGAATAGGCTTTTGTCTACTCTTTTATTACTTTCCATACCTCTCTGTATCTTGCCTTCATCACTATCTTATTTACATAGTATTGTAGGTATGACAAGTTGAATGGGACCAACTGACAGCTTGTATGGTCCATTAATATTCACGTCTTATTGTGTGCATCTCTGTTTGATTAGTCGCTTTATTCTGTCTGTATTTGTGACGTCATTGGTATTATTAAGGAGATCTCTTGTTTAATTTGAATGTTTTCTTTAGTAGGGTTTAAATCCGGTAATAATTTTGTTTAGAACCTCCTACTAGTCCTACTTCCTTTCTACTAAAGAAAACTGTTTGTGAAACGCAGTTGCGATGGCGGCGATTTTTGTCTTTATTGGCAACTAGTTGTGTATAAGGAATAAAAGTTATTCTATCACAACTGGTTGCCATGAAAGATTAAAAAACCTTCATAGTCAACTGGTTGCGAAACACAGTTGCGATGGCGGCCGAAAGGATATTATAAATACAAAACTTTGTGAGGATGTAAGTATGGATGTTTGTTACTCTTTCACGCTCAAACGGTTAGACCAATTTTGATAAAATTTGGTATGGACGTAGCTGACACCCTGGATTAACACAGGGGCTACATAATTTTCCCCAAATTCCCACGGCAACGAAGTCCCAAGCGGAAAGCTAGTTAATTATATTTGTTTGATATGATGGGAAATTACTCTTAAATTCTTATTTGTTATTTGCAGCGTCGATGGTTTTGTAATGACGGCCGGTTTGGTCAAGTGGTAGTGACGCTGCCTCTTGATCGGCGGGTCCTGGGTTCGATCCCCAGTCAGGGCAAACATTTGTAAAAAGCAGATGTTTGTTCTCGGGTCATGGGTGTTTGTGTTTGTCTTTATGTGTGTTCCAAGGGACCCACGACACAAGGGAAAATCTTAGTGTGGGCTTTTGAGCATGTAGCGTTTAGTTATTTTAGTTATAATTACTCGATATTCTGCCTACCCAAAAGCACAAGTTTTATGTACTGTGCACTTACATTTCAACCATCCAAGTACCTATTCAAATAAAGTTATCCTTTAAGAGCGAGGAGTTTATCTTACCACTAGCTTTCTGCCCGGGACTTCGTTCCCGTGGGAATTTGGGAAAATTATGTAGCCTATGTGTTAATCCAGAGTGTCAGCTACCTCCATACCAAATTGTATCAAAATTGGTCCAGCCGTTTGAGTGTGAAAGAGTAACAAACATCCATACATCCATACATCCATACATCCATACTTACAAACTTTCGCGTTTATAATATTAGTAAGGAAGGATTCTGAGGAGTTAAGTCGTCTAGGTAAACGTAGTGTAGAAACGTCTAGAAACATAATTCCACGTCAGCTTATACAGGGTGTAAGGACGGCTTAGCAAATACTACTTATATATCTTTAAAGTTCAAGTGAATAGTCTTCTTCTGGGTGAGCTTGCTATATCCTCGACCAAATCTTCGTGTTCAACTATAGATTGCGGTTAAAAGTGAACCCATTCTAAATAATCATTTTATTAAAAACTAGCTTTCCGACCGCGGCTCCGCCCGCGTTGACTACAGGTTATATCGTGCCCGACTGTGGGATATAATGTAGCCTATGTCCTTTCCCAGGCTCTAATCTATCTCTGTACGAAATTTCATCAAAATTGGTTCAGTAGTTTAGGCATGAAAGACGGACAGACAGACAGACAGGAGTTACTTTCGCATTTATAATATTAGTATGGAAGTATGGATTGTGAAATCTGCCCATAACTATGATCGGCTACAAGTAATATTTTTCCATCGAAAACGTCAAGTTAAAGAGGTTTCACTTTTAACCTACTTTGACGCTACGCAATGCACCACAAAACCGCGCGTTTCCGTTGTACATTGCTGTTCTCATGCGATATACATTTTCCTGAAGAAAATTCCACTCGAAAATCATTTAAAATGATGAATTCAATTTCAGTTTCTGCTAAGCTGTCCCTTACAGTTTAAGTCCGCCCAAGTTTTAGAGAATAATCGGGTGAAACGCAAAATACAAAGCCGGCCATTTATCCGAAACAGACACGAAGCTTCTTCTCCAATTTATGAACTAAACAGAATAAGTTAAAGCTGGGTCTATGCGACCTTTAATTAATTATAGTTTTAGGGGTTCATTCTCTCCTTGAAACTGAACAACTTTCCCTAAAGAACACATAAATTCTCAAAAAAATGTTGCCCTTCTTACACTAGAGTTGTAAAGTAGTAATCAACAGCTTTTAATATATATATAAACAGCTTAACATTATATTTTTAAACATTATACTAATGTTATTTTGACGTAAGTTTCTTTTGGGGTAAGTTGTTCAGTTTAATGAGCTGATTCATGTCCTTTATTTACAAAGTCACCCAATATACACACATCAACACGGTCTTGGGATATTGCACGCTTTTTCATACAAAAGAGGTCTGTTTGAGAAGCTATAAAAGCATACCCGACATACATGGAGGGCTATAATTTTCAGACGAGTAAGTGCTAAACCGGAATTTTCAATTATAGTCAAAAAATTTTGTTTTACTTTAAATTTGTGAAAACGTGACGTAAATGAAAAAAAAAATTGCGTAAATTTGATCATTTTCATACAAAAAGCAGACAGAAAGTGCATTTTCGTTTTCGTTTCCGTCACGTTTTCACAAATTTCAAGTAAAACAAAATTTTTGAAAAGAATTGAAAATTCAAGTTTAGCACTGGCTGGTCTGAAAATTATATATGAAAAATATGCTTTTATAGCTTCTCAGTCAGATAGGCCTTTTTTGTATGAAAAATCGTGCAATATCCCTAGACCGCGTTGATGTGTATAATTGTAATGTTTGACTTTTGTACGTTTTTTTGCGAAAAAGTTTATGTCCCTAACAACAGATGGCGCTACTAGGAACTTATATTATGGTAGCTGTGTGCTTTACTTATTAGAGTATCGTTGATCTTTTAATTGCATCGACCTGCATAAGAAGTTATTGTACATACTAATTGCATATCTTTTATATAAATATAATCTAATGGCTCAAATATCTGTGACGACCACGCTTAACGTTCTTCAAGTCGACTTCGGTAACTGCTTAAGCTGAATCATAAATCACATGGCCTAGTAATTGATACCGACGGACTTGACAATTGAATTATCTAGATCTGTTTTTGCTAAACTTTTTGTTGCCTCTGGGTTTTTTCGTGTTGTTTGAACAGGTCTATTTGTACGCATATTTATTATCTATACATATTATAAATAGGAAAGATTTGATTGTTTGTTTGTTTGTTTGCATCGAATAGGCTCCGAAACTACTGAACCGATTTGAAAAATTCTTTCACCATTAGAATCCTACATTATCCAGGATGGACATAGGGTACATGATTTTCCCGAATTCCCATGGGAACGAAGTCCCGCGCGGGAAGATAGTAGTCAATATAAGGGTGCCTTATAAAAGTTAGTTACTTTTAAAAGTGTAACCTAGATCAAGGGAATTTTGTACTGTTAAACTATGAACACTTGTAATCTATTCAGTCGAATCCACACTTTATGATCATGTCGGCCTCAGATAATTTAAAAAAAAAGCCTTGAAAATAAAGGAGAATTCATAATTTTGGAAACTTTTCTAACATAAAGATTTTTTTTTTAACGCCATACATTTGACGGCCGGTTGTCAAGTGGTTGTGGCGCTGCCTCTTGAACGACGGGTTCTAGGTTATATTCCCAGTCGGACCAAGTATTTGTGTTAAAAGCAGATCTATGTTCTTGGGTCATGGGTGTTTGTGTATGTCTTTTTTGTGTTCCTAGGGACCCACGACACAAGGAAAAACCTTAGTATGGGCCGTAGAGTGTGTATGGTGTTAAAAGATATATTGTGTGACTTTAAATTAGTCAGCGAAACTTTATGAGGTGATTCTCCTCATGAAACTGAACAAGTTTCCCCAAGAAAAATAGGGAGAAATATAAAAAAAAATTCGGCACTCCATACAACTTCATCGATCTACTGATTGCTTTAGAATGAGAAGTCGAATTATTTTTTGAGAAGTTCATATACGAGAATCACTTCGTAAAGTTTCGCTAACTAATTTAGAGTCACCCTATACAAAGTGTTTCAAGAAAAAACAAAAAAAAAGAAATTCCGAAACTTCATTTTAAAAGTGAAATAGTCGCAACCCTAGTAACCAGTTGCACGGTTTGACATTTTTCAAAATGAAAGTTTCATATAATTAATATGACATACTTGTCATATTTGTAACTAGCTTTCTGCCCGGGACTTCGTTCCCGTGGGAATTTGGGAAAATTATGTAGCCTATGTGTCAATCCAGAGTGTCAGCTACCTCCATACCAAATTGTATCAAAATTGGTCCAGCCGTTTGAGTGTGAAAGAGTAACAAACATCCATACATCCATACATCCATACATCCACACTTACAAACTTTCGCGTTTATAATATTAGTAAGGATAGAGCTGCGTAATAAGTTAAATTTTAATTAATTTTGATTTATCTTTTTTTTGGGTTTTTTTAAACATCTTGTATACAGTTTTCTATATCTAAAAGAGGACTGTGTCGCATCAAAACTAAAACTACATCATCCATACTAATATTATAAATGCGAAAGTAACTCTGTCTGTCTGTCCGTCTTTCACACCTAAACTACTGAACCGATTTTGATGAAATTTGGTACAAAGATAGATGAGAGCCTGGGAAAGGACATAGACCACATGCTATCCCACAGTTGGATACGATATAACCTGTAGTCCAAGCGGGCGGAGCCGCGGGCGGAAAGCTAGTATTTAATAAGTTACGTCGAGCTAAAAAAAATTGCAATTTTACATTTAATTTTTCCGGAACAGGTTCAGAGTAATTAAAGTACATAAGCATACTTTCAAGTATAAAAAAAAACTCATTTACAATGTTCAGCAAAAGGAAAGAATTGGCAAAATATTCGTTATGTATCAAGTACGCAAATATGACAAAGAAAAAGGAGCAAAAAATCAAGAGGACGGATGGTGGGCGGAAAACCGACTGTCGATTATGATGATTGATGGATTCGAGCGCCATTATTGAAAATGACTTCGACTTACGTTTGGGAAGTGCAAATTATTTTCGTAAGTTTAATTTTTACTCAGAAAATAGAAATAAGACAGTTTTGACTGCCAGCTTTTGATACATGGCTTTTATGTTTTCCTCAATAATGTTGTTCTATTATTAAATTTTTGTTTTTATATACTGTTTTTCTTCTTTCATACTTGTTGTTTATTGTTATATGATTTTTTTTATCAATCAACTAAAATAACCGTAAAAAAAATTTTTTTTTACCCCCTAACATTCATCGTTTACAACTCTCAACTGATCAGTGAGGTCAAGTAACGTACACAGAGGCAGGAACCTGATGGGTGACCAAAGTTGCAATTCATCACGAGCGTTTCCGTGCTTCGGAGGGCACGTTAAGCGGTCGGCCCGGCTGTTGTTGATTGACTACAGTTGTTAAAACCAAGGCAAAGGCCATTGTGCAGTTTGAAAACTCTGACATAGCCAAGTTGGCTACATACTTGACTATACCTACACGATAAGAAGATTACATTTTTTGTTTTTATATACAGCTTTTCTTCTTTCATACTTCGTGTTTATTGTTATATGATTTTTTTTATTAATCTGCAAATATAACGAAAAAATAAATTGTTTTTACCCCCAACATTCATCGCTTACAACTCTTAAAAGGCTGAACTAATTTTGATCAAACATACTCGTAGCTAAGAATTACGTCAGCTTTAAAAAAAATACCGCATCGATCCATTATTTTAGACTACGATGTCACAGATACACACGTCAAACTTATAACAACCCTCTTTTTTGTCGGGGGTTAAAAAACCACAGGTACCAAGTCAAGCTAGTACTTTATAATTATAATAATAATAATAATATAATATTTATTTCAGACATAATAATAACATTTAAGCAATTTACAATGTCCATAGAGTGTTAGTGCGTTAATAACAATGGTAGCTTAGAAGTATGTTAGTAGTGTTAGTGCATAGAATCAAATCAAATCAAATAAATAAATCACATCACATGTCACACTAATAATTATTACCTACTAGCTTTCCGCCCGGGACTTCGTTCCTGTGGCACTTTTTTAGTTTTTTCTTTCATAAGAACCTTCTCCTGGCAATAAGGAACACAACAAAAAAAGAATCATCCAAATCGGTCCAGCCGTTCTCGAGTTTTGCGCTTACCAACAGATTTAGTGATTCATTTTTATATATAAGATTATTTAAGCCAAGGGCAACCATCATCCAGTGCCTTTGAATGGGGCAGTCCGGTCTGGCTGCAATCATTTTCAGAATGCTGTTGTTACTGTTACGAAGGCGCTGCATCAGTGAGACCGACTTTTTACGCAAAATGGCGTAAAAGTCGTCCGTGTGGAAATCGGCAAACATTTTTGAAGCACTGCAGTGCCACGGCAGTCCCAACAGCATTCTGAATGCATTATGGTTAACGAAATAGGACTTACCTATCGGTGACCGGGATAAACCCGGGGTTCTTCTCTGCAATTTTCTCCACTTTTATCACTTTTTACACGGTTCAAAGCTAAATTTAAATCATAACCTTATTTATTGCAAATGGCAGTTTTCAATTCGCTACTTTAGCATTGCTATAGTTATGAGTATTTCTAGAAAATAATGGAAACTGTACAGGTTTAGAATCTGTGCTTGTCCGCGTTGACTAAACCTGAAACAAAAAAAAGGTTAAAATTTTTGTGATACGGGTAAACCTTGTGGATTTCATTAATGTTTACTTTAGGTGAATTTAAATTAGTTATCGAAAATAAAGGAAATAAATTAGCCAACTAAACTGATTTTTTTCCCCTCTTATATTAAAATCCAATGCAATCGGCTTTAGTACCTACGAGAAGTCTTTAAAAATAACTTTTTTTAAATTTTATATGGGTTCCCTGAGAAAATTTGTTCAATTTCATAATGATTTGCTAACTTCAAGTTACCCCATATAATTGGCATAATTAACATTTTGTTATCATCGTTAATAAGTAATAAAACATTATAGGTCCAGACTGACTAATCTGATTCATCAATGCCTAGCTTAAACCGTTGCACCTAGAAAGCTAAAATTTGGCACAATGGTCCCTTTTATGATATGGGCAAGGAATAAACATTTTACGTAATTCCCACGGGAACTTATAGCTGGTCATAACCACTCACAAAAAAAACTTGATTAAGGTTTTTAAAAATTAAAAAAATACAGTCCCAAACGAATTGATGTGCACTGTGGAGGAGCCGTTTATTAAGGATGGTAGTTGTTTAATAATACATCTTGAGAAATACACTTTACTGTGTACTTACAGGCCGCCTTCTTTCCGCGATCCGTCAAAATATACTGACTCCATTGATAGCATACTTAAAAATATCAATACTAATAATATTATCTTAACTGGCGACATCAATTTGGACACGTTAGAGGAGCCATTAACAGGACATACAAATGACTATTTAAATTTGATGGCAACCCATGGTCTTAGACAGGGTATTACGGAGCCAACTCGAATAGATGCCTGCTTAGACCATTTTATGCTTAAGGTACAGGGCTCATGGAAAACTCTCGTTTTTGATCCTTTGACCGACCACTCCACCATACTCCTGTATATAGTAAACGCTAATATCATTAGAACCTCTTCTTCGTACACTAGGCAATACTTTAATTCATCTCAAGCTTATAATAAATTAAAAGATATCACTTGGGAGGACTATTATTCCTTAACTGACGCAAATTTAGCAGCGGAATTTCTATTAAATAAGCTAACGCATATAATTTTGGATCACACCTCCATTAGCACTGTATCCAAGAAAAAGTTACCACTTAAGCCATGGATGACAATCGGAGTTGTCAAATCTATACGGAAAAGGGATAAACTATATAAAAAACTAAAATCCAGACCAAACAATGAGGAACTAAAGACAAAATATAGAACATACAGATATATATGTAGTAAAGTGATTAAATATTTAAAAAGGCAATACTATAAACAACAAATACAAACAAATAAGGGAAATATGAGGGGAACTTGGAGGGTTATTAAAGAGGTATGCAGTCTTGATAAAAACGGAACGTCTTCATCCGAATTACTTAAAATAAAAGCCTCCCCAGTTGAGTCCTTAAATGAGGTAAACAACTTTTTTACGTCTATTGGCCGTAACTTAGCCAATCAGACCCTTAATAAACTGTCCACTACTGTAGGCGCTCTGGCAAAGGTCGATCATAATAGTGGTGCTCAGGGAATGACCAACTCGATGTCACTATATCTGACGGACGAAGTAGAGGTATCTAATACAATACTGTCCCTAAAGTCAAACAGTGCTCCCGGTGAGGACAAAATCAGCACAAACTTTCTTAAGTTATGTAGAAAAGAGCTCTCTCAGCCTATTGCTTTTCTTTGTAATCTTAGTTTTCAAACTGGAATTTTCCCAGATGTTTTCAAAAAAGCAATAGTGTGTCCTATATTTAAAGCTGGTGAAAAGCAGCTGCCGTCCAATTATCGGCCAATATCACTTCTAAGTGCTCTTTCAAAGATCATCGAAAAACTCATGAATAAAAGACTTACAAAGTATTTAGAAACGAAATGTATCTTGGCTGATAATCAATATGGCTTTCGCTCTTCACGGTCCACAGAGGACGCGGTATTGAAGCTCACTTCCCTGGTAACGTCTCAACTTGACGTAAAAAAGAAGTGCATTGGAGTGTTTCTCGACTTGCAGAAGGCATTCGACACTGTCTCCATTCCGATTTTACTAGCACGACTAGAAGGTATGGGTATTCGCGGTAACGTTTTGTCCTGGTTTCAAGACTACCTATCTAATAGGAAACAACGTGTTCGTGTGGAGGGCTGTGACAGTGACGACGCCTTCTGTGAGTATGGAGTGCCGCAGGGCAGTACATTAGGTCCGACGCTATTTTTAATTTTTATTAATAACCTCTGCAACGTGGCACTCGAGCGCGCGCACCTTCTAATGTTTGCTGACGACACAGTCATCCTCTTCCATGATGATACGTGGGAATCAGTTTTTAAACTTGCTGAACTGGGTCTGTGCAGGGTCACTGCATGGCTTGAGGACAGTTTACTAGCCCTTAATACTATGAAGACGAAATATCTCTGCTTTAGCAAAACGAGCGCCACCGGACCCGGACCGAATATGACCTTAACCATCCACACTTCCCCTTGCAATCGCTATCAGGCAGGGCGGTGTGTTTCCCATTGCGCTTGTCCCAAACTTGACCGTGCTTCCGAAATAAAATATCTCGGTGTCATTATTGATGACAAGTTGCGCTGGGATCCACACATCGGTGCCATGGTTAAGCGTGTCAGAAAACTCATTTATATTTTTAAGCAGCTGCGCACGGTTGCTGACAGGGACCTAGTAATAAGCACATACAAGGCACTGTGCGAAAGTCTTATCAGCTACTGTATTACAGCATGGGGAGGTGCTGCTAAGAATCATCTTCTGCCACTAGAACGAGCGCAGCGAGCTGTTCTTAAGGTTTCAATGTTTCTGCCCTTTCGGACTCCTACTTCCCTTGTTTACGAGCTGGCTGATGTGCTGACCGTGCGAAAACTATTCATTTTTCGTTGCATTAAAAGATACCACCGTTGTACTATTCCATCCATAACACTGGCTAACGTCAGAACCCGACGTTTTCCTGGGGTTGCAGTCTATACCAGTTTTGCGCAAAGGCAATACGAGTTTTTATCGTCTCATCTTTATAACAAAATTAATAGTAGGCACTCAATCTGGGAGTTAAATAATTACGAACTTAAACCAAAGCTAATTTCTTTATTAAAATCATTAAGTTACGATGACACTGAAAAATTTCTTCATACAATACGCTAACAATTTAATCATTATTTATAATGCATATCTCTCATTCATTATCCTTCACTTTTAAACACATCATCATATACACGTACAGACATTCACTTGAACACCACACACTCACACACACACACACACACACATACACACACACACACACACACACACACACAACTCAATCCAGTATATGGTGCACTATTCCTTTAAATTAAATATTATATTGTTTTTTTGTAGTTAAGTAACATTAATACTAATCGGATTTTGTGAACTGTTCTAGCAAGCACTGTCGAAATGTAACCAAAACATACATGGGAAGACACTCTGTATCCTGTAACACAGTTAAAACTATCACGGGATACAGGACGTCTATGTTGTTATGGCATTATTAATGTGAAATAAAGATTATTATTATTATTATTATTATTATTACTGTAAATATAATGTGTCTAAATGTGTTAATCGGTAAAATATACTGTCCTTTAAAGTTAAGGAAATGCGACAGAAATGTACATTTAACTTTGTTTCACACAAACGATTTGAATTCGAAGTAAATCTTGTTAGAAATAACAGATTCGAAAACACCTCGTCTCTCAAAATGCTAGAAGGTGAACAAATTCAATGAACAAGCGGCTAGCAATTTGTACCCATGCCCTTGGGTATAGACGATCGTAAAACTGAAAACTCTTATAACCTGTCGACTTCTCCATCAAAGAATAATAGACTGTAGAACCTCGAGAGTTGAGTCGAAATTTGAATGGCACAAGAAATGCAACGAGTTAGCCAGTCTGAATGTCAAACCAATGATTGCCCAGTGCACCGACAGCGCAATAAAAAAATAATTTATTCACGTCTGTGTAAATAAAATGATGACCCGAATTGGATATTTGAGCGTCTAACTGAGCGAGTTCGTGGGGAGACACTGATAACGTACCAGACGCCTATTATAAGTGGGTGTTGCTCTTTCGGACGAAATTGCAGGATATTATGCACTTATGTCTCCCTAGTAACAGATTGAATCATTGACCGTCTGGCTCTAAGCAGAGTAGTTGCGAATACTACAATTACGTATTTGTGTAGTTCTTTCTTAGCTTGATCATAATCCAGGATTATGCAGGCCAAAGCATTTGTGAATTCCCGCGTTTTAAAAATCCATTAACTATTTATTTATTTTGCCCTCGCAGTTGCCATCATGTGGACACATTATAGTCACGTGTGTCTAAGGCCAGTATTACAGAAGAAGACTCGAGTCTTGATCTATACTTAAGTATTGATTGTCTTTTTCACTGACTATTAAATTACGAAGACGACTGCCACTTAAGTATAGATCAGAGTCTGAGTCGTGTTCTGAAATGCGGACATAAGACTATTGCTCATTGTCCACTATTAGCCTTAACTCAAACTTATTTATTTTCCATCAAACTAATTTATTCCATAAAATTGAATTAGAGACTCATAAAGGATGATAGGGTACTTAAATTGAAAACATGGCAGCGGTGTCTTTGCATTCAGGCCGTTCTACGGATAGTCATTTGTGGTCTGGGGAGTCCAAAAAAAACACTAGGAGTATTCCGCTGCAAAAGCCACTCCACTCTTCGCTGTTTGTAGATTTGATTGTGCAAAATTGAAATAAAGGGTCATTTAAAAAGGAGATAGGTTTTAAAATAACAGTTTGCATTATTTCGGTAAAGAACGGATTTGGTTGGTAATTTTATGTTTTTGGGTGACGGGAAATCAGATGTTACCACTTTAGCATCAATGGTTTTAAAACCAAAACCACTTTATGCCACTTTTTTTTAAATTATTATAACATAGGTTAACTCTTGACCTCAATCTTGACGAAGGTCATAGATGAGGTCGACGATGGAGCGAGTTAACCCAGAAAATGCCTATAAGGCACTGGTACTCTTACGCACCGACGGAACACAGCAAGCTGTTTGGCGTCGGACTTCGGTAGAAGGGTGGTCGCGAACCAAACGGCCCATCACAGAGCCTACCACACCGCATAAGACCATAGGACGCCACCTCAGATTCAGAACAAATTGAAGTGTCGTTGCCTGGGGTGGATTAATAGGAGACAGGTCTCATTTTCCATAGTCGCCTCTTATGGGGTGGTGTTATTCTGAACCGATCACCACACGGCAAAAGATTCCACGTTCGATATAAATTCAGAGGGTTATAAGATGAAATATGATGTAAGTGGTGAGAGGTTGTCAGCCTTTGCCCACAATACAGCAAAACCCTAGCGTCCTACTTACTGACTTTTACAGTCTGCCTGGGAAGAATAGGCAGCTGGCATATTCTGTATGTTTTCTTTTACTTCCAGTCCAGCATACTAGTAAACGCTGGAAGCATGGAATGCATGGAAGCCTCTCAAACATTTTTATTTTTTATTTTAACAAATTGGGAAACATACAGCATTAAGTAAATCTACTGGACATAAAACAGCTTAATTAACACAGATGCCAATAAAGTTTCCACTAAAATCTATTACATTACCGACTAAGTTACACATTGTTAAGTTCTACATACATAAGATTATTATAATTACGAAACCAGCAGATCTAGCACGATAACGACAAACTCGCGCTCGGCTCATGCTGAAACTTCACTTTGATTGCGCGAGGGTCCCGTGCAAAGGCTTGCTCGCCCTATGGCGTTGTCAATGTTGACATTTTGACATAGGACCGCGGTGTTGTCGCGGCGCTATCACCATCATACTCGGCCTGCAGACTCACTCATATGTAGTGAATAATACGATTGAGTAATAAATATTTCCGTACTATAACAGAGCAACCACTAAAAGCGAACAACGCAATGCAGTATCCCGTAGACGTCGCAAACTGCATAGTGTAGATCGCCTGTTTGGCAATTCATGTCAGTATATCACATCGAACAAAAGCCGCAATGTAGCCTACATTGAGGTGGATGAGGTGACTCTTGGTGATGGAAATAAATTTATTATCTACTAGCTTTCCGCCCGCAGCTCCACCCGCGTGTACTACAGGTTATATCGTGCCCAACTGTAGGATAAAATATAGCCTATCTCCTTTTCCATGCTCTAATCTATCTCTGTACCAAATTTCATCAAAATCGGTTAAGTAGTTTAGGCGTGAAAGACGGACAGACAGACAGACATTCAGACAGACAGACAGAGTTACTTTCGCATTTATAATATTAGTATGGATCTATCTATCTCTTCAATTGAGGCACATACTGAGAAATTTTGTTACTATTGAAATAGCTTTTTTTGGAGTTCCTTAGCAAAATGCGAATGACGTAAACTTACTTTCACCATTTACTACATCATCGGTCCCAAGGGATTAAAGGACTCACTACCTATACATATTGATTCAATAATCCTTTTCGGGGTAGTCAGAATCATTGAGGAGCCTGCTCAATTAAGTACGACTTGCTAGAGCTAATTTTATAAATAAAAAACATAAAAGACACATGAAAAATCATGAAACCCATTTATAGAACCATATAACCTTGACAAAGACGTGATGCAAAACAATCTATCGTGGAAATTAGCAGCGAAGGTCGACAGGCATTGAACTATGATCGCAAGTCGGAAGAGAGGCCGATGACTGATGAGCCACTTCACAGGTCTAGATCTACTAGGGCTGACAGGCTTTTTTTTTTATTATAAGATGGGTTAACTCTTGACCTCAATCTTGACTATAAGGTCAAAGATGAGGTCGACGATGGAGCGAGTTAACCCAGAAAATGCCTATAAAGGCACTGGTACTCCCACGCACCGACGGAACACAGCAAGCTGTTTGGCGTCGGACTTCGGTAGGAGGGTGGTCGCGAACCAGACGGCCCTTTACAGAGCCGCATGAGACCATAGGACGACACCTCAGATTCAGAAAAAAATGAAGTGTCGTTGCCTGGGATGGATTACTAGGAGGCAGGTCTCATTTGTGTTTCCTTAGTCGCCTCTTACGACACCCACGGAAAGAGATGGGGTGGTGTTATTCTCAACCGATCACCACACGGTTAAAACTGAAATAATAGCAGGCGCTTGACGCTTTCAAGGCTTGCTAATTGGAGGCAACACAAAAGTAAAAGCACAAAATGCTATTTTTTAAAATTGAACTGGGTTAACTCTTGACCTCAATCTTGACCAAGGTCATAGATAAGGTCGACGATTGGAGCGAGTTAACCCAGAAAATGCCAATTTATTGAAAACTAGCTTTCCGCCCACGGCTCCGCCCGCGTGGACTACAGGTTATATCGTACCTACTGTGGGATAAAATGTAGCCTATGTCCTTTCCCAGGCTCTAATCTATCTCTGCACCAAATTTCATCAAAATCGGTTCAGTAGTTTAGGCGTGAAAGACGGACAGACAGACAGACAGACAGAGTTACTTTCGCATTTATAATATTAGTAAGGATTTTATAGGTATGCAAGAAACTCTAATTTTAAGAACTCAAAAAAAATGTATATCATCTCCGACATTCTTCGCTAACAACTCTTAAACGGCTGAAATAATTTTGATATAATTTTCCACGTTAAAAACGTATGAGTCACCGACTTCAATCCCAACAACAGTTCGCACAAAGTAGATATCTAGTTTTTTTGCGGACTACAATGCCTATTAGCAAATAACTACACACAGAAATGTCATTCATTTATTTAGATGATGTTCTAGTTTGTAGTATATTTTGTTTTTGTTGATTTTTTTTAAAAGCGCTGAATCATTTTCGATAAAATTTATATGGGACCTCTTCAGGAGTATACTCTTTCGAACAAATAAAGAATTTTGAAAATCGGACAACAGTTGCCGGAGTAATCGCGTAACAAATATACAAAAAAAAAAAACCGTCGAATTGAGAACCTCCTCCTTTTTTGAAGTCGGTTGAAAATATAGATAAGAACCATCTCTATTACGTCTGTTTAAAAAGAAAACGCATCAAGATCGGTCCATTCGTTTACGAGCTACGATGCCACAGACAATACGCAGACACACAAATACAAACGTGAAATTTATAAAACCTTCTTTTTTGTCGGTCAAGATTCAATCGCTTGATGGATTATATTAATAAAAATCAAATTAAATCAGAAACAAATGAATCAGATACTTACTCAAACTTCTGTTTTATTAACTCTCACTGATAAATGATAAAATAAAAAAGCATTCAACTAAAAGCACAAAATAAAGTTCTAAAATATTCCGTGCTACTGAAAAAATTTAAGCATTCCTGCTTCCAGCTGTAGAGTGTAGACTGATTAAACAGTCAAGAAATGTGGAAAATTTGGGCTATGCCTGGCAACCCTAAAGGCGCGAAATATTTTCGCAAACACGCTGCGTATTTCATTTTGACGCGCCTCTCTGACGACACGTTGCGCTAATTCACATCAGATGGAATTCTTGATGTTGCCAGCGTCTTAAACTTTGAGAAGATTTAGGGTATAATAGAGTATTTTACAAAGGACAGTAAGCAGACCTGTACATAAGATTAGTTCAACAAAATTAAGATCACGAATTCAAGAATTTTAGGACAAGATTTTCTCCGCTAATTATTGACCGATTTTCAAAATTATTTTTTTGTTCGAAAGAGTATACTCTAGAGGTGGTCTCATATAAATTTTATCGAAAATGATTCAGCGCTTTAAAAAAAACAACAAACACAAAAAAATATTATAAACCAGAACATCATCTAAATAAATGTGTGACATTTGCGTGCGAACTGTTTTTGGGATTGAAGTCGGTGACTCATACGATTTTATAACGTGGAAAATTATTTACTTAACATTAGGATCGAATGGCTTAAGTTTAGTATTTTCTCCGTCATTGAGAGATTAAAAATTACACTCGTTTTAATATCTTTGAAAAATGATTATCTCGCAATTAAAGTTGGTTCTGTCCAGGTTAATAAGTTCTGTCCAATCAGTTTGTTGATCTGTATTTTTCATTAGGTAGTGGCTAACATGTTTTTTCTAGAACGGATCCCTAAATCATAAGAACGTTGCAATGAACCCTTAACCTTGTCAAAATATAATGTAAAGACAAAGGAAGACACAAATAAAATACATATTCATACGCGTAATAAATTAACACTCGCATAAAGAACAAAGCAAATAAAGTAAAATTTTGCTAAAAAAAATAATGTCACTCAATGTAAAGAACGTAAAGAATATGTAGTGTAAAGAATATGGGCTATAAAATATTGTGAGTGATTCAAACATAGAATCATGATATACTAAGAATTACATTTTTTAACGAACGGGCGTGAGATCCTTTAAAATAAACGCTGCATATTATTCTATTATATTCTTCTCTAGTAAAAACGTAAAAAAATAACTGTCCATGTTTAAAACGTAAGAGTCAACCGATTTCATAATTAAATTCTAAAACGGGGCTAAATTCGCGTATATATATTTATTTACCTATTCCCTACGTTTCGACGCGGTTGCACGCGCCGTGGTCACGGGTAGACTGTTGTTGTCTCAGCAAGATGTGATCGGAGTGTTGAATCTACCCTCAGCGTAATTAAATTCACTGCGGGTCGAACCACAAAAACTGTCAATTCGAGTATGACGTTTTTAATGTGTTCAAATCGCGAAATCCCAACAATGCCTATCAGCAGATAACCACGAACCAAAACTTCATCAACAGAAGTAATTGTATGTCTCTTTTGTTTCTGTCAGCAGCTCGAGCACGTTGGTGACAAAGCGCGGCGCGCCACTCGGCTGACGCTGCAACTTCACTTTGATTGCGCGAGCGCCCCGCGCAAAGGCTTGTTCGCGCTCTGGCGTTGTCTATGTTGACATTTTGACCTAGGACCGCGGCGCATTACGGGCGCTATCACTATCGTACTCGAGCTGCAGTTTCTCTAAAATTCAAATGTGTAAATTTGCTTATAATTGGCGAAGTTATCGCGGAAAAAAACAGTCGAAAAAACCTTTTTTTGGAGTCAGTTAAAAATTACGACTGTTTGTATGGTATTTTCTTTTTATTTTCACATAAAATCACATTTTATCTACCTCTTCCTCTAGCCATCTACCCCTTTTTATTTGTAAATTGGAGAGATCCTTCAAAGTAAAACGGTGACCTCTTTAGTTTGGGCTCATTAAATTCACGCTTCGTGCCAATTTCGCAATGAAAACACGAAGGCGGTAAATCTCGAATTCTTTACGATCAATAAATCCAATTTTTCAAATGGCTCAGTGCAGACTACATTAGTAGTATAATCCCGATTATAATTTGTTTTTCCAGAGGTACAAATGAAATAACCAGGCAATGCAATGTTTGTTACATACGTTGCAGATTTTTTTTACATCGTATCGTGAATTTAGTTGCTTCTATTGCAATAGTTTTATATTCCAACAGTTTTTGTAAACGACTTTCAAATACCTTAAATAATTATCTGATTACAGACATCAATCATGAATGTGACCTTGTCTAAAGGATTGCAATTAGCTTACTTAGATAACGAATGTTTTGATAAAATAGAATGCATAGTAAACAAACAGAATCAATTGTAAAAAAGGTTTTTTTTTATACTTTTCAATTTTTCCTTGAACACTTTCGGGAGGTAAGGGGCCATCCATAAATTACGTCACACGAATTTCATGATTTTTCAACCCGTGTGACGTCACCTATTTTGCGATTATTAAAGGCGCTTAGGTAGTCGGCGCGTAGCACTAGTAGATCGAGTGGCTGACAAAACAATTTGAACCTTATAGCATATCAATAGAGTTGCAAATGTTTTAAGTGATTCGTTAATAGTTCAAAGTTCTAGTTTTAACACTTAGATTACAATAGATTTTGAAATGTGACGTCACGAAATTTAGGACCCCTCCCACCCCCTTGTAACACAATGTCACACTTCGTCGACCCCCTCCCTCCCCCTTAATGTGTGACGTAATTAATGGATGGCCCCTAATCTAGTTTAAGAAAATTAAAAAGTTACCTTTTTAAGCGTGTCAAAATCATTAAACCAAGCATAATATCAGGCAAAGAATACTTATTTATTTGACAGATGATACACCTGATATCTTAAAAGGTAGAGTCATCACATCAGATATAATTGGTGTAATCTAGATCACCAACTCAAACACAACCAACCAAATGGACCGACCTGGAACCAATTTGAAACAACCAACCAACTTGGAATTCATACTTAAGCTTACTCACTCAATTATCAAAAAACAAAAATTAAAGGGTTATCATAACATAACATAATTAAACCATTAGAAAAAAAGATTTAAATCTAATTTAAACTGAAAACATTAAAAATAGTCTAAATCTACACATTATATTTAGCAGGTAATCAATTTGGAAAAAGGCTATTTAATTGGTAGAGAAAGAAAAACAAAACATAAAAATAAAACAAGAGCAAGTATAGCTGCAGGCAAAGATATGTATCCAAATAATGATGATAATAGAGATATAAAAATGCAAGTCCTAAAATATTTATTTGCTGATAATAAACATGAAGTGGCTGGTGTTGGTGTGTTTAGTGGAAGTCAGTCTGGCCTTCCCTTCTCCTATTAGGAGCAAGGAAGAAGTAGAAGAATTGAGGCGGTACCTGCTAAGTACCAAACAAGGTAAGCTCATGGAGGCTTGGTCTCAGAATCACATTACAGATATTTAATTATTGCTCGTATTCATAAAACATTCCAAGGAATTTTTTTTCCCAGCCCATATACGTTTCCACCGGGGGCTCCCTTCGAAACTCGAAGGGGGATTTAGGCCATAGTCCACCACGCTGGCGCAATGCGGGTTGGTGGACCGCTCGTCTTTCGAAAATAAATTTTCTTGGACGGACGGGTTTCATCACGATGTTTTCCTTCACCGTTAAGCAAGTGATCATTAGAACGGAAATAAAACAGCCTTATTCATGTAAAGAAGTTAGGATTTTATTTTAACCTTTTTAACAACAATATAACAATCGCCATGGTCACGGTTAAGCTGATACCTAAACGCGATATCAAAGCATTCCAAGCCTCATATATCTCCGAGTGATACAGTTCTAGAAATCATACATTTCATGGACAGTTTTGTTTCTATACAAATGAGTGTATAATAATTATCAAGTGTTTTGCAGATGCAAACATCACTTTAGAAGAAGCCATGGCCCGAAACCCAGTAGGTAGTACTTGGGAGAACAGTGGAAAATTTCAAGGAGATATTCTTCTACAGGATGAAGAAATAGAAGAGATGATATCTGAATATGCTGGGGAGCCCCAACATGGCAGAAATGGGCTGTCAGCCGCGCGTCACAGATGGCCCGGTGGTGTCATTTACTACGAAATTGCCGCCAACACTTTTAGTGAGTACCAACTGTTTTAAGTGAGTTTCTATACAATAAAGTTCTATCTATCTATCTATCTATACGCTTACGGCTATAATCCCTTTTCGCGAAGGCAGAACGTCATGTTGTTCCAGAACCACTGGACGTCATATTTGACATTCAGTCTGGAGGGTTATTAGATTGAATATGCAGAAGTGCACATTTATGTATTTCAGATTCTTTTATATAAGTTTTTTTTGTTTAAGTTTTCATTTTTACTTGTCATTCTTGATAAATGTGTGATCACCGAAATGATATTCTATTCTATATTCAAAGTGGTGAGAGGTTGTCAGCCTGTCACCTACAATACAGCAAAACCCTCACGTCCCACTTACTGGTTTCTACAGTATGCCTCGGAAGAGTTGGCAATATTCTAAATGTTTCTTTCACTCTCAGTCCAGAGTGGAAAGATGTAGTGCAATACAGTTTCACAGATTTATTAATTCGAACATGATTTTTAATCTACGTAACAGATTACGTAACTACGTAATACTTTTGATAATCTTGGCATTATTATTTGCAGATAATGCACAACTGAATATGATCCAGACAGGGCTTAACTTTTTTCACGAACGAACTTGCACTCGCTGGGTTAGAAGAACCAACCAGAGGGATTATGTTTTTATCACTGTAAGTATTAAAAAAGAAAATCGTGAATACTTACTGATGCCGCCCTGTTGAGATAGAGACTTGAAAAACACCATAATTGCTAACTTGTCAGGTGGACAGTTCTTTAGTTTTTTCTTGTGATCATACATAGTAAAATACTTTGTATAAAGAGGAAATGAGATAGCTAGTTGCTTTAACCAACATTTATGATATAAATTCGAGTGCCAGAAAAAGCAGAATATACTAGTGAAATCAAAGTGATTGTGTTTTTTTTATTTATTATTATGAGAAGTATTAACTCTTGACCTCGATTTTGACTAAGGTCATAGATGAGGTCGACGATAGAAAAATTTATATTAAGACACTGGTAGTCTAACGGACCGACGGAACACAGCAAGCTGTTTTACGTTGGACTTCGGTAGAAAGGTGGTCGTGGCTGGCACCTTTTACAGAGCCTACCACACCGCATGGGACCATAGGAAGCCACCACAAATTCAAAACAAATTTAGCTGTCGGTCATTGCCTAGGATAGATTAATAGAAGGCAGGTCTTATTTCAGTTTCCTTAGTCACCTTTTACGACACTAACGGAAAGAGATGGGACGGTGTTACTCTAAACCGGCACAATTTTATTATTTAATTCTCAATTGTATTTCAGTTCATGCCATGTATTTTTTTTTCTAGGGTCGTCAAACTGGTTGTTATGCCACGGTAGGCTACTGGCAGAACCATGGAGCTCATACCTTGAACTTAGCTAGTGGCTGCTTTCACGTGATGATCGTCATCCATGAGATGCTGCACAGTGCTGGGTTCCATCATATTATTATTATTTATTATTTAACTCTTTATTTGCACACACATAAATAGAACACAGACAAAAACAAACAAAACAAGAAAGTGTACAGAAGGGCGGCCTTATTGCTAAAAAGCAATCTCTTCCAGGCAACCTTGGGGTAAAGGAGAAATAATAAGTAAGTAAAACAGAAGCGGGTGGTGCAATTATTTGATTAAAAATGAAAAGCTTAAGTAGTATAATAGGTACCTATTTAAAATACGTAGACATACTAATCGAATATAAGTATATTAAATAAATATAAGTATATAACTATAAATATATATTATATATACATATATATATATATATATATATATATATATATATATATATATACATACATACATAGCGTAAACAAGAGGACGAGAGAAACACGAGTTGATAAAATAAATAATTACTTCAGGAAATGCGCTTTAAGGCGATTCATATGCACCAGACTTACAACCGTTATGATTGGATTTGGATAAATTGGCAAAATATTATAAGAGGTAAGAAATTATTTTATTTGTAAAGTCGTTACATGTCAGAAAGTCAACCCTTGAAGGCCGGTTTGGCCAAGTGGTAGTGACGCTGCCTTTTGATCAACCTGGGTACGGGAATTAAATGTCTGAGCAAATGAGCAAATGTCCTGAGGAGAGCTCCGTCGCTCGAATGCTTCAAGAGCCGCCATAAAGCACATCTTTTAGCTTCCACTTCTTCTCCGTAATTTTTTGTCATATTTCTCTCCCAAAAAATATGTATATTATATATGTATGTATTATAATAAGAGGAATTTATTATAGTATGTGTATATCTTTAATAGGTTAGGTATAGATAGTTCTTCTTATTTAAGCCACCCCGCTCGACATTTTTAACGAACGGTCTATTTCCTGTACCCTAAGGTTGCCTGGAAGAGATGGCTTACTAGCAATAAGGCCGCCATTTTGTATCACAATGCTTATGCTCGGGTTTTCTTGGACTTGTATTTTTTGTGTTCAAATAAAGAATTATGGATTGTATTGTATGTTTGTGTCAAAAGCAGATGTTTGTTCATGATTTGGTCATGGTTGTTTGGGTCAGACTTTGTGTATGTTCCGTTTCAAAGGACCCACGATACAAGGGAAAACCTTAGTGTGGGTGTAGCGTTTAGCGTTTTTGCTTTTTGCCAGCCTTTTTAGACTTCTCAGCGCCTTCTTGTTTTGAAAGTAAACGTAAAAGTAATTTTCACTCTTACGCTAGACACTGGTCAAGAGCGCTAATAAAATATAAAAAATGCCGTTCATGTTAATTAAGTATTACAATCTTTTCAACATATAGTATAGGATATTATCCATCTTTCATCAATTTATGTTTTATATGAAAACTGGCTAAAAAATATCTTTAGTAATTGGTACAAACATTACCTATTCTAAAATTATTCGTTTTTATTTAATTTCAGGCTACGAATTCGCATTCGAGGCTTTCAGTAATCAGGTGGTGACTATGCTGGGTCTTCCTTACGAGTATGGCAGCAACATGCACTACGGAGCATGGGCATTTAGCTCTAACGGTCAACCCACTATAGGGGCTAGATTCGTAAGTCAACGTTTATTTTTATTTTTTGAAGATACATTTAAACATCTCATCTTTAAATCTTCGCGTCCTTTTTGAACACATGGTGTACGCGGTTTGTGTCGCACGCAGCGTAAACAAGCACGCAAAGGGTTAATGTGTTAAAGAGATAGAACAGAAATGAAATTAGTATTCTGGAGGTTGATTTGGTCTTGAGTGTGTGTTAATATTACATACTTACACAATTTATACGAGTAGTATTATTAAGTTAATATTTAGATCAATAAGTTAGGTAAGGTTAGGTTAGGTTACCTATCTATCTATCTATATCTATATTTATATTCTATATCTATATCTATATGTTTGTTAAAACACTTATAACTCGAGAACGGCTGGACCGATTTCCATGGTTTTTGATTTGTTGTATATCTCTCCGTCCCGAATAGCAGAATAACTATTAAAAACATTGGAAAATAATTCCCACGGGAACGAAGTCCCGGGCGAAAAGCTAGTTATAACTAAATCAAACATTTTAAAGGTGTCTCAATCTCAAATATCGATTCTGGAAATTTATCAAAACGTTTTTTTACGCTTACTTCAATTATACGGTGACTTTTTTGTAAGCTAAAATTAAGGATGTAAATCAGTCCACGAAACTGAACAACTTTTCCTGTGGAACATATGTGTATCGAAATATTAATATTAAAATAATGGATTTCCTTTTTTATGGAAAGTCGACAATTTCATATGGGTTTTTTGGGGGGAAGTTGTTCAGTTTTATAGGGAAAATCACCCCCTAAAGTTTGTCTAGCTAGTTTTAAAGTCATTCTATATATTTTCAGAGCGGAGGAGAACACATGGGTCAGCTAAATTACATAAGCGGTTTTGACATTTGGAGGTTGGCTAGAATGTACAACTGCCCAGGAGCCTGGTCGGTTGAGGTTCGTCCGGAAGATATTAATAAACCATATGATGAAGACTTCGATAGAAGGCTCAAAGAGGCAGCTGCTAGGGAAATAAGAGAGCGGGCTGAGATTCTAGATAGAGCTTTAGAAGAGAAAGAAAAGGAACAAGAAAGTCATGTTAGTGTAGCAGAAGCAGCATAAAATTAAACAAAATGGTTTAAGAAGATCCAAATAAGATTAAGTTAATTGTTGATATTCTTAGTTTATCAAAAGCTATGTTTGAGCTTCGTTTTCAGTTAAGGCGACTACAGCACCTAAATTACGATTTTATGATGCGTAGATAAGCATGACGCACTGCATTAAATCGAAGAAAAAAAATACTACGGTGATATTCAGAACATAAACTAGATAAGTAGTTTGCTGAAAACATGAATAATCAGCACTTTTGGTTCGATATAAAAAGCTCACAAAGTCACCTCTAAATACCCAATATAGTGTATCTTTTAAGCTGTAAAAACTATAGTAAAATGCTCACAGGAACTTGAATTTGCTATCAAAATGTTCGTGATTGAACACTCTCGATAAGTAGTTAACGCATTTTTTACCTTTCCATAAATCTCATTTTTCTAACTTTCGAACATGTTTTTACGCAAGCACGCTTTCATGTCCGTAAACTTCGTGTATCGACACTGTTCGCACTGCCGGCCCAGGCCTGTTGAGAGACGGAGATGGCACTATTTCTATGTGTGCTGCCTTTATCGGGTGCTGTAGTCGCCTTAATAAATCCAAAGTAAATACGTATTAATTTTACTCAAAATCCCCGTTATATGGCCAATTATTTAAGTGAAAAACTATTTTAGTAATAGCTGTTGAACCAAATAAGTTATTAATAAGGAAAAGCTTGGAAAAAAATGGCCAATTTTATAAATAATCCCCTATTACTTTATGTTAACATTTGTAAGAAATGAAAAATGTAAATCCATTGGATATGTCTACTACTGTCGACGTATGAAACAATATTCATACGTTTATACCAAATAATTATCAAAGTTAAAAACGTAAGAATCAAATGACTACTATCCCAACAATGCATATCCAAAGAAAATATAACCACTTGTGCCTATCAGCAGATAACTACACACCAAAACGTCATTTAAATATAATGTGTATGGGTTTTTGTTGATTGTTTTTTAAAGGTGCTGAATCAAAATTTACACGGGATTACTTCAGGAAAAAATATTTTTTAAAATCAGCCGATAATTGGCGGAGTTATCGCGTAAGAAACATCCAAAAAAACCAGTCGAATTAAGATCCTCCAACATTTTTTAAAGTCAGGAAAAAATATGATGTCGGCAATGTACTTTATTCGGCCCATGGATTTATCCAGCCAATCAAAACATGTCAATTGACTTTCCTTCACTTTTTGCGGACATGAAACCAATTCTCATGTCAGTTCGAATTAATTCGTGTCTGGGATTCCTGATTTCGCACAAATGCGAATAAAAAACCCATTTTCGTCCTTTCGGATCAACGTCCGGCAGAAATAAAATAAGATGTGACGATATGAAAGGTATCAATATCAATATGGCACCTACCTGTACCTAAACGGGCAAATTGTTTATGATTATATTAAGTTAACCGGTCTGATAAAATCTGTGCTTATTGTGCTCCTAATTCTTTTTTAGGGTGGGTTTAACTTCAAGTGAATTTAAGCTTCAAATACGACAACTAATTGCATTGATTTGTTGTTGTTAGGTAAACTCTATATACAGCGTGTTTCATAAGTAAAATCAACAAACAGAATTCTAAAATAAATACAAATAGGCAGCTCTGTTTAAAAAATATCAATTATGTCACTTTAATAATATGGGACTTTCCAAATCGTGCAACTGATTACTAGAGTTGGGACTATTTCACATTTGAATTTCTTTTATTTTTAAGTCAGTTAAAAAAAGGAGGCACTTAACACCTGACTGTTTGTTCTCACATTTTTCTCAACGAGTCCAATATATGCTGTCCACCAGTGCACCAGTACATACGGAAACAAATGAAGTAAATTGAATAATTTAATATAGTTTTTGTGGAAATATTTGCTACAAATATACTTTGGCTTAGAAATACAGTATAGTGATTATTTTTTCTTGTCATGGTTTGCCAATTTTCGTATTTTGAATAAGTAAATTGATTTTCAAATAACAAGTATGAGACAAACATTATTTTCCGAGAGATATTAAGAAAAAAGAAGCGCGTCTATTATTTTTAACATTTTTATCTGCAATGTTTTTTGTGACAGAAGCCTTTAATAGAACCACACTATATTTTATTTTACTTTATACTGAATGTTGGATAAAAACTTTAGAATTATAAATCACGATTCAGTTTTAAAATACGAACAGGAATATACACAATGAACTTTAATTTAAAACATCAGTTGTAAAATGTAATCTTGATTTTATTACGAACCATTATACCTATTTATTTCAGCTCCATAACATCCCAGACAACATTTAAAACAATTATAAAATCAGAAAAACTGTCAGTGATTACTGGTAGATATTTTTTTGAGCGGTCGAATATAAGTCAAACGTACAATTACGAAGCAAAATCACGTTTTGGTACGCTGCGTTGACGCAATACTTTTAAGATTGCTGTTCACTGATGCATTTTAAATTACGAACATCGTAAATTTAATCCAACTGATGTTGACCAATCCTTGGGGAAGGAATTTGTCCAGCAGTGGATGTTTAACAAGGTGATAGAGTCGGTAAGAACTTATTTGATAAGCAACAAGACGGCTATTCCATTAATCAATGGCGTCTTAATGGCAGTAGAATGACAATAATCGCCATTTTATCCGTTCAGTTGGAGTCCAAATCCCTACTAATATTATAAATGCGAAAGTAACTCTGTCTGTCTCTCTGTCTGTCACGCTTTCACTGCTAAACTACAGAACCGATTTTGATGAAATTTGGTACAGAGATAGATTAGACCTTGAGAAAGGACGTAGGCTACATTTAATCCCACAGCTGGGCACGATATAACCTGTAGCCGCGGGCGGAAAGCTAGCGTAAAATAAATAATAAAAATAATATATTATAATGATTCGCTGAAACGAAGTGTTAGCTTTACACTTCGTTTTATTAACTGACTCCAAAAAAGAAAGAGGTTATAATTTAAAGTCATAATAATATCGTGCTCAGTTTTGAGATAAAATGTAACATATGTCCTTTCCCAGGGTCTAATAGACAGACAGCGGGAAGCGACTTTGTTTTATACTATGTAGTGATACACACAGGTCAAACTGAGAACCCCCCTTTTTTGAAGTCGGTTAAAATACTAAAATCTTCTCCTAAATGTAACAAATACTTTTCTGAAATCCGCATCAAAATCGGTTCAGCCAAACGCGAGATAATCGCGGACAAACATACATACAGGTCAAACTGAGAACATCTTTTTTTTGAAGCAACGACTGGACAGCTTGGTGCCATGGCGCCGGCGACGGCACCGGTAGAAGTCATCGCCGTGCCGGTCAGTGAAAAAACATGCCATATATTTTCATACATTTTTGCTTCCCACCGTTACCGGCGCCGGTGCCGTGCCGTTGCCGTGCCTTCAAGTGGAAAAACGCCCAGAATGTGAAATGTGGAGTCAAGTATTCCTAGAACCTCATGACGTTCTGTCTTCCCCGAAAGGTATTATAGGTATGAGTGTATGAATGAATAAAAGACGATTAAAAAACAGCTTTAGCTCAAACTGGACGATCGCCTTTAGCCAGTATCAATAACACCCGAAAAGTAACCTTGGATGGAGCAGAGGACAAAACTCCACGACTTTTTGCCTGAGTTTTTGTGTTGATACATATTGTCTCACTGTTTGAAAGGAATACATTAACGTCGGTCGATGATCTGGCCCACAATGTGTGATAAATCGACAAGCGTTTAGTGCACTAAATGTATAACTACCTACTTTAACCTCTGTGGATTTTGTGTTGTGATGATGATGATGGTCAATCCTGGCCGTTTTTACCGTGTGGTGATCGGTTGAGAATAACACCAACCCATCTCTTTCCGTGGGTGTCGTAAGAGGCAACTAAGGAAACACAAATGAGACCTGCCTCCTAGTAATCCATCCCAGGCAACGACACTTCATTTTTTTCTCATGCGGTGTGGTATATAGGCTCTGTAAAGGGCCATCTGGTTCGCGACCACCCTCCTAGCGAAGTCGGACGCCAAACAGCTTGCTGTGTTCCGTCGGTGCGTGGGAGTACCAGTGCCTTTATAGGTATTTTCTGGGTTAACTCGCTCCATTCGTCGACCTAATCTTTGACCTTTATGGTCAAGATTGAGGTCAAGAGTTAACCCATCTTATAATGAAAAAAAAAGTGTTTGGTCTGGGCGATTGTATTAACCCCCGACAAAAAAGACGGGTGTTATAAGTTTGACGTGTGTAGCTGTATGTCTGTGTGTCTGTCTGTAGCATCGTAGCTCCTAAACGAATGGACTTATTTCGATGCGGCCTTTCATGATTGAAAGCTGACGTAATCTAAATGGTTCTTAGCTATAATTGACCAAAATTGGTTAAGCCATTTAAAAAATATAAGCAATCGAATGTCGGAACGATTCATTTTTTAAAATTTTAGAGTTATTACTACTAGGTACTACTATGTAGTTGAGCAATTAAGGATTTTGTTTATTAATTCTTCAGCATAAGACAGGCGGCATACGGTGAGGGAAAACATCGTGAGGAAACCTGCACGTTCAGGAGACTGAATGTGTAACCATGATCCAATCCGGTCAGGTTCCCCTGTTAGCATGGTCACGGATGTCAGATGGCAGTCACTCCACTGTAATAACTTGACCTGCCAAATCCTGGATCCATGGTCAAGTGTACCCTGAATAAGAAACAGGACCAAGTGCTAGAAAGAAGAAGAAGACAGGCGGTATATTACAACTATTGAATTTTATGCAAAAGGAACATCGTATCATAGAATTGCCAAACCATTTCACCGGAATGACAATCATTATTCAAGAACTTCAAAACTCTTTTGTAAAACACCGAGCTTCTAGAACTTTCTTCGGAGTTTGCCGAACATACCCTAGGTACTCAAAGTACTCCGTTTCCCGGCGAAGTTTGTTAAATAGTTTTCGGTCCATAAATTGGGTTGTGGACTGATTAATCCCAGTGACAAACTGTTCAATATCGAAGCCACATCAATCTCCTGAGGCTAATGAAGCCTCGTGGAGAAGGTCCAGGTCAAGGCCTCGACAGTGTTTTATATTGACTCGAGAACAGGGTGCTATTCCAGAAGGTGAAATCGATCGTACGTTGCTTCTCTATAAAGTGAATTTCGCAGGAGGCTAATGAAGATGTGAGCCAAATGCAGCAATGTACGCAAAATCAACGTCTCACTGTCCTAATTCAAATCATGTGTAAGAGCTCCCCGGTCTTTTAGAATAAAATCAGATGGCTACAATTTAAGATTTTGAACCCAGTAGCCAGTAATGTGGCACCCTTACTGGCCACTGGGTTCAAAATCTTAAATTGTGCTTTGTGGCTAACTACTCTTAACAAGGTAAATGCATTAATCGATTTATGAAAAACCCCTTAGAGGATCATAAAATGTTAGGTTAGGTTAGGTTAGCGCATCAGATTACTCCATTTTAGTTGCAAAACCGCTCTTATGGCAACAGCATAGAGGGCTGGCGTGTGATAACCTGATGTGTGGCTCTTCGTACAAAAAAAGTAACTACATTATATATTTTTATAACCGTTTGTGTTTCAATTGCCAAGTTGCTAATTGCGCACCGCTAAGAATTCTTTGCCTGCGTCTTCCCAGCTCATATAACCCGAATCTCTTTAAAGTTCGAGTGATTAGGCATCTTCTGGGTGAGCTTGCTGCATTCTCGATCACATCTTAGCTCCTGAGCTAGATTGTAATCAAGAGCGAACCCATTATCAATAAAAAAGAGGTATCTTCTGCAAATGGATCCTAAATATTAATTATTCTTTGGGCATTAGTGATGTTTGAATTCGCTAAAGAAACGAGAGCTTTATTCTTCTCTGACAAATTGTTTGCTAGATAGAAAAATCATGTCGAATAGGTAATGTTAGCTGATATCAGCGAAGTACCTCAAATTTGCAAACTTAGACAAACTCAACCAATATAATAGTTTAGAAATACTTAAATCAAGAACCCAGATAAGTAATTTCAACTTTTGATTTCCAACGAAATTGTCGAAGCTTCCTACTTTGACTCTAGATCTTAGGCACTTAAATTGTTGCTAAAGTTAGAGTGGCATTTCCAATAAGGACCTATTAGTGGGAAGTAGGTTAGTAGGTCCTTTGTATATACCTATAAAGCTGTCAAAAGACTTTATAAGGTTGCAAATAAAATTTTTGTTGTGTGTAATTCATCTTCTTCTTAGCCCTTAGTCCCGTTTCTCATTCGGGGTACGCTTGACCATGCTACAAGATTTGGCAGGTCACGTCATTTCAGTGGAGCGACTGCCATCTGACCTTCGAGCTCCGTGACTGTGGTGACAGGGGAACCTGACAGGATTGGATCATGGTTACACAAATAATTTCCTGAATGTACAGGTTTCCTCACGATGTTTTCCCTCACCGTAAGGAAACTGTTAGTGTGTTCTGATGTACATAACTCAGAAAATGAGTCATTGGGACTCAGCGGCACGGGAATCGAACTCGTTACCTTTCCTTTACGAGTCTGATCCGCTAGCCGTTAGACCACCGATGCTCTCTTGTGTGTATCTATCTTCTATCTATATCTATCTATCTATTCTATACATATTATAAAGAGGAAAGATTTGATTGTTTGTTTGTTTGTTTGCATCGAATAGGCTCCGAAACTACTGGACCGATTTGAAAAATTCTTTCATCATTAGAATCGTATATTATCCGGGATGGACATAGGGTACATGATTTTCCCGAATTCCCACAGGAGCGAAGTCCCGCGCGGGAAGCTAGTCTAAAGTAAAACATTATTGCATATTGTATATTAGTGTGTCCTACCTAATTAACTAAAAGTAATAATGTTTACTATACATATTTAAGTTTACGATGAATAATTCGTGAGTTAAAATTTGTATGGAATACTTCTTTTGACATACCCGAATGTAGATGTGTTCAATAATAGTTTCAGTAAGTACCTTAGTAATCTATTTTCTATTAAATTTTAAAAGTTTTTAATTAAAAAAAAATATCACTTATTTGCTGCTCAAACCTAGTTCTCCTAAGTTAAAATCAATTTTGTATTTACAAAACAGGTTTTAATAGTAATTTCACATCTCTTTTGTCAAAATAACAAGTATTTATTCGTTTGTATTCGCCTAAATGTTGTTTACTAGTGTACATTCTCAGTGGATTGTAGTCCAGAATCAAAATTTATATTTATACAATGTAATCTGTAACGACTGTGATCTGTCATGTATACTTTTACAAATAAATAAATAAATTTGCCAATAATCACCCACAAGTCAGATTGCAGACTTTGATTCTATACGACTCTATTGATATCTCATTCAAGCCAGACGCAGCTGACATTACTGTGCCCTATTACCATAGTTACAAGCTGCAAATTCTCTTAACCCTTCCAAACTGATTGACTCATCTAGGATTGTCTCTCCTTGAGTTAGTAGGTCATAAACCGCTTTTAACGTATCTACTTACACTCTACCTTATTGATGAGCATTTTAAATGAATACGCTAGCATTCACTGAAAAGTTTAATTGCCAATAAAAAGTGTTTATTCCAGCTAAACTTCAAGGTTGAAAAATATAGTGGGTCATTCCAGCCCATAAGCAATAAAACGCTAAAATTATAGCGCTGTCTTCGATACTAGAAGCAAAATATTTGCAGTAGTAAACTATAACTCAATAAGTAATTAAAAAGCACTCGTAGCCCAGAGGCGTCTGCAGATAAACAAATCAGTGAGGTTAAACAACGTACACAGGGGCAGGAAACCTGATGGGTGACCAAATTTGTTTCTGTGCTGCGGGAGGCACGTTAAGCCGTGGCGGTTGTCGATTGACTACAAACGTTAAACCAAGTCAGAGGCCATTTGGCCGCGGTGTGAAAACTCTGACACCAGGTTTAGTCAAGTTCGCCACATACTAGACTATGGCGAGATAGTAAGGAAGGATAGCTTTAGCGACAGTTTTTTTTTTACCAGCCCATTACGTCCCCACCGAGGGGCACGGGCCTCCCTTCGAAACACGAAGGGGATTTAGGCCATAGTCTACCACGCTGGCCCAATGCGGTTTGGTGGACCGCTCGTCTTTCGAAAATGAATTTTCGTGGACGGACGGGTTTCATCACGATGTTTTCCTTCACCGCTGAGCAAGTGATAATTAGAAAAACGTACATAAATCCGACAGTGATTTTATTAAATTCGATTTGTAGTTTGATTAAACCGCAAGTTCTACAATAATGTTATTTATATAATCAAGCTAAGTTCCTGTAAAAGTTTGTACTAAGCCGTAATATTATTATTATTATTTATTTTATTTATTTAAATTATTAAACATAAAATTTACACTGTTTCTTAAAAATAAAGCCCCACAAAACTGCTTACTATTAAATAGACGATTAAAATAATAGTTTGAAGAGGCAATTAAATGATTTCATTACCTTGCTAGGTAGGTGTACAGTTACGAGCATTAATATATGTTGCCATATTTTCGAAAATATCTTAACCCTAACCATTTAGAGCGTCGGTGGACTCGGTGGTCTAACGGCTAGTGGGTCGGACTCGTAAGCGAGAGGTACCGAGTTCGATCCCCAGTGCAGCCATGTACCAATGACTCGTTTTCTGAGTTATGTACATTAGTTGCACACTACCCTATGCTCTTACTGTGAGGGAAAACATCGTGAGGAAACCTGCACATTCAGGAGACTGATCCAATCCGGTCAGGTTTCTCTGTTAGCAGGGTCACGGAGGTCAGATGGCAATCGCTCCACTGTAATTACTTGACCTGCCAAAACCTGGATCATGGTCAAGCGTACCCCGAATGAGAAACGGGACTAAGCGCTAGGAAGAAGAAGAATTTTACCCCTTACCATCCAAAAAATATGTTAACAACAATTTGTTCTATATTACCGAAATTACCTAATTAAAAGACACAGCTTAGCATACTTATGTCGCTACGTCAATCTGCATTTTAATGGTGTTTCTATGTTTTTTATCGTCACTATACATGGGATAACTTTAAATTAGCTAGCGAAACATTAGGGGCTGATTCCCCCATGTAACTGAACAAATTTCTCTAGACACCCTTTGAAGTTCTTAAAAAAAATGACAACTTCCAATAGGCAAATCGCAAAGTTGTATAGAGAGACGAAATTTTATTTTAACATTTTGGCCAATGGTTCTTAGGGAAAGTTGTTCGGTTAAGTGAGTTGATTCGAAACCTCAATTTTCGCTTACTGATTTAAGTCACCCAATATTGTTTTATGTACGAAACCACTCAAGTGATTTAACATTTCGTTTTACCAATCTATTTTATCGCTGAAAGAGATTAACCTTAAAAAAGATCGTTTCAATAATTATTCTCTCACTTGAAAAATGCGTAATTGTCAACTCTCCCATAGAAATAACAATTTCTTCAGAGATGTTTAAAAACTAGATTTCTTTTATCCGAAATATATTCAGCCATTCCCTAGTGAGAGTCAGATGTAATAGTGAATTGGAAACGGGAACCAAAATTGATCCCATTTTGTGGTTCATTTCACTAGGACCGGTTTTTGTCAACCCCTAGTTTATTTTCTTAAAAATAGAGTTTCAAGCTGGAAACAGACGAGTTTTGGTTGTTATTTTGATCAAAAAAGCGAATTTGTTCTTACAAGCTAAACTTTTAAAAATGGTGTTATTATTAATTACAATGAATGAAAAAGTAACCACTAACATATTGATATTTAAGAAGATTAATTTAGAAATTAAAACTATAGTTAGGTATCAGTTAAATGATGTAGAAAAACAGAAGTTCTTCCTGATTTCACAGGTATACTTACGGTTTAATTAAATCAGCTTCGGCAGTTTTCTTTAGGCACCTAGCTCTAATTTACTCTTTAAACAATTATTACTAAAAAAATATCATTTTCACAATACGCATACGCATTTCACATTACACTATATGCGTACAATTATCAAATTAATGTTACCAGAGTTTGTTTCTAATCAAAATCACGATCGCGTGTCCACAAAACCGCAACACACAAAATTTCCAGTTTAAAATGCATAAACTCCATGTGTGGCCACCCTAAAGGGCTCATTCGTTTCATTGATCGTAGTGACCCTGAACTTGGCCCATTTTTCTCACGCGCAAGGCACAAAGCGTATGCAAAAACTGCATTTCGCGGTGCATAAAAGCTGCAATCGATGTGTGGACGAGAAATGCAATTCGGTAGAAGGGTCTTTTGTGACCGTGAAAGTGGTTTTGGTTTAAAACATTCCGTTGTGTCGGCGTTGGGTTAAATATTTTTTGTTGTGAGTGGGTTTTTGTCTTATTTTTTTTTCTTCTGACTATATTTAATAAAGCTTCGCAAAAAATCGTGATCATAGAAGCTATGACTACTTAATTAATTTAAATATATTTTGCTAGACGTTAACAGTAAAATAACTTAAAATTATTTTTAATAACTGTCGTATTGTGCGCATTGTATAGCATAATTACTTTGAATAAAGGTAAAAAGGGATCTTATTTGCCCCGGAGGAAGTGGAGGAATCTGCTATTTATGTATCTTTAAAGCAGCACATTTAGTCCTACATACGGTTATGATTAGTTACCTACAAGAGCAGGAACCTGATGGGTGACCAAAGTGGCAATTTATGAAGAGCGTTTGGCGGCGGACCCTATTGTCGATTGACTCCAGTCGTTAAACCAAGTCAGAGGCTATTTGGCGGTTTGAAAACTGACACTAGGCTTAGGTAGTCAAGTTTACCTCATATTTGATTATATCTTCATAATAAGAAAGAAAGGAAGTTATGTTTAAATTTAAATTATAGACATTAACACCCGAATCGCTTACGTGCTCAGCAGCTGCTTAAAATTACGGCTTGTTACGTTACAGTCACGTACACTTCGTATACGGGCTAACACGTAAGGGTGTCTATTCCACTAATCAATGGCATCTCAATGGCGGCGGAATGATAATGGTGATCTCTTCATTAGTTCAGGTGGCGAAAATTAGAACTATCTAAACTAGATACATTTGATGACAGCCACCTTGACTGGGGGTGCCATGCTAACTGAATTTAAAGTTGCTAGGTAAGTTAGCAACTTAACGTGGAATTGGCGGTGGCTGATCAGCAGCTCTAGCACGATAACGACAAACTCGCGCTCGGCTCACGCTAAAACTTCACTTTGATTGCGCGAGGGTCCCGCGCAAAGGCTTGCCCCTACGGCGTTGTCAATGTTTACATTTTGACATAGGACCGCGGAGTTGTCGCGGCGCTGTCACTATCGTACTCGGCCTGCAGTTGGCGAAATTCAGATCTATTTAAACCTCATATATTTGATGACATCTACCTTGACAGGGGACGCCATGCTACAGTAGATATCAACTTAACGTACAGTTGGATGAAGAGTATGAAGTTTCGATACTTCTGAATTTTGCTATCTAAACTGTCTTCTAGACTGATTTTGCCATCAACAATGTCATTCAACCGCCATTGATTAGTAGAATAGACACCCAGGTGACTCATTTGCAATACGAAAGCCGGCGCTATTTCAAACGTCATAAGAGCGACGTTGTAAAAGGCAACATGTGTAGTCTGATGTGCTACTTGTGTACCTTTCATAAAATGCAAACGACTTCCAGACTACGTGTTAACGTTAAAATAAGGCTAAAATTAGTACTGAAAGCGAACGTGTTTGAAAGCAAAGCACAGTGTTCGCATTTTTTTTGTCTCTGGGTAAACTTAATGTTTCCGAAATTATAACAAAAGAAACAATAAAGTACGTATTTAATTCTACATTGAAAATATTATAGACGATGTTCTAATAAATGTTAAACATTAAAAATAAAACGAAATAATGATAAAGTTCTGATCAAATTAGTGGGCCATTTTATAATTCGAACGGCACGGCACGGCACTTCGAAATTTGAATTACCATTGCCCCCTATGTTCTCAGCTTCTAGTATTACTATTACATAGGAGGCAATGATAATACAATTTGCCGTGCCGTTTTCTATACTAATATTATAAAGAGGAAAGATTTGATTGTTTGTTTGTTTGAATTGAATAGGCTCCGAAACTACTGGACCGATTTGGAAAATTCTTTCACCATTACAAAGCTACATTATCCCCGATGGACATAGGCTACATTATTTTTCCGATTTTCCACGGGAACAAAGTCCCAGGCGGAATGCTAGTCGGATTAAAAAAAGGCCCGATGAGTTGCATGGAGAGTCAATTTTTTTTCCCATTTCCTCGCACGAGTTGTAATAGACAGGCGAAAATATTTTTTTTATGTTTGGCCTTGTTCCCTGGAGAAAGTTGTTTAGTTTAGTGGGTTGATTCAGATCCTTAATTTTCGCTTAACTATTTGAAGTCATCCAATATGTAGTTCTACGGCATAGAGCCTAAGTGAAAAGTAAAGCAAAAAAATGTTACGGTTTCTTAGTAATACAGTAATAAATCTGGTTTAAGCAGAGAAAGTGTAGTGCTTCCGTGAGTGAAATGAAAGTATTAAGAAGCATTGCAATAATGCGCTTTGGATTGCACTTATATTTTCCTACTGCAAGTTTATTATGTATACCTATCCAACCAAATTTATACGTATAATGGTAAATAATAGGTCTTTACCTATGAAATTGCCGTTTTTCATACAATATTTTTGGAAAACTGAATTTTCCATACTTACGTTTTCGGATTTTTCTCGGGAATGCGAAAACCAAATTTAGCAAAATTTTGTGGGAAGGTTTGGACAACATTAAGTTTCATCATACTTATTTTAATGAAAGTTGTAAGTAACAACGGTACAGCAAAAATAAGCAATGAAACGGGCAACGGATGAAACGAGCTATATTTGAGCTTCCTTTTCAGCAAATAAATCTAAAGTAAATATGTATTAATTTGAATCAATATCTCCGTTATATGGCCAAGGTTTTAAATAAAAAATAATTTTAGTAATAGCTATTAAATTAAATTAATTATGAATAAAATAAAGCATGAGAAAAAATCGGCAATTTCATAGGCAAAGACCTATTATTACATGCCACACTATCATGTAAAGTTGTAATAAAGTTATCTAAAAGTGACTTACTCTTTCCAGCTCCCGCATATTTTGATGTAACCACAACGCGATAGCATACCCAATTTTAAAGTTAATTTACCATGAATATACAAACTTTATGAATCACTTTTTAAAAGACCGGTTGAAAGAAGAAAAGCGAAATTGAAGGAGTTTTTGAAGATGTTTTGTGAATTACATAGCTGCAGTGTTCACTACCGAGTTTGCGCACTGAAGACGTGCTTAGTACTGACTTCCCTGACTAGATGGCGTTGTGATGGTATATTGATAAACTTAGTATACAGTGGTGTTACACGTAGGTAATAGGAGGAAATCTAGCTTTACACTTTGGACTAGGTACCTCTTATTTTGTAGCCGTAAGGATGAAAATCACACATGATAAGCGTGCCTAATCCTTTCTTGTGTGTTCGGTTGTATAGGATGGGACGTGGCGCGACGGCTGAACAAATTGCTAAGTCTATTTGTTAATGGGTATATACATCCTAAGTTTATGTGGTATGGCCAACCTTGAACTCTATACTATCGCATATCAGATAATGCATGCGTAAACATAATAAACAGGCGGATATGACAGACAATTTGATTACACAATAGATAGCATGGGGAAGAGTTTGTAACTATCCATTGAGCCTTTTTATAATTCAAAAACGGCACGGAAAAATTGTATTACCATTGGCTCCTATGTATTAGTAATACTAGAAACTGAGAACATAGGGGGCAATGGTAATTCAAATTTCGAAGTGCCGTGCCGTGCCGTTCGAATTATAAAAAGGCCCAATAACAATCACGGTTTAGTGTAAGGTTTTCCGTTAATGAACTGTGTGCTTGAAAATAGTTGTTAACGATACAAGTGAAGTAAAAATGTAATAATGTGTAAGCAAGGGTTTTAAAAGGGGTTCCAGTTACCAACACATTATACCTACTTAACGCAAGTAAATCATTCAACGTTTTACAATACAGTAGCCGAGAAAGTGAGAAATAAAATATTTAGTTGCATTTATTTACGTTATATGAAACACCATGTTTCTGACTTGCTGGTCAAATTAGCTACCTACTTTTTTGGTGTAATTTTTTTATTTTATTTACTTTATATACTTAATTCATTTTAAAAAGAAAATTAAACTTTGAGTAGGTAGTACTTTATTGACATTAGCAGAATTCTAATCTCTGAAAGACCGGCTATTTGCTGATTAGTTTAATTATTTTTTTTAATTTCTTTCGCCACATGTGATTTTGGGCGACATTACATAACTATTTCCGAACACTGCATTAATATGTAATTAAAAAATTACAAATTAGGAAAAACATCAACATTTAACGAGAAGGCTTATTCCAAACAAATCTTAAACTCCACTGTTGTTTGAGCGTAAAGTACACTCTCATATTTTGTCATTATTATTCTGAGCACGTTCCTTTTACATTCATCAAAAATGTTAGAGTAAGTTATATTTCGTTTCCAAATATTCAAAAAAATAGTAGCTTATTCAACGATATTACAGTATACTTTATCAAGACAGTATTGTTGGAGGTTTTATACGTTTTCAAAATTTTTAACTGGCCTATGATACTTTATCAGCTAATTCATGGAAGTAGACATACTTGGATTTTGATCGTAATCAAAAACATAGTTTTCTAGCATTATGTTAATAGTAGTTCACATAATCTAGTTTCTTCCACTCTGCCTAATAGATCTAGTAGACAATCTATTATTATAAATAGCTTTCGCCTGTGACTTTGTCACCTCTTTTACCTTTGACACTTTCCAATCCTCCAACGGAGCCTGTGCAAAAATCAGATGAAAAGAAGGAATGACAAACAAACAAACACACTTATAAAAGTGTGTCTAAGTCTTATGAAAATCGCAAATTTTAAAATTCATTAAATAAATTTAATTATATTACATTAAATATAAGTATTTTTGTCTTTTCATTTATTAATCCTTCAACTTGGGGTTCCAGGGCTTTGTTAAGTACATATTTCATTGTCTCAAAAATTTGAGAATCGCTGGACTAGTCGGAAGATACTTCACAGAATTCTGCGATTTTCCAAAAAATATGCTATCTTAACCAAATCATCAAGAAATGTACCGTACACCGTAAATGAACTGTGCTCCAGAGATTTACGTGCTATGTCTATAAGTATATGAATATTCATAGAAGTCACAACGTTACTTCGTAAGACTTCTGATAATATTGACGAATATAATTAATTTACAAACTGATTTCTGGGTTTATTGAGAGAGACGAAATACTCGGTAAAGTGACATACGTAAGTACCTTGTATTTTTCATAAATCGGGATCTTTTCTTTCTTTCTTCTTTATCGTGTAGGTAAGTATAATCACATGGAGAAAAAGTGGGACTACAAAACTAACAGAACGTTTTTTTATCACAGAAATTGTTGCCTAAACCATAATTTTCTAAGCACTTACTAAAATTCTAGTAATAACTACGTACAAATGGCGTTTAAAATTAAAATCAGATGAATCCTTTACAACGTGAAAGAAGGAATGACAAACAAATCAACACACTTATAAAAGTGTGTCTAAGTTTTATGGAAATCGCTAATTTTAAAATTCATTAAATTCATAATATACCTAAGTGTTTTTGTCTTTTCATTTATTAATCCTTCGACGTTTGGAACCACTGGACTAGTCGGAAGATACTTCACAAAATTCTAGGATTTTCCAAAAAACTAACAAAACATTTTGTTATCACAGAAATTGTTGCCTTAACCATAATTTTTTAACATTTACTAAAATTCTAGTATTGACTACGTACAAATGGCGTAAAAATAATATTACCACAATTTTTTTTTGGCTGTCCTATGGGACAGCCAGAAGAAATTTAGTTGACGCTTTGTGTTTAAGTAGCATTTGGAATCTAATAATGAAACGTACATACACACATATTAATCACATATCTAGCAACAGAACTAGTTGGATAAAATGGTCCAGTTAGTTAAATTTTTCAAAAAACAGAAAACAATGCAACTATTTGGACAAAAAAGTCCAACTAGTTCTATCAATGGAACAACCAATGGAACTAGTGGGAACGGACGGCTTCTATGAGGTTTTTTATTAAAGCATTTTTTTTTTAAATCTTACTAAGTACTTAACACACGATTATTTGTAATAATTTAAGCGACAACTATCGTGTTTGGTACATACAGACTTACAAGCTACGTAAAATGAGAAAGAAACTTTACACGCGAGTAGAAACACTTCTAAATGTAAACATGTCTTGTAAAAACAACCTTTTAGAACCTAGAACCCATCCCGTCCTGTGCCTAACGACTAGACTGAACTTTATCTCACACCAATATCTAGATCCCCAGACAACCTAGGCATTTGCATGGCCCTTGTATGGCCTCTTACACTCAAATTTCAATTAACTTTAGAAACTTCTATTCTGAACCTTATAAGTACGACTTCAGAGTCTATTTTCGGTTGGTATTATTTTTCTTATTTGCGTAAGGGATTCTTTACCTTGTTTTTACTCCAGCAGGTTTAAGCTTACAAAATAAATTACTTCGATGTAACGATATACTAGTGTAAACAAACAAAAAAAATCTCTAGCGGTTTGAGGCAAAGTATTCAATTGAAAAAAAAAGGAATAATTAAACCATTTTTAACTATTTCTTTTTTTTTGTATTGTGGTTCGGAAAATTTCGTGTTCCGAATAAATAAGTTAATTTTCAAATGACAAGAACGAAACAGGACGTGTATTCTGAAATAGACTGTCCTCGCAGTTATAATATAACAGTGAAAAGAGCGACTTCAAAAGAAACAAACGAAACACGATATTCAGAAAGACTTACTTTTAGGGCCAATTTCACCAAAAGTGCTAAACGTATTTAGCAGGACTAATTTTGTTTAATTTGACAGATTTTATTGCTTTGACAACTGAGTTAAGGGCCACTTTCACCAAAAGTGCTAAACGTATTTAGCAGGACTAATTTTGTTTAATTTGACAGATTTTGTTGCTTTGACAACTGAGTTAAGGGCCAATTTCACCAAAAGTGCTAAACGTATTTAGCAGGACAAATTTTGTTTAATTTGACAGATTTTGTTGTTTTGACAACTGAGTTAAGGGCCACTTTCACCAAAAGTGCTAAACGTATTTAGCAGGACTAATTTTGTTTAATTTGACAGATTTTGTAGCTTTGACAACTGAGTTAAATGTGTTTAGGCTGTTAAATACGTTTAGCACTTTTGGTAAAAGTGACCCTAAATGTGTTTAGGCTGGTAAATACGTTTAGCACTTTTGGTGAAAGTGGCCGTACAATGCTACGAGTAAAAAAGAACTTTAGCACAATGACGCAAAAAAGCGAATCTTAAAGAAGACATCTTAAACTTCTGCACTTACTACTGTCCAATTTATGAAAAAGGGTTACCAAATTGATGCGGTTAAATTTTTCAGTTGATTTGAAAAGTCATTAATTTCGAAAATCGTCTTTAATAATGGTGCTACTATATTGACTGACTTCCAAAAAAGGAGGAGGTTCTCAATTTGACTGTATCAGCTGAAAGACTTTGTTGGAATTTTGGTTGACTCTTACGTTTTTAACGTGGTCAAATTACGGAGGTTGTAATTTAAAAATATGATTAAATATTTTTCCAAATAAACAAATACTTGACCAGATATATTCCTTTACTTACATGCCACTAGCTTTACGTCCGAGACTTCGTGCTAATTTAGGAAAATTATATAACTAACTAGCTGTCCGCCCACGACTTCGTTCCCTGTAGATTTTCTTTTTTTTTGTGAATCTAAACCATCCTCGATCCCCCCCGAACACACACAAAAAATTTCATTAAAACCGGTCCAGCCGCTTAGGAGGAGTTCAGTGACATACACACGCACAGAAGAAATATAATATATATTAATATTTGTTATTTAAAATCCGTCCACTGCTTTTTGCGTGAAGGAATAATAAACATTAACAAATCCATCCTCGCAAACTTTCGCATTTACAATATTTTTTTATTTACAATTCAAAGTAGAAATTAGGATTGCAAAGAAATCGTGTACTTAAGATCAGTCAATAATATTTCTAATTTTCTGACACGATGGCAACCCTAGTCGAAGGCAGACTTAACTTTGAGAATTTGTTGCGGTCGAGACGCTGACCTTGACGCTGCACTTTAAACCCCTTCTACCACTTTCAACCCCTTTCCCTCTTCCTACCTCATCCACTCCTGTCTGTTCCCCCTTTTTCTCCCAGTTCTTAGGAAGCTCAACTGACCTAACTCACGCTTTTTCACACGCTGATCCTTTTTTATTCAAGTCAAAAGGTAATTGAATAATGATTTACTTGATACGACTTCTTCTTCTTATCGCGTAGGTATAGTCAAGTGTGTGGCCTGACTTGAAGTTGCTTAAGGCAAAAAGATGGGTGCTATAAGTTTGACATGCGTTTCAGTGTGTTTGTCTGAGGCATCGTAGCTCCTACACGAATGGACAGATTTTGATGTGGTTTTTTTTGCTTGAAAGCTGACGTTATTGAGATAGTTCTCAGCTATATTTTATCATAATTGGTTCAGCCATTTAAGAGTTATAAGCAATAACTGTTTTACCACCAAAAATCAAAATACCACTTAGACTGACTTATGACATCGGTTTTACAATTCATGGAAGCCCCCTCAGCCGCCATTACTTATAAAAACAGCGAAATAATGTTGCTAAAGGATGTGGGGAGGATGTAACAAATTAATTATTCATTTTATCAAGATTTAAAAGAACAAATTAAAGTGCCTTCGAGATTAATTACGGTGCTTGTGAGTAATTAATAAGGTCACGATTGAGATACAGCTTCAAACAGACCGAGATTTAATATATTTCTGTTTTAAAATGTTTTATTCTTATTTTATACTAAAGGTAAACTAAAGTATCTAGGTACAGTCACGAGCAATAACACATACCTAATTCAAATTAACGTAGCATCATTAGATCGCATTGATAAGTATGCTAAGCCTGTGTCTTATAATGGTAATTTAGTTAATTTAGAACAAATTGATGTTAACATATTTTTTAATGGTAAGGGTTAAGAAATTTTAGAAAATATGACAATATTATATTATACTTAATGCTCGTGATTGTCCGTCTACGATAAGTAATGTTTGCATTAATAAACATTTATTAAACATTTTGTTTATTATTAATTTGTTGTGAAGCAGAGAAATGTGATAGCCCAGTTGGTAATGAGCCAGACTTGTAATTCGAAGGTCGCGGGTTCAAATCCTGGTGCGGGCCTGTACCATTAAATTTGTCTTTTCGGATTTATGTACTGATTTCTAATTATCACTTGCTCAACGGTGAAGGAAAACATCGTGATGAAACCCGTCCGTCCAAGAAAGTTTATTTTCGAAAAACGAGCGGTCCACCAACCCGCATTGGGCCAGCGTGGTGGACTATGGCCTTAATCCCCTTCGTGTTTCGAAGGGAGGCCCGTGCCCCTCGGTGGGGACGTATATGTGCTGGTAAGAAGAAGATGAAGTAGCAGCGAAATTAAGTCTTAATTTTAAGGATGAAAAGCTTTTTTAGAGCTTTGTGTCCCATAAACTTTGTCTTACACGATATCTTGAAGATAATTATTTCATAAGTAATTGACAAGTATCACTGTCAACGTTGAAAATGAGTAAATCAACCGATTTTTATTCTAAGACTAGCTGTCCGCCCTCAACTTCGTTCCCGTGGGAATTATCCCGGTGGATTTCCATTTTTTTAAAATATAAACCTGGTCGTGACAATAAGGAACACAACAAAAAAAGAATCATCCAAATCGGTCCAGCCGTTCTCGAGTTTTGTGCTTAGCAACAGATTTAGTGATTCATTCTTATAGATAACCAGAACCAAAAACCAAAAGTGTAAATATTTTTTGTTATTTTTTGTAAAAAGAGCTAAATCAATTTCTATAAAATTCATATGAAACCACCAGAGGAGTATTTTCTTTCAAACAAAAAAGATTTTTGAAAATCGACCGACAATGGGACTTTTGATAATTCGAACGGCACGGCACGGCAATTCAAAATTTGAATTACCATTGCCGTGTATGTTCTCAGGTTCTAATATTACTATTACTTAGGAGGCAATGGCAATACAATTTTGCCGTGCCGTTTTCGAATTTTATAAAGGCCCATTTAACGGATTTATCGCGTAACAAACATACAAAAAAAACAGTTGAATTGAGAACCTCCTCAATTTTTTGAAGTCAAATAAAAATAGTGCCTACGTTAATTAAAATTAAAAAGTTATAAATTCAAGAACATGTTATACAAATTCAAGAACAAAAAAATTATCTATTACAATTGAACAAGTTGCTAAGAACACTTTGAAAGGACATTGCCAGTATTTGTATGGGAGGTGGACCAAGTGCTGCCCAGAATGAAGACATAGTACATTTTGTTCCTCAGGTCAATACTAACATGTAAACCAAAGCGCATTAAAATCTATCCCAGGAGTCAAAAGAAAAAAAATCATGTTTTGCTGTCATTTTTTATTCATAAAAATGATTTTTTAACAAAAATAAGCAATTACTTATGACATATTTTTTATTTATTAACGTAATATGTAATATTAATATACTTAATAATATTAATACTAATCAATTTTACAATCCACATCTTAATAAGAACAATATTATTTAACAATTAATAATTAAGTTAGTAAGTAATCATTTAATTAATCAGTAATACAAGCAATAGTAGTGGCAGTGACTGTAATAGTATAATAATAAAAATACAGTAATATATCATGCATATAATACACTAATCATCGTCATCGTTGAAATGGACTGATCAGTCCGGACTGATCAGTCCATTTCAAAGGGGACAGAGCAATACTAGAAAGCGAGACAGACATACCTATCAGTCTATTTTGACATTTTTGAAATTCAATGTTGAAATGTCAAAATAGACTGATAGGTATGTATGTCTTGTTTCCTAGTATAGCTCTGTCCCCTTCGGAATGACAGTCATGACTGTACGTGTAATGTGCGCCATACAAACGACAAAGCGTCGTCTTGAAGTTGTCTAAGGCAGCCATTACACGAGTCTGAACAGTCCGTCAGACTGTGATTGAGTAGGGGACTGAGCTATACTAGGAAGCGAGACAGATAATATATGTCTCTGTTATAGATTGTAGCTGTCTCGCTTCCTAGTATAGCTCTGTCCCCTACTCAATCACAGTCTGACGGACTGTTCAGTCTCGTGTAATGGCTGCCTTAGACCACTGCATGACGACTGTTTGTCGTTTGTATGACCGTGTAGGATGCGTATTACTATTTTTTGGACATAAAAAACGTCTCGCAAACAATTTAATGAAAAATAATTATTAAAAAACACAACCTTATTTATTTATTTTTCCATGGTTATTTCTTTTTTTTATTTATTTTTTTAATGTAAATTAATGTTAGGATCCCATTTCAATTACATTTGTTTCTGGGCAGCACTTGGTCCAAACCTTGGCAATGTCCTTTCCTCTAATTTTATCTTCAACTAGCTTTCCGCCCGGGACTTCGTTCCCGTGGGAATTCGGGAAAATCATGTACCCTATGTCCATCCCGGATAATGTAGGATTCTAGTGAAAGAATTTTTCAAATCGGTCCAGTAGTTTCGGAGCCTATTCGATACAAACAAACAAACATATGTATAGATAGATATAGACAGATAGATAGTATAGATTATTATAGTATAGACATGTAGGTATCATTGTCCACGTTAAAAACGTAAGAATCAACCGACATCCCAACAATATTAGCAAATAACCACAACCACAAACCAAAGCGTCATCTGATTAAAATGTGTAAATATTGTTTCTGTGGCTTTATTGAAAACTAGCATTCCGCCCGTGACTTCGTTCCCGTGGGAACTTGAGAAAATCATGTACCTTATGTTCATCATGGATAATGTAGGATTCTAACGGTGAAATAATTTTTCAAATCGGTCCAGTAGTCTCGGAGCCTATTCAATGCAAACAAACAAACAATCAAATCTTTTCTCTTTATAATATTGATATAGAAGAGCTCAATCAATTTCAATTAAGTTTAAATGAAACTACCTGAGGAGTAAACCCTTTCAAACAAAAAAGAATTAACGCAGTTATCGCGTATCAAACAATACAAATAAAATAAACAATTAGCAATTAGCGTTAGAACCTCCTCCTTTTTTTTGAAGAAGTTAATTTAAATTTGTGCCTACACCACGCCTATTAAAGTTAAGAACGTATTCTTCTTCTTCTTCAATTTAAGAGCTGTGCTCTTGTCGGTGGAGTATCTGCCACTCTTTACGTGTTTCAGCCAGTCCTTTGACTTCCTGATACGACATGAGATTAACTTTCTCCTTCACTTGATCCATAAAGTTCCTTCGTGGTCTTCCTCTTCCTCTTCTTCCTTCTACTTTTCCTTCCAAGAGGTTCTTAAAGAAATTGTCATGTATCAGGTGCCCTAACATATTAAAGAACATATTTTTTCCTTATTGAAATCGAATATGTTACAAATGAAATTTATCTATAACGATTCAATACATTACCAATAGCCAATTACAGTAGGCTTAATACCTATTAATCATAGGCTTCAAGTAGCGATAGCAATTAACTGTGTCACTACAATTGCTGCGCCCGCGCAGGTCGTGCGATAATAAACGTATGACAAAGTTACTCCGTCATTCTGGACCGCACTATGCATATTGTAACGAAACTTAAATGTGAATATGTTCAATCAATCCCTAAAAAACAACTTCCCCCTACTTTCTTTTGATTCGAGGTATCGTCACCAGGCCATAAATAGGGTGACTAAATTAGTAAGGATGCGAATCAGCCTATACTGAATAATATACGAATATAGTGGAAGAGATCTCTTCTAGAGATAAGCTCGCCTTTGTAAACACTTTTTTCTGTCAAATTGTCTTACTTTGTTGTGCAATAAAGAATATTAAATATATTCCACAAGGAACCAGTGGTGCGTGGGAATACCAGTGCCTTTATAGATATTTTCTGGGTTAATTCGCTCCATCATCGACCTCATCTTTGACCTTTATGGTCAAGATTGAGGTCAAGAGTTAACCCATCTTATAATAAATAAAAGAAAAAAGTCGAAATTTGAAACTGTGGGGTGACTTTAAATTCGTAAGCGAAACTTTACTTAAGGCAGGGAATAGGATGGGTGACCAAAGTGGCAATTTATCACGAGCATTTCTGTGCTTCGGAAGGCACGTTAAACATGTTTAAAACTGCACTAAGTCTGTACAAATGGGTGTAAACTGTATAAAGTCTCTTAAAGTATGTGGCCCACGGGAGCACCTTATAGTTTCGGCCTTTGAGTGTGTTGGTATTATTATCTCTGACTGAGTAGGTACTTCAACTAGCACGCTAAATATTCCCGTCCATTAACACGCTCGTGCTGATTGAGGTATAATGCCGACGCGCATGTCATGCGATAGTGCTCGTTTCCAAACGCATAAATATCAATCACCAGTCATTAGCTCGGCGGACGCACGGTGCATGCTTGTGCATGCTGGAACATAGGTTAGAATGTCCGGGCGTCGATTCCATTAATCAATAAATATATATTTTTTTTAGCAGACCGTCCCCACCGAGGGGCATTTAGGCCAGTCCTCCACGCTGGCCCAATGCGGGTTGATGGACCTCTCGTCTTTCAAAAATGAATTTTCTTGGACGGGCGGGTGTCATCACGATGTTTTCCTTCACCGTTGAGCAAGTGATAATTAGAAATCCGTACATAAATCCGAAAAGACGAATTTAGTGGTAAAGGCCCGCACCAGAATTGGAACCCGTAACCTTCCTATTACAAGTCTGGCTTATTACCAACTGGGCTAAACACTCAAAGGACTACAGGTTTTCCCTTGTGTCGTTGGCTCCTTGGAACACACATAAAGACAGACACACCAACAACCATAACCCGAGAACAAACATCTGCATGTATTTTACTATTGGTTATTGTGTATTAGTATCGGCTCCGCCCGCGTAGACTATAGGTTATAACGTGCCCAACTGTGGGATAAAATGTAACCTATGTCCTTTCCCAGGCTCTAATCTATCTCTGTACAAAATTTCATCAAAATTGGTTCTACTAACGCGCATAACATAAATTAAGATCAATAAAGATATTAAAACTGATAAAACATATATGAAAATATTATACAAACACCCTAACCCAAAAACTATTTTAAGATTATATCTAAGTATATATTTTAAAATTTTACCATATTCTACATCGATATATTAACAATTACTTACCGATCAATCATAACACACATGCTGAGGCGCACACACGCACATACACACACACACACATACACACACACACGCACACAAACACACACACACACACACACAAATTTTGATTTATGTACTTGCTTCATTTTTACTCTATTTATTTTAGTTTCTAAGAGCTATGGAAGAGCAGGTTCTCCTGCTACAGGCAAATTCATTGCCTACTAGGAGTTCCCTATTCCAATTACAATATTTGTAAAATAGTGTTTATGAAAATAAATATATATATATATTTTTTTATTTTTTTTATTTTTTTTAGTTTAGGCGTGAAAGACGGACAGACAGACAGACAGAGTTACTTTCGCATTTGTAATATTAGTAAGGAGTAAGGATTATAATGACTTATTATTTATTTATTTTGTTTTCTTTTCTTTCTTATTCTTTTTGTACTTTAGCGCTACTCTCGGTTTTCCTTGTGTTTTTCCTTACGCTTTGGGTTACCTGGAAGAGATCGCTATTTAGCGATAAGGCCGCCCTTGCACACTTTTCATTGTAAGATTGTATTTTAAGTATTTGTTTTTCCCTGTGAAGTATATTTATCTATCTGCTTTTTACACAAATACAAGCCCCGACTGGGAATGACTCCCAGGACCCGCCGATCGAGAGGTAGCGTCCCTACCACATGACCAAACCAGCTGTCGTCAATGGCGGTTGAATGACAATAGTGACCATTTTTCCCATTCAGGTGGTAAAATTGAGAACTATCGAAACCTCATACATTGGATGTCCAAATTGTCCAACCAAGTAGGACATCTTGACATCACCAGCTGGACCTCGGTAAAAACGTTTTTCCGTCATTACAATTTCGTCACTCAATTTTTTTTTAAATTTTACATGATCTTTTGTTTGCCTTATAAATACCAGTTAAATAGAACATGAGTCCAGAACCAACTAAATTAAGTTTTCTTTTTTCTATTTAATCATTGCTAACCGATTTTAAAAAAGCGGCTGTATGTTTTTTTTTATATCTTTGTTAAGCGATAACTCCCCTATTGTCAGCCGAAGTTTCAACAATTTTAGCATCATATGTACCCCAATTTAGTTGGCCCAACCACCCCGACTAGCAGCACCACCGCAAACCGAACGTTATGTTGCAAACTCTTAGCAACTTGGCGGTGGCGCTGCCAGTCAAAGCAGCCGTCATCTAATGTATGGAATTTGGGTAGTTCTCAATTTCGCCACTTGAACGAATAAAAATGGTGACCTATGTCATTCCACCGCCATTGAAACGCCATTGATTAGTAGAATAGCCCCCTGGTGTGGTGACACCTTAGGGTAGATATGATGCTAAATTGTTGAAACTTCGGCCGACAATCGGGGAGTTATCGCATAACAATGATATACAAAAAAAAATCAGCCGCTTTTTTAAAATCGGTTAGCAATGATTAAATAGAAAAAAGAAAACTTTATTAAGATACTTAATTTAGTTAGTTCTGGAGTCATGTTATATTTAATTGGTATTTATAAGGCAAACAAAAGTGCATGTAAAATTAAAAAAAAAATAAGTGACGAAATTGTAATGACGGAAAAACGTTTTTACCGAGGTCCAACTGATGATGTTCAGATATCCTACCCATATATATTGGATTACTTTACATCGCTACGTGAACCTTTAATTAATTATTTTTCGCATAAAACGGAACAACTTCCCTATGGAACTCATGAAATTCTCAAAGAATTCTTCGACCTCTCACATTTACAAAGAAATAACTCTAAAATTAAAAATATTGTATCACCCCAACATTTGATTCTTATAACTTTTAAACGGCTGAACTAATTTTGATTAAATATAGCTAAGACTAATCTCGATTACGTCAGCTTTCAAGCAAAAAAAAACTAAATATAAAAATAATAATAAAAAAACTAATAAATGTATGTTTGTTATTTGATATATTTATTTATTATTTTTGTAGTATAAGTTTAATTATAGTATAGTTTATGTAGGTATATTACGTATTTTACACGCTCTATCTGCCTTTCCGATCAGCTTTCCGTGGCTCGGGTTTGCTGGAAGCTTCGATCAACTATAGATAAATTTCTTTTTAGAGATAAGCTAACCTTTTGTGTCGTATTTCTGTTTGTGATTCTATATAATTATATTTGTCATGTGTGCAAAGAACTGTAAATAAATAAATCAAAATCGGTCTCTCCGTTTAGGCGCTATAAGACAGACACACAGATATCTGTTAAAATCTGTTTGCACAGGGTTTAGTTCTGAGGAAACAAATCAGATACTTAACCTTTTTTCGAAGTCGTTTAAAGACATAATGAAACCCTGTCCCAACTAAAAATACTTTATTTTTATCTTACTTAAAAGCAGAAAAAATAAGTGGTGCTGGTTATTGATTGACCTGCATCGCTTTGATGCTGCAGCGGAGCCCCGGTCCTTCACTGGAGCACCCTTAACTTTGTCTGCCTCAGCGCGAACTGACGTCTGCATTCTTTGACGATCTAGCTAAATCTATATATCTATAGATGGGGTGACTTTAAGTAAGCGATTCTATCCGTGAAACTGTAAAAAATTCGACTTCCTATGGAAAAAACCTCAGCTGATCGCATAAGTTGTACGAAAAGGCGATTTTTTTTTCATATGAACTATGTTTCTCTTGAAAAGTTGTTCAGTTTAGTGATCAATTTCTATTTGTGACTTTAAAGAATTTTTTTTTATTGTCCAGCTAACTGGTTTGAACCAATCTTCCCCGTCATATTAACCGTAGCAGTTTTTCGCACCCCTAAGACAAGCCCCTGTGGCCTAATGGATAAGGCATCGGCCTCCTAAGCCGGGGACTGTGGGTTCGAGTCCCACCAGGGGTAGATGAAATGTTTTTGTGTTTTTAATATTTTTTGTGTGAAAGCTATATTTTTAATACTTTTGCCTAAATTTTTGCTACAGGATAGGTATAATTGTCTTTACTTGGCTTATCATGTTACATTCGTGCACATGGAGTGCCAAGTTTTGTAAGTAGGTACTTTTGTTAGTAAGTCTAGATAATAAAAATCGTAGTATGTTACTTAAGTATCTGAAATTGTTTCTAGATATTTGTTTTATTTCTCACTGGACAAAATGCGTTTTAACTAAAACTAATTTTCTTGTAGGTAACTAAAGGATATTTTTGCCAAAAATTTAATTGCGGTTGGAAGCTAAACCAGACAAAATGTCAAAAAAAAAAATGAAAATGTCATTTTTAAATATCTGTTTAGCTGAATCGTTGGTTGATCCTTATTATAAATGCGAAAGTTTGTGAGGATGTATGGATGTTTGTTACTCTTCCACGTTCATACGGCTAGACCAATATTGATAAAATTTGGTATGGAGGTAGCTGACACTCTGGATTAACATATAGGTTACACAATTTTCCCAAATTTCCACGGGAATATAGTCCCGGGCGGAAAGCTAGTATTTGATAAACATATGATCTAAGTTCTTTTAATTAAAGTTAATTTATTGAGAGTTTTATGAAATGTCACCCTCATCGTGACACTTATATAAATAAAACATATGCCAAAACGCGTAAAATAAAGCCTCTTTTATTTTTATGTGAACAGATAATTATCCTGGCTTCACTCCGACCCAAATTGTTAACGGAAAGCGGAACCACCTGGCACAAGCATACCTCATAATAATAATAAACGCTACACACCCAAAGGCCTACACTAAGGTTTTCCCTTATGTCGTGGGTCCCTTGGAACACACATAAAGACAAACATAAACACCCATGACCCGAGAACAAACATCGGGTCTTTACATAAATGTTTGCCCCGACTGGGGATCGAACCCAGGACCTGCCGATCAAGAGGCAGCGTAACTGCCACTCGACCAAACCGAGGAGGTTCCTGCAACATCAGATATGTAAAACCTTTCATGATAAAATAGTAGATTTTACAACAAGTGCACAAAACGAGTTCGGCGTGGGCTGCTATAAGTCTCGGATAAAAATGGTTTTGTGGACGAGTTATAAACTCTGCTTTTCACTTCGATTGCGAGGAAATAATAAAATAACATATAATAACAAATTTTATCTTTAAACTTCTGATTATTTTGGCTGTATGTAGTTTTCTATGCCTTACTATAGACCCATTTATGAGTACATCACTTTGTGCACTAGAGCACAAAATGCGATTTTGTGCAGCCTATAGTAGATCGTTTTGTGCTCTAGAACACAAAAATCGATTTTGTGCAGCCTATATAAGCTGCACAAACAAGCACTTTCCGAGCATGAGTTGTGAAAAAGTATTTTTGTATTACATTCTTGATAACTATAACCTAAAGTAATTATTTTTCATTTTATTTTTCAGTGCCAATTAAAGGAAAGGAACTGCAATTTTCTCCGCTTAAAGAAACTATAAGGTGACTTTTTAATCACTGCACAGGTTATATTTTTTACGTAACCTTATATCAGTATTATTGATAGAACATATAATTTTCCACGTCAAAAACGTAAGAGTCACCGTCTTCAATCCCAAAAAGACAATTTTTTCGAGAGTTTCCAACAATTTCTTCAGGATTCCACCATCAGATCCTGGTTTCCTTACCATGGGACCACCCTTGGGATACTCCCTTACCAACAAAAAAAGAATAATCAAAATCGGTTCATAAACGATGAAGTTATCCGCGGACATATATTAAAAAAAATATACGGTCGAATTGAGAAACCTCTTCCTTTTTTGAAGTCGGTTAAAAATAAAAATAATTCTAAGATTGAAAATTTTGTATCACGACGTTCGATTGTTTATAACTTTTAAACGGCTGAACCAATTTTGTTCAAATATAGCTAAGAACCATCTCAATTACGTCAGCTTTCAAACAAAAAAAAACACATCGAAATCAGTCCATTTGTTTAGGAGCTACGATGCCACAGGCAGACTCAGAAGGTTTTTGTAAATTCACAAATAATTTTCACAAATAATTTTTAGGGAAAGAAAAATATTCGGCGCGAATGGGAATTGAACCCACGACCCCAGGATCAAATCTCCTGGTGCTCTAACCAACTTTTTGTAAATTACTGGCTATTAAAAAAATTGCCAGTAATTTACAAAAACCCTTAAAATCTCTTAAAATTAACAACATAATGTAAAGTTTGTCGACCCCAATGCAAGTACATATATACCTATGTATATAGAAATGCGTTCGTGCGTTCGCCCTTGCGGTGCGTCGTCTGCGACCTAGGCAAGGTCGTCTGAAACTGCCTGAATTGCCTAGACGGGGGGTAAAGGGGGTGGGGAGAGGAGGGAAGGTCGACTGAACAATGCAGTGAGCAATATCGGGATAATATTGAACGCCTGTTTGTACAGACAATGGCACGGCAGTGTATGCAATTTTTCATGAAAACCATCACTATTAAAAATGAGTTTTACAGGGTGGAAGGAACAGCTTAGCAAATACTTAAATTATGCAATCTACGTATTACAATAACCGGCTACAAGTTTTTTTTCCGATTACGACAAGTTCTGGGGTCTTCGTTATTAACCTTCTTTGACGTTATACAATGTACGGAGGCCAGCGCATCAGGTTTCTCTATTTTCATTGCAAAACCAATTCTGATTGATCAGATCTATCCATCCTGTGGCTATCCCAATCAGTTGGGATACTGACATGGATTTTTCTACCCTTACCAAATTTGCTTTCCCAACTGAAAAACTATACAGGGCTTTAGGTATCTCTCTTTCAACCTCTCGATTGGTCAATCAGTCCATCAAACTGAACAACTTCCCCAAGGAACATAGGTCAAAATAGGAAAAAAAAAATTGATCTCCCATACAAAATGCGCTATACCTACTTAAGCTGATGAAGTTTGTATGGGAACTCAATTTTTTTTTTCGTATTTTGACCTATGTTCCTTAGGAAAGTTGTTCAGTTTCATGGACTGATTAACCGAGAGGTTGAAAGAGAGAAACCTAAAGCCCTGTATTTCAGCTAAGTTAGGAAAAGTGGAAAAACTTCGATATATCCCAACTTGCATTTACTTTAAGGTTGTCATACTTACTTAACTATGACTGTAATTGGTGTATGCCGTTGTATTCGTTTTTAAAATAAATAAATAAATTAAACTGATCGGTATAGCCAGTTGTGGTAGAAGAAACTGACCGTTTGACGAGCTGTTGTTTATACAGGGGGCCGCACATCAGATTATCACATGCGTGCTCTCTGAGCTGTAATGATAATAACTGTTTTGAAGTGAGAAGGGGGAAACCTGATGCGCTGGCCTCTGTAGTTAAGAAAATCATGGTTCGGCCATGAATCTTAGATGTATTGGTGTTTTATATACTTAGTTTCGGCAGGTTTTTTGAACAGATTCATTCACAGAAAAAATTCTTAATTTTACGTTGCTACAAAAAGGTTATGTTTTTTCGAAAACCAATTACTTTTGCTTTGTCATGTGATGAAATAACAACGAAATGGACAAAATAAATGCTAGAGTCCTCATGGAGAAGTAATAAGAGGGCACAAAGAAATTTATTTTTTGCGTAGGTAGGTACATACTTTGGATCGTACCTAATAAGCTGGAACATCGCGTATTGCCTAGATCCACTTGTTATCTGAACAGGTAAAGAAATACCAATTAAGCTGATGAGTTGAAAGTCCTACCATTTGATAAATTAAAATTAAAGCTATTCAACTGGTTGGTCGAAAAATTATTTTAATGAGTCTCTTATCAGCCCATATACATCCCCACCGAGGGGCACGGGCGTCCCTTCGAAACACGAAGGGGATTAGGCCATAGTCCACCACGCTGGCCCAATGCAGGTTCGTGGACGAATTTGGCATTGCCGTAACTCTAAACGGCAAAAAACGGCAAATACCTTAGTAATGTAAAAAATACTTACCATATTTTTCAAATATTTTTTATGCAGATAAATGAATTATCACTTGCTCAACGGTGAAGGAAAACATCGTGATGAAAACCCGCCCGTACAAGAAAATTCATTTTCTAAAAACGAGCGGTCCACCAACCCGCATTGGGCCAGCGTGGTGGACTATGGCCTAATCCCCTTCGTGTTTCAAAGGGAGGCCCGTGCCCCTCGGTGGGGACGTATATGGGCTGATAAGAGAAATGAATTGAGTACTTAGTAGTTTAGTTTTATCCATCAGGATAGGCAAAGGACGGAGCCATACAGCCAAATCTTTTTTAATTGAGTTTGAAAGTAGCCTATGCTAGTCACACCATAGAAAACTGTAAGGAGTTTACTTTATGTTTTTCAGGAGGTTTTTGAGTTTAGTTAGGTTATCCTATAGTGTCCAACCCTAACTTTATTCATACACAATCCTATTACTCTTTAGGAGTAAGTAGTTACTCCTATGTAGACTGCGGACTAGTTGTAGGTACGATGGTTGGGATCGAGGAGAAATGAAAGAAGTGAGTTCTAGTGACGAACTGATTTATTGTTGGGCTGTAGCCCGTATTTATACAGAAATGTAGTTACATTTATACCTACAGAAATGTAGTTGCATTTAACCGTTGTTATTTTCGTATACGCTACAACTCCATGGCCTTTTATTTAAAGGTTTATACGTTTTTTTAACTACGTGATGATCTGCCTATCCTAGCAGGAAATTCAATTTCTTTGAAATAGATTTTATTCTTTGACATTCAGAAAAAACAACACTACGTTTTACACAAAAATCCAACGTAATCACTAAAAACGTCTACAAATTACCACCTCACGTATAACGTAGTACGCGCCCCTGCCCACCCTTCACGTAAGAGGGTGGGGGGTGGGTGCATTGGGAGGCCTACGGACGACTCAATGTCATAGGCCCGACCATTGGCCTGGGGTCATTAGTTTCAACCTTTTTATAGATCTGTGAGTTGAAACAAAAGATTTTATGGGTTGGTTTTAGGAATGAAATCTATCTCAACTCCATTAGATTTATTTAAGGCTTAAAGTCTTAATAAATCGAATGCGGTAATAGCCCAGTTGGTAATGAGCCAGACTTGTAATCCGAAGGTAGTGGGTTCAAATCCTGGTGCGGGCTTGTACCACTAAATTCGTCTTTTCGGATTTATGTACGGATTTCTAATTATCACTTGCTCAACGGTGAAGGAAAACATCGTGATAAAACCCGCCTGTCCAAGAAAATTTTTGAAAGACGAGCGGTCCACCAACCCGCATTGTCCCAGCGTGGTGGACTATGGCCTGAATCCCCTTCGTGTTTCGAAGGGAGGCCCGTGCCCCTCTGTGGGGACGTATATGGGCTGGTAAAAAAAAAGGCTTAGGCCCGTATTATAGAAGGAGACTCAAGCCTTGATCTATACTTAAGTATTGATTGTCTCTTTCTTTCATTATCCACATGACAAAGACGACTGCTACTCAAGTATAGATCAAAGTCTGAGTCGCGTTCTGTAATACGTTCTCTTTTATTGTCATGCGTGTTTGCGCCCGCATGCGTGCTGCCCGCAACCTGCCATTTCATACATGTTTTTATTGTAAGGCGGGCCACACGTACACGGGAAAAGAAAAACATGTATGAAACAACAAGTCATAACTTGCCTGGCCCGCACGCGGGCGCAAACACGCACGACAATAAAAGAGCCCTAAGTATTTATCGAACCATACACCCACTTCATTGATTATCTTTGTGTTTATCTATATACTCAAGCCTATAATCTCTAATATTGACGGGGTAGGCAGAGCGCTATGTGGTTCTAAAACCAATATGATGCCCCGACTGACAGACATATTCTGAGGGTCATAAGATAAAGTACAGCAAAAGCCTCACGTTCTACTTACTGCCTCCTACAGTATATCTTAAAAGATTTGTCTGCTATTTTAACATCAACTACAATAAAGGATTTAGATACATGTGTACAGAGGGCCGCACATCAGATTACCACATGCACTCTATGTTGTTACACGAAAATTTGGTAAACGATGCTTCGGTACATACAACATAAAACAAATAAAATTAATTATTCGGCACAAAAAGTAAAAAAACTATAAAATTTAAAACAAATCAAGCCCTGACGTTTATCGCTTAAGAGTATCGTCTCAGTGGTTTTTTCCCATACAAACGGCGTCAATGGATTCCATCCCCTAAACGTCAACGGATCCCTGGGAAATTTCGGTATAGTATCAAAAATACCAGAAAATAGGTCCGTACGTTTTGTTTTTTGTGTTATTTTTAGTAGACGTTAAGATATTTGAGACTAAAAGTCAGCATTTTTCGCCAAAAATAATCTCAACATTTAAGAGGTGACTGTTGAAAAACTAAGAACAACTTTGGAAAAAACAAAACGTACAAACCTCGTTTATACGCTTACAAATCGATAGAGACCAAAAACTTACTATTTCATTAAGTTTTTAGGGTAGGAATTCATTGACGCCTAAACTCATAATTTTTGGAATAAAACTCGGCATTTTGCCGGAAAACTGCAATTGTCCCTTTTTTCGCACAAGTTTGAGGCGGGTGGTCGATATCGAGACAGCATGAAAAACAACTGAGACGCTAGTCCAAACTGAGATGCTCCTCTATTGTGATAAAATTATAGCTAAGAGCCATGTCGACTATGTCAGCTTTCAAACAAAAATCCGCATCGAAATCGGTTCCTTGATTTAGGAGTTACGATGCTAAATACAGTACAGATACACAGATACACAACAACACGTCCAACTTACTAATCCCCTCTTTTGTCGGGAGTTCCATAAAATACATAAATGATAGAACTGTCATGATCATCGTTCTATCTTTCGAGAAGTCAATTCGTAGTGCACTGTTTTAAAGGGACCATAGACCATCCCTATGAGGATTTAAACAGCTGAATATGACATATCCGTCAAGTTTGACTCTATTTGTACCCAACTACGGCAAAGCAAAAAAGAGGGTTATGATTTTCATTATTTACTTCAAACATGCTATCTTCTCAGCCTACATAAAATGCCAAGCCTGCACCTTTCACCACCCACTCCCTACAGGGGGGTATTTTCAGGGACGGGGAAGGGGTAACGTCCCGACGTGAAGTGCGTTGGTAGAGGTCGTGAAGAAGGTAGTAAGTATATTTGTATTTGTGGTCTTAATATTGATTTGTACATCTGTGTGAAATGTACAGAGGCCAGTGCATCAGGTTACTCCATTTTTATTGCAAAACCGCTCTTATCGCAACACTACAAAGTGCACGCGTGTGGTAACCTGATTTGTGGCCCTCCGTAGATTTAGGTATCTAATAGTATTTTCGGCTGTGGATATTTGCAACGCCAAACTTTGTGATATTTATTACGCCATAGGTAAAAGATACTAAAACCCAACTCTAAAATATCGCAACTGGCTATATTGTCATTTTATTGTGTATGAAATCCCACTTCTACATAGCTAAATTGAATTCGTGACACAATTTTTATATATGTCGCTGTTTTTCTGCCTGTTCCGTACTGATGCTATGTGATAGAACGAGAGGGCGGAAATCATGCGACAAAATTATGTCACACGTCTATGTTAGCCATTTTGGAAGTGTTCACTTTAGAAAGGAACCTCAGATTAATGAAAGGATTTCATTAATCTGAGAAAGGAACAAAGTTTCGTTTTGTTATTCCATAAAGCGCCATCTATCCAATAACTGGAGAACTTTTTGAAGCGATGGTATCAGCGACATCTGTTGGATTTGAATGGAACTTTTTAAAGCCCTGTTGTGGAACACACTTTGGTTTGAGCATCTAGGTAATGTAGCAAATAGTTCCTTTAGCTTGTACTAGATGTCGCTACAAGTCTAACATGACTACTATTTGAAAAATATTACCTAATTAGTTTTTCTACCTTGGGTGATAATTAAATACGTATGTATGTAAGAATGCACTAAATTAAATTAAGAAAAAATAATATCGCAGTCTTATTCTAATAGGTATATTAATGAGGAGACCTTTGTTTCTTCTAATACCGCGCCCAAACCTTTTAAAAGACATGAAATAGGCTTTTCATCGACTGAACTATAAACGGATATTCAATCTATGTCGTCACGTCTCCAAATACGAATATACCTACTGTATGTTTTACAATCAAAACTTAGAAACTAATAGAAAAAATCCTTTACCTCCTACGTGTACGAAAGGTCTTAGGTATTACGTTAACCAATCAGCACTTTTGTGACATACATGGAATTTGAAGTAAGAAACGAAAGATTGTTTATTCCGTTTCAGATTCTGGGTACGCTTATCCAATATTTAACAGATCGGGAAGTACTTACAATGGAGGGACCTGACCGGAAAATATTCAATGTATAAATATTTTGACACTAGCTTCGTTCTAGCTTCACCCAAGATCTCGTTCTCGTGGGAGTTTAGGAATTTTTTAAATTTATTTTTATCCATTATACACATAACCTCTCTCTTGAATCACACCGTCCATCTCTGAAAATAATATGAAAATACGTTCAGTAGTTTTTGAGTTTATCGCTTTCAGTGAGACAAAAGTGGCGGGGGACTTTGTTTTATAATTTACTCGTAGCATGATATGATAGTGATCTATGATGCTGTGATTTTACGGTTGCGTTGAAGTCTTTTGTATGGGATATTTGTACCTATTAAAAGACATCAACGCGTATGTTTTTTTTCTTTTTTTTTCTGTTTTACACACTAAAGTTTCAATACAACGATGCATTTACCGCTGTTTTCCGAAACCCACCTTGGTCGGGACTCGATGCACGCGAAGTTTAGGCAAAGTTTCAATATATGTCAAAAATAGTAGATTGTTAATCGAGGGTGGAAATAATCAATTCTCGAGGTATTTAGACTATAGCCCGAGTAGGAATTGATTCTTTTACCCGTGTTAATACTCTTCTTTTCATTTCGAATATGAGGAAGATAAAACTAGTTGTTTATCTAAACTATTTATTGATAATAAATAATAATATTAGTAGTACCTATTTTTTTTTATTCCGTCACAGATACATAACAGATTAGTATCCCGCCAATTTATGTCGACTTTTTAAATTTTAAATATGGAACTGACCGCGTAATTGTTGCGGCTTATTCCGCTCAAAGAAGTTTGTGCTAAGTTCACACTGGCTGTTTAGAAACTCACATGGACGCAGCATTTTTTTTTCATTAGTTTTTTTTTAAGCACATAAAACTCTTCACAGCTGAGAGCAGTTCTATTTTTAAAGTTCATTCCGGCCCCTCCCTATGGAGGGAAGCAGCATTTTCCACCCAATAATCAGATCAAGATAACACTACTTTCCGAGTATGAGAAATGAAAAATATATTATCAAAACACTTTCAGTAATAGTGAACTTTATTTGCTGAAAGCGTGCTGCAGCTCGAGCATGATGCGCGACAAACTTGCATGGCGCACCACTCAGCTAAGGCTGAAACTTCACTTTGATTTCACGAGAGCCCCGCACAAAGGCTTGCTTGCCCTCTGGCGTTGTTATTTTGACATAGGACTGCGGCACATTCGGCGCATGAGCACATCGTGCTTGAGCTGCTTAACTCTTAACTATAACTTACACAGTTAGACGTGCCTTTACTCACCATGCTAGGGCGATGCATCGTCACGTCATAATGGATCTTGATGGCTAGTTATGTCATATAAGACAGAACGGTCAGTTGGTCACCCATCGCAAAATATCCACACCGAACATAATCTTAACATTAGCAACTGTGTTGTTGACATATCCGGCTATTAAAAGATACATTTCCGGCCTTACTCAAGGTGTCATTTAAAATGCAATGTCACATCATAATTAAATCAGTATGAAAATTACATATTTTGCCAATCAATAATTTATCTTTCTACTGTGAAACTGGTTTTAAATAAATAATTTAGAGGTTGAAATGTAATCTGGTTTTTCCAATAAGTCACAAATATAGACAGTAAGGTATCTGAACGTTTTTCCTGGGGTAAAATACTCGTATCGTAAAAACTAAAAAATAAATTTGTAATGCGATTAAAAAGAGCACCCTCGGAGATTCTTGCCTATTGTTCTCTGGGGAAGATTGCACCTTTGCGAATAGGCGTAGAGTCATTAGGGTCAAAAGAACGAATATGTATACAATATACTTTATTGCACTTCAACACAAATAAGGTACAGTTACATATTTTTATACATAAGTTATGTCTTCTATATCTATCTATACATATACATATTATAAAGAGGAAAGATTTGATTGTTTGTTTGCATTGAATAGGCTCCGAAACTACTGAACCAATTTGAAAAATTCTTTCACCATTAGAATCCTACATTATCCGTGATGGACATAGGTTACACGATTTTCCAGAATTCCCACGGAAACGAAGTCCCGAACGGAAAGCTAGTCAGGGTATAAAAGACGGCCCCATAGCTAAGAAGCTACATATTATAAAGAGGAAAGATTTGATTGTTTGTATGTTTGCATTGAATAGGCTCCGAAACTACTGGACCGATTTGAAAAATTCTTTCACCATTAGAATCCTACATTATCCGTGATGGACATAGGGTACACGATTTTCCAGAATTCCCACGGGAACGAAGTCCCGAGCGGAAAGCTAGTCAGGGTATAAAAGGCGGCCCCATAGCTAAGAAGCAATATCTTATCGCAAACCTTTATGTATGTATTTAAATCCTTTGATGTATGTTTGTATGTATTTAATGTAACTTTGACTTATTTTGGGTAACATCCTGAATGTTCTATAAAATAAAGATGTTTTAATTTGCGGCCGTTTAGCTAATTGACGAAATTTACAAACGTATAATTAACAATCTAATTAATTTGTTTCAAAATAAGCTTCTCGTGAATAATTTCACAAGACATGGTTCCGTTACGTTCACACGTAGTTATGTCAGTCTTTATTCTCTTAATGATTGGGAAAAACAATTTCGGAGAATCGTTTCTTTGAGTAATAACGTGAATAACGTGAAGGAAGGCAGTATACGGGTTAACTGGTCACAGAGGCAATATATATGGACGACGAAATATACGGTTGCATGTTGTGAGCGGCTACGTCGTGGCTAAGCTTTCTTTTGAACGTTCTTTTTAAGTTGCGAGCGAATTTTTGATTTTTAGGAAAATTTCTACCAAAGTAGACCTTGCCTACTTAGAGAGATATCTAATCTTACTATTTTAAAAATTAAGGTCTCTCATTTTTTACTAAAGAATACCTTAACTTTAAAACATATTTTTAGTTTAAATTTGTTTTTATTATTTCTAATAATGATTCAAAATTTTAGCCTTTTATTTGACATAAAAACGTACTTGCTTTAATATTTGCCCCAATTACAATTGTTTTTCCCATCAAGGTGGGAAAAGACCAGCCTCAAGTGACCTTTAAGAAAAGTCGCAGTTCCATTTTTTTTTTAAACCTGAAAAAACATTATAAGGAAAGTCGCAGTTCAGTAATTTAAAAAAAACCGGAGAAAACAGTGCTTCTTGTTTACCGTTGTTTCCTTGGCCGACTTTAAGGAATTTATAGCCGAGACTAAGGCTCGTATTGCACGAGTATCAAGTCTTGATCAATACTTAAGTATTGATTGTCTCTATCTCTCAGAATGACAAAGATGACTGCTACTTAAGTAGAGATCTATAATACGGACTATATTGTGATTGTTTTCTTCACTGATACTATCATATTCTTCACTTTTGCTGTTAGCGTCAATGCAAAAACTATATCTCCGTATTTCTGCGTGATCCGGCGCGTCTGTGACGTAACCACCCGTGTGTTTCGCAAAGCTGCCGTCTTAATAGTTACGTAAAGGTTTCTTTTAACCAGAGCGATTAGCCGGTTATTCTCACTCAATCATCCAATTTAATTATAATTAAAACAATCACAAAAACAATAAAACCAATGCAAAGGCACAACTTGGGTGGCTATTCCACTAATGGCGTCTCAATAGGCGGTGGACTAACAATGGGTGACTAAAAGTAAAGTTACTAGGTTTTGCAACTTAACTAGGTTGTTATCTAGTGTAAGAGGTTTTGCTAGTTCTCAATTTCACCACCTGCCATGTGTGTGGTGATCGTTGAGAATAACACCACCCCATCTCTTTCCGTCGGTTCGTAAGAGGCGACTAAGGAAACACAAATGAGACCTGCCTCCTAGTAATCCATCCCAGGCAACGACACTTCATTTTTTTCTGAATCTGAGGTGTCGTCCTATGGTCTAATGCGGTGTGGTAGGCTCTGTAAAGGGCCGTCTGGTTCGCGACCACCCCCTCCTTCCGAAGTCCGACGCCAAACAGCTTGCTGTGTTCCGTCGGTGCGTAGAAGTACCGGTGCCTTTATAGGTATTTTCTGGGTTAACTCGCTACATCGTCGACCTCATCTTTGACCTTTATGGTCAAGATTGAGGTCAAGAGTTAACCCATCATATAATTAAAAAAAAACCTGAACAAATAAAATGGTCACCATTGTTATTCCACCGCCATTGAGACGCCTTTTATTAGTGGAATAGCTGCCCTGGGCATCTATTATGTATGAACGTATCTCAATAAGCCGTGTGAGTCCCCGGCAGAGTAGAATAGGACCACCCTTTTACCGAGGTGTCGTACAAGGCGACTAAGGTAAAAATGCAAGCAAGTTCATCTGCACACAGAGAAGGAAATCTCTGCAATTATATCCAAACCCTCGCCAACCCGTCTGCCAAGGCATTTACCCCTTATGTTATTGAGGGAGGCCCGTGCCCCAGCAGTGGGGACGTATATGGGCTGATGAAGAAGAAGAAGTATATCAAAATACTTCAGAGCATTGGATATTAGTTCATCTATCTCTTTCTCTCACGACGTATATCGGTAGTAGAATTGGGCCTTTTTATAATTCGAACGGCACGCCACGGCATGACAGAATTTGTTTTACCATTGCCTTCTATGTTCTCAGCTTCTAGTATCACTCGTGCATAGGAGGCAATGGTAATAAAATTTTACCGTGCCGTTTTTGTATTATAAAAAGGCCCAGTAGAATAGATGCGTTGTTTAAATTATAAGATTTTAATCTAAACACTCTTGATTCGATGTTGCTATCTTAATCAGCGCCTCAAAATTGACGAGGTCTTTTTTTGTTTTCTCCTTATATTCTCTATTGCATAAAAGTAATTTACAAATCACATAGTTAATTCTAATATCATATAATAAAATATCTGCGGCTTTGCTACGAAGTGATGGTAGGTCTATTGTGCTAGTATCTGTAAAAGCAAGTAGACTATACTCAATACTCAATCAACGTCAATTGAAAAAAAAAACGAAAATTGCAATTGAATTCTCAACAAGAATGTTTAAATTATAGGCTAAAGTTAAAAAAGTGTGAAACTTGCTTTAAGCCCGATTCATCGGTTATATAAAAATAAGTAACATAAGTACTTACATACATTACTTTTGTTACGTCATAAAATGCCACATGCTATGTTAGAAAATAATAACTTTAACAAGACAGTGTAACATAATCTTTTTTCACGCTACTAACACACAATCAGATTTTGAACACGCACAGTTTTTATAGCATGGTTGTCATATAAAGATTTATTGTAGATATCATAACTTCATAAGCAAAAGTTAATTAGATAACGTTACTGTTTTATAACTGTACGAGTACTAGCTTTCCGCCCGCAGCTCCACCCGCGGGGACTTCAGGTTATATCGCGCCCAACTGTGGGATAAAATGTAGCCTATGTCCTTTCCTAGGCTCTAATCTATCTTGTACCTTTCAGCAAAATCGGTTTAATAGTTTAGGCGTGAAAGACGGACAGACAGACAGAGTTACTTTCGCATTTATAATATTAGTAAGGATTTACTAGAGGATGACCGAGACTTCGCTCTCTTGGGAATTTCGTACCCTTCATTATTCCTTCGTAATAGCCTACCTTATGAACTTTGAGCCTATGTCCAAGGATCTGGGCTAGGCGTTGATGAGTCGTGAGTCAGGACCTGCATGTTTATATAATAAATGTTTATATTATGAAAATCATTAGAAAAAGAAAAGTGTAGCAGAGAATCTTTCCTTTCATTATAATATTTCGTACAGTCTCATTTTATTCATGCAAAGGGAGGGGGGGATTTTATTTATTATCATTTTATTCTCGCCATGAAACTGAACTACTTTCCCCAAAAACCTAACCAAATGTAATAAAATAAAATGGGCAAGTGCGAGTCCGACTCGCGCACGAAGGGTTCCGTACCATTACCTATAAAACGGGCCAAGTGCGAGTCGGACTCTATCAAAACTATTATCTCTATAAAAAAAGCAATATAATCACGTTTGTTGTATGGGAGCCCCCTTAAATATTTAATTTATTTTATTTTTTTGTATTTGTTGTTATAGCAGCAACTGAAATACGTACATCATATGTGAAAATTTCAACTGTCTAACTATCATGGTTCATGAGATATAGATACAGATATAGACATAGACTTTCTATAAAAACGAGCAAAATAAAACACGTTTTTTGTATGGGAGCCCCCTTAAATATCTAATTCATTTTACTTTTTAGTATTTGTTGTTATAGCAGCAACCAAAATAAATCATCGGTGAAAATTTCAACTGTCTAACTATCACGGTTCATGAGATACAGCTTGGTTTCCCGTTTTTTCCCTTTGAGTACGGAACCCTAAAAACCTCTTGCTATAAGCATTTTTTACTTTCTATTTAAAAGCAAATCTGGAGGTCCATTCTGCACTATTTACGATCGACGGATTGTCACTAACTAGGCAGAGATTACTGACATTCGAAGCTTCGAAATTTCGGCCTTAGATTGTACAGAGCACCATAGCTAAAAGCAAGTTATAAAGATAATCGTTTTTTATTTCGACCCATTTTTCGTTTGGATTTTTTTTTCAGTTAAATGAACTGATTTATATCCTTAATTTTCGCAAGCCAGTTTTATTATAAATGGAAATAGAATATACATACATTATTTTTCAATCCTCACTTCCTTATTAATAATAGGTCTTTGCCTATGAAATTGCCGTTTTTCATACAATATTTTTGGAAAATTGAATTTTCCACACTAACGTTTTTGGATTTTTCTCGGGAATGCGAAATCCAAATTCAGCAAAATTTTGTGAGAAGGTTTGGACAACACTAAGTTAATTCTCTTAATTCTTACTTTATTGAAAGTTACAAAGGTACAGCAAAAATAAGCAATGAAACGGGCAACGGATGAAACGAGCTATATTTGAGCTTCTTTTTCAGCAAATAAAACTAAAGTAAATATGTATTAATTTGATTCAATATCTCCGTTATATAGCCAAGGTTTTAAATAAAAAACAATTTTAGTAATAGCTGTTCAATTAAATAAATTATGAATAAAATAAAGCTTGAGAAAAAATCGGCAATTTCATAGTAAATACGTATTATTATAAATGCGAAAGTAACTCTGTCTGTCTGTCTGTCTGTCCGTCTTTCACGCCTCAACTACTGAACCGATTTTGGTGAATTTTGGTATAGAGATAGATTAGAGCCTGGGAAAGGATAGAGGCTTCTTTTTATCCCACAATATAATATAATATTCATTATAATATAACATGTAGTCCACGCGGGCGGAAAGCTAATTTTATTATAAATGGAGATAGGAAATACAGATAGGTAAGTTGTGTCAATAAGCACCTATGCGATACTTTCTACGTGTTAAGTTATACCGTAATCAGTGCAAAATACCAGGCACTAACTTAAGTACTAAGTGATACTAGACCTACAGGTAGATAACTAGTAACCTGTAAACCTGACTAGGCATAACTAGTCAGACTACTTTCCAATCTCTAGGTATCCAGTATATCCTATAGGTAACCTATACCTGAGACGGAGAGATAGTCTAATGAGTTATTTGAGAACTAAATTGATTTAATAGGAACGTCAAGTACGTATGTTATTGCTCAACAAGTCTGAAACTTGGGTTAGGTGGAAATAGGTTTTCGAATAACTCTAACACATGGGCAACTTGATGTGCGGCCATCTGTTACTTTTCAACCGACTTCAAAAAAGGAGGAGGTTCTCAATTCGTCTGTATGTTTTTTTATTTGTATATTTGTTACGCGATAACACCGCCAACTGTAGTCCGATTTTCAAAATTCTTTATTTGTTCGAAAGAGTATATTCCTGAAGAGGTCCCATATACATTTTATCGAAAATGATTTAGTGCTTTAAAAAAAAAAACTTAAACAAAATACTAGAACATCATCTAAATAAATGAATGACATTTCTGTTTGTAGTTGTTTGCTTAATAAGCATTGCAGTCCGCAAAAAATCTATACTTTTACTAATATTATAAAGCTGAAGAGTTTGTTTGTTTGTTTGAACGCGCTAATCTCCGAAACTACTGGTTCGAATTGAATAATTCTTTTTGTGTTGGATAGTCCAGTTATCGAGGAAAGCTATAGGCTATATAACATTACGCTACGACCAATAGGAGCAAAGATATAGTGGTAAATGTGTAAAAAACGGGAGAAATTATACCTATATAAAAGGAGAAACTGACTGACGGACATATCAACGCACAGCCTAAACGGCAAAACGTAGGCACTTGAAATTTGGAAGGGACGTAGCTTAGGTACCGCAGAGGTGCACTAAGAAAGGAATTCCCGAAGTTCCCACGGGAACGGGAATTAGCGGGAAAATCCTTTTGTATGAAAAATCTAAACCGCTTAAGTTAGACGCTTGAAATTTGGCATGCAGGTACCTTAGTAAACTTTAAGCTAAGTTGCAACAGGATATTGCAAAATTCCCACGGAAACGGGAGTTAGCGGGAAAAAACTTTTGTATGTAAAAATCTAAATCACGTAAGATAGATGTTTTCAATCTGTGTACTCTGTACAAAAAAAAATTAACACGCAAACGAAGTTGCGGTCATCAGCTAGTACTAGATATCTACTTTGTGCGAACTGTTGTTGCGATTGAAGTCGGTGACTCATACGTTTTTAACGTGGAAAATTATGATTTTAGAATCTTAAAATAATTCTAATATTAAAAATGTTGTATCACATTCGATTACTTATAACTTTTAAACGGCTCAACAAATTTTGATCAAATATAGCTAAGAACCATCTCGATTACCTACATCAACAAAAAAAAACCGCATCGAAATCAGTCCATTCATTTAGGACGACGCCTCAGACAGACACACATATACAGAGTAATACAGATACGTCAAACTATAACAAACCTCTTTTTTCTCAGTGGTCAAAAAGGACGTTAAGGAAAAACGGACTTTCCATTTTTGCAATGACACTCCAGCGACGACGCATAGATAAGGGACTCCTGTAATACATAAACATTACGCCTTTGGCCCATTGGGGTAGGCACAGACCACAGATTGCCACCTGCTACGATCCACACCTTTCGCTTCTTCTACAGTAATAATTCGCTTCATACACGCTCGTCGGATTCGGGAACTCCTAAAACAACCTTTTCTCAGTATGTCACCAACTTGGTCTAAGTACGTTCGCCTAGGGCACCCTCTTCCGACCCCTTCAACTATACACATCAACACAGTCTAGGGATATTGCACGTTTTTCTCATACAAAAGAGGTCTGTTTGAGAAGCTACAAAAGCATACTTGAGATACATGGAGCGCTATAATTTTCAGACGAGCAAGTGCTAAACCTTAATTTTCAATTCTAGTCAATAAATTTTGTTTTATTTAAAATTTGTGAAAACGTGACGAAAATGAAAAAAATAAAAAACCGGCCAAGAGCGTGTCGGGCCACGCGCATTGTAGGGTTCCGTAGCAGCATGGTTCAAATATGCAGCTGGCTTCTTAATTCTACAAGCATATTGTCATAGTTGATGTTAAAATCCCCAAATACTATACTTAGTATCATAAACAAATTTATTAAAAAGTTTGGCCTAAATATAACAGAATGGAAGTGTTTAATGCGCGAGCGAAGCGAGCGCGAATAATTTTTTTTTGCGACAATTTTATGGCAAGGAATAATATAATAATATCAAGCTAAGCAGGTGTATATTTTTAATGTCGTTTTCGTAATTAGCACCCACAAAAACCTATTAAACGACACCTGAAGTGTCAATATGTTACAGCTTGGCTTTCGGCTCGCCTCACTTTTAGCGTGGAACCTGTATGTCAACCATTTTGGATTAGGGTACACTTCGTCGTAAATGCTACCCTCGTGAATTATTCCACATTTTTTTTCATTATAAAAATTAATGTTTCCTAAACGGATTGCTGAATCGAAAAACGTTTGTAGTAAACCCCTTCTATCTTTTAAAAAGCTATCCTATGATAACGCACTCGATGATATCGGCTAGAAAAAAAACCATCGCCCATTCACGTTAATGGGAAACACACGAAAACATTTTTTTTCTACCATTTTATTTTTTAGATTTGTCACCACAATCAATAGGTATGTATGACCATGCCAAATTTCAGCTCTGTGCTACCAAGGGTTTCTTAGGAAACCTGCGGACAGACAGACATGGCGAAACTATAAGGGTTCGTAGATTACTACGGAACCCTAAAAACAAATGTATTATGAAAGAGTTTGTAATTTGGGAAATAATTTTTGTTTTGGACTAAATGCTACCGAATGTAAGTATAAAATTCGCGAGCGAAGCGAGCGCGAATTTTTTTTGGTTTTTTTTTGTATTTTTTTGTATTTTTTTTTTTGTTTTTTTTACGGCAATATTACTGTTAGAAATAATATCAACCTGCTGTTAAAATAATTTTGATGTCATTTTCGTAATTAAAACCCCCAAAAAACTATTTAACGACACCTAAAATGTGAATATGTTACAGTTTGGCTTTCGACCTCCCCTCACTTTTAGCGTGGAACCTTGTAAACATATTCTTATTAATCCTAAAAATGTTTGGTCGACTATTACTCGCAAACTTGAAGGGCCAATTTATGTGTGATAGTTTTTCTTTTAATTTCGTTGTATATTCTATAACCGTGAATTTTTTCACATTTTTAGAAACAACTGTTTAGCTGGTAGTGTCCCCCCCGGAAACTTGTTTTTAACAAAAAAATTCACTTTAAAAATATTTTTTTCTCAAACGGAGTGCTGAATCGAAAAACGTTCTTAGTAAACCCCTTCTATATTTTAAAAATCTATCTTATGACATTCAATTCGATGGTATCGGCGAGAAAAAAAAATCCATCGCCCTTTCACGTGTATGGGAAACACCCGAAAAAATGTTTTTTCCAAAATTTTATATTTTAGATCTGTCGGTGCAATCAATATCTATGACTATGCCAAATTTCAGCTCTGTAGTACCAAGGATCTTATATTAGTAAATATATTCTTATTAATCCCAACAGTGTTTGGCACTTGGTCGACTATTACTCGCAAACTTGAAGGACCAAGTTATGTGTGATAGTTTTCCTTTTAATTTCGTTATATATTCTATCAACGTGAATTTTTCCACATTTTTAGAAACAACCGTTTAGCAGGTAGAGGGGGGGGGACACTTGTGTTTGACAAACATTTTCACTTTAAAAATTTATATTTCGCAAACGGAGTGCTGAATCGAAAAACGTTCTAAGTAAACCCCTTTTATCTTTTAATATGCTATCCTATGACACCCCACTCAAAAATATTGGCGAGAAAAAAAAATTCATCGCCCTTTCACGTCTATGGGAGACACCCGAAAAAAATTTTTTTTCTAAGATTTTACTCTACAGTTCTGTCGGCGTGATTTATATGTATAATCATGCCAAGTTTCAGCTCTGTAGTACCAAGGGTTTCTTAGGAAACCCGCGGACAGACGGACAGACGGACAGACGGACATGGCGAAACTATAAGGGTTCGTAGATTACTACGGAACCCTAAAAATTGCGTAAATTCGACCATTTTCATACAAAAAAGAGGCAAAAAGTGCATTTTCGTTTTGGTTTCCGTCACGTTTTCACAAATTTCAAGTAAAACAAAATTTATTGACTAGAATTGAAAAATCAGGTTTAGGACTTGCTCGTATGAAAATTATAGCCCTCCATGTATTTCAAGTATGATTTTATAGCTTCTCAAATAGACCTCTTTTGTATGAAAAATCATGCAATATCCCTAGACTGTGTTGATGTGTGTATATTCACATTGTATATTTATTTCGTCAATTTCCTTTCATGCGTTCTTTCCAAATGCCTAAACCCCGCTAAATTCCTTTTTCTATCCTCGGCACTATATCTTCTTCATACCACATCGCTCTCGAATCTTGCTATTTCTCTCCTGTGATAGCAAATTTTAAATGCTTTGATGAGATCGCATTTTTGCATTGACGTAACCTGATTACGACTTACACCTTTCTATTTGATCAGTGAATGTTTTAACATCTTACTTACATTGTTTATTTCTTTTTAATAAAATAGCTACCATTTTGGCATATCATCGGTAAATGTAGTATGTAACGTAACTGCACTTGACTGTGGTGTTGGGTCGAATTCTGCTAAAAAGATTTTGAAAAGATTCCTAATTTTGTTTTGTTGATTTCTGGGGTTTTAGTTTGTTTTTAAGATTCTGAAATCAAAGGCACATCAAGTTAACAGCATGTATTGTGGCAAGAATAGTTTTTCAATGAATAGGTAACCTGATAATATGTGATGGCCTCTGTACCAACGAAATTACAGCCTCCGCTGCGCTATCTATCTATCCATCAGATATATTTATTTTTCCTGCTTTCTATGACCTTATCTTCTTAATATTTTAAAATGCAGGCTCCTGACTCACTCACTGATTCATCAACGCCTAGCCCAAACTCTTGGACCTTAAAAGCTGAAATTTGGCACAAAGGTGGAAAGATAAAGTAGGTGATTAAAAATTACTTATCTTGAAGCTTATCTTACAAAAATTTTGAGCGAACTAACGACCAAACGTCAGCACAATATACGATTACACCACACGTCATAAGTTCACGCTTTTGTCAAATTAGGATAGGCAGAGACCTCAAATCCCCGCTTGATGCGATCCAAACACGCTGGTTCGCTTCCCACGATGCTAAATAAAAACAAAAGTTAACATTACAAGTATTAAACATATTAATGTTATCTCACACTTGTTGTAAGGTATAAAAATGAACCATATCTTGTAGCTTTATGTAACTAAGGGCTTGGTCATCTATGAGTACACTACAGAGACGTACTAAGGCTGTGGACTTCTATCTTTAACCTACAGAGTTAAGTAGTAAGTATCAATTCATGTTAACTTAAAATCGGTGTTTTCAACCCCAACTCGTGAGTTCTGTACTAAAAGTCAGATAGATGGAAATAATTATTGTACAGTATACAACAATAAGAGTACATCGTATAGGATTAAATTATCTTTTCCATTGGAATTACATCTCTTTGCTATGCTTTTCTTTTAGACATGGGCATTTTTATACTCGTAGAAATCAAAAAGATTGTCCAATATCGCACACCGTACAATACTTCCAATTTGTTGTTGTATCTCGGCAATCATGGATTTTTCGATTGTACATCTATGAATTATTATTAGATTTATTGCCTACAATGATTATTTTTGAGCGGTGATAACCCAGTTGGTAATGAGCCAGACTTGTAATCCGAAGGTCGCGGGTTCAAATCGTGGTGCGGGCCTGTACCACAAAATTCGTCTTTTCGGATTTATGTGCGGATTTCTAATTATTACTTGCTCAACGGTGAAGGAAAACATCGTGATGAAACCCCGTCCAAGAAAACTCATTTTCGAAAGACGAGCGGTCCACCAACCCGCATTAGGCCAGCGTGGTGGACTATGGCCTAAATCCCCTTCGTGTTTCGAAGGGAAGCCCCTGCCTCTGGGTGGGGTATATGGGCTGGTAAGATTGAAGATGATTATTTTCATTCAGAACTCATACTTGATTGTTTTAATTGTCGTGTCTTTCACTTATTCAATTATTTTCAACAATCATTGTAGATTTACACACTTTATTGTTGATTTATTATATTTTCGGACAGCCGTGGGACTCACGGCAGAGTAGAATAGGACCACCCTCTTTCTTACTGAGGTGTCGTACAAGGCGACTAAGGTAAACATGCAAGTTCATCTGCACACAGAGAAGGAAACCTCTGAAATTATATCCAAACCCTCGCCAACCCGTGTGCCAAGCGTGGTGAGTATGGCATTTACCCCTCATGTTATTGAGGGAGGCCTGTGCGCCAGCAGTGGGGACGTATATGGGCTGATGAAGAAGAAGATTATATTTTCGGACACTCGAAGTTTTCCGAGACACGATAAGAAAAAGGAGCAGTGTACATCCTGTTGAAGATATTAATCTAATGATAAGGATAATTAGAAAGAAGCCAAAAAAACAACTATCACTTTTGGGATTACTTTCTCTCTTCTTTATCTTATGCGTTTAAAAATCATGACCTGAAGCCGTCCCTGGAGTCAAGTTGATGGAAACCTGACGGAAGTGTGTCAGTGGGTCCGCGGCGCACGCGCAACAATGCTGTTAGATAACGCTCTGACCTTTAAAATGTTTGATTTGCATCTTCGGAACATTAGGGTAGGTATTTACTAATCTCATCAGTTAGCTATTTAGAAGGTATTACTTTTAAATTAGTTGTCTTATTACTTGTGTTTTCATTAAAAAAAATATAATTTATGTCTGTGATACTCCAATCCATACAAAAACTGAACGGCAGTGGAGTCCTTATGAAATCGGAGCAAATCATTCAAATGAAGAAAAATAATGGAATTTTGGAACACATGTTCTAACCGTGTGGTGATCGGTTGAGAATAATACCACCCCATCTCTTTCCGTGGGTGTCGTAAGAGGCGACTAAGGAAACACAAATGAGACCTGCCTCCTAGTAATCCATCCCAGGCAACGACACTTTATTTTTTTCTGAATCTGTGGTGTCGTCCTACGGTCCCATGCGGTGTGGTAGGCTATGTAAAGGGCCGTTTGGTTCTCGACCACCCACCTACCGAAGTCCGACGCCAAATAGCTTGCTGTGTTCCATCGGTGCGTGGGAGTACCAGTGCCTTTATAGGCATTTTCTGGGTTAACTCGCTCCATCGTCGACCTCATCTTTGACCTTATGGTCAAGATTGAGGTCAAGAGTTAACCCATCTTATAATAAAATAAAAACATTTAGTAAGTCTATCTTACCTCGCGAATATAGTACATCTATAGAATGAACCAAAGTGACCCTTCTACTTTAGACTTTTGGTTACGTGGGACGCGGGAGTTTTGATGTATTGTGGACGAAAGACTGTGGACTACTTACCACCAACATACTCATGTTCCATCTATTAACCCTCAGAATAAATATCGCCTAAATAGACGACCTTATTGCTTGGTAGCAATTTCTTCAAGACTACTAGGGAAAGTGTAGTGTACATCCAAAAGTGTAGTGTAGTGTAGCAAGCTGAAGTGGCAGTGGGCTGGCCATGTCTGTTGCAGAACCGACGAGCGTTGGAGTAGACAGGTTCTCGAATGGAGACCACGTCTTGGCAAACGTAGTGTAGGACGCCCCCCAGCCAGATGGTCAGATGACCTAAAGAAGATAGCGGGTAATGGCTGGATGAAAAAAGTGGAGGATCGTGCAAAGTGGCGCACCTTGGGGGAGGCCTATGTTCAGCAGTGGACTGCAATAGGCTGATATGATGACTAGGGTAGAGTAAGTTTTTGTTTTTATTTAAGTTAGAAGGCGACAATTTTTGTGTTTTTTTTCTTTCGCTTTTACATAAGTAATTTTTCGTTTACTTAATCGTAGTGCAGTAGATATTAAAGCAACTTTTACAAAAAACCAACAGGTACTTCATAATTATAAGGTACTTAAGGAACTGGTCACTGTACTTCAAGTGACGGAATCGCTTGTCCTCATTGGAGTTGCGCACGCGCATGGAAGTTGCAACACGTCAACGTCCGCATCCCGCTCTGATACGGTGTGATTGAGACATTTTATGGTCACTTTTTTATTTTACTCTAGAGGATGCCCAGGAATTCTTTCCTTTGGAAATTTTATAAAATCCTTCCTTGATCCTTGTCTATACAACTAAGTCCCAGGGTTTGGTCTAGGCATTTATGAATCAGGACCCTGCATTGTTTGTATATACAGGGCTTTAGGTAAATCTCTTTCAACCCCTCGGGTGGTAAATCAGTCCATGAAACTGAATAACTTTCCCAAGGAACAAAAGTCGAAGTATGAAAAAACAATTTTTACTTCCCATACAAAATGCCCTATCAGCTGATACAGTTTGTATGGGAAATAAAAATTCCCTTTTTTCGTATTTTGACCTATGTTCCTTGGGAAAGTTTTTCAGTTTCATGGACTGATTTACCACCCAAGAGGTTGAAAGAGATTTACCTAAAGCCCTGTATATGGGATGACGTTTATTAAATTTGTAAAGTTTTAGAGGAGGTAATTCTACACCCATGAAACTAAACAACTTTTTCTATGAAGCACATAAAAAATATTTAAAAAAAATGTCGACTTCCCTCACTCAGGCATCTGTTCGCTCAAGTTGAGGCGAACATTTTTTTCACGCCTATTTAAAGAAAAGTTATCTTTTCAATGGTTACTTTTTTAATTTAGCAAAAAGAAGCGAATCAGCCTAGATTTACTTATTTTTGCCAACTGATTAAAAGTCACCTAATATAATTAACAAAATTGACTTTAGCTTTGTCAGTTTGGCCTGGCTTAATACAGAGATAACAACATTAAAACAATCCAAGAAATGCATCCACTTCTTTTTAAAAAATCACCGCACATCATCAACACCTGGAATGATGAAATTAAAACAGACATTTAAAAACTCATTCCATCTCACACTTTAAGATAAGCTTTATATCTAGATGTTTCTATGTATTTAACTCTTCTCACGCGTCAAAGCCATCAAATGTTTCTCAACGCTAGTGCCTAATGTTCCTAACGATACACTTATCTGTTATTTACTGAAGCCTCAACTTACTTTCAGAATTTGTGCAAGAGTTGCTCAATACGCAGCAAGGGCATGGAAAATGACACTGTTTGTTAAAATACTGTATTTGTTGAGCTTTTGTGAGCTGATGTGGTCTTTTATGACGGTTATGGGTATTTTCTTTGTTTATCTTGTTGGGATAATTGTTGGCGTCATTTGAATAGGGGGTAATTTGTTGCAAGTCATTTTACGAAGGTATAATGAATGACGACACCAGTACGGTCGTTTAGCCACCTACAGCACGTTTGTTTCTACATTCGTCCTAAAAATTAAAAAGAGTGTCTACGTCAGTCTTACTTAAATACCTAGCTTCTATTTTCTTAATGTCTCTCGGTAAACAGTGTCTATCTCGTTCTTGTCATTTGAAAATCAACTGACTTATTCGAAATGCGAAATTTGCCGAACCACAATAATAAAAAAAAGCATAAGGGGGCCACTTTCACCAAAAGTGCTAAACTTATATAACAGCCTAAACACATTTAACTCAGTTGTCAAAGCAACAAAATCTGTCAAATTAAACAAAATTAGTCCTGCTAAATACGTTTAGCACTATTGGTGAAAGTGGCCCTAAGTGTGTTTTATGTTTAGTTCACATAGGCCTATATTATTGATAGTCAAATCTTAACGCTTAATATTGTGAAAGATTTGTTTGTGTATCAATTTGAAACTCGAGCTTAACTCTATCTGCAGTTTAATGCTGGGTGGGAGGAAAGAAAATGTGCCGCCTACCAACTCTTCCCAGGCATATTATAGAAGCCAGTAAGTCGGACGCCAAGGGTTTTGTTGTTTCGCGGGCGCAAGGCTATGCCTATGACCCTATGACCCTCAGAATGTATATTAAATATGGCGTCATATGACTCTAGAACAAAATAATGATCTGTTCACCTCGATAAGGATTATAGGTGTGCGTGCATGTATGTAATGTACAAATCTACAGGGCTTTAGGTATCTCTCTTTCAATCTCTTGGGTGGTTAATCAGTCCATGAAACTGAACAACTTTTGAAAGAGAGATACCTAAAGCTCTGTAGAGATATTTTTGAAGCACGTCCAAATGAACCCACAAAAACACGAGCATGTTTTATTTAAGGCGACTACAGCACCCGATAAAGGCAGCACACATAGGAATAGTGCCATCTCCGTCTCTCAACAGGCCTGGGCCGGCAGTGCGAACAGTGTCGATACACGAAGTTTACGGACTATGAAAGCGTACGTGCGTAAAAACATGTTCGAAAGTTAGAAAAATTAGATTTATGGAAAGGTAACAACTTAAATCGAAAAATGCGTTAAACTATTTATCGAGAGTGTTCAATCACGAACATTTTGATAGCAAATTTAAGTTCATGTGTGCATTTTACTATCATTTTTACAACTTAAAAGATACACAATATTGGGTATTTAGAGGTGACTTTGTGAGCTTTTTCTATCGAACCAAAAGTGCTGAATCATGTTTTCAGTAAACATCTTATCTAGTTTATGTCCTGAATATTACCGTAGTATGCTTATCTACGCATCATAAAATCGTAATTTAGGTGCTGTAGTCGCCGTAACTGTACTTTGTCCTTAAGAGAATCGAGAATCATTCGTTATGCTCACAAAGGGTTACGTACCTATGTGTTTATGTGTACTATATACTTTATTGTCTGAAACTCCACTCAATACTCTTCGTTTAGCTAATTGTTTTTTCATTACAGCCTATAATCATGTTTTTAGACCGCCAGGAAATATTTTGTTTTACGTACGGAAACAATTTTCCGAGCGCCCATTTTTAATGTATCAGGGTTACGTTCAATGTTAATTTATTGTGTGTAATGGATATTTTTTTTTTCTAAATGACTACACTGTTGGCCGCTGATGGCATTGACAGTTTCACCGAGCAAGTGGCGAGCGCAGATGGCTCTCAGCCCAAAAATTTTTAAGTAACAGGCCTAAGGGCGCCCCCTGTGGAGCTCGAACCTCGTTTGTAGAGAGAAGCGGCCGAGTGCAGTCAAGAGCAGGTCACGCTTTGCACTACCAATTTAAGCTGAGCTCTGATTTATACTGCGCGCCATACAATGCAGGGCCGGTCCAAAGTCCAGTGTCAAGCTTGACGTGCTCTTGAGTGTACGTACCGGTACCGCGAATCGGGGCGGTCTAATGGATATGAGATTCTCTTATGGGGTGGATGACTCTGGACCATATTTTGAACTTTTCAATCGGACCATTTCGGTTAGTACATAATTATTGATGTACATCAGCTTCAGAGATACCTCACCCTCCCTTAACAGATAAGGATAAAGTTATATATGAAAAAAAAACTGCCTCATTTTAAAAATTATAATTAATTATAAAAATATTTATAAATCTATCAATCTTCGGAACCGCTAACTAAATATGACTTTGTCTATTTCTCGGTCCCCTTATTTTATAGGGGTAGATAGCTGTGTGTACCACAGTAATCAATAGTAATCGTATTGGTAGAAATACAATTTATTTTATTTATTGCTCTGGTTGACCCCATTGCAAAATTTTTAAAAAAGTAGCCGTAAACTAACACACTTAGTAAGTAACACGCACAATTAAATAAGTATATAATTTCCACACAGGCGCATACAAATTAGTGTCGTCTACAATTATTTTCATTATGTTCTACAACTAAACGTCTTATTATTGTATAATGAGTGACTAATAGTCACAAGCAGAGATGAGAAACTTTTACTTAATTTTAACCTATACAATTAAAACTTCAAACTAAAGTATGAACCTTTATGGCAGGGTTTACAATGTTTCTAATTGCTTGTTATGTTTCGACAATCACAAATTCTTGCACTGCTTGTTTTATCGTTTTTTTCTTCAGATTTATCTTCGACGTTAATTTTGAATTATACTTACTTTCGTTTTGTTATAATTACGAAAACACGAAGTTTGCAGAGACACAATAAGAAACTAATTACAAACTGTACTCCTGTTTCTTTTCACATCGATTATATATATTTTTTACCAGCCCATATACGTCCCCGAGAGGCACGGGCCTCCCTTCGAAACACTTATCGATTATGTTAAACTACGAAAATGATCATCTTCCAAGCTGAACTAGGAAAACGAGAGAAATTTAAAATGTGCCAGCTGTCAATTCAATTCTTCAATTCTTTCTGTCAATTCTTTCCACGCATATGCTGTTGCTATAGCGGTGATAGCCCAGTTGGTAATGAGCCAGACTTGTAATCCGAAAATCTTGGGTTCAAAGCCTGGTGCGGGCCTGTACCACTAAATTCGTCTCTTCGGATTTATGTACGGATTTCTAATTATTCACTTGCTCAACGGTGAAGGAAAACATCGTGATGAAACCCGCCCGTCCAAGAAAATTTTCGAAAGACGAGCTGTCCACCAACCCGCATTAGGCCAACGTGGTGGACTATGGCCTAAAACCCCCTTCGTGTTTCGAAGGGAGGCCCGTGCCCCTCGATGGGGACGTAATATGGGCTGGTAAAAAATATACTGCAGAAACCATTAGCCAGTAAGTGGGATGCGAGGGTTTCTTGTATTATGGGTCAAAGGTTGACAATTATCACCCTATACTCGGATTTCGAAGTGTCAGAATGTACTGTCACCTTACAGCTTCAAAATCAAGTGGTTCTAGAACTACATGGAAGTTCTGCCTCCTCCAAATCGGATTATAGGTGTAAGTATATAAATGTATGAATGGAGAATCTACTCCTTTCAAATGCATTCAAGTGATTATAGAACCACATGACTGGTCTGCCTATACCTATAGGGATAAATCGTCAGTGTATGGCCATATGAGCTCTAGGAATCCTCTAGAATGACATTTTAAATATTTTCATAAGAAAATTGTTGTTTATCTCTGGCACATGACAATGACCGGTGACTCTTCGGTTTCTCTGAACTCCTGACTAACTGTAGGGGTAATGTACTAGTAATTACTTAACTTACTAGGTAACTAAATTAACTCACTCATTATCTTGAGAATAAACAGTTTCGGAAAAGATGAAACGGGTATGTAAAGAACATTCGTGCCTACACCTGACTATTAAACTGATTTTACTGATGTTACAGTTTAGTGAGTCAAGAGTTCTCAAAAAAAAAGTTTTTGTATTAGACAATACTTTTGAATAAAATAGAATATAAAATAAACATTGAATTGAATTGAATTAATTCATAAATTACATATTATGTCAATACTTACTCAAATTACTTAAATCAGTAAAATTACGGGAAAACAATTTCGGTTATGTTACATTGTATTTAACATAGTTTTAAAATAACTGTTGATAATAAATAACTCAATAAAAAAATGAAAAAATAAACCCCACCTTGTCATCCTTAGCGCAAAGGTTCCTAATATCACTTGCGGCATTACCATGTTGAATGGCAATGGACCACCTTTGCACCAAGTATGACCCGGAGCGGGGGTCACCACTCTTATCCCTAAGACGCCGACCAACCTCGGCGATGAAACCACTACCCCTATTCCCTGTAGATTTAACCGTGTGGTGATCGGTTGAGAATAACACCACCCCATCTCTTTCCGTGGGTGTCGTAAGAGGCGACTAAGAAAACACAAATGAGACCTGCCTCCTAGTAATCCATCCCAGGCAACGACACTTCATTTTTTTCTGAATCTGAGGTGTCGTCCTATGGTCTCATGCGGTGTGGTAGGCTCTGTAAGGGGCCGTCTGGTTCGCGACCACCCTCCTACCGAAGTCCACGCCAAACAGCTTGCTGTGTTCCGTCGGTGCGTGGGAGTACCAGTGCCTTTATAGGCATTTTCTGGCTTAACTAGCTCCATCGTCGACCTCATCTTTGACCTTATGGTCAAGATTGAGGTCAAGATTTAACCCATCTTATAATTAAAAAAAAAATGTATTTTCTATTTATTTATTTGACCAGTCAACACTTGTTATGTTACTTATGTTTTAAGGTCATGCAACTTACTTATTAGCACAATTTTTAACAGGCTAGTTCCACATGCATTAATATAGAGAGTTAAATTTACAATTAAACTTAATTTAAGATAATAAACAACAAGAGAAAAATCAAGAGAAATATTAAAAAATTAAAAATTATTGTGCCGAAATGATAAAGTGCTTAGAAGGAAATGTTTTGCAAATCAATTAAATGACAGTATTTGTTGTGCAAGTGATTCAAATTACAATAAACCTGACTGATTAGTATAGAACTGCGAGCACCTTATTTCGCTGATGAAATTTTCTTTAAAAATACAAGAAAGCCAACACTGACCTCCATTCGATATTTAGTGTTATATTGACCGAATCACAGTTACTTGTGTATTATGGAGGTGTTAAAATTCGCGAAATGTCCGTTAAGAATAGTTAAGTAGGCAATAGGCTTACAGTTAAATAGCGTAACGCTTACTTGGAGTAAATATAGATAGCAAATATGTATATTTGACGGCTGGTTTGGTCGATTGTTAAAAATTCTCCTTCTTGATCGACGGGTCCTGGGTTCGCTTTTGTGTGAAAAGCAGATGCTTGTTCTCGGGTCATGGGTGTTCGTGTCTGTTCTTGTGTATGCTCCAAGAAACCAAAAAAAGAAATCCTTTTTTTAAATTCTATATTTTAAAGGGGTTTTTTCTTTACAGAAAATGTCTCCCCCATAGGGAAAACAAGCGAAAGGAGGTGAGTATGAAGCGTTTGTTTACTTATTTATTGTTTATCTATATATATATTTATACATATTATAAAGAGGAAAGATTTGATTGTTTGTTTGTTAGTTTGCATTGAATAGGCTCCGAAACTACTGGACCGATTTGAAAAATTATTTCACCATTAGAAAGCTACATTATCCCCGATGGATATAGGCTACATAGTTTTCCGGAATTCCCACGGGAACGAAGTCCCGGGCGGAATGCTAGTTTACTCATAAAACCAAATCATTAATTTATTTATTTATTGTTTACTTATTGGTAAGGCAGCTTTTTAAGTAAATCCACAGTTTTACTTTATAAATTAAAATCGCTATCCAATGCGGCAACACGGCGGGTGTAAAGCTCCTTTGCACAGCAGGGGACCACCTCTCACCATTATATAACTTGTTCCATCTGATAACCCTCACAATTTGCGACAAACGTGGCATCAAGTAGTTCGCTAGAACCACTGATGCTCTGCCTACCCCGTTAGGGATTATAGACGTGAGCGTATGTATGTACAGTCAACGGCACATCAGGTTACCACAAATTTCCCCAATGGATAGTAAACTCTAACGCTTGGAGATAAAGTTGAAAATCGATTGAAGAAATTTGACAGTTTTGAATAGCATGATGTGCTGTTGTCCCTGTACATATGAATGTGTACACAGGGGATGTCTCAGGGTGGCTTTCTAGACTAAGATGACGATTTTGTATAATGAGCGTATTTTATTTTATAATGAATGTTTTATGTTTTGACATGTAGGTACATACAATATTTATATTATGTTATTAAACGAGCTAATCTTGTATTATTTATAAGTAATCGGTCTCTTTAACAAGTGCTTTAGTGATTTTGATTAAATTATACCAGTTGTAGTGTTTTCATAGTCCATAGGAATTAAAAGTTCATACTGTTTCGTCTTTTCATCCCGTCTAAACAGAGAGTTTGCGGGCGAGAGACATTACTTATAGGCGAAAGAAGTCGCCTTTAGAAGTTGAAGTAGTCTTTACAAATTCTTCTTCTTCTTCAATTTAAGAGCTGTGCTCTTGTCGATGGAGAATCTGCAGTATCTTAATATATTAAGATACTCATATACAAGGTGTTTCAAAAAAACCCAAAAAAAGAAATACCAAAATTTAATTTTAAAAGTGAAATAGTCGCAACTCTAGTAATCAGTTGCACAGTTTGACATATACAAAATCAAAGTTTCATATAATTAATATAACATACTTGTCATATTTGTATAGATAAGCTAAATTGCAATAAGCTAAATTTTAATTAATTTTGAATTATTATTTTTTTGGGTTTTTTTGAAACACCTTGTATAAGTATATATCGATCGAGTATCGATACTTATATATAAGTATCTTAATTATATAGTATCTGGAGTATCTTTATAAATTAAGCAATTATTTAAAAAAAAAATATTTTGTTTTTTTAATTCTACAGCTTAATCAAAAACTTATAATACTAATAAAATTAACCAAATATTTTCTAATTGCAGACTTATAATTTGCAATGAGTAAAATACTGTAACACGGCAAAAAAACAGATGAAATCGAACCAAACATGTGACTAGAACCACTTTGGAACCATCAAAGACATCAAATTGCGAATGATTAGAGCATTCACGGGGAGTATAACCTATAACGGGTGCAAAGGACAGCTTAGCAAATAGCTGCAGGCCGAGTATGATAGTGACAGCACCGCGACAACACCGCGGTCCTATGTCAAAATGTCAACATTGACAACGCCATAGGGAACCCTCGCGCAATCAAAGTGAAGTTTCAGCGTGAGCCGAGCGCGAATTTGTCGTTATCGTGCTAGAGCTGCTGATCTTAGCTATGGGTTAGAGTTTAACGCGTCAATTAAATCCGTGAGGTGTTTAGGGGGAGACGGGGTCGAGCCGGATGCTACTCAATCTCAGGTGGGGGATCTATAAATATTGTTTAATATTTTGCCCTAAAAGAAACATTGCGAGAAAGCTAAGTAAGATTAAATAAACCATGTTGCTCCGGTAGCCACTCATGAGACCACGTATGAGTTCCCGTAGACTAAATTACGTATAAATAATTAGGCAAATTAGGTATTCTTATTTTTAAAAATCTCTAAATATAATTAATCAACAGTTAACGTATTTGCACTGTAAATACGCATTTTCTTAAAACTTAAGTGAGAAGGCAAAATCACTTTACGTAATCAATGGACAATCTAATCACCAAAAATATTATACATTTATTTATGGGAGTTTTCAATGTACAGTGCTGGTTTTTGTGTTTTACGCTGTTACTACTGTTTTATCGCAAAAAAGAATGTGTTAGAATAAATTAAAGCAGAAAATATTAATATAAAAAAATGTTTTTGCTAAGCTGACCTGGTTAGTACTATCCTACACGTGCGCCCACGCCGTTTTACTAGGGGGTCACAATTGGTCATGTCCGCTCTTTCTAATATACTAATCAAATAATGTTTGTGCTCTGACAATGCTAAAGGTGGCTTTTTTGAACTGATAAGAAACCAACGTTAGATTTCTTATCAGGTTTGATCATTTGTAGACGCGGATTCAGTCCTCAAAAATGGTTGTGGTCACATCAGCCCCCAAAAAACGGCCATCTTGCTCTGGTCGATATAGTGCATATGGTGCATTTTTTTATGAAGGCGTTGGATATCAACCTATCACCACAATACTCTGTTCCACCTAGTAACCCTCAAAATGTATGTCAAATGTTGCATTATGTGCTTTCAGTTGTTCTATATCCATATGCAGTTCTGCCTACCCCGGTGATTATGGATATGCATGGATATGGTATGGATAACAATCTAATTTAAAGTCACTTGAGAAGTTTAGCACCGAGTATCACGATTCATTTCAGACAAGTCGTGTCAAATGAAATGATTTTCTACGAACGCCACCGGATTGTAACGTATTCCATTTTCTTTCTACTCTCTTTTTCTTTCGATATTCCAATCGCACATTTACAAAAATCAAATCTCGTCCAAAAAACATTTTTTTATTTATTAAAAACCTCACCGCAGTTTTTCGTCTGCGCCTGCGTCGTCGGGTCGTCATCGGTCATAGCCCAAATGGGTCACGCGAAAATGAACCGTAATTACACTTATATTTACGAAAACTGTGTAAGTAGGTATTCATGCTAACGATACATTGACATAGATCCTGAGGTTTTTGACTTAATTTATCTTTTGCTTACGTATTTACTGTTTTGTGTATTAATTTTGTTTTATTTTTATAAACGCATATATGTTACTAAAAAGCAGTATACGTAAAAACCTATATAGTTTATGTTATACATATACTGTATTTAAAAAATAGTAATTTGTACTTGTAATTACTTATCTATTATCTATGTATATATATAAAAGAAAGTCGTGTTTGTTACAACACTTATAACTCAAGATCGGCTGGACTGATTTTGATCAAATTTGGTATGGAGGTAGCTGATACCCTGCATTAACACATAGGCTACATAATTTTCCGAAATTCCCACGAGGACGAAGTCCCGGGCGTAATCTATATATAAAAGAAAGTCGGGTTTGTTACAACACTTATTACTCAAGATCGGCTGGACTGATTTTGATCAAATTTGGTATGGAGGTAGCTGATACCCTGGATTAACACATAGGCTACATAATTTTCCGAAATTCCCACGGGGACGAAGTCCCGGGCATAAAGCTAGTCTTCTTCTATCTATATATATAAAAGAAAGTCGTGTTTGTTACAACACTTATAACTCAAGATCGGCTGGACTGATTTTGATCAAATTTGGTATGGAGGTAGCTGATACCCTGGATTAACACATAGGCTACATAATTTTCCGAAATTCCCACGGGGACGAAGTCCCGGGCGTAAAGCTAGTTTTAATAATAAAAATCTTGATTTCTTAACAATTTGTTGGTGTTATTTTGTTTATGATTGAATACTCTCAAATAGACTCACAAGGACATGAATGAGGATATAAAATATAAGCACTTAAAGGTACTTAAAAAGAGTTATATATTATTGTAATTTATCTAAGTAAAAAATTGAAGTGGACGTGGGCGGGTCACGTTTGTATAGAATGCACATGAACCGTTGGATGAAGATAGCAGCCGGGATGCCAATAGGACGGAGAGGCAGAGGACGATCTAAGAAACTTTGAGGGGATGAGCGCAAACAGAAACCGTTATGGATGCCTTGAGGTCTGGATGCAATAGCGAAAATAAAGATAATATTCGTCATCAGCCCATATACGTCCCCACGGAGGGGCACGGGCCTCCCTTCGAAGGGGTTTTAGGCCATAGTCCACCACGCTGGCCCAATGCGGGTTGGTGGACTGCTCGTCTATCGAAAATGAATTTTCTTGGACAGGCGGCTTTCATCACGATGTTTTCCTTCACCGTTAAGCAAGTGATAATTAGAAATCCGTACATAAATCCGAAAAGACAAATTTAGTGGTACAGGCCCGCACCAGGATTTGAACCCGCGACCTTCCGATCACAAGTCTGGCTCATTACCAACTGGGCTATCACTGCTATATCTATATAAAGATAATATTACTAATTATTATTATTATTATTTATAAAAATATAACATATTTAATTAAATTTTAAACTTTTCGAATTGTAATGAATAAAATGAATTTAAGTGAAATGAAATGTATTGATGAGCAATGTTTAGCTTGAAATAAATGTTTTTGATTTGATAAATGTGCTAAATACTTACTGATTTGTTTGAAGTCGGTGCTGGGCGGTACGTATAGCCTATCAAACTTATTTGGCTTGGCACTGACTTGAAAGTAAATAAAATTATTGGATTTGGTTTGTTGGTTGTTTTATATTTTTAGTTCACGCATTCATAAAATTAGTCATAGTATTTAATTAGTACTATTTTGGTATTCTTCGGGCTTAGCCCTTGAAATGACCCTACACGCCTATACATAAGGCATGCGTTCGCTGTTTTCAATCTTTATTGAAACACGCAAGTTATTGAAATATTCTTTGCGAACTGAAGGTTGTATAATGACTGTATATTACGCACTACCTCTATTCTTATGTCAATTCTATGTACTTGTAATAAGAGCGGTTTTGGTGCAAAAAAATTTAGTTTTCAGCGTACGAAGTTAATTTAGTCGGGGATTTAATTACTTATATTGGATTTCAGGGTTGGTTACGATTTAATTGTTGTCTGAAACCTTACCCTATTAATGACTTAGGCTTACTCACTCTTCCCAGCTTATATATAGTAGTATTGTTGGTGGGTCTTTTTAAGAGACAATTAAGAGACCAGTCTAATGTAGAGCAGATTCAAAGAAAGTCTACCAGGAGGATGGATTTAAAAGATATAATTGTTCCCAGATTGGATGTTGTAAAACATAGCCATCAAATTATTTAACAAATTGCCTCGAGGATCAAAGGACCTATTTACCCTATTTAAGAAAAAGTTAAAAAAGTTATTATTAGAAAAGTGTTGCTACTCTGTTGATGATTTGTACAGTTTCGAAAAAAAATTTTTATGTTTGTAGAGTCAAAAGATTTTTATTTTTAACTTTATTTTTTATGTTAGTATAAGAAAATACAAATACAATATTTATATTGTACATGAAATAACTTCAAATTACATAAATAGCAAAACTTCATAAAGTGATTCCACGAAACTGAACAACTTTTGATAAGGATTTTTCATACACAGGTAAATTAGCTGACTGCATAAGTTGTACGGAGAGGCGAAATTTTTTGTTTTTCATATTTCGATCTATGTTCCTTTGGGAAAATTGTTTAATCTCGTGGGCTGATTCATATCCTTGATTGTCGCTAAATAATTTGAAGTCACCCAATATGTTATTATTGTTTTTACCAATTCTCAATTTATTTACGATCGGATTGGTTTAAAAAAAGAAAAGAAAGAAAGAAAAAATGTTTATTGACGTCATTATACATTGGTAGACAAAATTAAAAGTATATATATTCTAATTATGATCTAATGACGCCAATGGGCCTCCAACTCAGCATAGTTGTGGTTTCGGAAGAATCCACAACGCTGGTCTTCCGTGGAAACCCAGAGAGCGCTACTTACGCGCAGTCAGATCACACGTAGGAATACAAATTAAATACCTACTTACAAGCAGCTGTATCGACAGTTCCTGGGTTCGATTTCCGATCAGGGCAAAAGGGTTAAAAGCAAATAATGTTTGGATAGAAGCGCTCGTAGCCCAGTGGCTCTCGCTGATCTCAACCGATCAGTGAGGTTAAGCAACGTACACAGAGGCAGGGAACCTGATGGGTGACCAAAGTGGCAATTTATCACGAGCGTTTCACGTTAAGCTGTCGGTCCCGGCTGTTGTCGATTGACTACTGTCGTTAAAATCAAGTCAGAGGCCATTGTGCGGTTTGAAAACTCTGACACCAGGGTTAGCCAATTTCGCTACACACTTGACTATACCTACACGATAAGAAGAAGAAGATGTTCGGATATTATGCAAAGCAGTGCGTCTTGACGTTTACTGATTTATTATTATCATAGATCTATAGTTACTAACGATTATTATAAACAAAGATGAATCCATTACCGTTAGGCTGTTTATAAATAGAACTAATATTCACATTCCATCTACGTGTGTAGCGTAGACCGGAACGTAGTCGTAATGTTGCCTGAGTATCGCGAGAACCAGTTAGGTTTCTTCCATAAGCACTACATGTCCCTTAAGGGGGTAGGAAGTGTTTTAGATAAGGTAAGCAGGTTGGTTATTTGTGCTCATTACTAGGTTTTTCCGCAATTTCGCGCATTTTTCCTCAGGAAAGTTAGTTCGAAAATCTGGGTTTCGGTTTTTTGTAAGTTGTCCCTTACACCAAGCCCCCGAAACTGAATACAAAATTCTTAATTCAAAACATACACAAACACAGACTCGTTGGCACACACACAGAATATGGAATACAAGACTAATATTTTAAATTTTTTATGCAAATTAAATAACCGTGACATTGGTAGATCTAATTTATCTGCCCAATTTTTCCCCCAACGCAAAAAGAGGGGTGTTAGTTTGACGTGTGTATCTGTGAGTCTGTTTGTAGCATCTTAAACGAATAGATCGATTTTATCAAACTAGTTACAGCCGTTAGTCGCTTAAAAATTTCTTAGCTCTTTTTGGGGGTGATTTTTATTTTATTTTATTATAAGATGGGTTAACTCTTGACCTCAATCTTGACCATAAAGGTCAAATGGAGCGATTTAACCCAGAAAATGGGTGCCTATAAAGGCACTGGGACTCCCATGCACCGACTGAACACAGCAAGCTGTTTGTCGTCGGACTTCGGTAGGTGGGTGGTCGCGAACCAGATGGCCCTTTACAGAGCCTACCACACCGCATGAGATAGGACGACACCTCAGATTCAGAAAAAAATTAAGTGTCGTTGCTTGAATTACTAAGAGGCAGGTCTCATTTGTGTTTCCTTAGTCGGCTCTTACGACACCCACGGAAAGAGATGGGGTGGTGTTATTCTCAACCGATCGCCACGCAGATTTTTTTTTTAAATTTCAATGATTATCAATTTTAAATGCATATTACATGTAGACCTTAAGTATGTATTTGCCATTTCATAAACCTTATACCTTTAAATACTTGTAGGAAACCATTTACCAGCGGATATTGCACGCAACGACGGACGGGCTTATCGCTAAAAGAGATCAACAAGACAGCCTTACTAGGGAGGAAGTTACCTCAGTGGAAGATATGAAACTACCACGAATTATGCTAAACTAATTTGGTTAATTGTTAAAGCAATCCTTACTTCGTTAAAGTTTAACAGTCACCGCATTTTACTGAGAATCTGTTTGAGACCGCTTTACTAGGAAGCCTAGGAGTTACAGTCAAAAACACTTAATCTTTCCTTTCTGTATACAATTTTGATCCGTGTGGTGATCAGTTGAGAATAACACCACCCCATCTCTTTCCGTAGGTGTCGTAAGAGCCGACTAAGGAAACACAAATGAGACCTACCTCCTAGTAATCCATCCCAGGCAACGACACTTCATTTTTTCTGAATCTGAGGTGTCGTCCTATGGTCTCATGCGGTGTGGTAGGCTCTGTAAAGGGCCATCTGGTTAGCGACCACCCTCCTACCGAAGTCCGACGCCAAACAGCTTGCTGTGTTCCGTCGGTGCGTGGGAGTACCAATGCCTTTATATGTATTTTCTGGGTTAACTCGCTCCATCGTCGACCTCATCTTTGACCTTATGGTCTAGATTGAGGTCAAGAGTTAACCCATCTTATAATAATATTAAAAAAACGCCACACACTCAAGGGCCCATCGCTTGCTCACTAAGCTTTCCTTAGTATTGCGGGTCCCTGAATACGTAAGATAGTTCTCAACTTCACCACCTGAATGGATAAAATAGTCACCATTGTCATTGCACCGCCATTGAGTCGCTATTGACTTTAGTGGAATAGCTACCCTCTTAATAGACATAAATACTCTTTTACCTCTAATAAAAGCAATCGATCACCATAACCAGAGCGCGGCAAAGTCCCGTACTCATGAAATTTTCATAGCAGCTCGTCTACAGTTAACTGTGGACATAAAAACTTGTGTTTTTATAGAATGCTCTGGTAGGAAATACACTATTGACCGATACCTTATGGTCTTTATATTTGTTTATTATGAGATGAGTCAACTCTTGACTTGACCCCAATCTTGACAAAAGTCATAGATGAGGTCGACGATGGAGCGAGTTAACCCAGAAAACGCCAATTAAGGTACTGGTTCCCAGGCACCGACGGAACACAGTCAGCTGTTTGGCGTCGGACTTCGGTCGCGAATCAGACGGCCCTTTACAGAGCCTACCACACCGCATGAGACCATAGGACACCACTTCAGATTCAAAACTAACTGAGGTGTCGTTGCCTAAGATGGATAACTAGGAGGCAGGTCTCATTTGAGTTTCCTTAGGCCTTAGTTACCTCTTACGACACCCACGAAAAGAGATGGGGTGGAGTTATTCTCAACCGATCACCACCCACCGCGTGGTGGTGATCGGTTGAGACCTTTTCTATTCATAGTATCACTACTATGCTATGCTACCTTCATTGCCACTTTGGTTACCCATCGAGGTTCACTGCCCCTTGTTCGTTGCTTAACCTAACTGACCGCCAAGCGCTACTTCTTCCTAACGCTTAGTCCCGTTTTACATTCGGGGTACGCTTGACCATGATCCAGGATTTGACAGGTCAGCTCATTACAGTGGAGCGACTGCCATCTGACCTCCGTGACCCTGCTAATAGGGGAATCTGACCTGATTGGATCTTGGGTACACATTCAGTTACCTAAATGTACAGGTTCCCTCGGTTAGTGTGCAACTACCTAATGTACATAACTCAGAAAACGAGTCATTAGTACATGGCGGCAATGGGGATCGAATTTGGTGCCTCTCGCTTACGAATCCAACCCGCTAGCCATTAGACCACCGACGTTCTACTATTTTCTTCTTCTTCTTAGCGCTTAGTCTCGTTTCTCATTCGGGGTACGCTTGACCATACGAGCTGCTGAAGCTTCTTCAACCGATTTAGCCAACTCTACATTCAACGCTTTGTGAACATCAGTCCTTGTGGTCCATGACCATGAATCTAACCGTTATCTGCAATTACTACATACAGACATCGGTTTATTGGTTAATTGGGTATTAACGTTACCCATACATACATACACAAATTGGTGACTTTCAGTTTATTCCGCACGATTTTGTATGGAAAAGGAATTCTTTCGTATTTAGTGGAAAGTGTCGTTTTCCTCCAGGTGTTTTGTCCCAGGGTGCAGGATTTGGATAGTTTGGTTTTTTTTTCTACGTGGCATTTATTCGATATCTAATTAATTTTACAAAATTTTCTTAGACACACTGTTAACTATATTTTTTTTTTTTTACATACGTATTCAAGAATGTTTGTTTTTTTTTTATTTTTATACGTACGTATTATTTGTAAAAAAACTATCATACAAATATTCTTACGTTGAAAGTCACATCAACTGTGTCAAAGAAAATTGAGATAAATCTCGTTATTGCCAACATTAACAAAAAATAGTAATAAGGTAGAAGTAAGTAACTCTAGTTAAAATCTTGACCGCTTGCTCTCCCATTCTATTGCTATTATTTAGCTATCCTTGATGGCAGCCATCCGGTGAGCTCAGTCATTATGAGACGTGCTTATATCACCACACGTGGGTTAAGGATTAAATTAGAGGGAAGTCAGTAACTTAAGGGGAAGTAAACCTTATGGAGCCATGAAATATTTCTTGTTCTAGTTTAGACCTTAATAAAAATTACGCTTGGTAAAAGAAAGTGCCTTATAAAAATATAAAAAAATCATAGGAAAAACAGAAAAATATTACACAAATATTATTTCTGACACACACATTGAAAGAAACATAGTATATAAAAAGGAAAATTATTCATAAATGCCAACTTAGCTAACCCCACACTTAATAAGTGTACTTCAGTTAAACCTGACAACAATTATCTAATTGGAATATAATAAAATAAATGGAAATAGTTTAGAAGTCTTAAAATAAATACTTAATTAACATAAGGAAAAGTTAAGCGAACACGTTTCTTAGAAAAACAGTAAAAATAAACGAAATGTAAGGTTACAGCATCTTATCGCACGTGTGTTGTAAACGAATGTTTGTGTGTCACCGGGACAGGATATTTTTGCAACAGTTGTAATAAAGAGGATCTTTAATGGTAACGGGTGGTGGTGAAATAATTGACTTTTACCTCCTAAGTCGACGTTCGCACGTTCGATTCCCGTTTGCTACAATACATAGAAATAAGCTCTTCACACTCAAAAGCCTACAGTAAGGTTTTCCCTTGTATCGTGGATCCCTTGGACTTGGAACATACATAAAGACAGATATTTATTTGCCCCGACTAGGATTCGAACCCAGGCCCGTCGATCAAGAGGCAGCGCTACTACCACTCGACCAAACCAAAAAGTCTAAAGCAGAAATGTTTATGTTTCGGTCTGATTGTATCCATTTAACTTCAATTCTACTATTACTTTGTATTTTTCTTGCACAAACTTAACACATTGTTTTTGTGTGTCGTCAAATTATTTGTACATTTTGAAACTTGTCGTAGTTTAGTTGTCAAAATAAGAGAACAATGTGTCACGGAAGTTCGCGCTCCTATTCTACAGTGTTGCAATGTTTGGTTGACTGGCTGACAAAGCAGGTTCAATTATTATTTTGTTTTCTTTTGGGAAAAATAAATCGTTTGATCTAATTTTTTTTTTTGTTATTTTTTCTTAAAAATAATTTACTTACAGAAAGAAAGAAAAAAATGAATTTTTCAGAAGTCTATTTTGTATCATAGCTGAGTTTTTTTTTAAACTTTGTGTTACAACCTTTACAGTGTCTTTTTATTAGGAATTCGTTCCTATGAAATCCCTCGTAGAATTTTTTCTTATTCCTTGCCTACGTTATGAAGGGAACCTTTAGGCGAAACAGCTTTTACAGGTGAAAGGGTTTGGGCTGAGCGTTGATGACAAGTCAGACAAGTGAGTCAGGACCTGTTTTATATTAAAAAGAAAAAAAAAGAAAAATAGACTGAGATACCGCTGATTTATGATAATGAAAGCCTGTCATTTCTCAACAGGAACAAAGGTCTCGCTCACTCTTCTAGATTCTGTATCTTCCAGCTGAAACTATTTGATGGTGCCTCTTTATCAACTCGACTGGTGATACGAGGGTGGTCTAGTTTTATGTGGGAAAAAGTGGCTGTTTAAAGAGGCTGTGACTTTGCTTGTACCATGTTACTCGTATCATATCGCTTTCGGCCGCCATCGTAACTGTGTTTCGCAACCAGTTGACTGCAAACATGTTTTGTTATTTCATGGCAACCAGTTGTGATATCCTTCCCTTATCGTGTAAATAAATCAAGAATAATTTTTCCTCAACCAATAATCTCTCTAGCCAATGGATAAACCGTCTCTAAGCTCCAAGAATCTCGTACTTAACAAGACTTCTACTAAAAACTCTGTTTATCACATTACATAACGAAGTTTAGTTTCAACTAATGGTCAATCCAGTTGACCTGTACTGGATGTTTAGTGACCAACATTCTACTTGACAAGGCAAGCAACTTGATCGAGCAGTAAAGTTGAAACTAGTAATCAATGAGAACACTTAAATGTGGTATCTCCTATGTTAGTATCGTAAATCGTTTATTTTGAATGAATATTTAAAATTTAATGGGAAATTTAAGTTTTAAGACAATGGGAGATTCTTGAAGACAAAAGAAAATTTCGTGAGATTCTTGTTAATATAAGTTTTCAATAAATGAACTGAATAAAACAATTCACATCTACTAAAAATCTTAGTGAATGTTTTTTTTTTTGTCATCATTGTTGTACAGATTATGCACTTGTATTCAATGTTATCTACTGTAAAATAAATCTTAACAAATTAATTATTTTTTTTAAATTCATTGAAAAAACCTGCAAGTATTACAGGTATCAATTATTGTCTGATTGTTATAGTTAAATTGTCTAATGTATATAACTGAGTATATTTTGATTTTTGGTTAAATTTATTAACGAAATCATAACAAATTTGGAAACCTATAAAAAACTTTTTCCCGTTATATTCAACGTGAAAAGCAAACACGTGTTACTTCTTAATAAAGGAAACTGAAACAATAGAGTATCCGATTACAAACGGATGAGCCCTTAATCACGTCCCGTCTTCAATTTTTTATATGCAACAAAGTATCCTCTACCCATCCTCGGACGTATTTGTGATTTTTAGCATTTTTATCTAGTTTTGATATGAGCCCAATAGCGCTTCCTGTCTTGAATTGATCAATAAAGTTAAGCAAGGAAAAGGATGTAGGGAACCTGATACGGTGACTACATTGGAAATTCGTCACGAGCGTTTCCGTAGTTCGGAAAGCACTGCAGTCGCAAAATCAAATCAGTTTAAAAAACTCTAGCATTAGGCTTTGTTCAAGTTCCTATAAACAGTTAATACATACATGTAAACATAACATACCTATTGATGCAAATAAAATACATACAATTTCCAATTCATCTTACCTCTTGCTTGTCGAACTTTAAAACCAGTTGAGTAATAACTTCAAGTGAAAAAAATACAATATCTAAAAAAACTAAAGGTATACAAAACGAGCGTAGTGTAGGTGGGATCCCGGTGTGAGGGGGCAAAAAACCGGGTTCATAGACATGAGACTCCACTCAAAAGTCCGGGCCTTCGGGACCGGGGTACAACCGCCGGTGGTCCTTATCTAGGGTCACCATAATTTTGGTACAAACCCGAAAAAAACATTATTCCCACTTCTGAAATAGTTATTATAGGTATTTTATTATTTTGTCAAATAGTAAACCATTATAAATTATTTGCTATCAGGCTATTTACCATTTTAATAAGAAAACGCCATACTCGTATTAAAGCTGCAAGTAACTTAGTTGCACATGTGTGTTAAGGAATACTTAACGTGTTCGTTCATGGTCATATTAATTTCCCTATTTCGTAAAGAAAAGTTAAATAGCACTATAATCGGTTTTATTTTTTATAATCAAATTAATTTCCTATTTTGAGAAAATTTCACATAAGAAAATAACGCAAAATTGTGCAAAATAACAAAACAAAACCTATAAAATGGAGTTTTTAAAAGTGTGGTAATATCCGATAGTAAATGGCACGTGTGGTTGACCCAAACCTTATCTGAGATGGTCTACCATTTAGGAGTTTCAACAGCGGCTGGAGTGGGGTACGCCCGCCACTACGCGCTCTACCACGGTCGCCGCAACCCGCGCACGCGCATACGAAACGCGCAATCGATAAAAAACGAAATCTAATATTTTCGAAGTTTTTAAAATTTTAAAAAATGTTTTCGAAAACAGTGCTCAGGTGAAACTTTGTGAGTTTACGTGTTTTTGTTAAAGTGATCCTGGATTTTTTGGATTTTTTTTGTGTGGATTTTTGTGTTTTTTTTCTAAGGGAGCAACAAAACGACCCTTCAAGGTAACTTGACTTAGTAACTATTTGATTACTTTGATCGTGTTCATTAAGGCTATAAAGCTGTCGCAATAACTAGCCAGTGGCCGCGGTTTCGTTTTGCGGGCACCTAATTTCAACACACGTCTTTAGAATGTCAGCACAGACCGACTTTCACGGATATATTGCAGATATTTAAATTACGTAATATGAAATATTAAGGAAAATACACGCATTGTTGAATATTTTAAGTAGACGTAGATTCGTAATAAATAATACTAGCGAATCCTCAAGCATTAGGAACAAGGTAGCCAAATTAAAAGATAATGATTAAATTATGAATAAGTACGTAAAATAATTATTACATCTTTAATGTGCAATTATAATGAGCATTCATTAAACTTTAATAGGTGTTTTATCATTTAGTAATTTCTTAGAAAATTAAATTGAACAGAATTGATAAGAACTGTTATTTAAAGATCCTTCTTTCTTTCACTCAGATGTACGGAGGGCCGCATGTAAGGTTACCACACGCATGCACTCTGTGCTGTTGTGACAAGAACGGTTTTGCAATGAAAATGGAGTAACCCGATACGCTGGCCTCTGTACATCAATATGTACCATCTGCCAACTCTTCATAAGCATTCTGTTGAAGCCCTAATAACCCTCAAAATGTATGACAAATGTGGCGTTATGCATTTATATGGATGGATGGATGTTATTTAAAGAATTCACGGCGACCTTACGGCGAATGCACGGTATTCGGTAAAAAATATTTAGTTTATGAGATACCGCTGTGATATATATTCTATAATATTTTCTGTTTATTTCTTAAAATAAAAAAATAATAAAAAAATAATTATACAAATGTATTTTTATTGGTACGCAAGTGATATAAAATTAATCTATACATTAAGAGAACATTAAAAGACCTTGTTAAATATTTACAAAATATAAGAAAGGGAATCGATGCTTATTAGTTTCCTAGTAGGAAACAAAAATAATTTTACTGTTCACTTTTAACCACTACAATAAAATCAACTCAATCAATAGACCTATAGCTCATACCAGAGCTGGCTGCTTAAACTATATTGAGTCCTTCGGGACTCGAATATCACTACATGCACCAATTTAAACTTAAGTTAACCGAGAGCAGATTTGAAAAAAATATATTTCTAAGAATCGAATACAGGGCCAATAGGGCCATCGATCAAGTAGTTTTTACACCGTATAATATTTATATTATACTTTGTTCTAACTTCAATACCCTTCTCATGTTTTATCGATCGTTACTTTAGCAGTAAACAAATTGTGGATTTGCCTAGTAGCCAGTTATTTATGTCACCAATTCACCAAGTTAAGTGATTCAAAGACACGGAGCGACGCCGCATCCAATCGCGACACAATGGGATACACCTTTTGCTAAATCATTGCCTTATTTTAAACTTCGAACGAGTGAAGATTTGGTGTCGAATTTGTGAAGATTTATGTTGAAGACGCGTTTAAGTTTAGAATATTTTGTAACATATTTTGTAAATGTGTTTTTACGCACGTGTACGTTAAGTTTTGATTTCGTTATCATTTTAGTTTTAATCTAAATATTTAGATGTCAATGAGGGTTAAAGGGAAATAGGTTGCAAACCTGACGACTATAAAATTGAATAAGTACTTAATGATAGAGTCGCCTTCTGCACGGGGCATGAAATAGAAACTGTGAGTGTTAGCCACATCTATTCCTAGGAAATTCATTCATAATAATAGTATTTATTAAGGATAATGTTTTTGCTCCAGCTAGAAATTAATCTTACTTTACAGTTTCATTAGAAATGGAAAAAAGGATTTGTCGTACTTCTACTCATTCTAATTTCAAACTCTTTTTATTGTTGTGCTTTAAATAACTCGTTTCTTCCCTTATTGTTGAGATCCATAGGTTCAAAAACTTTGGTTTTGTACAATTAAACAACTTGTACAAAACCGGCTTTCTGGCGCCTCAAGCAAATCTAAAAGCAATTAAGTCATCCACATACGAGCCTATTAGACCGCTAAATATAAACTAGTTAGCAAATAACTAGCATAATTAACCATGATGCTGGCCATCATCGACCCATTAGATAAAACTGCACTGTTAAGATAAACTTCAAAAATACCAGCCTTCATTCATAAGAAGGTTAATACCATAAATTAAAACAGATCTTAAATTTCAAGTTCAACAAAATATTTGCGACCTTATGATGAATCGGGGAAAACTTGTTATTAGGTAATGGAGATTAGATTTCCGGAATTGAATTCATTTTATTTGGCGGTCAGAAAAGTTTACCAGTTTCATCGAAGCCCTTGTAGCCCAGTGGCTCTTGCTGATCTCAACCGATCAGTGAGGTTAAGCAACGTACACAGAGGCAGGGAACCTGATGGGTGACCAAAGTGGCAATTTATCACGAGCGTTTCCGTGCTTCGGGGGTACGTTAAGCTGTCGGTCCCGGCTGTTGTCGATTGACTACAGTCGTTAAACCAAGTCAGAGGCCATTGTGCGGTTTGAAAACTCTGACACCAGGGTTAGCCAAGTTCGCCACATACTTGACTATACCTACACGATAAAAAGAAGACACAAAAGGATGACTTATAATCCTATAAAGTATTGTTTATTATAATTGTTAATATAATTTTAGTAATTTAAACAAAAATATATAACGATATTTCTAGCCATAGGTATGATTGGATTTGTAGCCATATGTAAAGAGAACAATCTATCATTTCGCAAAGGTGTAATTAGAAGGGTAAATTCATTTTTGGCGGAGATAATACGACTATAGATTTTAAATTTTCCAAACTACTAGATACAGCACGACACACTATGGAGCAAAGGTAACTACGAAAATGCTAGCTTATGAAAATGCATGTGAAATATTTCTGTCTTCAACACCATGCAATATTTTCATTAATTACTGCCAAAACGGTCGGTGCAGCAAAACTTAATGCACTAATTAACAAACGGTTTAATTGTAAAACTAGCACACGCATTTATGAGTCTGATAATGATCGTTAAAGTAATGAGAGCGATGTTATTACAGAGGGGTGGGGGTTGGAGGGGTTTTTTTTATTATAAGAAGGGTTAACTCTTGACCTTAATCTTGACCAAGGTCATAGATGAGGTCGACGATGGAGCGAGTTAACCCAGAAAATTCCTATAAGGCACTGGTACTCCTACGCACCGACGGAACACAGCAAGCTGTTTGGCGTCGGATTTCGGTAGGAGGGTGGTCGCGAACCAGACGGCCCTTCACAGAGCCTACCACACCGCATGAGACCATAGGACGAAACCTCAGATTCAGAAAAAAATGAAGTGTCGTTGCCTGGGATGGATTACTAGGAGGCAGGTCTCATTTGTGTTTCCTTAGTCGCCTCTTACGACACCCACGGAAAGAGATGGGGTGGTGTTATTCTGAACCGATCACCACACGGCAACAAGGGGGGGTCATGACTTGATTTAAGTGGCATCCTGAATGTCCTATAAAATAAAGATTTTTTCTATTCTATTTTAACTTACTTTTTCTTCTTGTATTATGATTAGGACTCATCAAGCTTCAGTCTTTTTGACAAGGGAATGCCATTTCTAAGGAATGGAAACATGTTCTTAATGATTAATAGAGCCGCTTGCGATTAGTCAGTGCGTATGAGTGACATTAATTTTATCAATATCATATAGACAAAAACAATAACTGTTTCTGCAATGAGTCAAAAGAAAGATGTTGTTTTAAATACAAGCTATACAATATTTTCTTTACAATTTCATAGAAAGTGGTCCATCGAGTCACTCTCTAGTTTACAATATTCTTGAAACTTGATAGTAGCGTGAGAGAATTGCGGCCTTCTCAAGTCATCGCAAGGCGATCATGATACTTGGCGATTAATTTGTTAACTATAACAGGATTTGGATAAGATAATTGTAGATTTTGCAAAAACATTAGAGGAAGATAATTGGTTGGCGCATAACATGGAGAAGCGATCGATGTTTGCATTCAAGTCTTGGTTTACATGTGTAAGGCTCAGTCCTGGATTTGTCAATAGGCCGTATAGGCCACGGCCTAGGGGCGGCAGCGTCCTAGGAGCGGTAGATTTCAGAGAACGCTCACTCGATTAAAGAGTATAAAAGTCAAACACTTCTTTATACTAATACGTTAAATCCCCATGGATACTCATTCCTATCGAAAATGATATTATAGATGATTTTGCTATTTAAAAAGTCCCGTAAAATATTGTAATTCGTTTTTTCGTTCTTTTTTAGTGACTATTCATTCGTTTATTTAACTTTAGGTGCTTTCCTTACTACAAATAGACAATTATTATTTTAAGCGGCGAAAAAAGGGGCCTACACTCATAAAAAATATAAATCCGGCACTGGTAAGGCTGTTCCCTGATCAACGGCGTCTCAGTAACAGTGGAGTGATAATATTAACCTCTTTTAACCCCCGAGAAAAAAGAGGGGAGCAACCCTATATTTTTGCACTATCCTAATATTATAATACTAATATTATAAATGCGAAAGTAACTTTCATGCTTAAACTACAGAGCCGATTTTCATAAAATTTGGTACAGATATAGATTAGACCTGCGAAAATGAGATAGGTAGGCTACATTTTATCCCACAACTGGGCACGATATAACCAGAGAGTGAAACCGTTGGAATCGCATCACCATGCTAGTTTCAAAGCATTTGTGGTGCGTTTCCCGACGTTCATGCTGGAGACCGTCATGAAGGAGAGCTTTTGGCCGGAGGGCGTGGTGTTCCGCCGTTTCCGAGGGAGATTCCCAGTTGCAGACACCCCCGGAAAAACACACGGGAAATAGTGTTAGTTTATTTTATTTTGTTTAATTATAATTCATATGTATGTTAGTCTGTAAGGTATTTATCTATGGGCCTTAGATGCCTGATAATAAATGATTTTATTACTATTATTATTATAACCTGTAGTCCAAGCGGGCAGAGCCGCGGGTGGAAAGCTAGTTACGTATATTTTTAAGAAGGTAGGACTACTTTTTATGTGTTCTGTTATGTAAATAATAAATTTGAATCGAATTTGTCTTACTCTTTATTAATTATGTTTTTATACAATGTTCGCCTTTTATTTAAGATATTTTTATTATTAAATAGAATATCTACAAAGGTTTATTTTGCATAGTAAATGTCAAATCAGTTCAATTCAATTGAAACATTTTTATAAGATTTCTGTTTAAAAAAAAAATTGCATAACAATTGAAAATCACACAAGTGCTCCTTACTGCACTTGTGTGATTTTCATTCATTTCCCGTGTATTGCACAATCTTTGGACTGAATGCACCTATGTATATAATGTCTTTGGAACCTAACCTATTGATTGATTTTTTCACACCAATTCACATAAATTTTACATCACAATGGGGAACAAAGTCTTAGAATAGCGTCAGAGAAATAAAAATACCACGTTTTTGTTGAAAAGCTACTCTTATTACATAGATATAGAATGCTTTTTCTTACACAAGTGGGAGATAACTTGACATGCTGTTTAATGAACGGTTAAATGCATCCCGAATACTCTTTGGGCTATACGTCGATCTTATTCCATGAACATAAGAGATAAAATCGAATTGAAATATATAAAAAAACAACATCAGGTAGAGAACCACGTGCTAGATCACAAAAAAATTAAAGCAGGTACTTTTTACCTGTATAATAAAAATTGAAAAGCTTTTTTTTTATTAGAGAGCATTGATACAAAAGGATTTACTAAAATGGTCTTTAAATCAGACCTTTTTTCATTTTTACGAGGTGACTTTGTATGGGGTCTTTAAATTATTTAGCGAAACTTTACCAGGCGATTGTCAATGAAAATGAATGACTCTCCCCAAGAAATATGAACTTTTCAAATCGTGAATTATGTTTCTTTAAAAGACAATTAGTTAATCTCTGATCTCTTCATTCGTTATGAAGATGAAATGTATTCTTATATTGCGACCTATTTGCTCTCACATTCTGCGGGGGTAATTGTTCAGTTTAGTGGACTGATTTAAAATCCTTAATTTTAGGTTTTTTAAAATTACTTAATATTAGTTAATAGAATTTCAGAAGGTGATTTTCTCATTAATAATTTTCCGCAGGCAATCCTATGAAATTCGCAACAAAAAATTGTTTAAAAGGCAAACCAATTATTGGAAACAAACAACAAAAGCAAAAGGCACATGTTTTTGGAGTAATCATGTAATTTTCAGTTTTATCTGATTTCGTTTATATCTGTCGCATCATACACGGATGTGAATGAAGCCATACATGATATGGACATTTTTCTGACACGGAATGTTTAGTTACATACACAGTTTTTATATGAATAAATTTAACCACCACATTCGTGTCTCTCTTTGCCGGTTTCACAATCAAGCAGCATTGAGGTTTCGGCCTCAACTTAGAGCTGAGTGAGACCATTTTTTAACCCGACATACAAGAGGGGTGTTAAAAGTTTGACGAGTGTGTCTGTCTTAGGCATTGTAGTTCATAAACGAATGGACAGATTTTGATGAAGTTTTTTTTTGTTTGACAGCTGACAATAGTTCTTATTTAAATTTAATTATAATAAGTTTAAAAATTATAAGCTATTGAATATCGGGGTGATGCAAAATTTTTAATTTTATAGTTATCTTCAAAACATAATATAAAAATACAAGTTGGTAAGACCGCGTTTGAACATGTTTCTTTATTTTTCTTTTCTTACATACATAGATATTCTTTTGTTTTATTCGTGTACTGTTGCTATTACCTGTTGTCATTCTTTGTGTTGTGTAGTTTGAAAATAAACGTATTCTATATCTATAATCTATCTATCTATATTTATACACTGGACCGATTTAAAAAATATTTCACCATTAGAATCCTACATTATCCGTGATGAACATAGAGTACATGATTTTCCTGAATTCCCATGGGAACGAAGTCCCGGGCGGAAAGTTAGTTTCTTATATTTTTCCTGTTACATACTTGCTTTTTCTTTTCCGTTTCACATTCGGGAATGCTTGATCAACATAAATATATCTGCTTATAGTAACAAAGAATTTAAAATGCACTGAAGTGTAAAACAGGTGTCAATAAATTTACCTGCAGTGTAAAAACTCTCTATCTCTGACTACCTGCTTCTGACGTCTTTATTTGCTATCCCTACTTTTTCTCATTGCCTTTTTGCTGACCTTGCATCATAGGTTGTAAAAGTTCGTTTTTATGCTTTTTTGTACAATGACGTCGGATTTAAAAGCTTTTAAAGTAATTGTAAGATCCTTGTCATTTAAAAAGAATTCCTCATGACTTTTATATGACACTGACGTAAGTACAGAGGACCGTATTTCAAGTTACCCATGTGTGTATTCTGTGCTGTTGCTATAAGAAAGGTTGTTCAATGAATTGGGGTAACTTGATGTGTTGTTCTCTGTACAGACACTTGCACATGACACTTCCGCTACAAGAACGTTTATTTTTTTATTGTTAAACAGGTAGTCAGAAAACTTTAGTTTACACTTTAAGCTGCTGTTTCTTGATGGAACTCCATTTTATAAGCAAGTGGAAATTTTCGTGTAAAAATCATAATTTTACACACATGTGTTTTAAGAAATTCAGAGAACTACATGGGCTAAAACCTTTTATTTTTGCTGAGTACTACATGGGCTAATAACAGCTAATAACTTTTAAGATTTCCTTAAAAATTTTTCAGGTTTTCATAAATGGAAGTATTGAAATTACACATTTTATGTCAGAAAAGCAATAACATATAAATTAAAAAACCTGCAAAACGCGATAAGTAACGCGTTTAACTCATCGATACGACTACAGGCCCATGGCTTCGCGGTTATGGAACAATACACACAGAGCGGGATTTAGTTTATTAAATAGTTCGAAAAAAATTGGAAACAACATAAATTTATATTCTGTTAACATTTCAATATTTGTAAAGTACATAATAAGCCTAGCTCATAGACGCAAAGCAGCTTGCCTACAGTAGAGCCGAATCCTAAAGTAACGTATGACGAGCATTTCAAATGATATTAATATTAGGAAACAATTTTTTTAGTTTAGAGTTATGATAATGTATATCTTTAGTTTGTAATTAATTAGGGATATATGGTATTATTGAATTTTGATTTAAAAAAGATGACGACGTAACAAGGTTATACGACCTGTGGTTAAGCTGTCATACGTAACTTTAGGATTCGGCTCTACTGTATGTGTTTTTATAGGATGTACTTCGGAGAATGTGCTCAGAGGCTACATGAGCTCATTCCGCCTGCCCCTTTTTTCCATCGGACGTCCAGACGCACTGCGGGGTATCACCCGTATCTTGTCGAGATCCCTCGGATACGTACTGAGCGCTATTCTTCATCTTTTATATTGCGCACTGCGAAGGAGTGGAATTCTCTGCCAGCGTCTGTATTTCCGAGTTCACACAACCCAAATATCTTTAAAGTACGAGTGAATAGGTTTCTTCTGGGCGAGCTCGCTACATCCTCGACCACATCTTTGCCCTAAGCTAGATTGTGGTCAAGAGCGAACCCATTTTTAATTGAAAAAAATAATAATAATACTTAGTTCGATATGACTGTATTTATTACAAACTCAACTTAAATAAAGAAAGACTCCACTTTTTTTATAGAGTTCCACATCATTTCTTGAACTAGAATAGCAGTTTAATAGCATGTCACAAAACTGAACCCAGTGAAAAATAAAATTCATTATTAAAACGACTAGTTTTCCACCCGCGGCTCCGCCCGCGTGGACTACAGGTTATATCGTGCCCATCTGTGGAATAAAATGTAGCCTATGTCCTTTCCCAGGCTCTAATCTATCTCTGTACCAAATTTCATCAAAATCAGTTCTGTAGTTTAGGCGTGAAAGACGGACAGACAGACAGACAGAATTACTTTCGCATTTATAATATTAGTAAGGATATACAACGTATATATTAAATGTAAGCTGCCAATTTGTTTTCCATTTCAAATACATTTCTGAAAACTAATAAAAATGCATAAAGTATATTTGGTTGGTAATTCCAGTCAATGATCGACTGAAACTTTATACTAGTACCTCGTCCAAGTTTCGTTTTCTTTTGCCCTTAGGGTTTAATAACGTAAAGTCTTCTAAGGTCTAAAGCCCTTCTTACAGCGGCTCTGCCTTATTCCCATTTGCTTCCAGCTCACGTATCTTTGCATAATTATGACGCTAACTATAAAATTAAGACGCATGCGCTGTTCAATACATTTCGAAAACCTCTAGCCAAGGTTGTAGAGTGGCCAGTGACCAGTGCAACTTTTACACCAGTTTTTTTAATTTTATTTTGCGATATGAATGGAATATTTAGCTTTGTCTGAATTATATTTAAGCTGGCTGCGCCAAGTGTTGGCTTATATTTTGGGTCAAAGAGTTCTTCAGCTATTTAAATGGGCATTAAATAAATAAATAAACGCTACACACTCAAAGGCCCACACTAAGGTTTTCCCTTGTGTCGTGGGTCCCTCGGAACACACATAAAGACAAACACAAACACCCATGACCCGAGAACAAACATCTGCTTTTCACACAAATGTTTGCCCCGACTGGGGATCGAACCTAGGACCCGCCGATCAAGAGGCAGCGTCACTACCACTCGACCAAACCGGCCGTCATTACTTTAAACAAACAAATATCGATGTTAATTTTAATTTGTTTTCAATTTTAATAACTCTAAAATTAAAAATAATGTAAACCCTAACATTTACCACAAAAAATAAAATTGAAACCGGCTTAAGTATGTCGCAAATAAAATCGTACCTATGAACTTTGTATTCATATGACTATTTTTTACCTATTCCCTTTGCATGCTTAAGCGCATGAGAAATGCTTAAATAATTTACTTACAGTCATTAGAATTCCCACTTAATAAATTTTTAGTAACTAATGTAAGTGAAGAAACTAATATGAATATAACCTTGGTATTGATACAATGTTTCGTTTATGAAAGCACTTTTTTCTACATTTATTAGAGAGGTTTTAACCTTGAATAGTAATTATTTAAATTCACTTTGAAGCATATTACGAAATTGATACATTTTTTATTAACTGTTCTAATCTTGTTGTTAATGATACCTACCAATATTCATAAAATTTCATCAGTTGCCATTAGCATGATTTTGAAGGACATTATCATAAAAATATAGTTAAATTACATTTTATTAATTAATTCTTAGATCTTTGGCATTATCACTTTAAAATATATCGTATATAATCGTATAAAATGTGTTTTTATAAAAATATTTTTTAATTCTATTTTACTTGCACGATATTAATATAGAATGAAATAAAACTTTTAAGCAATTAGTCTATGCTCATGTGTGATATAACATTGAAACTGAGAAACCAATCTCAAATTAAATCAATTTAAATTGTATTTCTAAAACAATTCTCAATGTTGGTGATTTGACTCTATCTATATTTGTCAAATAGCGTAGGTTTTTATTATTTTATTAAATTAATTCATTCCAGTATAAATTATATTTATAAATAAGATTGACCTCAAAACATAAGTATAATGACCCACTTTGATTTTAATGATTTAATGGTTGCAGCATTGACATCCCCAATTTTGACGAATTGTAAAAAAATATTCAAAGTTAAGATGGCGAAGTTATTCCTTCCGCAGTCGAAATTAATTATTATTCATGAGTATACAATATTTATAAATAAAAAGAAGTATTGATGATGAATTGACGTGATTAAGTACTGTCGTCGAGTTTGGGTGTATACAGTTAAGTGAAATTTACTTAACTTGCCCGTTAAGGGGGTCCTGCACTTAAGTTCACCTACCGCATTCTGCTGCAGACATGTTTTACAAAATGTCTGTTCTTTACATATACAACCTGTTCCTTTTGATATCCCATAACTCAATGAGACCACGTATATGAATTAAATAGCACGTACATTATTTTTTAATTATTCATAATTTCAATTTTTTTTCATCTACTAATACTATAAAGAGGAAAGATTTGATTGTTTGTTTGTTTGCATTGAATAGGCTCCGAAACTACTGGACCGATTTGAAAAATTCTTTCACCATTAGAAAGCTACATTATCCCCGATGGACATAGGCTACATAGTTTTCCGGAGTTCCCACGGGAACGAAGTCCCGGGCGGAATGCTAGTTTACTCATAAAACCAAATCATTAATTTATTTATTTGTTGTTTACTTATTGGTAAGTCCCGAGCGGAATGCTAGTCTATATCTATCTATCTATATCTATTATCTATATCTTCTTTATCTATATCTATACATATTATAAAGAGGAAAGATTTGATGGTTTGTTTGTTTGTTTGCATCGAATAGGCTTCGAAACCACTGGACCGATTTGAAAAATTCTTTCACCATTAGAAAGCTACCTTATCCCCGATGGACCAAGGCTACATTATTTTCCCGAATTCCCACGGGAATGAAGTCCCGGGCGGAATGCGTGTACAAAATAATTCGGTAAAAATATGAATTTCCTATAAAACACCTTTATGTAAGAAATGAGAACGTCTCACTATCGTTTTCTGAATTATGAATGATGAAACTAATTATCAATGAAAGTGTACTAACGTAGGAGTCGTTTTATGGGAGAAAGATTTTGAAAGATTTTAATTTTGATTGATGATTTCTCCGAAAATACCCATTTTAGAACATATGTTCCTTGGACTTTTAAATTATTTTAATTAATAGAAATATGACCTTAGAGTTATGGGATATCAAAAGGAACGGGTTGTATATAAAGTGAATTTTCACAATGTTGTAGGAGCCACTTGTGTTGACGAGTGTACTCTGAAGTGCATACAGCACATCAAGTGATATTACTGTAAACTCTATCTTACTTAGTTTGCAAAATACGTCAACACCTGATCAAAATTGAGTTTGTAAGTTGCATTTTTCCATACCTTGGTATTTTTTGAGCACTAGGCTGAGAAATTCTATGCAAAAAACGAAGAGTTGAGAAAATATGATTAAAAAAACTTATATGGTTTTATGGTGGGACACATTATGCTAAATAAGATTATGGTTTTCACTTAAAGCGATCAGGCTACCTTATTGAATTCGGGAAAATCATGTACCCTATGTTCATCACGAATAATGTAGGATTCTAATGGTGAAATAATTTTTCAAATCGGTCCAAGATTCAAGATTCAAGACATTTATTTGTCCAGTAGTTTCGGAGCCTGTTCAATACAAACAAACAATCACATCTTTCCCTTTCCTCTTTGACGGCCGGTTTGGTCAAGTGACGGCCGGTTTGGTCGAGTAGTAATGGCGCTGCCTGTTGATCGACGGGTCCTGAGTTCGAATCCCAGTCGGTGCAAAATATTTGTGTAAAAAGCAGATGTTTGTTCTCGGGTTATGGATGTTTGTGTCTGTCTTTATGTGTGTTCCGAGGGACCCACGACACAAGGGAAAACCTTTGTGTGGGCCTTTGAGTGTATGGCGTTTTATTTATTTTTTATTTATTATAATATTTATGGTTAAAAGTTACATACTTGTTAGTTTTTTTATGAAAAACACAATCGCATACCTACACATATTAATTTATTAGTCATTAATTAACACATCGGCGCAAATAAAACAAGACTTAAAGCCAAAAACCTCTAGTACGAGAACCTTACAAGAAAACCTTCGTTACAGAACTGTCGAACCAGTACGAACTGCAGTGAACTGTACCTGTTCAGTACATTTTAATCACTTCCTATTTTACGCTTCCGTAAAATGTATATTATAAATGTTAAAGACCACAGTCCTGACTCGATGCGGTCTCTTGATTGCCTTCAGATGTGACATGCGTCAAAACTCTTTGCAATTTCATGATTCGGAAGAAAAATGTGTTTATAGCGTAACATACATACACTCACACTTAAAATCCTTATCGGGGTAGGCAGAGTATCAGTTGTTTTAAAACCACTTGTATGGTGTGTATGTAAACTCTTTATTGCAAATTCTTATAGACTGATATAAAGGAAACATAGCTTTATGCAAAAGCGGACTTATCCATAAAGGGATGTCTTCCAGACTATCTTAGCGATGGTAAAAGAGAAACAGATGTGGTAACCCTTGACGCAATGTTTGACATAAATTCTTTATTTTTATTTTATTAATGAAGGGTTCGCTCTTGACCACAATCTAGCCCAAGGGCAAAGATGCGGTCGAGGATGTAGCAAGCTCACCCAGAAGAAGCCTATTCACTCGAACTTTAAAGAGATTCGGGTTATATGAGCTCGGAAATACAGACGCAGGCAGGGAATTCCATTCCCTAGCAGTGCGCAATTTGAAAGATGATGAAAACCAGCCAGTTTCAAAACTTTGCTGAGGAGGCACTTTGAACTGGCTTGCAATTATTAGTTCCTTGTCGTTGAGTGATAGTCGGCTGGGTTGTCTCTATATAGTATTCCTTATGTGTTTTTATGTTTTTTTTTTTCCTTTCTGTAGAATGTTATTACTTTTCCATTGTGTATTTCCGTAAGGTGTATGTTATGTATAGTATATATATTATATGTATTTATATTTGTGTTAGGTATATTGTATGTGTGTAATGTAGTTTATGTAGGTAAGTATATTTATGTATGTATTTTTGCACCCACACTTATATGGTGTAATTTCATCTTCTCCATACCCAAAGGTTGCCGATAAGATATTGCTTCTTAGCAATGGGGCCGCCTTTTGTACCCTAACTTTATTACTGTTCATAATGTAACTTTTACTCTGTCTCATGTTCTGTAATGTTGGTGTGCAATAAAGTATATTTGTATTTGTAAAAGCGCTCAATGCGAATCCGTGGGAATTCAAAGGGTTATAAGATGAATTTACGATGTAAGTTGTAAAAGGTTGTCAGCCTTTCGCCCACAATATAGTAAAACCCTCGCATCTCATTTACTGACTTTTACAGTATGCCAGGGAAGATAAGGTAGGCTGCACATTATATGTTACTTCCAGTTCAGCATGAAATATAGCGTAAACTATATAATATTAATTAACTTATTTAAAAATGCTTTCTATTTTTTTAAAGCTCTGCCGAGTTTACCACGACTCCTGTTCTTGATTTTACAAAATAATTTAAAAAAGAATACCTATATAAAATAGTTAAATATAATATACGACCAACTGATTTAGACAAAAACGACTATCGTATTTTTATCCACAGAAATATTTATAGCAACTTTCTGTGATTCTTAAATATCTTATGGCAATATTTAAAACTAGCTTTCCGCCCGGGACGTTGTTCCCGTGGGAATTCGGGAAAATCATGTACCCTATGTTCATCACGGATAATGTAGGATTCTAATGGTGAAATATTTTTTCAAATGGTCTAGTAGTTTCGGAGCCTATTCAATGCAAACAAAAAAACAAACAAATCATTCTATTAGTATAGATAAGTATTCTGTGCTTTAATTATACAAAGGCAAAAATAAAATTTCACATTTAAAATCGTCAGTCTTCCTATTGAAAAGGCACTACCCGAACAAAGAATTTATACAGTGTGTAAAAGACAGCTTAGTAAAAACTGAAACTCTAGACTCAGACAATCATTCTGAATGATTTTCCTGTGGAAGTTTTTCTCCGGAAAACTTTGATTTTTTTTATGTTTTTTAATAATATTTGCTTACATGAAGGAAGACACTCCATTTTGCAATAAAAAACATTCATAACAACGTAAAATACGAAAACCAGCAATGTACATTGTACTCCGACAGCAGCGCGGCGCGGGGGGATCGCGCGCGGGCCGCGGTTTCGCGATACGTTGCGGAGCGCCAAAGTAGGTAAATAATGAAAACTCCTTGACGTGACGTTTTCGGGAAAAAATAATTACCTATAGCTGATGGTAGTTATGGGTATTCCACCAATTAAGTATTTGCTATACTGTCCTTTACACCCTGTATAATTTACAAAACTAGCTTAGACTTTCAACAAAAAACCAACAAATATAAAGTAGGAAATGAAAAATAAAATAAATTTCAAAACAATAAATCCATACAATATAACATGACATTAATAATAACAGAATGTACGTTTGTTATGTATCTAATTCATGTATAGGTAATTTCACGGTCGGTTTCTTTCGTCTGTTGATCTGTCGTGTGATATGTACAGTAGTATGGTCGAATAGCTTTTCATAAGTACTTGAAACAACACTACGTTTTCAAAGGCTGTGTAACTGGGTAGCTAAAATTAAAATAGTTAAAAAAACTCGGGTTTTGCTAAGTTAAGGTCACCATATTCTAGAGTGCACTTCTAAAATACTTAACGCTCATAATGTGTGACGTAACACACGGTTACGAGCTACATAATGTGTGAGTTCATTGTCGTTTTATGGTGCTAATTTTGAGCATTGTATCATATCTATAATTTTCGCTGCTGGATGTACTTTAAGTTCCTTATTTAGTACCTTTTCTCATGAGTTTTCAAACCATTAAATGGCCTCTGACTTGGTTTAGTGACTGCAGTCAATCGACAACAGCCGAAAAAAGACAAAAAAGAAATCAACCATTATGAAAAAGATTACAATCTTTGTAAAAAACGCGTTTTATATACATTTTTTCAACATCATTTTTCTTGCGCAGTCGCACTCTGTGGTACCAGATAAAATGCTTTTTATATTCCTTGTCACCTTATTTAACACGCCTATGCCTCAAAACACCCCGCAAACTACGGCACTCGAAGAAAAAAAAGTTTTTTTCCATACATTTTCTTTGAATTTATTCTATATCTTAAAAATATGAATTTTTCGAAGAATTGTGAAATAATAAAAGTTGTATAAAATGTTGTTTTTTATCACAGAAAAAAAATCAGGTCGAAATTCCGACTTCGGGGTCTATGTCCACGAATTTTGAAATTGAAACCACTGTGCGCCGGCTCAACATGCCCTCCGAAACACGGAAACGCTCATGATAGACTCCCACTTAGATCACCCATCAGGTCCCTGCTTGTGTCGTTGCTTAACCTCATTGATCGGTTTACGAGCCCTTTGTCAAACTTATAACACCCCTCTATCTTATCGGGGAGTAAAAATCACAAAATATGAAGTAATTTATCAATTAAAACTCAACAAAATATTTGCGTTCATTGTTCCGCATACACAGTATGAAACGCAGAACGGCCTAATGGACAGCAAATAATTATTTAAATGACACAGAAATGCGAATAAATTACACGTTTTGTGAATGTAATCGTGATTCTGTATTTACGGGCAAGTTGTTTTTACAATTAAATAAATAATGAGAAATCCGCGTACTGACTTTCACCCATGTATTTTATTATATAGGAAATGAATAATGTAACGTGATTGACGCAGTTTCTTAAAGCAAAACCTATTGAAGTTTAATGTAACTTAGCATACTTTAGAAGAAATAGCTGAAATCCTTACTGTTTGTGAGGATGTATGGATGTTTGTTACTCTTTCACGCTCAAACGGCTGGACAAATTTTGAAAAAAATTGGTATGGAGGTAGCTGACACCCTGGATTAACATATAGACTACATAATTTTCCCAAATTCCCACGGGAACGAAGTCCCGTGCGAAAAGCTAGCATGACATAAAGTCTATAAAAAACTAGAATCAATTGGATTACGGATAATTTTGCTAATGTTTGAAATATTTGTTTCGGCACTCATAAATTGTTAGAAAGGTTAACCCAAGCACATGAATACGCATAACATGTTGTTTTACGAAAACCTTGGCACGTGATAACCTTGATCTAAGTTATTTAATCAATGGCAGATTACAAATGCGTTTAAATAATTTATTTTATGTTTTTTCCCAAATTCCCACGGGAACGAAGTCCCGGGCGGAAAGCTAGTAGAGACTAAAGTAAGTTTCCGTTTAGTACTTAATACTAGTTTTCGTTTTTTAATGTAATTTAATAAATCTAAGAATTTTTAAGTTAAATTAAAATTAGAATGATTTTCAATTAGTTAGCGAAGGGGTAAATCTCGATATAAAAATTAACAACTTTTTCTGAGGAACCTATTTAAATTTCTCAAAAAGTATTGGACTTCCCATATAAAAGTACTAGCTGATGCCCGCAACTTCGTTTGCGTGTTATTTTTTTTTTGTACAGAGTACACAGATTGAAAACATCTATCTTACGTGGGTTTAGATTTTTAACATACAAAAGTTTTTTCCCGCTAACTCCCGTTCCCGTGGGAATTTTGCAATATCCTGTTGCAACTAAGCTTTAAGTTTACTAAGGTACCTGCATGCCAAATTTCAAGCGTCTAACTTAAGCGGTTTTGATTTTTCATACAAAAGGATTTTCCCGCTAATTCCCGTTCCCGTGCGAATTTCGGGAATTCCTTTCTTAGTGCACCTCTACGGTACCTAAGCTACGTCCCTTCCAAATTTCAAGTGCCTACGTTTAGCCGTTTAGGCTGTGCGTTGATATGTCAGTCAGTCAGTTTCTCCTTTTATATATTTAGATACTTATTTAGATTAAAACTGCAGAAGTCAAGATGTCATCCGGTGTCAGCATAGAAAAAATTAAATTAAATATTAATACACAACGTTAAATAAAGTTAGTTAATAAGTGGGTTCAAGTTTTTACTTCTGCCGGCACTCCCGGAATGCAACCCGTTGGTTTTTTTCATATTTTAACTTATGTTCCTTGAAGAAAGTTTTCGGTTTTGTGGAAGTTGTTCGCTTCACATCCTAATTTAAAGTCACGTAATATAAAACCTATGAGTAAATATTTGACTAACTATTCTGGAGGTTTTTTTTAATATTTATTTCACTAAGCCAAGCAGTCTCATAAATAGCTACTCATTAAAATTAATTTTCTCAAATTAAATATCCAGTAGATTATACGTTACCTAGGTTCACAAGAATTACACCTTGTATCTTAGATTTATCTAGAATTCTATAAAATATAGCTTGGCAACTAAACTCGAGGTAATCCTGTCAATTTGAAAACCTGTTAATAAGAAGGTCTCAATAACCCATATGCCTCTAAAGCGACTTTAAAATTGTTAATATTACTTAATCGATATTTAAATTTCGGCCCAGTATTTAGTTGAATAACTGCACAATTTGTAAATCCATTCAAAGGTCATTAGTGAATGGTTATACTGAGCTAAGTACTTACTTGTTTTGTTTCCGGAGTAATTATTGATTGTGCTATTTCGCGAATTGCTTTGTGGTCGTTTAAAAGCTTATTCTGAAAGTTTTTTTTTACAAATACATAGGGAAACAGGTAATCATAGGTAATCAAGGTAAACTCATTTGTCAAGCTTGACAGTTTTGCGCATAACCTTGGATTAATTTTGATCTACAGGCCGAGTACGATAGTGACAGCGCCGCGACAACACCGCGGTTCTATGTCAAAATGTCAACATTGACAACGCCATAGGGCGAGCAAGCCTTTGCGTGGGACCCTCGCGCAATAAAAGTGAAGTTTCAGCGTGAGCCGAGCGCGAGTTTGTCGTTATCGTGCTAGAGCTGCTGGACTCATCGACCACACAGCCGTAGATTAATTTTGATCTGGACTCATAAACCCACAAGATCACGGATGTGGTTGACACTAAAGCAGATTTCGCGATCGGTGTCTTAAGTAAGACGAATAAGTCTAACGTATGGCCAGAAAGTGTTCGCCTTGCATTAGGTGTCTATTAGGCTGTGTGGTCGATGTCTAGACTGTACTTAAAGGATTCATGATTATAATTAGTTTGGTATTAATGTATTTATATCCTAAAAGGGCAATTAATGCCCTTTAGCTATCATCAAATTGGCGATGTACTTAGAAAAGGCCATATTAGGAGTACCTGAATCCGAAGAGCATGTATGAAGCATATTATGAATGTAGAGGAAGCGAAAGAGGTTTGTTTGGATCGTAGCGAGTAGCAATCTGTGGTCTGTGCCTACCCCAATGGGACAAAGGCGTGAGCTTATGTATGTATGTATGTAGCTATTATCAGTTGAGGGACTAGATTTTTGATTGTCTTAATAAATGCGATTACAAGTATTTTTTTGGTTTAAAGTACCACCATCAGAAGAAAAGTGTTACTTTTTTTTATATTTATTTATTTCTTGACATTATACCTAAGAAATAAGACTTAATGATACGTTCTAGATTAGGATAACAATTATCACATAAAGTAAATTAAAATTAATATAACGACTTACTTTGCAATCACAAGTACTTAAAGCAGCTCAAGGAATGCTGGAAAATCCGATAAGTATGGTATTTTCTATTCATTTTGATTTCATAATTTCCAATTGCCATTGAATTTTCAATTAAAGCTTTCTACCTTTATGATAGACCAGCATTCCGCTCGGGACTTCGTTCCCGTCCGAATTCGGGAAAATTATGTAGCATGTCCATCGGGGATAATGTAGCTTTCTAATGGTGAAAGAATTTTTCAAATCGGTCCAGTAGTTTCGGAGCCTATTCAATACAAATAAACAAACAAACAATCAAATCTTTCCTCTCTATATAGAAGAAGACATAGAAATAGATTTCTACGTTTACACATTTCGAAAATTTTAAATTCACAGTGAATAACAAAATCTTAATAAAAAACAGAAAAATAATCAGAAAATAATGACTGTAGAGAAATCTTTAACACAAGTCTCATTTACACTAAACCTTGGCTTGATTAATAATTTTATAGAAGCCGAACCGATACACATCAGTACCTTACAATTACATGTTAGTTTCAGCCATTGTCTTGCATAACGAATTACAGCTATACATGAGCTTAATCGCAGACACTAACTGTTCGAGCAGTATAATAACTGAAATAGTTTCGAAATTTTATTTATACAGAGGGATAGGTTAGCAAAAACTGAAACCCTGAACCCAGACCATCACTCTGAATGATTGTAGTCAATCATAGTTATGAATAGATTCCACCGTTTAAGTATTTGCTAAGCTGTCCTTTACACCGTGTATATTTAACATCTTGTAAGCAACATATTTAACAGAAAGCCAATAATAGGTCCTGACTGATAATTACAAAATATCTTCTCTCATAGGTTTTAACTAATAAGAACTTTAGAAACAGACTTGGAAAAAAGAAGTGAAAGAAATTAAAAAAAAAACTTAAACAAAACTTAGTAACAACAACTCAAGTCAATACCAAGCCATGTGCCAACGCGTTGCTGCTGTTTTTTTTATACAATGAATGTAAAAATCAGAACACTCTAGTCTCACTATTTCTACTATCGCCATTAACAAAACATTTTTCACTTGAAAAATCGTTAAGTTTTACTTTCACCAAGAAAACTGCTTTGACTCTAGAATTTAAGCTTTTAGCCTAGCCAACTACGTTCCACTACGAACCACAGGTCCCATTCCTGGGAAAATGCCTATCTCTTTGTTCCTCATTACTCACAGTTTCTAGCAATTCATCAAAATTATTCATAAATCTATCGGCGCGGCACGGTTTCAACTAAAGATTCTGTGTCTTGTGCAACTAAGTTTTTGTGCAATTATTTCAAGTGTTTACATGAAGATTCCTTACCAATTTAGAAATCTGTTATCTACATTCCGAGCTGCGCACACGCACGTGACACGTTACTAGGGCCATCCACACGATCCAAAGATGGATGGAAATCGATATAGATCCATATGAATCGACAAAGATTGATACCACCAGGAAGCTGATGACGTTCAATATGAAACGCCCGTCTTCTGCACAATGTGTTAGCAATGCAATAGTGTACAACCAGCTGCTAAGTTTACTCACCCCTCTATGAAATAATGCTAAAGTTATTTCAAAAGTTTTATTAGGTATTAAAATTATGTTTTGGAAAGTAAGACATTTTTTCTAACTAAACAATTTCTACGCTTAGTCACAATTTAAAAAATGTACGTGTTCTCATAGACAACTGCATTTTTATTCGGTAGTCGGAGTCAGGTATCTCTTCAGCCGATTGTACTATGTATATCACGTTCATATCTTGTTACCTCTTTCCTAATGAACGATTTGTGAAAGTTACAGATAAGTGAATTTAACCGTTTAAAATCTATACTAATATTATAAAGAAGAAAGATTTGATTGTTTGTTTGTTTGCATTGAATAGGCTCCGAAACTACTGGACCCATTTGAAAAATTCTTTCACCATTAGAAAGCTACATTATTCCTGATGGACATAAGCTACATAATTTTTCCGAATTCCTACGGGAACGAAGTCCCGAGCGAAAAGCCAGTTATTTATAAATCTTTACCATGAAAATGCAATCGCAATCGTGTAACCTAGTGACATTAGGAATATACGAGGCAATAGTAGTAAAAATTTTCCGTGCCGTGCCGTTCGAATTCAGCAGGCCGAGTACGATAGTGACAGCGCCGTGACAACACCGCGGCTCTATGTCAAAATATCAACATTGACAACGCCATAGGGCGAAAAAGCCTTTGCGCGGGACCCTCGCGCAATCAAAGTGAAGTTTCAGCGTGAGCCGAGCGCGAGTTTGTCGTTATCGTGCTAGAGCTGCAGAAGTCTAGCAGAAGATCCGTTTCACTTTTGTTATTTAACTCCAAACTAAGCAACGGTCCTATAAGTGCTAGATAACTGATAAACTTATGTCGTATTTTTTTTTATTGTAAACACCCAGACTTAAGGCCGGCCGGTTTGGCCGAGTGGTAGTGGCGTTGCCTCTTGATCGACGTGTCCTGGTTTTAATTCCCAGTCGGGACAAATGTGTTTGTAAAAAGCAGATGTTTGTTTTCGGGTCATGGGTGCTTGTGTCTGTCTTTATGTTTGTTCCGAGGGACCCACGTCACAAGGGACAACCTTTGTGTGGCCCTTTGATAGCTTTATAAAAACAACTCCTTCCAATACTTGAAAACATATTGGTGTTGGCCGAGAATTGAACCTGCAGCCTTCAGATCAGTAGGCAGACTAATTAGCAACTGAGCTATCAGACTGCAATTTCATCCACACCCAAACTCAAATAAGTTAAGACACGTAAGCTGGCGATTAGCGATCGCTTACGTCAGCGTTGCAACCTGCAAGTCCGGCAGAGCAGAACGGTTGCGACAGTGCGCCTGCGCACCCACCCGTTTGGCTGTGAGATTGTAGTTTTATAAAGACCGTACTTTGATAAGACAGTTGCGTCTAAATTGATTTTAAAGTCTGTTTATGGAGAATGAAACGGGCACATGATGCGCAATAACAAAAAACATAGTTTAAACAATAAAATTTAAAAATAAAATTTACACGCCTTTATAATAGAGCATGTTGGAGAAATTGTACTGTGACTAACAAAATAATAATGTTTCTTATAAAAAAACTAGCTGACCCGGCAGACGTTGTCCTGTCTTAAATTTTCTAATGTTCCGCTCAACTTTCTTAATATTTTCTTTCATAAGAACCTTCTCCTGACAATAATAAACACAACAAAAAAATAATTAGCGAAATTGTTCCATCCGTTCACGTGTGTTACATACGCAACCCTAAGGAAGACCGCCGACACAGCAGCTACAAGTAGATACACCAATCAGCAATGACGTCAATGGACCGCACGAGTCGCCGAGTCTGCACAACGTGCACCGAATTTCCATACATCGATTTTCATCATTTCCGATCACTCCTACTTCATACTTCGAATAGTGTAGTCACTTTTCTTAAGTTAATTTAAGTACATTTTTACTGTAATTTTAATCTTTGAAATTAAATTAGTTAATAAATTTTTGTTTTTTTTTTCGAACCTCCGGTTGCAGCCTACGTAATTCGTGTGATGCGATGACCAAGGAAAATAGGGGTAATTTTTATGTGTTACTCGTTCCGCTGACAATCATGGTCTTGTCCAAGAGTCAAAGAGGGTAATTGGCGTGTCTTGGGGTGGATATTATACGGGGCGACTTTAAATTAGTTAGGGAAACTGTCCCAAAGGCAACCATAAAAAAACTGCTCGCTCAAGTTGTGTGGGAAGGTTTTTTTTTTTCATATTTCGACCTATGTTTCTTGGGAAAAGTTGTTCAGTTTCGCAGGCTGATTCACATCCTTAATTTTATCTAATTTAAAGTCACTCTATCATCATTATCATTAGCCTGTGTCAGTCCACTGATGGACATGGCACGCCACTGAGCTCGGTCTTCAGCTCTCCTCCTCCAACCACTGCCCGTTACCTTACGAATATCTTCATTCGTCACCCCACATAATAGGGATGTTGACAATTTTTTTTTATTGTTTATCTTAAAAAGGAACTGAATCCAAAACCCAAAACTGAAATAATTTTTGAAAACTATTGAAAAATAAAAAAGTTACAGTTATTAAATTTCAATAGATGGAGAAACTGTCAAACAACGAAAAAGAGATGCACTTACAGGCGTGTGACGTCACCGCCATTTGTTTGCGTAGGTAAAACGAGATAGCTAGCTCTCCCCACAAAACGATATAGCTAGTCTTACGATAATATAAATGCCAATAACTTGTTCATTTATAAACCAATTTTAATGCTGTTTTCGGATATTAATATTTTTTGTTTCACATACAATAATTCATAAAATCAAACACTGTCGAAAATCCCTATTACAGGGCGCTCAACGCCCTATACTTAATATCAAGTCATCCTATATGTAATATCAAGTCACCCTTTATTAATATGTAAGATGTACTTTGAAGAATTGTGAACTAAGAAATTACATGACTGCGTTTGAAAAAATACATTTCAATTTTTTTTCTAAATTACTATATTTATCTCTATACACATCTATAGATTTGTTGTTGACAAACGTTTAATATGCCATTAAAACCATCGACATCGTAAACAATTTCAATTGATTTACCTACTATTGCATTGTTGTTTTAGTTGCGGTTTGTTTCCATGTAGTAAAACGAAGGACAATGTACTTCCTTGTTATTGAAGCATATTTACATTCATTTTAACATTCCTCAGGAGTGTTTTGTGCCTTTATTTTGTTGGTATTGAAATTGAATGTTCGAGAATTTGCAAAGTTGTCTGTTTTCAAGCATATTGGCAACATTTAATTGTCTCTTCTTCTAGGTGAGCTCAAAACATCCTCGACTGCATCTTTGCCCTGAGCTAGATTGTGGTCAAAAGCAAACCAATGGGTTCGCTAAATAAAAAAATAGAATGTCAACCTATGAAATCCTCGTTTGTTAGGTTAGATTAACAATTATTGTGTGATGGCATGTATGTTTGCTCTAAGTCGTGTTACAAAAACACCTGTGATTGTATTTGATACAATCCGATTTCTAGCTCACAGTCTGCTCCAATGTTAAACACATTCATTATTCCTTCATTATAAGTCGTGAAATCTCTACAGAGTTCTTGTTTTTGATTCATCTTTTTATGTACATATTAATCTTCTAAGTATTTTCTCGATTCATTGCAAACTAACTCCATCGGCGACCTTTCCTTGTGCTGTAACTAATTTGAGGTCAAAGAATACCCATAAACAAAACATATGGTCACAGATGACACGCTCGATTTTTTTACACTCTGCTTCTTAGGCTGCTAATTTGAGCCAACCTGAGTCAAACCTTGACGGGGTGGTTTACAAGCATTTCCGTACTTCGGAACGTTACCGTTGGTCGTTTTAATAGTTGCTTCACCATAATATCATAGGCGGTTTGACAACTTAGACACCAGGAATTAAGTTAGCCTCAAACTAGATTACACCCACACGATAGGAAAGGAAGATATTTGTAGTTATTGGGTAATAATTTGTCTCGAACTTGCTCAAATCCAGATTTGTGTGTTTGACAAGAAGTTTAACACTCACTGTTAAAAAATCTTCAATCAAATCTGCGATGCCATATATGTCCCCTTCCCAACAAATTCTGCATCTAATGATATGATGGCGACACACAAAAGAGGCGTCAGATTCTATGACAAATTATAGAATTGTGTGGACGGAAAACCTCTGTAGTAATACCTCTAGTAATGCGTATATCGCAATGATGTTGCAAGCGGCACACATAATCACTGCAAACTTGTGGAGGGGACAGTCTAGCTAGCGATTCCTTAATGCCCACATCGTTGCGTAGGCTTTGGATCTAGTTTAACCAAGAATTTTTTCGCCTTTTTGAATTTAAGAGATGACATCAAACATAAGTTTGATACTATTTTATTGAGGGTAATATACTCATTGCTCAGTATCCCAATTTGTTTAGAATCGATCAGTGAGATTAAGCATCGTACACAGGGGTAGGCAGCCTGATATTTTTCCGTGCCTCTTCCCATATGCCAGCTGGCTCTGTCAATGTATAATGATAGGTATAGTGTGTCTGCGGCTAGCTTTTCTAGATTTCTCTACCAAGTAGCTTTGGGACATTTTGGGGTTGTTTGCTGCCTATGTACACACAGCAGCACATCAGGCTATACATGTTAACCTTGACGTCGCCCTTATCTCGCTTGCAATAGCGGCGGCTTTCGTAGTGCAAATGGATAACCTGACACGCTGTTGTACACATATCAAAAAAAGTTTGCGATCACTTGGAAAAGTGCTAATATTTTTTATTGTAGAAGAATAAAACTTAATCACTTTTTATCTTTTGATTCCTTATTTAAAAATATGAAATTTAAATATAAAATAATTTCGTAATTCAAATGTTTTTTCATTTAAAAAGACAATCAACCCTTGCTTGCTTTCATTCAGAAATCTGACATAGTCGCAACTTATCAATATTTTCAATTTATTAAAAAAAATTAAGTTGGTAACGATGCCGAGAGGATTAACTGCAGTTTTACGAGTCAGAATTCTAACTTTAAGTGGAGAAGGCTATTCCACGAGGGAAATATCACGCAGAGTTCATGTATCCCAATCCTGCGTGGTGACCACGTTGGAGAGGTATCAGGGCATGGAAGATTTAGCTGATCGACCTCGCAGTGGTCGCCCAACTGTTCTTACTGCAATTCAGAAGCGATATATCAGATTACTGGCTGCCCGTGACCCAACAATGAACGCTACTAAAATGAAAGCAGAGCTGCGAGCTGCCACCGGCCGCGAAGTTAGCACCCAAACGATTAGAAATTGCTTACACCAAGCTGGATTACGAGTAAGGAGATCCTGGCGAGCACCTCTGAACTCACAGCAACGGAAGCGGCGCAGATTGCAATGGGCTAGGCTCCGTCAAAATGAAGAAATTGAGGACGAAAGCATCTGGCAGAACTGCTTCTTCGTTGACGAAACGCGGATCAGTACACATCCAGATAACCGACGTGTTCGTGTCTGGAGAAGACCTGGCGACTCTGAAAGGCAGAGAACTGCCACTGGAACCGTTCAGCAGGGCGGGAAATCAGTGTCCTTTTGGGCCGGGATAATGATTGGGGCTAGGACGCCCTTAATCCCGTATCAAGGCACCATGACCGGAGCCATGTACAAAACGATTGCAATCGATGGATACGTCAGACCATTCCGCATCAACCACGGGCGCCAATTCATAATGGTAGATGATAATGCGCCCGCACATCGAAACGGACGTGTTGATGCTGCTCTCCAGCAATACGATATCACCAGGTTAGACTGGCCTGCCGGCTCGCCTGACTTAAACCCGATCGAGCATGCGTGGGATGCTCTTAAGCGAGCTGTTTGGAACCGTCAGCCACCTCCGCGAACAGTGTCAGAAATCAGGGCAGCTGCTATTGAAGAGTGGGACAGGTTACTACAAGAAATGCTAGATAACTTAATTCTTAGCATGCCCAGAAGGGTTTCCGCATGTGTGCGAGCCAGGGGAGGAGTCATTTTATACTAACTATTAATTTTTTCGTAATAAATTTTGTTTGTTTTTTCATTAATTCAAATTTTTCAAAGCCAAAATTGCATTTCCTAGCTTTTGTTAATAAAAAGTAAATAATTAATAATGATTCTTTTATTTACTTAGTGCAATTTCATTATAAAATCATAAAACGTAAACAGTTTCTTTAAATAATTTATATTTTAAAGAATACACCTGATTTTGCTACTGATCGTAAACTTTTTTTGATGTGTGTATGTACATTTTTAAAGCGACTTTTGTGGGTCATCGTCTTCGCAGCGCTTTTTCTAGCTTGTAAGATCATACTGTAAGGCATAGGCCTCCCCCACATCCTTCCACTTCTTGCAATCTCGTGCAAGTTCCGGTTACCAGTAATTGTTGACATCAAGATTATCACGTCATCTTTTTTTGGGTCTGCCATGGCATTTATCCTGTAACACGCATGGATACATGCCCACCAATCCTCGTGCATGCGGCTTATGTGCCCTGCCCAGATTTATTCCTTACGTTGGTTTTTGTATTTTTGGCTCGTAGGTCGGTGTTTCAATGTATTTTCAAAGTTATTTATTGCTTTCACCTCGGAACTACAATTTAAGTAGAGGACATAACATCATACTTAGATTTTTAAAAACTGTTGTTTTTTTCATGATGATTTGAAAAGTGTATTTGAATTTGAATGATTCGTATAATATAAGTCTCACACGGTGCATTAAAAGCATTACTGTCTAATATTATTTTTAAAGAAAAATATATAATTACAGATCATTCTTCATATTAAATAACGGTTCGATCGCGTGTTCGATCTGTACCTACCCCATCGGCCGCGCGCGCCGTAGGTCAAGACCGGTCGCTTTCACTGCGCGAGCGCAGTGTTTGGTGCAACCCGACGGGTTTCGTGTAACTGTCCTAAAATTATTTGATATTTTATAATTATTGACATGTTTCGTTGTAAGACGAGTGTTCCAAGCATTTTTTTTTTACTTTTAATAAACTTAATCTAAAAATGATTTTAAAATTACGAATTAAAATTTAAAAGATTTATCTGTTTTAGAAATAGAGTACACAAAAAATCATTTGGAGCATTAATATGTTATAAACCCGATTTCAATTATTCTTAATTCAAGAAATCGTAATAATTATTTAATAATCTTTGACTCAAATATTTGATACTCTTTAGTCTATAGTATGGAAGTCTATACTATACCTAACTATTATCACACAGCGTTCGATCGTAACATAAAATTATTATGACACACGTGATGTAATATGTTTTTATTTCGTGGAAGGTAATGCTCGTGTAGTTTACTTGTGTTTTGTACTGTAAAGTCAATGTACTCGATTCGGGTTTGTTGTTTTGTTTTTGTGTAATTTTTATTAGGCAGTTGTATCTATGAAATAAAGCAATAGACGATTGCTTCAAAATCTGGTACTTACTGGTCTTAATTTAGAAAGGACATGAAAAACTCAATTTATTTTTGAAAAATCGATTGGGGTTTATAAAATAAACAGTAGATTAGTTGTATTGCATTTTTTTCATCACTATGATAGTAGTTTGTAACAATTTACTAGGTATTAGTGTTCTACTTTTCTTTTGAAAAAATTGCCTTCTCTATGGAATCCTGCAACTTTCCACGCAACTTTTATATGTAGAAAATTTAATTGAACTTAAACCAGATTTAACTAGTTGCTAACTAGTTGCCAAATTCAAAGATGTTTCCCGGCTTAACAACATACTTACGAACAATAAGGCAAATTAGCCTCCAAATGACCTCTATAACGCACAAGGGTCAATCAACTTTTAAGGTACTCCTTTAAACACTTCATGTGAAGATAATTATTATGAAATCCAGATAAAGAAAATGTTTACATCTTGATATGTTTAGGTAAAAAATATAACCTAGTTTCTAAATGTATCAATTGCCGCGATGTTTAAGCCACATTTATCGAAATTTTAACGAAATTAGCTAGATATGCATATTTTCATTCTACTGCGTTACCAAATTAAATTATTATTTTAAACAAATAAAACACATTATTCTTATTTTTTTATAATATTTATTCCTTTGCAATAATCAAACTGTTTATTTAAAGTTATAAGCAGCGATTGTATTATCTTAGAAATCACAGAAATATGTCACTTTATACTCACTGCGTTACTTTGGCAGTATTTAATACTTATCTTTTAAACTATTTTAGGTTTCACTACAACAGTCTTCATTATTACACTCTATATAAGAAATTAGATCTGAAGGTACTAAAACAACTAAAATTTATACGTAAATAATAATAAATATGAACACAAACTTTTAAAACGTTCTTAAAAACTTGGGGACAAAGGTAACGCAAGAGAAATATTTTAGGTAACGCTAGAGAAAGTATTGAAAGACTGCGTAGTTCAGTAACAAACTAAAATACTGACTTAACGAGTAAATCTAATCAAATAATATTTAAAAAATACTCTTTCTTATTTTTCTTAAAAAAAACACAACTAGTGAGATCAATCTTAACAAAAACATTGAACAAAAATACTACTTCTTTAAAAAACAAATTAGTGAGACGAAGAACGAGATCGATTTCATCCTGACGGATAAAAAGCACATATTTAGGGATGTCTCCGTGATCAACAGGTTCAATACCGGAAGTGATCACCGCATGGTTAGAGGCACCCTAAATATCAATTGTAAGCTAGAAAGAAGCCGAATGATGAGATTTGTTCTTCGTCCGACGCTGCTCCAAGTCGAGAAAGGCTTAGATGCCTTTCAGCTAGAGCTGAAAAATCGTTTTGCCCTACTCGAAACCACAGGCAGTATTGACAGGGACCTCGAAAGCGTAGCACGTACAATAAGCGAAGTGGGAGTCAGGTATTTTAAGGGAAAGCGAGCAAGCCGGAAGTCCAAACTTTCAAGCGAGACTTTGGAACTGATGAGAGTACGACGAGAAACGCCGGAGGATGTTTTGTCAGATCCCCAGGCACTCCATAGGAAAATCCGGAAATTGGTGAGACGTGACCTCCGAAGCTCTAATACTCGCCTCATACGGGAGGCGATTGAGCAGAACCGGGGGTCAAAAGTCTTTTCCAAGAACCTGGGAAGGAGTCATCTTACAAAGCTAAACACCTCGGACGGCAAAATCGTCACATCAGCACCGGAGATCTTCGCTGAAATCGAGGACTTCTACGGCAAACTATATGCTTCGCGAAACCCGAAGCCTCCACGCGACGCCAACGATCCACGTGCCATGCTCACACGCCACTTCACCGACGACCTCCCAGATATAGACGAAGACGAAATTGCGGCGGCTCTCCGACAGCTTAGCAATGGGAAGGCTCCCGGCGAAGACGGAGTAACCTCAGAGCTCCTGAAGGCAGGAGGAAGACCGGTAGTCAAGGAGCTCAAAAAGCTTTTCAATTCCGTAATAACCAATGGGACTACCCCCGAAGGCGTGGAGCAGGGGCGTGGTAGCGTTGTTTTTCAAGAAAGGGGACAAAACTCTTTTGAAAAACTATAGACCGATTACGCTCCTGAGCCATGTCTATAAGCTGTTTTCGAGAGTCGTCACCAATCGTCTGGCCGCTAGATTTGACGCCTTCCAGCCACCGGAACAAGCAGGGTTTCGCAAAGGCTTTAGTACCGTAGACCATATCCACACAGTAAGGCAGGTTATGCAGAAGTGCGAAGAGTATAACCAGCCACTGTGTCTAGCTTTTGTGGACTACGAGAAAGCCTTCGACTCAGTCGAGACCTGGGCCGTTCTGGAGTCCTTGCAGCGTTGCCAAGTCGATTGGCGATACGTGGAGGTGCTGAGAAGCCTATGTAATATGGCAACGATGACAGTCCAAGTACAAAACCACCGTACAAGACCAATCCAATTGCTCAGAGGTGTTAGACAGGGGATGTCATATCCCCGAAACTGTTTAACAATGCTCTAGAGGACGTCTTTAAGACGCTAGATTGGAATGGACTGGGCATCAATGTCAACGGCAAATTTCTATCGCACCTCCGCTTCGCAGACGACATTATAATATTGGCAGAAACACCACAAGTCGTGCAAGAAATGCTGCACAGCCTTAACGCTGCCTCAAGACGTGTCGGCCTTGGAATGAACTTGGACAAGACCAAGGTCATGTTCAATGATCATGTCGTGCCCAGGCCGATCTCTGTTGACGGTGTAACGCTCGATGTTGTTCAGGAATACGTATACCTCGGGCAAGCGTTGCAGTTAGGTAGAGACAACTTCGATTGGGAAATCACCAGAAGAGTGCAGCTTGGCTGGGCAGCATTTGGGAAGCTGCGTCATATCTTTTCGTCGCCACTCCCGCAGTGTCTAAATACCAAGGTCTTTAATCAATGCGTCCTACCAGTCATGACCTACGGAGCCGAAACGTGGAACATGACAGTGAGGTTGGCCCACCGATTGCACGTCGCTCAGCGAGCAATGGAACGCTCCATGCTCGGGATCTCGCTAAGGGATAGAATCCGAAACGAGGTCATCCGACAGAAAACCGGAGTGATGGATATTATCCAAAAGTGTAGCAAGCTGAAGTGGCAGTGGGCTAGCCATGTCTGTCGCAGAACCGACGAGCGTTGGAGTAGACAGGTTCTCGAATGGAGACCACGTCTTGGCAAACGTAGTGTAGGACGTCCCCCAGCCAGATGGTCAGATGACCTAAAGAAGATAGCGGGTAGTGGCTGGATGAAAACAGCGGAGGATCTTGCAGAGTGGCGCATCTTGGTCGAGGCCTATGTTCAGCAGTGGACTGCAATAGGCTGATATGATGATGATGATGACTATCTCTGTAATATTTATACTTTTAAATGTACAATGGCCAAAAATAAAGGTAGACAGGCAGACAAACAGACAGAAAGGCGGACATTCAAGACGCTTCAATTCTCAATGTAATTTTACCATACTTTCTCCAGCGTTACTGGTAACGCAGGAGATCTTTCTGGTAACGCGGGAGAAAAAACACAAGGTTATGACTCATAAATCAATATTAATAGTAATAATTCTAAATCTTTCTGCTGATCAAGAAAAACAGACTAAAAACACATTCAATTTATATAATTTTATTGAATTAATTAAAAAACTTACCAAAATTTAGTTAGTCACGCAGTGGAACGACATTAAAACCACGCACACCCTTCGAAAGCTAGTCGCGAAATGGCGGCAATTTGGCGCGAAGTTCGCACTGACGCTTTATGCCTACGTGACCTTAGACAGGTATTCAATGTTCATAACGGTCGGGAGGCGCCATCTTTTGATAAGTGTGTGTATTTTTTAAGTAACGCAGTAGAAGTGATATTTGACGCAATTTTGAGGACATAGTTTAGAAAATTTTAAAAAAATATATTATAATAATACCAATTTACTATCAACGGAATAAAACACATTGTCAAAATAGGCATTTATCAACAATTTCAAACGTAATTATTTTCTAAGGGAGTATAAAGATAATTGTATGTAAACACACAATATTGTGTCGGGGACAGGATTTTTTTGTATAGACACTGAAAGTTTTCCGCTGCGTTACCGCGAAAATAAGTATATTTTTTTAGGAAATCAATAATTTGAGCTGCTTAAAATATCTAGTAAATGTCTAATATAAATATTAATCACATATAGTTTTAGTATTTTAGTGTTTGTCAACATATTTGATGTTGAAAATGACAAAGACAAGAAAGGAGTGCCTTAAAAGTTGATTGACCCACAAATGTGTACAGTAGAGGCCAATGCCTGCAATGCAATGTCCTAAACAAACAGGCAAACGCCCAAAACGTAGCACAAAAGTTACTGTTTGTCACCTTGTGATTCTCCGCGGGACATTTATTTCATTTTATCAAATTAAACCCCAGTGATTACCTACTCGGGCCAATAAAAAAATGTTCGGTGCGAAATATCCCGTTATTCGTGTTCGGTCAGCGTATCAAAAATACTATAGCCAAGCCAACATTCATCAAATACCGACGTACTAAAGCGTAGCTCTGAGGGAGCTGGTGACCGGGTCGTGGTGGCGAAGACCAGGAAAAGGTAGTGTATCACTTTTAAGGCATTTATTATTTAGAAACCTAACTTACGTGGCCGAAGGTAATGCGTCAGTTGAGTACAAAAGGCGCGAAATGACCCGAATCAATTTAAAGATCAAACCATCGGCTAAAGGCATTCAAAGTAGATGGTTACCGTAAGAGATAATAGAACCTCTGCAGTACCTAAATAAATATAAAAGGAAATAAAGAAAATACAAAATTAAATCCAAAGGTAAAATGGTCGCAACTTTAGTAACCAGTTCCATGGTTTGACGTCTTTCAAATAGAGCTGCACATTAGGAGCAACGATGTCACAGACAGACACAAAGATACAGAGACCTTCGATCAACTATAAAATACTAGATAGACAGTTCCATACAAAATGAAACAAAATAGTGACCGAACTAATACGTACTCTCGGAACGCGCGAATGCTATTGAACGAAAAGACAACCCAAAACGTCAAGTGGGCGGTCATTTAGTGAGGACGCTTTTTTGTGGATTGTGTATCTAATTTTTTATACTTGATCGAAGACAAAGACATACAGATACACTCGTCGCTGAGAAATGCTACTCCAGAGAGTGATCATCGGAAACCTCAAAACAAAAACCGATCACACGCATGATTTGTTTGTTAGTTGAGCTGTTATTACACTAAAAACAAGCATGTTTATTTTAACAGGAATGCTATTATCATTTTCAAAGATTATAAATTTTATAAACAGAATTTGAATCGGCAGACAAAAATAAAAAAACGATACTGTTGAAATCGAAAGTAAGAGTAAGACCTCACAGATTTGTACAATTTTTAACATTGATCCAATATAATTTGTGTTTATTTGTACAAACATATAAAAATCTAAATCTTCCCTCTTTATCATATTAGTGTAGACTAGCTTTTTCCCGCAGTTTCGCTCGCGCAAATAACTCTTTTAGTCACCCACTTCATTCTTGACCCCTTAGAGGATGATTTTCGAAAAATCGCTAAACACGTACTTATCCGTTTATTTGCTTCAAGGTACATATTGACGAAGTTTTGAGTCGAAATAAAAATAAAAATGTTTTCTCCATACAAACTTTGAACTCCCATTTCACCCCCTGGGGGTTGAATTTCAAAAAATCTTGCCTACGTCAGAAAAGACACCTTTTTGCCAAATTTCAGTTTTCTTGGTCTAAGGGTTTGGGCTGGGCGTTGATGAGTCAGTGAATCAGGACTTCAAATTTTTTATATAAGATAAATTATACACTCCATAGAACATGCGCAAACACAGTTTTTTTATAGGTTTTTTGTTAAAGCTTGTACTTTGTAATGTGTGAGTAATACTAGTAAGGCCTTATGTTCGTATCTCTCAATTTATTTCATAAGCAGAAAAACAAAGATAGCTGAACATTCGCGAGGTTTGTAATAAATTTTCTTTGCGTGTTGGTATGGATTACAACGGTTCTTGGAGTGTAGAAAGTAACGTATGCGCACGATGTAATTACTACTTTGGTACTGAGTCTCATACACTGTCATTTGAGCCATGTCTCATAACTGTGGTTATTATGGATTTATTATTTCCGTGTGATATACTATTCCTTCATGAGTTGCAGAATATTAACTTTTACAGAGCTTAAGGTATCTCTCTTTCAACCTCTCGGGTGGTTAATCAGTCCATGAAACTGAACAACTTCCCCAAGGAACATAGGTCAAAATACGAAAAAAAAAATTGAGTTCCCATACAAACTTCATCAGCATATAGCGCATTTTGTATGGGAGATCAAATTTTTTTTTTCGTATTTTGACCTATGTTCCTTGGGGAAGTTGTTTAGTTGAAAGAGAGATACCTAAAGCCCTGATTAATATTATATTGAGTGACATTAAATAGTCAACGAAAATTTGGAATATGATTATCTCACTAGGCTATATATAAAGGAACATAAGTCAAAATATTTTAAAAGATCTTTCCGCTTAGTACCTACATCAATCAGCAGCAGCTCTAGCACGATAACGACAAACTCGCGCTCGGCTCACGCTGAAACTTCACTTTGATTGCGCGAGGGTTCCGCGCAAAGGCTTGCTCGCCCTATGGCGTTGTCAATGTTGACATTTTGGCATAGGACCGCGGCGTTGTCGCGGCGCCATAGACATAGAAAAAATAAGTTAAATACCACCAGTGCGCTGCGCTGTCACTATCGTACTCGGCCTGCTGTTACTATGAGTTGCGGAACTTTTTGTTGTTCAGTTTCATCGGGAGATTAAAGTTTCACTAATTAATTTAAAGTTACCCCATATATCTAAAGCGGGAATTATTGCTAGCACTAGATGGAATAAAAGAACTAAAAATATAAATTTCTGATTGCACTTGTGAAGGCTTCAAGCCTTACACTTGATAAGAAATAAATATTTTTTTGTTGTAGCACTTGAAGCGTTTTTGAAATTTTATTTTTGATATAATAGGGGATGAATAAGTGTCATAGAAAAATATAAACGTGGACAATGTCGCGGGAAAAAGCCAGTAAATTGTAATCTTTATTATCCAGCAACGAGCATTCATTTTGGCTTATGCTTAAGCCAATTTACCTATTAAAGCTACACTAGGCTAACAAGTATCCCCGTCGACGGCCACAGCGAGGAAAACTCCATTTACAAAGTGAAAAGTAATAACTGAGCCTTTAATGATATTAAGATGTTAAATTCATCCCAATAAATATTAAACAGAAATTGCTCTTTTTAACTAAAACTTCACCTCAGGGCACTGTTTTAGGTAAAACATCTTTGTGTCATAATTTTTGCTGCTAATTTGAGAAAATCACTTAAAAATGACATTAAAAATAGGTACGACTATAAAATATACTTTAAATAATAATTGGATGATGCTAATAAACAATTACAATACTTTTATAGTATCGTCTACTCGTATCTACTTATATTATCTGGTTTTCCAGCAACACTAGGCTTCCAAATTACTTTCCACACGCAACCCTAAAATGCACATGCAAGTTGCAACTATGCACGTTTCTCGCCTTTAATTAAAAATAATTGTGCATCAATGCACGCATTGTTCTATAGACTTTGCCCATATTGTTAATACGAAAGCATTTGCTAATAATGAGATTAATGAGCTTTTTACAATGTAAATAGGTAACTCAAAAGACAATGGAGATAAGGAATTTGATGTAAGTAAATAAAGACTGTCTTATTAGATAGGCATCTAAGATAAACTTTTTATAAGTTTCCCGTATTATCTTGAACTTTCACGGCACATCTTTGTAATATTGAGTTTTTTAATTACTTCGAACTTAGTATCATATTAATCACGATAAATTGATGATATTTGGTATCATCCTATTTTTGTTAGCTAGCCATTCAGATTCGAATTCAGTACCCCAAAAACATATTGAATTAACTCCAAATAAAAGCTTTCCAAGTGAAAAGCACCACTTGGCTGGATTAATGGTAATATTGTTGGCTTATACATAAGAGTAAACGTCTTTCAGAAAACATTAATATGTCGACATCTTTCAGAATCTTTTAAAAACAAACTTTCAGTTTTGCTCAGCAGCTTCTACATTTTAATAAAATGATATCGCTACATTTTCAGAAGACCTATTAGCTTTTTTAGAAGATGAATAACAATTTCAAGGATCCTCATTGTTTCTATTCGTTTTTATAGGATCGGTTTCTTTGTATCGCTTGTCTTCGAATCTATTCAAGCCAGAGTCAAACAGTGAATTCACATCAAGGATGTACAAAGCAAAAACAAATGACAGTCGTCGTCGCTTCAGAAACTTGTCTTGCCACATCGTGACACAACCTGCCCTTACATTTAGTGGCAATTAAAAATTAAAACGTTAACACTGTGAGAAGTACCTATTATAAGAAAGGATAAGTCCCATTGTGATACTTATGGGAGCAACTTATTACTTTTATTGATGGCAAAACACGCTATTGGGTTTGAAATTAATCCAGTCTATGTATCTATTTGTTTTATTCACCTTAGCAAAAAAATTTGCATATAGAAAAGAGCTATTAGCTTAGACACAAAAACAATCGTTCTTATACTTAGATAGTCGAAATATTTTCAACAATATCAAATTTCACTTTCCTATAGAACTAAAGACTAAATACATTCCGCTTTTACTCCAATCTTATCCAGTGAAGAAGTAATTTCAATAAACATTACTCTATCTAGCACTTTTCAACAACACTTGCAGTAAAGTGGATATAATCACTATGTAACACGGCAGCCCAGCAGGCATGTTGACCTTACCGACGCCCTTATCTCGCTTATAATAGCGCTGGCTTTCGTAGTGCAAATGGGTCAACCTAACGTGCTGCTGTTTGTACTTACGAGTCCAGTAATGCACAGTGGCCATTAAGCACAGACAGTCAGACAATATGACTCCATTGAGTTGAGTAACCGGAAACAATTGTAATAAGGAAAGGTAAAATAACCTCGTGTAGCCCTCGACGTGCAACTTACATTTGCCTTAAACTATGACCTTGTGGGGACCTCCATAGAAAAGAGGGTTTTTTTTCCTGGGACCTCTCTTGTGCTTTGGACTCGTAAATCTTAGACGCAAAAGTTTGCATTGAGTCAGCGACACCAGGGTCTTTTTGAGTATAATTCAAGCGCCATGGCAATTTTTTATTACCACTGTCCCCTAAGTGTTGGTAAGTACTTTGCCGTGCCGTGTCGTGCCGGTGCCGTTCGAATTATGAAAAGGGACAAATTGGTCACATGTTGTACAGATCGCAGCTCAAACGCAGCTTGTCGGTTTTATTTATTAGGTTTTAGGAATATGTATAAGTAGCTTCTGTTTCTATCGGATGACTTTAAATTATCTATCAATAATTAAGGATGTGGATCAGTCTACTAAACTAAAAAAAAAACAACTAGGAACATACTCATAGTTCGAAATGAATATACAGACATCAACACGGTCTAGGGGTATTGAACGATTTTTCATACAAAAGAGGTCTGTTTGAGAAGCTATAATAGCATACCTGTGATACATGGAGGGCTATAATTTTCAGACGAGCAAATGCTAAACCTGAATTTTCAATTCCAATTAATACATTTTGTTTTTCTTGAAATTTGTGAAAACGTGATGAAAATGAAAAAAAAATTGCGGTAAATTCGACCATTTTCATACAAAAAGCAGGCAAAAAGTGTATTTTTCGGTGACAGATCTCTACAAATTGATTTAATATAATTTTCTGTTTATTGAAAGTTTGTCGTAATATTGTCATTATTAAAAATAACTTTGATAATAATAAAGCTGCGATTGTTTAACTGTGGCATAAATTATTAAAGTCTTCGTTCAGAGACATCTTCATGTACAATTTTAGGAACGTACTTACTCACATTACTTAAGTATAAACTAAACTCATTATGATATTTTATTTTGTTACAGGTACAGCTTCAGGTTCTACTACCTACAGAAAACTTTCCCACAGCAAAATCTGTATTTAGTAGTAACTTACCTACATTTAGTAACTTTTTATTAGAATTGCCTACCAACTTTGCGGCTTTTTGTTTCGAGTCAGAAACCACATAATAACATAGTGAGGTTATAGAGAATTATGGTTCTTTATGAGCATTTACTCTTTAACTAATGTTGGTAAAGGATAGCTGCAATACCGTGGTAAGTAAACGGGCTATTACGCAATTTGGCTGATTTGAGAACTAATATGGTACGAGATAATTATGATTTGCTCAAGTCTTTTAGTTAAATGTGTCAATAATAAATTAAATAAAAGCTTTTTCATAAATCATAAGGACAAATGTGTCCTTCATCAGCCCATATACGTCCCCACTGCTGGGGCACGGGCCTCCCTCAATAATATGAGGGGTAAAAGTGAAGTAAAGTGTGTATGGATGAGATATGCCACAAATTGGGTAAGAAAAACGTTTTAAAATGAAGACATTTTGTCAAGGTCTTCGGTCAACCACTTTATCGTTCTATCTGTTCTGTAGGTCCCTTGAGGATTTTTTTTAGTTTCATGGAGAGAATGTTCACCCCCTAAAGTTTCATTCACCAGTTAATTTAAAGTCACCATATATGTTTGAATTTTTATTTACTCATATTTATTTATAAATATATGTATAACTCTTTTCACGGCTACCACTTCACCCTTTGGATGGTTTCCTTCACCCCCCGGTTACCTGGAAGAAATTGCTCTCTAACAATAAGCGACGGCCTTACAGAGAAATCGTCCAGATAACCGGGGGGGGGGGGGTGAAGGGTGAATATGTTTGTATATTATATACTCATGTATTTATAAATATATGTAGAACTCTTTTCACGGCTACCGCTTCACCCCCCGGTTGCCTGGAAGAAATTGCTCTCTAACAATAAGGCCACAGCATTGTACACCATTAGACAGTTGATGTGTTTGTTATAATACTTATGTTTTCTGGTGTGCAATAAAGAGTATTGTATTGTGTATATTATAGTCGAAGAGGGTCTCATAAAATTGACTTTTTAAAATATGAGGAAGGTTCTAGAAAAACACTAAGCTAATTTAAAATTCTAAGCACGTTCTAAAATGACAATAATTAGCCGCGACACACATAATATGTCAGTTGCAGTAGTATGCGCTTGCGTGCTGCTAATTGCAGGGGAATTGAGACTTTAAAAATACTGTCATTAAATTTATTACATCGCGTTTAGAAACTTTGTGGGCTTGCGTAGTTTTAGCCGGTAAGGATGGTCATGTTTATGTCACCGAAACATTGTCAAACCCGTAAAATTGTAATTTTGTCTTAGTAAAATTATAGACTCTCGGTACTTTGTGAACTGCCAATTTTTTTTTACATTGATGGACTTTTTTATAATATTGATGCAACTTTGCCTAAGCCTAACCTAACCTTAGTCCCTTAGAACATACACAAAGACAGACACGAATACCCTTGACCTGTGAACAAACACCTGCTTTTTACACAAATATTTATGCCCTGACTGGGAATCAAACCTAGAACCCGTCGATCAAGAGGCAGCGTCACCAGCTGTCAAATATCAATAGTTTTCAATTTCGCCACCATGTCACTCTAAATGAATGGATAAAATGGCCACAATTGTCATTTTAGTGCCATTGGGACGCGATTTATTAACGGAATAGCTGCCCTGGAGGTTATGTAATGCAAAGATAAGGACAACTGATTTAGACCCGTAATACAGAAAGAGACTGAAGTCTTGATCTTTTTTTTTAATATTATAAGATGGGTTAACTCTTGACCTCAATCTTGACCATAAGGTCAAAGATGAGGTCGACGATGGAGCGAGTTAACCCAGAAAATGCCTATAAGGCACTGATACTCCTACGCACCGACGGAACACAGCAAGCTGTTTGGCGTCGGACTTCGGTAGGAGGGTGGTCGCGAACCAGACGGCCCTTTACAGAGCCTACCACACCGCATGAGACCATAGGACGACACCTCAGATTCAGAAAAAAATGAAGTGTCGTTGCCTGGGTTGGATTACTAGGAGGCAGGTCTCATTTGTGTTTCCTTAGTCGCCTCTTACGACACCCACGGAAAGAGATGGGGTGGTGTTATTCTGAACCGATCACCTCACGGCGAAAACAAAAAAATCTCAAAGCAAAACATTTTTTTTAAACTTTATCAACTTAAAAATATATTAAGGCCGTGATGTAAATTTCTCTTGAGGTCGTTACGTCATAATGAGGTCAAATGCAAGGTCGCTCTAACCGTTAGGCAACCAAATACGTAAGAAGTGACCCTTTTACCGACTTTGGAGACCCTTTTTCGCAATTTATGGACCCCGTTTTGATGGGCAATGTTTATAAACAAAATTTTAGAATAGAATAGAATATAAAAATCTTTATTTTATAGGACATTCAGGATGTCACTTCTGATCCTACTGACTTTACGCCTATTCGCAAAGGTGCAGTCTTCCTCAGAGAAGAACAGGCAAGAAACTCTGAGGTTGCTCTTTTAAATCGCCTTACAAATTTTCTTATTTACTAATTTTAACTAAATCTGAAATAACTCTAGAGCTGAGCAGTTCATTCCCATGGCTGCCTGTCTGATAGATAATCAGAAATTATGTAATAGCCCTTTTTGCAAAGTTTTTGTTTAATCACTGTCTTAAATTTATCCAAACTTAAATTTATTAAACTCAGCTCACTCTTAGTTACTTCGATTTTGAAAGTTCTTGCTGCTTTATAATTATTTTTATAATTCAGTACTTGACAACAGCTCCATAAATATGACTGTAGAGCGCTATGGGTCAAAAATCACATGTGATGTACGTAATTTTAAGTAATTAATATAAATTGATTAGACCAAACCAATCAGCAAATAGCCGGTTTTTCAGAGATCAACATTTGATTGATATTATGCTATATTATAACTCAACGCTTAATTTTTATTTTAAAATGAATTATAAAAAGTAAGAAAAAAATAATATATGATTTGACTAGCAACACGTTTGACATAAATTCTAAGGGTTATTTGATCAAATATAATATATATAGGGCTATATATATACAGGGTATTTCTCTTTCAACCTCTCGGGTGGTTAATCAGTCCATGAAACTGAACAACTTCCCCAAGGAACATAGGTCAAAATACGAAAAAAAATTTTGATCTCCCATACAAAATGCGCTATGTGCTGATGAAGTTTGTATAGGAACTCAAAATGTTTTTTCGTATTTTGACCTATGTTCCTTGGGAAAGTTGTTAGTTTCATGGATTGATTAACCACCCGAGAGGTTGAAAGAGAGATACCTAAAGCCCTGTATAGTAGTAAGAGCCTTTCGCCCGCGATACAGCAAAACCCTCCCACTTCTTGACTTTCACAGTATGCCTGGGAAGAGTTGGCAGCTGGTACATTCTAAGTGTTTTAAGTAGTCCAGTGTTGAAGATCAACCTATCAGTTTCTTAAACTCAATGAAGCTCGTTAAAATCTTTTATTTGAAAACATTATAAAGACCCATTGGTTTTTCTATGTACGAGTGTTTATTTATTTTAATGAATTATGTAATAACGAATACATATAAGTAAATACAGTAATTAAAAAAGTATGTTAGCCATGTCACTGTTTCTGTGATTATATTATGCACTTATTTCTTATGTGTTGTAAATGTTTCAACAAGATTTCAACTTAGAGCAATTATGAATAGTGTAACGTACTTTGCAGTTACGTAAAATGATAATAATAAATGTATGTAATTGGTTGCGTTGTATGTAATTTAGGCCCATGTTCTAGAACATATTACAAATAATTATATTTAGAGACCAATATATTTACTGAGGATCCATAAAGCGTTTTTTTTTTACTTTTTTTTGCGCTGGTTTTGGGCCTAACATTGTGTTTCGGCCACCAAAATTTATCCCTCCCATTTTTAATACCAAATAATCCTATAGAAAAAAAACATCTTTTGCCGCAAATAGTGTAAGCTTAAACCCCTATTACTAGCCTATTAATTTAATTAAATTCTTTGAAAAATGGCGTCCAAAATCGTGATTTTGCCAACGTCTGAGTATTTTAATGAAAATTAAAATATGTCAGTGGGGTGGAGCGTTAGCAGGTGAAGACAACGATTTTGGAGTACTAAGATATTATGATATGACTCTAGACACGCCAACTAGCCTATAGTGACACTGACAGTCACATTCGTCAAGACCTTAGAAACCTTACTAATATTATAAATGCGAAAGTAACTCTGTTGTCTTTTTGTCTGTCCGTCTTTCACGCCTAAACTACTGAACCGATTACGATGAAATTTGGTACAGGGATAGATTAGATCCTTGGAAAGGACATAAGCTATATTTTATCCCACAGTTGGGCACGATATAACCTGTAGTCCACGCGGGCGGAAAGCTAGTACACAATGAAATTACAATTATGTTTATAGGGACGCAAATATCTCATCTACGCACGAATTGTCTCGAGAAATACCCAATTGGATTATTTTTCTATAATTTTATGATATTAGCGTGACTGTCAATTGGCAACATTTTTAATTGACGGATTCATTTCGTGTGAGCGTGACATATCTTGAGTAAAATATCATTGCGTGTACAGCTAATAATAAACAAAACAAATATTTATTGTTCTCATGATATGAACACAGTAAGCTATCGCCCAAGTTAGAGTTTACATGTACATATACATATATTGGACATGCACATATTGGTCGACAAATAAGTATCGCCGATGTATCGAAGTGATGTATAATTTTTTTCCATGCACTATGCTCATTATATGAAACACAAATGAGACCTGCCTCCTAGTAATCCATTCCAGGCAACGACACTTAATTTTTTTCTGAATTTGAGGTGTCGTCCTGTGGTCTCAAGCGGTGTGGTAGGCTCTGTAATGGGCCGTCTGGTTCGCGACCACCCTCCTACCGAAGTCTAACGCCAAACAGCTTGCTGTGTTCCGTCGGTGCGTGGGAGTACCAGTGCCTTTATAGGCATTTTCTGGGTTAACTCACTCCATCGTCGACCTCATCTTTGACCTTTACGGTCAAGATTGAAGTCAAGAGTTAACCAATCTTATAATAAAAAATAATAAATAAATCTTTAATTGCCCTTTTAATACTTTAATATAATTTTAATTAAAAAAAAAATAGTATAACCCCCAACATTTATATCTTTTAACTTTGAAGCATATTTTATCAAATAAAGCTAATAATCTTTTAAACAAGCCGCATCTAAATCAGTCCATTCGTTTAGAAGCTACGAGGTCACAGACAGATGCATAAACACACTGACACATACACCGGTTAAACTTATACCACCCTTTCTTTTCCTGGGCTTTAAAAGGGTCCAAACTCACTAGACACACCACACCAACAACACAACACAACCACATACCTACCACACCACATTCATCACACTCGAATCACCTAAGCTAGAAAAAAAATGACGCTACACACTGTAAGGCCAACACTATGGTTTTTCCTTGTGTCGTGGGTCCCTTGGAACAAACATAAAGACTGACACGAACACCCATAACCCGAGAACAAAAATCTGCTTTTTACAAAAATATTTGCCCCGACTGGGAATCGACCCAGATACCATCCATCTATCAAGTGGCAGCACCACTTTACCCACTCCACCAAACCAGCAAAAACATTGTAAGGATTGTTACTCACTCTTAACAACTACTTCCATCATTTTACTCGCTTCTTTAAACAGATAAAGTAATAAGATAATGTGTCAGTTTGTCACACAAAGGCACATTAGTAGAGTCAACTAGCAGCTACGTCGTTTTTGATAATCAGAGAAGATTGAGGTCGAGTCAACTTGAGACTTGCCTTACCTTATCAGGACATTAGTACAGACCCATTGCCCTTTACAACTATAATTACTTACTCGGTTATCAACACAGTCATATACAGCCCAAGTAGCACACATGAGCTGCATAAAAGCTGGATTGAAGATACATTTGAAACCTTAGGCTGATTTAGCTAGGCTGCGCAGAGGCTAAGTACACGAATATTCAGCCCTTATAATGCCAAAAAGGGCCCCAAATTATCCAGCCTTAGACTGACTAATATTGAACAACTTTCCCGTACAAACTGCATCAGCTGATAGCGCATTTTGCATGGGAAGTCAACATTTTTTTTTTAATATTTCGACCTTTGTTCCTTGGGAAAGTTGTTCAGTTTCATGGACTGATTTACCACCCGAGAGGTTGAAAGAGATTTACCTAAAGCCCTGTATAGTCCGTATTCCGTACGCCTGCTCCAAAATTGCTTACGTCATCCTTATCCTTACTTCCTTACAAATATTATAAACGCAAAAGTCTGCAAGTATTGGATGTATGTATGAATGTTTGTTTCTCTTTCACGCTCAAACGGCTGGACCAATTTTGATAAAATTTGGTATGGAGGTAGCTGATAGCCTGGATCAACACATAGACTACATAATTTTCCCAAATTCATACGGGAACAAAGTCCCGTGCGGAAAGCTAGTATGACATAAAGTCTATGAAAAAGCTGAATCAATTAGATTACGAATAATTTTGCTTATGTTTGAAATATTTTGTGTCGGCACTCATAAATTGTTAGAAAGGTTAGCCCAAGCACATGAATACGCATAACATGTTGTTTTACGAAAACCTTGACACGTGATAACCTTGATCTAGGTTATTTAATCAATGGCAGATTACAAATGCGTTTAAATTATTTATTTTATGTTATAATAGCTATAACTTACAATACAGCCAGCGCAGCAATTTGTTTCTGTTTGTATGTATTGTGTTTATCAATAAAGAGTTTATCTATCTATCTATCTAACTTAATAGCTTGAATAGCTAAAAATGTAACAATAGCGATAATAAAATTATTTTACTGACTAGCGGCTAAGAGTATTAAGTGACTAGCTTTTCGCCCGGGACTTTATTCCCGTGGGTGTTATTGAAAATTATGGAGCCTATGTGTTATTCTGATGTATAAGCTATATTTTTGTATAGCTTATAAATATAGCTTATACTTTTCTTCTTATACGTCGTATCATAATACAGCATCACCAAACTGGTCGATGTGATTTTGCATTGGGTATGTATGGATTTTTGTTACTCTTTCACGAAAAAACTACTGAGTTTTTCAAACATCCATACATACCTACAAACTTTTGCGTTTATAATATTAGTAAGGATAAAGCCCTATATTGAAATTTTGATATTTTTGACAAATTTTCCTATAACTACCCAATGCAAAAATCACATCGACCAGCTGGTGATGCTGTATTATGATACGACGTGTAAGAAGAAAATATATACAAATCTAGTCACAGAGTTAGGTTGCGACGTAATTTTTCTTGAATTCAGCCTTGAATTCAGAACTAAATGATTTTTCTGTAAAAGCCTCAAGGTAATTTTCAATTTTTTTTGACGGTTTTTTTTCTGTTTTAAAATTAAATTAATTATAATACAATCCATTCTGCTATAAAAACAATGTTAACAGCCGCAAAATCTGAAAACCAGCGCCTAAGAAGGTTAATAACGAAAATGTATCATCTTAGTTTTCCGGAAAAACTGGACTTCTATTTCCATAAGATGAGAACAGCTATGGGTAGAGGAAAATGAATTAATATATGGAGTTCACCTATTAAATTATTAAAAGAAATAAATTAATTATTTCAGTATCATTCTTTAAGCAAAACTTTATTAATACGCCCTTCAGTATAGTAATACAAACATTTCCAAACCGATCCAAGCTGCGAAATTCAATAATAGAGTCTTAATTTCACAAATTTAACCTGTAGATGCCAAAATACTATTGCAATTGACCTCAACTCCATTTAAATTATCTAAATGCTAGTAAATTCTTTACAATAATGGACCTTGGCACGGTAAGCCACGAAAAGAGACAATTTCATTCGTTGTTACAGACACTATTGAAATCTCTTTTACTTAAGTATTTAAAATGCATTTCAGATTTTAAATTAAAAAGTTTGTAAGTAATTTACAAGCATACATCTACTTAAAATGTAGATGTTATATTCATATTCTTAATAAAAACATATGCTTCTCTGCTCATATTCGTCATCAGCCCATATATAGTACGTGTAAGTAACTGACAAGAACTGGGCAAGGCAGTATCAAAGTCAAATAGGCTTAATTTCATATCTAAATTCAGAATCTTACATAAAGTATGGCAAAGTATATACATTTGCTCTTTTAAATCTGTAGAGCCAAGTCTTACTCCACGGACGCTACTGCGCAACACTCAGTTACACTGATGCCACCGCCTAAAAACTTCATTAAAGTTAAAGCTTCTTTATATGTAATACCGTCATTGTTTACGTCAACTAGTCGGAAAGTGACAGTATGATATTTAAAGCGTTTCTGTAACTGGGCTTAAGTCAGTTGAAAATATTGAATCGGATGTACCTACCACTGATTAGCATCATTGGCTTATCTAGGGTTATTTTTCAGTTAAAGTTCTAGCTTAATAGGCTGTGTATTCAAAAATAACTAAATGTAAAGAGTACATAATCTTTTATATGTAAGTATGTAGATTTCTCGGCTGTAAAACATGATTTGATTTTTTAAATTGATTTTTGTGTAAAGTTATCAGTATTTTGTCGTCCATCATAGAGTTTCAAATCGGTAGCCCAACATCCTGGGGTGGGCACGGCCCACCCGCCTCCCCCTCTTTATAAGCCTCTGATTAGCATGATAAAATACGTTGCACACAGAATTTTAGCCTTACTAAAGGTCACCTACCAACGTGGGCAGCATGCAATACAGCTCAAATCAATCCTCAAAGGAATATAAGAAGAATAATAAGGAAGTTAGCAATCACCCTGCGGTACCAAAGACAATATAGGACATTCCGGCCAGCGCATGCGTCGTGACGTCATCGGCGCACACGCAGGTCGCTGACCGGTCGTGTTTACTTTCACAGCTTCACTCTACTGTGACAGACGTTAACAGTAAAGTGACACTTTGATTACTTATAATGTTAGATTGTTTACTATTATTGTTTTGAATAATCGGCCAAGTTGACATTTAACTTTATTTTCTTTGATTTGAGAAGTCTTGACACTTTGCTTTCGGAATATTTATTTGGGCCCCTTCAGCTCGAGTACGATGTATATACACCGCGGTCCTATTTCAACATTGACAATGCCAGAGGGCGAGCAAGCCTTTGCGCGGGGCCCTCGGCTATCAAAGTGAAGTTTCAGCGTCAGCCGAGTGGCGCGCCGCGGGAGTTCGTCGCCATCATGCTCGCGCTGTAAACAACAACCTTACCCAAAGCTCAGGTCAAACTATGAAAGAAAAATGTTGCCTCTCTATGGTTGTATGAACGATCAGCTGATTGTTTTAGTTTAAGAAGTAAAACTTTTTATAAGAATTATTTAAATGGATTCCTCGAGGAAAGTTGTTCAGTTTCATGGGAAGAATCACCTCTTGAAGTTTTGATAACTGATTAAAAGTCACCCCATATACCTATACAGTAGACATAACTATGTTTTTATATTAGTGTCTATGAATAAGTTTTGTGTTCTTTATTCTATGACTTGCTTTCCACCCGGGACTTCGTTACCGTGGGAATTCGGAAAAATGATGTAGCCTATGTCCATCGGGAATAATGTAGCTTTCTAATGGTGAAATAATTTTTCAAATCGGTCCAGTAGTTTCGGAGCCTATTCAATGCAAACAAACAAACAAACAATCAAATCTTTCCTCCTTATAATATTACTAGCTTTCCGCCCGTGACTTCGTTCCCGTGGGATTTCGGAATAATCATGTACCTATGTTCATCACGAATAATGTAGGATTCTAATGGTGAAACATTTTTTCAAATCAGTCCAGTAGTTTCGGAGCCTATTCAATGCAAACAAACTAACAAACAATCAAATCTTTCCTTCTTATAATATTACTAGCTTTCCGCCCGGGACAACGTTCCCGTGGGAATTCGGAAAAATTATGTACCCTATATTCATCACGGATAATGTAGGATTCTAATGGTGAAAGAATTTTTCAAACCGGTCCAGTCATTTCGGAGCCTATTCAATGCAAACAAACAAACAATCAAATCTTTCCTCTTTATAATATTAGTATAGATAGTAAAGATTAAATATGAACACAGCCGATAGATGTCCCAAATAAGGATTTCAAAACCACTACAGATGTTAAGACATAAACGTGGGCTGTAAATATAGACACCCAACTATAATGTCAAAAGTTCAATAAGTGCTCAATCATAATAATGTTGCGGTAAACCAAACTTTCAACCGACTATAAAGCTAATAATCGTTGAAGGCTAAATATAGTATGTATGTATTGCTGTTCATAAGCTAAAGCTCTAGTACCATATTCACCCGTGTGGTGATCGGTTGAGAATAACACCACCCCATCTCTTTCCGTGGGTGTCGTAGGAGGCGACTAAGGAAACATAAATGAGACCTGCCTCCTTTAATCCATCCCAGGCAACGACACTTCATTTTTTTTTCTGAATCTGAGGTGTCGTCCTATGGTCTCATGCGGTGTGGTAGGCTCTGTAAAGGGCCGTCTGGTTCGCGACCACCCTCCTACCGAAGTCCGATGCCAAACAGCTTGCTGTGTTCCGTCGGTGCGTGGGAGTACCAGTGCCTTTATAGGCATTTTCTGGGTTAACTCGCTCCATCGTCGACCTCATCTTTGACCTTATGGTCAAGATTGAGGTCAAGAGTTAACCCATCTTAAAAAAAAAAAAAATTCCAGATAAAGTTTGAGGGGCCAAACACTTTTTGGTGAATTGCAATCGTACAGGATAACTATTCAACTAATCCATGGCGGTTGATAAGAATGGTCGCCATTTTATTCGTTCAGGTGGCGAAATTGAGAACTATCCAAATTTCAAACATTTTATAACGACTGCTTTGACTCGTGGCGCCACCGCCAACTGAACGTTCAGTTGTTAGGTAGTTTGCAACTTCAAAATTAAATACATAGTTCTCAATTTCGCTATCTGCAGGCCGAGTACGATAGTGACAGCGCCGCGACAACACCGCGGTCCTAGGTCAAAATGTCTACATTGACAACGCCTTAGGGCGAGCAAGCCTTTGCGCGGGACCTCGCGCAATCAAAGTGAAGTTTCAGCGTGAGCCGAGCGCGAGTTTGTCTTTATCGTGCTAGAGCTGCAGAACAAGTAAAATGACCTCCATTTTCATTCAACCGCCATTGAAACGCCATTGATTAATGGAATAGACGGCCAGTAGATTCAAATAAAAGTATAGAAAATGATACCTACTTGTGAAAACAACTTTCCCACAACAGTTTTGCATTCACTACAATTCAATGTAGTGTCGCCACATGCGGTCAAACCTTAAAGTATTCTAAGAACAAAGCCGATTTAATAATCCACCTATAAAACCATGGCGCCAAAGTTGCTCAAACAACCTGCGCCTGCGCTTACATAACTGCAATTCGCAACTAGCGGTGTAAGGAAGCGAACAATACGGTCACATTCCGACAGAACTTTATTTACAACTTAGAACATGAAGATTTGAGGTGCTTTGCGCAGACGATGACATGGTTTGTGATGAGATGTGGCTGTATGCCACCTCGGGTGGACCTCAGAAGCGAGAGGTACGAAGTTCGATCCTCAGCGCCGCCATGTACCAAGTTTATTATGAGATAAGTACGTATGTCCCACAGTAACTGATTCTCGTACGGTGAGGCAAAATATGGTACACAGGCGAATGAATGAGGTAACCATAATCAAATCCAGTCACGTTCTCTTGTTAACAGTGTAACTTGGTTATGGAGGTAAGATGGCAGTCGTTCCATTACTTTGATCTGCCAAATTTTAGATCGTGATTAGGCGTACAGTTTGACAATTACCGCTATATATGTAGGCAGGGCTTGGCGGGTCGCAGAGGGCGTGGCCGCTCCCGCTCTGTCAGCTCGCCATTATCGCTAACAAACTGACAGAACAGGAGCGGCCCGCTCTTCCCCCGCCTCGCCTTTCATACCTAAGGCGCATCACACTATTCCTCGAATGAGAATCGGGACAAAGCGCGAGGAAGATGAGTCTCAGAATGTTGAGTGATGGATGAGACACGATGGCGGCACGGATGTCTACCGATGCCGTGGGAATCGTATTGAATGCAATACTGTTGTGGGAAAGTGAATCTTTAGTTGATATCATTCTCTTCAACAACCTAGTTAGCACTGGTTTTGCGAACTTTTTTATTGGCAACGTAATAACCATTTTTCCGCATTTGCTGGAAAGAATACAAAGAAAGGCTTGTCTTACGAACACTTTATTCTTCAAATTTATTCTTATTTTTGAACAATTATTTGGTTGTAATGATTTTAGAACTGGGTGGAAACAGTGAAGTGACCAACTAAACATGTTCAGAAAGATTTTTTTTTAAATATATCCAATCAAGTCCTGGTCCATATCCTCCGAAGCACAGTCAAAAATCCGTAAAATATTTTAGAGATGCAAAGAAATTTCGTTTTTGACAATCAGAACACAGCACCAATTATCCAGTTTCATTTCTATTTATTTCTATTTATTTACACAACAATTTTTCATTTCGTTTCAATAGATAACGTGTGTTATGGCCTTATGGCACTTCCTACTTTTAATACTCTCCGATTCCACTTAACTGTAGTATAGGTAGGTACTCACATATGAATACATTGGCTTTAGAGAATATATACTGTTACCAGTTTATTCTTTAGACTGAGTTTGGGTTTTAGCGAATACATTAGAACACAATTGGTGTAATTAGCCAATTTGTTAAACAGCGTATGGAGTAATTTTAGTCATTGACAGCATGAATACAAATATTAACAGTTGACCCATATTTGTCATAGTTACCAATATCTAGGCTAGTTTGTCAATGCCAACGGGTTTATTTACCGCCAATGGGACTTTATCTACGATATTTTTTGCATAATTAGCCACCATAGTACACCATTCTTAAAAACAAAAAGTAATCTTACATTGAGTGGCACTGCCAATCATTATTCTTTCGGAAATAAATTTCAGAAATCGTAGGATAAGGTCTTCAAATCCAAAAATAATCTTAGTTGTTAATGTCACTGAACTTAAAATCTAGATTAACATGAAGTTCAAAACATAAAACGAAAAAAACACGAAATGATTAATTATTACTACCATGGCCTTACTTAAAGTGAATTTTCCAGTTTGTTCGCAAGTTTCTGCTACATAAATTAGGAATACATAAGGTGAAAGGAACTTGGCTGGTCAAGGAGGGCCGCACGCGCATGGTTCGCGTTCTACATGCGATCTGATACAGACTTATCGCTTAATCTGTTAAACAGGTGTTTTAATCAAAACTTTACTGTGAATAAAGTTAAGACAAAAATAAAACAAAAACTTTGCAAAAAGGACTATCACAAAATTTCTAATTAACTATCAGACAAGTAACCATGAGAATAAACTATTCAGCTCAGCTCTAGAGTTATTTAAAGTCAGTTGAAATTAGAAAATTTGTAACTTGATTTGAAAAGAGCAACTTTTAGAGTTTCTTGTCCGTTCTTCTCGGAGCAAGATTGCGAAAAGAGCAAGTGTAATTTGGCGGATTTTAAGTGACTATTACGTACGTCCTACAAAATTAATTATTTTTTTACTTTGACTTATGTTTTTGTGAAAAAACAAATATGTAGGTAAAATTTAATATTTTTTACACTTACAAGTCTACAGGGTTTCTGTAAATTGTACTTTGCGGTAATTTAAGAAGAGCTAATAGCAACTTTGTGGACGTAACCTTCAGTTCCATATTCTAGTTATACCAATCCATTAGTTTACAAAGCTAAAAAATCATACTCGCCACAGGTTGCCACTTGTTTGATTTTAAAGTGTGGCTCTAACTTGATGTTGAACAAATACGAGAAGACAACATTAGAGTATTCCATTTCAAACCAAAATATTTACCTTTATTGTTTTTCTTTCCTGAAACCATGGATTCAACCTACAATCATACACGTGCTTATTTAACGTTAATGCGATAATTGCATGACAAGTTAAAAAGTGATAAAATCAATTAGTATATAAATAGTTTAAGGAAAAAGTGCATTAAAAAGTGCAGCACAATGGTACTTGTGATTGCAGAAACATTTCGCACGTGATAGGAATGCACTTTTTTAATTAATTGTCTCGATGTTGGATACACGCGACAGCACGTCAAACTATTCATTTTGGCCTTGTATCGCCTTTATCACGTTAGGATTAGCGGCGGTTTATGTAATGCCAATCTATACTTAATATTATGAAGAGGAAAGATTTGTATGTTTGTATATTTGTATGTAACGAATAGGCTCCGAAACTACTGGACCGATTTCAAAAATTCTTTCACCATTAGGATGCTACATTATCCCCGATTAACATAGGCTACATAATTTTCCCAAATTCCCACGGGAACGAAGTCCCGAGCAGGATGCTAATTTGTAATAAAATGAGCTGATGTTTGTACACGTGGGAGCACATTAGCCTATACATGTTGACCTTAACGTCGCCCTTATCTCGCTCGTAATAGCACCGGCTTGCATAGTGCAAATGGGTAACCTGACGTGCTGCTGTCTAATACTAATACTGTGGGAGTCAAGAAAATGAATGAAAGGGACAGTTTCCGGCGTGTGGTGATCGGTGAGCGGTTGAGAATAACACCACCCCATCTCTTTCCATGGGTGTCGTAAGAGGCGACTAAGGAAACACAAATGAGACCTGCCTTCTAGTTAATCCATCCCAGGCAACGACACTTCATGTTTTTCTGAATCTGAGGTGTCGTCCTATGGTCTCATGCGGTGTGGTAGGCTCTGTAAAGGGCCGTCTGGTTCGCGACCACCCTCCCACCGAAGTCCGACGCCAAACAGCTTGCTGTGTTCCGTCGGTGCGTGGGAGTAGGCATTTTCTGGGTTAAGTCACTCCATCGTCGACCTCATCTTTGACCTTTATGGTCAAGATTGAGGTCAAGAGTTAACCCATCTTATAATAAAAAAAAAGTTTTAATAAAATCAATATAAAAATATTTTAAACAAAAAAAGCTTTCCATAGGCGACTTCATCTAGAAATCACTAGAAAGAATTCAGCAAAAAAGGCTTAATAGCCGTATTTCTTACCCTACAATCAGTTACGCCTACATCTATCTTCTTATTACTGTTAAAAAATGTTGCAATAGATCTTATTTAAAAAGTGGCGCAGTTTAATGCGTTACAGTATGAAAACTAAGGTGTGCTACACAGTGGCGTAGTTACTAGAGGGCTAGACGGGTTAGTGCCCCGGGGTTTGACTTACAAACTAGAAACTGAACAAGTGAAAATTTCTTCCAAATTCCGAATATAAATAAACCAGATTCCAGGAACACCACATTGATAATAGCAACTTAATTTATTATGACGTCGGCTGTATTACGACGAATCTGGAGTTCGACGAATCTGGATTAAGACAAATCTGGAGTACGTCGAATTCGGTACACGACGAATACAGATCCAACAATTTTAAATAGTTTATATGGGGCCCTAGTTTTTTTTTGCCCCAGGGCCTTCGGTTACCTAGCTACGCCACTGGTGCTACGATGATAATTTTCAAGGTTGCAAGTCGCAACATCAACATCCACTTTACCCTAATTAAATGGCTTCATCCTTTCATGATACTCAAAATAGCATGATGATTGGTGATGAAACTAATATAAGATCAATGCTTGTCATTGCATGACACTGTCATCTGTGTGTTCTCCAAGAGACATTTATTTAGGTGCTAACAACAGATGTATTTATTTATTTTTTATTTTATTAATAAGACGTACACAACAGCCAACAATCAAATCTTAATACTAAACATAACACGGCTAAGGTTCAGTTCCATCAGCTCTAGCACGATAACGACAGACTCGCGCTCGGCTCACGCTGAAACTTCACTTTGATTGCGCGAGGGTCCCGCGCAAAAGCTTGCTTGCCCTATGGCGTTGTCAATGTTGACATTTTGACATAGGACCGCGGTGTTGTCACGGCCCTGTCACTATCATACTCGGCCTGCAGATTGACGGCCAAAAGCGTGAACGTACAGAATGATAAGCAAAGCTGTATAAAAAGAAAAACAAATAAAACTTAAAATTTAAAACATGCAAAACAAAACTACGCATCAAAAACAATGTGAAGCAAACTAAAGGTACAATTGGGTGTTTTTATTAATTAATTATGTAATTACAATTAATATAGGCCATTGAAAACAATACATGATAGCTATAAATTAAAATTGGTAAGCACAGGATGAAAAAGCATTAAGCAAGGCGTAAACGACATCCATATTAAATTATGTTAAATACAACTGGTATACAAATCACATTCTAAAAATTTGAAATTTAAAATTAATTTACTTTTGCCAATGATATTCTTTAAGTAAATAAATTATGTAGCCAGTCTTAATTTCACCAAAACCGTTTCTAAGAAAGCGATCACGAAACATAGTTTGTCGCCAATTCAAAGCTCATATACGTTCCCATCGAGGGGCACGAACCTCCCTACGAAACACGGAGGGGATATTGGCAATAGTCCACCACACTGGCCAAGTGAAAACGAATTTTCATAGACGTCACGATGTTTTCCTTCACTTCTAAGCAGGTTATAATTAGGTAATGAAAAATTCCTTACATAAGTCCGTAAAGCCGAATTTACGGTACAGGTCCCCAACAGGATTTCAACCCGCAACCTTCCGGTTACAAGACTGGTTAATTACCAACTGGGCTATAACCGCTTTAAAAAATCAAAAGCGGCGCTGAAATAAGCTGCCATAAAGTTCCATACTGCTAATTTTCTCCTTATACTGCAGTTTACTCTGCAGAATTTATAATAGTTTTTGCCACACCTAACGGGTACTTGCTAAGTGGCTTGTTTTTTTTTATTGTTGCCTACTTCTTCAGTGGGCTGTTACGGTGTGTTTATGGCTGACTTCATTCTAGTAAAATCATGTTTAAATTGAAATTACTCATTAGTATTTAGCTTTTACTCGGGTCTGCGTGAAGGGTCGTATAAGGGGACCCACAATACAAGAGAATAATTAAGTACCATTTAAATGAAACAAAAACTTTTTAAAAAGGTCTATTACCGAATCTCTGATTATTAAGCAACCATGAGGATAAATTGCTCAACTCCAGAATTATTCAAATATTAAGTCAATTAAAATTAGAAAATAAGGAAATCAGTGTGATTGAGTCGAAAAAAGAGATACCCTCAGAGTTTCTTGCTTATTTTTCTCTGAGGAAGACCGCACCTTTGCGAATAGGCGCAAAGTTAAAAATGCTAATGTACCTAATTCACTGCTTTGACTCTTTTTTTGACTTTGACATTAACCCGTCGCGTGCTTGTTTATCGTTTCATCTCCATGGAGTACCTATTCGCGTTTGTCTATTGATTTAGTTTTTAAAAAAATCTGGTTTTATTGTCTTTTTTGTCATTTTTTAATATAGACCATGTGAGGGTAGATTAACATATAAATCACCTATCTATCTAAAGGAAGAACACTGACTTAATCAGTCCTACCATGGCCGCTGGACGGTCCGTTGTGTTTTATTAATAGTTTATATTATATTGACAGTTTAATTTTATTTTACTTAATTCTGTGATAATAATTTTAGTAGAATAATATATACCTCTTCATATTATCTGATAAAACCATGTTTGCGTTGCACAATAAGGTAAGAAAAACTATTTTTTTTTAAAGTGACCAGTTTTTTGTGATTTGAAGTTACAAATGAAATGAAAGATGCGTGATTAAATAGCTTTCATAATGTACATGAAATTCAAAATAGCTTTAAAATTAAAAAAATTGTTTAAACCAAGACATTTGATTGCTTATAATATAACTTTTAAACGACTGCACCGATTTTGAACAAATATAGCTAAGAACTGTCTCGATTCAACCGAAAAAAACTTTACCGAAATCGGTCCATTCGTTTAGAAGCTATGATGCTACAGATAGACATACAGATACACACGACAAACTTATAGAACCCTCTTTTTTGTCGAGGCTTAAACTTTATAACGTATTTTTTTTCGTACAGTACAATGAACTTTATCTGTCATTCATGGTCTACACAACTTTTATTTGCCATAGTATTTAGCAAAGCAGGTCTAATTGAGGGCTAAATAAGAAATTACGGTTGTAAAATGCTGTTTTTTATTTAGTTACAAAAGTTCCGGAAAACGAACAAAAAAGTTTAAATTGATATGCATATAAAAATTAAGAAGGTATTCGAACTAAAATGCTAAATCTCTTTCTAGAATAATGTTGGTCTTCTTATTTTTAAATCATTCAAATTAAAAGTAAAAAAAAAATATTTCCAACAAAAATACCTACTTATTTTTGAAAGGTTCTTTGTTCAGCTGTTAATGACAATTAAAAAATCATACATCAATGGTATGGGCGTCACCAAACGAAAAACAATAGGTGACACTTAAAATTGACGCAAATCGATAAGTAAAATACAAAATATTTAATTATTACGTTAATTTAGGATATAAAATTGAATTATATTGAGATTGAGAATTATTTTAATTAGGTACTTTGTAATTGCGTTTTCCCGGAAAATAACTATAATGATGGTGATGTTTTTCGCACTGGAATTAAGTATTAAGTTCAATATATTTAATCACTGGAAAACCTTATATCCGTGTAAAGTAAGAGTAAGGTGAAATGAAATGAAATGAAAATTTATTTATTTCTAAAAGTAATTTTTACATTCTCACTTGAGGCCAGCCCAGTAAGGATTAATTTGCTTGTGTTGGGTGTACCTCGCACATTCCCAGTTTAAATAACAAAATTTCTTAAACAAAACAAAAAGATATCTAAATTTACTTAAATCATAAGTGTGTGCAGATGTGTATGTGTGTACGTGCATGTGTGTGGATTTGTGTTTATGTGTGTGTGTAGCTACAACAAATAACTAAACGACAGCGTTTTATTAAATTTTTAAGTTGCTTAATTTATTCCAATTTACCAGACTTCGCTAAAAGTCGCAGGTGTTCTCAAACTGATATTTTGGCAATCAAATGAAAAATTAAAACACGTATATGCGGAACTAGCATGTAACTGGACATTGAGACATTTTTGATTATTTTTTAAGTAAGTAGTTTTAAAATTGATGAATTACGCATGACAATGGAACAATGGAACAAATTATGAGTTACACATAGTTCGATGGAATAAATAGTAACTAATTATTTAATGTATTTAGGTTTACCTAGCACCATTTACTGGTAGAAGACAAATCCGTAGCTAGTTTAAACTGCCAACCAAAATCAATGCCAAGAAATTCATTTAATTAAAATTAAGAAAACTGCCGACGACGACGTAGAGAAAAAAAACGTTAGGGAACGAATTACATAGCAATATCAATCAATCAAATCATTCATTATCAGGCATCTAAGGCCCATAGATAAATACCTTACAGACTAACATACATATGAATTATAATTAAACAAAATAAAATAAAACTAACACTATTTCCCGGGTGTTTTATAAGTATTCGTTCCCTAAACTTTAAATAATATAAAACTAAAAGCAACTATGTAATGGATGACGATATTTGAGTTGACACATATATGCTGTAAAGTCATTAACGGCATATATATTTATACTACGTAATTATTCCAAAATCTATTGTTTATTTACAGAAGCAACTGCATCATTACCTACTTCAAAATACAAGAATTGAAGTTGGGAATACCAATCAAACGAATTCTTTGTAAAACTGACAAAAATCGTCAAACCAAAAATAAACATCGTCATGTTTGTTTGTGGCGGCTCTCACACCGTCACAAAAGTGTGAATTTTCGGAGAAATTCAGTTCAAAGTGAATTCCCAAAACAAAAACCTGACCTTTTTTTTAAACTTGAGTTACTTTACACATTGACAAACTTAAGTACCTATCAAACTACATACATCCAGGTAGTGCTTATCTTCAAAAATAACTGTTATCTAAACACATCATACTTAGCCTATTTAATTTAGCCCTCACATCTTTTTTCCTACAAAAACAAACTAAATATTGCATTAGGGAAAACCAATGCAGTCCACTTTAATTGCTCATTCTAAAACGAGGTCAGGACATGCCCTTAAAAGATTAATGTAACTTGTAAGTCTATTTGAAGGTCTTGAATACGGTAAAACTAGGATTGGATCAAGTCATTATATATTATATACAATATACTTTATTCCTTCCACTCTTGGACTGGGAGTGAAAGAAAAAACTTAGAATGTGCCAGCTGCCTACTCTTCCCAGGCATACTGTAAAAGTCAGTAAGTGGGACGTGAGGGTCTTGCTGTATCATGGGCGAAAGGCTGACCACCTCTCACCATTACACAACATGTTCCATCTAATAACCCTCACCATTTGTGTCGAACGTAGCATTAAGTGGTTTTCTAGAACCACTGATGCTCTGCCTACCCTGTTAGGGATTATAGGCGTGAGCGTATGAACCCCATATATACGTCCCCACCGAGGGGCACGGGCCTCCCTTCGAAACACGAAGGGGATTTAGGCCATAGTCCACCACGCTGGCACAATGCAGGTTGGTGGACCGCTCGTCTTTCGAAAATAAATTTTCTTGGACGGGCGGGTTTCATCACGATGTTTTCCTTCTCAGTTGAGCAAGTGATAACTAGAAATCCGTACACAAATCCGAAAAGATGAATTTAGTGGTACAGGCCCGCACCAGGATTTGAACCCGCGACCTTCGGATTACAAGTTCCATTTTAATACAAATGTGAGTGGTTGACCAAAAAGGGACCTCAAGGGAAAATAATAGATTTCGAGTAAATCGCGTTTAAAGGTTCGAGTCGAAATGAGTTTCGCCTCGAGCGCGCTCACTAAAAAATCCACAAAAAAAAAACTATCGCACTTAAAAATATTCTGATTAGACCACAATAAAGCTGAAAGACCACAGAAACAAAATTAATGAAAAACAAAAAACCCTTTCCAATCCCTCCAGGTCCCTTTTTGGTCAACCACTCACAATATTAGCTAGGGAAAATTAGGGATATGAATCAGCTCATGAAACTGAACCACTTTCCCAAAGAAACGTCGAGATGTTAAAAAAAATTTAGCTTTTCCAAACAACTTGTGCGATCAGCTGATATGCCTTTGTATGAGAAGTCAAAACATTTCCTAACGAATTTCATATAGGGAAAAGATATTTGGAGAAAGTTGTACAATTAACATTTCCTAACGAATTTCATATAGGGAAAAGATATTTGGAGAAAGTTGTACAATTAACATTTCCTAACGAATTTCATATAGGGAAAAGATATTTGGAGAAAGTTGTACAATTTCATGGGGATAAACACCCCCTAAGGTTTCGCTAACTAATTTAAACATATACACATACATACGTTTACGCATATAATCCCTATCAGGGTAGGCAAAGCATCAATGATTCTACATACAACCACTTGAAGCCACATCCATACTAATATTATCAATGAGAAAGTAACTCTGTCTGTCTGTCTGTCTGTCTGTCTGTCCGTCTTTCACGCCTAAACTACTGAACCGATTCTGATGAAATTTGGTACAGAGATAAATTAGAGCCTGGGAAAGGACATAGGCTACATTTTATCCCACAGTTGGGCAAGATATAACCTGTAGTCCACGCGGGCGGAGCCGCGGGCGGAAAGCTAGTTTGACATAAATTGTGAGGTTATTAGATGAAACATGATGTATTATAGTGAGACGCTGTCAGCCTTTCGCCAATAATACAGCAACACCGGGTCCCACTAACTGACTTTTACGGATGCCTGGGAAAAGTTGGCAGCTGATACATTCTAAGATTTCTTTCATTCCCAATTTAGAAACTAATTTAAAGTCTCACAACATGTATGCATACTTATGTATGTATGTATGTATGTATGTATGTATTTATGTATGTATGTAAGTATGTATGTATGTATGTATGTATGTATGTATGTATTTATTATTTTTTGTGCATGAGCATAAGTTACACAAGACACAATATAAGAAAAAAAGTACATAGGTGGACTTATCCCATAAGGGGATTTCTTCCAGTCAACCCATTGAGTGTTTGAGAGGAAGAAGTAGTCGGCAGGTAGCATTAAATGTACAATACACGTAATATATACATATAAGTATATAAATATAAGTATAACATATAATATTAACATATAAGTATATAATTATCCCATCAAAAACAATACTTGTCAAAAAAACCAAGTCTCGCAACTCAGTTGTTCTGCGGTAAAAAGTTGTGAGATCCATGTAATACCAAGTCGGTTATTAATTTATTTAGTCTCTACTTAAGCGACTTTCTGTCTTAATACGTCCAGTCTCTAAGACCACGATCGTGGTCCATAACAATTGAAAATCAATTGTGTCTGGAATCTCCGTACTCGAAGCATTAAGTTGTTACGTAATAATTAACAGCATCTTATAGTGACGCATATCAATATTAAAATTCTTTAATGTTTTATATAAATATATCGAGACTTGGCCATCGCACTAAATAATTGAATTTACATGTGTTTTCAGGCGATTGAATTTACACGTGTTTTCAGGCGATGGCCAAGTCTCAATATATTTATATAAAACATTAAAGAATTTTAATATTGATATGCGTCACTATAAGATGCTGTTAATTATTACGTAACAACTTAATTCTTCGAGTACGGAGATTCCAGACACAATTGATTTTCAATTGTTATGGACCACGATCGTGGTCTTAGAGACTGGACGTATTAAGACAGAAAGTCGCTTAAGTAGAGACTAAATAAATTAATAACCGACTTGGTATTACATGGATCTCACAACTTTTTACCGCAGAACAACTGAGTTGCGAGACTTGGTTTTTTTGACAAGTATTGTTTTTGATGGGATCTCATTTCTTTTTGTATTTTGTAGACATTTCTACTTTTTTCCTTTTCGGTACCTTCTACTTATTGTATATATGTATATCTACCAGCAACAAATTTTCTTAAAGCCCTCTCTCTGACTTATGAACTTTTCTTATTTTTGTAGGTAGCCTTCTGTTTTCTCTTTTCCGGTACTACTTCTTGAGCTTCAACTACAGTTTTTCTTAGAGCCCACTCCCTGTCTCTATGCGTTTTTCTGGGATCCGAACAGTATTGGGTCGCTCGCGCGTATGAGCACGGCTAATGGCTAATGCTCGCTCGGCGACATTCACCTTTCCGCGCGCCCCGCCACTGTCCCCGCCCCGCGCCCTCGCGCTAGCACCGCGCAGCGCGTAGTAACGGCCCGCGCTCACTCGCTAGCATCGCAGCGCGTGGTATAATAATTAATTTACAACCTTACGCACTCGTAATAAGTACGAATACGCACGTAGGGACGTTTTTTGCATTAAATAATTTAATTTACACGTGTTTTCATGACGGGAATACCCATTTTTGCTCGATTTGGCAGGGGCACTACCATGCGCCTATATTTATATGGGACTAGCTTAAACCCGCGGCTTCGCACGCAATAATAATAACTGCTGTAAAACATCGTTACGAATAAAGCCAATATTGAAAAATTTAACTGAAGACTTGGCTGTATGGGCTTAATTTTCTTTGCGGTCTTTTCTAGATTTTTTAGTTTTTCCTTGATTCATACACCAAACACTACTTATATTCCAAATTTGAAGCTTCTAGGTCTGCTAGAAGTGCCTTAGAATTTTGATGATCGGTGAGTCAGTGAGTGACAAAATTAAGAAATTTGACCCGTTATAATTCTTAAAATACTGGTTCAAATTGAATGAAATTTGAAATATACCGTGTCTTTACAATGCCTGCATGGTTACTGAAAATTTCAGTCTTCTAGTTTTATCCACAACGAAGTTACAGGGGGTCGAAAATGGTCTGAATTGCTTCGAGAAAAGGATGGTACGGCCGTGACGCTTTTTTGCTCGACTTGGTGGGGGCACTGCCGTGCCCCCAGATGTTGATCTATATGGTCATAATTTATACTAGCATTCCGCCCAGGACTTCGTTCTCGTCGGAATTCGGAAAAATCATATAGCCTATGTTCATCACAGTTATTGTAGGATTCTAATGGTGAAAGAATTTTTCAAATCGGTCCAGTATAAGTTTCGGAGCCTGTTCAATTCAATGCAAACAAACAATCAAATCTTTCCTCTTTATAATATTAGTATATATAAACATACACATAGTAAGTACTTAAGCACTCTCGATATTTTGTACAATAAATAAATAAATTATAATGCCAAGTGCGTGTAATTTTTAGTCCCAGCAAATTATGAAAATGAACAATCAGTCACGAGACATTAGGTAAACAATTATCAAATTTATTTAAAAATAATGCTGTCCAAACATTTCAATATTTAAACAGATATGGGATTAGCCAAAGCTAATACTCTATTCAAACAATACGCGCATCCTTTAAGAATTTCGCGCAATTCTGTTAATTTTTTACTTCAATCAATAATAAAAACAAGTTATTATAATGAGGGTCGTGAAAAATACGATTTACCGAACAAGTGATATAATCTCTGGTTTTTTGTGTGAATATCCTGTGTTTATAAAGGAAAGAAAGATGATTATTGATGAGTTACGATTTCAGCCATGGCGACCACTCGTGCGCACGAATATGGCTAATTTATTGGGGACTTTAAATTAGCGATCTTAGCAACTATCATATGAAAATCTTTGAAAAATATTGTTTCTAATTTCAAACTAAGGCTATCAGCTTAAAACTAAATCGCTATGGAGAGGCGACTTATGTTCCTTAATAAATTGAACGTATTTTTGACTTGAGATTGTGAGGAAAACTAAGAAAACCTTAATGTGAACACTTACTCAATCGACTCCTATGCGCTTTCCTTTGTCATCGGATCGGTGCCAGCCATGACGAAGACAATGAGTGTAGATAGATATATGTATAGATTTTCTCGATTTTTCTCGATTGATTCTCGTTGGAAACTGAACAACTTTCCTTGAGAAAATTCTAAAAAAAAAGAATTCTTGTACTGTTCTGTTAAATTAGATACAGTAGGTACATTGAATGAATGAATGAATAAAATCTTTATTGCACACGTAAATAAAAGGTATTAATCGTAGCCCAGTGGCTCTCGCTGATCTCAACCGATCAGTGAGGTTAAGCAACGTACACAGAGGCAGGGAACCTGATGGGTAACCAAAGTGGCAATTTATCATGAGCGTTTCCGTGCTTCGGAGAGTACGTTAAGCTGTCGGTCCCGGCTGTTGTCGATTGACTACAGTCGTTAAAACCAAGTCAGAGGCCATTGTGCGGTTTGAAAACTCTGACACCAGGGTCAGTCAAGTTCGCCACAGACTTGCCTATACCTACCCGATAAGAAGAAGAAGTAAACAAAAACAGTAGGAAATAAGTGCAAAAGGCGGCCTTACCACTAAAAGTGATCTCTTCCAGATAAGGTATATTGTATTAGGAATATTATTGTATTTATAAGGAAGAGTCCTCTCAACACAGACATAATTTGCTTGTAACTGTTATGGTTCTTAGTACAAATTTGTAATTATTATTCACTGACTATTTATTTTTCAAATTCACCCATCAAAGCGACATTAGGTACATTATGTAATCACACCTTTAAAACCGTCAATAAAACCCAGAAAACTGCTTAATTAATACCTTATTAGCACACGTGTTTGCAAACGTTTTATTGGCCAGGTGTTTAAAGAATTTATATTCACAAGTTTTTATTGGATTTCACTCTCATGTGCGATATGAGATATCCTATTTTAATGGAAATTAATCAACATTCAATAAAGGGGCCTAGTAAGGTGTAGCTTACGTAATTTACTAGTTTTGTAAGAGGATTATACATTAGAGAGTAAAATATGTGGTTGACATTGAACTAGGCCTGTGACCCGGACGACTAAATTTGATTAAATCTAGTATTTTTGGTTGAGCAAGTTTTGAACAGACCATAGAGATGCCTAAGTAGCCTTTTCTGCCGTGTGGTGATCGGTTGAGAATAACACCACCCCATCTCTTTCCGTGGGTGTCGTAAGAGGCGACTAAGGAAACACAAATGAGACCTGCCTCCTAGTAATCCATCCCAGGCAACGACACTTCATTTTTTTTCTGAATCTGAGGTGTCGTCCTATGGTCTCATGCGGTGTGGTAGGCTCTGCAAAGGGCCGTCTGGTTCGTGACCACCCTCCTACCGAAGTCCGACGCCAAACAGCTTGCTGTGTTCCGTCGGTGCGTGGGAGTACCAGTGCTTTTATAGGCATTTTCTGGGTTAACTCGCTCCATCGTCGACCTCATTTTTGACCATAGTCAAAATTGAGGTCAAGAGTTAACCCATCTTATAATAATAAAAAATAATAAAAAAGTATTAATAATAAATATTTAAAAATAGAGATGTTTATATCCAGTATTATTTTTACTTATAAAAAAGGGTTTTCATGACCTCACTTTTGACCAAGGTCACAGATGAGGTCGACGATGGAGCGAATTATCCCAGAAAATGTCATTGAGGCACTAGTACGCACCGACGGAACACAGCAAGCTGTTTGGCGTCGGACTTCAGTAGGAGTGTGGTCGCGAACCAGACCTTTACAGAGTTTACCGAGGGGGACGCCACCATAAATTCAAAAGAAATTGAGCTTTCTATGCCCAGAATGAATTAATAGGATAAAGTTCTCATTTGAATTTATGAAAGCATCGTGATGAAACCCGCACGTCTAAGAAAATTAGTTTTCGAAAGGCGCGCGGTTCACCAATACGCATTTGGCCAGCGCGGTGGACTTGGCCTGAAACCCCTTCCCGTTCCGAAGGTTAGATTTCACCTTGCAAAGAACAAGGAAGCTGAAATCCAGCGCTGTATGGAACCCGGTCCTATTGCCGCACAAACTGAGCTTGTTCTCTTTTGACACGACTATTTGAAGTTAAAGTAAAAGTGACAATAAACGATTAATATAAAATTAATAATCCTGTGATTGGCCTTCTGGCGTTATCTTTTCTATATTTTACTTTGCTGATAAGGCGTTGGTTTTCCATTAATTAATGAAATAAATAAATTAAAATAAGAACTCGCCTCCTATAAAGAAAGGCCAGAGGACGCTTTACACTACCAGTTTAAGCTGAGCTCTGATTTATACTGCGCGCCATACAATGCAGGGCCGGTCCAAAGTCCAAAGTGTCAAGCTTGACGTGCTCTTGAGTGTACAGCAGCGTCTTCCCAAATTTTTCACAATCGCATTACGATCGCCAAACCGCCCGCCAAGCGTGGCGATTACAGCGATTTGAAAAAGACCCTTCTCAAGTGTATGAGGTAACGTGTGGTTATCAGGATGTTACAGTACTGTTGGGTAATTTGGATATTATGGCTGTGTCTGTTAGATTAGATCAAACTATTTTTTTTTCCTTTGTTCCCACTTGGTAGCCTAAGCCGTCAAATGTTCCCAGTGCCTCCACCATATCCTTTTTACCCCGTAAAAAAGAGGGGTGTTCTAAGTATAACGTGTGTATCTCTGTGTCTGTGTAGCTGTATGTCTGTGTATCTGCGTGTCCATCTCTGGCATCGTAGCTCCTAAACGAATGGACCGATTTCGATGCAGTTTTTTTTATTTGAAAGCTGACGTAAGCGAAATGGTTTAAAGTTATATTTGATCAAAATTGGTCCAGCGGTTTAAAAGTTATAAGCAATCGAATGTCAGGGATGATACATTTTTTAAATTTTGGAGTTACTCGTACCAATCTCAGTTCTCTTGCAAAGATCCACCAATCTTTAATTAAAGAAAACTCTCTTTTGGTTCCAGATGGGCTGCAAATTGACATTCGTAGACGACATCCTCAACAGATCGTTTTACAAGCTTGGATTGGTCGTCGGCAAACAGCCTGGCTACTTCATCGTCATCCCAGTACTTCTCACACTCCTTATGATCACTGGCTACCAGAGGATATACTATGAAATGGACCCAGAGTACTTATTCTCGCCAGTGAGTGGACAAGGAAAGCTGGAGAGGCGGATCGTGGAAGAACACTTCAAAGTGAACTATTCCCACAGGTTCAATGTTGGCAGGATTACTAGAGCTGGTGAGTTTTGATAACGTAGAATATAAACTCATTCTTTTATGAACAACTGACATTCCGCCCAGGACTTCGTTCCCGTGAGAATTTGGGAAAATTATGTAGCCTTTGTTACTCAGGGGTAATGTAGCATTCTAATGGTGCAAGAATTTTTCGAATCTGTCCATTAGTTTATACAGGGCGGAATTTTGTAATGCCACCTGAAGGAAAAGTACTTGAAATACTGTAGATATACAATTGTAGTCAAAGAAAACATTCCTTTATTTTTGAAAAGAAAGAAAACTGCATTCAAGGATTTTCGAAAATTCGCTTGGCACTCCCAAGAATCGAACCGACTGAAATCTATAAGAATACCCTGTAGTTTTATTGCATCGATCGTTATGGTCAATTATAAGGGTGAAATCTCTCTAACAAACTTGGTAAATTAAAAACCATGAAATCCGGACTTATAAATTCAATGGGTCAATACCAACATGTTAAATTCAATGCTTTAGTTTAAGATTTCATAGTTTTCCTTTCATTTAATTTACCAAGTTTGTTAAAAAAAATTCATCATTATAATTGACCCTAACGTTCGATGCAATAAAAGTACAGGGCGTAATTTCTTACAAATTTTAGTCGGTTCGACTCTCGGGTGTGGCAAGTGAATTTTCGAAAATCTTTGAATGCAGTTTTCTTTCTTTTCAAAAATAAAGGAACGTTTTCTTTGAGTACCATTTTCTATCTACAGTATTAATAGTACTTTCCCTTCAAGTGGCATTAAAATATTCCACCCTGTATATTGTTTTATTTAAAGGTGAACTAATAGCAAGACATATTGATGTTTGACAATTGAAACTTATGAATGGGTAAATTTATGTTTGCCAATTCAAAAGTACACATAACAGTAGTTTCGGAGCTTATTCAATGCAAAAAAACTAACAAAGAGTCTATGAAATATTTCCTCTTCATAATACAAGTATGATTAGTGTAGATAATATTGCCACACTAAAAAGGACTTTTAGGGCGACCGAAAATAGCGCGAGGCAAACTGCACAATCAACAGAAAATGTGTTAACCATGACCCAATTCGGTAAGATTCCCCTAAGCGGCTATTCCATTAACCAATGGCGTCTCAATGGCAGTGGAATGATAATGGTGACCACTTTATCCGTACAGGTGGCGAAATTTAGAACTAACTAAACCTCATTAATTTGATGACCAGCTACCTTGACTGGGAGCGCCATTGCTAACTGAATGTTTAGTTGCTAAAGTAAACAACATAAAATGCAGTTGGCGGTGGCGCTGGTCGGAGTGGTTATTGTCATCAAGTGTATGAGGTTTCTTCTGAATTTTTCTACGTAAATGGATATAATACTTAGTCACCATTGACGACAAGTTTGGTCTAGTGGTAGTGGCGCTGCCTCTTGATCGACGGGTCCTGGGTTCGATTCCCAGTCGGGGCAAATATTTGTGTAAAAAGCAAATGTTTGTTCTCGGGTCATGGGTATTTGTGTTTGTCTTTATGTGTGTTCCGAGGGACCCACGACACAAGGGAAAACCTTAATGTGGGCCTTTGAGTGTGTAACGTTTATTTATTATTAACTGCCATTCACACGCCATTGAGTAGTGGAATAGACGTATAGTAAGGGCCACGGAGGTGTGATGTTTATATCGTTTCGCCAAATCCTGGAATATGGTCAGGCGTACCCCGAAAGAGAAACGAAATAAGCTCTAAAATGAAATATCCAAGATTACATATACTTTCCCTTTTTCCCATTGGGTAAGCAGAGACCACCAAACGTGAATTTTATTGCGCATATTCTGTTTCAATAATTCAAAAAACTTGTAAGATGACCTATTATGGACTCCGCCATATGATATCTAGGTCTGTGTAAATCAATGAATCACTGATGCAAAGTTACCTAGTGTGTTATTGACCGCATCAACAATAATACAAATATGGTGGGTGATTAAAATAAATTATCCGTAGCCAAATTGAATAGCAGTTTTCTATGTCATGTATTATTTAGAAGTTAGTTCCGCGTGGACCATTTCAATGGACCACTTTAACCTGCCTTTTTTGCATGCCTTTTGAAGTTAATTTGTTTTCCTGTTTCATTTTTATGTTATTGTTTTTCCTAAAAGCCAAATTTAGCTTTTGCCTAGTGCTTGATCCGACCATCATCCAGATATTCTAGACTACGAAGCCTGGACATACCAAGTTAAATGTGTTTAATAGCTTAAACACATTTAACTTGGTTGTAAAAGCAACAAAATCTGTCAAATTAATCAAAATTAGTCTCGCTAAATATGTTTAGCACTTTGGTGCAAGTCGCCCTTAGTCTAGAAAGTTAAATTGCGCTGCTGCAAGCACCATGAAACTCCAAAAAAAATAGTAGATTACCCAACAAGTGAAAAAAAGGTAAATTCTTTTCGAGGCATTGAGTTGTATCCCGAGAGGAGCGAAGGATTCTAGATTAGAATCCTGAGCGGATCGAGGGATACAAGAGCCGAGATGAATTTTTTTTTCACGTGTTAGGTACTCTACTTTTTACCATTGACTACGAGAAAAAGCAAATAATTACTCTAGTGACAGTAAATTATCAACAATAGCTGCTGCTTTAACGCGAAATGACTCTGGAACGACAGGTTCACTTTCATCACTGGATGTCGAACTCATTTTATGATTGTGAGACAAAAACTTTTAACAGAAACTTTTATTTGCATGAAAATTGCACAGAAAATTGGCTGAATTCCTTATTCTAAATTTAAAATTTTTAACCGAGCCATATTCTATAGGTTTTTATAGCGAGTGTATGCAACCTTCTTGCACGTTTTCTTTTGTTTTCTTACTAAAATCCGTATATTCGTGCATGTTCCAAATTCAAAATGTTTTATTCACTCAGTGAAATAAACAGCGTTTTATTCACTATTTTTGAAGAATAACGGACCCTTTTTCGAGGGGCAATGGTAAAAAAGAAATTTTTCACACTCAATGCAGGACGCGAATTTTGTTTTTATGTCTCGAACTACCATTCTTGGGAAGTTTGATTGGACTGATTCACATGCTCAATTTACGCTGATTTATTTAAAGTCCCTTTAATTAATGCCTACTTCAGAGGGAAGAATAACTTCGCGATTCTAGCGAAATAAGAATTAAGGAAAATATTTGCTATCGCTCGCGCGCTCAAGCTCCCGGGCATCGCGTGCGATAGAGAGCGTTGCAGCTCGCGATTGACAATAGGTACTTTTCTTGGTGAAATTTGCATTTCGGGAGAAAACGTTTTCCACTAACTAAATCATAACAGATCACTTTGATTTTGGTGTCGATCGGTTCTGCATAATATATTCTAGGTTTATAGGTTTAGCTTTTAAAAATAAAATTCATTGCTTTTTGAACAACAGACGGCTTAATTTGATGAAATTTTAATACAAAAATAACGTTAGGTATTTGAGGTTTTAATATATAGCGAATTTTGAAAAATGGAAAAACTATAAACCTATTGGTTCATTGTGTTAATAACATACTAAAAATCATTCAGATTTGAAAATATTTAGAGGTAGCAAAACGTTTTCTCTTTTTGTATGGACGAGCACGTACTATTCTTCCCTCTTAAAAACATCATTAATCTTGACTCTCATTACCAGGACGCTTCGGCCGCGTGATCATAGTAGCGAAGGACAACAACACGAACCTCCTCCGAACAGAAGTCTGGAAGGAGCTGAGGCAGCTGGATGACCTGGTCCAGAACATAACAGTCACGTTACCTTCTGGGGAGAAGTTCACGTACAGAGAAGAATGCGCTCGGTGGGAGGGACAGTGCTTCGTCAACGATATTCTAAATCTGGATAAGATTATTGGAGAGGTGAGTAGATATTTAGCACAAATGAAAAAATATACGTTATCACAAAAATTAAGCACTAAGACATAATTTTATTTTTTACAAATGTTGTGATGCTGGATTTTTTTTGTGGTAACACCGTGTTTAAAAAGCCACTGTACGGCTCTCTTACAACAGTTTTGTTTTAAATTTTATAAGTCGATTTCATGATGATTTTTTTCTGACTTTCTAGAAAATAAATAAATACGTACCTAACAGAAAAGTAGTTATCAAAACCTTTCTTACCATTTTTAGAAAGCGTTGTAAAATCACAGAAATAGAACCGAGAAAAATTTTAAACTTATAAACTTTCTTTTCTTTTATCAGCCCATATACGACCCAACCGAGGGGTGTCCTTCGAAACACGATAACATGTTATTAGTTGTAACTAAAAAAAGAAAATTAATTAGTATTATAATTATTTTACTCAGCATAAACGTACCTACACGTAGGAAGAGAATGTGAACGTTAAAATGAAGGTCGTTACAGTATAATATTGATTCTTGCATACTTATTTCTTTTCATTAAAATGCATTTTTAATTAAGAAAATATCGAATAAAATCAATTATCGTAAAAAATAAAATAAACCTTATCGTTTACCTACAATTTTAATTAAGAGAAAATGTATCGAAGGGATTTAAATAACATGTCCACGGCGAAACTTTTTTTTTTTTAATTTCTTTAAAAACGTTTATATGTCCACCAACCCGCATTGGGCCAGCGTGATGGACTATGGCCTAAATCCCCTTCGTGTTTCGAAGGGAGGCACGTGCCCCTCAGTGGGGACGTATATGGGCTGGTAAGAAGATGTACAACCCGCGAGTCTCTTTAAAGTACGAGAGAATAGGCATCTTCTGGGTAAGCTTGCTACATCCTCGACCACATCTTCGCCCTTGGAGCAAGATTGTGGTCAAGGGAGAACCCATTCGGTATAAAAAAAACATTAATTAGTCATGCCTTAGTTAGCTTTATGTTATCCAAACCGTCCCACAACATTTCGTTACATTTGAACTTTTCAAGAATAAAAAATACGTTATCCTTTGTATGGAATACGGTTAAAGACCTAAACGCGAAAGCATGGGTTTGCTCTTGACCATAATCTAGCTCAGGGGCGAAGATATGGTCAGGGCCCTACCTTTAAAGAGATTATGAGAACACACGAATTAGGTACAGTCAACAGCACATCAGGTTACCACAAACCGTATTCCCCAATGGATAGTAAACTCACACACACACACACACACAACGCTACACAATACTTGAAGATAAAATTGAAAATCGATTGAAGAAATTTGACAGTTTTGGATAGCATGGTGTGCCGTTGTCCCTGTACATACGAAAGCACATTTTTTATTATTATTATTATGAGATGGGTTAACTCTTGACCTCAATTTTGACCAAGGTCATAGATGAGGTCGACGATGGAGTGAGTTAACCCAGAAAAAGCCTATTAGGCACTGGTACTCCTACGCACCGACGGAACACAGCAAGCTGTTTGGCGTCGGACTTCGGTAGGAGGGTGGTCGCGAACCAGACGGCCCATTACAGAGCCTACCACACCGCATGAGACCATAGGACGACACCTCAGATTCAGAACAAATTGAGATGTCGTTGCCTGGGGTGGATTAATAGGAGGCAGGTCTCATTTGTGTTTCCTTAATCGCCTCTTACGACACCCACGGAAAGAAATGGGATGGTGTTATTCTTAACCGATCACATCACGGTATACAGTTGCACTAGCGAGGCAAAATCTACTTTAAGGTCAACATGTATAGCCTGATGTGCTTTCGTGTGTACCAAGTAGGTGGGTCAAATGATAAATAACTAATTGACTAAGGATCGTATTACAGAAGGAGACTCAAGTCTTGATCTTTACTTAGGTATTGATTCTCTTTTTAACCGACCTCAAAAAAGGAGGAGGTTTCTCAATTTGACCGTATATATATATATTTTTTTATGTATGTCCGCGGATAACTTCGTCGTTTATGAACCGATTTTGATTATTCTTTCTTTGTTGGAAAGGGAGTATCCCAAGGGTGGTCCCATGGTAAGAAAACCAGGATCTGATGGTGGAATCCTGAATAAATTGAGGGAAACTCTCGAAAAAATTGTCTTTCCGACTAGTGTGTTCCTTAATATTATTCAATATAAAGAATTTTAAAGCCCTATCATTGTCAATATATATTTACTTTTAACTATTTTTGGGATTGAAGTCGGTGACTCTTAAAATTATTCTCTATCAAAATGACAAAGACGACTGCTACTTAAGAACAAATCAGTGTCTGAGTCGCGTTCAGTAGTACGGACCTTAGGCAGTTAATTTTTTAATTTTAATTTATTCAGGAAACCAACAGCATAATACATAAAAGGTGTTAACAGTGCATGTTATATAATAAAGCCAATTATAGGTTACCCCGTATTAATAAAAACATGTTTACAGTTACAAGATGAATTACATAATTAACTGAGAAGAAACTTAAATTACAAACCATTAGCCAACTACGAAAGTGAATTAGGTGAGCGAGATAAAGTTACTTGTACAAAAAAAAAACAGAAAAGAGAGAGAAAGAAAAAGAAAGAATAACAAAATAGTGTGAGTTGAGTGCACATTAGAAAGATTGTTAGAAGTTACAGTTCGAACAGCATAACATAGCATGGTTAGTCACAATGTATCCAGAATTACAACCACGAAGCGCTGGTTGTAATTTAAATTAACATTACTCATAAAATGACTAACTTAACAAGACATAAATTTACCTTTTTACTCATTCTTGCGGTTCACATAAGCAGGGTCGGAAGTATAATATTTTATTTTGCGCCCCCTGAAACTTTTCGGTAAAGAAATCACTTTAAATTATTATTTGAGGTCATTAAAATTCAATAGACATTAATATCAGAAGGAAAACACTAAAGACGTATTTATTATAATTATAAATAAATAAATAAACGCTACACACTCAAAGGCCCACACTAAGGTTTCCCTTGTGTCGTGGATCCCTCGGAACACACATAAAGACAAACACAAACACCCATGACCCGAGAACAAACATCTGCTTTTCACACAAATGTTTGCCCCTACTGGGGATCGAACCCAGGACCCGCCGATCAAGAGGCAGCGTCAGTACCACTCGACCAAACCGGCCGTCAAAATTATAACAATAAATAAATGACCAAATTTTCAAAATTATCTTTTATATTGTGCACTGCCAAGGAATGAAATTCTCTGCCTGTGTCTGTATTTCCGAGCTCATTAAAACCCGAATCTCTTTAAAGTTTGAGTGAATAGGCTTCTTCTGGGTGAGATTGGTGCATCCTCGACCGCATCTTCGCCCTTAGGCTTGATTGTGGTCAAGAACGCACCCCTTGTGGAAAAAACCGGCCAAGAGCGTGTCGGGCCACGCGCATTGTAGGGTTCCGTAGCAGCATGGTTCAAATATGCAGCTGGTTTCTTAATTCTACGAGCATATTGTCATAGTCGATGTTAAAATCCCCAAATACTATAGTATCAAAAAGAAATGTATTAAAAAGTTTGTAGTTTTAGAAATAATTGTAGTTTTGGTCTAAATATAACAGAATGGATGTATTTAATGCGCGAGCGAAGCGAGCGCGAATTTTTATTTTGTTTTTTTTATTGTTTTTTTAGTTTTTTTTTGTTTTTTTTAATTTTTTTGCGATAATATTATTGTTAGGCATAATATAATAATATCGAGCTGCTGCTAAAGCAGGTCGCGTGGTGATCTTGTATAAATTTGATTTCATTTTCGTACTTAGCACCCCCAAAAACCTATTAAACGACACCTGAAATGTCAATATGTTACAGCTTGGCTTTCGGCTCGCCTCACTCTAAGCGTGGAACCTTGTATGGTGGCCATTTTGGATAAGTGTACACTTCGTCGTGAATGCTACTCTCATGAATTCGTCCACATTTTATTTTTATAAAAATTAATGTTTCCCACACGGATTGCTGAATCGAAAAACGTTCGTAGTAAACCCTATCTATCTTGAAAAAAGCTATCCTATGATAACCCACTCGATGATATCGGCGAGAAAAAAAAATCCCTCGCGCTTTCACGTGTATGGAAAACACCCGAAAAACAATTTTTTTCCACCATTTTATTTTTTAGATCTGTCGGCGCAATCAATATTACGACCATGCCAAATTTTAGCTCTGTAGTACCAAGGATCTAATATTAGTAAATATATTCTTATTAATCCCAACAACGTTTGGCATTTGGTCGACCATTACTCACAAGCTTGAAGGGCCAACTTATGTGTGATAGTTTTCCTTTTAATTTTGTTGTATATTCTATCACCGTGATTTTTTCCACATTTTAAAAACAATCGTTTTGCTTGTAGTGGGGGACACTTGTTTTTAATAAAAAATTTCACTTTAAAAATTAATTTTTCGCAAAGGGAATGCTGAATCGAAAGACGTTCTTAGTAAACCTCTTCTATCTTTTAAAAAGCTATCCTATGACATCTCATTCGATGATATCGGCGAGAAAAAAAAATGAAATAAATATAATGTAATGGAAGTATTTAATGCGCGAGCGAAGCGAGCGCGAATTTTGTATTGTTTTTTTTTTATTTTTGTTTTTTTTTTTTAGTTTTTTGCGATATTATTATTGTTAGGCATAATATAATAATATCGAGCTGCTGCTAAAGCAGGTCGCGTGGTGATCATGTTTAATTTTGATGTCATTTTCGTAATTAGCACCCCCAAAAACCTATTAAACGACACCTGAAATGTCAATATGTTACAGCTTGGCTTTTGGTTCGCCTCACTTTTAGCGTGGAACCTTGTATGGCAGCCATTTTGGATTGGGGTACACTTCGTCGTAAATGCTACCCTCGTGAATTATTTAACATTTTTTTCATTATAAAAATTAATGTTTCTCAAATGGATTGCTGAATCGAAAAACGTTCATAGTAAACCCCTTCTATCTTTTAAAAAGCTATCCTATGATAACCTACTCGATGATATCGGCGAGAAAAAAAATCCATCGCCCTTTCACGTGTATGGGAAACACCCGAATAACATTTTTTTTTTCACAATTTTATTTTGTACATCTGTCAGGGCAATCAATATGTATGACCATGCCAAATTTTAGCTCTGTAGTACCAAGGATCTAATATTAGTGAATATATTCATATTAATCCCAACAACGTTTAGCACTTGGTCGACTGTTACTCACAAGCTTGAAGGGCCAACTTATGTGTGATAGTTTTCCTTTTAATTTTGTTGTATATTCTATCACCGTGAATTTTTCCACATTTTAAAAACAATCGTTTTGCTTGTAGTGGGGGGACACTTGTTTTTAATAAAAAAATTCACTTTAAAAATTAATTTTTCGCAAAGGGAATGCTGAATCGAAAAACGTTCTTAGTAAACCCCTTCTATCTTTTAAAAAGCTATCCTATGACAACTCATTCGATGATATCGGCGAGAAAAAAAAATCCATCGCCCTTTCACGTGTATGGGAAACACCCGAATAACAATTTTTTTTTCACTATTTTATTTTGTACATCTGTCAGGGCAATCAATATGTATGACCATGCCAAATTTCAGGTCTGTAGTACCAAGGATCTAATATTAGTAAATATATTCTTATTAATCCCAACTAAGTTTGGCACTTGTTCGACTATTACTCGCAAACTTGAAGAGTCATCTTATGTGTGATAGTTTTCCTTATAATTTCATTGTATACACTACCACCATGAATTTTTTCACATTTTTAGAACCAACCGTTTAGCTGGTAGAGGGGGGGGACACTTGTGTTTGACAAAAATTTTCACTTTAAAAATTTATATTAGGCAAACAAAGTGCTGAATCGAAAAACGTTCTTAGTAAACCCCTTCTGTCTTTTAAAAAGCTGTCCTATGACACCACATTTAATGATATTGGCTAGAAAAAAAAAAACATCGCCCTTTCACGTCTATGGGAGACACCCGAAAAAAAATTTTTTTCTAAGATTTCACTCTACAGTTCTGACGGCGTAGTTAATATTTATGACCATGCCAAATTTCAGCTCTGTAGTACCAAGGGTTTCTTAGGAAACCCGCGGACAGACGGACAGACGGACAGACGGACAGACGGACAGACGGACAGACGGACAGACGGACATGGCGAAACTATAAGGGTTCGTAGATTACTACGGAACCCTAAAAAAGAAATTAATGTGAAAATCGAATCACTTTTCTCGAGAAACAGCGGTCAATAGTAAAAAAGCAACACATTAATTGTACAATCAACTGACTGTTATAAAATGGAAAGTCGAAAACTACAAAAACACTTATTTAAATTCAAGATAACTTAACAATCTACCGTACCATGCAGTAAGCGCCCCCTTATAATAGCCGCCCCCGTGTCCAGCCTCAAACAACGACGCTGTATACATGAACCATAAAACAATGTTGACTAAATAAAGAGGTTAAACAAAGACTCAAACGGAGTAAAACCACGGACCCTGACATGTATGCCACGCGCATACTGACAATGCCTTAATTTGTTTTCACTTTCTTTACTTTCTCCACTAACAAATGAGATTTATTTCGAATTTATATGTATTGGTTTGTTGGAGAAAGAGACCCGGAAATAAATTGAGTGGGTGAACATGTTCTGCAGGTCGACTGCAACTTCATGCTTACTGCTGGACGTGATTTCAGTAGGTTAAGGGGTTCGAAACTTTTTTTACGGAAACTGGCATATCCACCCGCCGCATTTTTTTTCGAAATCGCGGCGCACGATTAATGTGAGAAACATGAGTACCAAGACATCTTTACTTCCAAATATCTCGGTAACGTGACACTTTAGGATACTATGTTCCTGACATTTTTTGTTCATCTATGTGTCCTCTCCCCATACATACCACTTTTATCGTGCGCCGCGATTTCAAAAAAAAATTGGCCGCGGGTGGATATGCCAGAAAGTTTCAAAACCCTTTCATTAGTATACTGAAGTGGATAACAACTAAGTAGATACATTAAGACCACCATCTAAGAACTATATACTTAGTCGTCATCAACCCACCCCCACTAAGGGTCACGGGGCGTCCCTTCGAAGTAGTAAAATCTGACCCGTGATAAATTGATCTTAAGATAGTTGGAGCTGGTAGATATTCTACTTGACCAATTTCACTGATCTAATGTAAAGAAAACAGGCAAAAGTGATACGCAAATTTGATTATACTTAATAACGAAAAAAAGCGTTTTTTGTCACACCTCAAACAAAATCGTTAAATGTCACTTAGTTCATTAAAAGTAATCATGCACTTGTTTGAAATGATATTGTGACAAAAGGGAACAAGCTCAGCCTGTGATGCAATAGGACCGGGTTCCGTGCAGCGCTGTTTTTCAGCTTGCCCCATTTACTAAGGTGGTATGCGAGGATACAGTCAAAAAGGGCTGTAAAAAGCAAAAACATGCATACATACGTTCACGCCTATAATCCCTATCTTTATCTATCTATCTATCTATGGAGGGGACGCCCGTCAGGCACAGGCGGGTGATCAGTCCACTTATTTGGGACCATTTCACCCAATTCCCCATAACAGCGCATGAGTTTTACCTCTGCACTGACAGTTCCACCTCTTTAAACCTCCCCGACGCTTTTGCAAACCCAATTATCTCCTTTATGCTAATCTCTTGTGTTTGTTCTTCTTTTACCTCATCCATGCCTATTGTCTCCCATCTTACCAGCGCGTACATTGGACACTCAGCCAGGAAGTGCAGCTTTGTTTCCCCTTGTCGCATTCTGGGCAGTTGGGATCACTTTTTGTTATTGTTATATAGGTGTTCAGAGGTAAGCAGAGCATCAGTGGTAGCGAAAACATCTTGACATTTTACCTATCTTTACTAAGATTACATCATAAGTGCGCAGTTTACTTTAATTTTTTTAACTGTTAAAGGACGTGACTAGATAATCTATCATTTAAATATCCTTTTAAAGCAAACCTCGTTAGAAATCTTTAGAACAAATCACTATGTAGGTAACTTATTATGTAAATATCTATGTGCAAAACTAACTTACAAAGTACGAGTTTCTTTCAAAGAACACAAACAAATAACAATATTTACAAAGAAAATTGTTTTTTTACTATTTAGTCGTTTTTAAATGGTCAGTTGCATAACAAAGTTAAATAACAGACAAGGTCTTATTGAAATACAAAAGGCGGGTTTTAAGTGTTTTCCTCCTTTTGACGAAAGATTGAGAAATACAGTTAAACACTAAGGGAATGTGTTCGCTTTTGACCACAATTTAGCTCAGGGGCGAAAATGTGGCCGAGAATATAGAAGATGCATCACTCGAAGTTGAAAGAGATTCGGGTTATATGAGCTCGGAAATACGACATGGGCTGAGAATTCCATTCCATAATAAAAAAGCAAATAGCAAAAATAAAGCTATTTCTAGAAGATCTTACTACTGAGTATAATGACATGAAATTATTTTTGAATTTGGTTGCAACATTAAATGTACTTATTTTCAATACCCACAAAAAGGTAACATACTAAAGGACGTAGGTAAAGTAAGATTTTGTTTGAAGACGTAAACAGTAGTAAGTACACTGACTTACTACTATCCGGCGAATAGTAGCTCAATATGTTGACGGATTGGCATATTAAAATTTTATTAACTCTTAAAATTTTATTGCTTGCACCACATGGGGTATATCTTTCATCTATTAGAGCCTGATACCTACCTACTCCAATGTACGCACTGGTAAAATTGATCACCAGCCTTACGGGAGAAGAAATGAAAACTTATTCCAGGAATGGACAAGGACTTATCGTGCCGCATCATTATTTCAAAATCTTAGGCCTAAAATATGACCTAAAATTAGTTTGCGAAAATTAGAAATGCGAATCAGCCTACTAAACTTAACAACTTTCACTGAGGAACGTAGGTCGAAACATCTTGTGTTATTTTGGGGCAAAATATCAAAACCTACCCTAACCCGGCGTCGTCGCGCGCTTGTTTACGGCGCGTGCGATCATTGAACTATTATTACAATTCACAGCGTGCGATACAATTCTTGCACACCATGAGTAAAAAAAGGACGCAATGGCTTAAAGACACGTGAAATTGTTCCAGGTTGAACGAGGCGAGCTAAACCTGACGTTCCCGATAATGTTCAACCCTGTCACGTGGGAGGCCCACGCGTTCCCAGTGTTCTTCGGGGGGTCGAAGGTGGTGGACGACACCATCGTCTCCGTGCCCGCTGTCCAGCTCGTCTGGTTCGTGAGGACTGACACCAAACTGCAGGAACAACGGTGAGGGACTTTTTTGATCTTCAATTTTTTGTAAGGAATGGGCTCGCTCTTGACAGCAAACTATATCAGGGGCAAGGTGGACGAGGATATAACAAGCCGGATTACCTACTGTTTTTTTTAAATTTCTACCGTGTCGTTGACTACCGTGTCGCTCCGTTTTGTGAAAATATTACTGTTACCAAGACATGTTCCTTTTTATGATGATGTAAGTATGTTAGTGCGTAAGAGTATGTTATGTATGACGTAGAAGGACAATACATAAATGAATATATAGGTAAACCAATCGTTGACTACTCTATAAATAACGTAGCGTTAAACTTAATTAATACAAAAAGTTAACCATTGCTAAGCGGTACAACAAAAAAATCTTTATTTTCAGAAAGCACTAAATTAAATACAGGGAACAGTGGGTGTTGATAGTAGCAAATGGTAGGCATCTTACGAGATGAGTAACCCCCCTTAACTAGATGGAATAAATATACGTTAGGAGGCAGTGTTCAAGATTTCAAATGAAAAAATGACTAAAAAAGATAAATAGAAATAAGTTAAGCTAAGTGGGGTTATATTTTTTATTTATGGTATCCCCGAATTCACTCAAATTGCTAATTTAACATCCGTTGAAAAGATTTATTGGTAGTCCAATGAAATAAACTACAATCTCACAGGCAACTAACTACTTACTGATCTTAGTTAGAAACGCACCGCACGTCCACAGTCAGCTATATTTTTCCACATCATCCAATTTGTATGCCATTCGCGTAAAGTCCATACATATATCTAATCGTAGTTAGATGACATCGTTAGTTAAGACTTACAATTTAGTCACAATTTGGACTTATTAGCTTCAATGGCTTTAATTTGAAGGTTAACCAACCTAAAGAGATAACCGTAAGAATTTAATTCAATTCTTTGAAAAATTGCGTCCATAATGTCGTGATTTTGCCCTAAGCTAGATTGTGGTCAAGAGCGAACCCATTTTTAATTTAAAAAAAAAACAGATTTTTTTATCAAAATTAAAACATAGAATAGTTAGGGAAACCCTTTACAAAATGTAGTACATAAATCAGAGCCTCGTCTGACGTAATCTTAATTTCTTAGCTATTTTAGATAAGATATATTTTAGCCATTTAAGAGTTCTAAGCAATTAATGTTAGGGGTTATACAAACATTTTAATTTAAGACTAAAGATTGAGTTGTTGGTATTGAGACGCACAGCCTAGATTTTACAACGTCTAAAGATACTCTAACAACACCTTTGGGCGGGTTATATTCCTAACTCCATAAACCATCAAACGTCACAATGACACCATCCACAATGATACTTACAATCGCGCTATGTATTTGGTATGGGACCACAAATCACCCATTATCTTGGACTCCAGTCCGCAATTTGTGGTTAAACAATAACTTCTATAATTTCTGAACATCGTGGTTTTAGTTCGTAAGCCGTGGACCACTGGTAAATATTATTTGAAGTAAATCAAAGATGGTACTTGTACCGTAGTGTGATGTCATGTAAATCACAAAGACATAATTATGTGATACTTAGAAGAAATCCTGATCCTATTCTGAACTATTCAATTCAATCCTTTAAAATGAATGAATGAAAGAAGATTGACGAAAGAAATATACAGTGCGAATGTAGTCGGGTCGGAAGAGGGCGTCCTAGGCGAACGTACTTAGACCAAATTGGTGATGCACTGAGAAAAGGCCATGTAAGGAGTATCCGAAGATCATGTATGAAGCCAATTATGAATGTAGAGGAAGCGAAATAGATTTGTTTGGATCGAAGCAAGTGGCAATCTGTGGTCTCTGCCTACCCCAATGGGACAAAGGCGTGAGCTTATGTATGTATACTTTGAAAAATGGCGACTTATTTTAATGGCAATTCAATATCGTTTTGCCAATGTCTGAGTAGGTATTTTAATAAAAATATAGAATGACGAAATTGCCAATGTCAATTAAACAAACCCTTTAAGGGTTGTGATACGCCAGAGCCTCGTCCGTTTATCTGCAGGCCAAGTACGGTAGTGACAACGCCGCGACAACACCGCGTTCCTATGTCAAAATGTCAACATTGACAACGCCTAGGGTGAGCAAGCCTTTGCGCGGGACCCTCGCGCAACCAAAGTGAAGTTTCAGCGTGAGCCGAGCGCGAGTTTGTCGTTATCGTGCTAGAGCTGCAGCAGGGTGCTAGCAAGTGAGAATGACGATTTAGAAGCACTAAGGTGTTATGAACTACTGAGATTTACTATTAGATATCTATGATGACATTGAAGATGACAATGACAGATATAGTCTTGTCGAATACCTATCGTTGTAGCTAAGATTAATACTAATTTTTCTTTTCATTTGATTTGTGTCTTGTGTTTGGTACACCTAAGTTCTCTCCTCTTAGGTGTTTTTTTTTTTGGGAACGTATCTGCGACTTACCCATCGTGCGTTTTCTCTCTACAACGTGAAGTTGGCGGAATTGCGATCACGCAGATTGCCATAATACAAGATTCTATTCTAAGTTGAACGAAAGAATTAAGAGTCATAAAATGAAATGGAAATCCATTGCAATTGTACAGAGGACCACACATCAGGTGGTACATGCGTGCACTAGTGTTACGATAAGAAAGGTTTTGTGATGAAAATAAGTAACCTAAACGCTGCCCTGTGTACAATTGTTACACCTAACTCCATAAGTTACTTTAGGAAACAAGTATCATACCTAACACGATCTTGACACGGTTGGAACCGCGTGTCGAATGCTAAGCACTGCGTAAGATCACAGACAATTGCATTACTGGAAGTAATTAGAGGTCAAGATTTTGTCGAGTATATTTATGCTACTAATTGGCTTGGCGCCTTTTAGAAAATTAATAAAAACGGAGCTCGATATTAAGATTATACTAGCTTTCTGCCCGTGGCTCCGCCGGCATGGACTACAGGTCATATCGTGCCCAGCTGTGGCTGTGGGATAAAATGTAACCTATTTCCTTTCTCAGGGTCTAATCTATCTCTATACCAAATTTCATCGAAATCGGTTTAGTAGTTTAGACGTGAAAGCGTAACGACAGTCAGACAGAGTTACCTACTTTCGCATTTATAGGTAACTAGCTTCCCGCCCGCGTGGACTGCAGGTTATATCGTGCCCGGCTGTGGGATAAAATGTAGCCTATGTCGTTTTCCAGGCTCTATCTTTGTACCAAATTTCATCAAAATCGGTTCAGTAGTTTAGACGTGGTGATAGCGTAACAGACAGTCAGACGAGTTAAGTACCTACTTTCGTATTTACTTAAAGGTAATTTTAGTAGGGATTTAGAGGGCTACAGCGGCCCGAACACAAACTGCCCGTATGTACCGCACCCGCGCCACTATAGGATGACCGTGAAACTCCAAAGTTACGGTAATCAAACATGATATCAATGTGAAGTTCACAGTCATCTTAAATTGATTGATTCTCGAGTTGTACTCAGGATGCTGACTGTAAATGTACACATACTTACAAATTCTTCAATAAGTAGGTGCTTAACACCACTTTGTAAAATATTTTGTGTAAGAAAAAGCTTTTGAAATAAAAAATTTTGAAATGAAAAAAAAAACTGAGAAGACCGTTAAATATTTGCGCTCGTTGAAATCTTTTGTTGGAATAAATCCCTGTCTACAAAAAAAAGGGTGTTTGGTTTCCCGTTTTCTGTTCCGCAGAATTCACTTATGATAAAATGGATAAGCATTAAATATTTACATTCTTATTAATACCTTTACAGTTAAAAACAGCTGTGTATACACACAGGGTGTAAAGGACAGCTTAGCAAATACTTAATTGGTAGAATCTACCAACCATTGTCGTCAGCTAAAAGTTTTATTTATGCGGAAACGCCAAGTTAAAGATTTTCCCTTACTTACCTACTTTCGCGTAATATACCGCAAAATCGTGACGTGACTATCAAAATGCGATGTTACTAATAGGTTTCGTGTTTTACGTTGTTATTATTGTTTTTTTAAAGCAGCAAATATTTAAAAAAACATGAAAGAAAAAAATTCCTGAGAAAGATTTCGCCTGGATTTTTTCTTTACCAGCCCATATACTTACATCCCCACCGAGGGGCACGGGCCTCCCTTCGAAACACGAAAGGGATATAGGCCATAGTCCACCACGCTGGCCCAATGCGGGTTGGTGGACCGCTCGAGTTTCGAAAATTTTCTTGGACGGGCGGGTTTCATCACGATGTTTTCCTTCACCGTTTAGCAAGTGATAATTAGAAATCCGTACATAAATCCGAAAAGACGAATTTAGTGGTACAGGCCCGCACCAGGATTTGAACCCACGACCTTTGGTTTACAAGTCTGGCTCATTACCAACTGAGCTATCACTGAAAATTTACATTCACCAAAATGATGGTCTTAATTTAGGGTTTCAGTTTTTGAATAGCTTTCCCTTACACACTATTTTTTTTATTTATTATAAGATGGATTAACTCTTGACCTCAATCTTGACCATAAGGTCAAAGATGAGGTCGACGATGGAGCGAGTTAACCCAGAAAATGCCTATAAAGGCACTGGTACTCCCACGCACCGACGGAACAGAGCAAGCTGTTTGGCGTCGGACTTCGGTAGGAGGGTGGTCGCGAACCAGACGGCCCTTTACAGAGCCTACCACACCGCATGAGACCATAGGACGACACCTCAGATTCAGAAAAAAATGAAGTGTCGTTGCTTGGGATGGATTACTAGGAGGCAGGTCTCATTTGTGTTTCCTTAGTCGACTCTTACGACACCCACGGAAAGAGATGGGGTGGTATTATTCTCAACCGATCACCACACGGTTTAAACACTAAGTATACTCATACATCCTTATCCAACTCTTTACAGAGGAGCAGCATGGGAAGACGCGTTTCTCGACGAGGTTGGAGTGGCCGAGGACACAGGCCGCTTCAAGCACATCTCCGTCTCACGCTTCGCCTCCAGAACCTTAGACCACGAGCTCGAAAAGAACACCAGGACTGTCATACCATTCTTCAGCTCTACCTTCATCCTCATGGGCATATTCTCCGTAGTCACTTGCATGATGGGAGACTGGGTGCGCTCCAAACCCTGGCTGGGATTGCTGGGTAACATATCGGCTGTTATGGCAACAGCAGCCGCGTTTGGCTGCGCTATTTATTTGGGAATCTCTTTCATCGGAATCAATTTGGCTGCTCCCTTCTTGATGATTGGTAAGTTTTCATCCATCAATTTATACACTCACACCTATCCCTTTTGGGCTTGGAAAAAGGTCATGTAGTTCTTGACGCCTTTGACATACATCCTGAGGGTGATTAGATGGAACATGAATTATAGTGATGACAGTTTGTCAGCTTTTCGCCCACGATACAGCACAACTCTCGCGTCCTGCTTACTGGCTTTACAAAGCCTAAGCAACGTGCACGATTCTTCATACAGCTAAGGCCTTTTTGAGAAGCTATGAAAAGTATTTACGTAAGACACGTATTTGAATGAAATCGTAAGTGTGAGCAAGTTCTGTACCTGTATTTTCAATTCTTATAAATAAACTTTATGTAGTTCGAAATTTGTGAAAAAGAGAGTAAAATGAAAATTAAAATACAGTTTTATTCTGCTGTTACAATGACAAGGTGAAACTAAATTTACTTAATAGGAATTGAAAATTCTGGAATTGAACTTGCTTATACTAAAGATTTTATACAAATAAGTACATGTCTTAAATACTTTTCATAGCTTCTTAAAAAGGCCTCTGTTGTTTGAAAAATCGTGCGTGTTGCTTAGACTTTTTTGATAAGAGTATTTGGCACATTCTAAGTTTTTCTTTCAATCCCAATCCAGCATGGAAGTATGTTAAGTTTTGTTTCTATTTCATCTTTTTGTTTCGTAGTTAAGCACTTACTTTAGATGTAATAGAGGACGCAAGTGCCTAAAGAATGTCATACTAAGAGGACTTAATTCATTTTTTCTATTGCAATTGACCTAGCATGATAGATTTAGGTAAAAGCAATGTGTTTTTAGACTACACAAGAAAGTTATGATTCCTTAAAAATCCTATTCGATACATTTTGAAGCCTCCAATCCAAATTCATTTCTTTTGTTCCAGGTATTGGCATAGACGACACGTTTGTGATGCTAGCAGCATGGCGAAGAACCTCCCCCAAGCTGCCGGTTCCAGAGCGAATGGCCATCATGTTGTCAGAAGCAGCCGTCTCTATCACAATCACATCTGTCACCGACATGCTATCCTTTTTCATCGGCATCTTCTCGCCCTTCCCCTCTGTGCAGATCTTCTGCATGTATTCTGGTAAGTCAATGTTTTAAAGTAAAATTATCAATCAGCAAAAACACTAATTTTATATGTGCTGAAAAACACATTTTCTTGAAGTCTTCGAAGCTTAAATTCATCTGCACTTATCTTTCGCTAAAGAGGAATATGATTACAAAAACTCTTGATAGAATGTAATTTAGGTAATCCAGAGAGGTGGGTAGGTAATATCAATCATCAAACACTGGATAGTCCTTGAAAAGGATATAGAAGACTTTTAAAAAGATTAGACGACACTGGTACAAGCAAATACAAGATGCAGACAAAAAGAAGAGAAAGAAGAATCGTGTGTGAAGCCAAAGAAAATGTTTCGTATGATCTGATAGATCGCCAGTGTTGTTGAACTGTCGACTTTCACATTTAAGGTGACATAATTATGAATCAGGGTAACTTTATAAGTTGTATTCGTATTTTGACCCCATTGCATTGGCAGCTCGTTTAATTTTGGCAGATTTATAACTCTTAGCAAAAAAGTTATGCTCAAGTCCATAAGTCTTGTTGAAAACAAGTCCGCAGTTCTGAGTTGAGTACCTACTTACATGTAATAATTAATTCCGTATTATGTTGACAGGTCTTGCAGTCTGCTTCACTTTCGTCTGGCACCTCACGTTCTTCGCGGGTTGTGTTGCGATCTCCGGATACCGAGAGAAGGCCAACCGTCACACTATCACCTGGCTAAAAGTACTACCAGAGTCACGAGCGAGGAAAGGTGAGGAGCTAGTTTAACTACACAGCCTATAGTAATCTACTGTTGGTTCTAGTCTTCTCTTTATTGACTGAAAACCTTTTCTGATTTGGGTTATGCCACGCTCACCACACTGGACAGAATCTTCGACAGTATTGCGAAATGTAAAAGCAACCAATCTCTTTCTTCCCTAATATTGGTATTACAGAACGCGACTTAGACTCTGATCTATACTTAACAGTCGTCTTTGTCATTTTGATAGAGAGAGAGAGAGAGACAATCAATACTTGAGTATAGATAAAGACTTGAGTCTCCTTTTGTTATACGGTCCTTAGTCTTACGCGTCACCCAACGTAAGGCTGTGACACTCTTTCAAATTATCCAAAAACGCATTGTAACTAAGCATCTTTTTTTAACATTCCACAGAAGAAAAGTCCATCTTCTACCGCATCTTCTGCAGCGGTGGAATAGACCAAGCAGACCCTGACAATCCAGTCGACAATCGTGAACATTGCATCATGGGCTTCTTCAAACACACCATGGCAGACATCTTGAATAACAACTGCGTCAAAGCGCTGGTTATTGCAGTGTTCCTGGCTTACTTAGCTGGTGCAGGGTATGGTGTGACAAACCTTCAAGAAGGACTGGAAAGAAGGAAGCTGTCGAAGGTCGACTCTTATTCTGTGGAGTTCTTTGATCGTGAAGATCTGTACTACAGAGAATTCCCGTACAGAATTCAGGTGAGTTGGGAAAAAGACTATCGTCAACTTTTTTCATGGGTGGACGAAATTCCACCAATAATTTCTCTTCAGTTTAAAATAGCGCTCGTAACTCGTAGCCCAGTGGAGCTTGCCGATCTCAACCGATCAGTGAGGTTAAGCAACGTACACATAGGCAGGGACCCTGATGGGTGACTAAAGCGGAAATTTATTACGAGCGTTTCCGTACTTTAGAGAGCACGTTAAGCTGTCGGTTCCGGCTGTTATCGATTAACTACAGTAATTAAAACTAAATCAAGAGGCCATTTTGCGGTTTGAAAACTCTGACACCAAGGTTAGTCAAGTTCGCCACACTCTTGACTATATCTATACGATAAGAGGAAGTTTAAAATTCTAGTACAGTGAGTTGATTTGTGACTTTAAGGGAATCAGTTCAGCAGGGCAATCGCGCTAAAAAAAGTGGACTGAATCGCAATTGAACCGCAGCTGGGGGGCTACCACCTAAGCGAAGCTGATGCTGATTGAACGAATGGAATGATGTACATTGCTGTGTTTGGTTCATATCGTTAATCAAGGTCTCCTTATAAAGAAGCAATCGACTACGTTCCATTCGTTTACCCAGCATCAGATTCGCTTAGGTGGTAGCTCCCCAGCTACGTTTCAATTGCGATTCAATCCACTTTTTTTAGCGCGATTGCCCTGCAGTCCTCATAAACTATACATTCTTTAAATATGAACATTTCGCCTCTTCATAATAATTGTAAGATTGAAACTATTGCGTTTATTTGTGAAAGTGATTTAGCTTTTCAGTGTCTTGAAACTTTACAGCTCTTTACATGAAACTTAACATGTTTAGTTTAAGTCACAGAAACGATATAATAAGTAACAATTTATTCTATTATTTCTTATTCAGGTGGTAATAAGCGGCGAATACAACTACTCGGACCCAAAAGTCCAAGACGAAGTGGAGCTTCTGACACAAAGACTGGAGAACACCTCCTATATTTCAAACTCCCTCTACACAGAATCCTGGTTACGAACATTTGTGAACTACGTGCAAAGGAACAACGATTACTTGAACGTTTCCATCGATAACGAGGAAGACTTCATCAGTAATTTGAAAGAGGTAGGTTGTGACAAGTTTATAACGACTCTTTTTAAAGGTTTTGAGTTTTTTTGTAGAAGTATAAAGTCGCGTCATGTAGAAAGAATGCTGGATGAAAGTGAAGTGGGTGTGTTTGCGCAATGATACACTCGCGCACGAATGTGCTACACCTATTGTTTTATTTTACACTGAATTTTATATTTATTAGATAGAATAAATCGCCAGCGCTCTTTTTAGATGACGTGACCTATGGATGGCTTGATTCGGCAAATATATATTAAAACTTGTAAGAATATACGTTTTCATCTTCCCAACAAACGGAACTACATAATTTTTTGCACGAGGATAACGGGAGAGTAATAGTGATATACCTACGCTACTGAGCTGGGGAAGAAATTAATTGGGACACCTAGATTTTCTGATGAGAAGTTGTAACAGCGTAAAACAGTCTTTTGTAAGAATCTTTGATAATTGTTTTTAAGATGATGCTCAAATAAGTAATTAAAGTCCAATAAATCGCAATTACGCCTGAATCCTTAATCTTAGAATTCCAAATACATATAACTTATCATATTAATTTGTTTCAGCTCTGGCTATTCCCGGCAAATCCGTTCTCCTTGGATGTAAAATTCAACGACGCTGGCGACAAAATCGTGGCATCTCGCTTCCTCATACAAGCCATCAACATAAGCGGGACCAACCACGAGAAAGAGATGGTGAAAGCTCTTAGAAAAGTCGTTGCCGGATCACCTTTGAACGCTTCTGTTTTCCATCCATACTTTGTCTTCTTTGATCAGGTTAGTTTCTTTGATTGCTATAATATATTTTAATGTGAATTTAAATAAGCTCACAAATACCTAAACTAATTTAATTTTCTTAGACTAGTTTCTCCTTACCATAGATAATGTGAAATTATTAAGCATTATTGCAACTAGGTGTTTCATGTATTTATTTTAACCGTTTCTTTTTTTTTTCTTTTTCTAGTTCGAGCTCGTCAAACCAACATCGATACAGAATCTCTGCTACGGCGCGTTAATGATGATGATAACATCCTTCATATTCATTCCGAACATATTATGCTCTCTCTGGGTCGCTTTCAGTATCATATCCATTGAAATCGGCGTGGTCGGGTACATGGCCCTTTGGGATATCAACCTGGACTCCATCTCGATGATCAATTTAATCATGTGCATCGGTTTCTCCGTAGACTTCACCGCTCACATCTGCTACGCTTACATGGCCTCCAAAGCAAAAACACCTAATGAAAGAGTCAGCGAATGTTTATATTCGCTTGGACTTCCCATCGTACAAGGATCTTTCAGTACGATTCTTGGTGTCGTCGCTCTATTACTAGCAGACAGTTATATCTTCTCAGTCTTCTTCAAAATGGTCTTCATGGTTATATTCTTCGGAGCCATGCACGGTCTATTCCTTCTACCGGTGTTACTGTCCTTATTCGGACCAGGGTCTTGCACAAGAAAGAAAGAAGATCTAAAAATGTCATCCGTCGAAAAATGCTTCCCACATCCGTACTGTATGCCCCACCCACAACTCGTCCTGAACGATCAGATATTCAACGGGAAGAGCATCAACCCGAACGGAGTTTACAAAATCTATGGCGACGACAAAGACTTAGGTATCGGTACGTCCGGCGAAGACACGAGCGAGAGCAGTTCAAACCAATCACAACGCCGGCAAATGGACGAAGAGGGGCGGAAGAAGTACGAAGATGGGTGGAAGCGGTCGAGTTACGCGCAAAGTTCGAGCCAGTTCCAGCCTTCAGGCGAGTTGGATGTTTACGAACGAGAGTTGGAGAGAGGGTGGCAGAGGCAACGGTATGACGAGAATCGTCGGAATTTTGAGAACTATAGAAAGGGGCCGAGTGGTCGCGAGGACGAGTGGGCTAGAGGGCCGGAGGGCGCGCGGCGGGAGGGCACGTACCGCGTGATGCGCGCGCACTCGCACCACAACCTGCACCGGCCGCGCGCGCCGCGCCGCTCCAACTCACACCACAACCTCGAACACTTAGACTACGTCGCAGAAATGCGCTTCCCCTGACACTGGATCCCGTCGTAATTAATCCAATCGTGTGCTCAAATGGACCAAATTTCGCCTTTACAAGCCCGAAGTGTTGGGCTAAGGATTTGATGGATTATTTATACAATATGTAGCTAAATGAAATGCTGACGAAAAAAACCTTTTGCTAAATGCTTCAGCGCTGCGTAAAGGCGGTAACAAATCGTTGACTTTTTTGGTTCTTTTAAAAAAAAACTTCGGTTCTTGGTCGAAGGGTTAATTGGTTACATGACCAAACTTCGTAATAATCATGTAACGAACCATGTCGATTGCTCATTTAATTAAGTAGATTTTTGTATGAATTAGGAATAGTTAGCAAAAAATAAAGCCAAAAATTAAAATTTACACTTTGACGCTTCAAAGGTTCAACTTGCAATAGACGTTCAGTAAGGGAAATAAAATAGTTTTTCAAAATGCATAATTTATTTAAACAAACTAGTTCCTAGTTCTTATTCTATGATAATAATAGTAATTCAGTCAGGCGGCTCGCTAAGGCTTTGCTTCCAAACTGACAAGTTAACAAAGAATGTGATTTATTATGAATGAACACATTCATTGAAAGAATGCTAAGAAATATCTTAATGTAAAATTAAATATACATGTACGACTTACGTACAAAAAGGTACAACAGAAGAATGACTAAAATATAAATATTAATCAAAATTATATCAAAAACATCAAGATTATCTCTTTAACTTGTCTGTTGATTTCTGTAATTCTAGTGTGAAAATACCTAAGGGTTGGTGTGCTGTTTATTTTTAAGTTCGTGTACATATAAGTGTGTATTTAATTTAGTCTCCACTGTTTTAATAAAGCTTTAACGTTACCTGTGTCTAGATAATGCTGTAAATATTAGTTTGATAAAGTCTTGATGCCATCTGTTTCTCTATTCAATATTAATTCTAAATTACTTACTATTTATATAGTACAGAAACTATAATCTCAATAATACGACCGCATTTGTTGTTTTAACAGCAAAAGATAAAACATTCTACATGACATAAAAATTGTGATCCAATAGGACACCAATCATGACTGAATATTGTAAATATTTGACTTGTGTTATTTTTTAGCAAATAAATTAGTTTTGATAATGAAGGTCGCATTTTTATTGCTTAATCTTCAATTTTTAAGGTATTTTTTTTTAAATATAATAAAATAATTATCAACATTGATCAACGCTCGGCCAACATAATCAATTTCATTCAAACGTAACATATTAATTTTTCAGATTTAAAACTTGTACAGCGAGCATACTGGTACAGTCGTAGAAAGAATTGTGCGTACAATTTAGACGTAGCACTGTCATGCGTACGTATACAGGGTGTCCCACGGCTATGCCACATGGAGGGAAAGAGCCTTAATTATTGTAGATAGGACATTTTACTGAAAGAAGACTTTATTTTAATTTTAAAAACAATTTAAACTGCATTCATACATTTTTTAAACATTGCCTGGTTGAACCGGGAATCGAACCCAGTACACGAGAAAACAAATCAGCCTGTAGTTTTATTATACCGATCGGAAGGCTTCATCATAAGGATTATGTTTTGCTAAGTAACGTAGTATCAGAAATAAAAGAAAGACCATGATTTTTAACATTTAATATAAAATTATGATTTTTTTTCTCGTGTACCGGGTTTGATTCCCGGTTCAACCAGGCAATTATTTAAAAATGTATGAATGCAGTTTAAATTGTTTTTAAAATTAAAATAAAGTCTTCTTTCAGCAAAATGTCCCATCTACAATAATTAAGGTACTATCCCTCCATGTGGCATAGCCGTGGGACATCCTGTATATGCGTACACCCTCTTTGCAACAAAAGTTGGGTCTCTCTCTGTGTCTTATATTAGAATTAGCGAAAGTTAAGGATGTGAATGAGCCCACAAAACTAAACAACCACTTTCCCCAAGGAACATTAGTCGAATAATTAAAAAAAAAGCCTTTCCATACAACAATGATCAGCTGATTGCCTTTGTATGAGAATTATTATTTATTTATTTTTATTTGGAGAAGTTGTTCAGAATGACTTCCTGAAGTTTTTCTAGCAAATTAAAAGTCGCCCCATATAAAAAGGGGCTCAAGTTCGACAATGCCCCTTGACAAATCTCAATCAAATTAAAGCTTTTTTTTATATGATTTAATATCCTGTCTTTCCTTCTGCTCGTTCTACTAAAAAAAAACAACTTAACAGTTTCATAGCAAAAAAACTTTACCATAAGTAAAGAGTCATAACAATAAAATCAATCAATGTTGTGTATTCGTTTCAATAACTGAACACAGAATTTGGCCACGTCCCGAGAACTGAAGTTCATACACAGATATTCTTGCAAGGTTGTCAAGTCTAATCTAATCTATATGATTTAATATCCTGTCTTTCCTCCTGCTCGTTCTACTAAAAAAAAACTTAACAGTTTCATAGCAAAAAAACTTTACTTTAAGTAAAGAGTCATAATAATAAAATGTGGCTATCAATCAATGTTGTGTATTCGTTTCAATAACTGAACACAGAATTTGGCCACGTCCCGAGAACTGAAGTTCTTACACAGATATTCTTGCAAGGTTGTCAAGTCTAATCTATGACTACTGTTTGGTGAGGAATTTGCACTATACTCTAAAACAAAGTTGAGTACATCACCGGAATTTGAAGAAGTTAGCTTATCCTTTAGTAGGCCAAAAGTCGCACCAAATGGCAGTTTAGTAGAGATCTGTTGTATATGAGCTTGATTTAACTGGCTACTCAGTTCTCCGACGAAGTCTGGCATCTGAAAATAAATATAAGCCATCAATCATTATCACCCCAAATATTTTTTTTTCCTAGAAGATGGGTTAACTCTTGACCTCAATCTTGACCAAGGTCATAGATGAGGTCGATGATAGAGCGAGTTAAACCAGAAAATGCCTATAAGGCACTGGTACTCCTACGCACCGACGGAACACAGCAAGCTGTTTAGCGTCGGACTTCGGTAGGAGGGTGGTCGCGAACCAGACGGCCCTTCACAGAGCCTACTACACCGCATGAGACCATAGGACGACACCTCAGATTCAGAACAAATGGATAGGTAAAGGTGGTAGACCATTGCACAAATAACAAACGCACACTACACTCCCGTGAGAGTATATTGACAAGGAAAATAACCTTATATGTAACAGCAGAAGTTTAGATTTTTTAATTTATTAAATCTACAAATGATCTTGAATTGCGAAAAAGACATGTTAAAATTGAAACGCAAAGGAAATGTAAACTTCTGTCTAAACAAATACGGTCATACTAATAATACAAACACATTGCGTAGTACACAAGATTATAACGACCAATAAACCTATGAAAGAGAGTGTGCGCATGTTATACGCAGTCTACGAGACGCAACCCTATATAGAGACGTAATACATGCGAATTTGAAAGAAAACGATTTTGTCAACTAGGTGCGAAGTAATCCGAAGAGATTCCGAACACGCTCGCTAGGGCGTGCGTTATATATCAGTGACTAGCCACTGACGAGTTGACAGGGTCGGGTGGCCTTGTATTACGTCTCTATATAGGGTTTATTTAGTGCTCTTAGTACGCAGTTTATCATTTTTATTAATAATAATAATAATAATAAATCTTTATTGTAACTTAAAACATTGATAAGGAGACAAGAAGCCCTGCAGCCTGTGCTAGCTTTGGGTAAAGCTGTGTTACAGACTGCAGTATTGGATAATAGAATTGGATATTAGTATCCAATTCTTTGAAAAATGGCCTCCACAACGGTTTGCCAATGTCTGAGCATTTTAATTAAAATTAAAATACAGAATGGCGAAGTCGCCAATATCAAGTAAAGAAACCCTTACGGGTTGTAGTACGTCAGAGCCTCGTCCTTTCATCAGCAAGGTACACCGCTAGCAGGTGAGGATGAGGATTTTGGACCACTAAGATTTCATGACCGTATTCACTTATTATTAGTTGCTTGTATTGAGTAGGAATTTTTGAAGCCCGTCGTTTGCCTTTTGTTTCTACATGGATCGGTAAGAATTTCAAAGTGATATGAGAAAATAAACTGTCTTCTTTAGTTTTAAATTGAAATTAATTGTTGAACTTTATTACGACCTTACGATAATTCATGATATAAGAACATGGAAATGTCCACCTAAATACAAAGAAAATATAATTAAAAATTGAAATGAAATGCGAAAACTCACCTCTTTCAGACATGTGGCAACCACGTCCTTTGTAGATTTGAATCCAGATTCTTCAGTCTGACAACTACTATGTGCAGTAGGTTCTTTGTCTGTCTGCGTATCAACTGCAACTACCGGTGTAACCACTGTTTGGACTTCAACACTATCTGCAGAAACTTCACTAGTTTGTACTTCTACATTAATTTTCTCTGGCACTATCTCTTTTTCAGTTTCTACAACTACACAGTCAGCCTTTTTAGCTAGTTTGGAAGCGTAATCGGCCAATGCTTTCTTCGCAATCTTGACCTTAGGCGCTTTAATACAAAGTCTATTTACTTCTAACTCCGTCATCTTCGCTAAGTCAGCTATGGTTTCAACTTTACCTTCTAACTCTTTGATTAATAAAGATTTTGTAAACGGCGATGACAATTCACCAGCAATGTTTCCTATAGGATCATTACACGTTAACAATTCAGGGCAGATAGGATCTTTGTTGTTCAATTCACTTGTTTTGATAATTTCCACGGATGGGGTTTCGTCTAAGCTCATTTCTGTGTCATTTCCACTAGAGGGTTCTAGCGAACAGCTTTCTCCAGCATTTATCGGATCGGTTTCTTGTCTGGAGTTGATAAGCTGTTCCGATTGTTTCTTAGCTCCCAGAGAGCTCCCTTCGTCTGGACTAGTTGCCAATCTACTGTCATCTTTCGTAAGATCTATGTTTATAGACCGAACTGTTAGTAATTCCGGGAAAATAGGATGCCTGTCGCTCAATTCTCTCATTTTCATTATCTCAACGGATGGCATCGGGAACAGACTTGTATCAATCTCGTTGTTGTTGGAAGGTTCAGTGGAAAAACTTTCTACAGCCTTTGTTAATACAGTGTCTAGTTTGAAGACGGTTTCAAGGCGTCTTGGTGATTTTACGGCAGTGGTAGATCTCATTAGTCGTTCTTGTCGCTTGAGAGCTGAGTTCTGAGGAGATCTTAAGGCGCCAGGTTCTATGTACTTTTGTACTGATACTGTTGTAGACACTGGTGGGTCGTGGAAGCTTACGCGTTTTCTCTGTAAAAAAAAATATAAGTTACTTCCTACTAACGAATGAAAGGATTTACGTTACAATCTACATTATTTATACAGTTTTAAAAAGTATTATTATAGGTACCTAAGTACTACTTCTATATTGATTTTCTGGTAATTGTCGATACCAATCTTCAATATGTAAGAGGCAACAATTCAAAGCAAAATTATATTCTACGTACTACTACAGTACAATTTTTAAGATTCTTGTGGTAAGAACCCTTTACAATACGTTTAAGACTATTGTGATTTATAAGCATAAAGCTTGTTAAACTAATGAAAATCACAATACTGGTGTGACTAAGTCGGCAGTGGTTTTTTTAAATTGTCCACAATATAACACAACAGTACATTTAGGTACAAAAATACAAAAGGTTACACTAAGAATATTATCAATTAATCCCTCATACCTTTAAAAATCTTCTTGTAAGTTTTAGAAAATTCATTTTATATTTTTAAATGAATACATACGCTCACGCCTAGAATCCTTATCGGGGTAGGCAGAGCATTACTTGTTTTAAAACCACTAAATTAATTGCTTAGAAAAAATACTCTAAAACGAAGGATTCATCAAAAAAAAACACAGAGAAACGAAACATATATTTATTTATTCTTAAAGGAGTATTTAATTGTAATTAAAACTTAAATGAAATCCATTTTGTCCGACAGCATGTCGACAAGAGTTTGAAGCATTATCCTTATTCCAGACAACTCTTCCTTGAGAATACGAGACTCGGACAACCTTTCCTCTTCTATTCTTAACAAACGATGTCGTAAAGCTCCAAGACATTCCTCATCTAGAAACATGCAAAGAGGTAATGGTACATCATGAAATAGGGGCACGGGCCTCCCTTCGAAGCATGAAAAGGATTTAAGCCATAGTCCACCAAGCAGGCCCAAAGCGGGTTTGAGGACCGCGCGCCAAGCGAAAATGAATTTTATTAGAATTTTATTTCATCAAGAAGTGATAATTAATTAGAAATCCGAACATAAATCCGAAAAGACGAATTTAGTGGTACAGGCTTGCACCAGGATTTGAACCCGCAACCTTTCGATTACACGTCTGGCTCATTACCAAAGCTACGAGCATATATTTTTTATTATTGCAACATTGATAATAATGCAACAATAAAATACTTATAATAAATACTTATAATAAATACTTATAAAAAGTCTGGTACGGCACAGGGCGGGTTATATTTATATAGCTTGTAAATAGGTGCGTTACGTTACGTGAATTTAGAATTTAAGACCTTAATTAATTTCATTGTTGACAAATGTATATTTTTATTTAAATAAATTTAAATAAATGTTATTATAAACAAAGAAAAAGGGTTGTAAAATACACACCACGTGAGTTAGATCTGTCCTTAAGCTGGTTTAAAAGGAGCGATCGCTGTTCCCGGCTCACTGGCCTATTCTGTGAGGGGTTCACAAATGGAACTTGGTTCATATGAGGACCATCCGATGGTACATTCGATAGACTTTGGTACTGTTCTTGGGAATATCCTGTGATAAAACAAATAATAATTGTTTATGGTAAGCACAAAAAAATAATTAATTTCTGACATACCAAATCTTCTCTCGGTAATATTTGGTAACAAGTTCGCCACGCAGTCAACTTACACGATATGGAAAAATTTGGTGACTCTAGCTATAGATTATAGAAATGTTGGAAAATGGAAAGCTAGCATAAAAATATTACAGAAAATGTTGTAGGAAATTTCTTCATAGAAATTAAGCAGTGCCTCTTGTGTCGTCTCTCATCTTGATATTTTTTTTGTATATTTATTGTGTGCAATAAATAGTATAATAATAGAGTGAATTATCACATACCACTATGATTTCTTTTCGGCATAGACTGATTCGGTCGGACGAACCGCATAGATTGAACCGGCACGGACCCGTTATGAGAAGGTTCCATCAATGGAACACTATGGGAATTGAATGGGCCTTGTACTTCCGATGGAACTTGCAAGTGCTTGCGGCTTGCTCCTGTGTAGGTAAGGAAAAACCTCAGTAAATAAATAACTCTAAAAAAATTGTACCCTCCCACCGACATTTTTAATTCTAACATTTAAACTTCTAAACCAATTTTGGTCAAATATAGCTAAGAATCTCAATTACGTCAGCTTCCAAACAGAAAAAACACATCGAAATCGGTCCATTCGTTTAGGAGCTACTATGCCACGGACAGACACACTGACATTATATTGTACATTCTCTTTTTTAGTGTTTATCTTCGCAGCTGAGCACTCGTGACTGACGTTAATGAGGTTATAGCAGAATACCAGTGTTTTGTCCTTTGGACAAAGCTTATGCTGAGCTATGGCCTTTTTTTGCATTCTGACACACAACACTAGAATAACTCTGTAACCTTTAATGTGTCTTTGTACTTCTGACTGTTTTGAATGTTGTGTGTGTGTTTTAAAGCAATGAATAAATTCTTTGTCTGTCTGTCTGTCAGACATACAGGTACATGTACATAGATACACATATAGTTAAATATTTATTCGACGGGCTTCACTCTTGTATAAGAGAATAAGAGGCGCCACCTTGTGCATATTTATGGAGCTGAAAATTTTTGCATTGAAAACAGTAACCTTTTATTAAGCAAAAGTTTTCTTTCTTTTAGGTCTTGTACCATCCGAGCTGATGCACGTTATATAAAAATCAATTTTTAACTATGTTATCGATTAAAAGATTAAAATAAGATGCTAGTAACTCACCAAGAGTTATCCCTTTTTTCCTCGACTTAAATGGTTGTTGTTGTTGCATTCCTACGGGACCTCCTTTGATAGGGTTCCCAGAGGAAATATTTGGAGGTAGATAGATCTGCCCTGGCAAAGATGACGCATATTGTGGCGGTTCCTGAGTCAATGCTGTGGAGAAGAAAAAACTTTTATAAATCATTAGCTTCCTGCCCGGGACTTTGTTCCCGTTAAACTCAAACTCAAAACTGTTTATTTCATTGAACATATAAAATGTTTCTTTAACATGTCAATACATCGATATATTTACATCAGAAAAATAGTGAATTACATTAAATCGTTAGAATTTCAGGAATTAATTACACACACAAACCTTCATGTTGAATCACTCCATCCATTGGTGAAAACTTTATGACAATCGGTTCAGTAGTTTTTGAGTTTATCGCGTTCAGACATACAGATAGACGCGGCGGAAAACTTTGTTTTATAGTATAGTATGATACTATAAAACAGACCTCGAAAATGATGGCGTGACGATCTGGATGACTACACAAGGTGTTTCAAAAAAACCCAAAAAAAAATAATAATTTTAAAAGTGAAATAGTCGCAAGTCTAGTAATCAGTTGCACGGTTTGACATCTTTCAAAATGAAAGTTTCATATAATTAACATTGTCATATTAATTATTTACTTTTTATTTCAGGGTACTTGTCATATTTGCAATAGAGCTGCGCAATAAGCTAAATTTAAATTAATTTTGTGTAATGTTTTTTTGGGTTTTTTTTAAACACGTGGTATTAAGAACTGGTCGGAGTTAGCACAGAACCGCGATAAATGGAGTAAAGCAGGGGAGGCCTTTGCCCAGCAGTGAGATCTGACAGTCTTGCAAAAAAACAAAAAAGTACCTTTCATCCAAGGTTGTGTTACATCAGAACGCGAAGTTTGCAGGCCCATAGGAGCTTCTTGAACATTTTCCATGAAAGGCGTTGCATTTGCAAGAGGTAACCTTCCTTGAGACAATCCTGTGTTAATATCAACAGTATCATTAACATTGAGAAAACATTCAAAATAACTCTTTAGTAATGAAGTTTTTTGTTCTTTTTATTTCGGGGTAAATGGAGTAGAAGATGCTATCATACTGATAATTTTCGGGGAGTTTGCTCAGGAGCTGCACTCACTCATTCCGCCTGCCCCTTTCTTCCATCGGACGTCCAGACGCACTGCGGGGTATCACCCTCATCTTGTCGAGATCCCTCGGATACGTACTGAGCGCTTTGCTTTATCTTTTGTATTGCGCACTGCCAAGGAGTGGAATTCTCTGCCGGCGTCTGTATTTCCGAGCTCATACAACCCGAATATCTTTAAAGTACGAGTGAATAGGCTTCTTCTGAGTGAGCTCGCTACATCCTCGACCGCATCTTTGCCCTGAGCTAGATAGTGGTCAAGAGCGAAACCCATTCTTAATAATAATATAAAAAATAGGATAACGCTCCATAACCACCTACTTCATTTGTTTTAAAGGGACATCTATATCCACTCGTGACGTGAAAAAGACAGAGGTAGATATACTTGCATTGGATAGTGATAAGTCTTTTTATGGGAAGATTTTTTTCTTATATTTTAAAAAATCTTGTAAATGAATTTCTCTCTAGTGCCAAATTGGTGTGAAAAGAAAAACATGAAATGCACCAGATTTTCTGTAAGCCAGTAAATAAACTCAGGGGAAAATCTAACAGCTTATCAACTCTATACACAATAAGTTTAATCTTATAAAGCTCAGAATGTTATATAACCACTTGATAATTTGCCTGAATCAAAATATAGACATAAATCTATTTTTCAACACATTTGCTCATAAAGTGGGTCTTATTTCATTGTTTTAAGGTTCATAATGATATGTATTACCCAGCCCGTGAGTAATAAAAATAAAGCACTAGTACGTAATGATTTTTTTTTCTAAATTTCAGCAAAGAGATCCGACCTTATTTTATATTTAAAATTAAGTGTAAATATTAAACTATTTGTAAATAAAATAGTTTAGTATTTACTAAATCATTAAAATTTAACAGAAAATTATCATTTATTTATGCTAAAACGTGAAAATATATAGTTAAGTATTTTTTTATTATTTGGCTGTATGGCATACATGTCAATGTGAATCTCATTTTGCGAGCGAAAAAAGAAAAAAATAATCACGCCTCTTTTCAGATGTTTTCACTTGGTTTTCACAAACGGCATTTGTATTCATTAGATTGTTATTATTGTCAGAAATACAACACAAAAAATGTATTCTTCAAGTGCAGAACAGGAAACCTACGTGGGTACACCGCCAGAAATACTTTCCGAGGCGCAACATGCAAGTGATAGCTTGTTGCCGTCAATATCAAAGGAAAGTTTTTATTTCTTTCTTTCCTCGCAAATGTGTTGAAAATCGTCGTATGACACGCGTGTGCATTGGATATTACATTCTCGGCTCCGTTGAGCCCTCGCCTTTAGCACACTTGTAGCATAATGTACTATTATCACTTAGCGAGCTTGGGGTAAAACGCTTTAGTGTGTCTGGCTGTCCTCCTCTATATTCTCATGAAATTTTTGTTAGCAGGCTCGATAATTAAATTTTTTTTTTTGTGAATTAAGTTTTAAATTTTTTTTAAATGGCCGAGACATGCTGGTAGTAGAAAACGTAAAAATTAAAATATTTCAGTCATTTTGAAAAATGGTAACTCCTCGGTTTACACTCACAGTCACTAGTAATAAGGATGTACCATACATACATATAAATCTTTCTTATGATTCAAATCGTTCATTTGTAAATAGCGCATCAAAATCAAAATCCGAGGTATGGTATACAGACAGACAGACGCGAAAAGCGACTTTGTTTTACTATGTAGAGATTTGTGAGTCAGTTTGCTACGAGAATATGAACTACTAACCACGAGAGTTTCTATTCTTCATAGACAGGTTAACAGGGCGGGACTGCGGCGGCGGGGGCGGGGGTAGTATGGGACTCTCTTGCACAGGGTTTGGGGGGACGGACTTCTTGGGGTAAACTGGCCCTTGGGGAGGTAAAAACTGCGATACTTCTTGGCCCGACCCTGTACGATTTTAATAAGTTTTTGAATATAAACTATCTACAGCAAACTATGTCAAATATAACATAACTACAAATCTACAGATGAGCAAGCAACAGAGTGAAATTTGTAGTTAGATTTTACGACAGGTCTCGCCTGTAGATGTTGGTTTTCTATTTACTCTGATGTTAAATGACTTAACTCTGATGTTAAATGTACGTACAGACAGCGCCATAGAAACCGATACCACCTTTATCATAGTAAAGTAGCACCGGCGCCGATGGTATCAGTTTGTATGACGCTGTCTGTACCTAAGTCCCTTTTTTAATGGTTTCGTACTTAACCACAATTATCATTTTATTTTCCAAAAAAGGCGTGAAGTTGCGTCAAAGAATATGATATGATAAAGAAACTTTTAGATACACAATGTTCCACATTAAATCGTTAGAGCCGTTTTCTAAACTGATTACATATAAATTTATAAAATTGCAGTGTTCTGACTCACTGACTTATCAACGCTGAAATGTACCTAGAAAGCTGAAAGCTCCGAAGGCTCCTATAATAACGTAGACAAGGAAAAAGTAAGGATTTTACGAAATTCCCACGGGAACAAAGTCCTAGACATCCTTTAGAATAAAAATACAAGACTAACTCGTTCAATAGTAAATATAGGATAAAACTAACTGGCTAAAAACATGTTCAATACAGACCCCAAGTATTCTGCTCTGGCATGAGTAGTTTTTCAGAAGAATTCTGGTGTTGCGATCCTACGGGACCTTCCTGGAGGTTCTGAGTTTCTTTAGATTTCGACAGGTCCATTGGCAAACCAGACGGGCCGGGTTTCTCTTTGGTTACTCTTTTATTTGCTTTGTTTGGTGGTTGCAGTTCTTGTTCGCTTTGGACAGGTACCTTAAAGCAAGAATAGGATTTGTATATAATTTTCCACGTTAAAAACGTATGAGTCACAGACTTCAATCCTAACAGTTCGCACAAAGTAGATATCTAGTATTTTTTGTGGACTACAATGCTTATTAGCAGATAACTACAAGCAGAAATGTCATTCATTTATTTAGATGATGTTCTAGTTTGTAGTATTTTTTGTTTTTGTTGTTTTTTTTTTAAAGCGCTGAATCATTTTTGATAAAATTTATATGGGACCTCTTCAGGAATATACTCTTTCGAACAAATAAAGAATTATTTAAATCGGTTTATAATTTCCGGAGTAATCGCGTAACAAATATACAAAAAAAAAATACAGTCGAATTGAGAACCTCCTCCTTTTTTGAAGTCGGTTGAAAATTAGAGTTTATTATTTATTTATAAATTGCATTTCACATGAGTTACAGAGGTTATATTTATAATTGAGGAGCTAGTGAACTTGTCCAATTAATTAAATTTTACACTGGAGCAAAAAAACTGAATTAGGTATATGCATATGGGCTGAAATTAGTCCGCTTTTGAAAGAAATGATTTTTATCAATTTTTTTTTCTATTAGATCGGACCGCTTTTGATACAAAATACTCCGGGGGTCTTTAGATATGAGCTAAAAGAGTGCAAAAAAAAAAAAAAAAAAAAATCGGGTACAGTAGACAAGTCCGCTTTTGTTCCCCAGCTCCTCAATTAGAAGAACATACGTGTGAAAGGTCGTGGCAATAGTAGAGGTGCACTTCAGAAATAAACTTACATAAAGTAACGTAGATAGATTACACAAAAACTAATAACTAGGTCCCATATAATTTTGCAGATAAAATATTCCCTATAACTAAGCTAAAAACCTAGAGTTAACCTGTGAATAATTTTCCACGTCAAAAACGTAAGAGTCACCGACTTCAATCCCAAAAAGACAATTTTTTCGAGAGTTTCCCTCAATTTCTTCAGGATTCCACCATCAGATCCTGGTTTTCTTACCATGGGACCACCCTTGGGATACTCCCTTTCCAACAAAAAAAGAATAATCAAAATCGGTTCATAAACGACGAAGTTATCCGCGGACATACATAAAAAAATAAGTCGGTTAAAAAGGGGAGGCAATCTTACAATTTGGTTAGGCGCGAGCGTATGTATGTATGTGTGTCGCTAAATTCTTCTTCTTATCGTGTAGGTATAGTCAAGTTGTGACGAACTAATTTAAAATCACGCCATGTACAATAGATTTACGTCTGTCATGTCGTTCGTTCGCGTGAAAAATTTGCCTATGCTACTCTCTGGACCTCCAAAAATAATCTGTTATTTCGATACTAGACGTAAAAGAACGACAAATATTGTTAAACTGTGTTCATTTATTCACGTTGTAACGGAGATATAAATGTGACTTTTATATATTCTTTATTGTACATGAGCATAAGTTACACAAGACACATTATAAGATTTTTTTAAGTTTTAAGAGCTGCATAGTTAGCACGGCCAGCGACAAACTCGCGCGTCACGCCACTCCGACGACGGTAAAACTTCACTTTGACTGACTTGCTCGCCCTCTGTCGTTGTCATGTCGACACTTATTTGACATTTGACCGCGTTGTTTTCACATTGCGATTGAGCTGCTGGTAAATGACGGCCGATTTGGTCGAGTGGTAGTGACGCTGCCTCTTGATCGGCGGGTCCTGGGTTCGATTCCCAGTCGGGGCAAATATTTGTGTAAAAAGCAGATGTTTGTTCTCGGGTCATGGGTGTTCGTGTCTGTCTTTATGTGTGTTCCAAGGGGCCCACGACACAAGGGAAAACCTAAGTGTGGGCCTTTGAGTGTGTAGCGTTTATTTATTTATCTATTTTATAAGATTGTAGTACGTCAGATCAGTCTCGTCCGTTAATCAGCAGGGTGCACTGCTATCATGGCGATTTAAGAGCACTTAGGTTCGTATAACAGAACACGACTCAGACTCTGATCTATACTTAAGTAGCAGTCGTCTTTGTCATTTTGATAGCGAGAGAAAGAAACAATCAATACTTAAGTATAGATCAAGACTTGAGTGTTCTTCTGTAATACGGGTCTAAGATGTTATTACCCCACCCCACACACCCTTCCATTTTAGCACATACCTATAACGAGATAGACGAAAAGAGCGCTTCAAACTGTATGAGAATATAGCGTGTCGAATTTTTCGTACCTAAGATGACGTCACGAGCGAGATTTAGTCATGGGAAATCAAGACCGCGCGGAAACGATTCAAAGGCGCTTAATTAAATAAAACAATAATGTAAATCCGATGAAAACCGATTATCATTTACGGCATAGGTCTAAAGCGGACTGACTTAAGTCGGACAAAACTGTGACCGTAGATCACACTTTTTACACGCAAGGTAGGTAAACTAAACCTATATCTCGATATAGGTCTGTGCATTTTAAGTACTTACAAGATCTCGTTTTGGCGGTTGGTTGTCAGTGTATTTGTATCCCACAATGTCGAGCACCCTCCGCTCCCAGCGGTGTAGGCGTGTCGGTCTTACGCAGCCTCGAATCGGCGGTTTTTTCAAATCAACTGCTGCCTTTTTAGCCATATACTTTCTATCTCGCCACACCTGAAACATATGTGTTTTTCTCATAACCCCCCGTAAGTCATTTTTTTGATCATTATAAATTATAACTCGTGAAAAGCTAGACCGATTTAAATGGGTTTAGATTTTTTGTATTTGTATCCGTCCCGAATAGCAGAATCTAAATATATAAAAGGAGAAACTGACTTACTGACTGACATATCAACGCACAGCCTAAACGGCTAAACGTAGGCACTTGAAATTTGGAAGAGACGTAGCTTAGGTATCGTAGAGGTGCACTAAGAAAGTAATTCCCGAAATTCCCACGGGAACGAGAATTAGCGGGAAAATTCTTTTAACTTAAAGTTTAGTTGCAACAGGATATTGCAAAATTCCCACGGAAACGGGAGTTAGCGGGAAAAACCTTTTGTATGTAAAAATCTAAATCACGTAAGTTAAGATAGATGTTTTCAATCTGTGTACTCTGTACAAAAAAAATTTACACGCAAACGAAGTTGCGGGCATCAGCTAGTAACTATTAAAAACATTGGAAAATTGACAAAAAAAATTCCAAGGAAACGAAGTCCCGGGCGAAAAGCTAGTGTATTTAAAAAAAAAATTACCGTCTGCCATTGCACAGAAGTCTTTCTGCAACCTTCTATAGAATTCAATGTAGTGCTGATTTGATCCCAAAGTTCCTTAGCATAGTTCCGACCGAGAGTGTTCCTCAGACGACCTTTGGCCAGATCCCTGTGATTTTCCAAGAAGTCCAACAATACGTTCATTTGCAATTGGGTAACCATATTCTGAAAATGTATAAATTTTTCCTTACTTAATTAATATCGAACGAATTAAAACAGATTTGATAATTCAAGAATATGAGCTAGCTATTATGACATTGAATTTGTAAAAATTGTTTTTGGAATTATAAAATATGCATTATGTTATAAAAAGGCTATTGATAATAAGTAAACAAACTTTCATGGATCCTTTATTTTCTTAGGGTAGGCAGCGCGTTAGGCTTTCGCCAGTAAGGGCTCTTTTATTGTCATGCGTGTTTGCACCCGCGTGCGGGCCAGGCCCACATGCGTGCCGGCCGCAACTTGTCATTTCATACATGTTTTTCTTTTCCCGAGTGCGTGTACAATAAAAACATGTATGAAATGACAGGTTGTGGGCAGCACGCATGCGGGCCTGGCCGCATGCGGGCGCAAACACGCATGACAATAAAAGAGCCCTTACCTTTATTTTTTCAATTTATGCCACAATTTTGTTTTTTGTTTTTTAAATAAAAGAAAAAATAAAAAACTTTGGCCAGTTGAAGAAAAAACGCAAACAAATATACTAAATAAAAGTAACAGATTTAACTATAAGAGTGTTATGTTAACAGCAATATCCAGTGCTCTCGAAAGAACACACGAAATAAGCTTCATCAAGAATAATAAATGGCACTTACCATTGGATGTCACTTTGATAAAACCATTTATACTTACTCGAGTGTCAAAATGTAGCATCAAAATCCAAACTCACATTTAAAATCAAAACTGACGTATTAACAACGAAAGTATAGAAAACGAAATGCGTAAATTTTATCCGTAAATTTTTATTATAAAATTAGTTTACGGAGAGATCTTTCCGACATTTTACTAAGTCCATATTTATTGCGTCTTCCGATTCACGATTGTTATTTTGACACACGTCACTAATCCGAGATTCGAACTTCGATGCGACATTTGTCATATTTTATTTCAAATTTTAAGCCGAATTCGATTTTTAAAATGATATTTTTACTCGAAAATCGGACAGTCCGATTGTCGTTCGACAAAAAAGTCGACATAACAGCAATTTTACGACAATATAGAGAGATTACGATGACAAAAATAAAATAAAAACTAAAATACAAAAACTAAAGATATAATGAATTCACCTAAGAGTTTTAAAGCTTACAAATAAGCAGTCAACCGAAATCGCCAGTGAATATGTTTTGAGATGATATTTTACATATTCTTGGAACAAATCCTAAACCTAAAACTGTTTATCACCAATAACCATATGTAGTAAAGGAACTGTCATTACAAAAAAATCAATCGCCAATCTTCTGTTGGCAAGAAAATTATGTACGGACGGCCGCAACCGCACGCGTGCACTCTGTGCTGCTGTGATAAAAGCGGTTCTGCAATGAAAATGGAGTAACCTGATGGGTAGGCCTCTGTGATAAATTTAATGCAAAAATACTTTTTAATAAACTCTGTACGCCACGCAACTGTTCGAAAATGTATTCACTAGCAGATTTTAATTATATTTACATCTAATGATATAATACTCAAGATGATGTGATGAACAATAAACAGTAACTACAGGTTTTTAAGTGTACACTAAGTCCATAAAAAAATGGTACTGACCTTGCTTGCTGGAGACACAGTAGCTTCGTCGGCGATTTCAGCCAGCTTCCTTTTCAATATCGGACCAGAAGGACTGCAGTCAGCCGTCGGCAAGGACCTCTTTAATTTCAAGAAAGGTTCACCTTCCTCAGATCCATTTTCATTACTTTTTGTATTGACCGCATTCTCATTCTCAACATTTTCTTCCGCAGAATTGTAAAGTATTCTCAAGTTTCTTTTTGCACGTGTATTCATTGGACTTCCCCTCCTTACTTCCTCATTTTCACTTCTATCTGTGTTCAAAATTTGTAGCTTCTCTGGCACACAAAGACCTAGCATTTGCGCCGCGCGTCCATTAGCCCGCATCTGAGGTCTGTTCTTCTTCAAAGATAAAGATGAACTTGGACTGCTGTTCGTAAGAATTACTTCTTTTCGGGGTGGAGATTGATCTCTTTTGTCTGGAGACACTTTGTCGTCAGTAAATATTTCCGGAGAATCACATTTTTCATTGTATGGCTCCCCATTACTCTGCACTGGAGCCAACAGTTTTATCACTACATATTCATCGCTTTTATCGGGAGATGGAGACTTATTTTCTCTAATAGGACTTACAGTTTTTATAGGCGATATCTCGATAGTGTCATTTAAGAAGTCTTTCTTTCTTTGAATAGTATCTTTGAAAGGAGAACCGGAATTACTAGATTCTCCTATAATATCAGCCATTTCTACAGTTGTGGATACTTCAGGGGCGTCATTTTGGATTGTCATGTTAGTAATGTCATTGTCGTTTTGTGACTTTTTCGTGTTATCTCTTCCTTTATCGAATGTTTCGTTTATGCTTTGACTTCCTGCTTCCATAGGCAAAGTATCAGCTTCAGCTAATTCTTGCGTTTCTTTGCCGACCGAAATTTCTTCAGTATTTATAACAATGGGAGCGTCTTCATCATTAATAATCATAACATCAGAATCTTCCATCGGCTCAGTGTCCATGGTCTCAGTCAAGTTAATTTCATTGCTTCCGTCAGCACTCTTGTTTTTCGTGAAATCTATGTCATCTCTATTTTCTTGCGTGTTCGGGGTCCCTGAAAATGTCAATTTGTGGGTCACATCCACGAGTCGTTTTGGATGAACACTACAATTTGCCAAAGGATTGTTTAAATCCAATCGTATCAGTGGTATTTTATTTGGCGAGTCCTTCTTATTTTCTGCACTTGATTCTTTTACTTCAATCGTTTTATTTTTGGGCAGTTCGATGTCACTCAGAGGAATAATATCACCATTAAATTCTTCAAGAAGCTGTTGAGTATCAGTAAATTTAGTTTTAGAAGAATGTTTTGTTTTGGCTAAAGGTGTGACCTTTAATTCATCGTCAATAAGTGTTACAGATTGAGACGACGCAGGACATTTTTGATTTTCAGGACTTAATTTATCAACTTTAACATATGGAACTTTCTTTTTACTCGTTGACTTAACAGATATAGTCGTAAGCGTTGAATCTTGGGAACTTTCAATTACATCTTCAGACATAGGAAAATCTTCGGTAGATTGAGAATTTTTGTCATGAGATTCTACAACAGTTATTACTTGTGAGTTATCGCAAGATTTTTGTTTCTTAATATCAGTTTCAGTGAGTTCAAGCTCAGCTTTCAACTTAGTCGATTTTTCGATGAAACTTTTTCTTTTTTTACTCATACTTTCTGTGTTTTTTCTTGTTGGTCTTTTCGCAGATTGGGTTTGTAAAATTGGGTGCCCTTCGTTTGTATCGATCAATAGTTGCTTTTCGATCATAGATAGTTTCTTTTTTATAACAGACTGTTCATCATCTTTTGTTTTCTTTGTTTTAAGTTTTGGTGTGGATATTTCTTCCTTTACTTGCGAACAACCGTCAGCTTCCGATGCTTGTATTTCAGAGACCATGTCATCTACAATATTTTCTTCAGGTATTTCCACTATAGCATCGCTTTTATTCTTTATGGTGTCACTCTTTTCTTTACTTTTCTCTTGAGTTTCGCAAGAATAAAAACTTTCTATTTGCGAACTAGAAACTTCATTATCGCCACTTACTATGCTATCCTTAATTAGTGGACCCTGTGGCTGCTCAAGTATTATGGATGGTTGCGGAACGGTAAGTTCAGTGGCTTTTTTATTTTGTTCCTTTAAAATCTTAGATTCTTTCATAAAAAGAGTTGGTTCTTCCGGTGATACTTGTTGTTCTTGACTATCTTTATGTTGTTTATCATAATTATCGTCTTGTTGGGAATCTCCGATCGAGCGCCGCCTCTTTTTCAAATCATAAATTTCTGTATCTTCGAACTTTTTCGGTCGTCTAATAGATCGCACCGGCCTCTCAGAAGAAGCGGAATTAGATGCACTTGACTTGGTCTTTGTTTCAGTGACAGGAGTTTTAAGAACGTTTTCGTTTACATTATCATTGATATTATCTGTAATTTTTAGTGTTATTTCGGATTTATCAACAGAAGTAGATCTGGCCGAATTTGATGTCTTTGATTTAGTGACAGGAGTTTTAAGAACGTTTTCGTTTACATTATGAATGATGTTATCTGTCAATTTTGGTGTTGTATCAGATTTTTCAACAGAAGTAGATCTAGCTGAATTTGATCTCTTTGTTCTAGTGACAGGAGTTTTAAGAACGTTTTCGTTTACATTATGATTGATACTATCTGTCAATTTTGGTGTTTCATCAGAATTTTCAACAGAAGTAGATCTAGCTGAATTTGGTGTCTTTGTTTTAGTGACAGCAATTTTAGGTACAATTTCATTTACATTATGATTAATACTATCAGTCAGATTAGGCGGTTTATCCGATTTTTCAATAGAAGCAGGTCTAGCTGCATTCGATGTATTTGTTTTAGTGACAGGAGTTTTAAGAACATTTTCGTTTACGTTTTGGTCGATACTATCTGTCAGTTTGGACGGTATATTGGACCTTTCAGAAGAAGCAGATCTAGATGCATTCAGTCTCTTTCTTGTAGTGACAGAGGTTATAAAATTTTCGTGTATGGTATGAGTGATAACTTCTGTCGGGTTTGGCGACTTATCGCTTTCCGCAGAAGGAGCAGAATCAGTTGCTATAGACTTTGTTTTTGTAATAGGAGTTTCGTCGGCAGCAACGATATCTTTTGAAGTCGTTGATGACTTATCGGGGCTCTGTAAACCTGATTTTTCAATAAGGTTTCTGACGTTTCGAAAAACTCTATCTTTTAACGCTATGCGAGGTGTTTTAGGATCTTTTGTTGTTGTTTGCTTTTGTTTACGAGCGGGACTTTCAAGCTTACTGGTAGCTTTGTCGGGTGGTTGATTTTTTGTTTTGTTCGCAGTATCAGACAGCATAGTTTCAATTATTTTTGGTACAACTTCGGCACTCGGCAACTTTTTAATGATTAGTGTAACATTATCAGTTGATTTGCTATTTGATTTACTGCTAGTGGACGTCTCTTGAGAATCAGTTTTCCAAGCCTTCAATGAGAATTCTTCTTGTGACTGTGAAAGATCTTGATATAAGGCCGGAATGTCTTCTCTCTTTCTTTTTAACTTTTCTTTTTGGGCTTCAGTCAACTTTTTAGGGTTAAACTTCCAATTTGACTTGATTACTTCAAATTCTTCACCATTTTCATTAGTTTTACTTACGACATTAGCGACGCCTCTTTTCTTTACTTTTTTAACGGATTTCTGTTCGGGTGTTTGGAAGTTAGAATCGCTTTGTTTTTCTTTCATTGTAGGGTTATTGTCCATGATATTAACAGCGATTTCAGACTTGGGTGTAGCTTTTGTATTTTCTTTCATCAAGGAGATCTTTGTTAGTATCTTATTTATAGTTTGTTTTGTACCATCGTTGACTAATGTCAAGGTTTGAATTAATCGATCGACCAAGTTATCATGCAACTGTCGGTACTGATTAGGTTTAGCAATGTTGTCAATTAATAGAAGTAGATTTTCAATTAAATATGGTCCATCCGTCTGAAATTTAAAAGATAAAGTGTCTTGTTAAGTCTAACATTAACGTGATACAAGAAAAATAAGTATGAAAAACGTATTGTAACTCACAATAGCTGATTTTTTGATCAGTTGATTTAAGTAGTGTAGAGTAAGTGAAATAATTTTAATTATGTTTTCATTGTCAAGTTCTTTGTTAGAAAGTGGATTTTTAGGACGAATCAATACAGTAACCAAAATAGGAATCAATTTCTCCAATTTGGCTTCTCCCACGTTTTCCAACACTTCTAGTAATATTTGCATTTCTTTCACAATGCTTGGCCCTGGAAATTAAGACATACATATTTTTTAAAGACTAAATTTATATTTATTCTGCATTTTCGGTAACGAAGAGCAACATCATATCATGTTACTACAGAAACAACAATTCAATTCACTCAAGTGATTGAATTGAAATTATTTTTGTTTAATATAGATAAGTATTATATATATATATATATATATATATATATGTGTGGAATAAGTATTTAATGATAAAAATTGAATAGACTTCTAGAAAGAATAACGAAACAATATTATGTCACTATCAATTGTTCTTCACTATGTGTGGTAATAGTAAACCAATTTAAACTAATATTATAAAAAGGAAAGATTTGATTGTTTGTTTGTTTGTTTGCATTGAATAGTCTTCGAAACTACTGGACCGATTTAAAAAAAACTTTTACCATTAGAATCCTACATAATCCGTAATGGACATAGGGCACATGATTTTCCCAAATTCCCACGGGAACGAAGTCCCGAGCGGAATGTTACTTTTAAAATAAAATAAATAAATAAATATATAAAATTGCAGGTCCAGACTTACTGACTCATCAACACCCAGCTCAAACCTTTGGATCGAAAAAGCTGAAATTTGACCTAAAGGTTCCTATTTTACCACAGGCAAGGAATAACGAACGATTTTACGAACTTCCCACGGGAACGAAATCCCGGACATTCTTTAGTCTTCATAATATTCTTATCGTGTAGGTATAGTCAAGTGCATGGCGAAGTTTTCAAACCGTACAATGGACTCTGACTTGGTTTTTAACCACTGTAGTCAATCGACAACAGCCGGGACTGACAGCTTAACGAGTCCTCCGAAGCTCGTGATAAATTGCCACTTTGGTCATCCATCAAGTTGTAACGAGGCGGCATGCGCCTCGTCTTCATCCTCCTTCTCCATTCCCTTTTTGCGACATTTTTACTTTTCAGTTTTGGCATTCTAAATCTAAATTCGAAATTAAACACTTCTAACTGCCGTACTCGGAGACGTCAATTAAAGTTAAGTACTGTTAAACTCTGATGTTGTCTCTTTCACTCTTGTTGATATAAACAAGGATAGCATGACATTTAATTACTTCTTAACTTTAATTGACGTCTCTGAGTACGGCAGTTAGTGTATAATCTATTAAACGTATTTCCTGCTTAATATTTGTTATTCCTTCATGGTGCTCCCGCAGCCAGCCAGCGCAAGGTTCTCCTGCATTCTTTAGTAGTAAGATAAAAAAAATCGCAGAATCTAAAAAACAACTTACTATTGTCATCATCAAGTTTTTTTTCCAATAACACCAGCACAGCACACGTCATGAAATGGACATTCGATGGTGTTGGTGTATCAGAAAGGGCTGCACGCAATGTTTCTTCAAGTTCTGTGTAATAGTGTGCCCCGAGATATGGAACAGTTTTGTGTAATTTGTACCATCTGTGCCAAAGTGCTTCACACCTTTCCTGAAGTGATTTATAAATATTAGAATAATATTATACATATATGGTAGGAAAAAACGCTTGCGAAAACGAAGATAGCTCGTTATATTAATTTTTATTTTTACAAGTAATTTATAATTTCAATAAATAAAATATTCATGAACCCCGATCTGCATGGCTTATTTATTTTTTTAAACTCTACACACTCAAAGGCCCACACCAAGGTTTTCCCTTGTGTCGTGGGTCCCTCGGAACATACATAAAAACAGACACAAATACCCAAGACCCCAGACAGAACAAAAATCTGCTTTTTACACAAACATTTGCCCCGACTGGGAATCGTACCCAGGACCCGTCGATCAAGAGGCAGCGCCTTAACCACTCGACCAAACCGGCCGCCTCCGCTTATAACTTTAAACGGCTGAACCGATTTTGATAAAACATGTGTGAGAACCACTGCTAGAAAACCTGCTTTTACACTTTAAAATAAACCATTTAAGAGCTACGGTGCCTCAGACAGACACACAGTGGTCAAACTTATACACTCCTCGTTTTGCGTGAGGGGTCAAAAAAGAAATAGTTTTTTTTTTTTATCATAGTGGCTAAGCAGAACCTATGAATCGAGATATTTTCACGCCGTTCAAAAAGAAGACTTGTGCGCAGGTACATCAGTGTGACTTATAACAGTAGTACTAGTGTATTATGTTAAATATCACAGAATATCTGTTAGTAGTTATGTACAGAACCGTCACCAAGTAAGCAACACAAACTTTCGCGAAGCGCAGATAAGAATTGTACTATTTAAGCTTGAATTTTCGCACCCAAATACATTTTCGCAAATAAAACTTATTTAGCTGCGGCTAACACCGCGCGGTAGGTGATTTATAGATTAATAAAAAAAATATACAGGGTGTAAAATACAACTTAGCAAAAACTGAAACCCTGGACTCAGACAATATAATGAAAACTCCTTAAGATGACGTTTCCAGGAAAAAATAATTACTTATAGCTGATCAAAGTTATGGGTAGATTCCACCATTTAAGTATTTGCCAAGCTGTCCTTTACACCCTGTATACAAAGTGTTTTTTTTATTTTAATTACAGTGTAAACTCCATGTAACGTCACTGTATTTAACGAAAAACTCCCTAAAGCGTCTAAATCACTCTGATTTGGTTGGTTTAGCTTGTCTTCCACACAATGAAACTCTCTCGACATCCACTCTCAATAACGACAACAATTAAATAGCTGTGTACGTACACAACTCTTAATTGTTGTACGGGCTAGGATAATAAAGCGACAAAAGAACGTTTTTTGTAGCTTTATTATCCTAGCTCGAAATAAACTCGACTGTCGGCGTCATACATAGTGAACTTTCTAAGATATCTGTTCTTTTGTTTACAAATTGGGATTGCTTGCACGGGTAGACTGTTGTTAGGGAGTCATGGATTATCTATAAATTATTATATGTATTATTAGTTGCTCACAAACTTTCAAACTGTAAACCTGGCAAGTAAGAGAAAATCACTGTGTATTGACGAAACACTAGTCTCAAATAAACTTTTTCTTTTTCTAATACAGAATTTTCTTCTCTCCATTCAACGACAACTCTCAATAACGTCATAAAATGCATAGTCCCTTCAGTGTCGTTATACATATAGAGTTTGTACTGTATATTGTCTCTTAACAAAACTATTGAAACAAAGAGAAGGGATCGCCTTATAAATTAAGAAGAAACTTATGCCAGGCCGTACCAAAATACATTTTATAACCAATATTTAAAAACGAATGATATCTCTAAAAAAAATACTTACTTGAGAAAAATGCTGCTTATGCTTTATAGGCCAAAGAAGCATGTTAATAGCATTTTTGACTTTCAGTTTGTATCTAGCCTCACAGATAGATTCAGCCAATGCAGCCCATATTGGAATCTTCTCGGGATTAGCCGGAGGATTTTTTATAAACCATTCCATCAGTGTCTCCGGAATTGCGTAGCTTGGGTTTACAACTATATCCGTCAACGGTTTTAATTTTGAGATCAAGTCTTCTGTGACCATTCTGTAAATATTTTAATTTTTCGTATGGAATAAAATGATAATAAATTTTATGTCAATAAAAATCAATATTCATGCCACATACCACCTCACTAAACAACTTTTCCCATCAGACCTACCTACTAAACTGAAAAATTCCCACATCATCACCTTCATTGGTAAAGTCAGTAAGATATTATAGGATTTTTTCCTTTAAATAAAATTTTAAACTTTATATATGTTTACATTACAATAATATGTTTATTTACTTCTTTTTTACAAATTGTATATTAATTTGCTATGTTTATAAATGTGTTTGTTGAGGTCAAACCTTCAAACTGAATTTTAATGCATTCACCCTTGACTGATTAAACTGAAATTTTGTTTACACATATGACATCATTCTAAATATAATACGGCGCACTACCCAAGACGGCTGATCAGTTATTTCATTTTGCACTTCAATGTTTAGAATATCAAATTAAACAGTTTGCTAAGTAAATAAACATTTTAATCAAACTTTGCTCACTCTTGAACAACTAGTTATTAGGAAATTATAGCTGTTAGCTCTACAAAAGATACATACGTGCTCGTAAAAGTGGTCATAACTGGACTTTGCAGAATCGCTAGAATACATGGTAATGGCCCCCAATTTACATGGCCCATGGACTTAGTCTTCAATAACTGTTTCGTACTGTCATCAAACAGTGAAAGTATCAAAACATCAAATATTAATTTCGTCATTTTAGTGTCATTATTCTGAAAAGAAAATCAATTATCAAAAATTTTAAATGCTCTTTAATCAAAATAATTATATTTACTTGTCTCTGACGACTTCTAAAGTCAAAAAATTAAGCAAACGGTAAGTTTCCTACGGCAAAGACTGCCATGGCCATATTTCTGGAATTTAATGAAAAGTTTTGTAGGTATGTGGACTCTTCTCCTTCTTCTTATCGTATAGGTATAGTCAAGTGTGTGGCGAACTTGACTAGCCTTGGTGTCAGAGTTTTCAAACCGCACAATGGCCTCTGACTTGGTTTTAACGACTGTAGTCAATCGACAACAGCCGGGCCCGACAGCTTAACGTGCCCTCCGAAGCATGGAAACGCTCGTGATAAATTGCCACTTTGGTCACCCATCAGGTTCCCTGCCTCTGTATATGTTACTTAATCTCACTGATCGGTTGAGATCAGCGAGAGCCACTGGGCTACGAGCGCTATGTGGACTATAATATCAGTTAATACTTACATCGAGCAATGTCTGAACCATTTTCAATAATTCACTGAATAGGTCTGCTCTGATTTGATTCTCTGGCAAATCCCCAATAGTAGTGACAAATCCTTTCCAAAGGCACGTGAGTTGTTGTTTTGCATTGTCTTTCTCAAATCGTGCAAGCGTCTTTATAGCGACGTTTAAAAAAAAGATCCAATCTCTCCAATGTTCTACTAATACTTTAGTATTTATGAGCTTGCTTTCGAGACGGGGCAGTTTAATGCACCCCTCACAGTTATCATGACCAACAATCTCTATAAGAGCTTCTACACTGTTAAGAGCAATACCCTCAGTCATTTGTACAGGAACCAGTCTACCTTTCACACCTTCTGATTTTCCAAAGCAATAATATAGAAATGGCATAAGGACTGCGTCAATTAAATTGTCCATTCTACTATGAAATTTATATATGAAATGCCACCATGTTTTCATTTTCATTAACACTGTCTCTGCAACTTTTGCATTGTTCAAATTTAGTGGAGTCATGAGTAAATTCACCTTTTTATTTAAAGACCCATTGAGATCTTTAGCAAAGTTGTCTATTAACGCATTCCAACACATAAAAGCTCTGTTTCTGCAAATCGTATCCATCTTGAATGCTTGTTCTATTACAGGTAATAAAGAGTTTATAGTAGTGATGCCTACTCTGTTGACTGTAATCTGATCTTTCAAAAGTTTTATAAAAATGATCCACAATCTGTACCAGCAGCTACTGTTAGTCAACAAAAGCTCTTTTAAAAGAGTGGGATACCTGAAATGTTACAAAATGTATGATCACAAAATATGATTTAAACAGAGCAGCTAATTCCTCTTATGGCCAGAAGATTCTGTTCAATAGCCATTGACACGAAAAGAAGAAGGATAAACTTGGGTAAAACTATGGGTAAAGCTATACTAATATTATAAAGAGGAAAGATTTGATTGTTTGTTCGCATTGAATAGGCTCCAAAACTACTGGACCGATTTAAAAATCTATTTCACCATTAGAATCCTACATTATCCCCGATGAACATAAGCTACATAATTTTCCCGAATTCCCACGGGAACGAAGTCCCGGGCGGAAAGCTAGTTTATTATAATCAGCCTTGATTTAATTAATATTCGAACTTTACCAATACATAGTTCTTCCAGTAGAGCAAAAAAGAAACAAGTTTGGAACATATACAGAAATTAAATAATTGTAAGTACTTACTTTTTTACATCCCAAATATAACCCAAAAGATTTTGCCAACTGCAATTTTCTGAATAGTCAACATTTACAATGTGATCTGTTAATAATTCTAAAATATCAATATTTTTTGCAAGAAGATCTGTGTTGGGGTAATTGTTTATAAATGGATAAAACCAAAGATTAAGGCCTTCTTTAATAAACACTGTTTTTATATGATCTGGCAATATTTTGAGAAGATGGGCAAGAACTGGAGCGATCTGTAGAAGAACACAATGATTGTAATGTTATGTTGTATATGGAATGATTTTAAATTAGCTAATGAAACTTTAGGGGGTGATTTCGTGAAACTGAAACATTTTGCTCAAGGAACCTAAACAAAATTAAAAACAATTTTACTTCCCATTTCTTTTACCAGCCCATATACGTCCCCACCGAGGGGCACGGGCCTCCCTCCCTTCGAAACACGAAGGGGATTTAGGCCATAGTCCACCACGCTGGCCCAATGCGGGTTGGTGAACCGCTCGAAAATGAATTTTCTTGGTCGGGCGGGTTTCATCACCTGTTTTCCTTCACCGCTGAGTAATAATTATAAATCTGTACATAAATCCGAAAAGACAAACTTAGTGATACAGGCCCGCACCAGGATTTGAACCCGCAACCTTCCGATTACAAGTCTGGCTCATTACCAACTGGGCTATCACCGCCCACAAAGACAAAATCAGCTGATCACACAAGTTGTATGGAGAGCTGAAAGCTTTTCTTAATGTATTGAACTAAGTTCCATGGGGAAAGTTGTTCAGTTGAGTGGGCTATTAATGTTGAAGTGTATTTGTTTATTTTGTATGAGAGCGACGGATGCATCTGGTTTTTGGGCATACGAATTGACAATATTTGTATGAGATTCTCATGCGAATCTTGTCAATTCGTATGCGAATTGGAATTCTATCATTTCAAAAATACGTCTCATGAACTATCGATACATTTATATAATGTGTAAAAACGTGGCTCACGGGAGTACTAATGACGGCTCCGACCGCGTAACCACCGGACGCCTTCGCTGAGTCATTCCTTTTATCGATAACGTGCATGCGCCCGCGCCGAGTACTCACAACACTGGTGTTAAGATGATTTATGACCGAGTTTGCAGCTAGTCTTTAACGCTAGGTACTATACTTTTCCACAAGTAACCTATACTAGAATATTATAGTTATCAGTTGGTGAATATAACTACTATGTATAACGCATAATATTTTACAAGAGACAGTGGTCATTTCTATTTTTTAATTTCATCATGAAACATCATGATTGTTTGTGCAGCTGATTGAAAAAGCATGTAAGCATTTATTTCAATCGCATTTTAATGCAGATTAGATCGTTCTCCCTTCTTATTGTTTGCCTACACAATAATAGTAATGTATGTGGCCAACTTGACTAACCCTGGTGTCAGAGTTTTGCAGATTATTATATAAAATAGGAAACTAAATTATTTTCGAACAGTTGTTTGTTGCACAAAACAATATTTTAAATATCTAAAAATCACCAGATGGGTTGGCTGGAATGGAAGAGATCTCTTATAGAGATAAGCTCGCCTTTATAAAAGTGTATTCTTATAAACCGTATTACAATGTGTGTACAATAAAGGAAATAAAAATAATGTTAGACGTACCAATGTAAAACTGATTTCCGGTTTTCCAAACATGCCAAGCACATCCTTACAATAGTTGCTAGTCAGCTGTACAATAGTACCATTCGGATACATGATGAAGGTATCCACAGTCAATTTCATGAGATCTGGAGTGCGACGACCATCAAAATTCTTTAGCAATTTCGCAACTGCTAAAGCTGATTGCACCAAACTTTCTTCTAGTATATCACACTTGTTCTCCTGAAAAAAAAATTGTTATCTTTTATATAAAAATGAATCCTTATTTCCCTTGGTCACGGCATCACGCGTGAACGGCTTTGTTATTGTCAGGAAAAGGTTCTTATGAAACAAAAAATTTAGAAAGTAAAAAAAAACAGCACAACGTCTATCGGGTCAGCTAGTTTTAAATATAAAAGCCTTATACTTAAATAAAAATTATACATCCTTTTTATACATGTTACTGTGAATGTCCGATATCAATGAATATTAAGATGCACCGGTGTATGTCGACAATCACAATCACCAAAAACTGTTCTTAATTTATACTTAAATCGGACAAACACCGGTGAATGTTAACATACACAGAGGAGATACAGTGAATCTTAGATTCAGCAATCTACAATTTTTGTGAATGTTAACAAATGCCAGTGTTTGTTCGAAAAGCGAGAAAGTCATATACTGTTCTCTCTTTTTAACCAATAATGGTGCAATATCATCAATAACTAAGTATGATATTGCTAATTATATGATTGTTTTTTTAGCTCATTTTAGTAATTTAGGTATATTGACGCTACCCAGTTTGTATATATTAGTAGTTTTGACAGGGCTAGTATAACGGCGTCATTTGTTTGAGACTGATGAGGAAAGGTTACTGCGGGAAAAGACTAGGCGCAAAGATATGAACCACGTTATTGCACCTCACCTGAATGTAGTGCAACACTGCCTACAGTTTCAGTCTGTGAAACTGTTCAATAAGTTACCCGATGACTTAAAATATATAAATAAATTAAGTACATTTAAGAATAAACTTAAAGCTCTTCTGCTAGAAAAGTGCTGCTATAGCGTTGACGAATTTTGTTTGTTTTTTTTTTTTGTAATGTAATGAGACTAGAATTTTGAATATTTTTTTTTTGCCTGGTAATTATTTTATTTTTGTTTTAGTTATGGACATTCGCACACAATAACTATTGTTTACGAATAAATGAATTGAATTGAATATTTCTAGAGTCAAAGATGCTTTAATAATTTATTATTATTATGTCTACGATGTAACGCATCTTTTACTTCCTATAACCAATGATGTGAATGAATGAATGAAATACTTTATTGCACACCAGAGACAGACAAAAGTAAATGAACATGAATAATCAAGGAAGTAGAATGTACAAAAAGGCGGCCTTATTGCTAAGGTGGCAATCTCTTCCAGGCAACTTGAGGTTAGGATATTTTGCGAGAGGTAAAAAAGCAAAGCGGGTGATGGCTAGAACTGAATTAAAAAATAAATAAAAATATATGCTAAAAAGTAACATAAAACTAAGTATAAATAAGAATACATATAAATAACAAAAAAGAACATACATACATACATATATACATACATACATATACATATATAATACTGCTATATTCTCCTGAGAGTGTCAAGGAAATGGGCTTTGACTCGTGATTTAAAGGAATCTAGGGAAGGAGAACGACTTGGAGAGGAAGTTGGAGAGGATTTGGAGAGGAAGTTGGTGGAGTGCGAAGAAATATTTAAAGAAAGATTATAGCAAGAACGAAGATTACGGTTGAGAGTTGCAGAGCGGAAAGTAAAGATATTTTTAAGGTAGCAAGGAGCAGTGGGATTAGACAGGATAGTGTACAAGAGCGAAAGAACGTGACAGTCCCTCCGGCAGCGGATGGTGAGGCATTGAAGACGAGTACGATATTCGGAAACATGGTCAAATTTCCGCAGATCAAAGATGAAACGTATACAAAGGTTCTGTAAACATTCAAGGATAGACATGAATCGAATATAACCCCAAGGTTCTTTACTTTTTCACTGAACGGAATATTGACTCCATCAAAAACTAAAGGTGGCAACGAGCTATAGTCAATACGTGCAGTTTTCTAGTGCCCTCCGATAATTACAGCTTGTGTCTTGACTGGGTTAACAATAAGTCCGTGGGATCGACTCCAATCGGAAATACTTCTGAGATCTTTGTTTACAGTACCTATTGCATCCCCTCGTTGTGAAATTGGAGCCTGGGTGTAGATTTGGAGATCGTCTGCATACAAATGATAGGAAGAAACAAAAGGAAGAGTAATCGAATTTATGAAAATAGAAAACAAGAGAGGAGACAGGACGCCACCCTGTGGTACGCCAGCTGATATATCACACCACGAAGAGAAGGTTTCTTCAATACGGATGCGTTTCCGACGTCCATACTACGAAACCAGTCAACAACGGTTGGAGGTATGTTAAGAGAACGAAGTGTTGCAAGAAGGATATCATAGTCAACAGTGTTGAAAGCGTTACTGAAATCCAGTAAAGTCGACACTGTCAGCTTCTGATTTTCCATTCCCGTACGAATGTCATCAGAGATTTTAACCAAGGCAGTGGTCGTACTATGACCGGGGTGGAAACTAGATTGTAAGGGATTCAAAAGATTGTTCATATTGAGGAAGGAAGAATGTTGTTGCTGAACAAGTCTTTCAAGGACTTTGGAGAGGAAAGGTAATATGGAAATGGGTCGGTAATCTGAGAAAGAACTGGGATTTGACTTTTTAGGAATAAGGACAATGTGAGCTTCTTTCCATGAGGAAGGAAACACACCGGAGGATATGGATTTATTTACGATTTTGGCAATGACAGGGGAAAGGATGTCAATGATAGGAACGATCATATTACGACCAACATTGTCACCTCCGACGGCATTCGACGAGATGGCGAGTATATTCTTCTTAACATCACAAGCCGTGAGCTGACGAAATACGAAAGGTGGGAAATCAGGAGTTGGATGTGACGAAAGATTGGTAATAGTCTTAGTCTTTATGCCGCTATCATTTGCAGCAGAAGATGAGAAATGACTGTTCAAAGCATTAATGTCAACGTTAGTAGGGTTCGAAACATTCCGTGACTTACCAACTCCGAGCTTATGGAGAAATGACCAGACTTTAGCCGGGTCATCATTCTCCACAGACTTATGAATATGGCATCTCTGTATATCCCTAATCTTTGTATTCCTAACTTCCCGATAATTATCGCGGTTTTTGTCTGATCCGTCAATTTTGTAGTTAGTGTATGACCACATCTTCTTCTGCATGAGACTACGCACCTCATCATTCAGCCTACAGGCTAAAGTAATCAAAAATGTACACTTTTAATTAAGTGATATCATTTAAAGTGTACGTTTTTGATTACTTTAACCTGTAGGTAGTACTGATTGTATTAATGTTTTTTTTTATTGCCACAATGCTGTAATAATTATGTGTATGTTGTGACGAATAAGTATTTTTCATTTCTATAGCCAATGGTGCAAGATCATTAATAATAATAACTAAATGTATGTTATTGATTACCTTAGACAGGCATCATAATTTCGCTCGTAATGAACATTGACTAAGTCACCGTGGTCTATGATAACAGCCACCAGTGAATGACCGAAATCGTCATGAAACGGATAAATAACGGTCATTCACCTATCTCGATAGATGTTAACAGGCACCAGAGTATCTTAACATAAACTGCATTTCGGACATTCACAGTAACATACAATATGCTATACAGCAGGGTTTCTCAAACTTTTGGCTCCACGAACCTCTCTTAAAGTTTCCAGATTACAGTGAACCCTTTGACTAACCAATTAAATCCCCCCCCCCCCTTTAGAAAATGATAGAAAATAAGGTTTTTATTTCAATAAAAGGTAACAATAACAGTGTCAAAAGAAATATCTTTTTAATATTAATGTGATGGGTAGGCTTGTTTCTTGTCGTAAATTGATTTTAGGAGTAATTTTGGACAATTTTAACCTTAATTCACATAAATATTGCAACAAACCCCTTACCAACAAATACAAATATGTACCCGACTTTGAAAAACCCTGCTATATAGGATTATGTATGAACTGATTCAATTCACCCACTAACTTACCAATGCTCAGCAAATTCTTGCACCTAGAAAAACCAAATTTTGCAGTTTCCTTTTATGATTTAAACAAAGGAACAGGACTGCACTTTTTTACAAAGGGCTCCACATTCTTTAGTAAAATACAGGACAATGATCTAAGAAGTTTAGAAGCTGATCTAAGAAATTACAGAATTTAAATAAGTTCATGTTTTAGCTTTGTACTCTTGACTTACCTGGATTTCTTTCAAGATAGTATTTAGAACTGAAATTGCAGACACAGCGCATGGAGCATTACATTTTTCTTTTTCTAAATCCTCTGTGGTCAAACTCAGTAACTTCCTTTGTATGAGTGGGTCTTTGACTTTATCTGAATTATTCAATGCCACCAGTACTGCAGAGTACAATTTTGACCGGTCCACTTGAAAGTTTTCATTGTCTTCCTTATCATCAAACATTGCAAGAATGTTTTCTAGGGTTTTATGCCCTTTACCAGTTCCTTGTTCCTTTGACATCTCTGAAAGAAAGCTTTAAAGTGAGTACTGGATAAAATACTGGATCATGCCAAGCCACATGAAGGTGATAAGGATTAGGGAGTTTTACCTATGTCTTAAGGTATAATGGTGAGTTAATCCAGATAAATATTCCGTTACACATTATCATGAAACAGGTCACTGTGTCTACGGACCCCAAATATTACAAAATGTGGTTAGAGTAAATATCACAAAAGTCCCGGGCTGCCCTTTTTCCGACACGCCGACCCAAAATTTTCCTTACATTAGGTTCCAGGCACGGACTTTATGAAGTCTTATCATAGCGGTCGAGATAATATTTCTGAGTTGGTAATGTCATCTTGATTTCAGGCTTTAATGTAATTTAAATTTGCACACTTGTCAAGAGTTTCTAAAGCAACTTGCTAAACAAAATACCAAAAGGACAAAATAAAAGCTCTGATCGTTTTATTCATTGCTGAGATTGAAGTGATTTGGACTACTGCAAATATATTTATTAGTTCTTGGCGAAACAGAAGACCACCGGACAACAATTACGTTGGAGGTAAATTCATTCTTCTCTTTCATGATTTCTACAGCTATAAATCTACAGCTGTAAACATCAAAAAGAACAAGACGACGTACTTATCACATTTCGATTTTTTAAATTTGCCAACATATGAACATCTATATCGAAGTACACAACCTGATTTAGGTGTTACAGCCCTATGGCATGTACCTATTAAAAGTAACAAGCAACATAATTAAATTCCACTAGTACAAAAGGCGAAGCGAAGCCATGCTGATAACAAAAAATACAACTAGACCCCTTTTACAGTCTTGGCAACCATTCCCTTTGTCAGGATTTTTTTATAATGAACACAATCCAAACTCACCTGGTATTTATGTTAACATGTAATACACTAAAATAACATAAAGTTAACACTGTTTTTCACTAAAAATAATCCGAAAAAGCATTATTTTTCGCAATTTTCCGCAGGGTTCTGGCGCGAAGTTTGACAAGTAAATTATTGTGTTGTGTTGCCATTTTAGTGCCATTTTAATACTACATACTCAAAGGCCAGGGGGGCTACCATCTAGGCGAAGCTGACGCTGGGTGAACGAATGGAATGGTGTCGATTGCTTCTTTATAAGGAGACCTTGATTAATGATATGAACCAAACACAGCAATGTACATCATTCCATTCGTTCAATCAGCATCAACTTCGCTTAGGTGGTAGCCCCCCAGGCCATTTTGCTTCAAAATCTACCAAATACTATCCCTACCATTTTTATCTTTGCATACGCAGCAATAGAGGATGGATATTATGGATGTTATTCTATAAAATACTCTAAGTCCATGTATTCTATAGATGATTACGCTCCGACGAGATTGAATTTATTTTGATCGAAGACTCAAGAAGACAAAGATGTGAGCGTGGCGTGATGGTGAGAGTTAGCGTACACCAAAGAGAATGTAATCACTTGGCGGAATTGTTTTATATTTCTTTTAGTTGATGAGCAATCTTTATGTTTGCACAACAGTCGCTGAATTTATGCAAAGTTTTTTGGTAGGTATAACTTTCTGTGCTACAAGTATTGACAGTTTTCGAGTACGGCCACCATATTTTTTTCTATGTCTATGAGTACGGCCAATGTGTACGCCAGCTCAGTGTTGCCAACTTAACTCTTAAATTCAGCTCTTTTTACATTGTGTAAGCTCCAAGAATACTTGTTTATTCCTGGGAATTCCCTTGGAGAATTCCGGGAATTCTCCAAGGAATTATCTAATAATATTAGATTTAGATTGACAGGGAATTCAATTCCCTGTCAATCTAAATCTAATATTATTTTGGAGTGTATCTAGTTTGAATCACATAAGTAATTTGAAAAATGTCTTCAAGTTAGCCATATAGTCAAAAATTTCGCGAAGAATGGCTCTCAGAGCCAGCTTTTCAAGGTTGGTTGAAAGAAGTAAGCACCGACAAAACCAAAGCGTATTGCAGCTATTGTCGATGTGAATTAATTATGTGAAAAAAATGATTTACTGAATCACATTACAAGAAAAAAACACGTTAAAGCAGCAGAGCCATTTTAGAAAAAACAATTAAAATTGACCTTTGTACCCAAACCAAAATATGATGCCACACAAAGCTCAAATGGGAAGTATGAGCATGAGCAGCTATTGTTAAGGTTGGATGTCGAAAAAAGCGCGGGAAACATCCGTTCGGGTGGTTTGGTTTTCTTAACTTTTTTGCAGTTTTTTAATTATTTTAAGGATCGGCTAAGTTATTTTGTAGTATATTGTATATAATTAATATTTTATTTAGTGTAAATAATAATTTGTGTAAATATCTTCTGATTCGGTAAGTTTTTACTACTATGGGGGACGATCCCCCTGACCCGGGGGGCACGGTTCCTCATGTCGGCCTAAACATCACTTATGATGACCTCCAACTCCATGAAACTTCGTCAGCCATGGATACCGAAGACGGAACCCAATCAAAAAACGCGAGAAAACGCGTGCGGTCTTTACACAAAGTGTGTAAACACTGCAATAAAAAACGTAAGAAGAAGGATGGAAAATCTAGCCACTTACATTGCAAATGCGATTTAGATGAAGTTGAGGACTTTTTTAAAATTCCAGTTATTTCTAACAATGAACCTCCTATTAATTCACCCCCGGTTACTACTCAGAAAAATTCCCAGCCTCTCAATATTCGAAATTATGAGCCGACAGATTTAGCCCCGTATGTGATACATGTGCAAAGAGTCCAAACTGATCCTGCTGATCGCTCTTCTCTACACCCTGTCCAATTCGGTAATTTTTTAAAGAAAAATTTTGTCAAAAATATTGTTAATGGCAGTTTGAAGAGGATCGGCAGGAACAGGCTTTCCCTGGCTTTTACTATGCATGATGATGCAAATAACTTTATTAATCATCCTGGTCTTATTGACCAAAACTTGAAAGCCCTCATTCCCACCTTTAACGTAACGAGAATGGGAGTAGTGAGAGGTGTCCCAGCAGGTTGGTCAGATACTGAAATAGAAGAAAACATTTCTGTGCCCATTGGTTGTGGTAAAATATTAAAAGTTAGAAGAATCAGAATTAAAACAACAGTGAATGGTAATACAGTTTTTAATAATTCTGAAACAGTAATTTTAACATTTGATGGTCAAGTCCTCCCGAAAAGAATTTTTATGTGTTACACAGCTCTGCAAGTAGACTTATACGTGTATCCCACCATACAATGCTACAACTGTTGCCGTTTCGGCCATACAAAGGTCCAGTGTAGGTCCAAACCCCGATGCTACAAGTGTGGTGACCAACATAGCGGTGAGTCATGCAATATAGAAGAAGAGGATTACTCTTGTTGTCTTTGTTCTGGTAATCATTCCGCAACAAACAAATCCTGCTCCGAGTTTATAAGACAAAAGGAAATTAAAATGACAATGGCTCAGAATAGTATATCTTATGCTGAAGCCTTAAAGATGCATGCTCCAGTATCAAGGTCTTTTGCAGATGTTGTTGCTTCTTCGCCTTCTTTCAAGCCTACTACGATCATTGGGTCTCGTCCCAATTTTAATTCATCTGCTTCTGGTCAATCTCGATCTTATAAAAAAACAATAATTTCAAAACCACGTATGTCTCCAAAGCCTGTCTTGAGTGGCTATGACCGTGCTACTCATGCATCTTTCACAAAAGAATACGACATGTCTAACTTTTCGAGTCCTAATGGCACTGCTATTAAACAAAAAGTCACTGAAACCAATTCTGAACCATCCGTTATTGAGAGTATTAAATCTCTCATTATGTTGCTATCTAGCTTCAACATGCTTTCTCCTAATTTACCGTCCAACGTTGCCGAAATTATTGTTAAATCTCTGTCTCCATATATGTCCATTAATGGATCACAAAATCCTGCAGTGGAACAGCCGAAGTATTTGTCCTAAAAAGACTGAACTTATTTATTTACTTAACACTTATAACCCGTCGATTATTTGCTTATCTGAAACTTGGCTGAAACCTGAAAATTTATTTAGAATATCTGGTTACTCTTCTGTCAGAAATGACAGGAACAACGAGGGTGGCGGTGTTGCCATTCTTATAAAAAATTCAATTTTTTTTAAATCCTTTTCCCTACCTTCTTTAAGTGATGGCATTGAAGCCATTGCTATTGTTGTAAATAATATTTGTATAGTTTCTATTTATATTCCTGATCCTTCTGTTGCTCTTTATCGCGAACTAAATCAGTTGATGTCTCTTCTTCCTAAACCTTTTTTATTGTTGGGTGACTTTAACTGTCAACATCAATGCTGGGGCAGCCATTCTTCTAATTATTATGGTGAAGAAATGTTAGACATGTTGGACTTCCAAGGATTATGTCTTTTGAACGATGGCTCTCCCACTCGTCTTTCTCGCCCAGGTGAAGGCCCTAGTGCCCCTGACCTTTCTATAAGTACACCCGACTTGGCAACGTTTCTCTCTTGGTGTACTCATACTTCAACTTGTGGAAGTGATCATTTTCCAATGATAATATCATTCCCATCATTGTGCCCGATAAATAATAATCCCAAACCACGACTAAGGCACAGACTTCCTGCAGACTGGAGTTTGTTCTCCCAGCGTGTAGAACAGAGAATTCAATCTCTCCCTTTAGTTTACTCAGGTAATGCTCCTGATTGTGCTGAAGCTTTCTCTAGGGTTCTGATTGACGTGGCCGATGAAATTTTCCCTATTAAAAACAATAAACCCCGCAAAATTCCGTTTCCTCCTTGGTGGGATAGAGAGTGCTCTGAGGCAATCAAAAGCAGAAAAGATGCTGAAAAAAATTATTGCCAAATGATGTCATCTGAAAACTTTGAAATGTATACTCAAGTTGCAGACTCCACTCGCAGGCTTCTTAAGAAAAAGAAGTTTGAGGGTTGGAGGAACTTTTGTGCTTCTATAAGTCCAGATGTCTCTCCTTCTCTTGTTTGGCAGAATATTAGAAGATTTAGAGTGGCGACTAGCAATCCTTCCCGGTGTCCTCTTCCCCCCGATCTAGCAAATAAGTTTCTGGATAATTTAGCTCCTCCTTCTGTTCCTGAATTTAATTTAATTTCTTCGTCTGTTCCACCAAGCATTGGAAATAGACATGCCGGTCTTGATTCTCCATTCTCTTTATCTGAATTAAAAGGTATACTATCATATGTAAAAGACTCATCTCCTGGTGATGATGGTATACCATACTCCTTTATTGTAAATTGTAGTGATTCCACTCTTTTATATTTTCTTGATATAATTAATAATATAATGCTAACTGGAGATGTTCCTCTTTCCTGGAAATCGCAAACTGTTATTCCAATTCTAAAGCCAAAAAAACCTTCTTCGGAAGCTACTTCATTCCGTCCAATAGCGTTATCTTCTATTTTGGCTAAACTTGCTGAACACCTAGTTAAAAATCGGTTGGAATGGTTCATTGAAAGTAACAGACTGTTGACTGCTGGACAATTTGGTTTCAGAAAAGGTAAAAGTACTTTGGATAATATAAGCATTTTCATAACTGACATTCGTTTGGCTTTTTCAATTAATAATTCAGTAGTTGCAGCTTTCTTAGACATAAGTGCTGCGTATGATAACGTCCATATTTCAGTGCTACAAAAAAAACTACACAACTTGAAAATTCCTCAAATTCTTTCCTCTTTTATCATAAACATGTTACGTGAACGGTTTATTCATCTGGATTTACAGGATGGATCGAGATTATCCAGAAGTGTGTGGAGGGGTCTGCCCCAAGGATCAGTTTTAAGTCCCATTTTATATAATATTTACACGTATGACTTAGAATCCTCACTTCATAATTCTGTTAAAGTTTTACAATATGCCGATGACCTACTTATTTACACTTCAAATAATAATATTCAACAAGCTAGTGATACAATATCCAACTCCCTTGATCAACTTAAATGTTGGCTTGATCAAAGTGCCCTTGAACTTTCCGTTTCGAAAAGTACTGTGGTTTTGTTCACTAGAAAACGTGTTCAGCCTATCATCTCAATTCATTATGGTGACTGTGTTATCCCAGTTAAATCTAAAGTCAAATTTTTGGGTGTAATTCTGGATTCTGGTATGACTGGCACTCCACATTCTGAGTATTTGGTTGCCAGGTGCGAAAGAAATTTGAATATTGTCAAATGTTTGGCTGGTGTTTGGTGGGGTGCACACTCATTTTCCCTAAAATTAGTCTACAACGCCATTATTCGAAGTGTTTTGGACTATGGCACGTTTTTGCTAGAGCCATGTAATGTTTCTGCTCTTAGTATGTTGGACAAAACTCAGTATAAGGCATTAAGGATAGTTCTGGGTGCCATGAAATCTAGTCCTGTCAATGCCATGCAAGTGGAGGCTGTAGAGCCTCCACTTTCTTTGAGGCGACAGTATCTGTCTGACAAATTTCTATTTCGTCGTTTACAACTTTCTAATTATCCTCTTATTATTCAGTTACAACGTCTCTCGGAAGAAATACGTGTCTCATCGTATTGGGTTCATAAAACAGTTCCTTGTTTAGTTAAGAGTTATCGAAAGTATTTAAATATCCGAACTCCTATATCAAATTCCTCTTGTTATCCCCTTTTTTCTATACCATACGATGCTTTGACTCTTTCTCCGGATGTCCGTCTAAATTTGGGAGTTGTTAAAAATGACTTTGAGGCTGCCCATTCCTTTAATTTTGTCAAGGACTCAGTTTTTCATAATTACCATTCCATTTTTTGTGATGCATCCAAGCATTCGCCTACTGGTAATGTTGGAGTGGGTGTATTTCACTCTCAATATAAAATCGTGCAAAAAATCAAGCTCCCCTCTGAGTGCTCTGTCTTTACGGGAGAGTGCTTTGGACTATTCAAATCTGTGGAGTATATTCTGCTAACTAAATTACGTAATACCGTTGTTTTTTCTGATTCCATGAGTGCCCTTCAGGCCCTATCTAAATTTCCTTTTAAATCTAATTCTGTTTTCCCTATAATTTTGGAAACTAGAAAGTTGTTACTGAAATGTCTTCTTAACGAGCAATCTGTAGTATTTGCCTGGGTGCCGGGTCATTCTGGCATCCTAGGTAATGAGCGAGCTGACCAACTTGCTAATGATGCTGTTAGTTGTGGAGATATGGCATACTTTAAAATATATGCTCATGACTTGGCTTCGGTTCCTGGTGTTTACCTGAAAGAGGCTTGGGGTGAGGCTTGGAGTCTCAGCAGTCAAACCAGAGGTACACGTTATTGGAATATTCAACCTTCTATCCCAGTTAAACCCTGGTTTAGTAAAATAAAACTTGGCAGAAGAGCTACTTCTGTGATCACTCGTATGAGATTGGGACATGTGTGCACGCCTGTTCACTTGTTCAGGTTGGGAATTGTTCAGAGTGACTTGTGTGACTGTGGAGAGATCGGTGATTTAGACCATATGTTTTTCAATTGTCCACAATTTGACACTCATTCTTTTATTCGGAAACTTGTAAATGTTAACATCTTTCTTCCTACGTCAATTAAAGTTCTTTTAAATGAAAATAATCCATGTGTATATAAATGTCTTTCGGAATTCATTGAACAAAATAACATAAGAGTTTAAGTACATATTATGTATATAGTTTGCCCTGTATTTATAAGTTGTACATAAATATACCTACATGCACCCACATTTTTAAATTTATTATTATCTCATATCCTTATTTTCCTTTCCTGATCCTTAAAGTACTATTTTCCAAATTTCCTTTCCTTTTCCTACATATTTTTCGTGTCTATGTTTCCTCGCTTTTAAACATTTTGTATAAATACCAATTTGTCATTGGCCTAACGCTTATCGCGATGTGCCATAACCCAAAAAAAAAAAAAAAAAAAGGTTGGATGTCTAGCATTGGCGTAAGAAGATTAGGTATTTAAGAAGTCTATGTCTATGCTCTGATGCTAGGCAACCAATTCTGTTGACAAAAATAAATCTGTCACTCGTGTAAAAACATTCCGTGTGAAAATTTCTTATACTTTTGTGTTATTGACTGAATAACTGTTTTATAAGTTCGTGAGTGCTAATAACTAAAATATTTAGCTAGGTCGATTCGTAAATCAATGTGTATTACTTCACTGTTAAATACTTCTCTATTTAAGACTTCCTGTAAGTACGTAGCGTCAAATTTTTTAATAGGTTTCGGGCCAGCACTAAATTTGAAGAAGTTTTATTTTGCAATGGATTATACACAAAAGATCGATATAGAAAGAAATAAAGATCAAGTTCATGAAAGCGAACAACAAGTCGAAGATGATGATTTTGTTGATGCTAGTGAAGATCAATTGATCGTAGAAGAGCCTCGGTACAACCTCAGGGATAGGTCTACTATCCAAAGACCTAAAAAGTACGAAGACTACGTCTGTTTTGTTGGAAAAGATGACTTTCCTGAAACATATAAAGATGCGGTTCAGAGGAAAGACAGTGCTGAATGGCTTCAAGCAATGGCGAGCGAGATCAAGTCCCTTGGTGATAACAAGGTGTGGACATTGTGCGATCTACCTCCTGGCAGAAGGGCGCTGCCATGCAAATGGGTATTTAGGATAAAGAGGAATCCAGATGGCACAGTGGACAAATACAAGGCACGACTAGTTGTGAAAGGCTTCAAGCAACAGAAAGGAATTGATTATCAACAGACCTTCAGTCCCGTTGCACGGATGTCAACAATAAGAGCCTTGTTGAGTGTCAGCGCTACAGAAAAGTTGCATCTGAAACAATTTGATGTCTCCACAGCCTTCTTGAACGGGAAGCTGGAAGAAGAAATTTTCATGAAACAGCCTGACGGCTATGCTGATGGAACATCAAAGGTCTGCAAGCTTCAGAGGAGTCTGTACGGACTAAAGCAAGCGCCTCGTTGCTGGAACTCTTGTTTTGAAGAAATTTTGTTAGAAATGGGTTTCATCCAAAATGAAGCCGAGCCTTGCCTTTTCACCAAGAGAGTAGGAGAGAAGAAAATCTTGATTACACTGTATGTGGACGACGGGCTTGTAGCCACTACAGATGAAGAGCTAGCGGACCAATTCCTTAAAGAATTGGGGGACACGCTCAAAATTACGACTAAGCCAGCCTCCTACTACCTTGGACTGGAAATTAATCGGTCGGAAGATGGTTCTGTACTGATCACGCAGGAGTCCTATGCAAAGAAGATCTTGGAACGTTTCCGATTGATGGACTGTAATCCGGTTTCAACGCCTATCGAAAGGACCTCTGAAGCAGGGAAAGTGGATGATAGCCCTGAAAAGAAGAATTTCCCTTATCGTGAAGCTGTAGGAGCTCTAGCATACCTCATGACTGGTACGCGTCCTGATATTGCTTTTGCCGTTGGAGTGGTGTCAAGGAAGTTAGAGAACCCAACCTGGACTGATTGGCTTAAGGTGAAGAGAATATTCCGATATTTAAAAGGGACAATATCTTACGGAATTAAGTATAGCCCTGGAATCCGCAAAGCTATCATCCACGGGTACAGTGATGCAGACCACGGCGGTGATGAGCTCACAGGACGCTCCACCACAGGAGTCGTATGCTTATATGCAGGAGATCCTGTTTCCTGGTTGAGCCAACGACAAGCGTCAGTCGCAATTTCAACAACAGAGGCCGAGATCGTAGCAGCAAGTGAAGGAGCTCGCGAGCTAGTATGGCTAGAGAGAGTGTTCAGCCAGCTCACCAAACTAGACGGCATTTCAATACTGCAGGTAGACAACGAAGCTGCAATACGTCTCGCGCACAACCCTGAATTTCACAAGCGGACGAAGCACATCCGCGTGCGACATTTCTTTGTACGTGAAACCGTGCAACAGGGTTTAATAAATGTGCAGAAGACCAGTTCAGAAGAGCAACTGGCTGACATTCTGACAAAGGCAGTCCCAAGGCCAAGGCTTATCTTCTTGAGAGCTGGATTGGGGTTGCAGACGCCCTTACACCAATGAGGGAAAGTGTTAAGGTTGGATGTCTAGCATTGGCGTAAGAAGATTAGGTATTTAAGAAGTCTATGTCTATGCTCTGATGCTAGGCAACCAATTCTGTTGACAAAAATAAATCTGTCACTCGTGTAAAAACATTCCGTGTGAAAATTTCTTATACTTTTGTGTTATTGACTGAATAACTGTTTTATAAGTTCGTGAGTGCTAATAACTAAAATATTTAGCTAGGTCGATTCGTAAATCAATGTGTATTACTTCACTGTTAAATACTTCTCTATTTAAGACTTCCTGTAAGTACGTAGCGTCAAATTTTAATAGCTATGAATTATTATCATTATTCATAGCTGCTCATACTTCTATATTACCTACCCGTAGATCACCTCTCGGAGTATTGTGCAAAAAGAATTTAAAAGTGAAATTAAACTCCACCGAACAAAGTGCACGGCAATTAGGTATAAAGAATGTGCTAGCGTCACACTTTAATTCCGTTTTAAAAAATGTTAATTATTGGAGATGGACCGTACAGCTTATTGCTTGACGAAAGCACATATTTAGTGTAACAAAGTTACTAGGAATATTTACTAGTTGATGAAAATTAACAATAACGGTTTTCCTTTTTTTAAATAATTTAGGCTAAAAGTGTGATATTACTAAAAATTTTTATATCATAATCTGTTTTTATTTAGCTCCTTTTCACTAAAATAATTAGCTCTTTTTCAGCTCTTTTTTCCTAACCTACTAGCTCTTTATGCAAACACGGTGTTGGCAACACTGCGCCAGCTTGACGTCAAGCTAACGTACACCGACAATAGTCTATAATTCCTAAACTAAGGGACATTTATTTTTATACTATTTATAGGTATCCAAAAACCAAAAATTCCGACTTGTGTATGCTATCTCTACGCTCACAAAGCAAATTACAGATGATAAAAATAGTAATTGTGTCTATAAATCTAACTTCGACACGATAGAATAAGATCCAAATGTTATCATTATCATAAACGCTGGTGCTTATTAAATCCGATGTTTACCTTCCAATTCTTTGGGATTCCATCATCAAATCCTGACTGGGTGTCAATGCAATGGGACTATATGTAACTAAAAAAGTATTTCCTTGTAAGAAATACCTAATACATGCAGTTGGCCATAGATATAGAATCTCATCCTTTTTTGAAATCGGTTAAAAAGGAAGAGAGATCACGATATTTATCATCACTTTTCACAATACAATACAATATACTTTATTGCACTCCAACACAATTAAGGTAGGTACAGTTACATTTTATACAAAAAGTTATGTCAGGGTACAAAAGGCGGCCCCATTGCTAAGAAGCAATATCTGCAGACTGCAGACAACTTGGGTAATTGGGTATTTATTGTATCTATCCCTAATTATAAGTATCTAAGTTCTAATACACATTCATTACACAAAGCGTTCTTCGATGACGAACAAATTAATGCATCGCCGATAAAAAATGACACCATTCATATTGACACCCCAGACTCCTAACTAAAGGTCCTGGGGTTCCTGATGTGGAAAAACGAATAAGTTCTGCGTCTATCCGCACCTATGCTTGTGTTGTGTGTCTCAAAGCAGTATTGCAACCAATAATAGAAAGTATCGATAGTCTATCGATACTATCGTAATCTTGAAAAACGGTAAGAATGTCGATAGGGCTATTGGCTATCGATACTGTCGATAGGTATATCGATAGTATCGATATCCAATAGTGTGCGATACTATTGATGACAGACCAAACTATCAATAGTATCGATACCATTGAATTCTAATAGTATCGACACTATCGACAGTATTGATTCAAAACTATCAATACTATCGATAGTATTAGATAATATTGAATTCTAATACTTTCGATAGTATCGATAGTATTGAAATCGAATACTATCGATAGTATCGATACTATTAGAATTCAATAGTATCGATAATATCGATAGTCCTATCGATATTATTACTGTTTTTCAAGGTCAACTATCGATAGCTAAACTATCGATGGTTATGCAACACTATCTCAAAGGACTTGCAGTGCAAAAGGAACCTTTGTGTGTAGGCTTTTGCAATAAAACATTTTTCATTGACTTTTGGGTGTATGATGTGTCCTTAAAACGCCGGAAGTTTTTCACGCTCATAGCGCCTGTAATCAGTGTCGAAAATTGGACTCTCCCAAGAAAACCTCAACCCTTTTTCGAACTTGACATTGGCCTAATCTAGACACATTTATTAATTTGTGACCTAATTTCTTTGTGAACTGCTAGGTACTTCAGATGTTAAGTCGCCTGCTGTTTTATATCGTCATAGCTTTACGCCCGGGACTTCGTTCCCGTGGGAATTCAGGGAAATTATTTAGCTTATGTTACTCAGGTCAGCATGGGCGTAGCCACGGTGGGGCAGGGTGGGGCGCTTGCCCCACTCTGGCTCTGACCTGTAAGGTAAAAAAATAATTATCTAGGTACTGTAACGGTTCTTGTGAGACCCTAGGCTACGAAAGATTCTAAAAAGTAAATATTTTGTAGAAATACAGGTTAATGTTAAATGATTGTTGAAAGCAATTAGTTACGGCCCCTGAAGGGGGGAGTGGCCCCGCCAACCGCGCCTTGTAATACCTAAAACAAGGGACCTATCGTATCACCCTCCTGTGGGACTCGTCAATTTCGTCATCCAGACTGGGCATCCCTCCACAGAGCAAATACTTTCAAAATTTTTACAGTTAGAGGTTTGTTACTGATTTATATCATATATTTAGTCTGTCGGTCGGTATTTGATTTAAATTAAAACGTCAGTAAGTGGGTCTTGTCAAAATCAAAGTAGAAATGAAACTTTTGAACGACTGTGAAAGTTTTACGCTTATCAGAGCAGCATGATACTACACGGTGATCCAAGTCAGTAGTCGGACTACCTTCGAGGCATCCCATGGGCCGCCCTTAACGTCTAAAGGCACCTAACATTCCCTAACTTAAGGCGACTACAGCACCTAAATTACGATTTTATGATGCGTACATTCTCTTTGATGATGCGTAGATAAGCATGACGCACTGCATTAAATCGAAGAAAAAAAAATACTACGGTACCTAATATTCAGGACATAAACTAGATAAGATGTTTGCTGAAAACATGATTCAGCACTTTTGGTTCGATAGAAAAAGCTCACAAAGTCACCTCTAAATACCCAATATTGTGTATCTTTTATTTAAGCTGTAAAACGATAGTATAATGCACACAGGAACTTGAATTTGCTATCAAAATGTTCGTGATTGAACACTCTCGATAAGTAGCTAACGCATTTTTCGATTTAAGCTGTTACCTTTCCATAAATCTCATTTTTATTTTAAACGGTTTTATTTAGCTCACCCCGTTTTTATTATTAAACGGTTTTATTTAGCTCACCCCGTTTGTTTTATTTATTATTCTTGGGTCAAATTTAGTAATTCAAATTTCACCCTCTTCCTATCAACCGATTAATTTGAAATTTTGTATACACTTTGGATTTTGGTGACAATACAATTATGTTTATTCATTATCATTATAAATTCAAGATGGCCGCCGCTACGAAATGGCGGATAATTTATGTTTTATTAATCCCATCAATATGGGTATCAAATGAAAGGGCTCAACAAGCAGAATACAATATACTATAAAAAATTGAAATCCAAGATGGCGGCCGCTACAAAATGGCGGATAACGTAGGTTTTATCAATCCCATCAATATGGGTATCAAATGAAAGGGCTCAACAAGCAGAATACAGTATACTATAAAAAATTGAAATACAAGATGGCCGCCGCTACCAAATGTATGTTTTTAATAAAAACTAAAAACTAGAAAATAAAAATAGGTAAAAAAACTTTTTAAGTTAAACGGTTTTATGTTAAACATACATTGCAATGTTTAAGATAAATGTACTAAAAACCAAAAAATAATAAAATAGATACAGTCGTGGGAATTATAAACATATGCATAGACTAGACTAAAATAAAACCGTGGGGCACATTAAGTCGATAATTTGTAGACAATTGACGTGCCCCACGGTTTTATTTTAGTCTAGTCTATGCATATGTTTATAATTCCCACGACTGTATCTATTTTATTATTTTTTGGTTTTTAGTACATTTATCTTAAACATTGCAATGTATGTTTAACATAAAACCGTTTAACTTAAAAAGTTTTTTTACCTATTTTTTCTAACTTTCGAACATGTTTTTACGCACGCACGCTTTCATAGTCCGTAAACTTCGTGTATCGACACTGTTCGCACTGCCGGCCCAGGCCTGTTGAGAGACGGGGATAGCACTATTCCTAAGTGTGCTGCCTTTATCGGGTGCTGTAGTCGCCTTAAATTAACATGCATGCAGAATCTTGTCTTACACACTAGGTTGTGCCCCGGATCTGACGCCAAGAACCTAGACTAGGCCATGGCGCGCGTGTTGGACTGCGGCCCCTCTTCCCCAAAGCTCGCGTGTCCGGTGACGTTTTACGCCAGCAGATCCCGCCCTAGTCTAACTTTTCCACCCTCATAAAGCGTACAATAATACTGTAATAGAGAACTTAACTATACGCGGAACTGTGATTTTACGTAGACTTTTTTTTTATTATAAGATGGGTTAACTCTTGACCTCAATCTTGACCATAAAGGTCAAAGATGAGGTCGACGATGGAGCGAGTTAACCCAGAAAATGCCTATAAAGGCACTGATACTCCCACGCACCGACGACGGAACACAGCAAGCTGTTTGGCGTCGGACTTCGGTAGGTCGCGAACCAGACGGCCCTTTACAGAGCCTACCACACCGCATGAGACCATAGGACGACACCTCATATTCAGAAAAAAATGAAGTGTCGTTGCCTGGGATGGATTACTAGGAGGCAGGTCTCATTTGTGTTTCCTTAGTCGCCTCTTACGACACCAACGGAAAGAGATGGGGTGGTGTTATTCTCAACCGATCACCACACGGTGCAAACTTTAGTTAAGACATTTACGAAACAAATTAACCAATTTACAGGGGTATAGGGTATATATGTCACCGGAAAATAATAAGAATCGTAAGTTGATCAACTTTCGAGGTAGTTTATCAACTATACCGGAAAATCATACACGGCAGTTGAAATGTATTATTTAACGTATACATTTTCGGTAATTGATCAATTTACGGCGTCTCGCGGTAAAATAATCCGACAAACGCGAGGTGTACGCTGATTGGTTGAATGTCTCACTTGCTTTCATCTCGCTCGCCCCGCTCCCCGCCAGCCACTTCCATTCGAAGTAAACAACTTCCCATTGGAAAATAGGTCAAAATACGAAAAAAAAAATTGATGTCCCATAAAAAATGCGCTAAGTATATGCTGATGAAGTTTGTATGGAAACTCAAAATTGTTTTTCGTATTTTGACCTATGTTCCTTGGGGAAGTTGTTCAGTTTCATGGACTGATTAACCACCCGAGAGGTTGAAAGAGATTAACCTAAAGCCCTGTATATCGTGTGAATTTTAAATAGTCCACGATATCAAAAGATATGCATGTACTCATAATTACAAACAACTTTTACTATGGGAGTTTGAAATCGCGAAAAAAAATCTGCTGTTCCATAGAAGTTCAAACAGAATGTATGAAATAGCTGATTTCTTTTTCGCGATTACATGCATATCTTTTGCTATCATGGACTTATTAAAAATCATCCTATAAATTAGTTTCGATGTTATTGAACTAAAGTATCAATATTATATTGTCAGGTCTAGGTGCTGTTAACTCTATGAATAATCACTTGCCAAAACTTACCACCAATGCCATCGACCAATCAGAGAACAGTGTATTATATTACGGATGTCAGATTAACGTAAAAATGTACACTGAGCAGCGATTGGTCCATTCGTGTATGATTTGACGTATGGTGAAATCGTTAGTTGATAAACTTACAACCAGGCACCGTAAGTTGATCAATTAGCTAAAAATTATTGCGTTAAATAATACATTTCAACTACCGTGTATAATTTTCCGATAGTTGATAAACTGCCTTGAAAATTTATCAACTTACGATTCTTATTATTTTACGGCGACATATACACAACAAATAGGCTATAAATAAGTTATTAGAATCAAAGACACTCACTAACTCGCTATCACTTACTCAAATCTAACACAAGACTTCTATTTGAACAGAAAACTGTTCATATAACCAAAAGGTTATATGAAGCGGAAGGTAGCCTCTTCTAATTGTAGTTTGTGTGATAGGGTGGAGGATCTATATCATGTTTTAATGGAGTGTGGCCGGAGTGAAGTAATGAGGGTGCAGCTTGGCTTACGTTGCCCCAATATTGGCATCGTAAACAGCATCTTGGCCTTCCCAGAGTCTGCTAAGGCCAAGATGCTTATTTGTTTGTATAAAAAATATGTGAAGGACAGGGATTAGGTTTTGTTTTGGTTGTATGGTATTTTTGTGTCTTTTTTTGGATTTCTATTTGTGAGTGCCATGATGAGGGTGGCATGTCTCAAAACCCTCTATAATAAACAAAGATTAAAAAAAATGACTTCTGTTATCAGATATATCAACCGCTTCGCTATAGGATCCAACACTAACCACACGTCCCCGGGGTCCCAGATCAACTGTCGGTCGCTCCTACGCTCATCCCCTCGCCCCATCCCCCCACCCCGTATTGGTTCCTTTGTTTCTTTTGCTTCAAAAACTTCCCCAGCGTCAAAACTAAATTGCTTACAGATGTGCGCTTGCGCACTTTACCTTCCAAAAAGGCCTCGCTCTATCAGTTTAACATTGTTTCATAAATTAGTGTTGTTTGACGGCCATGGTACTTAACTTCACGCTATGTCCCTTGCAGGGTAGAAATATGTATTTCAAGTATATTTTGGCGTTGATTATTTTGGTATGGCCCGAGGCCGTTACAGTACTAACTACAATATTTAATATCCGTAAGAAAGTTCATACTCGATAGTCGACACAAAAAAAATGCGATCAAAACTAAAAGCGCCCCAGAGCCCAAACGGCTGAAGTTAGAGACATTTTTGGATGGAAGATTTCGTGGTGTAGGTAGGTGTGCGTGCAATAAGAAAGTGTTTTGGATAATTCGAATTATAAATACAGAGATACAGGGTGCTACTTATAGGGTGTTAACCTTTTTGTATGAAAAAATTAACCAGGATAAGGCAGCGGATATAGTTTGCTAGTTACATATTATTTTAGACTGCTGCCCCACTGGCTGGCTACGCCCATGCAGGTCAGGCAGGGATGATGTGGCATTCTAATCGAGAAATATTTTTTTAAATCTGTTCAGAGATTTTGAGTTTATTCGTTATATTATAAACATACAAAAATACTACTTGTCTAGGGCGGCTGAAACTTCTTTTTTCAATTATTTATTTTGAAAAAAAAATCTTTAATTTTAATATTAGACATAGATTAGGTAAGTTAGTTAAAAATCTTAGCACGTACATGTATAACTCCCATGTTTCTGTACAGGCCAATATACATTTTTTCATTTTTTGCTTAATTACTAACTCGCTTTCATAGCTCGCGTGTGAAGCAGTTGATCCCCACTGTGCGAACATTTCTCTGTATCTCCTAGTCTAGAGTAGGAGCCGAGTCGGGTCGGCACGCGCGTTTCTTTATTTGAACGAAGTTACCGCGCCGTGCGCCCGCGCCAATTGCATTGCGCGCTTGCCGAATGTCAAGCGGTCCGTGCCGGGAATAACAAACAGCATTTCCAACAAATAATCACTAAGACCTTAAAAGGACGACACGTGCAATCGTGTGGTAATAGTTATGTGTTCAAATTCATTCCTTGATGCCAGTGTTTAAAGAATCGTATTAAGTGGCAGGTGTAGTGATGCCAGGACAAGCTGGAAGCCCTTATTGGGCCGCTGTGGACTTCGACAGTGAAGGTGAGGAGGAACAGGCGAACAACCATCGAGTCTACGTAGACCCTTGGGATAACGAAGCGTACGGGCTGATTACAGACGCTCCGGAATCAAACCCGGGGGAAAACTTCAATTCCTTCGTCGGCGAGCCTGTCAGTGCTAGTTTTTACTATGTCCCGACGAAAAACTATGACTCTGGTGAGGAGCCACAGCCTTTGAGGAGAACCAGCCCTCCAGAAGACGTGGTGGCGCCGGAATATGCTATTTATGGAAGAAAATTGTCCAGAGCGATGGTTCCAGAATTTCCTCCCGAAATGGCGATATATGCAGAAAGGGCCATGATGCGTAAGTTTTTTTTACCAATTTTACAATATACTCTACAATAAGATAAGATAAGATAAATTTTATTCAGTAAAAATAGCTCAACATTAACATAACATATACAATTTATGTTGTAACGGTCGCCAATGCTCACACTAGGAACTCAAGGTTCCTGTGCTGTGAGGATGGGCAGTGTTCCCATCCTCACAGCCAGGAATTCCGTTTTTTTCTACGTAATTATAAAATAATAGCTCGGGTAACTTCGATCTGATATCAAGCAAATCGCGTGGACTACAGGTTATATCGTGCCCAACTTTGGGATGTAATGTAGCCTATGTCCTTTTCCAGGCTTTAATCTATCTCTGTACCAAATTTCATCAAAATCGGTTCAGTAGATTAGGCGTGAAAGACGGACAGACAGACAGACAGATAGATACGGTTACTTTCGCATTTATAATATTAAGTATGGATAGAAAAAAGTACCCCAACCGGCAACCCTAGCAGGGGACCGTGGGTTCCTAGTGTTTAAATTCTCTTTGGTGGGTTCAGGAGGCAAGCACAAATTATAATAGTGAGGCAAGGTTCACAGTCACAGCAGTCGTTAGGACTTACTAACCTTTATACCTATCAACTGATCCATTAAACACTTAAATATCATAATTATATTTTGATGATTAGGTAGGTAAGTAAGGAGTTTGAAATGTGTGGTGATCGGCTTAGAATAACACCACCCCATTTCTTTCCGTGGGTGTCGTAAGAGGTGACTTAGGAAACACAAATGAGACCTGCCTCCTATTAATCCATCTCAGGCAACAACACTTCATTTTTTTATGAATCTGAGGTGTTGTCCTGTGGTCTCATGCGGTGTGGTAGGCTCTGTAAAGGGCCGTCTGGTTCGCGACCACCCTCCTGCCGAAGTCCGACGCCAAACAGCTTGCTGTGTTCCGTCGATGCGTGGGAGTACCAGTGCCTTATAGGCGTTTTCTGGGTTAACTCGCTCCATCGTCGACCTCATCTATGACCTTGGTCAAGATTGAGGTCAAGAGTTAACCCATCTTATTATAATAAAATAAAAAAAGAGTTTGAAATGTGCAGTTATAAAATTACAATCCCGCATGAAACGGGGGCCAGCTGGGAACTAATTTGTTGGTAGTCATTCTAGTGGTCCCTACATACGAGTATATGAAGACTGACACTTAGTTAAGGTTTTTTTGCTACAAAGCAGTAGTGGGAACTCAAAAAAATATCTTACTGTGTTGTTTTTGTTGCGATATACATTTATAGCTTAAAAATATATCTTACAGAAAAAAAGTAGACTACTGATTTGACAAAGATTTAATACCAGAACTGTCATAACCTACGGGTGACCTTTGACTTACTAAGCTAACTCTCCTATCGTTAAATTATTGGCTCATTATATAGAGTGTCACAACATAAAGTTATGATTTTTCTTTCCCTCTTTTCCTTTTTCCTTCTCTTTTTTTTCCTCTTTTTGCTTTCCCGCATTTGTCCCTTCTTTTTTTTTCTGTTGTAGTGTTGTTTTGTAATTTTTATCCTATTTTCTTTTAAAACGTTTGTAGTGGATTTTGCAACTGGTTAATCTAAAACCGTGATGTCCCTTCAATACTGTTTAATTGTTTAATTTTCTTCCGCGTTCACTTGTAGTTTCCAACCTCGATATTGGCAAGATTGTCTTACTTTAAAAGGACAGAGCCATATATGCACAAGAATAGAATAGAATAGACTTACTAAGCTCTATCTACGACTCATTTGACAGGTAGGTACTTAATACAAACTTCTGGTTTCAGGGGACCGCAGGCGATCAGTTTACGCAGAGGACCCAGTGTACGCGCCGCATCCACTTCTCTACGAGCCCCTGTATGGACACCTCCCTCCCCCCGGGTTCATACCGCCACCCCCTCGCTCTCGTATGTCCCTGCCACACCACCCTGAATATGTAATGGCTGCTTTGGGCTATGGGAAACCTAGAAGACACTCCAGGTTTGTAAGTTTTTATCTAAATAGGAGTACCCCGTCCGCCTTGAATAATTTGTTGCTTCGAAACAAATACGATTAGAACTCATCGTAGCGGTTTTTATAACGAATGGGCTCACTCTTGACCACAATCTAGCTCAGGGGCGAAGATGTGGTCGAGGATGTAGCAAGCTCACCCAGAAGATGCCTTTTCCCTCGAATTGTAAACCTTCGATCCTGCACACACCGGTGTGCAAGAGTCGCCGAGGGTTTAGTAAGACTCCGCGTGGTGATCGGTTGAGAATAACACCACCCCATCTCTTTCTGTGGGTGTCGTATGGTAAGAGGCGACTAAGGAAACACAAATGATACCTGCCTCCTAGTAATCAATCCCAGGCAACGACACTTCATTTTTTTCTGAATATGAGGTGTCGTCCTATGGTTTCATACGGTGTGGTAGGCTCTGTAAAGGGAAATCTGGTTCTCGACCACCCTCCTACCGAAGTCCACACAAAAGCAAGCCAGACAGCTTGCTGTGTTCCGTCGGTGCGTGGGAGTACTAGTGCCTTTATATGCATTTTCTGGGTTAACTCGCTCCATCGTCGACCTCATCTTTGACCGTTATGGTCAAGATTGAGGTCAAGAGTTAATCCATCTTATAATAAAAAAATAAAAAAACTCGGGTTATTATGAGCCCAGAAATTCCGTGTGAGAAATAGTGATTTGCTGAATATTTTCCTGTATCGTAAACCTCAGGTAGAATGACCAATAAACCAGTACTTAGAAAACCCCATAGTCTTACAAACCATGCAACTTACTAGTTATTGTTATATCACTCATGACATGAATAACTAGTTTACCCGTACATCACACAGCAAGTTTATATTCCGGTAGTCCATGATTCATTTCCTTAAACCAGTTTCTACTGGGTCGGTACACTCTCAGCTTCCGCAAATATAGAAGCATCTTCAACTCAACACACCATTCATTAATATGCATCTAAACAATATTTACATACAGTTACATCATTATTCATGAACTAGAGTAATTATAATAATAAAAAGTTGCGTAATACGTAAGAAAGTCGGCATAAAAACCCGAATGGTCAAAGAAGATAATTATTTATATCACACCTCGTGTGTTTAAGTTAAAATAATTGTTCCGTAATAGCACCTGTATGGAGGTAAAAAATGTTACGCGTGGTGATCACGACAGTTTAGCTTGGAGAGCAGTGAGAGCAGTGTAGGAGCTAGGTAGGTCCATCAGCCCAAAGAAAACAGCCAAAATATGTTAGGGCCTACTACCATATTCTGGCGCTACTTCGACAATAACAAAAACTGTGGTTATAGAGCCCTAAAACCATTAATATTATTCGAAGTTAGGATGTTAAGTACTTAAAATAAGTTTTTACATTAAATGATTTAGGGCCACTTTCACCAAAAGTGCTAAACGTATTTAGCAGGACTAATTTTGTTTAATTTGACAGATTTTGTTGCTTTGACAACTGAGTTAAATGTGTTTAGGCTGTTAAATACGTTTAGCACTTTTGGTGAAAGTGGCCCTTAAATACAGACATAATTAATTAAATATCCCCGAGCTGTTACAGCGCACGAAAGATTAATTGGCAAAACATTATCTAGTGGCAAAAGATATTGTGGACCCAAAAAAGCACTCAGGCATTTTTATGCCACAATTGCTATCCTTAATACAATACTGTGCATGCACAACAAAACAAGCAATTTTCTAATGAGACGAGTAATAGTCGTGCGCGGGAACATCTGGTGTTTTCTAGCAGTTATCGCGACTTAATGATAGCTATCCTGCAACTTGTGATCACAGAGTTGCGCTTGCATTCCGTGATAGTGAAATTGATAGATGAAACTGAGATTTATACTTATTTATATTATAATCTCATCTTATCGTGTAGGTATAGTCAAGTGTGTGGCGAACTTGGCTAACCCTAGAGTTTTCAAACCGCCTAATTGGCTCTGACTTGGTCCCAGCTGTTTTCGATTGACTACAATCGTCAAAATTTAAATTGACTGAGGGAATTTACCTACAGATTTAATTTTATCATCTGCCAGTATTTCAAAAGAAAAAGTCCTTGATTATCATATTTACTTATTGAGATTCATCTATCGAAGAACGACTTATCCCTGCTAAACTTTTTTTGCATTTTATTTTTTGTACGATAGAAAAATGGATAGTAGAGACACGTTAAGTAGATACTTTGTACCTTTCTTATTTCACGTAAAAGGGAAAATTACTCTAACAATTGAAAAAGCTACTCTTGCTAGAATCTACTTCTACTACCTACGGATAAAGAAACAAAAAAAAAATAAGTTGTTACCTAACTCTATTTACTCAAGTACCAAACCCTAAAACGATTTCTGATGAATGTTTTATTGAGTATTCAATAGCTTTTAAGAATACCACTTGACAATTGTGACCACTTAGCCTATTGTATTTATTTACTTACAATGGGCTGTTATAAGCTATTTAAGTAATTCTAAAGCACGAATGCCAGTTCTCATTCCCAGCACAAATACGCTAGCTTCCACGGAAAGCCAAATAAAAAATGTTCGTGTTCCTCTGTACTGTGTTACAGGTCCGTAACTAGGATGGATTATCTAGTAATAGTATTTTCTACACCTATTTTTTTAATTTTTGTCGTTGAGTCAATACATACCTACATACAGGTTGGTTCTAAAAAGTGACGTCAAGGAATTTGTTCCGTTACACTTGTGCCAGCTTACGAGCGAACATTATACCTAGATAGTGTATTTTTTACTTTAGCCCCCTACCACCAAGCCCTTATGCCGGCCCTGTCGAAATTGTGGTAGTTACAATAACTGAGTGTAATCCCACGTGTGAGCGTCAGTTTTTTGCCTCTGAATGAAAGTTGCGCCTGCACCTGTGAGAACCTGGCTCCAATGGAGAAACCTGTACCATTGACCTTCGGGACTATAGTATTATATTATCTGTGCTTCGGGTGACCGCTCTTGTAGTTATACACTGGGCGTCAAAAATAAGTAGTACAGTTTTAAAATTGCGATTTCTCCCAAACTATAAAACTTAGACCTTTGAAACAAAAAAGGTTAAAAAGAAAATTTAATCTTATTCAATAAAAACTTCATGCATTATAAGAACTTATAATGCTTGACTTTAAAAAAAACGAATAAATAAAAACACTTTTTTTAAACTGTTGAAAGGTGTTGTCTTACTTAGGATTTTTGTGTTTGACACATTCGCTGCTGATAAAGCAATTGTAATTGAAAAGCATAGGTATCTTCAGAGAGTAAAGACTAATCATGCCTCTTTCACCAGAAGAATGTGCAAGAATCTTAGCTTTTCTCGAAGTGGGCATCAGTATGCGTCGTACTGCAAGGAGGGTGGGTGTAACTTTAAGAACGGTTCAGCGAGTAAAGCAAAGGTACGAAGAGACTGGAAACCATCTAAGGAGACGAGGTAATGGCAGACCCAGGTGCACAAGTACCCGAGAAGATCGCTTTATTGTTTCCACTGTGTTAAGAAATCGACACCTTAATGCAGTTGAGGTTCAGCAACAGCTTCTTCGGACCCGAACAGACTACATCAGTGAGAGTACAGTGAGAAGAAGACTTGCTGAAGCTAACCTGAAGCCTCTAAGACCAGCAAATGGCCCCAAACTTGAGACAGAGCATCGCGTAGCAAGACTACGCTACGCCCGTCAACACGTACAATGGGGCGAAGAAGAATGGGCTAGAGTTTTATTCACAGATGAGTCTCGATTCTCTTTATACACTTCAGATGGACGGCGGAGAGTCTACAGACGACCCGGTGAGCGATACATTCAAGCTTGTATCTCGGAAAGAGTCCAATATGGCGGGGGCTCTGTACACGTATGGGCTGGTATCTCTTCAGAGAGTCGCACAGAGCTTGTGGTAATAGAAAATGGGACTTTGACTGGTGAAAGATATGCCTCGGAGATCCTCAACGAGTATGCAGGGCCATATTTAATAAATATGGGTGATGGAGCCATCCTAATGCATGATAACGCCCGGCCACACACTGCTCACCACGTACAAGAGTACATTCAGGAGGTTGGCATCAACTTGATGGCTTGGCCATCGAGAAGCCCAGATCTCAACCCGATTGAACACGCCTGGGATGAGCTTGGGAGGCTAGTCAGAAGGCGCAGTCCACCTCCTGCCACACTCAGGGCTCTAAAACATGCGCTGATAGAAGAATGGGAAAATATTCCCCAACACCGCCTCCGAAACTTAGTGTTCAGCATGCCAAACCGGATCCAAGCTGTAATTAGAGCCCGAGGCGGCAACACAAGTTATTAAATTGTGAAAAAGTTCCAAAACGTGAAAATTAAGTGGTTGACATATCGTTAAAAATTGATACTTTTTAGTATTTATCTTAATTTTAAGTTTGAAACTTTATTCATGCCAAATAAAATATAACTTTAATAAACTTCGTTAAGTTTACTATAAACTGCTTTTTATTTCATAAGTGTAACTACTATAGTTTAGGAGTAATTGCAATTTGAAAAGTGTACTACTTATTTTTGACGCCCAGTGTAGTTACGTAATTTTTCTTTCAATAAATTTTTAGGAATTCAAGAGTTTTTTTTACTAATGAGAAGCTAATAAACTCTTTTTGTTGAGAAGGGTCAGAAGATCCAACCCGCAAATAGTGGCTCTATAAAAGACCATAGAACGTTCTGGGAACACTAATCGGTTGTGCAATAAAAGACCTATACAGGTAGTACGTACAAAGAAAGTGGCGCAATTATATCTCCGTTTTGCTCTGTAGTCGAGCTATAGCGGCATCAGACATGACAATTTTGAACTATAAAGTTGATGTAACAGTAACCCAATCTCTATTTTGCGTTGTACTGGCTACCGCAACGCTCCTAAAGTACCTTTTAGTAATGTATCAGAGTTTTTGAATCCTTTATGTCTCTGATTATTTATCATTCATTCATTTTTCATTCGTTCACGCAGATATTATTTCAGTGTCGTGGCGTTAACAGAAATAATAATTCTAAACAGACTAAGAAGATATTCGTGGTAAGTAAACACTTATTTTATTACTAAATAATTCGTATCTAGGGGGAAGTAATGTGCGGCTGTTATTTTACTGACAAAGTATAGGTAGGATTACGACAAAATTTTAATGCCCCCCTCGAATTGTAAAGGTTTTATTAAAATAATTACTTATTTAAAGTCATAACATACTTACAGCGTCGTGAACTCCACTATAGAACTTGTCATCACAGGCAACGACCACCATTACATGAAATTAGGGTTCCTTCCGCGCTCGGTTCTTAAAACGTGATATTGGTGACAATTTTATGACAACGACTGTAAGAGAGTTTGTAAAACCTTTAAATGACATTTAGAGCTACATAAGGGTAATTTTAAACACGGCAATATCACAAAATCACTCTGTAGCAGAGTTTTTGTGCCCAATGTAGCACTATAAGATGTAACAACGATGTATTGACCCACTATAACACCATTTTGGTTTAAAGTTGAGTTTTCATCACTTCTATAACGAAAGACCTGTAAAAGACTTTTCAGAACCTTTATTGCGTAAATCAGGTGCATAATGGCGACAGTGAACACGATTATAGAGCTCTTTAGTGTTATACTGGTCACAATGGCGGTTTTAAAAACACCTGCCTATAACGGCTACATAAAACAACGAAGTAAACCTTTACATCACTTCATAATAGGTCGATTTTGCTCTAAAATCTTATAGAGCCAAAACGTTTTTTAAAACGCTTTTATACAACAATCAGTCACAGCGGACACCTTTATAGATCGTTTACCTGGCTTTTTTGAGAAATAAGGTTTGATTATAGGGCTGAAATGTTTGTTGGGGAGGATGCCCTAGGCCATAATTCAATAACTTTTTTTACATTCTGTCTAAATTACAATCGTGATTTTGCCAATCAAAATTAAAATTTAATTTTTAATCAAAATTAAAATATAAAATGGCGTACATAAAGCAAACATAAAGCTAAGAAACCCTTGACGCATTGTAATAAGTCAGCAGCTCGAACACGATGGCGACAAACTCGCGAGGGCGCGGCGCGCCACTCGGCTGACGCTGAAACTTCAGTTTGATTGCGCGAGGGCCCCGCGCAAAGGCTCGCTCGACCTCTGATGTTTTTTTTAAATAATAAGATGGGTTAACTCTTGACCTCAATCTTGACCATAAAGGTCAAAGATGAGGTCGACGATGGGAGCGAGTTAACCCAGAAAATGCCTATAAAGGCACTGGTACTCCCACGCACCGACGGAACACAGCAAGCTGTTTGGCGTCGGACTTCGGTAGGAGGGTGGTCGCGAACCAGACGGCCCTTTACAGAGCCTACCACACCGCATGAAACCAAGGACGACACCTCAGATTCAGAAAAAAATGAAGTGTTACAAAATCGTCATCCTCACTGCTAACGGTGCACCCTGCCTGTCAACGGTTCGATGGTAATAGCGCGCGTAATGCGTCGCGGTCTTATGTCAAAATGTCAACCTTGACAACAAAGGAAACACAAATGAGACCTGCCTCCTAGTAATCCATCCGTTGCCTGGGATGGATTACTAGGAGGCAGGTCTCATTTGTGTTTCCTTAGTCGCCTCTTACGACACCCACGGAAAGAGACGGGGTGGTGTTATTCTCAAAAAATGTCAACATTGTTGTCAATGTTGACATTTTGACATAAGACCGCGACGCATTACGCGCGCTATTACCATCGAACCGTTGACAGGCAGGGTGCACCGTTAGCAGTGAGGATGACGATTTTGCAGCACTAAGATGTTGTGACCCCACATACCCCCCCGAGCTCGTAAGCCGCATGCTCTCCAATTCAATAGGCATAAATAGTAGATTTTACAACAAGTGCACAAAACGAGTTTTGTGGACGAGTTATAAACTCTGCTTTTCACTTCGATTGCGAGGAAATAATAAAATAACATATAATAACAAATTTTATCTTTAAACTTCTGATTATTTTGGCTGTATGGAGTTTTCTATGCTTTACTATAGACCCATTTATGAATAGATCACTTTGTGCACTAGAGCACAAAATGCAATTTTGTGCAGCCTATAGTAGATCGTTTTGTGCTCTAGAACACAAAAATCAATTTTGTGCAGCCTACGATTTTGTGCAGCCTGAAGTAGATCGTTTTGTGCTCTAGAACACAAAAATCGATTTTGTGCAGCCTATAAGCTGCACAAACAAGCACTTTCCGAGCATGAGTAGTGAAAATGATTATTTTCTTGATCAAAACTATTTTAATTCAATAATTGTGTCATCAATAGTCATAAATTCATAATAAGTATCATTAAAAAAAATTCACACTCTCGTTTATTATTGGAAAATGAAATATGCTTTTGTTGAATACTTACTCCAGTAGTTAACAAAATAAACAATTAGAAACTTCGTTTTAAAATCTTGCAAACTTGCTACGCTTGCTCAAGGTAGATATACAATAAAAAAATAGTGGTTCTTTAAAAATGAAATTTCAATTTGAAAATTGAAAATTTTGGCTCTGCCGCCTCAAAAGGTTGCCTGTCCTAGGCCATAGAAAAGAGCATATTATGGCCTAGGCCTACTCAATCAATCAACAAATCAATAAAAACTCAGGCATTTATACCTATAGATTTAATGGTGACATTACATAAAGCTTTAGATTGTATCGTATATTTTGTTCTGAATATTATTCTATTACCTACCTGGGGTCAGCACTTCTCATCTGCTTCCTCTGTCTTTACTTATTATTAATCTTCAATACATTCTGAACCTACACTTATACAGTAAATGTAACGACAAACTTAAAGATAAAAGACCATTATTGTTATATACCGCTTTCTACATAGTTACGTGAATAAAGTTTTACGCTAGAAAGTCTTGGACATGCCATGTATCATAGCGTAACGTCTGCGAATTAGTGCGCAGGCGCATGTGCCAAGGTAATGAATACAGTTCACGAAATGCGCAGTAGCTTTGAAGAAGGTTCTTAAAGTTTTGGTAGGATTTGGATTAGGCAAACTTCATGCTCAGTCAATGACACTAGGCATGGCTTTTTATAAATTTTCTCAAAGATGCTGAAAAGTACTTTACTGGGCCAAGACAAATTGAATTCAGACCTTTAGGGCCTGGTGTCGGTGGCGATTGTACCTACGTATTATAGCGTAGCTCGGAGGGAGCTGGTACTGGGAAAGAGTGATGGAGACCAGAAAAAGGCAGAGAATCACTTTTATGGCATTTACTGAATTTAGAGAAACCTAACTTGTGCGGCCGAAGCCACGGAAGGTAATGCGTCACTTGAATACAAAAAGGCGCGAAGTGACCCGAATCAATTTGAAGATCGAACCTTCGGCTAAAGGCATTATCAGTAGATGGTAAATGTGAGAGGTATAGAACCTCTACAGTACATAAGAACCAAGTCCATATTCGTGTATGCGAGTTAATGCTTCGATTGTTATCTAATCCGCAGTGATCGTCTATTGACACGGATGAGGAACCGTCAATATGCGCTCGCGCACCAGTTTCAAAATTTTACGACTCAACCTACAATGTTAGACGGATATGTTATGTTGCAGTCAGGGTGATATAGCAGAATGAAACTGATGTAATTGGTAGATAAAGAATCAGGTCAGCTGTCATAATTACCGAGACGAACGTACAATTTTGCACAAGTTTGAGGTATGAAAAATTCAAAGCTCACCAAGAAAATGACGGCAATTATTCAGAGTTTCAGATTATTAACTGAGCGGCTATTCCACTAATGAATGGCGGCTGAATGGCGGTGGAATGACAGTAATGACCATTTTATCCGCTTAAGTGGCGAAATTGAGAACTATTGAAATTTCATACATTTGATGATTAGCTACCTTGACTGGCAGCGCCACCGCCAACAGAAAGTTGGCGTGAGTTCAGTTGATGGTGACGATGCGCTGCTGGTCGGACGGTTATCTAGTGTAAGATGTTTTCAAAGTTCGCAACTATGCCACCGGAAAGACCGGAACGGATAGTCATCGTTGTCATTTCACAGCCATTGAGACGTCATTGGTTAATGGAATAGCCCTGTTTAACTGTTTGACAGAAATAAAGAAAGTGAGACAAAATTTATTATTTCGGACATCACAACACATATAACAGGCAAGATCATACAGTAAAACAAGATACACTAGAGAGAAACATAAAAACAATAACAATCTAGCTTTAGAAAACAATAACAAACTAGCATGCTATGTAGGGATCGGTTGAGAATAACACCATCTCTTTCCGTGGGTGTCGTAAGAGGCGACTAAGGAAACACAAATGACACTTTATTTTTTCTGAATCTGAGGTGTTGTCCAATGGTCTCATGCGGTGTGGTAGGCTCTGTAAAGGGCCGTCTAGTTCGCGACCACCCTCCTACCGAAGTCCGACGCCAAACAGCTTGCTGTGTTCCGTCGGTGCGTGGGAGTACCAGTGCCTTTATAGGCATTTTCTGGGTTAACTCGCTCCATCGTCGACCTCATCTTTGACCTTTATGGTCAAGATTGACGTCAAGAGTTAACCCATCTTATAATAAAAAAAGATCACTAAAGCTAGATAGTTACTGTTTGTTTGTTTGTTGTCCTTTACGTCTTCATTACCGTTTACCGAATTGTAAAACAGTTTCATGCACACTATATCACGTGCATTTAATTCAGCAATCTTATTGTTTCGTAAGACGATAAATTAAGTTCTATCAAAAACAACAGGATAGGATACTACCTTGATTGTAGACTTAACGTAGCAATTAACTATATCTCGAGATACTTGACTGTAATAAATCCAGCTGGCCAAGTGGACAAATTAAGCTCATAAAGCAATGCAGGCATCATGTAATTTTTCTGAAGCAATCTTTGCTAATTACTCGTGAGCACGATTCCAAAACTGCTAAACCTGGGTTCGTAAGCAATTTGTTACGCCGGTTTACCTAGTCTCGTTTTACTTTTGGTAACTTTACGTCACTAACTGAGTAGGATATTCTTTTTCCTTCGATTTCTTAATGATAATTATCTGCGAAAAGGAGTGAAAATATTCTTGAATCTGCAGCAGTGTCGTGTTTTTTTTAAACACACTCAAAGGCCCACAATAAGGTTTTCTCTTGTATAATGGGTGCCTTGGAACATATACAGACACGAACATCCAAGAACAAACATCTGCTTTTTTCACAAATATTTTCCTCGACCGGGAATCGAACCCAGGCCCTTCGATCAAGAGGCAGCGTCTCTACCGCTCAAGCAAACCGGCCGTCGTCGCCAAGTTCACGATACCTATCTACAGTACAGTGTTGGGTAACTACAGCTAAACCCAAATTATTCCTTTGGAAGCTCAGGTTTCGTGGATCATCATTGAATGAAAAAAAAATAGAAAAATTTGACTTACTCATTCGGAAGGATTACCATGTTCCAACATAGAAAGGTCTAAGTTTGTAATAATTGGTCCCTAAACGAAGCAATCTGACTTTCTAGAGCTGTGAATGTCAACATGGTGCTCAATAATAATTACCAATGAAAGACATGATTTTTAGGGTTCCGTACCCAAAGGGAAAAAACGGGATCCTATTACTAAGGCTCCACTGTCCGTCCGTCCTTCCGTCTGTCACCAAGCTGTATCTCATGAACCGTGATAGGTATACAGTTGAAATTTTCACAGATGATTTATTTCATATTGGTCCTATAACAACAAATACTAAAAAGTAGAATAAATTAAATATTTAATAATAATAATAATAATAAATTTATTTATTTAAGTAACCAAGACTCATTTTAATGTTAGTAAACTTAAAACTAGGTTAGTAACAATTGAGATAATAATAATAATAATTTATAATTTAATTTAATAACACTAAAAAGCACGCTAAGTCACCGCTGCCCCATTCCGCTAGAAATAGCACAGCAATGACTCACGTACCTACAGTCGAGCCTACTCCCGATCATGTTCAGGATGCTGTTGGTGCTGCTCCGTATTCTGCGCACCAGGGACCCGCACCTTTTGCGCATTGTTGCGTAGAAACAGTCAACCCTTGCGTCCGCAAACATCCCTGATGCGCTACAGAATCGAGGCAGCCCCAACAACATCCTGAATGCGTTGTTATACTGGACCCGGAGAGCACTATAGGATTTTTGAGTATATCCAGCCCACAGGCTGCAGGTGTAAAAAGATGTGCAGTATGCTCTAAAGAGAGTAATTTTAACATCTTCTGAGCACCTTGCAAACCTGCGAGCTAGCATGTTCGCTCTCACCGACAATGCCCTCCGTTCCCTTTCGATATCAGTGTCGTCTTTGAGGTCGGGGGTCAATATGTGGCCAAGATATTTAAAAGTATAAACTCTAGCTAGCTCACATTTACTAATTAACACAGGAGGATACGTGTCTAATCTATTTTTACCCGCCTCAAAGACCATAAACTGACTCTTCTTAACATTATACATGAGACCATGGTTTTCAGCGTATTTCTCGCATATGGCTATAAGCTTTCTTAGCCCACACACTGACGCGCTCAGCAGCACCATGTCATCAGCGTAACTAATATTGTTGACACAAACACCGTCAATGTGGCATCCGACTCTGGTGCTGCTGAGCTCGACAATTAGCTCATTCACATACAGGTTGAAGAGCGTAGGTGAGCTCAACCCCCCCTGCCTCACCCCGCACTCCAACCCGTATGGTCTTGACAAGGCTCCCTCCCATCTTACATTGTTGACCTGGTTTCTGTACCAAAATTTAAAAATGCTAATTAATTCTAATGGTAGGTTGGCTTTTTCAAGCTTTAACCATAATAAATCGTAGGAAACCAGGTCAAATGCCTTGGAGAGGTCCAGAAAGCAGGCAAATATTGGCGTCTTACGCACAGTATAGTAATTGATAGCATGCTTAAGACACAGCACAGCACTCTCGGTTGATAGACCTGGCCGAAACCCGAATTGATTGTCATGTGGAATGACGTATTTATTCAGCTGTGTATTAAGCAAGCCATCAAAAACTTTTGAAACCACAGTAGCTAAGGAGATAGGCCTATAATTACTCTTATCCGCGTGATCGCCAGTTTTGTTTTTAACTATAGGCACAACCACCGTTCGCATCATGTCACTCGGCATATAGCCGTGCCCTAGGCAGAGATTGTACAACATGGACAATACTCTCGGTAAGGGGGCTCCCATATGTACAACAAACGTGATTTTTTAACAATTTTAACAAGTCATTTACTTATTTTATTACATTAACATCTAATCAACAACCGTTGCGTAGCAATACGTCACAGACTAATCTCAAATGAGATTTAAAAACACTGATGGCACAAATGAGTTTGCCTTAACTTTTAGGGATTCGCAATTATTTGCAAAAATGGGATACAATAATTTAAAATTTAAAAGAATTAAATGAAATTGTAATTGGAAGGTAGTAATATTTTTTTTAAATTACATCCCTAAAGGCTCCAACAGGTTTATTTTTACATACTTACATTTGAAATAGAGCTAAGCATTAATATTTTTTTTTATCTTTGGATATTCTCTTTATTGAGTAATAGCTTTCCGCCCATACAACAAACGTGATTTTTTTTGCCTTTTTTTATATAGATAATGGTTTTATAGAGTCCGACTCGAACTTGCCCGTTTTATTACACTAGTTCCACTTATTTATTTTTATGCGACCAGTTTCGATTACATCATCTTCAAAACAAAAAAAAATCATGAATTTCATTAGTAATAATATGGAGTTCCTCAAGAAGCAATAAGTAACACGAAGTATAAACTACACTCAAGAATACATTTTCTTTTTCGTAGGTTGACGGATGCGTATGAACATTTTGCGTACGAGAGCCTGGCTCCGGATTACGAAGACTGGGCCAGACCTTTCCCGAAGACGGCTCCTGACAACTTCCATTTATCCAGGTAACGTTTGCATGCTAAAATCAATGTTAGACTGCGTTAAAGTGCAAGCTAAATGGGTAACTTCTTGCAAGGAGCCCAAACCATACTAAATTCCAAAGTTCTTTTTGTAACTTTCTGTGCTAAATAGAGTGAGGAGTTTTTATTATTTCCATTAATAATAAATAAATAAATTCATTTATTTGCAAGAATACAGTCTTAATGAATAAATAGGTGATCTGTGTGTCATTTTTTGACCTACTAAGGAAAATTATTCACTTTGTTGAAACAACCTCTTCAATTTTCGCTTTAAACAACTCCGAGTATGTGATTAGGTAACAAATTAATCTTATATCGTAGTATTAATTAGTCGTTATAAGTTTTTTTTTCAAGGCGGCACGACAATATTTTTTTTAGTTTAAAATAAAACTAAATTCAATTTTTACGCATGAGAAAGTACCTACCGTACATTTACTTTCTTTTTCAATTAATCTCAGTTAAGTCTTGCATTTACCTTAATAAAATCGGTTTTTAAGTTCATGTATTTCTTGACTTATGGAGAGATAATTGTAAGGCACTGCTGTTAAATACCTCCTTAGAGATCAATTTCCTATGAATTTGTACCTAATTTAATGTCGATTATGACATATAAAAACTTGTGTCTTTGGGGTGTGTACTGCTACTCAACTGCTAGCGGTGCACCCGACAAGGCTCTGGCATATTACAACCCTTTTTCTAAAAAGTGATTTACTTATTTTATTACATTGACATCTAATCAACAACCGTTGCGTAGCAACACGTCACAGACTAATCTCAAATGAGATTTAAAAACACTGATGGCACAAATGAGTTTGCTTTAACTTAGGGATTCGCAATTATTTTTATTAACAACTGGTGCGTTCTTGACCACATCTAGCATAAAAGTGAAGATGCGGTCGAGGATGTAGCAAGCTCACCCAGAAGAAGCCGAACTTAACTTTAAAGAGATGGTTATATTTTTAACTATGGTAAACCATTTTACTTGATACTGATAAACTCCACCACTCACGAAAATCGTGGACCCCATTTTTTCAAAGTTGAATTTGCGTCTTTGTTATTCATCTCCGATATTTTTTTTCAGATACGGACACCTGCAGATAGACTACTCGTGCAGTTGGAATTCTCTCGATAGGTTGATTAGAAGTAAGATGTGATCATTTCGATATAATATTTATATGTGAAGTAGTTTCTCAACCTATGAATTCGCCCCATTACTATTCTGAATCGGAAAGTAATATAACATTAGAAGTGGATGACGTTAATCGAATGTCGGTAAAAACAGAGGCTGAAAGCATGATTTTCGTTATCCGGTTAATCCGGATATATAAATCCTATTTATTCTACACCAACGACTCCATACTCCTTGATTGAGCGAATTTGTAATTTTTTTTTTATTCAAGCAAAAACCCACAAGATGCAAAGTTAAAGTTAAAAAAAGTGTTAACGAAGTCTGGCAAACAGTCACTTTTTATTTTCCCTCCGGTGCTCATCATTCCAATATTTATTGTTAATAAGTTTATGTCGCATGAACCACTTTTTCTATGTTTTTATGTATTTATATTTACTAGGTCATAATATGTTTAAAAGAACCTTGTCGATGAAAGAGTTTTTACCATTTTTATTGCTTCCTAAGGTTGAGAAATGTTTTTTATGCTAAAGAAGTTGTAAATAAAATATATTCTCGGATCATTTTTGGAAAGTTGCTCTGAATGCTATTTTAAGTCGAAGCTATAATAATAAATGATGTCACTGTCATGAATTAATTATAATATTCCGAAAAAAAACTGTTGCTTAACTCTATTTCCACGTCTAATTGGGATTCGACTCAAGAAAAAGTGAAGGTTAGAAAGATTAACAGCTAATTTTATTATTTACTTATTGCATTGTACTGTTCTTACTTCTTTCTGACATATTTTTACATTAATTAGGTAGATGTAGAACCTAGACCATATACTAAAGTAGCCTTTATTCTAATAAAAAAGTTTTACTCATTTGTACTTAGGTAAACTACTTGCATGATCACTAAAATAATTCGAGAATATAGACTTACTAAACAAAAAAATAACGAAAATGGTGCTATGATTGTATAATATTGGCCAAAGATAAATAAAGGGTGTTTTTGTTACTAAATTATTTTATTTTAGGTAAGAATATTAGTCACGAATTCGTAGTTGAAGCATTCCTAAGAGAGGTTGGTAGGTACTTGTGAGACGTTTCTATAGAGTCTATAGAAGAAACGAGGTATGTATGTAAATTCTTTATTGCTCAAAAACAGTGTTATATAATACATTTAAAGGTAATTTAATAGCAAAGGCTGACTTATCCCTGAAGGGATCTCTTCCAGTCTACCTTAGAGTAGTTGAGAGAGGAGACACAGGTGACGCGGGTTGCGATGCAATAAAAAATTAAAAAAATGATAGTCATACTTAATTACTAATTATGACTATTATGTGTAGTCCAGTTTTTTTTAATAATTCAAAATAAAAACGCACTAATTTTATCTAAAATCTCCTTAATGTGGCCGAGTTTGCGAATAAAAACAATTTTAAACTTACTTGAACGAACAAAATAATGCTTAAAAAATCGACAACTTTATGCTTTTATATTTATGAGAGTAAAATTACGTAGGTTTTCCACAGAATACTTGTTTTTTTAAAAGATTGGTTTGATTTGTGGTTCCCAAGTATTTTTTTTACTTAGAAACGATTTCAACGAGTGCAAATTTTTGCTCGTTGAAATCCATTTTTTTGTTTTGGTCAATCTAATCTAAAGCTTATTGGTTTTAGAAATATTTTATAAACTTAATTTGGTTTTAAATCAATTTGGTTTAAATCACGTATCTAAGTATATTGTAGGTAATTTCGCAAAATAGCAAAAACCACTTTTACTCTCACCATAATTTTTAGAAAGTGTTCTCGAGAAGTCATCGACTTGAAGCTTAATACTAAAAGATAAAGTAGTTTAATTCAATTTCATATCTACAATCAAAGTCAGCTAAGCATAACGATATCCGATCACGATTACACTTTCTTACCACTGCATTATCTCGTTGTGCATAGCCTGCAATTTGTGTTTTACTATCATATCTTCCTGTGGCTAACTTTCAAAACATAGCTAGTACGGCCCGCGAGAATCTCGAGCATCACATCACTCGGATCCGATGACGGTAAAACTTCACTTTGATTGAGCGAGGACATTGCTCGCCCTCTGGCGTTGTCATCTCCACCGTTTTTTGACATTTTGTCTAGAGTTTTTTTTACGTTTAAACTGCATGCAGCAGGGTACGATAAAGAAGTCAATAAGTTGTTTTTTAAATTGAACTGGTCAGCGAAACTTTAGAGGTTAACTCTTCCCATGAAGATTTAAAAAAAACTTAAAAACTTTAAAAAAAAAGTATCAATCAATAAAATTCTCAAAAAAATGATATTTGGCTGAACCATCCTTAATACGGCTCTAATACTCCATGAACGATCGGACCTGTTGTCATTGTACTGATTAAATAATAAATAAAAACTAAATAGAATAGCTATTACAGCAATGTTCCCAGCCTATTCAGCACGTTCGATTTTTTAGTCTTTTAATCTAATTTGTTTGTATTATCTTACACCATGTGGTAATTTATGGTTTCTGCCTACCCGAAGGGCTTTTTTATGATTCGAACGGCACGGCACGGCAATTCGAAATTTGAATTACCATTGTCCCCTATGTTCTCAGCTTCTAGTATTACTATTACGTAGGAGGCAATGGTAATATCATTTTGCCGTGCCGTTTTCGAATTATAAAAAGGAGCCATGGGCGTGAACGTATACATATTCTTCCTTCCTTTCTTTAAGTATATAGCAAATTTGACTAACCTTGGTGTCAGAGTTTCGAAACCGCCAAATGGCTCTGATTGGTCCTATAATATGATCCGTGATCCTACTATAATATGGCTTTAGGTTTATACGTATTTTTTAAACGGTTAAATTTACTTATTTTAAACTCTGTGTTGTGGTCCTCAGAACGCCACTCAGCTTTCGCTAGCCGAGCTATTTTATAGGGTAATTCAAGAAATTGCAACAGTTGCACTGGGTACTTACGAGCTGTTGAACTCTCATGGAACGAATTGCAAAAGCTTCCTGACACGGTAAATGCGTGATTTATATACATAAAATAAAATACATAGCTGACTATTTTGTATTAGGTACTCTGTGGCATGAGTTCAACATCCGACTTCCACATATTAGAATCAATCAAAAGTAAGTACTCATTAATATAAGGCTTTAACGAAGTCGAATTAAATGTGATAAAAATAAGAATACTTACTTTGTAATTACTTCAATGAATAAATTGTTTTTTGAATAGTTTTTTAAAACTTTCGTCTTTTGAAACCTTAATCAAATCATTTCATGTAAGATTGTATGTTACAAATATTTTTGTGTTAGTGTGCGTAAGTTTACAGAGATATATTTTGTAGAATAGGAAGTTTTCAATAACTTTGAAGTGTAATACGTTGTTTGAAGATTTAAACATATTAACGGGTTCTTACTACGATTTTTTTTTAACCCTCTGCATACCAGGTGAAAATTTGTAACATGCCATATAAGGTGGGGTGTGACATACCCTAACAAAATGGTCGCTGTAATCAGATAGGAATAGGGGTACTGAATTATTATTGCATATTTTTGAAATTGAACATAACCTGAGTAGCACTATATGTATAAAAAAATGAAATAGATTAAATGGTTTGTTGAAAAAGGGTAGCGAAAATGCCATCTTCTGACTACTAATTTAGACTTGAAATTACCCTAAGAATTGATAATTACCAATTTTTGTAATTAAACTGCCTAAATTTAAAAAAAATGAACAACGATGATACATCTTTAAATTTTTACTTCAATCTCGAGGTAGGAGTTCTTTAGTTCGCCATAATTGCATTTTGCATATGCTCAAATAACAACAACTCTAAACAAAAACGCATCTAGAGCCCTAAAAAAACGCACGCACCACTATACATAAACTAATGGTACTTGCCAGTGTAAGAACGTCGCAACTCCAGCTACTGAGAGCTTCAGATTCCGCGCACGAAATTTTTTGAAAATATATCGATTTTTCACCGCCTGGGGTTTATCACACCCCACCTGGTATGCGGAGGGTTAAATGAGTATCCGATATTTTGGCACTGCAGCAACCACCATGCTCATCCATGATTATTATGGTGCTTGCAATGTTGGATATACTCATTTAAAACAAAAATCGTGATAAGAACCCGTTATGATATGTTTAAGACTTTGAAGTGTACTTTAACTTTTATTTAAGCTGGTTAACATAACACCGACGCAAAGAGGCCCTTCACACTTTCCTCAAAGTGAAATAAAGCAGATCATAACACAAACATTAAAAATCACACTTCAGCACTACACTGCAAGTTTTAACCCGAATGTAGGTCATGATGTAACTCATGAATAGTCATGTAATGATTTTCATAATCACATTCTTAGTCCGTGCGATATTAGATAAGGCAAATTAAAGAACCAAATTACTCGTTAATTGTCTGTTTCGACCAAAGTTATTATTTTCAACGTTGAATGTTGCCCTGTTTTGACGCAACTCGATAATTTGTGGACTGCATGGATTTGGTAGAGTCATGAATGTTAATTGCTTAGATAAATTGTTAGGTAATCTGACCCCGAAATCGTTAATTAAATAGTGCAATATATAAAAATGAATCACTAAATCTGTTGGTAAGCGCAAAACTCGAGAACGGCTGGACCGATTTGGATGATTCTTTTTTTGTTGTGTTCCTTATTGTAAGGAGAAGGTTCTTATGAAAGAAAAAACTAAAAAAGTGCCACGGGAACGAAGTCCCGGGCGGAAAGCTAGTAGTGCAATAAAATAATGGGCAGTGTATGTTTTTGTAACGTGTAATTAATAATCTGAAACCAAAATAAATTACACGCTGGACTGGGAGTGAAAGAAAAACTTAGAATGTGCCAGCTACCTACTCTTCCCAGGTATACAGTAGAAGTCTGTAAGTGGGATGTGAGGGTTTTGCTGTATAATGGGCGAAAGGCTGACCACCTCTCACCATTATACAACTTGTTCCATCTGATAACCCTCACAATTTGTGTCAAACGTGGCATCTAGTGGTTCTAGAATCATTTTTGCTCTGCCTACCCCGTTAGGGATTATAGGCGTGAGCGTATGAATGCATGCAAACAGATTGCTGTGTTCCGTCGGTGCGTGGGAGTACCAGTGCCTTTATAGGCATTTTCTGGGTAAACTCGCTCCATCGTCGACCTCATCTTTGACCTTATGATCAACATTGAGGTCAAGAGTTAACCCCTCTTATAATTTAAAAAAAAATGTTTGGCTAAATTTGCGTTTTGCTTGTAAATACTTGAGCGCGACAGCGGCTTTTTCACTAATCACTATAACCAATGGCGTTTCAATGATATTGGTGACCACTTCATCCATGCAAGTGGCTTTAGCATACATTTGATGACAGCTACCTTGACTATTGCCAATTACGTACAGTTTGCGGTGTGGTGGCGGTTGTCGTCAAGTGTAAGGCTTCAATAGTTCCGAATTATGCCACCTGAGTCACCATTGTCATTCAATCGCCATTGATAGATGCCAGTGATTACAGGAATAGCCACCCAGAGCCAGTAGCGTAGCTAGGTAACCAAAGGCCCTGGGGTAAAAAAAAAACTAGGGCCCCAACTAAACTATTTAAAATCGTTTGTTCCGTGTTCTTCGTGTTCTGAATTCGATGTACTCCAGATTTATCGTAATCACCACCCCATCTCTTTCCGTGGGTGTCGTAAGAGGCGACTAAGGAAACACAAATGAGACCTGCCTCCTAGTAAGCCATCCCAGGCAACGACCCTTAATTTTTTTCTGAATCTGAGGTGTCGTCCTATGGTCTCATGCGGCGTGGTAGGCTCTGTAAAGGGCCGTCTGGTTCGCGACCACCCTCCTACCGAAGTCCGACGCCAAACAGCTTGCTGTGTTCCGTGGGTGCGTGGGAGTACCAGTGCCTTTATAGGCATTTTCTGGGTTAACTCGCTCCATCGTCGACCTCATCTTTGACCTTATGGTCAAGATTGAGGTCAAGAGTTAACCCATCTTATAATAATAATAATAATAAATCCACATTCGTCGTACTTCAGATTCGTCGTAAAACAGTCGACTCCATAATCAAATTTAAAACCAAATACAAATTGTAACTTATTTTAATGAACAAATTAAAGATGTTCGAGACTTGTTGAAAATTCCCCTGTATTTTTTCAAATATGTTGCCATTATTAAAGTCGCGTTCCTGGAATCCGATCGATTTATTTATATCCCGAATGTGGGAGAAATTTTCACTAGTTCAATTTATAGTTTGTAAGCCAGAGCCCGAGGGGCCCCCTTAGCTTGGGGGCCCCTCGGGGCACTGCCCCGTCTAGCCTTCTGGTAGCTACGCCACTGCCCAGAGCCTCATCCGTTAATCAGTAAGGCAGATGGGTTTTTTTAGCATATTTTTCTTAGATAAGGTTATTTTCTTCCCTAAAAATAGTACACATCAAAAATACAGTAAGTAATTGACGTAACTTAATTTCTATAATTTTCCACGTCAAAAACGTAAGAGTCACCGACTTCAATCCCAAATAATTTTGTTACAGAGATCCCATACTCCTAAACCATTCATCATCAGCTTCATCATCAGCTCAGCAACATCAGATGGTGACCATTAGATGCAAAAATCTACATAGATTAAGATAATTTCTGATAAACAGTGTATATGCCTACAAAATTTGAGGGTTTCCCTCGATTTCCCCAGGATCCCATCATCAGATCCTGACCTGGTGACAATGGGACCACCTCTGACGTATGACCTACCAAATAAAAAAAGAATTATTCAAATCGGTTTATAATTGCCGGAGTAATCGCGTAACAAATATACAAAAAAAAAATACAGTCGAATTGAGAACCTCCTCCTTTTTTTGAAGTCGGTTAAAAATTAAGTAAAATAACAAAGTTACAGTTACGCTTTTGGCAGGGATTAATAAAACGTTTCAGGTTTAAAGAAACTTATTTTATTTTTATTTTATTCATTGCTAAACATACAATAAGAAACTTCAATTAAAATGCAAAAATACAATTTGAATAGGTAGTAAATTGCTAGAAAATGTCATATGGAAGTAAAGTACCTTTCTAAATCACTTCAAATAATAGCTGTAATTTGTCATATGAAAACGTGTGAAAGTGAAAAAGAGTTATAACTTTTTATCAAGTTCAGTTAACTTGTATGACGAAAGATTAAAATATTATACTGAAGTAAACATTTACTGTATACTGAGTAAAGCCTACAGTTACTAAACATAAGTAAATAACCTTAAAAATCTTGTACATCTTTGTCGCTATACAACTTTCTTTTCTTAGTAATATTAAACTGTCCCTTCTTTTCATTCTTCTGGAGATTCGGTGTTTTATTACCATAATACATGACTTGTAGGGTATTAGGACCTTTAGGGGCCTTATTCTGCGTCAAGTTAGGCTGCTGCTTCGGAACTTCTAACACAGGATTCATATCAATTGAATAGTTCTGGTAGTTTCTTTCAACGGAATAGGGCCTCTCTACCTGATTTTCATACAGCGATTGCGTCGGTGTGTAAGAACCCTGGGCCAAGTACTGCTTGAACTGTGATTGCTTTAATTTATCCTCTAATTCTTCGAGTCTCTACAAAAGCAGGTAAAGTGAATAGTGAAAGTGTGGTAAGCAGTAATTAAGTCTGTCATGAATGGGAAAACAAGCTCACTCATTCATTGTACGTGGGAACGAATTAATGGACCCTTCGTGCATGGAATTTCTTTAAAAAAAACGTCAAGTTACTAGGTATGCGATTAAGTAGACAATTTGACTCATTAAGTGGAGACGGTACAAACCGCAGGTAAGCGATACCAGGTTGATCGTGATGGACGATAATGAGAAAAGTCATTGTTCTACAAGGTCAAAATATAATGAAACGGTATACTTCTATTATGAGTTTTAAATTGTATGTCAGATCATGATGACGTTGGTCAAAAAAAGAAAGTTTCTATAAGAAGTAAGGATGAGATGAGAATCCATCAGGGTATGGATAAGTAGATCACAAAAATACAGAACAAAAACACAACTAAGTAGGTATATTTTAATGTACACTAGTCAACATATCAGACTATACGCCATGAGTCGTCTCCCCATTTCGTTTTTCATAGTGATATACAGACAGCAGCTCATCTGGTTACCCATTAGCACTACGAATGTCGGCGCTATTATACGAGCGACTATGTATAGCCTGATGTGCCACTGTGTGTACCACGACCCAAACAATTTGGTTGCACCCACATTAAAGTAGGCGTAACACCGTAATTACGAGTCAGACTCTTTTGATCTTTTCTTCACATTTTAGAAACTACTACGTCCATTTAAGTAGTAAATAAGGGTAAAGTATAAAAAACGTACCCTTCGATAAGCGTCAATGTTAGCGTCAGTCCTTGCTGCCTGCCTCGCCAGCTGCTCTTGTAGCTGAGTCACTTGGGACGCGCCTCGTTGGATCTTCTCTTCATATTCTAGAACTACTACGTTCATCTAGAATTTATGTAAATATTGAATCAAAGTGTATATACTTATGTATTTATTTGCGATTGAAATAGTAAAACTGACAAGTATTTTTATTGATATGGATTGCTTGGGTAAAAAAAATAGTAAAAAAATACATAATACCTATCTGACCAGCATCTAGTCAAATTAGCTACCCTTTATTGCGTCCTACATTTTAGTCAGCATTTTTTTTCTAACCTACTTTGTTTTATCATTATACTTATTTAATAATGGAAAAAATAAATTATGACATAAAAACTGATGCCAGTAAAATCCTGTCTTTTGAAAGACTGATAAGAGTGATAAGCATAAAATTTCCTAAAATTACTTATAAGTCACATGTGTGTTTGGTGTGAGTTTGAGAAAAGGCCTTATTAAGAGTACCCGAATCCGAAGAGCATTATAAATGTAGAGGAAGCGAAAGAGGTGTGTTTGGATCGTAGTAAGTGGCAACCAGTGGTCTCTGCGTACCCCAATGGGACAAAGGCGTGAACTCATTTTTTTTTACCTCAACTCTTGACCTCAATCTTCACCAAGGTCATAGATGAGGTCAACGTTGGAGCGAGTTAACCCAGAAAATGCCTATAAGGCACTGGTTACTCCTACGCACCGACGGAACACAGCAAGCTGTTTGGCGTCGGACTTCGGTAAGAGGGTAGTCGCGAACCAGATGGCCCTTCACAAAGCCTACCACACCGCATGAGACCATAGGACGCCACCTCAGATTCAGAACAAATTGAGGTGTCATTGCCTGGGGTGGATTAATAGGAGGCTGGTCTCATTTGTGTTTCCTTAGTCGCCTCTTAGGACACCCACGGAAAGAAATGAGCTGGTGTTATTCTGAACCGATCACCACACGGTCATGAATGTAAACTACACAATTATGTTGCTATTTCCGAACACTGTATTGTAAAAGTATGAATAAGTCCACAGCCTCACCTTATCCCGGTGTTCTTTCTCCATCTCCTGAAGCTTGGTCCTCAACTCCTCGACGAGGCAGGCGTATTGAGCGACCTGTGTGTCCGAGTCGTTTGCTACTTGCTGAACTTTATTTGTAAAATAAAAAAAATATTAAGTTCAACAATGATTAATTATTAATTGCCCTAGAATTGGGTCCATATTGGATACTATACATATTAATTTTGTAATAACACCTATAAAGCCTATGGATGCATTGAGTATTGAGTACAATATACATAGACAGAGACAAACAAGCTTATCAATTAAATAAGAATATATCTATCCTAATATTATAAAGAGGAAAGATTTTATTATTTGTTTGCATTGAATAGGCTACGAAACTACTGGAAATGAAATTAAATGAAAATTAGCTGGAAATGTGGTAGGTACAAAAAGATCTTACAATAAACATAGCCATCACATTTCGCCATTATTGTAAAGGCATACAAAATACATTGTCATACAAAAAGTTAAAAAATGTCAATAAAGTTACAATTATTAAAATTAAATTAATTAGTATTATTATTATTAGACTACATAATCACACTTTCCCCATTAGAATGTTACATTATCCCTGAGTAACATAGGCTACATAACTTTCCCGAATTCCCGCGGGAACGAAGTCCCGAGCGGAATGCTAGTCTAGTAATAAATGTGTGCTACAATGACAAAAACGGTTTCAACTTAGCATATAGAGCAGCCTCTACCCTATGCTAGACCACTGATATTATTTTGATTCAATGATTTTGGCTTACTTCTTTTTATTTATTATTACTCATGGGTTCGTTCTTGACCACAATCTAGCTCAGGGGCTAGAGTCAAATTTGAGGTAGGGCAGCATTTTTTACAGGTAGGGCGGAAGTAAAAAAAAAATCATAATTGATCTGCCCTCGAAGCACGGGCTCCTAAATCAGTCACCATGTATATCACTGACCTTCAATAGCTATTTGTAGACAAATAATTTCTATGAGAGAGCATGAGCACGGATCTAATAACTATTAAATCCTCAAAGATGAGGAACAAGCGAACAAGATGGTTGAACTTCCAGATTTGAATGTAGAGATCCATGTCTGAGTGAGAGTGAGGTAATAATGAATTGTTGGGTGTTGCTATGAACCAACAATTTAATTGTAATAATTTATCTTAATTTTTGATATTTTTAAGGTAGGGAATTGTGATTTCAAGGTAGGACATTACCCCACAATGCCCCCGCCCCCCCTACCCCCTAGCTACGGCCGTGAAGATGTGGTCGAGGATTTAGCAAGCTCAACCTTCTTTGAGAGTCACCGAGAAGAAGCCTTATTCACTCGGACTTTGTTTTTTTTTGTTATTCGATTACTATTTTGAGAACTAAAGATATGAAAAGGCCGACTCCCGGGCGAAAAATCATCGAATTCAATAATTTGAGAATTTCATAGGTTTGGATAATTTTTTTTAGTTTTATAAGGAGATTTTATTCAATGAAAATATAAAAAAACACCTTTCCGAACTTGTGCGAATCAAGAGAACATCTGGTCGGCTATGGTGACCGATTTATCCATTCAGGTGATGAAATTAAAAACGATTAAAGTTTCATACTTTTTATGACAACTGCCTTAACTAACAGCGCCACTGCCAACTGAAAATTGCTACGTAGTTCGCAAAACTTTCAGTTGGCAGTGGCGCTGAAACGCCATTAATTAACTAAATAGCCGCCGTGTAAAATGCAGAATTATTTGTTAGCATTACCGATAAGTACGGAATCTCTAATTTAAGGAAACCTATACTTAGTTTATAGAACTTCTGAACATCAACAGTTCGACGCTGGTCCCAAGACCCTTGCAGGTACTTACACTTTTCCACCATGGCTTTTATTCTACCCTTATTATGCTCATGCTTCTATTTTTGGTGACTTTCAATTAACTAGCGAAAATTAAGGATTGCACCTTTATGGTGATGGTATTGTTCAGTAAGCCTTATTATATATTTTTTTTTAAATTGTGTATTAAACTATATTGTATTGTAAGGATTTGATTCCGCCCACCATATAAACTGAACCAATTTCCCCAAGGAATAAAGGTCGAAATATGCAACTGCTCGCTTCTTCATAGAACTCAAATGATCGCTTTTGCATAAAAGTCGATTTTTTTTAATGTCATACCAGTTCCTCAGGAAAAGTTGTTCAGTTTCATAGGTAGGCATACGTAGTGTAGGACGCCCCCAGCCAGAAGGTCAGATGACCTAAAGAAGATAGCGGGTAGTGGCTGGATGAAAACAGCGGAGGATCGTGCAAAGTGGCGCACCTTGGGGGAGGCCTATGTTCAGCAGTGGGCTGCAATAGGCTGATATGATGATGATGATGATGATAGGTAGGCATTTGTTCAGTTTCAAAGTTTTGCTGACTAAAGTCACCCCATACCTACACTTTTATGCTTTACTAAATTATGGAGGCACTTACTCTTTCTTTCGTTTAAAGCTGATAACTCTTCAATTTGTTTTCCATGACTTGTACGAAGCTCTACTAGATCTTCTTTGTGCTTCTGGTTAAGGGACTCTTTTTCCTAAAAACATGTTTTTTTTACATTGCTATGCTTGATTGCATGTCTTAATTACGTGATATATTTTAATTGTTAGAACTGCCTCGGGAGAATCTTTACGCAGGTAGACATTTTGCCAAAAGTCTCACATAAAAAAAAACTGTTATGCATTTTCTTATGCAATTAAAATACAATGTCTCAAAAACTTCTCATAATAAAAAATCAGGCGTTAATGCCTGATAGAAAACTTACTGCTACGAACTATTTCTACGAACAAGCGAATATTCTAAAAAAAGAGCGAATATTCTAAAAAAAGATCAAATAAGTATTTAAAAAAATCATAAATATTACATACAAAATAAAAAATAAATGCTACACACTCGACGAAGGCTCAAACTAAGGTTTTCCTTTGTGTCGTAGTTCCTTTGAAACATATACAAGGACCGACCCGAGAACAAACATTGCTATTTACACAAACACTTGTCCCGAGTGGGAATCGAACCCAGGACCCGTCGATAAAGCAGCGCCACTACCACTTGACCAAACTGGCCGTCTGTCATCTCATTGAATGGTTGAACTGCCTAGGTGGGTACATGCATAAAAAAATTGTTACCCAACCTACCTCCCTCTTTTTGAAATTCATATCTTGTGATCATCGCCACGGCCGATTATACATAGATAAATGGTCAAACATGCAGCAGCCCTTTCTGAGCTTTTTCAAAATGCCACATTTTACTATTTTCGATCCAGGTTGGACTGCTCGACATTTAATGCTAGATACAAGTAGCTCGTCACGCGAGGCATTTTTGACTTGGTACCAATTTAGATAGTGTTACTTTCTAAGAAAACTTAAAAATAATCATTATAAACCGACTTCATAAAGCCAAAAATAAAGACCATGTCATTTAATGTGCTACGTACCTACTGATGTTTTTAAAGTCGGTTTAATTTTTTTCTTAAAAGTTTATTTATTTTTCTCTTCTTAGTGTATAGAAAGTAGGTACGTGAGAAACAATGTAAGTGGCTGTTTAATTCGAGGGTTTCCCTCGATTTCCCTGGGATTCCATCATCAGATCCTGACGTGATAACAATGAGACCACCTCTGGAGTAAGTATACTCTTTAGAAAAAAAAATAATTTTGAAAATCGGTCCATAAATGGAGGAGAAATTGGTGAACATACATAAAAAACGATACATACAGTCGAACATAGAACCTCCTCCTTTTTTGAAGTAGGTTTAAAAATATATTTTTCGGCTTCACATTTTCCCTAACAATTTTAAATTAACAAATCCTAACAACGCACTCACTTTTTCTAAATTAGTAATGACAGAATCTTTCGCCGCAATCTCATCTTTTAATTTCTTCACGTCTCTTTTTAGGTAAACCAGTTGGGATACAGTCTCTTGAAGATTTCCTATCATCTCTCTAGACGACAACAAATGATAGCGATGAGACTTTTCCAACTCACGAGCTTCCTTTAACTCTACTTCTAATCTAGAATTCACTTCTCGCATCTTTTTTATCTCTTCATTTTCATTCACGAAGTCCTGTTGGTGTAATAATTACATTATTTACAGAAAATATGTGCTTACCAGAGAAACGTTTAGTTTTAGGTTCTACTTAGGGTTCAAAATTGCTTCTTACTAATTTGCACTTCGAAAATCTTTGTAAAATACCGTGGAATCGGTCTGTCGGTTTTTCTTCTTGTTTCATTTCCATTTTGACGATTTTGATAATTTTTAATGATTTTCATAGTTTCAAAACATGCTCAAAACTATTTCAAACATTTCCCGCTTTTTTTTAAACAGACTTACGTAAGAAGAATCGCGATGGTAAAGTTCTAAAAAGTCTTCATTACCTAGAGCTATGTATACCTGGCAGAAACAACTTAAAATTTTGGGAAATAGCCATTAGTTCATAAAAATAATAAATAATTATTTTTTTCTTAATAAATGGCTATTTCCACATAATTATTTTAGTTTTTCTGCCAGTGACGAAGCAACTTTCCCTTAATTAGTATTATTATAAAAATATTTAAGACAAAGTAGATAGGTAATTATATAAAATATTATTATGTAGTATTATTTATGCCGATAAATTCAATAAAACTATTATTACATAACACCTACGATAACAAAACAATTTACTCAAAGAACAAAACGCATAGATTGATTTGAAATAAAAAAGTGTCAATGTCATTACTGTCATTGTCAGTGTGACAAATGAAAACTGAACACAAAGAATTTTGGAAAAGCGTGGTGTTATAACCTTTTTTTAATGTAATAATTGTTAAATTCAATGGAAGTGCATTTTATTAAAGACAAGTATACTACTCGGCTATAGTTCAAACTACAAAAAGTAAAGTTTTGCGGTAGGAATCGTGAGAATAGAAGAATTTTTTTGAGCACAATGTCGACGATGGCCTACGGTATACATTTGGGCAATAGCACGGCTTGTCTCGCCTTTTTTGCCAATGGAGATGCATCTGTAATCGCCAATGATGCCGGGGACCGAGTCACTCCTGCTATAATTGCTTTAAACGGCTCCGAATGGGAGATCGGATTGCCAGCAAAATCGGGTCAACCTAACTCGAAATCCATTATAAAACACAACAAGCGCCTGATGAACTGCGGTTTCACTGAAGATGACCTAGCCTTTGTGGAAGCCTCGTCCTCCTGCCGAATCCAGAACGACGACAAACTAGTTTACGAATTCGAAACAAGCGAGACAACTTTATACTCCAGTCCTGACAATATTTGTACTAAGATTTATGCAAAACTGTTCACGATTGCGAGCCATTCGGGAAAAAATGATGAAGATTTAAAACTTGTGTTGGCAGCTCCCTTGCATTGGACAAGTGAAAGCCGCGAGCGCTTAGTGAAGTCTGCTGAACTAGCCGGGTTCGAAGTTCTACAAGTTATAAGTGAACCTGCTGCTGCCTTGTTAGCTTATAACATTCAAGACACCAATGAAGATATAAATGTACTTGTCTATCAACTTGGAGGCTCAACCTGTGATGTCTCCATAGTAAAAGTTTCTGGAGGATTTATGTCCATAGAAAAAAATATACATCGCTCAGATTTAGGTGGCCAGTGTCTGACAAAAGACTTAGCTGATTACATAGCACAAGAATTTAAGCAAAAATGGAAATTAGATCCTCAAGAAAGTCGGAGAGCTATGGCCAAACTAATAAACCACTCTGACAACTGTAAGCATGTTCTATCCACATTGAATTCTGCTCATGTGTTTATTGAGTCACTTCTTGATGGCATTGATTGGAGTCAGAATGTCTCAAGAGCTAGATTTGAAAACATTATCTCATCGAAAATATCAGCTTATATCGAACCCGCTCAAAAAGTTTTAGAAGGATTTGATGGCAAAATCAGCAAAATTGTTCTTTGCGGAGGAAGTATGAAGATTCCGAAGCTTCAGTCTGCTATAGCAAGTCTTTTGCCGGAAGCTGAAGTTCTTTCAGGTATAAACCCTGATGAAGTGATTGCTATGGGATGTGCGAGAGAAGCTGGGATGCTGTTGGACATTCCTGATCTTGCCCTTAATGAAGTAAATGCTGATGTAGAGTTCCTAGCAAAGGATATTTACTTGAAATATCTTGATCAAACTATTCAGATCTTTAAGGAAGGTACTCCACCATTTTCACAGAACACCTGCAGTATTGATGCTGGAAAAGAAAAAGACATAAACTTTACACTACATGTTGATCCTGACGGTGAAGAATTTGCATCTGAAAGCTTCAATGTTGAAGATTTGAGCAGTCCATTTTCTTTAAAGGTTGCCTTACAACAATCAAAAATTCAGATGCAAGTTGAACAATGAAAGTTAATTTGTTTTTTTTTTATAATGGTGAACTAAATAAATAACTATTACCTAAATGTAATTTTTTCTTACTTTAATCTATATCTATCTATACATATTACAAAGAGGAAAGATTTGATTGTTTGTTTGTTTGCATTGAATAGGCTCCGAAACTACGGGACCGATTTGAAAAATTCTTTCACCATTAGAATCCTACATTATCTATCTGTGATGAACATAGGTACATGATTTTACCAAATTCCCACGGGAACGAAGTCCCGAGAGGAATGCTTGTTTTTGATAAAGTGGCTTGTCACGAAAATATTTTGTTGAGAAAAAAAAACACCCAGACATTGTGGGCGGCAGAATGCTGATGACCGGCGCCCTATGAATCACCACTACTCACTTGCAACATAAGTTTTGAATACCTATGTAAATGTTTATTTAAATAGATGACGTAAGTATCCAAGTTTTGCCGTGTGGTGATCGGTTAAGAATAACACCACCCCATCTCTTTCCGTGGGTGTCGTAAGAGGCGACTAAGGAAACACAAATGAGACCTGCCTCCTAGTAATCCATCCCAGGCAACGACACTTCATTTTTTTCTGAATCTGAGGTGTCGTCCTATGGTCTCATGCGGTGTGGTAGGCTGTGTAAAGGGCCGTCTGGTTCGCGACCACCCTCCTACCGACGTCCGACGCCAAACAGCTTGCTGTGTTCCGTCGGTGCGTAGGAGTACCAGTGCCTTTATAGGCATTTTCTGGGTTAACTCGCTCCATCGTCGACCTCATCTTTGACCTTTATGGTCAAGAGTTAAACCCATCGTATGATAAAAAAAAAAATCCATAAGAAATTGAGAATAAACATCTACTTTTTACATAAATGTTTGTTTCGACCGGAAACCAAACTCAGGACCATCTCTTTAGAAGCAGCCTAATATCACTGGACCAAATGAAACCTGTTCAAAGGGGGCCCCTAATGTTAATTATAATAATATAATAAATTACGCGAAAACCGAGTGTTATGCATAAGCAATTACACTGGGGCTAGGTACCATGTACAGAGACAACGGCGCCGGCGCAATGCTATCCAAAACTGTCTTTTTTCAATTGATTTTCAATTTAAATGCTTGGAGCATTAGAGTTTACATCTGATAGTTTGTGGTAACCTGATGTGCTGTTGACTGTACATGTACTGGACAGTAGAGGCTAACGTAGTACGTGCACTTTAAGCTGTAACAATACTAACGGTTTTGCAACTTCAAAAAAGCGCTGACCTCAGTAAGTAGTATGACATGTATATTTAGTATAGAGAGAATAAAGTCTAATTTGGTGTATTTGGTCGAGTTACTTTCTAGATTTAGGGTCAGATCTAGGGATGCCATCTCTAAAATCTGCCCCCCAGGAAAACTTTAATTTTAAGCCTCTTTTGTTGCATGAAATCTTTTTTCTTATGTGTGTTTAATCGTTAATGCTCGCGTTGTAAAATTGCGTTGGTAGCGCGTGCGGTGAAATACCTAACCTATAGCTTTTACATAAATTAGGTATGGGAACGGAATCTGATCGAAAACCCGGACTACAATTTAAATCCCGCCCGGACGCTCCCCGGACGTCTTCCAAGCTAGGACAAATCCGGGGAAACCCGGACGGATGGCAGCCCTAGTCAGATCACACCGAGACGCGACGCGACGAGAGAGGCGTTGCGAATAGAGCTACTCAAAATTGAACTTTATTCGGTACGTGAAAAGATTGTGAAAACGCCGCGGCGCCGCGCTGCGTGATGCGACGTGTTCTAAATTCTCATGTGAAATAAATAAAGTTCAATTTTGAGTGGCTCTATCCACAACGTCGCGTCGCGGTGGGAGCTGACCCTTAATTTGAAGAAGCAATTTTATTACCTACTACCTACTGTGAATTAGCAATAGACATTAAATCGTATGAATTTTGTGATAACTACCTACGCCTGCGTAACGTAATGTAATAGCCACCCCAGCCCCAGCTATTCTCAAACTTTAGCTAAGGTTCGTAGTTTTTGTACAGACCTACCTACTTTGACACACTAAAGAGAAAATACTGTCCAATCAGGAGCCGAGGTTGCTTCGATGTTGCCATTTATTTCTTGTGTAGTTTAATCACATGAGTAGTGGTTTAATATTTATTCATTAGGTAATATTACCCGCTTCCTGTTAATTTCTTAGGAAGATTCTTAAAAATTATATTGATAACTAAGTAGTTAGTTTTTTATTAAATTTAATACTGAATTCTTTCAGAATAAGTTTTAATAAATGTGAAATAGTTGAAATGAATACAATAGTGTAAATAACTACTTTTTCCTAAAATAACCAACTAAAAGTAAGTATTTAGTATTACCCTCACATCCCAATTACTAACTAAGAGCGTGCCTGGGAAGAGTTGGCAGCTGGCACATTCGAAGTTTTCTTTTACTCCCAGTCCAACGTCGAAGACTAGGGACACTTGGCTAGTAAAGTACCTATTGCAAAACTCTACATACGTAAACTGCTTTAGAAATATTTTTAAAACTTTTTTCTTAAGTGAAACAAATAAAACTAGGTATTTACCTAGGAATCGTTGTAATAGTGGCAGCGTTACTAACTTATCGAATAGCTTCCATGCGAGCTTTCTTCGATAATTTAGTAACGTTGCTTCTATTACAATGGTTCCTAGATTTAATTACTGGTGGAGCCAAACATTTTCGTAAAAAAAAGAAGTTTCTCAAAATAGGTATCTCAAAGCATACAAGATATGACGATACCAGAGATAACATTAGTCCGGGCCTTTGAATGTGTAGCGTTTATCACTTTTAATTTGGTTTATAATACCTCGTATATGTTCATTCGGTAGGTCCATTTAATAATTGGCAAAGGAGGTTTTCCAATCGGATGAGTAGATTTGGGGATAATCCCTTAGTAAAGGATCCAATTTAATTAGAAACCTCTACGTACCTGACTCTAATAACAAGCTAAGTCTTGTAATCAGCATACCCTGTGCCAAGACAGTGTATAATAAAATTATATCATTCGTAAAACACAATCAATCTACGACCCTGCTTAATTTTGTACTTCTTCATTTAGAAGTACGTAACTAGTCCTTGACTTTACGTCCTTGCCAATACCTCTTACTGTAAACGGGTGGTCATGTGAACCTACCCAGATTTCTTCTATTACAATTGAGGTGTTTTATGTTTTTTTCAACAAGCAGCTGTACTAGAAACAAGCTGAGTTAGGACTTTTTTGCCTACACAGAACATTTCAAATTACTTACTTATAAGAAATTAAGTATTTAGACATAAGTAAATTATGGACTGCCGCCAAGATTAATTGTTAATTTATGTTTGTGTTTTATTTTAGTAAATAAATGGGACTTAATTTCATCTCGGCCGTAAACAACAAGATTTTTTAAGCGAACAAAAATATATTTTTGTACTTGCAGAATTTAGTAATAAAAATATTTACGAAACAGCAAATTTTCTTTAAAGTTGATGATAAACTACCAAAATGTGATAGGAATTAGTTACATAAATGTTAAATAAAAATAAAAAAGCAGTTTACTCACCTAAAGCAGATGATTTGTTCTTGTGTTTTGTCCGTAGTTTTCACTCGTGTTAGTTTTTGTCTCTACATATTTGTATACTTAGTGTATTTAGTGTTAAATAAATCTTTAATCTTGAAATAAGTTTATTTTTCAATTTCAATATTGTGCAGGATCAATATTGAAATTGACATATTTAAAATAGTTCTTATTGTTTTGCATAATAAATAATGAAGCCAAGTTTATTACAAAGCAAATAAAACGTGACACTAGGTAAAACTAGACTGATTAAGTTGCTCGTGTCGTGAGTTCAGAGTGCTGCTTCTTCTTTGTATTTTTTTGCATTCCTTTATAAAATATTCATAATACCTTGTCAGCAATTTCATAAAACACATTCTGTAGCAGCAAAACGGAAACTCCTTAATTTATAGTTTCCGGGTAAAAAAAGTTAGAAATAAAAAAAATTGCGATCTTTGCAATTTATGAGTAAAATTCACCATTTATGTATTTGCTAAGTTAAGCTTCCCTTTAACCTTGTATGAAAAATGAATTTCCATGCGCTTATATGTCAACATTTTAGAAATGGCTTAACAAATTTGGAGAACAGGACCGGGTTTAAAAGACGGAATTTACGAAGAAGCGGGCGGTTTTAAATGTTTGTCAGATATTTTACGTACTACTAAGTTTCTTGAATAGGTCATTGTGTGATTAAAAGCTAGCTGACGTCCTCCGGAAAGTGCGCAAACACTTAATCATTAGAAAAACTTATCCTGGGTTGTGCAAGTTGTGCAGGGTCTTTGCATTGTGCAATCATCAAATATGTATATCGTGTGCTGACGTTTTTTTATCCTGTATGGCCACATTTTGTTGAAGCCTTATGTGGTTTTTATAGAAGGAAGAAATATATTATAATGATTATTCATGTTAATTATTATTTATTCATTGTCAATATTAATTCTTCCTTCTATAAAAACCCTTATGTTAAACTAATAGACAATTTTTGTGGGTAAATATTATACTATCACTTTTGTTTTATTATCTTTTTTTCATTAATAATTACATAAGAAAATGAAAACATTGCTTTTACTTGAAAAACATTAAGCTTAATGCCTTCTGTTTTAATTTGTGTGATTGTTATGTACATCTTACATTCTCTACATCCTGTAGAGAGTTTGAAGCTTATGTGAGCGAGTATAATGTTATTATGTATATGAGAACAATGCGATCGCTATGCCAGCAGTAAGTTTAGTAGATACTAAACAAAAGTGCCTAGGACTTTTTAGTCAGTCTAAAAATTACTGCACTTAAGTAGGGTTACTCTCTACCTTACGTACCTACAATTTTGTTTGCTATTTAAAAAAGATCTAACTTTACGCGTTCTAATCTTGTTATATTCTGAAGGTAAGATAGTCACAAACAAAGTAAATTTTATCGACCCTTATTCATAGTAAATTTTGAACAATTACAGTATACGAGTATTATTGAACAATAATTATAATACGTTCTTAATCGAAACCTTATAACCTACAATTACCTAGTTTTAAATTTTTTAGAAACCAATCTAACCTCTGTCATTTCTTAAAGGATCATGGAAAAAGATGACTTTTCAGAGGGTCCTCAGATCGCTTCATTCTATGCAGGCCGTAACATACTCATTACTGGAGGTTCAGGGTTTATGGGAAAGGTAAAATTAAATTTTTTATAAAAATCTTTAGCTTGTCAAAATAATAATATTTTTTATAACACATTTGCTCGTAAAGGGTCTCTTATTTCACCAATTTTAATATTGTATTGTATCTCATTACGTACCTGTGCGGTAATGTAATGTAAAACGCACGGTTTATCAAGATGCTCCGTCTAAAAACGAACGGTATTTTTTAAAATCTTAGCAAAGAGTTTTTATGTCAGAAAAGTGGGCAACATTTTATGAATGAAACTTACTTTGGGAGATAAAATATAATAATTAAACATTTAATTCTTAAATTTAATTAATTTTGACAATAAATTACAAACATTTATCTATAAGAAAAACACAAAAATATTTATTTACTTTATTAGTAATACTGGCTGTTTTTAGTGCCTTTGTCTAAAAAACAAAAACGCTGATGCGCGCGCATCGCTAATTTGTGAACATGTAAAAAATATTCCGCGCGCTTCTTCTTTTCTTCATATTGTTTTTATTTATTTCCTCGCAAATATGTTATAAAACGTCGTATAACATACGTGCGCTTTGATAATTACAGCCTCTGCTTTCTGGTAGCCCTCGCCTACGCCTCGCCTACTTTAATCTCTTAGAAACTTGCATAAAATTCCCAAAAAAATCAACTTCAAATAAAATAGAATGCATCTGTAATTAAAACATAATTATTTTCTTGTAGGTTTTAATAGAACGCCTCCTAGCAACATGTCCGGGTATTGGCAGGCTCTATTTACTAATGAGGTTTAAAAACAATGTTTCACCTGACGAGCGATTGTTACAGCTTAAGCAGTGTCAGGTAAGCATATTAATGTTAATGTTGGTAAGTATGCACCACTCAGTGATTACCGTAGTTGCGTATTAGTAAAATTATAGCATCATTGCAACTTATACAAAAGCTACTGCTTAATTTTTTACAAAAAGACAAAAACTGTAGCACCTATATACTTATAGCAATTATGTACACAAATTACACGCTAAATTCGCGCAAAAGAGTTTTTCGTGTTGAATTTTATTCATAATGCATAGCCATCGTCGCCATGCCATATAATTAGGATACAATATGGGATTGGTGTTTTCTTTATAATAAGTATAAAATACAATGTTAAAGGCATTAAATTATAAATCTACCTATTAAAATTGAAATTACACAGGCTTTTACAATGTAATGAATTTAGTCTCAGTGAATGGTTATAATCCAAAATAATGTTATCTTTAAACATACAGTACTAAAACTATATACACTTACGATTGTGTACTATAATAATAGTAATACCTTATCATTGTTATGTGCCATGTACAGTAGTTTCTTTCAATTATTAATGTTGTGATCGGGAGATACATGTTTTCTCCTTTAGGTTTTGAAACCAGAAAACTTGTTATAACATTTTCGGTGTGTCTCACTGAGACCTCTAATGGCGCCAGAATTGACAAATATTTAGTCCAAGATGATACGCCTCGTCATTCAGAGGGCTAATTCTGCTAGCCTGCTTGGAAGGTTGCCCTTTCGACGACATTTAAGTTCAAAATTTGAGAAAGATAAACCTGTAATATTGACAATTTATATTGCCATCTACTTATTATACTTACTTATTCTCACTTTTTTTTTAAATTTTTGGTTTATTTATTACACTAAAAATACTCAAGTAAGTACACTGAAAAATACACTAAACAATAATGTTTACATTTTCAGTCATTCACTCGTCAATGTTATTACTAACAGAATATAGGGTAGGTACGTATTACAATATTGAAGTAGAGTAAAAACCGAATTTCATAAGATCTATCGACGGAAGACCGAAAATTATAAGGCCGAATGTTTGTTTTACCGAAAGTACAATTGTATGAATACTCAAAATCTCGAAGGCTGAAATACCTAACTGCCAGAAATGACTGTGGTTGCATTTCAACTTTCGGTATTTTGAACATCGATGTTTTAAACACAGGTATTTTGTGTGTCGGTATTTTGAATTTTCGGTCATTTAAATTCGGTATTTTGAACAGTGGGTCATTTAAATATCAGTATTATATGTTTAGTTATATCGTATATCGGCATTCCAACCGCTCGGTATTTCAACTTTCGATGTATTAAGCGTAGTTATTTCATCCGTCGGTATTTTGAATTTTCGCTTTTATAATACGTACCGTTTTGTGTTAAGTTTACTCCCTACCATCTATGCTCGTCATGTGTCCGCGGAAAAGTAAGGCAGAATGTGAATTAAACTTTCCTTAATCGAACAGCATCCATAAGCAGATATTGTACTGATAATGATAATTTTTCAGGTTTTCGATGTCATTCGGGAAAAATGTCCGTGGCAATTGGACAAGTTGTTCGTCCTTCCTGGAGACGTTACAAAACCACAGTTAGGGTTGCTACCGCAATCCTTTTCAAGCTTAGCTGAGGTAAGATTTAACAAAAATTAAGACAGTTTTGTAGATGTCAAAACCTCCATATACGATTATTTAATGTAAAATAAAAAGGTTAATAGATATCCAAAACAGACATAGCATTACTGTTTTTGGTGATATTCATTAATTTAATTTATATACCTTTTCGGAGTAAAAATAAAGATACGTTGGCTCAGTTAATTGTCAATTCATTTTGAAAGTAAGTTATGTAATTTTTCAGGTTTCAATAGTTTTTCATAGCGCTGCTACTGTTAAGTTTGAGGAACCTTTAGATACTGCAGTATATTCAAATGTACGCCCTGTGATGGAGCTTTTACGAATCTGTGATAAACTTCCATTTTTAGAGGTAAGGTTATTTTTTTATTTTGAAAGTTTTATGGCCACTGACGTAGCGAGGATAGAGTTTTCCTGCATTATTTCACTTGGAAAGACACAAATCTAAAGGCAAAGGTTATGTGCAGTAAATAGGATGCAGATTGAAGGCAAAAGGTAGTTATTAACTTAATAATCATAATCATAATCGTTTATTGCTTTATGTGGTGTAAAATGGATCTTAAAAGAGCGCACATAAATCCTGTAAGGGCACTACAACTTATAATAACTTAAATACTTTTATTCCTTGCATAAAGGAAAATAAGAGAAATCTTTGATTAATTTGTTTCACAGGCGTTCGTGTACGTATCTACAGCTTACTGTAACGCAGATCGATACAAAATAGACGAGCGGGTATATGAACCTTCAGTCAAGCTACAAGATTTAATGGATTTCGTCGATAGTGCTCATGAAAACATTTTGAATGAGATGATGACACGGAAGTAATTTTTTTAAATATAGTTTTATATTTTCGGTGTACCTACTCAATGTTATTGCTCTTATTGTTAGTTGAAAGCAAACAAGTTCTTAGTTGCACAAGGTCATAGAGATAATTATTGATTATAGAGTCTACGTCTGGAATTTCAATTACGATTTTTTTTTCAGTTTTATAAAGCCGAAACCGAATACTTACACTTTTACAAAAGCAATGGCGGAGTATGTAGTGGCTCAACATGATTCTAAGAAATATTCTGTCTCTATATTTCGGCCTACGATAGGTAAGACCATAGATAAATCCTCAAAAATTTAATAAGGCAGTTTAATTTATGTATTTTAAAGTTATTCTATTCCCTGAATATTGCATATTCCATTACAGTGACTGCATCATTGAAGCATCCATTCCCAGGATGGATTGAGAACTTTTATGGCCCAACTGGCTTGATCGTTGGAATAGGTAAAGGCGTATTACATGTATTAAGAAGTTCCCTGAATGTACGTTCTGATCAATTACCGGTCGATATTGCTATTGATACACTTATTGCAGTCGCTTGGGAAACTGCTATAGAAAGGTATGTGGTAATGATTTACCAGTCAATTTGCCACTTTCAACATATTTAGCTATGTGTTACGAGTATTATGTATTTAAATAATTTACAGGTCGTCTAAAGTTCGTGTTTACAACTGCAGTACAATCGAAAATCCAACGACCAATATACAATTCAAAAAAATCGTAATGAAATACTTAAGTGAATATCCCTTGGGCAAACCGTTTTCATATCCGTATCTCCTCGGACTCGAAAATAGGTATAAATTAATATAAATCGAATTTAGTAGCTATATACAATGCAACGGCGATAACCCAGTTGGTAATGAACTGAACTTGTAACCGGAATTTGCGGGTTCCGGTGCAGGACTGTACCACTAAATTAGTATTTTCAGTCATGTCTGGATTTTTCATTAATTATCACTTGCTCAGCGGTGAAGGAAAACATCGTGATAAAGGTGCGCGGTCCACTAACCCGTATTGGGCCAGCGTGGCCCCTTCGTGTTTCGAAGGGAAGCCAACGCCCGCCCCCTCGGTTGGGGACGCATATGGGCTATATATAAAAATCCCTATTTCACTTGGTCACGGTATCACGCGTGAACAGCTGGACCGATTTCGCTAATTCTTTTTTTTTGTATTTGTTATTGTCAAGAGAGGATCTTATGAAATAAAAAATAAGAAAGTTGAAAATAAAAAAACAGGACAAACGTCTGTCGGGTCAGCTAGTGGGCTAATAAAAATTGCGCCTACGACGGTCCTAAAGCTGTAACCTACAGCTAATATCTATTCTAAATACAGTCTAAGACTAAGTATAGGGTGAACATCACACCATGCTATCCAAAACTGTCAAATTTCTTCAATCGATTTTCAATTTCATCTCCAAGCGTTAGAGTTTACTATCCATAGGGGAAATTTAACAGTTTGTGGTAACCAGATGTGCTGTTGACTATACCTACTCCAGGTTTGATTCACAGATATTTGCATAAGGCGTTGGAAATGTGCTTACAAACGCTACCACTATACGTAGCCGAATGTTTAACGAATTGGATAGGACAAAGAAAAGCGTAAGTATTTTTTTCCGGTAATGTACGTACACTTTAAATTATCTCTACGAAACGGTTTTCAAAAAAAATCTACTCAAAATTATCAGCAGAATTACAGACGTTATTGTTTAAATATTTCAACTTTGTAAGAACATAATAAGGTAATTATATTAACATGATATTAATGTTAATTACACTATTATAAGCCTACTGCTACAACGTGAAAGGTTTAGATTTGATTAAATTAATTATGTTTCGAGTATAACAATCTTACAAAATTGCAGATTGAGCCTCAAAACGCTGAGCCAACGAATATCAGCAATGTCGGAATTGATTTCGTTTTTTATCACGAGAGAATTTGATTTCGAAACTAACAACTTTAGAAGACTACGAGGAAGGTTATCAAAAGCAGATGCAGTAGTATACAATTTAGATCCTAAAACTATAGTGTGAGTAACCTACTTATGTAAATTAGTAAGTATATTTTTAATAGATAACTTAGGTAGTAAACGAAAAAGTAATGTTAAAAATAAATATACTCTTTTTAGACATTGATTGACCTAAATTCTAATTTATTATAATTTTAGTTGATTGTCATCTTTTTGGATAATTTTTACAGTTGCCCTGAAATACCTACTCCTAATGACAAACATAATATGTTATGAAAATGTATTTTGAGGGTCGATTTCCAGATCATTCTTCTTCCAAAAACTCCTATAGTGACCCATAAATGGATAGATTTGTAAATTTTAGTTCGTACGAGTAGCTATTAACATTAACGTAGAAAAAAAAAGTAATATGTACCAACCATTTCCATCTTTTACCTTCAGTTGGGAAGAATATTATCGCAATTTTGTGCGTGGTGTCAGGAAATACTTGATGAAGATGAATGATGAAGATATTGCTTCGGATAAAAAATGCATAAACAGGTAATAGGATGTTTATATTTATACTTCCGTGGACTTTTCTCATGTTTCAAACAATTAACGTAAAACATTACTAAACTACAAGTTTCAATCTTTCTTTTTAATCTTTCCGTGCATTTATTTTATTTCTGAGAATATTAACGACTTGTTAATTCACCAATTACATTAATGTACAGGGACAACAGCACATCATGCTATCCAAAATTGACAAATTTGTTCAATATTAGAGTTTACTATCCATTGGGGAAATTTGACAGTTTGTGGTAACCTAATGTGCCGTTGACAGTACCTACACCAGAAACATTGAAATAACTTTGTTTTGCAGTGTAGATGGAAATACTAGTTACTTATCTTACCTAGGTACCTCTTTCATATTTTTGATGACTCTTGGTGTTATAACTAAACAAGTAACTTTTCATTTTATTATTTTAGGCTTCGGATTCTACATTACGGTGCATGCATTGCCGTTTTCTTGTTTATAATCAAATTATTAAATAAGTTTGGTGGTTCATTTGTGAAGAAAATCTGGCGTCAAATACAAAAAACACAACCTGTTTTTGCGAAATATGTGATAGCTTGAATCTAAAGTTGGTATTTACTAAGAAAATATAAGATAAGACAATATAAAATGGCTCACACGTGTGGCATATACCTACATATTGATAAAGAAATAATATACTGTACATGTAATTTAGTAAGGGAGGTACTTACCCTTATCTAAAATCGTTTGGTGTTCATTAAATAAATATAAATTTATAATCGTTCGTTTTATTTAATTTTACCTACCATATAAAGGATGACTTTTTAATCAGTACGCATTATATATTTCTTACGGTGTCAGTAGCGTTGATAGAACGTAAATAAGGAGGAAATATTATTTTTTTCCAAAATGTTCAGTTTTTGATGACACTTTGTAACCTCTCAGAGGATGCATTTTGTAAAACGCAGAAACACGGGTCACAAATTGTGTACTATTACCAAGTTTCAATTCAATTGGACGATGTATTATTTTTCCATCTTGAAATTTTTATATGAAACGATATAAAACAAAAACATACGGTTCTGTAAAATTTTCATAAAGTTTACGTACAACAAAAATTTTGGTACTGCTTAAAAAATAACGTGGTATAAAATGCCAAAAGTTTAAATATCACTGGATTTTGTCCTGCAGTTCAAAAGGGCGCGTTCGTAATCAACCGAACTGGTTTTAGATTATCCTTTGTTCTGAAATGTCATTAAAGCCCCTCCCTATAAACGTTAAAAACTTTTAGAAACGTAAGGGGTGTGGGCCAGATAACATAACATTTTGTGCTCAAAAATTGTCATCCCTGTACTAGCGGTGCACTCTGCTAATCAATGGACTAGGCTCTGACGTATTACACCCCGTGAAGGGTTCTAACTTGACATTGACGACTTCACCATTCTAAATTTTTATTAAAATACTTGGGTACTTACTAGCTTTTTCCCGCGGTTTCGCTCGCTTTACTTTCTAGTCATCCATTTCATTCCTATTTACTTTTGAAAAATCGCGAAACACGTGTCCGTTTATTTGCTTCAAGATATAAGTAGGACCTATCTTGACGAAGTTTCGAGTCAAAATGTCCAAAAAAATTGTTTTCTCCATACAAACTTTGAACCCCCATCTCACCCCCTTAGGGATTGAATTTCGAAAGATCCCTTCCTCCTAGCCTAGACCTCATAAGAAATCTACGTGCCAAATTTGAAATCTCTAGACCCAGCGGTTTTTTGTGCGTTGATATGTCAGTCACCAGTCAGTTTCTTCTTTTATATATTTAGACTTAGACATCTGCAAAATCACGATATTGTGGTCGCTATATTTTTTATAAAAGTGTAAAGAAACGTAAGAGACAGTTCAATATCAATGTAAAGTAAGTAAGCCATGATAATTTTATTTTAAGTTCAGGTTTGTTTATTCACATTGTCAGATATTTAATCTGAAAAATAACTTACCTAATTGAAATATTGATTTCAACTATTACCTATTATTTTTCTTTGGCAACTTAGAAAAATAAACTTGACTTATTTTTGTAGGTTAAGTGCATATATAGTTTTAGTGTATTGTTTGACTATTTGCAGTGAGAAAATACTATTATCAGCAAGTGGCTCTGTCTACCCATTATAAATGATAGCATTCTGTTCACTTGTTGCAAATTAGGAACGTGCCCTAATTTTCTGTCAATGTCAAAATCAGGAACGGTCTTTGGCGGGAACTCGGCGTGAGCGGTTGCTTTGTCAATTGAATTTTCGTTTTCTGCGTGAAAAAGTTGTTTAATGTGTAATAGTGATAGTGTATTATGCAGTAAATTGACTAAAATTCGTGTAGTGATGAAAAATTCAAGTGATAACAGTGTTTCTGCTCCGTGTGGTACCGACAAAGATCCTCGCGGTTGTGCTTCTCGCCGCCATATATCTTTTCCCTGAGATAAGAATGTTATATAAGTAATAAGTTAGTGTTAAGAATTCATTTGTGTTTTGATAAAACAGTGAATAAAAAGCTTATTTTTCGTATGTAGTTTTAAATTTTAATATTTAATTTAATAAAATATGTCCCCATTTACTACGTCACCTAATATCGATACTTTATATTTTATCGATATCAGTGTGCACATCACTAGATCTGTCAAACTATTTTATCGATGTTAGTGTGTACATCACTAGATCTGTCAAACAATCCAGTTGGGAAGCAATCCTTGGAAAATCTCAAAGCTTATCGCTAGTATGGAAGTTCCGTCTCTTAAACGCAGTGACATACTCTTTGGCCGCCAGTTTTCGTAAAACAGACGCTATCCGGTTTTACGCAGAACATGAGGAGCTTAGGGCTTAGGTTATGTTGAAGAAAGAAGATTTTTCACTTAAGACATGGCTGTATGGACATAGTTTCCTTTGCCTTTCCCGAAAGGAATAAATTTAACAAAATCAGGAACTGTCAATGTCAAATTCTCAAACGGTTTATTTTTTTTGCATTGCAAATGCATAATTACATTTTTCCAAAGAATTGAATTGAATAATTACATTTTGAAATAAATAATTCAATTTGCAATACTATTTATACAAGTAACAAAACATAACGTGCTAAACCTTGTTTAAAATCTATCGATTTAATAATGAAAACCATTGTGTTATGTTTTGCTCGTGTTTAAACACAAAATCTAGAAAGTTACCTGCTAATTTGAAAATTTGCCATGGATATCAATGCTGCTGGTTTTGTACTATTATTTTTATACAGTCTTTTTGTAGTTAACTCTAGCCTCAAATCGAATGATGTTAGAAATTATATGGGGACGCGAACTCCCTACAGATACAGATTGAACAAGGATGATTCCAAAATTAAATTCGAAGGTAAGTTATTATTATTTATTATTACATATTACATACTTGGTTATCAATAATTAACTTCACTAAACCGACATTTCATGTGTATAATTAAAACGGAGCACAAAGTATTATGCTTTGAATCTAGGCTGTTTTTGTTTCAAAATAAGATGCCTACTTATCCACTTGTGTGTAGTAATTTATAATTGTGTAATATTAATATAATATAATGTTAAATATAATTACCCTTAAACCACATGTCGTGTTACACTTTACAACGAACAACTTAATAAATTATTATGTAAATCCCAATACCAAACCAACTCATATAAAAATAAAGTACAAAAGCACCCATGCTAAACACGCACACAAACATGCATCTGATTCCACTTAAGAACACACACCATTCACCTACCAATATTCACACAGGTAAGTTGGTGGGATGTGGCCACAACTCAGGTTACCACATGTGTGCACTCTGCGCTGTTGTAATAATAGCGGTTTTGCATTGAAAATGGAGTACATTGATGGATTGAACTTAAAATAAGTTAAAAAGGTTTTCTTCCATATTTCTCCTTTATTGAAATTAATGTTAAAATATTGTTCACTTTACAGGTTGTAAAGATATAAAAATTTGGATGATAATTCGCCACGGCACTAGGTTACCGAGTTCTAAAGATATAGTAGGAATGAATACTACTCTGATGGATTTAAAATATGACATCTTATTGGGACATAGGAATGGCAGAGGTATGTTATTAGTTTTTAATTTTGTATCTCATATTTTAATCATAAATGAACCCTGTTATTTATTATAGTTAATAGCTGACCCGGCAAACGTTGTTTTGCCATATAAATAAAAAAAATTTAGGGGTGGACTACCCCTAACATTTAGGGGGATGAAAAATAGATGTTGGCCGATTCTCATAGATACCGGATAAGCACAAAAAATTTCATCAAAATCGGTCAAGCCGTTTCGGAGGAGTATGGCAACGAAAACTGTGACACGAGAATTTTATATATTAGATTGTGCATCCTTGATCCCTGTGTCCTTGCCTTATTGTTATACATTTAATATTGTTATTACTTATTTAGCATTGTTAACTTTATACTCTCCATACGAGTTTACAATTAATACATAAAAGTACTGAAATATAGATACAACTCTATATTGCATACATTAAAAACAGTTTGTTTATCTGAGCATATAAAGTTTATGGGATAAACAATTTGATTTTTCACTTTATTCTTAAGTACACCTTTGCCCACTTCAACTGCATCTCGCTCTTACCTAAATGTTAGCTGGAAGAAAGCATGTTGTTATAAGTAAGTACATGTTCTTTTTCTGTGTAACTGTAATTGTGTGTGTGTACCTGAAATTTGGAGAGTGTATTCCTTATATGATGTTGGCATCTGATGAGGAAGGATTTCCCAAAATTCCCATAGAAAATGCAGGAACTCTGCAAAATATAATTATATGTGTAAATAATGTGAAATAGAAAACATGGCCCAGCGGGCTAGCCTCATTTAGGGTTTTATAGGTATCAAATGAAAGAGTTAGCTGGGCATAAATGAGATAATTGGGTTCGCTAAAGCTTCTGGGAGGTTTAAAGAGGTGTTTTTGAACAACAATATAGTCCTGTTTCAGGGTCATTAACTAAAGAACAATTAAAACATCTAGAAAGCTGGTCTAGTGATATAAACCCAGATAACGAGAAGTTCCTCACGCGGGAGGGACAAGATGAAATGGTGCAGTTAGCTGAGAGGATGCAGAAGCGATTTCCAAACACCATCAAGAGCAGATATGATAATAAGACTTTTTTGGTTAGTATGATTTTTATTCCCGCAACTAACGATACTAACACTAATTTTAAGTTGAAATCTAACACAACTACACACCATTCATTCAAATAATAAGTAATGTAAGTATATTTCAATAGTACAAAAAGTGGAATAAAAAGGCTTTTTAGTTATTTTATTATGATTTTTATTAACCCCTGACAAAAAAAGATGGGTGTTATAAGTTTGACGTGTGTATCTGTATGTCTGTGTATCTATATGTTGTAGCAAGGTAGTCTCGGGTTCGATTCCCGGCCGCGGTAAATATTTCATAAAACGCAGAAAATTGTTTTCGAATGATCACAAATACGATCATCCCTACTTTCCTATACCTACTTCCCTACTAATATTATAAATGCGAAAGTGACTCAGTCTGTTACGCTTTCCGCCTAAACTACTGAACCGATTTTGATGAAATTTGGTACAGAGATAGATTTAACCTTGGGAAAGGACATAGGCTACATTGTATCCCACAGCTGGGCACGATATAACCTGTAGTCCACGCGGGTGGAGCCACGGTCGGAAATCTAGTCTATCTATATTTAACAACTGTATTGAAATAATTTCTGTTTCAGTTCCGATATACTGCCACAGAGAGAGCACAGCAAAGCGCAAGGTATTTTACAATAGGATTATTTGACAAAAAGGAATCTCAGGATGTATTATTCCATCCTGCTTCAAGAGTAGATCCAGTGTTAAGGGTAATTATTAATATAGATAATCATTTTTTTATTATAAGTAGGCTAAAGTTTGGTAGTTTCTTGCTACGTCTTTTTACTTTAGTGTGACTGTTACCACTGTACTGCGCTTTAGGTATGCGAGGTGAGGCGGGGGGCAGGCCGACATCTGTTAGTTCGCCGACATAGCTAAAGCGCCTTATTCATTGTCCATATTGTTGGACCATCAGAAAGAGACAGAGCCATACTAGGAATTGAGAGATTGACAGTCTGTCTCGTTTCTTAGTATAGCTCCGTCACTGTCGGATGGACCAGCATGATGAATAGTTTAAAAGGCAAAAAATAAACTAGGACCCCAACTAAACTATTTAAAATCGTTTGTTCCGTATTCGTCGTGTTCCGGATTCGACGTACTCAAGATTTGTCGTAATATTTTTTCATATAAGTTGCCATTATTAAAAAAAATATATAAATTAAAGTTTATTTATATTCCGAATGTGGGAGTCACTTGTTCAATTTTGTTTGTAAGTCAGTGTTAGAAAGAGGTTTTAGTCAATCGTTTTCATACAGGTATGACAGTTTGAATGGAGTGTCAGTTGATTAGGCATTTCGTCATTTGCTATTTTACTCCATTTTTACGCTTGAGCAACCTGTGCTATCTATGCAACAGTCAGAGTCCGAGGGGCCCCCTGAGCTTCGGTAGCTACGTCATTGGTAAAAGGCGATTAAGCGGAAGCGGCCGGCCTCTGCCCCCCCCCCCCCGTCTCACCCCGCATACCCGTACAGCGGTGACAGACACTATGATAGGGATGTTGACTGCCTAGTTCAATCAGTTTCTTTGTATAATATGTCAAAACAAGTTCTTCTCTTTTATTTCCAAAAAATTGTAAATTCCTTAATTTTTTTGGCAAAATGATGTTGTTCCCACACAACAATGAATAAAGCTAATATTACTAATATTGACATCTCATATTATTTGATCTCGTATTTATTTTAAGATAACTAGCAATTCATGAAGTTTTTTTCAAAATAGAGATTCAAATACATTATTTAAATAAATGCATACATTTTACAAATAAATAAACAAAACTGGCTGTGTGCCGTTCCATTTTTGCAATGCCCGACAGGGTTCATATGTATATAGAAGCACATACTTTAGATTATATATTTTAGATTATAGATATGAATAGCAATAAATGATTGAATTTAATTTCCAAAAATATGATTAGAGATGGCGCCTCGGGAACCCGAGATTCAACTCGTTCGCCTAGCCAATCTTTCTTATTTCAGAGTAAAATTATTTACTAAAAATAAAGTCAACATTCCTATATCTTTTATAGCCCTTCTATCCAGCTTATCCTACACTAAGTTGCAATTTTTCAGTTTTACAAACACTGTGACAAGTGGCAAAAGCAAGTTAAGAAAAACCCAAGCACATATGAGGAACAAGTTGCGTTCGGGAATACTAATGAAATGCGTAACACTTTGGAAACTATCTCGAACAGACTGGGGCTTGATAGAGTTTTGAGTTTAGGTTTGTAATAATAATGGAACTTTTGCAAAAACGTGGTAGGTAACACTTTAGACTTAGTCAGTATTACCAAATAGCTTAAAATGGAGCGTGTATACTGGGTGACTTTAAGTAAGTTGGTCTTCTTATCGCGTAGGTATAGTCAAGTATGTGGCGAAATTTCCTAACCCGGGTGTCAGAGTTTTCTATAAGTACTTAAGTAGCAGTCGTCTTTGCAATTTTGAAAGTGAGAGAAAGAGACTTTCAATACTCAAGTATAGATTAAGACTTGAGTTTCCTTCTGTAATACGGGCCTTGATTTCTGCCAGCTAATTTCCATAGGGCACGTTAAGGCGACTACAGCACCCGATAAAAGCAGCACACATAGGAATAGTGCCATCTCCGTCTCTCAACAGGCCTGGGCCGGCAGAGCGAACAGTGTCGATACACGAAGTTTACAAACTGTGTGCGTAAAAACATGTTCGAAAGTTAGAAAAATGAGATTAATGGAAAGGTAACAGCTTAAATCGAAAAATGCGTTAACTACTTATCGAGAGTGTTCAATCTCGAACATTTTGATAGCAAATTCAAGTTCCTGTGTGCATTTTACTATCGTTTTTACAGCTTAAAAGATACACAATATTGGTATTTAGAGGTGACTTTGTGAGCTTTTTCTATCGAACCAAATGTGCTTAATCATGTTTTCAGCAAACTACTTATGTAGTTTATGTCCTGAATATTACGGTAGTATTTTTTTCTTCGATTTAATGCAGTGCGTCATGCTTATCTACGCATCATAAAATCGTAATTTAGGTGCTGTAGTCGCCTTAAGCTGTTGTCGATTGACTACAGTCGTTAAAACCAAGTCAGAGGCCATTGTGCTGTTTGAAAACTAACACCGGTGTTAGTCAAGTTCCCCACAGACTCACTATCCCTACACGATAAGAAGAAGGCCCGTATTACAGCAGGAGACTCAAGTCTTGATCTATACCAGAGGTTCCCAAACTTTTTTTTCTCATAGACCACTTTCAAGATTTTGCTGATTCCGGTGGACCCCCTGCAGCTACATTTCTACAATATTCCCATACCACGACAAAAAAATTTAAGCTTAGATCTAACTATGGAAATTTGCGTTGCAGCTGAGTTCCAACTACTTCCAATCACGAATTAAGAGTTTTCGATAAAAAAGTGAGAATTGATTGGTTTGTTAAATAATTGATTCTGCTGTGAGTGGATGTCAAGTAAAATTCCATCCAACTTTACTTTTTTGACATCTACTCACAGCACTTCCATCAATTATTTATCTGCCTAAAATGTAGGCTTGACTTCATAGGTGAAGTCAAGCCAATATTTTAGTTCTTCACTATCGAAACCAGATAAATTTTCGTGGACCCCGCTTACGAATTGTGAACCCCCATTTTTTTGTCACGCCAACATAGACCCCCATCGAGTCGCCCGCGGACCCCTGGGGGTCCACCTGGACCACTTTGGGAATCAGTGATCTATACTTAAGTTTTGATTGTCTCTTTCTATAACTATCAAAATGACAAAAACGACTGCTACTCAGTATAGATCAGTGTCTGAGTCGCTTTCTATAATATGGAGCTTCAATTTATTTTGAGAATTTCATAAGGGTTTAGTGGGGAAAGTTGAAGGATTGAATCATCCGCTAAAGTGTTGCTAACTTATTTGAAGTCACTCCATTTGCCAATTAGTAAAGTATCAATTTCATAACTCACATAACAGCTTGCTTTGCTATTTGCTACAAAACTGTCTTAACCTTTTACCTACCTGATTACATTAATTTTAACTTATTTTTCATTGCTTTTTATGGCTAAACTAATTAATTGACTAAGTTAAAACACACTTAATATGAAAGTTGAATTCAGTAGGATCAGAGGTACGAATGCGTATGTATGTATTTAAATCGTTTAATGTATGTTTGTATGTATTTCATTGTAATCTTGACTTGTTTTAAGTGACATCCTGAATGTCCTATAAAATAAAGATTTTTTCTATTCTATTCTATTCTATTCAATCTTCAAAAAGTGTATGAACTATGAAACCATTTTAAAATTAATTTCTAGATACGGCTGGTGTGGTTGAGTTGCAGTGGCGCTGCCTCTTGATCCACGGGTCCTGGGTTCGATTCCCAGTTGGGGCAAATATTTGTTTAAGAAGCAAATGTTTGTTCTCGGGTCATGGGTGTTCGTGTCTGTCTTTGTGTATGTTCCAAGGGACCTACAACACAAGTGAAAACGTTAGGGTGGGCCTTTGGGTGTGTATGTGTAAAAAAAAGTCTCCCGCTGCAGCGTCTGACTAACTTTCTGGACGCGGTAAACTAAAAAACTACTGAACGGATTTTCATTCGGTTTCCACCTATGGACGGAGTGATTCAAAGGAAGGTTTTATGTGTAAAATTGATTCCCGAAACTCTCACGGGAACGAAGTCTCAGGCGGGAAGCTAGTATTAAGTAAACAAAGTCCCCCCACAGCGCATGTCTGTCTGTCTGACCGCGATAAACTCTAAAATTACTGAACGGACTTTCTTGCAGTTTTCACCTATGTATCTCGATTCGTCCTCTCGCTCTATCGCATACAGTCAGTAAGAAACAGATAGAACGACATCGTCGTGACATTATTAAAATTGCTGAACATTGTATCAATGTGTAATTTATTTCATTGCATAAAAAGTACACTCAAGAGCACGTCAAGCTTGAAACTTTGGACGTTGAACCGGTCTTGCATTGTATGGCGCGCAGTATAGATCAGAGCTCAGCTTAAACTGGTAGTGTAAAGCGTGACCTGCTCTTAACTGTACAATACAATACAATATACTTTATTGCAATCCAACACAAGTAAGGTACAGTTACATTTATTTAAAACGAAAAGTTATGTCACAAAAGGCGGCCCATTGCTAAGAAGCAATATCCTATCGGCAACCGTACATAATATGTACTTGTTAATGTTATTGCAATAACTCTAAAGTTACATTTTTTAACCCCCAAATTTCATCGCGTATTAGCTTTAAACGGCTGAACCAATTTCGATCAAATATAGCTAAAATACATTACGATCATGTCAGCTTTCAAACAAAAAAACCCTCGAAATTGGTCCATTCGTTTAGGAGCTGCGATACCACAGACAGACACGGACACACATCAAACTTATCATCATCATGTCAGCCGCAAGACGTCCACTGCTGAACATAGGCCTCCCCCAGGGATCTCCACCTCGATCGGCCCTGAGCCACCCGCATCCAGCGGCATCATCATCATTCTTATAGCACCCCTCTTTTTTGTCGGGGGTTAAAAAATTACCCTGTATTGATTGTGTTTTTTTTTTTAAATTTCAGCTCAAGTGAATTTGATGTATAAGATTTGTGGCATCGAGTCGTCTTGGAACAAGTTTCAGATATCACCGTGGTGCTACGGCTTTGATAGGGATAGCGCAGAGGTTAGTATAGATCCCGTCACGTAAAAAGGCCGCTGGCGATGTACCTGCTCAGTGCGCGACTTATTGGCGAAATTGGAGGTATGAAGGGGACGAGACGGGGGAACGCCCCGCCACTATACCTGTGCGCGCGCGCTATTGGTACAAAACAATAGCCTAGTCCTAGTACTTTCGGGCGCGACTGTACCCAAGCGCAAACTCATCCCCTTCACGACAGCTCAGCGGCCTTTATACATGACGGGATCTATAACTGTTTAAAAAAATCAAATAAAAATTCATTCATTTGCTCTTAACAGATAAAACCTTATTACTAAATAAATAGCATACTTAGACATATTCTTATCTGAAAGAGCCCGGAGCCTAAACTAAGCCAAAGTCTGTGCTATAGGACTCCGGACCTCCCACCCCAGAGATAGGCAGCTATATGTGAAAGTTTCTAAAAACACTCTAAAAAGGTGAGCTTACATTTCTAAGATTATTATCATACCTCTAATACAGTACGAGTACATATCTCGATGTGTGTCGATGCTGTGCAAGCGTGCGTGCGTGTTGTATGTGTTTTGTAGTGTGTGTGTGTGTATGTGTGTGTATGTGTGTGTGTGTGTGTGTAAGGGCAAAAAAAACTAAAACTAAAACCCAGACCATCATCGACTTAACTTATAGAGCAGGGGTTCCCATTCTATTATCCTATGCGCCTCACCTGACTTAATGCTAGAATACTACGCTCCGCTTCCGCTCCGCCCTTGCATACTTTTGGTTATAAGATTGTATTGTTTGCTTTTGTTCGTTCCTTTGTAAATATTACATTACATACCCTCACGCCTGTAATCCCATACGGGGTAGGCAGAGCCAGGGCCGGATTTAGGGGGGGGCAACCGGGGCTACAGCCCCGGGGCCTCCACGAAAGAGGGGCCCCCACAATAGAGACTTCGAAACTTTTTTTTCAAATTCCAACTAGTAAACAAGAGTAAAAATTTTTTTACGCTGTTTTCGCTTTTAGAAATTTTTCTTTCGCTGTTTTACCTTGCAAGTGGCAAGTGTGAGTTTTCTTTCTTTTTCTTGTCATCTTCAAAAACCCTTTGCCTGTTCATGGCTATCCACAATAGAATAAAAGTTGCCAATTCGATAAGGAATTGATAGTATATTCTGCGGATTTTAGCAGCCTTCATCGGATTTAGCAGTCTTAATTTCAGATAATCCTCGTTTCCGATTATATTTATATGTTTGTTAAATAATAAAATAATCTATACTTGGTTCCACAACAAATTATTTATTGAAAAACTCAACTGCAAAAAAATTGTCCCCTTTATTTGGAAAATAATTTCGGGCCAGGGGGCCTCCACTCCTCTGTTGCCCCGAAGCCTCTCGACCTCTAAATCCGGCCCTGGGCAGAGCACCTATAGGGCTTTAGGTATCTCTCTTTCAACCTTTCGGATGGTTAATTAGAAACAGATCAAAATACGAAAAAAATTTTTGAGTTCCCATACAAACTTCATCAGCATATAGCGCATTTTGTATGGGAGATCAAAAATTGTTTTCGTATTTTGACCTATGTTCCTTGGGGAAGTTGTTCAGTTTCATGGACTGATTAACCACCCGAGAGGTTGAAAGAGAGATACTTAAAGCCCTGTATATAAGGTCCTAATTTATTAGTCACTTACCTTCTAAGGCGTTATTGTATAGGTTGATAGTATTCCAAAAAACAACATAAAAATTAATTATCTGAAAATTAAATTTTGTAAAAAAAATAAAAAAATAAATTCCATTTAAAGATAAAGGAATGGTTCTCTTTCGATTATAGCCATTATTATTTACGTTTGAATGGATGGGTTTATTCAACATAGTAATGAAAAAATATCATAACAAAATTTTTCAAGACCTTTTAAATTTAATATTATGCTTTTGTTTTTTGACTCAAATGATATATTTTGACCTACACAATAACGTGTTAAAAGGAAAGTGACTAATAAATTAGGACCTTATATATGCAACGAAGTATTTACCTATCTTTCTATGTACAGCTCTACGCGCCCCACGGTGGGGAACCCATGGATTATAGTTTTTAAGTGACAATAATATGTGTGTCGTAGACGTTGGAGTACTACCACGACCTGAAGCACTACTGGATGGACGGCTACGGGCACGACCTCACCTACCGACAGGCCTGCTTGGCCATCAAGCACATGTTCGAGAACTTTGGGTAAATACAACTACGATATTATTCATAAACTAGACTGCACCTTTACGAATAGGCGTAGAGTCAGTAGGGTCAATAGAACGAATGCGTATGTATGTATTTAAATCCTTTAATGTATGTTTGTATGTATTACATGTAATCTTGACTTGTTTTAAGTGTCATCCTGAATGTCCTATAAAATAAAGATTTTTCTGTTCTATTCTAGATGATGCCCGGAGCTTTGTTCCCGTGGGAATTTCGAAAAATGCTTTCTTAGTGCTTGCCTACGTCATAAAAGACATTTTTTTCCAAATTTCAGCTTTCTAGGTCTAATGGTTTTGGCTGGGCGTCGATGAATCATTGAGTCAAGATCTCCGATCCCTACTTATCCCTACTAATATTATGAATGCGCAAGTATTTCTGTCTGTCTGTCTGTTACGCTTCTACGCCTAAACTACCTAACCGATTTTGAAGAAATTTGGTACAAAGATAGATTAGACCTTGGGAAAGGACATAGGCTACGTTTTATCCCACAGCTGGGCACGATATAACCTATGGTCCACGTGGGCGGAAAGCTAGTATGGTTCTGGCAGAATAACAGCGCTGCTGTGGTAATCCACAACGGTTTCATTCTGAGTCAGCGTTGATAAATTGGCACAGTAATCTTTATCATTATGTATTTGTTTGATGACGGCCGGTTTGGTCGAGTGGTGGTGGCGCTGCCTCTTGGTCGACAGGTCCTGGGGTTCGATTCCCAGTTGGGGCAAACGTTTGTGTAAAAAGCAGATGTTTGTTCTCGGATCACGGGTGTTTGTCTGTCTTCGTGTGTTCCAACGGAAAACCTTAGTGTGGGCCTTTGAGTGTGTAGCGTTTATTTTTTTTATTTTTTTGTTTCGCATTAAGTCTTTTATAGATGTGTCAATTTAATAAAGTGTTTTCTTCTTCTTCATTCAATATTTTCAGAAACAAATCATCTCCAAACGCGATATTCTTATTCGCTCACTCAGGCACCCTGCTAAAGATCATCGCACACATGCAGCTGTACAAGCCCGACGGTCCGCTCCGGGGGAACGCGATACAGAGGGACCGACCTTGGAAAACATCGTTCATTGACTGCTTCTCTTCTAACCTCGCTTTTGTTTTGTTTCAGTAAGTATCTATTGTTTTTTTTTTCAGCCCATATCCTCACCGAGGGGCACGGGCCTCCCTTCGAAACACGAAGGGGAGTTTTAGGCCAGTCCACCACGCTGGACCAATGCGGATTAGTGGGCCGCTCGTCTTTCGAAAATGAATTTTCTTGGACGGATTTCATCATGATGTTTTCCTTCACCGTTGAGAGTGATAATTAGAAATCCGTACATAAATCCGAAAAGATAAATTTAGTAGTACAGGCCCGCACCAAGATTTGAACCCGTTACCTTCCGCTTACAAGTCTGGCTCATTACCAACTGGGCTATCACCGCTACCATTGTAATCAGCCCATATTGTGTGACGTTAAATCTATTAGTGAAAATCAGCCCACAAAACTAAACAACTTTTTTTACGAAACTTGCTTGGGCGATGAGCCTTTGTATGCGAAGTCGCCTTTTTTTTGAGAATTTTAAATAGGTTCCTTAGGGATAGTTGTTCATTTTCATGGCGGGAATCACCCTTCGAAATAAGGGGTTATAGGCCATAGTCCACCACGCTGGCCCAATGCGGGTTGGTGGACCGCGCGCCGCCCGAAAACAAATTTACTTAGACGTGCAGGTTTCATCACGATGTTTTCTTTCATCAATTAATGAAAAATCCGCACATAAATCTAAAAAGGCGGTTTGTATTAATTGTACTAAAAATCTCTATAATAACCAAATATTAAAATTATAAATAATTTCGCAAGTAGCTGCTGAAGAAAATTATAACTGAGAAAAAAACAGCAATTCAAGATATTTATTCGAACACATTATACAACATGAAATTGTGTTCGAAATTAATAACAATTTTATACAATTTCATAGGTGGGGACCCAATATTATTATTTCGGCAGTGTTTGATTTGTTTTATCTTTATTATCTCGATCGCTTCATTTCAAATCTAAATATATAAAAGGAGAAACTGACTGACTGACTGACTGACTGACATATCAACGCACAGCCTAAACGGCTAAACGTAGGCACTTGAAATTTGGAAGGGGCGTAGCTTAGGTACCGTAGAGATGCACTAAGAAAGGAATTTCCGAAATTCCCACGGGAACGGGAATTAGCGGAAAAATCCTTTTGTATGAAAAATCTAAACCGCTTAAGTTAGACGCTTGAAATTTGGCATGCAGGTACCTTAGTAAACTTAAAGCTTAGTTGCAACAGGATATTGCAAAATTCTCACGGGAACGGGAGTTAGCGGGAAAAAACTTTTGTATGTAAAAATCTAAATCTTAAACTAAATCAAACCGTCAATAAAGTGTAATCTGTTCAAAAGAAAAAATTAACACGCAAACGAAGTTGCGGGCATCAGCTAGTCTATATATAACCTTGGTCAAATTAAGAGTTAACTCTTCTCGTAATAAAAAAAAATAGCTTCTGCTACAAACTTAAAGCTTAGTTGCAACAGGATATTGCAAAATTCCCACGGAAACGGGAGTTAGCGGGAAAAAACTTTTGTATGTAAAAATCTAAATTAACACGTAAACTAAGTTGCGGGCATCAGCTAGTAAATTATAAAACTATAATTTCAGATGCGCAGACGACTTCAAAATCCTAACGTTGCATCAAGAAAAGATCATCAAACTGCCGATGTGTGAGACGGAGCTGTGTCCCATGGACCAACTTATGGAGTACTTCAGGGAGTCCATATTTAATTGTGACTATAGTGACATGTGTAGCCTGAATAAAAATCAATAACGTTACATTTTGTTTTACTCATTATATGAAAAAAGGATTATACATGAAAAAAATTATTGACTTCATTAATTTATAGATAGACAATTTTTTTTAGGGTTCCATAACCAAAGGGAAAAAATGGGACCCTATTACTAAGGCTCCGCTGTCCGTCCGCCGTCCGTCCGTCCGTCCGTCTGTCACCAGGCTGTATCTCATGAACCGTGATAGTTAGAAAGTTGAAATTTTCGCAGATGATATATTTCTATGTGCCCTATAACAACAAATACTAAAAACCAGAATAAATATTTAAGGGGGCTCCCATACAAAAAAACGTGATTTAGATAAGTCCGTCCGAGGCTGTATCTCATGGACCGTGATAGTTAGACAGTTTAAATTTTTACAGATGATGTATTTCGTTGCTGCTATAACAACTAAAAGTACAATAAAATATATATTTAAGGGGGCTCCTATACAACAAACGTGATCTTTTTGCCGTTTTTATAGAGATATAATAGTTTTTATAGAGTCCGACTCGCACTTGACCGGTTTTTTTTTAATTACAAGATGGGTTAACGCTTGACCTCAATCTTGACCATAAGATCAGAGATGAGGTCGACGATGGAGCGAGTTAACCCAGAAAATGCCTATAAAGGCACTGGTACTCCCACGCACCGACGGAACACAGCAAGCTATTTGGCGTCGGACTTCGGTAGGAGGGTGGTCGCGAACCAGACGGCCCTTTACAGAGCCTACCACACCGCATGAGACCATGGGTCTGACGACACCTCAGATTCAGAAAAAAATGAAGAGGCAGGTTGTGTTGTTCCCTGTTTTAGGATTTTATCATTTTGCGCACCGTACATTGATGGTGACATTGATGGTGTGTTTGTGTTTTCTTAGTCGCCTCTTACGACACCCACGGAAAGAGATGGGGTGGTGTTATTCTTTACCGATCACCACACGGTTAAAAGGTAATGGTACGGAACCCTTCGCGCGCGAGTCCGAGGGCTGTATAGAATGCCACCCTCATAGATAGTTCTGAAAAGTTATTTAATTTTATATTATAATCTAATGGGCCCCAACTCAGCATAGTTAGTTATGGTTTCGGAAGAATCTCCAGCGCTGCGCTGTGAAACTTGTAACGTCTGGAAGACGAACTTAAAAAAATGGGTGATTTAAATTAGTCGCTATAAACTTTAACTATAAACCTGTATTTATATTTAACACACGCAAAAACATACCATCAATACCATTAAAGACGTGAACTGCTGGCTTTTTGCACAAAATCAATAAATCCGGATTTATTATAAGGCTTCATTAGTATCTTTTGTATTCAAAGAAAGAGCCAATAATTCGATTACGATAAATCAAGTCAACTTTATTGCGAAAAGAATTGGCGAAATCCAAGATGGCGGCTATTTTAGTTTGCCGTGTGGTGATCGGTTGAGAATAATACCACCCCATCTCTTTCCGTGGGTGTCGTAAGAGGCGACTAAGGAAACACAAATCAGACCTGCCTCCTAGTAATTCATCCTAGGCAACGACACTTCATTTTTGTCTGAATCTGAGGTGTCGTCCTATGGTCTCATGCGGTGTGGTAGACTCTGTAAAGGGCCATCTGGTCCGCGACCACCCTCCTACCGAAGTCCAACGCCAAACAGCTTGCTGTTTTCTGTCGGTGTACCAGTGCCTTTATAGGCATTTTCTGGGTTAACTCGCTCCATCGTCGAGCTCATCTTTGACCTTTACGGTCAAGATTGAGGTCAAGAGTTAACCCATGTACCTAATAATAATAAAATAAAAAAAAATACTAAGCCGACGACGTCACCATCAATGTACGGTGGGCAAAATGATAAAATCCTAAAACAGGGAACAAATATTAAGATTATAGGTACTTAGCTTAAACTCTGTGTCGAAAAAGTTTAAAGAGAGACCTCCAAACTTCGATTTTATTATTTATTTCGTTATTTCCCTAGGGATTTCACGATGTCTTCAGTAAGCTGGCGTAATCGATCGTCGATTACCTACGTCATGTTTCCCGGGAGTTCACGAAATCCCTGATTTTGTAATTTCCCTTCATCTACCTACTCACAAATCGGAAATAAGAGCTGATAGAAAAAATATTCGTCAAGTTGTTCTTTTAAATATTAGCGTGGCTGGTATGGGACACGTGGTCGTATTAATTTAGTTATTGCAATACAAAACTATAAAGAACAACACTGTAATAAAAACTACAGAGAAAAATAATTATTATGTTTTTGAAATTAATTAATAAATAAACTCTACACACTCAAAGGCCCGTACTAAGGTTTCCTTGTGTCATGGTTCCATTGGAACATATACAAAGACAGACCCGAACACCCATGGCCCGAGAACAAACATCTGCTTTCTACACTAAAATTTGCCCCGACTGGGAATCGAACCACTCGCTCGACTAAACCGGCTGTCCAATAATAATAACTTTTTTTTTTTTTTTTTTTTTTTTTTTTTTTTTTTTTTTTCGACAAATATATCAAAAGTAACAATAACTTCAAGAAGACACTATTAAACCACATGTGGTTTGTCTTAGTGTCTTATTCTTCAGTCTATACAATGTAAAACTAATATAACTAATTTCTAATTTGCTAATTGCTAATATAACTACATTAAACATAAAATAAACAAACAAATTGCACTTAACACTAATAACGCATATAAATTACAATTTTGGCCCTGACGCGGCTGCGAGAATGTCGCTAAATGCAGTAACATACGACTACTGTATATATACAATACATCTTACATCTATCTATACCCTACCTATTTTATAACTTAACATCACAAACAAATTACCTACTAGCAACATTCGCAGTAGCGCTCTCGCCCGCCTCACCGCTATCTCAAACCGGTTTTATTAATCCGCTATACAGGGCGCTCCAAAACATGGGAACGTGGTTCAGAAGCTCTGTCTACGCCGATAGAAAAAAATGAATAAATAAATTTAAAAACACAGTGTTACTTTAGGACGTGAGATAGTTTTATCGGATTGAATGAGTTTTGAATGTAGGTGAGTACGACATGTTTTATTATGACAGTGGATTTTATATATAGTTTAATAATACTCTGTATTAAAACTGTTTAAGTGGACTTAATACTTATAAATTAAGTACTTCAATAGTCGTATCATCTATTATGAGGAGAGCGTTGTTGTGGAAAGTCAATATCCTATAACCCCCGACAAAAAAAAGTTTTTTTTAGGTTTTACGTGTATATCTGTATTTCTGTGTATCTGTGTCTGTCTGTGGCATCGTTCCTAAAGCAATTAACCGATTTCGGTGCGTTTTTTTTGTAAAGCTGACGTAATCGAGATAGTTCTTAGCTATATTTGATTTGATCAAAATTGGTTCAGCAGTTTAAAAGTTATAAGTAATCGAATGTCGGGGATGACACAAAACTTTTGATTTCATAGTTATGTGACTGTACCTCTATTTCCAAGATATCTGGCATATCACAGAAATTGCCTGTTGCTTCCATTTGAATAAACAATGCTGACACTCAGCCCTTCTCTCGGCTCCCTAAGGGCCTCCTTGAATAACAATTGCTAAAGGGCCTTAGGCACTGCTAACAAACCCGAAGTTTTCACTGAACGAAAACCTTGCGTATATATTGCAGGATTTCTACGCAGTGCTACATTCATAAAGAAAATCTAAAGTTATAAAAACTATGGGAGTGACAGACACAATGCTGAAAAACATTACCCTCCTTCTTTGGCAGTCGGGTAAAAAGGCTGAAAATCTGTGTTATTTTATTTTATTTATTCAGGACAACAAACAGTTGTTCGTTGTTTATTCATTAATCTCTAAACGATTCCTTCATTCATTTATTAATCTCTTGTATGGACCTACAATACTTAATAGTTTACATTATATGTTTGGTTATTGTGCAATCAGCATCGTTATCCACAAATATAATGTTGCTAGCCTGCTAGGTAATCAGTCTGGCATAAATCACTGAGCCCAGGTCTTTTTTCCTCACTGCAGCAGGCATATGCAAGCATAATAATATTAAATTTTAACTTTTCATTAATTTTGTGTTGTCTTACAAAAGTAGACGTATTTTCATTATTATTATACACACATCAACGCGGTCTAGGGATATTGCACGATTTTTCATACAAAAGAGGTCTGTTTGAGAAGCTATAAAAGCATAGGTACTCGAGATACACGGAGGGCTATAATTTTCAGACGAGCAAGTGCTATACCTGAATTTTTAATTCTAGTCAATAAATGTTTTACTTGAAATTTGTGAAAACTTGACGGAAACGAAAATGCACTTTTTGCCTGATTTTTGTATGAAAATACCTATTCGAATTTACGCAATTTTTTTCATTTTCGTCACGTTTTCACAAATTTCAAGTAAAACAAAATTTATTGATTAGAATTGAAAATTCAGGTTTAACACTTGCTTGTCTCAAAATTATAGCGCTCCATGTATCTCGAGTATGCTTTTGTAGCTTCTCAAACAGACCTCTTTTGTATGAAAAATCGTGCAATATCCAACCATGGATTTGACCCCTATCGCTTTTTAGAGGTCAAATTGTAATTTCGATAACGTTTTACACCGTTTTATGTATTTTTATGAATCCGTTTTGGAGGGGTATTAGAAATTTACGTATGAAAACACATCTAGGTACTGTGGTATGCAGACCTTCACGGAGGATCGGGCATAACGCAACTTCTTTCTCATTCGGTCATTTCGAAGAAGATAATTCAAATATCAATTTAAAAGGTTTGAAATGGTATTTGATGTTAAGATTCGAAATGATTGAAGATCTGGTCTTGCGCCATTCTTTGATTATCTTTGAGTATGGATATTTGATTATTGTGAATTCATTGTGTAGTGAGCTCGCGGAATAAGTTGTAAAATACGTTCGTAGGCGTGCAAATAGCACTTAATAAAGCGTTGCCAAAACTCTGCAGCTGTGGATGTGACGGAAAGTAAAATAATATTGTAACGGATGTGCAGATTTTGATTATAACCATATACCAGAAGAAAAATCAAGTCTTAATTGATCGCCCCCAAGAAACACCGTTGCAGTACACATTACTTTTTTGTATAGAAACGCTTTTTTTTTGTTTCAGAAATCAACCGAGCAGCTTTTATATAGTTGAAAACGATACCAAAATTGCCCTAGTAGCTAGAAATTTGCAGTTATGACTAGTCTTAGTGCGCGCGGTGTATGAAAACTTGAAAGGTTCATCCCCCCCACTCCCAAAATCGGGCGATAGAGGCAAACTCTCGGGCGTTTACCATACTAATCCACCTAAGAAACAAGTTTGCCAAGGCTCATCCTTCTATCCAAAAAATGTGGGTTCCCAAACGACTTCACACGAGAATGGATATAATCACTACGCTAATAAAATTTGTATTATTTTGGGAATAGCTCTTGCCTAAACTACTGAACCGATTTTGATGATTAAGATGTCATTGGAAAGCAGGTGATGTGTAGATGTGTTTTCATATGTAATTTTCTAATACCCCTCCAAAATGGATTCATAAAAATACATAAAACGGAGTAAAACGTCACCGAAATTACAATTTGACCTCTAAAATGCGCTAGGGGTCAAATCCAGCTTGCCTCCACATCTTAAAATAATCGCTATGGTATCCCCTAAGCATGCTAAAAAAATCACGCTTTTATCACAATGACAACAATTTTAACGAAAACATTCAATTTGCCGCCCCACTATTTGCGCCATCGCGCCATCAAACTGAAGTTTTATCGTCATCGGAGTGGTGTGACGCACTATTCTGTGATTCCTACAGGTATACACGAGGTATACAATACCTATAATACACTTTATTTGCACAGAGACATACAGTACATTAAACAGAACATAAAACATAGTCAACAAGGCGGCCTTATTGCTAGGTAGCAAACATTAACAAAGTAAGCAATCATTTGTGAGATATTACGGTTCAATGTGTTCATAATATAAATGGGTAAACATACTTATGTTTTCATAACATTACGAAAAGATACCTATGAAAACCTCCTCATAAAATTGAATACTTACTTAAGATTTTGCAAGACACTTAATTAAGTAGTAATGTGAAAAATAAACAACATTGTAATGCTAATTTATCATTATAAATTTACTAGCTGATGCCCGCAACTTCGTTTGCGTGTTAATTTTTTCTTTTGAACAGATTACACTTTACTGACGGTCCATTGATTTAGTTTAAGATTTAGATTTTTACATACAAAAGTTTTTTCCCGCTAACTCTCGTTCTCGTGGGAATTTTGCAATATCCTGTTGCAACTAAGCTTTAAGTTTACTAAGGTACCTGCATGCCAAATTTCAAGCGTCTAACTTAAGCGGTTTAGATTTTTCATACAAAAGGATTTTCCCGCTAATTCCCGTTCCCGTGGGAATTTCGGGAATTCCTTTCTTAGTGCACCTCTACGGTACCTAAGCTACGTCCCTTCCAAATTTCAAGTGCCTACGTTTAGCCGTTTAGGCTGTGCGTTGATATGTCAGTCAGTCAGTCAGTCAGTCAGTCAGTTTCTCCTTTTATATATTTAGATGACTGAGTAGGTACTTAATGTATGACAAAACTGCGATCGAAACTATTCGAAACTGACTTCGCAAAATTGCTATCATTTGCCGACAACGACTACAGACGACACATTTGCGTAGAAAGTCAGGATTAGGTTACTATGCGTGGAAACCCAGACCTTTGGCTTGTGGTTAACCTATTTGACCTACTTTGAACTCGATTACATGAAAAATACAGGGCTTGATCCCCTACGACCGCATAGTGACCCCTCGTAAAGCATTTTAGGGTGTAAGGTTACCACAATACGCTGTAAATGTGTTTTGCCCAAAAACTTAGTAGGGCAGAATTTAGCAAATCGGTGATATGCAGTAATTCAGTAAAACGAATGGACCGATTTCGATGCGGTTTTTTGTTTGAAAGCTGACATAATCGAGATGGTTCTTAGCTACCTTTAAACAACATTGATTTAGCCGTTTAAAAAGTTAATTTAAAGGGATGATAATTTTTTAAAAAAATTTAAAGTTATAGGTCAAATACTAGTTGTCCGCCCGTGACTTCGTTCCCGGTGGATTTTCTTTTTTTTGTGAATTAAACCATCCTCGAATCCACTTGAACACACACAAAAAAAACCATTAAAATCGGTCCAGCCGTTTAGGAGGAGTTCAATGTCAACACACGTACAGAAGAATTATAAGTACGAGTATATATAATATAAAAAATATAAAATGTAATTTGTTTGTACGAAAAGTTTTGTATTTGCAAACAAACAAGTTTTGCCTTTGATAGCTGTTTTAGTATTTGCTTCTCTTTCATCGTAACTAAAGACTCCTAATTCATGGAACAGATAATCCATTAATTTCAAGAACGGAAATGAGATGTTCGGTAAAAACGTTACTTCGCGTAACGCTATCGTGTTGCGAGTATTTCAAACTAATTTCCTAAGTCGCAACTTTGGCAGAAACTTTATTCTCGTGGTTCTTTAGAAGAGTAGACGAATCTTTCAAAAAGACTTTGTCTAGGAAAAAGTTCTTAGATCGATTTTTGTAATGCAAGGGTTGCACAGCCAAATGCATAGCGAACGATACAAAGTTCTCCCAAAGAAAAGCTTTTTTTTGGATAGATCTCACAGTCTTCGAAACATAATAAGTGTTATTAGTCCAATCGACAACTTACTTACTTGGTGGTTTAATTCGAATAAGTGGTATGAGTCTGTAGTTTTCCGACGAGACACAGATGGCGCTAACCTACACGCACAATGTGCCTAGTAAGGGAATGAAAAATTTTCGCCGCTTGACTTGAAGGCACGATAGCTCAGTTGGTTAGAGCACCAGGGATTTAATCCTGGGGTCGTGGGCTCAAGTCCTATTCGTGTCGAATATTTTTCTTTCCCTAAAAATCATTGGAGATAAAGTTTTAACACGGAGATGAAAAGTACCTACTTATAGTATAATTATTTTTTTCATCCGACTATAAAACCTCACAAAAGCTAATATTTGTGTACTACAGTGGGCTCATGTTTTACCTCTACAATGTATTTTTCATCAAAGACCATACGCTCGAATGGCGGGTTTAAAATATTATTATCGCTGTAAAGCTACACATGAAAACACTATTAAACTGGCCTTGTTAGACAGTTTCCAGAGAGATATAAAATCGCTGAATCGTAATCCTGTAAATCTTTTGTTCGAGAAGTAATTTCGCATTCATGAGATGGAAATACGAAGTCGATTGGTTCCGAAAGTGTCTTTTTAAATATTGGAAACGACGTGGATAGGCCGAGCTCCTTAAAAAAGAATTAAGGATAAGAAAGAATTTTACGTGAATTAAAAAATGTATGTATTTGAGATGTTTTTTAAGCGAGAACGTCATAAGCATCTATCCAGGCACAGGCCACTTATTTGGGACCATTTCACCCAATTCCCCATAACAGCGCATGAGTTTTACCTCTGCGCTGACAGTTCCACTTTTTTAAACCTCCCAGAAGCTTTTGCAAACTTTAGCGCTATAAAACGTTATTGTCTTTTTTATGCTAATCTCTTGTATTTGTTCTTTTTCTATCTCATCCATGCCAATTAATGGTCTTCCATTTTATCAGCGTCATAAGCATAGTCCAGTACTGGATAAATTTATTTCATACTAGCTGACCCGGCTAACTTTGTAATGCCCTTTTTTCATATTTTCTCACCTTTCAAACCTTCCCTGGACTTCCACAAATATTTCAAGACAAAAATTAGCCAAATCGGTTTATCCGTTCTCGAGTTTTAGCGAGACTAACGAACAGCAATTCATTTTTATATATAAGAAGAAGAAGAAGATTCATAACGTTTATTTGACATATCTACCTATACACACTAATTTTACACACTAAAACACAACATACAGCAATAGACATCAAGAACATATAGTTAAATAACAAAAAATAGGCATATTTGATTGATACCACAAGGTATCTAAATTGAATGTAAAGCCAAAAAGGATCCATCTCAGTACGTGTTGTAGCCAAGGCCACAACGCTGATTTCAGTTGAGCCCTCAAATGTGCTTGTGTACTATTTAGGTATCTATTAACGTCATACGGTCCCTCGGTCATCTTGGTAGCCAGTTTTATAAAGCCTTGTACCAGAAAAAATCCTTTCCTAAAACGTTTGGAGTCACTCAAGGCGGTTCTGCAGGTTTGCATGTTTTCGTTTAATCTTTTCAATTTAATTTCTACACCATGCGTCAATAATAAGCTTAAAGTGGATAATAATCGAATATATATATATATATATATATATATATATATATATCTTTATTAAATACGTAGGTACTTAAGCATATTACTATCAGCACCGTAGCATAATTAAAAGAGGTTTATTACGGGATAAAGGTAATTTACAACATTCGCCAAAGTAATAACACTGGTTATTTGGGTCAGGAGCGAATCGCAAATACTTCAGAGAATGCTACGGTTCACAGTTTATGAGACATAAAGTTAATACAGTGTATCAAATGGAGCCATTCTTGATTCCCACATCCCTCTTGAATTTAAAGAAAAAAAAGTTATGGAGCTCATTATGGGTATCTGTCGCTAATTTGAATATACTTCTACTTATAATTTGGTAATACCTATAATAAAAAATAAACACTTCACACTCAAAGGTTTTCCCTTGTGTCGTGGGTCCCCTTGGAACACACAAAGACAGACACAAACACCCATGATCCGAGAACAAACATCTGCTTTTTGAATTTTTTTATTAAATAATAAGTAGGTTCATGTGGTCGCCGCCTAAAAAACTGACGTAAATCGGCCAGCTAAAATGTCCAACTTTCCCCAAGGAACATTTAAGTCGAATTACGAAAAATTAATCGCATTTCTAAAACTTACAACTTGAGCAAACAGCTAGGCTGATGCCGAAATTTATTTTTTTGAGAATTTCATGTTCCTTTGAGAAAAAAAAGGTTTAGTTTTTTATGGTAAATTACCCTCTTAAAGACTTACTTATTGCTAACTTATTTTTGTATCTAGTACCAGGGCGTAATATGTATGTATCTATGTATTTCAAGCATGTATTATAGTAACTAGAAAACTTAAATATGAGTTAAGATAGCAGGTAACCTGACCGAAATAGCTATATAACACGAGCGTTTCGGTGCGTCGGAGAGCACGTTAAGCCCTCGGACCCGGCTGTTGTCGATTGGCTATAGTCAAACCAAGTCAGAGGCCATTTGGCGGTTTAAAAACTCTGATATCAGGATGAATATACTTGGTTATTACTCGATAAGAAGAAGTAAAAGGAATGGGAGGAGAAAAAGATTTGCTTTCGGGTGTGGTATATTATGTCTATAATTTTCACACGCAGCGGAGCAAGCCAAAGTCGACATTTTTTTTAGATCTTACTGAAACGACTTTGCCGTGACTATCACTAACAATAAAAAAAACTTGGTAAATAATCGTAGGTAAGTTGGGAATCGTATCGAGATACAGTTTTTGGTTGTAGCCACATTTTTACTATCTATATACAAAAGAAAGATGGGCATTTCGGTATCGGTATTAGAATGGAACTTGGTACCCGCTCCAATTGAAATAAATGATACATCCTGTAAAATAAGAATAACCGAAGCGCTAGCTAGTCCTGATTCGTTGTCCAATAAGAATAATCCTGCCTTGAAAGTTATTTATTTTTCATCATTTATTCTTTTTTTCTGTGACATTATTATTCATTTTGGCATAGTATTTTCATTTATTATATTAATTATAAATGATCATCATTTTGTTATGCATTAAATGAAAAAAACCTTCTTTCAACTTGTTTAATTTACTGAGAGAATAAACAACCAATGATAAAAATTTAATGATGATCATTTATAATTAATATAATACACAACAAATACTATGCCAAAATGAAGAATAATGTCGCAGAAAAAATTAAAAATAAAAAACTTTCAAGGCAGGATTACTCTAATTGGACAATGAATCAGAACTAGCGCTTCGGTTATTCTTATTCTACAGAAAATTTCCTTTTTAAAGATGTATCATTTATTTCAATTGGTGCCGATACCAAGTTCCATACTGATGTGCCCATCCTCCTTTAATAGCAACACTCAATAACCTAACAAACAAAGAACTTGTTACGTTATGTGAGAACTGTGAGAGGCTAAATTTGTTTTCATACTTTCAAATCAAGGTCTTTTTAAAATCGCTACTGTTAAATGGAAACACCTTGTGCTCATTGTACAGTCCTTTTAATCCAATATTTAACAAAATGCAAGAACGCATAATCTCCGATCCACGCGCGAGAACGATCTGTCAAGTCGCCGTTTAGTGTTGTGCAACACCGCATGGATTGGTAGTGTTGTACCAATTGCGTCGTTGATCGATTTTCTCTTAACACTACCTATAATTTTAAAGTCATCCATTGTAAAAAGGTAAACGTTTAATCATGCTTTGTTTTGTGATCATAACATTTTCCCTTTACACAAGAATGCGGAACCCAAAAGTCCAAGAGTTAGTTAGGGACGAAAATTGCGAGAAAAAATGTAAAAGGTTCAGTACTTTCTGCTTCAGTTAAGTACGCAATACCGTGCCAAGTCGAAGAAAATTTGTAAGTTTGGACGTAAAGGGTAAACCTTTGAAATAACTCACTCGATCGGAAAAAATCTTCACTATTTATAATGGACCTACAGGTTGAAGATATATTACTTTTTATCCTTCGTATCTCAAAGTTATACGAGGCATAACTTGCTTCGTATCAATAAAAAAAAGTCAGTCAAAAACGCGTTTTGATAGAACATTTAGGATTTTATTTAAAACTAGCATACCGCCCGGGACTTCGTTCCCGTGGGAATTCGGGAAAATTATGTAGCTTATGTCCATCGGGGATAATGTAGCTTTCTAATGGTGAAAGAAATCGGTCCAGTAGTTTCGGAGCCTATTCAATGCAAACAAAGAAACAAACAAACAATCAAATCTTTTCTTTCTCTTTATAATATTAGTACAGATAAGTTAAAGTAATGATTCCATTCGCAAAGGCGCAGTCTTCCCCCGAGAAGAATAAGGCAAAAAAATCTGAGCATCTTTTTTAAAAATCTCATCACGCATTTTCTTCTTTCAACTAAATCTAAAATAACTCTTAAGCTGAGCAGTTTATTTCCATGGTTACTTACACATAGGTACTACACTCACGCCAGTAATTCCATAGGAGGTAGGCAGAACATCAGTGGTTCAGAACCGCTTGATGCCACGTTTTATATAAATTGTGAGGGTTATAAGATGAAACATGATGTATAGTGGTGAGAGGTTGTCATCCTTTCGCCCACAATACAGCAAAACCCTCACGTCCCTATTACCTGGAAGAGTTGGCAGCTGGTACATTCTAAGTCCGGGGTTCCCAACGTTTTAACCTATGCGCCTAACCTAACGTTGAGCTAAAATCCTACGCCCCCTCTAGGGGCTGAAATTGGGAGTTTATATAAGAAAATTAAACAAACAATGATAAAGTGACACCTTTACTAAAATGTAACACCTTTACTATACTGTGTTCTTGCAAATAAATAATTTGATTTGATTTGATTTGAAGTGATAAAAATGAGGATGTTTATTTTTATTCATATGACAATAGAATAGAATCTATTCAATAGATAATCAACTATAAAAAAGAAAAAAAAATTATAGGCAGATATCAGGGACCTCTGCGCCCCCCTTGGAACCGCTCGACGCCCCCCAAGGGGGGCGCGCCTCACTGGTTGGGAAACCCTGTTCTAAGTGTTTCTTTCACTCCTAGTCCATCATTGAAGAAATGGTTATTTTCCTGATAGATAATCAGAGCCCTCTTTGCAAAGTTTTTTGTAAGCATACAACTGAAAGTCTTCAATCACGTCAAAGGGTTAGTTTACTTAGTTAATATACACCAAGTTTTATCGACTGTTTCTAGGAATTGTAGCAATAAATCTAAAAGTTGTATGCCTACCGCCCTTGGGCGCCTGTGAGCAATTTCGTTTGAAATTTCCCTTTTTTTTGCTCAAGCCTAGACCCGGCTTAAGGACGAGTTGTAAATCTCATTGAAAAGCCGTTTGTCGTGCCTTTTCTAGATTAAAGTTAGGTTAGGCACGCGTGGAAGTGGAACATTCAACTGCGAGGTATTAGCTAATCGCCCGGGGCTTCGTTCCCGTGGAAACTTTGAAAAATTATTTAGTTTTTTTTTCTGATATCTAAGCTATAATGTTGCAAAGCTTTATCAAAATCCGTCCAATAGTTTTTGCGTGACGGAACAACAAACATCCATCCGTCCTTAACAACTTTTGCATAATATTAGTAGGAATAGTTGAATTGGTCCTGGCCTAACTTAACTCCTTATTTAGTACACGTAAAATCTTTACTGAGAAAGGGTGTTTGATTGTCCTTCCTATACAATTGTGATTATTTGCCCAGGGATAGTCCCGGCTGAAGTATGACATAGGCTACTTTTCCACGCGAACGAAGTCGCGGACGAAAAGGTAGTAAGTAATTTAATAAAAAGATGATCTAGTTAGATTACGTGATTCTTCCGAAAGTAATTCTGGCAGGATCTTTTCACTAAGTTATGGTGTCGCTATGAGCTGGCAACACCACCGGGCACGGTGCCATGGGTCAGTGACCCCGATTTGGCGATGAAGCCTAGGTGGCCTAAGTTAGAGAAAACTTGGGCCTTAACCTAAAAGTGAGGACCTATTGGAAGATAAAAAAATCCGAAATAAGATACCCCTTCCTGTAAAACTGTTAAAATGTTGTATGGAAACACTTTATTGTACGGACGGCCGCGACTCAGGTTACCGAACGCGTGCACTCTGGGCCCTGATTCTGTAACTTCAGTTGTGTGTCGATGGAATGGTTGCCATTTTATTCGTTCAGGTGGCGAAATTGAGAACTATTCAAATTTCATACGTCCAATGACGGCTGCTTTAACTGGTGGCGCCACCGCCAACTGAATGTTCAGTTGCTAGGTAGTTTGCAACTTTACGTTCGGTTGTTGGTGGCGCTGCTGGTCGGGACGGTTGCCAGCAAGTATATGAAAATTAAACAGTTCTCAATTTCGCCACTTGAACAGATAAAATGGCCTCCATTCCATCGACAAACAACTGAAGTTACAGAATCGGGGCCCTGTGCTGTTGTGATAAGAGCGTTTTGCAATGAAAATGGAGTAACCTGATGCGCTGGCCTCTGTACAAAACGATACTTTGACAAAGGACAAACCAGAAAATACATTTCTACAAATTACAAATACAGATTAATGTAATTCAAGCTTATCATATGAACAGATTTCTTACAGCTAACCGTAGAGATGAAGAGTGTACTTGGGCGTGTATAAATTCATCTTAATTTTGAGAATTTTATATAGGTTTCTTGGGAAAAATTGTTTAGTTTCGTGAGGAAAATCGGCCTCTAAAGTTTTACCAATTAATTTAAAGTTGCTCCGTATATCTCATTGTTGTTTATTACGTGTATGTATGTTTAAAGCAATGTATAAATTCTTTATATCTATCTTGTTAGGGACAAAAATAAATGTTAGCGGTGTCTAAAGCCAGATACGCTAGCGCTAGTAATATACCTTAATGGTTTCAAGTCATTATCTTTTAATTCTCTATAAAGTTTTCACTCCCAACTTATTCAACTGATCACGAAGCGTCTTCTACCGGATCAAACATTGAAATTAAGGCTTAACAAACACGCATACCTAGTGTTATATAAGCCACACACACTCAAAAGCCCATACTGAGGTTTTTCCTTGTATTCTGAGTCCCTTGGGACACATACAATAATAAAAACGAATAACTAAACTAGAAAACAAATATTTTGACAGGGAATCGAACTCAGAGACAAGGAATCGAATATTCAGAGGCTGGATTAGTTGTCATGATTTGGAGCTACATCTTACGAAAAAATTTTTTTATAACGAATGGGTTCGCTACTGGCCACAATCTAGGCGATTAATCTTTAACTGAGGCCACAGCAAACTGATTACATCTCTGGATTGCATACAATGCACCCGGAGTGCGTGCCCTAAATGCACACTATTGAGAATTTGGCAAAACTTGGCACGACGGTACCCGTACGAAATTAATCAGCCTTTGCCAAACGATCGGCAATTCCGCTTTGAGAACATATAAGCTACGAGACGCTTTATATGGGGTGGCTTTAAATTAGTTAACAAATCTTTAAGAGGTGATTTTCCCGATGAAACTGAACCACTATCCTTACTAATATACACATCAACACGGTCTAGGGATATTGCATGATTTTTTATACAAAAGAGGTCTGTTTGAGAAGCACAGGAAATCAACCATATTACACCAAGATGTAGACGAAGAAAACCAGACTAACTACTCTACAAACAAGAATGATTAAAAAAACAACCTACCCGGTAAAGGAAGATGCACATAAAAGAAAAACAAACAGTTAAGCAAGAGGACCCACATTACTGCAGCTTCAATCTTACCTGCATATATTACACACCAAGTATAGTATCTATCCTCCCTATTTTATTATTATATTTTATTATAAGATGGGTTAACTCTTGACCTCAATCTTGACCATAAAGGGCAAAGATGAAAAAACAAAAACGCCTATAAAGGCACTGGTACTCCCACGCACCGACGGAACACAGCAAGCTGTTTGGCGTCGGACTTCGGTAGGAACCAGAACCAGACCAGACCAGAACCAGGTCGCGAACCAGACGGCCCTTTACAGAGCCTACCACACCGCATGAGACCATAGGACGACACCTCAGATTAAGACAAAAATGAAGTGTCGTTGCCTGGGATGGATCACTAGGAGGCAGGTCTCATTTGTGTTTCCTTAGTCGCCTCTTACGACACCCACGGAAAGAGATGGGGTGGTTTTATTCTTAACCGATCACCACACGGCATAAAATATGTTGGCTCGATGCTAGTATTCTTGTCGACTCCCTCTCCTATCCACTCCACGTCCTGCTGCAACAGCCCCATACAGTCACAGACCCTATCTTATGGTGCCCCGCCGACCACTGGCCGCTGCGGTATCTAGATCGCCTGTAGGAGCTGATACGTATGCCAAATCACTCGACCCATTACGTTAATAAAACATAGCATGAATGGAGGGGTTTGTGCATTCGTGCCACGACGTGCAGACCGGAATAGATGCTGTTGTTGAGCCTCTGCAGCAGAACTGTTGGGCGAGCTTGGCCATTTTGACGGTTGACGGAAAAGAGGTCTGTTTGAGAAGCTATAAAAGCATACTCGAGATACATGGAGGGCTATAATTTTCAGACGAGCAAGTGCTAAACTTGAATTTTCAATTCTAGTTAATAAATTTTGTTTTACTTGAAATTTGTGAAAACGTGACGGAAACGGAAAAGGAAATTTCTGTTTGCCTGTTTTTTGTATGAAAAAGGTCGAATTTTCGCAATTTTTTAAAATATTTTTGTCAAGTTTTCAGGTTTAGCACTTGCTCGTCTGAAAATTATAGCCCTCCATGTATCTCGAGTATGCTATTATAGCTTCTCAAACAAACTTCTTTTGTATAAAAAAAATCGTGAAATGTCCCTAGACCGTGTTAATGTGTGTATTATTAACGCGAAAGTTAGTATGGATGTATGTGAGGTATGTATAGATGTTTGTTACTCTTTCACGCTCTAACTGCTAGTCCAATATTGATAAAATTTGGTAAGGAGGTAGCTAACACCCTGGATTAACACATAGGCTACATAATTTTCCCAAATTCCCACGGGAACGAAGTCCCGGGCGGAAAGCTAGTACCTCATATTGCAAGAAACAACGTAAGTGCGCCACTCTAGCAGGCTGGCGGTTGTATTTCGAGATAGAAGAAAAAAGACAAATTAAGAATCTGATACTTTCTGGAAGTCGTTTGAAAAAATAAAAGTACTGCAGGGAAAGAGTTCTTGGAGAGAAAGTATTAAAAAGTAACAGTTGAAATAAATAGCTCCATCTTTTCAGTCGAAAAAAGCTTTCCCTTTGGGTTTCTTTCTGCCCGAAGACAGTCATTGACGTAAATCTTATCAAAGCAAAGTTTTCTTGAATGAAAAAGAGGCCCTAGTTTCACAAAGTAAGTACATACTTTCAAAGTAAGTTGGTTTTTTGTACAGCAGTGGTCCAGGCAAGTCTTTGTTCTCAGAAATAAACAAAACAAGAGCTCTCACAGAGTCGGTCTCAAGATTTATACACAACAAATAATAATAATTATTCTTATTATTAACGTATCGATACTAAAATTCACAAATTAAAAGTTAAACCGTTTCTGTGGAAGTTGTTTTTTTTCAGAAATTCCAAGGAAGGATTTAATAATAATAAAATCATTTATTATCAATCAGGCATCTAAGGCCCATAAATAAATACCTTACAGACTAACATAATTAAACAAAATAAAATAAATAGTAAATGATATTGTCTAAATAAATAATATTTGCCTGGAATACTCAACTTGACAAAAGCTGTTCAGTTTGGTGGGGAAAGCACTCGCTAAAGTTTCACTAACTAATTTAGAGTCACATTATATTTACTTCAAGCCATCTACTAATATAATTACTATGACAAAACAATGGGTAGGTAACACAGTACTGAGAAATGGAAAAGTTTCTCCTAACGACGACGCGACGATTTTCTTTTGAAACATTGAGTTTAATGTCTCTAGAATCTCATTAGAGAGTTAGAGATGTAGCTGTTTCCAACTAATTTTAACATTCATTTTATATTGTTACAAGTAATAACTTTAAATGTTTTAATCACCTTCTTTGTGTCGTTTTCCTTTTTAGAGAAGGTTCTCTCTGACCTTTGCTTCTCGCTAAGTTCTTTCAGTGAATTTCCACAGAATTTGAATTATGAAATGAAACGGTAATACTTTGCGAATATTCTTTTCAATTCTTGATGAAATTGCGTCGACGATTTTTATGATTTTGCCAATAATAGAGTATCTTAATGAGTATTAAAATAGAGAATGGCTAAGTCGCCAATGTTATGTTAAGGTCCGAGAATATTACTATTCTATACTATGTCCATGAGCCTAGGAAGTAGCGAATATTTTGTTTGTTTATCCGATTTTCGATGACTTATCTGGTGACGGACAGACTGAAATAACAAGCGTCATAAACTTATCTTTGTCCTCGTGTGCCTCTATCGAAAGATGGCGACTATTGTTTCGCTAGCCGCTGTTCAGTCTTTTCCATAGTCAGTAAAATATGTATAAAAAATGTTTGGTTTTTTCTAAGCGATTACCCGCGTGAGGGATGTTCACAAATAAGTAATTTTATTGAAAGAAAATTCAAACAACTAACCAACTGAGATCTCCTAGTGCTCAGTTGGTTAGAGCACCAGGAGATCTAATCCTGGGGTCGTGGGTTCAAGTCCCATTCGCGCCCAAAATTTTTCTTTTCCTAAAATTATTAATAAAAAATGTTTATTGGGAATCCCTACACCAAAATAATTTTCTAGGAGCGCTAAGCCCGTCTCGGCCGGATTATCTGAAATTCAGTTTCGCAGCAATTTTGCGTACAAGTAAAACTGATTTGAAGCTTATTTTATATATTTTATGGCCGGTTTTTATGACGGCCGGTTTGGTCGAGTGGTTCTTGAGTGGCGCTGCTTCTTGATCGACGGGTTCTGGGTTCGATTCCCAGTCGGGGCAAATATTTGTGTAAAAAGCAGATATTTGTTCTCGGGTCATGGATGGTTGTGTCTGTCTTTATGTGTGTTCCGAGGGACCCACGACACAAGGGAAAACCTTAATGTGGGCCTTTGAGTGTATGGCGTTTTTTTTTTATTTTTTTTCCTGATGTATTCATGAGATGTGTATTTAAATATATAGGTACATTCTAGATATAACGTTATGCCGTGCACAAATCAAACAGTTTATTATCTTCGAATGTGACTGTGTTCCGGTGTCAATTAATTTACATCCGTCTAAATACTTCTTATTACTGTAATATTAAATATAAAGTATAACATTTTAATAGTACCGGCGGAGTAGTATGCCATCCATCATTATCTCAACAACAATAACTAGCTTTCCATTGTTTAGTTCTGCAATGAGGTTTACATTTTCGGGTAAAAAAGCAGTATGGTAGATTCCGGAAAAGTCTATAAAATATATAGATTTCGGTTAACGTCTGGTATTCGTTCTGGGAAATTTCTCGTCTCGATATTAACGCCTGGAAGATTAATGGCAGCATTATTTCTTTGGTAAGTTAAAAATACGGATCATTGAATAGGATGTACCTGCAGCAGCGTCAGGTTACTTACTTATAACTGATCAGAATAACCTGGAGATCTTACAGGGGCGTAGCTATCGCCGTATCTGCCGTATCAATTATACGGGGCCCCCGGGCCATTTTTTTCTTTTGTGAGAAATCTTTACCCTTCCTAAGGCCCCCAAACAAATTTTTATACGGGGCCCCGCCAAGGCACGCTACGCCACTGGGATCTTCAAAAATATTTGCGCCCGCTGTGCAGATTTTTTAGTTAATTGGTTCTAATTTTCAGTGTAACTTAGTTATCCATAATCATTTGTGGTTTGGGCTAGTGTAAATCAATATTATTGAGCTAGGCTATTTTGAATAAGATAAATATATTTAGCATATATTTAGTATTTTTAAAACGCACCGTGTGAGGGATATTCAAAAATTATTCAAATATTTTTAGGAGATAAAAAATTAAAAGTCAGTATAACAAGTGACATTAAATAAGCAAAAATTAAGGGTGAAAGAGCCTACTCAACCAAATAACTTTTCCCCAGGAACATACTCTTAGGTCTAATTTGTCGCCTCTTTATAGAACTCTAGCAATCAGCTAATTTGCTTAGTATAAGAAGTCAAATTTTTTTCTGAAAATTTCATATTTATGCCTTAGGGAATGATGTTTCCTTTCATGGGAACAATCGCTCCCTAAAATTTCGAAACGTAAATTATATAAAATACTAGCTGTCCGCCCGCGACTTCGTTCCCGGTGGATTTTCTTTTTTTTTTAATGAAAAATAGATAGTAGCCGATTCTCAGACCTACTGAATATGCATATAAAATTTCATACAAATCGGTCAAGCCGTTTCGGAGGAGTATGGTAACTAACATTGTGGCATGAGAATTTTATAAATATATATAAGATAATGTTTATTTACTCGAATATAGCATAGGTTATACATACATACTTACTCGTATATCTAAAGTGATGGATTGAGAACAATATTTGTGTATTGAGAAAAATATTTGTGTATTGAGAACAATATTTGTGTGAGACTGGAGTCTTTACTAGGTAGAAACCTAAGTTACAAAGAATTGGAGGCTGGAGAGCTGTAAAAATGAAACAAAAAGAAAAATAGGCAAAAATGACTTGATCTAACGTGAAACGGTACAACTCTACGAAGAAAACACTACACACGCCACCCATCAAACCATCCGAGCGTTGTTTTTACTACTCCGTTGTCCAGACTTCGTCTGAAGCGTACCTAATGAATGGCCGTTGATAATCAGTTAGTGAGTGAATGGACTAGTGTGCGGCCGCCTAACGTGTCAGGTTCCTGGGTTAAAGACGAGTTTTGATTGCGCATACGCAATTTTCCGTTTGTTTTTTAAAGTGTTTTTCCTATGAGAGGGATTGTGACTTGTGATCGAGCTTATAAGAAGGAAAGGTTAGTGTGCTTTTATGTAAAATAATTTTTTTTACTAGTATTTCGTTCAACTTATGCATAAGTTTCTGTTATTGGTAATGTAGATATTTATTTTATGTTATTTTATTTAATAGGTCTTTACCCTATGAAATTGCCGATATTTTCTCAAGCTTTGTTTTATTCATAATTTATTTAATTGGACAGCAATTACAAAAATTGTCTTTTATTTAAAACCTTGGCCATATAACGGAGATATTGAGTCAAATTAATACATATTTTCTTTAGATTTATTTGCTGAAAAAGAAGCTCAAATATAGCTCGTTTCATCCGTTGCCCGTTCCATTGTTTTTTTTGGTGTACCATTATTATAGTTAAAACTTTCAATAAAGTAAGTATGATGAAAATTAACTCAATGTTGTCCAAACCTTCCCACAAAATTTAGCTAAATTTGGATTTCACATTCCCGAGTAAAATCCAAAAACGTTAGTATGGAAAATTCAGTTTTCCAAAAATATTGTATGAAAAACGGCAATTTCATAGGTAAAAACTTATTATTTAAAGATCTCTAACAGTGGATACGTTAAAAAAATGTTAACTTACAAATTATTATTTATTAGAATCATGTTTTTCTTATTCTGAGTAAATGCTTCATTGCTGCTTATACGCATATAAAAAAATGCAGTAAGTGCCTATCGAATACAGAGACTTGAGAAGTTGCTAAAGTATTAAAAAAAATTTGTTTAGTAATTTTTGCACAAATCCTTTTTCCTAAAGCGATGAAAACCATTCGTGCATGAGTTGAAGAAGCTTGCTTTTTATATACTAGCTCTAACTTAAATCCTACAAATATTATTAATGCGAAAGTTTGTGAGGATGGATAGATGAATATATGGCTGTTTGTTACTCTTTCACGTAAAAACTACTGGAAGTATTATGATGAAACTATGCAGTACTATAGCTTACACATTAGAATAACACTTAGCCTACGGAAATAGCTAGTAACTTTAAATTAGAGACTTAAAACCTATGTCTGAATCATTTTTCAACGCTTAGAACTTCTCGTATTTTCCAAACAAGTTGCAAGATGCTCATAATTTAGATCTTTACATTTTATTTAAACAATAGCAATGTTATATCACTATAATTGAACTACAAGTATTTCAACAGTCAGTTGAGAAACAAATGTGCTATTTTTAGCCCTCTCCACTGATCGTTAGGTTATGAATCAGACTGTTTATTTATCGGGAGTAGATTCGGCGTTCTTCCAGACTTTGTGTCGACAGTTATTTGAATTATGCTTCTTTAGAACAGCTAATCGTGAAAAATAGAAAATGTATTTGTATTAAAATATCTATAGGCACAGGCTTAGCCTACTTAGCCGTTTTTAGGAGGATCGTCTTAGATTTATTTTACAAACGGCGTCCACGGTTTCCACCCACTCAACTTCAATGGATCTCTGTGAATTTATTTAACGTTAAGATCACCAAAAAATAAGTCGTACAGACGTGTTCAAAAATATATTTAGAACTACCAGAATTTTCCTTACAAAAAATTTCTCAACTCTTAAGAGATAAAATGTCAAAGAACTAAGGAAAATTCAAAAAAAAATAAAATGAGTAAACAAAATTTTTATTTTAACAAATTCGCCCGAAAGTCGCAGCTCTCCTGTTTGCACAAACTAGAAGAAGCTTTTCGGGAAGCAAGACAGTAAGAAAATCCTCAAAAAACCCAAATTGCACACGTTTGAAACTGAGCTTTAGTTGTAAGGACAGCCCGAGAGTTAACCAATTCATAATATCAACACCACAACCTGAATATCAAGTTCGGCTATTTCAAATTATTACAGGTTCTTTACCTTACTGTGGTAGTTAAAATTTGCCGTTTTGAACCTTACAAGAATATTATAAGTACCTACAAGTAAATAAGTATAATTTTGTTGCAGAAACATGAACCTGAAACTAAATAACGAGTTCAGAAGTTCCATTAGTCCACTGGAGAAGAGGAGGATTCCACAGTCAATAAAGGTAAGAAGTTGTTTAACGTCCCTTTAAATATAACTAACTCTATTAAGTGTGAAATAATTCTGTGTCATATACATACCTACACATCGAAAGTGCCTAGAACAGTGGTTCCCAAAGTTGATTGATCTGTAACCCACCAAAAAAAATTTTCCAAAATTAGCATTCACCTGAATTTATGAAAAAGAAAGGGGCATAACTATACTTATGAATGTGGGTTTGTCTATTCTAGAAAAAAAATCAGTTCGTTTCAAACAGAAAAAGCGCTTTTCTGGCAAAGATACAGTTTTAAGAAATTATTCAAATATGTATTTGTCAAAATCGACCAACCCTGGTGTTTTAATTTTCAAGTCGCCAAAATGCTATCAAGTAAAGGTGAAAGCTCCGCCAGTCTGCACCTTACTTTGAAATAGAAAGCTTCACCCACATTTAACTAAAAGTGACGATTTTCTTGTCTAAGTAAAAGGATTATTTAATAAATTTCTTAAGGAAAGAAAATTAATAAAAATCGAATAAAAAATGTTCAAAAAAACATTCCAAATAATTGGTATTACATTACAAAGTCAAATTTTATAGGCAATCAACTCTTTGTGTTGAAAAAACAATGGATCTGCTGTTTTATGTTCCGTGGAGTTTGGATCTACAAAATATTTTTTAATAGTGATGACTGTCGTAAAAAATGATGTTCACGTTAGCAAGTTCAAAGCTTGACAGAGATTCACAGTACATGGTTTACTTATTTAATGTTATCTCGCGATTACTGCGATTCGTTTATTAAATTCACCATAGGGTTGTCAGAAACGGTTATTATTCTAGAAAAATCGGATTGTCATCATTTCGCACCTTCAGAAGGGGCCTAACTTGAAAATTAGCTAAACTGAGTGATAATAATATAGAGACTAATCGTATGTTCTATCCAATGAATATAGTAATGACAAAACGAGTGAAATAATTACTGTCAAAGTGAAAGATTCTGATCCTATGAATCTTCCAAAAAGTTATTTTTACCAACTTGACAAATGAGCTGTGACATAATGTTGTGTTAGGACATTTTGGCTGCACACGGTACTTATAATAATTTTCCACGTCAAAAACGTAAGAGTCACAGATTTCAATCCCAAAAAGACAATTTTTTCGAGAGTTTCCCTCAATTCCTTCATGATTCCACCATCAGATCCTGGTTTCCTTACCATGGGACCACCCATGGGATACTCCCTTTCCAACATAAAAAGAATAATCAAAATCGGTTCATAAACGACGAAGTTATCCGCGGACATACATAAATATATATATATATATATATACGGTCGAATTGAGAAACCTCCTCCTTTTTTGAAGTCGGTTAAAAATGACTACGTTTCTGAAACTGTTTCATAGTTAATTTATAATTTTCTGTTTTGATAAACATCTAATTTTTTGATGAGCAAAAAACGTAATCAAAGTTGATTAATAGTAATAAAGTAATTCGTGCTAGAGTTGGAATTCAATAAATGCGCCACGTAACCTCTTATAGGTATGATCACTTGACGTTGCTCTACGCGTTTATAATTGGTTGTATCCATGTCAATCAATGACAGATCCGATCATAGTCGAATCTAAGTTTTAATTGAATATCAAACTAACTGCCAAAGGCTAGAAAATATCGACAGATGTTAATATTAGCAATTTATAGTCCATCGATCCTTTATTAATTCAGCAAAAATTGTATTCAATGTTATTTGAGAATTTGATATTCAATGAAATTGGCAACAATTTTCATGAAAAAACTGACTATTTCTTGAAAATGAAAATATATTCTGAACATCGAAAATGCATCAAATCTGTTCTCATCGCTGAAAATTCAGGAATTATGTTCCCCGAAGAACTTTAAAATAAAGTAAAATGAATTTTGTATTTTCAATATCCAGGCGCAATTTTATACGAAAAGTAATTTAATATAATTTGAGTTATGCTTTGATGGTTCCAAGGTACATTTTTGATTAAGTAAGTGCAAAAAGCTGAAATGTATGAAACAATTTTTTTTTCTTTATTATTATTTGCGCGTAACTTCTTTTAAATCTGGTACCGACATAAGTCTGTGTCGTAAGTAAGTACTTATATGACAAATGCTGAGTGTATGTATGTATTTATTCTTTATTGTATATGAGCATAAGTTACACAAGACACAATTTAAGAAAAACAGTACAAAGGCGGACTTATCCCACAAGAGGATTTCTTCCAGTCAACCTATTGAGTGTTTGAGAGGAAGAAGTAGTCGGCAGGTACACGTAATATATACAATTATACAAATAATATAAAGTATTAAATATACATATACATATAAGTATATAAATAAATATATACATATTTAGGGTAGTGAGGTAGTATATAGAGTGACTTTAGATTAGCTGTGATTCTTTAAAGTCACTCCTTTTTACCGGGTGATTCTCTCCAAAAAATTTAACAACTTTTTCCAAGGTGCTTGGAGAAAGTTCTTTATAAAAAAAATTCGGCTTCCTATAAAAAGGCAAATCAGCTGATAACACAAGTTGTATTTTTCTATATTTCGACAGTTGTTCATTCAGACCCTTAACTTTCGCTAACTAATTTACAGGCACCCAATTAATCTACTATATAAAAATAAGTCGGGTTTTCCTTCCTGACGCTATAACTCCAGAACGCACGAACCGATTTCCACGGTTTTGCATTCGTTGGAAAGGTCTCGGGCTCCGTGAGATTTATAGGATACTTTTTATTTAAAAAAAAATTAGGACGCGGGCGGAGCCGCGGGCGGAAAGCTAGTATAGATTACTACTAGCTTTCCGCCCGCGCAATCAAAGTGATAGTTTCTCGCGCTATCTGAGCTGTGTGACGCGCGAGTTTATCGGACGTGCTAGCTATGTTACATAACATACATACGCTCACGCCTGTAATCCCTAACGGGGTAGGCAGAGCATCAGTGGTTCTAGAAAACCACTTAATGCCACGTTTGATACAAATGGTGAGGGTTATTAGATTGAACATGTTGTGTAATGGTGAGAGGTGGTCAGCCTTTCGCCATGATACAGCAAGACCCTCACGTCCCACTTACTGATTTTTACAGTATGCCTGGGAAGAGTAGGCACATTCTAAATTTTTCTTTCACTACCAGTCGTAGCTATGTTGAAAGTTTAAGATGATCACTACTGTCATTCCACCGCCTTTTATTAACGGAATAGCCGCCATGTGTAGCTAACTGTGTCGTTTGTGTATACAGCTGTGTATTATCTGTGAGTGGCCAAAATCGACGTGATGTTCGCTGACCGCAGTGATTTGATCCCAAACATTGATTGACCCGTGTCACATATACAGGCAGTTCTAATTTTAGGACTAGTACTGTATTTATCTTTTCTTTTCTTTTGCAAAGCACGATCGAACCGTCTTCGTTTCAGCTTGGGCAAAAATGCTTTTTGCTTTTGTAAAATGTTTTTTTTTGTTTGTCTGAATATTAATATTTTATATGTATCTATTTACATATAAAAAGTCGAGTTAAAATTCCCACAGGAATAAAGGTCCGGTCGGAAAGCCTCATATAAAAACTCAAAAAAATGACAAAAAATGACGATTTGCGAGATCTACAGCTCATAGAGCCATCGATCAATAATGTGTTAACATGACAAAATGAAGCGCTCATGCCCAGTGGCGCTTGCTGATCTCAACCGATCAGTGAGGTTAAGCAACGCACACAGAGGCAGGGAACCTGATAGGTGACCAAAGTGGCAATTTGTCACGAGCGTTTCCGTGCTTCGGAGGGCACGTTAAGCTGTCGGTCCTGGCTGTTGTCGATTGACTATAGTCGTTAAAACCAAGTCAGAGGCCATTCTGCGGTTTGAAAACTCTGACACCAGGGTTAGCCAAGGTCGCCACACACTTGACTATAAGTACCTAAACGATAAGAAGAAGATGACATTAGCTTTGGTTCGGTGGCTACTAGCGCTGCTGACGATATTCCCACGGGAATGAAGTCCCGGGCACCGTTTAGTAAACAAATAAAATACTTACATTAGAAATCACCCTGTTTTGAAAAATAGGGCGTGCCAAACATATTCACCGCGTGCCACCATCTCTCGCTGGTATCTGATTATTAATCCAATAACGCACTAATGGCGTTACTGAACGGTTTTCGACACCGATTAAGAACTAAACACGAACCAGGGAGGTTTTAAAACCAATGAGATTTTTTAAATTCATACCTTTTTAAAAAGATTTGTATTTAGGTATCTTAACTTTCTATTGGGCCCTTTTAATTTTTTTAAAAATGCCTCCTATGTTCCTAGCTTCTAGCATCATTAGGGGCAATGGTAATACAATTTTTCCGTACGTTCTATTCCAATCAATGTGAATACATGTGCTTTTTAACCCCCGACAGCGAATCTGTATGTCTATCTGTGGCACTGTAGCTTCTAAACGGATGGACCGATTTTGGTTGTTTTTTTTTGTTTGAAAGCTGACGTAATCGAGATGATTCTAAGCTACACATATCAACACTGTCTATGGACGTTGCACAATTTTTCTGCGAAGCTATAGTAACATACTCGAGACACTAGGGATACAATTTTCGGATGAGCAAGTGCTAAACCTGAAAATTATTGAATATTATATTTTTTTGTACGAAAATAAAATCTTACACGTAATCTAGTCCTACGAGGTTATAAATGCTTTACCAGTAACCCTGTTTTTTATGTTTTAAGGAGGAACGTCGCCGCACCGGGCGTTACATCGCGATCCTGGTGGGGATCTGCCTGTTCTTGCTGGCAATATACCACGCGTGGGTGCGCCGGATCCCCATCGTCGCCAGCCTGGTGGTGCCAGCGCTCATCATGTTCGTCTATGTAGGCTGGGTCCTGTATACTGCTTCCCGGGATAAGCATAAAGTAAGTATTTATTACCACTATTTATAATTAACTAGCTTACCGCCTGGAACTTCGTTCCAGTGAGAATTTGAGAAAATTATGTAAGTAACTTAAATGTGAAACCAGGGTATCAGCTACCTCCATACCAAAATTTATTAAAATCGGTCCAGCCGTTCTCGAATTATAACTGCCGTACTCAGAGACGTCAATTAAAGTTAAGAAGTAATTAAATGTCATTATTTTATATCAATAAGAGTGAAAGAGACAACATCAGAGATTAATAGTACTTAACTTTAATTGACGTCTCTGAGTACGGCAGTAAGTGTTCGAATAAACCCCGACTTTGTATTAAGATTAACACTTGCGCAACGGTGAAGGAAAACTCGTGATGAATCCGTGACGAAAATTAATTTTCGAAAGACGAGCGGTCTAACAACCCGCATTGAGCCAGCATGGTGGACTATGGCCTAAATCCCCTTCGTGTTTCGAAGGTAGGCCCGTGTCCCTCGTTGGGGACGTATATGGGCTGGTTAAAAAAACCGGGTTAGAAATACCTACATTTCCAAGATCATATGAAGAAAAAAAAAGTAATAATAATTTCTAACTTGCCCTTAAGTGCATAACTGTATACTGGGTGAAAAAAAACCTCCTAGCTATATTCAAAATCCTGAACCAGTATCACTCAAAGAACACATTTATGAAAAAAAAAATGTTTAAAAAAAATATTTTTTCAATGGGAATAGTTCATTTTTTGCCTAAACGTTGACATTACTTCTACACCAGGCACGCGAGGGGTACGGGTAGCGCTTGGGAGGTGCGCACGAGTGGTGTCTACGTTTAGGAAAAAAAAATCCCCCCCCCCAAAAAATAAAAAAAATAAAAAAATATATAAAAAGTGTGCAGTAAGTGATACTGGTTCAGGATTTTCAATAAAGCTAGGAGGTTCTTTTTCAACCTGTATATCAATCTATCAAGAATATACACTACACACTTCATATACACTACTACACTACACACTATAATGCATATAATTCACACATAATGCATATATAAATGCATAAATCGGAAAAATTAAAGGGCCTTGAATCTGCTTGACATATGTTTAAACCGTGACCGTAAAATAAGCAACAACGTAGTAGGTATGTAAAGCTAGCCGTATTCCTTTCTTTTTTTAAATCTTAATTTTGACAAGGTTTGGGGAAGTCTTAATTGCGTTTATGATAGCTTGGAAATCTAGAAAATAAATTATAAATAAATTCCAGTTACTACCCTACCCAACTCCATCACCCGTTATCTTATCTAGGCCTGTATTACAGAAGGAGATTAAAGTATTCATCTATACTTAAGTATTGATTGTCTCTTTCTCTTACTATCAAAATGACAAAAACGACAATTACTCAAGTATAGATCAGAGTTGAGTTGTGTTCTGTAACACGGACCCTAGTTCCTAAATCTACGATTTGAAAGAAATTCTAATCTACGAAAAAAGTTGAATCTCTTATTTCTAAGAAACACTCCATACGACGTTCAAGCCCTGACCATTCCATTTGGGCATTTAACTCAGTCGTCACTGGTAGAGAGGATCCTCAGACCATGCAGTAAGGTATTGATTACGCTGTTAACTGGACCATATACTACGCTGAGGAAGTTATCCAGGCCAGCGGATATTTTGGCAGCCATTTTGAAACGTCAGGGAAGCTTCAAATCAAACGATGATTCAAGTGATCATCAATATTTTGCCCAGGGGAGCTACTACGTAAGGTGAACGTCGATTTTGACATCAAATCGATCGCAAATTCGTCATACATTGCTTCTGTTTAAAGTAATTTTACAACGACCATAAAAGTATACGACTGATCGTCATCGCTCAATCGAAATGACATCGTTCATTCGAAAACATGGTAGCCCCCTAAACCCATAATCTGAGAATGTTTTTGTTATCCTGATTCCAATACTTGGGTTAGGTTAATGATGTCTGTGGCATCGTAACTCCTAAACGAATGGACCAATTTTGAAGTGTTTGTTTTTGTTTGAAAGCTGATGTAATTGAAATGGTTCTTAGCTACATTTTATCAAAATTAGTTCAGAAGTTTGTAAGTTATAAACATGCGAGGGTGAAACAATTTTTTATATTTTTAAAGTATGATATTTCACTACGGCAGGTTGCGCTTGCGCCGATACCACTCAGCAAGAATTGAATGAAAACCTAGTCACTAATATAAAAATAAAATTTACAGAGCAATAACATGGACACATCCTCAAAATTCAAATTGACGTAGGTAGTAACATTAGATCGCATAAATATGTATGCTAAGCTGTGTCTTACAATTAAGTAATTTAAAACTAATTGTTGTTCGTATTTTTTGAATGGTTAAGATGTTTTATAAAATGTGACAATGTATACATATTAATTCTCGTGACTGTACATTTCTATCAAAGGAACTTGAACAATATTCAAATAAAACAGAACATGGATAAAACCCAGTAGAAAATGAAACGACACAAGCACTTGGCGCGTTTGGTTGAAAACTGGGACGCACAGTTTTCACCAATAAACCGCAATTTTGCGGCGATTGGGTTCCGTACTGGCTTAATACGAAATTGGTAATGAAACGTCAAAACGAGTTAGCTTTTCGGGGAAGGTTTTTAAATTGGGACTCTCCGAAGTTTTTGAAATGAGAGCAGAATTTGTCTGATTAGTAAAAGTAATTAAAATTCACTTTACGTGAGCACATTACGTGAGTAAATGTAAATCCATGGAAATGGCTTTAGATTTGTGGGTATTAACTGCAATTTGAGTAACTCTAAAAAAAATTGTATAACCTCCGACTTTTAGGGTCGTACCATAAAAAATAAAAACGAAACTTAGACAATATTAAAAACCGGCTCATGTCAAATGATATAAATCAGTAGCCTAAGTGGTATTTTAACACGTTAACAATCCCGTGTATCGAATGTGGTACATGAGGCACACCAGCCCTGCGGTACTCTATAGGCTCTAGAAACATGGACTTGTCAAATTAGTTAGTGATTTTATTGTGGACTTGTGACCAAGGATCTTATAAATAGAAAAAGTCAAAAACATGTCATATTGAGTCGTTAAGTGGACATCGAATAATACGTGTTCGGAACATATAGCGTGTTTCGGAACGCTTGTATCCAGACTGTTAACGTTTTTTTTATTTATTTATTTATTAAGACGTTCACAACAGTACACAATTATATAAACAAATAAAACATACATATGTCTGTCATGGTTCTAAATTGTGAACCTTGGGCGTGGACGTACAGCTTGATTAATCAAATAGGCTTTTAAGTTAGAGATACTAAATTTAAACAACATGAAATGTGACTTAACGTACTAAAGCAAGAAGATACTATTCTATGTGAGGTTGAGGATCTTTGAAACAGATTTTTTAAATAGTTTTTGTTCAGGGTTAAATATATCAAGGTCCTTGCAACGGTCATTATACTCGTAAGAGCGACACATCCTTGTCAAAGGATTGTAATAGGAGGTGTTATTTTTGTACACTTTTAGAAGAAAGATTTTGGGATTTTAATTTTTTGTGGCAGTTAAAGCTTATAACTATTAAACGATTCAACCGATTTTGATCAAACATAGTTAAGAAACCATCTCAATCACATCAGCTTTCATAACACCCTTCGTTCCATCCCTGTCACATCAGCTTTCATAACACCCTTCGTTCCATCCCTGTCACATCAGCTTTCATAACACCCTTCGTTCCATCCCTGTCACATCAGCTTTCATAACACCCTTCGTTCCATCCCTGTCACATCAGCTTTCATAACACCCTTCGTTCCATCCCTGTCACATCAGCTTTCATAACACCCTTCGTTCCATCCCTGTCACATCAGCTTTCATAACACCCTTCGTTCCATCCCTGTCACATCAGCTTTCATAACACCCTTCGTTCCATCCCTGTCACATCAGCTTTCATAACACCCTTCGTTCCATCCCTGTCACATCAGCTTTCATAACACCCTTCGTTCCATCCCTGTCACATCAGCTTTCATAACACCCTTCGTTCCATCCCTGTCACATCAGCTTTCATAACACCCTTCGTTCCATCCCTGTCACATCAGCTTTCATAACACCCTTCGTTCCATCCCTGTCACATTATTATAACTACCTAAGCTACATCCACCTACAACTAGTGTGTATTGTGATTCAAAACTAAACAATATCCAACCAAAACTACGCATAGCTTTCTGCGAGCTTCGTATCAAAATTTGCATGTGGTAATCGCTATAAGTCATTTAGCTAGTCTCTTGCAGACGTAACCCTGACAGTGTTGTAGTGTTCTTGACTTTGCTCACAGGTTAATTTGAGTTCCAGGGCGGTACTGAAGTCTTGAAACGGACGTGTCTTGAAAAGTTTTTGTTTTCTTTTGTAAAGATATTGAATTTTCAGTCTTCTGAGTTATGACAGTGAAAAAATTTTCGTGATCGCTAACTTAAAAAACCTAGAGAACGATATTTATTTTTATTTAAAAAAAAGTGTATGATTGCCATTACGTGCTTTGTCTTGGCAAAAAAAATCTTATTAATTTCGAAAATGCTCGTGACATTTTTAAAAGTACAAATGACCCAAGGCTGGTCATCAACAAAAAAAAAACAAAGTTGTAAACTTTCATTTAAAATTTTGGTAAAAAATCTACAAAATTTCAAAATACAACTGACTACGTCCTCACGCTACACTTATAAACAAGCTGTCAATCGGCGCCTGCGCACCCCTGTGTTTACGCGACTAAATGAGCGGTTGATTCAGCTCAATGTTTACAAGAACTCGTATTAATGCAACTTTGATGTTCTTCTGATTTTAATCAACACTGACTGAAGCTCTGTTGAGGTATTGGGTCTGTTTTGGTTCTGTCTAGTACATAATTGCCGTTTCATCATTTTGACAAGTGTTTCTTTTGTGTTTCTAGTGCATAAAATTAGAATTAAATTAGGGTAAAACTATTCAAACAATTTAGCCACAGTAATCTGAACTTACGGTATTGTATATCTTATCTAGCATCTATAGTACATACAAGCCTTGCTTAGTTTAGATTTAGATGGCGCTGTGTGAAATGCCCAAGAATGTTTATGTTTCTATTACTTTTGTTTTGTTAGCTTTGATCAATTCTATTCCACCATGATGGCGGACCATGTATGAAATTACTTCTTTTATAAAAACACCTTCAAAAAGGTTACCCTTACAATTTAATGTCCAAGTTTTGACGTCATATCTAAAATCTCAAACAAAATTTTGTTTAAGAAGGGTCGTCGGGAAAGGCTGATAAAATAAAATAAGGCACTAAATAAAGGTTTGCACGGGGAGAGAGAACAAAAAGCTGTCCTATAGAGTTTTGGAGATAATGTTAAAAATAGCGGACGCCTGCGGGGATAGCCAGAGATACTTCTACATGGTTTGTTTCAGGTTAACTAGAGCCTTTATTTTGTTTTCGAAATGGCTACGTTAAATAGTATTGTTATATTTGTGAAATAGTGGAGGGATAACTGGATTTCTTATACTGTGTTTTTTATTCCCAGAGACCAAATTGACACATGCAAATGTAAAATTCACAAATATTTTTTACATTATTTGCAAATTTGACACTTGCATACGTCAATCCAGTCTCTATTAATAGTTTTTAAGTCTCGTAATTTTGCGGAATATTTGTAAATTTGACATTTGCATATTTCAACTTAGTCTCTGAGAATAAAAAAACACAGTATAGACAATGTCACATTCTTTTGGTGATAAAGATAATAGAAAATTATAAAATGTATTGATTTTATGGAAACAATAATAAAGGCACGTGGTCAGTTTATGTTAATCCCATACATCTATCTGATCTTAGTATAGTTAACAGTGTGACTTTGTATATGCGTCCGGGTTCTTTTTATCTTGTATTTGTTGTAAAAAAAACACTTGTCCACATCTTATTAACTAAAAAAAGTCACTTTGCCATTTAGAAATTTTGTAGAGTGACCACTAGACCACTACCTACTTCGTTTATTTGGTGACACTAACTAACCAACTATGTTTTAACTTATCATGGCATGGCATAGTATAAAAATTTATGTATGATGGCGCAGATCTTTAGTCTCGCTAACAAACATTGTTGAAGAATAGAACCCACATGATCACAGCTTTCATCCTACCTGCATATACCAAGTTTTGTATCTATCCTTCTAACGTTAGTTCGATGCTAGTATTATTGTCCACTCACCTCTTCTATCCACTTCACATCCTGCTTCAACAGCCCCATACAGTCACATATCCTATCTTATGATGCTAAGCCGACCACTGGCCGCTGCGGTAACTAGATCGCTTGTAGGATCTGGTGCGTTTGTTAAATCACTCAATTCATTACGTTCATAAAACGTAGCATAAATGGAGGGGTTTGTGCATTCGTGCCACAGTGTGCAGACCGGAATAGATGCTATTGTTGATCCTCTGCGGCAGAACTAGTGAGAGCGTGGTCATTTTGACGGTTGACGGATGGCGCAGATATTTAGGCTCAATTTTGCCATACTCTGTTAGTTATTCCACGAAATTAATCAGGCAAAACGTCAATAAAAATGTATGAAAATGAGATGGTCAAATCTCGGGTTAGCTGCTAATCATCTGATAACAAACAGAGTATGTATGGTGAAATAGGGTATAAGTATCGGAAAAACATGAATTTTCTTCAACATCAGAGCCAGCCTTATGACCTCATTTCATTGATACTCCTACAGAAGGGATGAAGACTAAGTTATCCAAACTCGATGTCGAACCTCATGAATGCTAATACATGCTAATGTAATGTAAATGGTGAAAGCACTCGTGACGTGAGATACGTTTCTACGTATTTCATACCACGAAACTTTAACTTAGAGCAATATTGGAGTGGAAAATACGGATATGTTTGAGATGTCACATGTGCCAGCAGGCATTGTTGTTATAAGAAGATTATGAAGATATTAATGTTTATTAGAGACTATTACATTAGGTAATTTTAGGATGTCAAGGTAACAATAAAAGAACATGCATTTTACTCACTGACTAATGAATTCCCAATCTGCCCAAAATCTTGAACCTATAGGTTATATTTTGCAAATTCGCTTCCTTTATAATTTAACTAGCTTTCCGACCGGAATTTCGTTCCCGAGGGAATTTAGGAAAATTATGTATCCTATGTGTTTATCAGTCGTCTTCGAGTTATAAGTGTCCGAACAAACCTGGCTTTGTTTTATATATTAAGATACATTTGAACTTTTTTTTACCAGCCCATATACGTTCCCACCGAGGGGCACGGGCCTCCCTTCGAAACACGAAGGGGATTTAGGCCATAGTCCACCACGCTGGCCTAATGCGGGTTGGTAGGCCGCTCGTCTTTCGAAATTTTCTTGGACGGGCGGGTTTCGTCACGATGTTTTCCTTCACCGTTGATCAAATAATAATTAGAAATCCGTACATAAATCCGAAAAGACGAATTTAGTGGTACAGGCCCACACCAGGATTTGAACCCACGACCTTCGGATTACAGTCTGGCCCATTACCAACTGGGCTATCACCGCTTTGGGCTATCACCGCAATTGAACTTATAATTTTCAAAATTTCTACGAGAACAAGTCTATATATGTTTACGTTAACAATATAGGGGCCGGTTTGGTAGAATGGTAGTGAGACGCTCTGCTTCTTGATCAGCGGGCCCTGTAATTGATTCCCAGTCAGAGCAAATGTTTATTTTCAATAAAAAGCTGATGTTTGTTCTCGGGTCATGCTTGTTTATGTCTGTCTTTGTGTGTGTTCGATGGGACTAACGACACAAAAAAAAACTTTAGTGTGGGCATTTGAGCACGTAGCGTTTATACAATAATATCAATGCCATACTATGCTAATAAATTGCAGTTTCCATTTTTGCCTCTGAATTTTTTAGGACCCAGTTTGAATTTAGAAGTTAATTTTAAAAGGGAAATAAGATCTGCGGGGTTCCGAGGCAATCCCGCTGAACTTAATAACATTTTGCAAACGTTTTCGACATTTCATAAAATATTTACCTAAGCGAGGCAGGTGTCCAATTTCAGGAACATAATTCTTTCAAGTCGTTTCAGTGTGATAGAGAGCTGCTGATGTTATTTTTGCATGTTTTTCACATGATTAAAAAACGACTTTTTCGTTAAGCGCCAAGCTGGAATAACTTAGACTTATTTCTAGATACTTAATGTACGTAATGTAGAGTGTAAAGGTAATGGATAAATATATAAGCGGTAAACGCCCAGTTGGTAATGAGCCAGACTTGTAATCCGAAGGTCGCGGGTTCAAATCCTGGTGCGGGCCCGTACCACTAAATTCGTCTTTTCGGATTTATGTACGGATTTCTAATTATCACTTGCTCAACGGTGAAGGAAAACATCGTGATGAAACCCGCCCGTCCAAGAAAATTCATTTTGGAAAGACGAGCGGTCCACCAACCCGTATTGGGCCAGCAGCGTGGTGGACTATGGTCTAAAATCCCTTCGTGTTTCGAAGGGAGGCCCGTGCCTCTCGGTGGGGACGTATATGGGCTGGTGAGAAGAAGAAGAAAAAGAAGAAGGTAATGTAGCGTTTCATTACCTACTTACTTAAATGTAGAGGCTTGCAGCTCGAGCACGATGGCGACAAATTCGCACGGCGCGCCACTCGGATGACGCTGAAACTTCACTTTGATTGCGCGAAGGAACCGCGCAAAGGCTTGCTTGCCCTCTAGCGTTGTCATTTCGACACTTTGTCGACATTTGACCGCATTGTTTTCACGTTGTGATTGAGCTGCAGTTAATAAAATATACTAGACAAGAAAACAAAAAATGTAAACTTCCCCGGTGTTCAGTTTCAGTCAAAATAGAAGCCATATTTCTTTAACTTCCTAGCTGCAAAGTTTATTTACCTCATGGTACTTCCACCGGCGTGTTTATGATACGAAATCATTATACCTCGAAGGCCACACTAACAAAGTCAAGTTCGTCGTTAATTTTTTGCGCTGTTCTGCGGTATCGTGGCGTAAATTATTTTCTGATCGCTTCCTATCCCGTGATTTACGATCGCCCCTCAAATAATTTATTAAGGGTATTCTGATTTATAACCTATTGGATTTCTAGTCTAGTTTGTTAAAGGGAAAATATGAAAGTATCTACATTGTTAATTCGTAGCGGTTAACGACACGGGTGTCTTTGAACTTATTGTTTCTTTTTAGCCCCTCACAAAAATGAGGGATGTTATTAGTATGACTTGTGTATCTGTTTACCTGTGTCAAACAAATGGACAGATTTTGATATTTGAAAGCTGACTTAATCGAAATGGTTCTTAGCAATATTTTACCAAAATAGGTTCAGCCCTTTAACAGTTATAAGCGATGAATGTCGAATTGATATCATTAGTTGAGTCTTAATTCTAATATTAAATATATTTATTTTACCAACCATGAGTTTCTTATGCCATTAAATTAACCTTTTTTTATTCTCACCTGTAGTGCTCGTGGCCTAGTGGCACTCGCTGATCTCAACCGATCAGTGAGGTTAAGCAACGTACACAGAGGCAAGGAACCTGATAGGTGACCTTTATGGCAATTTAAGTCAAGATAAGATAAGTCAAGTTCGCCATATACTTGATTGTACCTACACGATAAAGGAAAGGAATGCTTGCCTTTTTACATAATTGTTATCCAAAATTTGAACAAAGTTCAAGAATATCGTTCTTCGCCCTTAGATACAACCGTACAACCGTTGCATTTTTTAAATCAGTTAGGATTTTGTAAGGCAGCTCAATCCGCCTGAATGGAAGTCGGAAGCTTGTTCGATAGTTCCGGGTCACAAGTTGGCGACTGTCCAGCTGTCCAGGTGTACAGATGTACCGCTCGGACCATTGGGCCGCGCTCACCCGTGGCCGAGCCGCGAATAACGAACTAGATGTTTTACACTCCAATAGAATGTAGAGAACTTACTGTATATTAAGGGCGGCATATAACATTTCTACACTAATATTAAAAAGAGGAAAGATTTGATTGCTTACTTGTTTGCACTGAATAGGCTCCGAATCTACTGGACCGATTTGAAAAATTATTTTATCAATTATTTATGTGGCGCTGCGCTGGCCGAGTTTTCCACATAGAGATGCATTTATAATGGCCTGTTAAGGTTTAAATAGTTTAGAACTTTATAAATTCTGTGTTTCGTTACTCATTTTGTACGCCAACGAGGCCAAAACGATTCTATTTCTGAAAATCATGTCTTTCAAATTTTATCAATATAATGCTACATTATTACTGAGTAACACAGCCTACACGATTTTCCCGAATTTCGTTGAAAACGAAGGAATGCTATAAGACCAGAGCTTATAACCAGAGTGTCTGCCCATAAATTATTTGGATGGATGTTTTGTTTCGTTTTCATGTAGAGGCTATTGTTTTTTTTTAACCCTAACTGCCGTACTCAGAGACGTCAATTAAAGTTAAGTACTGTTGAACCCTGGTGTTGTCTGTTTCACTCTTGTTGATATAAACAAGGATAGCATGACATTTAATTACTTAACTTTAATTGACATCTCTGAGTACGGTAGTAAGCGGTTTTCCCTTGAGTTGTGGGTCCTTTGGAACATACACAAGGACTGACACGAACACCCATATCCCGAGAACAAACATCTCCTTTTTACACAAATATCAGCTACTAGGTACATTAATTTTTTTTTAAAAGCTCAAGCTACTATCTTAGGCCTGGTTTGACAATTAGACTTAGTATTTAAACACTAGCTGATGCTCGCAACTTCAACTGCGTGTTTCTTTTTATAGAACAGAGTACTTACGTACATTGACGCAACTTTACATGAAATTGCCGTTTTTTTTCAATACGAAAGTAAGTATGTCTGATGTGCTGCCGTGTGTACTACGCAATGTGAAAGTATTATTAGTAAGACCGTAGGTATGCAGGTAAATCTCTTTCAACCTCTCGGGTGGTTAATCAGTCCATCAAACTGAACAACTTTCCCCCAATAATAGGTTAAAAAAAGAAAAAAAAATTGAGTTCCGATACAAAATGCGCTATATGCTGATGAAGTTTGTATGGGAACTTACCTAAAGCCCTGTATAATGTCACGTGTAGTTATCCGTTTCCACAAAGTTCTGTCGTTTTGTATTTTTTGATTGTCACTAGATAACTCGAGCACCATTTTCTTAGTAAATGTCCAAAAATTCGCCATCGCGACCACATACTCGTATAGAATAAGAAGATAGGTGTTCAAATATAGGTAATCTGCGCTGCGGTTGAATTTTAAACGACATCACAATTCTCACCTCCTTACTACCAATCAGCAATAATCAAATAATCTGAAGCATTCGAAAACATGGCCGCTACCGCCATAAAACCGCATTTGAATTTGGAAGCTCGCGGTTCGCGCGCTAATCGTACGGCGTAGAGTTTTCCCGCGTTTACGACTCCTTTGTGGCGCTGCGCTGGCCGAGTTTTCCACATAGAGATGCATTCATAATGGCCTGTTAAGGTTTAAATAGTTAAGAACTTTATAAATTCTGTGTTTCGTTACCCACTCATTTTGTACGCCAACGAGGCCAGAGCGACTCTTATTTCTGAGAATCATGTCTTTCAAATTTTCGATGGAGGATTTTTGGCGGGAACTCGGCGTGAGGGGTTGTTGTGCAGATTGAATTTTTGTTTATTACATTAAAAAGTGGTTTAATGTGTAATATTGATGGTGTATTGTGCAGTAAACTAACTTTAAACAGTGTGGTGATAAAGGAATTCAAGTGATACAGTGTATCTGCTCCGTTTGGTTCCGACAAGGATCCCGCGGCAGTGCTTCTTGCCGCCATAGTTTTTAGTAAAAAACACTATCGGTTTACGAAGGACCTGAGAAGCCTACTTCATGTTTTATTGACCTGACCTGATAACTTCATGTGTTATTGTTGCTTTTAAGCTGATGGTCTCGTAACCAATGCTTTGTCAAATAATAATAAAAAAAAACAAACAAATTTTCGATGTTTCGAATAGTTTTCGATTTTCAGAAAGAAAACTAGCGCTGTAATGTTTTTTTTTATGTGGAGCACAAAAATGCTGAAATTGATTGTTTTTGCTTATAGGTTAATCCAATTTTTACACTTGTACCGTTAATCTTTTCTTACTTATTACTAACTAGCATTCCTCTCTGGACTTCGTTCCCGTGGGAATTTGGGAAGATTATGTAACCTATGTCCATTGGGGATAATGTAGCTTTCTAATGGTGAAAGAATTTTTAAAATCGGTTCAGTAGTTTCGGAGCCTATTCAATTCAAACAAACAAACAATCAAATCTTTCCTCTTTATAAATATAGTATAGAGATAGATATCATAAACGCGGTAGTTTGAGGGGACAAATGGATTGATAGATGCTTAATTAAGGCCCGTGTTCACCAAAAATATAACCAACGGTTAAACCGCGGTTAGAAGCTAACCAGACAAAATGTCAAAAAAAATGTATGAAAGTGACATTGTCAAACCTCTGGTTAGCTGCTAATCGTTGGTTAAATATTTGGTGAACACTGGCCTAAGTATTCTAAGACCCGTGTTCACCAAAAATATAACCAACGGTTAAACCGCGGTTAGAAGCTAATCAGACAAAATGTCAAAAAAAATGTATGAAAATGACATTGTCAAATCTCTGGTTAGCTGCTAATCGTTGGTTAAATTTTTGGTGAACACTAGCCTAAGGTTGGATGTTTGTTACTCTTTCACGAAAAGCTAAAAACAATAGTTTGGATTTTCATGAAATTTTGAAATAGTATAGCATAGGCATCAGAATAACATATAAGTTTCATACTTTCACATTAATTCCCTCGGGAACAAATTTTCAAGCGGAAAGCTAGTTGTACAATAATAAGCATTTGAGGTACCAATAAAATACTTAATTTTCATAACCAGCAGTAAAATAGTTTCATTTTTATTTAGAATTAAAGTAGGGCTGTTATAAATGAATATTTGTAGGTTATTTTATTCTAGCTGTACACAATCCTGTTTTATTTTATTAAAAATAGACTTGCTGTTGACCACAATCTAGCACAATAGCGAAGCTAAACAAAAAGTCCTGACTCGTCACTCCCTGTCTCACCATTGTCAGCCAAGAAACACACCTATAGCCTAGGTCCATGCCGATAGACAGCTGAAAATGTGGAGTGAAAATCTGTTTATATTTGTAGTGTTAATAAATAATGTTTAAAAATTCCGCCGAAGTCTCGAGCGTATTTTAGTTTAAAACATAATCAGTGTACTACTCAATGAAAACTATGGTCAAGAAAAACCCGTTATTAATAAGTTTAAAAAAAACTATACGTCTTTAAGTGAAGTGTATCAATATTGTATAAAAAGACTGTATGTTCTTAATCCTTTTAGCGCCAAGAGTTTTCGTCAAAAACGCCCACCACACACCACGACATCAAACATTTTTTTTAAATGTATGGCGAACGCTTGGTGAACAATATTAAAGTTAAAAAAACAAAAATTTGTCTGATATATCGAACTTTGGCAGCGAGGGCACGAAACTTAAACGTCTGATATATCAGACTTTGGCGGTGAAAAGGTTAAAATAAAATGCAATTTCTTCCTAACATGTAGGCATTATTATCAAGTACATGACAAAAAAAATGCACACCTATATTAAAACATTCTATAATTAACCAGGTACTAACATAATATAGATTAAAATGTGTATGTTCACATCCTAAGGGTATTAATGCCCACACTTTACTGCCCCGCGTTCCACAATCCGATTTATTATTGAATCGGTTCGCGGTATCCAGTTAATGATTGTTCGAACTCACATAGTGTCTTTGTAGTCCCAAATAGCTGTTGAATCAGACGGGAAATTTAATTCAAGGGAAACCTACTACACTGTTATTTACGTAAAGAAATTTATTCACTATATAAAACTGACACCAAAACAGCATACAAAAGAATAATGTGGTGAAGAGGTGCTGCCTCAGCCAGGCTGTTTAACAATCATAAAACCATACGGCTGTTTAAATGGTACACACTCAAGGGCCCAAACTTTCCCCTTGTGTCGTATCTCTTGGAACATATACGTACTTACACAAAGACAGACACGAATACCCATGACCAGACAGCAAACATATGCTTTTTACACAAATGTCTGCCCCGTCCGGTAACGAACCCAGGGCCCGTCGATCTAGAAGCAGTCCACTACCACTCGACCAAAACGGCTGTAAAATAAAAAAGATACAATCAGCAAAATATTACTTAGCGTTTTTTAGAAAAATTAGTAGTTCTTCTTATCGTGTAGGTATAGTCAAGTGTGTGGCAAACTTGGCTAACCCTAGTGTCAGTAGAGTTTTCAAACCGCACTTATTTTTTATAGATACTTGTACTCATTTTTGAATAATAATAATAAAATCATTTATTTTCAGGCAACTAGGCTCATAGATAAATACCTTACAGACTAACATACATATAAAATATTATTTAACAAAATTAAAACTTAATTAACACTATTTCCCGGGTGTTTTTCCGGGGGTGTCTATAACCGGGAATCTCCCTCGAAAACGGCGGAATAGATACTTCTTTTAAATAGAAACTCAAGTATATTGTTTTCATCACATGACAAAATTTCAGAACATCCCTGAAACTCAACGCCCCTAAAGGATAAACTTTATTCTAATTTGTTTCTCATAACCAGCAGATAAAAAAACATGGACGGATACTTAATTGAGGGAAAAGACTGTGCATTCCCCGTTCCTTTTTTTTAATAATAAAAAAAAAAACAAAAGCGGCACTTTTCATTTGTTCAGTAGTTCTATTGTTCTATAAAGCAGTGATTAATTCTCGGGTGCACAGGAAACGTAACACGGTGGTAACACTCGTAAACTCGAGATCAATAAAATCCCAATGGAATGGTATTTAGGTCCATTTTACGAATGAGTTGGAATGGTTTTATGTTTGGGATTGGTAAACAAATACTGCAGATGCAATCATAAAATTATCTCCTTTATTGTACAATAAATATTCTTACAGGAGCAAATTATGGTTCTTAGTGTTAAAATAACCAAACAACTTTTCAACCAACCCTTTTTCCATGGGATGCAACCCTGGTTTCATTCAAATGATTTTAAAACTTTGCCTATTATTTTCTTTTTGACGCTGTTACCATATCTATTCAGTCAATTTCCAAGAGGCCTATGAAAAGAACCACACGATGTTCTGTCTACCCCTGTGGATTGCGTGAATGTATGTAAAGACCTATGAATGAATGGCAGTCTGTACAAGTTGAAGCACGGAAAGAACTTTATATTGTCGGCTAGTTTTTCTTCTACTGCGTGAAAAGTTCAGAAAAAGACATCTAGAGGAAACCTTCGCATTCAGTAGACTGAATGTGTAACCATGATCCAACCGGGTCAGGTTCCTCTGTTAACAGGGTCACGGAAGTCAGATGACAATCGCTCCATGGTAATCCCTTGACCTGCCAAAGCATACCCCAAATGGGAAACGGGACTAAGCGCTTTGAAGAAGAAGTTTCTTTGTCCTTCATTTACATCACAACGGAGCAACCGATCTGGATATTATAATCCCATGTAAAGTTTCTGGATTGTAGTTAATTTACCATAAAGATATTAAGCCTGTTACAAGGGATTTAAGATAACGTCTTCAATAGAACCAAATGACATTCGCGAGTGACCGTGCTCAACTCTTATCTCTACGCACATAAACAAATATTTGGGTGAGAGTGTACAGAAAGTATTATTTATATACTTTTGGCGGGAAACCGGCAGTCGTAAACAAGGGCTTTCCCGCTGAAAAATGTCCCTTCCCGCCAAAACGACGGATTCGGAAGGACGGCGATGTAAACACAGTGACTTGCTGTTTGCAAATGGCGAATTATTTGGTTGGGTTCCGGTATTTAAGTTTTTTGGGACTTAGGATTAGGACGCTAAAACGGCTCATCATTTAGAAAATATGATTATGAGAAATTATAAACACCATTTCATTCAAATCCTGAATTTTTTGCGACGGTTATTAAATTATATACCTACTTAATATAATTTTTAAAAGTAACGACAGAATTTTAGGTCTGTGATGCGTAAGGTGTGGATTTCAAATATCAGTTACCAAGTCCACGATGTTTGAAAGCTGATTTGACTTAGGTTATTGTCTTTTTTTTTAAAGGACCATCATCTAGTTAAATTATTAACAATACCAAGATAATTTGGATTATTAGATTACTAGCATCCCGCTCGGGACTTCGTTCCCGTGGGAATTCGGGAAAATTATGTAGCCTATGTTACTCAGGGATAATGTAGCAGCATCCTAATGGTGAAAGAATTTTTGAAATCGGTCCAGTATTCGTTACATACAATAGTACATTATGCTACGTGCTAAGTTGGATATTACATTAGAGGCGAGTTTAGAGCCCGAGCCGAAGGCGAGGGCTCAATGGAGCCGAGAATGTAATATCCATTGCGCACGCGTGTCATACGACGTTTTTCAACACATTTGCGAGGAAAGAAAGAAATAAAAACTTTCCTTTGATATTGACGGCAACAAGCTATCACTTGCATGTTGCGCCTCGGAAAGTATTTCTGGCGGTGTACCCTTGTAGGTTTCCTGTTCTGCACTTGAAGAATACATGTTTTGTGTTGTATTTCTGACAATAATAACAATCTGATGAATACAAATGCCGTTTGTGAAAACCAAGTGAAAACATCTGAAAAGAGGCGCGATTATTTTTTCTTTTTTCGCTCGCAAAATGAGATTCACATTGACAAATATGCCATACAGCCAAATAATAAAAAAATACTTAACTATATTATTTTCATGTTTTAGCATAAATAAATGATAATTTTCTGTTAAATTTTAATGATTTAGTAAATATTAAACTATTTTATTTACAAATAGTTTAATATTTACACTTAATTTTAAATATAAAATAAGGTCGGATCTCTTTGCTGAAATTTAGAAAAAAAAAACATTACGTACTAGTGCTTTATTTTTATTACTCACGGGCTGGGTAATACATATCATTATGAACCTTAAAACAATGAAATAAGACCCACTTTATGAGCAAATGTGTTGAAAAAATACAAATCTTTCCTCTTTATATTATAGTATAGATTTAATCAAACAACGACATCTCCCTAGAGGCATGTACACCAACTACACTCGGTTGTTGTTTAATTAATCCCTTCCGGGTAAAGCAAAGGAGTATATGTCCATAGAGCCGTTGTTTTAAGTTTTTTTTCTTTATAGCTCCGTTAAACGTAAACCGATAGTGTTTTGTTTACAGATAAACTTTGATGGCGAGAAGCACTGCCGCGGATATCTTTGTTGGAACCAAAAGGAGCGGATACACCATATCTCTTGAATTCTTCTATCACTACACTGTTAAAAGTTATTTTACTGCATATCAAACTATCACTATTATACAATAAACAACTATTTAATATAGAAAACAAAAATTAAATCGACACAGCAACCACTTACTTACGTCGAGTTCCGTCAATGACATTTTCAATGTCTTTTTTGACGTTTCGTCTTATTATCTACTAGCTTTCCGCCCGGGACTTCGTTCCCGCGGGAATTCGGAAAAAACATGTATTCTATGTCCATAACAGATAATGTAGGATTCTAATGGTGAAAGCATTTTTCAAATCGGTCCAGTAGTTTCGGAGTTTATTCAATGCAAACAAACAATCAAATATTTCCCTTTTATACTATTAGTATAGATTAAATACAGATTAACCGTGAGTTTAATAATTGTTAAATGTTGTAGAGCCATGTCTGTCGCAGAACCGACGAGCGTTGGAGTAGACAGGTTCTCGAAAGGAGACCACGTTTTGGCAAACGTAGTGTAGGAGGCCCCCCAGCCAGATGGTCAGATGACCTAAAGAAGATAGCGGGCATTGGCTGGATGAAAACAGCGGAGGATCGTGCAAAGTGGCGCACCTTGGGGGAGGCCTATGTTCAGCAGTGGACTGCAATAGGCTGATATGATGACATTGAAGTATTATGTACTAGCGTACTATTATGATGATGTTGTAGAGCAGTGAAATACTCTACCATTGACTGATTATAAACCGCCAGAAAATTAACCCAATCAATCCCTTTCCTCGATGTAAACAAATATCGTCCTTCCCTTCTCAATAAACAATTCCCGAACATCCAAATCTTGCTGCGTCATGTTGACTATAAATCCTAGCTGTCACAACATTATTTTTGTTTATACACCGTGTAAGGGACAACTTAGGAGTGTGTGGTATCACAACATTTTAGGACCGTATTGCAGAATGCGACTCAGTCTCTAATTTATACTTGAGTAGCAGTCATAATTATCATTTTTGCGCTACATTGCTGACCCCATATTAACTAGACGAGTATATCTCTCACTGTGTCAATCCATAATAACATACTGTATAAGTTCCCGGGGAGGGGCTCCAAAAACTTACATGATTATGCTTGAAAGAGCTCAGAGAGCTGTGCTAAAAGTGTCCACTTTCCGCCCTTTTCTGTATCCCACTCGGCAACTGTACGAATCATGTGACGTGTTGACTGTTAGACAGCTTTTTATTTCGAGTACTATATTAAAACAGCACAATATGATTAACTACACCTCTGATAACACTAACAAAAGACGAAAGGATATCGTCTGCCGATCCTTCTCAACCTCAAAATTCATTTATACTAATAAATTTTTCACTTTTCTTGGCCCGTTTCTATATAATAAGTTAAACAGGACATTAAATATATACCACCATAATTCCTTTAATTGTAAGAAAATTGTTAATAATTACCTTCGGACCTTGTCCTACGACGAATCAGAAAATTTAATGCTAATTTTAAGATAATCTTAACTAATCTTAAGTAAATTTTAACTTATCTTCTGTAGATAGACCTCAGTTACTAGAATCAACTATTTTATTGTTGTTTTATAATTTTTCCCTTTTGTAATATGAAATAAGTCACAAAGTTTTATTTAGCGCATGAGAAGCTCGAGATACAGGTTTTTTATACCTAGTTCGGGCATGCTATTAGTATAGTTAGCACTATAGCAATTTAAGTTAACAACACTATTTTTATATGTATGAACTTTTTACTAAATAAACAATTTTATTATTATTATTAGTATTATTATTTTGATAATGAGAAAAGAGACAATCAATACTTAAGTATAGATCAAGACTTTAGTCTCCTTCTGTAATACGAGCTTTAGTGCTCCAAATCGTCATCCTCGCCCTGCTATAGTCGGATTTTTAATCAGACGGAGTAAACTGACAGATTGAAATGTCAATTAACGTAATAATGATACCAACTTTCACATTATAGTGAAGTATTTGACTCATTCATAAATAGTTCAAAAGATGTGACTATGAATAAATTGCAAATAATTTTATGGTAAAAAAAAAAATTGTTCCGGAAATCGGCCGGCGCCTAAATGAAAAGGGGTGTGACCACCGCTCCAGGTCGTACCTGGTGCAAAGGCTGTCCATAGCCATTCAGCGAGGTAATGCCGCGAGTGTCATGAGCACCTTTGCACCGGGGATGACAAGGGGCAGTCTGTTTGATTAGGTGTTAGATATATGACGAGGATGTTTCCGATTTAGAATAATTTTAGAGCATTTAAATTACCGTCAGTTAATAATCCGATTTAGAATAAGACATCGCACATGGCTGTATGGACTCGAAGCTTTTTCTTAGTAGCGAAAAAAAAGATGATGACGCTGACACGCATAAATTATTATAATGAAAATAACATGTTTCTTATTTATGTCCCATTTTTAGGGTTCCGTAGTAATCTACGAACCCTTATAGTTTCGCCATGTCCGTCTGTCCGTCTGTCCGCGGGTTTCCTAAGAAACCCTTGGTACTACAGAGCTGAAATTTGGCATGATCATACAAATAAATCACACCGACAGAACTGTAGAGTAACATCTTAGGAAAAAAATTTTTTTCGGGTGTCTCCCATAGACGTGAAAGGGAGATGATTTTTTTTTTCTTCCCAATATCATCAAATGGGGTGTCATAGGATAGCTTTTTAAAAGATAAAAGAGGTTTACTAAGAACGCTTTTCGATTAAGCACTCCGTTTGCGAAATATAAATTTTTAAAGTGAATTTTTTTATCAAACACAAGTCCCCCCCCCCTCTACCAGCTAAACGGTTGTTTCTTAAAATGTGGAAAAATTCAAGTTATTATTTAAAGAGTTCGAAGGGTTGGGGTCAAGCTTGTACGCAGGCCCCCGTGTCACTGCGACTTTGCCAGATCTATTGTAACAGTACCCTTCTATATCACTAGTTTTAAATGACATTTTTATACAACCGTTTGCATCCACGCGAGGTGGTTCTTAAACAGATGATTTTTTTTTCATTTTCTTTGTGGCGCTGGAATTTATAACTCCTTTAGTTATCTACCATCTTTCTTTGTGACCTGGTTTTTAGACATTATTAGCGATTTAACCGTCAATATGCTCGTAGAATTAAGAAGCCAGCTGCATATTTGAACCATGCTGCTACGGAACCCTACAATGCGCGTGGCCCGACACGCTCTCGGCCGGTTTTTTGTGTTCTGGTTGCTTATTAGGTAGCAAAAACACACATTGGACAGATATTTTGGATTTTAGATCACTGAACTGAAATGATTAAATTGAGTAAATCATTTAAGCACAACATTAATTGCATTTTGTAAAAAAGCGGCAACATTCGATCTGTCAGTTTACTCCGTCTGATTAAAATCCGACTTTAGAGGTGCACTCTGCTGCCGGGTTATGATGATCACAACGACATATTATCTCACGCGTTATCTCGTGGTCACGTGACTGTTTCGACCAATGAGATTACGAGAAAGCGTCACGTGACCGCGAGATAACGCGTGAGATAATATGTCGTTGCGATCATCATAGCCCGGCTGATCAACGGACGAGGCTCTGACATATTACAACCCGTAAAGGGGTTTTTTTTCTACTTGATACTGGCGACTTCGCCATTGAGCCTTTTTATAATTCGAAAACGGCACGGCTAAATTGTATTACCATTGCCTCCTATGTAATAGTAATACTAGAAGCTAAGAACATAGGGGCAATGGTAATTCAAATTTCGAAGTGCCGTGCCATGCCGTTCGAATTATAAAAAGGCTCATTCTATATTTAAATTTTTATTAAAATACTCGGAGATTGGTGAAACCACGATTGTGGGCGCCATTTTTCAAAGAAGAAGAAGACAACTTAGCAAATATTTACACATACATACACTCACGTTTGGAATCTCTGTTGGAGTAGGTAGAGCATCGTGTGTTTCTTAAATCACTTGTCGCCACGTTTGACATACATTATGAGGGTTATTAGATGGAGTATGAGCAAATATTGAAACTCTGTAATCTACCTATGACAACATTGTTGTTTTTATCTTTTACTTACGCAGTTATTATTGACTTTACTTAAGGCGACTACAGCACCTAAATTACGATTTTATGATGTGTAGATAAGCATGACGCACTGCATTAAATCGAAGAAAAAAATACTACGGTAATATTCAGGACATAAACTAGATAAGTAGTTTGCTCAAAACATGATTCAGCACTTTTGGTTCGATAGAAAAAGCTCACAAAGTCACCTCTAAATACCAATATTGTGTATCTTTTAAGCTGTAAAAACGATAATAAAATGCACACAGGAACTTTAATTTGCTATCAAAATGTTCGTGATTGAACACTCTCGATAAGTAGTTAACGCATTTTTCGATTTAAGCTGTTACCTTTCCATAAATCTCATTTTTATAACTTTCGAACATGTTTTTACGCACGGACGCTTTCATAGTCCGTAAACTTCGTGTATCGACACTGTTCGCACTGCCGGCCCAGGCCTGTTGAGAGACGGAGATGGCACTATTGCTATGTGTGCTGCCTTTATCGGGTGCTGTAGTCGCCTTAAAAAATATATATTTTCGAATACATTATTTAATTATACAGCGGATCAAGAAAACCAACTCGTAAAATCTTCACAAAAAAAATTCCAATGAAAAAACATTTAGAATTATGGCCTAAATTCAGGGCTTCAGTTTTTGCTAAGCTGTCCCTTACCCGGTACGGTAACTGGGTTAGCGGGTCAACGCAGCTCCAGTAACTGATAACGCGATTTAGATCCCGATGGATGTATGTCCTGGTTGTTTTTCTCCAGGGATCACCCTGTGTTATATCTGGACAGGGGAATTTGACGTGTTTATAAAATACATGGAAAATCTGTTAAATTAATTTTTAAATGTTAACCTTTGGTAAAAAATATACATACAAGTAGTATTTTTTAATAGCCCATATATGTCCCCATCGAGTGGCTCGGCACGGGCCTCTCTTCGAAACATGAATAACAATTGCATGACACTAATATTTTTTTTATCTAGAGTTATTTTAAATTTAATTAAAACTAGAAAATAAAGAAAGATTATTGGGCACTTAAGTATGAAAAATTTACCCACTACCTACAGAAACAAATTAATGTGGGATGTTTAGACATATATCTCTGGCTTACGAATATATATGTGGGTCGCATTACTGTAAATAATGGGAATCAGACAGAAAATTAAATTATGTATCTTAGAAAAAAATATATTACTCAGGTTTATTTCGGATTGATAATATCTACGGGTATAATCGTACTATCTCACTTAGTACGAATAAGATACCCAGAGTCTACAGAAATAGTTTAGAGTAAGTATTTCGATAAATTGTTCATGATTGAAAAAATAAAATTCTGTATTTGTAAATTAAAAGTTTTACTTATTTATGAGATTTATTCTATTTCATCAATAAGTATAAAAATAAAACAAAATTCTGTGAATATCTTCTTTGAAATAAGTAAATATCTTCAACTATACAATCACTTGTATATTTTATTCCCATAGCTTTTTAAAATATTTTTTACTTAAAATGAAAAGTAGGATATGCCTTATTAATTTAAAAATAATTTTATTTCTGTACCTTCACTAATTGGGTCAGATTGTGCCCAATGACCTCTATTACGAAATTTTTAAAAAGCGCACCCCTTAGAGTTGCTTGCCTATTTTCCTCGAAAGACCTTTGCGAAAAGGTGTAGAATTAAAAGAACTAATGCAATTCACTACATTGACTTATTTTAGGTAACATCCTGAATGTTCTATAAAAAAAATCTGCTTAGAGTAAAAGTCGAAGCTGCGTCGCGGTACGGGCATGATCAAGGCGTGGAGACGGCATAATGCATCGTGCACTTCGAATCCGCGACGAAAAAACGACACGACTTCCTTAAAATGATTTTGTCAAGATAAATCTTTATTCACCAACTTTTTTCTTTTTATATTCCAGTTACTGGACGCAGAGGCAGCTAGAGAAGCAGCAATGGAAGCAGAGATAGAAGCAGACATTCAGAACAATCTAGAAATAGCAATCGTACCCAATAGAGATAATCCCAAGACTGCATCTTCAGAGGAAACTGGCAACACCTGGGCTGAGATATCTACAGCGCTAATTCGAGAAGTTTCCAAAGAAGACCATATACCTATTCTAGTCAAACCTTTAATCCTAGTCAATGATATGCCAACTGAAGACTTAGATCAGAAAAATACAAAAGTGGTAGATAGAGTGGTTTATGATAAGTTAAAATGTGTTCAGCCTAAGCAAAAATTTAAGAGAAGGTTCTGCAGAAGTAAACGAAATGCTGTTTTTAAACGATCCTATTCTATAGCTTAGAATTTGTGATTTGATAAGTAATGATACATTGGTGATGTATTTTCATTTAATAATAAAGTTGTTATAAATTAATAGAAAAAAGAAAAATATTAGGCATTTATTTGTTTAAGATTTGCGCGGCTATTTTAAGTTTTGAACACACATATATCGAATTCCTATTTAAATAAAAATCTTGGTGAAAACCTGTTATAATATGTTTAAAACTATTTATTAACTGGTGCTCTAAACAAAGTTTGAGTTATTTTTAAATTTCATGTAGGTATTACTAGCCGTCCACCCGCGACTTCGTTCCCGTGGGAGTTGTCCCGGTGGATTTTTTTAAATATAAACCTGGTCGTGAAAATAAGGAACACAACAAAAAAAGAATTATCCAAATCGGTCCAGCCGTTCTCAAGTTTTGCGCTTAACAACAGATTTAGTGATTTATTTTTATAGATAAAGATTTTTGATAGCCTATAAGATCCCACTGCTGGGAAAAGGACTCCCCTATGACAAAATAAATATGATAAACTCTAAATAAAACATTTATTTTGCTATTAATTTAGTATCAATGTTTACTTAGGTATTATATTATTAATTAAAAACTAAAATACTTTGGAATTGCAGTGTTTTATTCAATACGACAGTGACAGCGCCGAGTACGATAGTGACAGCGCCGCGACAACACCGCGGTCTTATGTCAAAATGTCAACATTGACAACACCATAGGGCGAGCAAGCCTTTGCGTGGGACCCAAAGTGAAGTGAAGTTTCAGCGTGAGCCGAGCGCGAGTTTGTCGTTATCGTGTTAGAGCTGCAGATGTCTAACAAAACAAGTTTTTCTCTGTTTGTGCAGCAATCAAACCTGGAACCTTTGAATCAATAATACATTTTACTGAGTAGCGCATGGATTCAACGCATTATTTGTTCCATAGAAATAACACTAAAAGCAAAAATGTTGAATCACCTCGACATTCGATTGCTTATAACTTTTAAAAGGCTAAACAGATTTTCATGAAACATGGCTAAAAACACTTGGGATAAAATTATCTATGACACAAAAAAAATTAAACGAAAATCGGTTCATCCGTTAGGGAGCTGCGATACCACAGACAGATACACAGACAGACACGTTAAATTTATAACACCCCTTTCTTTTTGCGCCGGGGGTTAATAAATCTAGCTTTCACCGTCATCTGAGTGGCGTGACGTGCTAGTATTTCGCTGAACGTACTATGCCCGCTAATGTGCTTTAACATACATACATACATACACTCATGCCCGTAATCCCTTACGGGGTAGGCACAGCTACAGTGGTTTTAGTGAACCACTTGATGCCACGATGGAACATATTTTTAGAATGGTGAGAGGTTGTCAGAATTTGCTGTTGTCTATACTAATCAATACTAATATTATAAAGAGGAAAGATTTGATTGTTTGTTTGTTTGCATTGAATAGGCTCCGAAACCACTGGACCGATTTTAAAAATTCTTTCACCATTAAAAAGCTACATTATTCCCAATGGACATAACATAATTTTCCCAAATTCCCACGGGAACAAAGTCCCGAGCGGAATGCTAGTTATTAATAAAACTTTGTAAAAGTAAATAATTCGCTTGTAATTTACAATTATAACTTTAAGTATTTCGACATGTTTTACCTTTTTGCATCCTACACCTTTATGAGGCTTATTACACAGGGGCGGTTGATCCCCTGGGGGTCTTATTTGAGGTGGGAGGGCATAATTGAGTCGCAAAAGACGTAACTTTTGTACTAGGGGTTTGTGTCTAAAAATCCAAATTACAAGATACCTCGATAATACATTTCTTAATGAGAATAATGTTATTATATGAAAATAAATTCAGACCCTGATTTTATATATTTTTTTACCACGTTGTTCACTGAACATCATTCCGTATTACTGGCCGGAATTATTTTTTTTTTATCTGAAAAAAACCGTGCATAAGTCGAGAAGGCATCACGAATTCAAATAAGGAACGCCCCGGTGTTTGCGCGTCAAACAAATCTATATAAATGCCGGTCTGTCCGTTGATTGGCTGAAGCTTTGTCTCCGCGCCATCTTTTACGCAGCCGAGGGATTTTAATTCAATTTTCGAATGGTTGTGTATTCTGAATGAATTTTGCATGAGAAGAATGTTGATTTTGCGACGAAAATAGACTGTTTGAAAATAGATTTTGAATGTTTTTTCTAGGTTTTTTCTTACAAAGACTCAGATAGGATATTTGAAGCAATTTCGTGGACATACCAACTAAATAAGTGTTTACTTTAAAAGAGTAGGTAGTAAATTAACGAATAAAAAGTTATGTTCTTGGGTGTTGGGAAGCTGTGATTGGAAACCTGAGAAGAGCTCCACTTTCAACAGCTATTAACCTTCTGCGCACATATTTAGGTATTTAGTGATTTTAAATTAGTTACCTAGCAAAAAACCCACGCCCACGGAACTGAATACCTTTCCCCGAGGACCATAAGTCGAATTCGGTTAAATACAAAGAAAGTGTCTCCAGTCGAGTCATTTTTCATATTGCGCACGGCCAGGGAATGGAATTCCCTGCGTGCGTTTGTATTCGAGTGAATAGGCTTCTTCTGGGTGAGCTTGCTACATCCTCGAGCGTATCTTTACCCTTGAGCTAGCTAGATTGTGGTTAAGAGCAGCAAAAAAATAAAACAAATATCTAAATATATAAAAGGAGAAACTGACTGACTGACTGACTGACTGACTGACATATCAACGCACAACTTAAACGGCTAAACGTAGGCACTTGAAATTTGGAAGGGACGTAGCTTAGGTACCGTAGAGGTGCACTAAGAAAGGAATTTCCGAAATTTCCACGGGAACGGGAATTAGCGGGAAAATCCTTTTGTATGAAAAATCTAAACCGCTTAAGTTAGACGCTTGAAATTTGGCATGCAGGTACCTTAGTAAACTTAAAGCTTAGTTGCAACAGGATATTGCAAAATTCCCACGGGAACGGGAGTTAGCGGGAAAAAACTTTTGTATGTAAAATTCTAAATTAACACGCAAACGAAGTTGCGGGCATCAGCTAGTATTTAATAAAAAAAAAGTTCAAAATAATAAAAAAGTTTCACTTAGGTTTCTCTGGGAAAGTTTTTCAGTTTCATAAGGAGAATCACTTGTTTTGCTGACTATTTTAAATTCTCTCCATAGAATCATTGTTTTCGTATGTAGATCTTTGTAGGCTTTGTGTAATAAATTTCGGTGTGCGCTGTTCAGTAGGCGCGAACCGAGTTAATTACAAGCAGACCTTCGATTGTACGGGAGAGGACTCACGGTGGCTTAAACTGTGAGCTTAACCGGCTTGAAACTTAAGCTGGTAGTTATTTAGCGTGAATTATTCGACTGCAAGCCAACGCTGTTGTTTATTATGCCAGAGATAGATAAACGATTTCGTGAAAAATGTAAAATTTAATTTTCAAAAATAATTTTAGGTTAAGAAAAATATTCGGCGCGTTTTAAAAATACTAAATTAAAAATTTTAACCGACCCCGACTTTCATAGCTTATAACATTTAAACAACTAAACCAACTTTTATAAAACAAAGCTAACTGCCGTACTCAGAGACGTCAATTAAAGTTAAGTACTGTTAAACTCTGATGTTGTCTCTTTCACTCTTGTTGATATAAACAAGTATCCTTGTTTTGCATGACATTTAATTACTTCTTAACTTTAATTGACGTCTCTGAGTACGGCAGTAAGAATCATTTCGTTTAAGTACGTCACCTTTTACACAAACGAAATCGCATCGAAATTAGTTTGTTCGTTTAGAAGCTCTGATGCCACAGACAGACACACAGCGATATACAGATACACACGTTAAACTTATAACACTCCTCTTAATAACATTTTTTTTAAAATAACGATACCTAAATAATTAAGTGGATACAGTATTAACAGTACTTAATAATAATAATAAAAAAATATAACCCCTCCTTTTTCTTCGGGGTTTAATAGTATAAGATAAGGCGCTGAACTGAAAATAGGCAGGTATTGGCAGGTGCAGGGCAAACTGTAAAAACTGCGGACTCTCAGATAACGACCGGTGTGACTGCGGCGCCATAAAAACCATGGAGCACTTACAGCCGTGTCCTCTCTGCCCTGGTCTGAATGGAGCAAATCCAATGGCTGAAGAACTGGCCATGTACTGGGACTATCTGTTTCAAGTGTTTACCGACAACAAAAGCAGAAGAAGAATACTTCTTAAAGATGATTTTCTAATAAGATGATTTTTTTTATAGATAAGTAATTGGGTATACCCTTGACTACAATCTAGCCCAGGCATGGATATGATACGATAATATTGCCTCCCGACGCTAATAACCAATCCATATAGTGACCGATATGCAAAAGAGAATTGCACTACGAGTATCTTTACAAATAACGGTACAGATCGCTTTATGTACTATATGGGGCCATACTCGAAAAACAAATATACTTTTTATATGGGTTGAAGCGATAGTAGCTCAGTGGCGCTCACTACACCAATTAGTCAGGTAAAGCATCGTACATAGAAGCAGGGAACCTGATGGCAGGCCAAAGTGGTAATTTATCACAAGCGTATCCATGCCTCGGAGGGCACTTTAAGCCGCCGGTACCGATTGTTGTCGATTGACTAACATCGTAAAACCAAGTTCTCAGAGGCCATTTGGCGGGTTGAATATTCTAACACCAAGGCTAGTCAAGTCCACTGACTGATTCTGAAAAATGTCTGAGTAAAATGCTATCTCATATCATGTCCTAGGCCTAACAGCCGTCGTCTCCCATGCGTAAACACGCGGCGCTGTGAGCGGTAACATCGACAATTGGTTGGCGGCGCATTTGTTTGCCAAATTAACTTCCAAAGTACTGAAAGTAGCTTTAGAGAGTTTCCATCTAAAATTATCTTTTCAAGGACAATATCTTTGTGTACTTTATGTTATATTTAATAGCTTTCTTCGATAGATTAATTGGTTTCAAATAAATTGGTCTAAAGATTGTGCTATTTAAAACTTCAGAAACATTATGATTATACAAACTTTCAACAAACACTATGATTAATTTTCACAAATAAGTTTGGGAGCTTTATGCAATATAAATTGATCGTCCAGCGACGACGAGGGTTGACTTATTTTTAAAATGCATGATGTGCACTTGCGCGGAATGCGCCGTGTTTCTATGTTAAAATATCAACATTGACAACGCCAGAGGGCGAGCAAGCCTTTACTGGGGCTCTCGCGCAACCAAAGTGAAGTTTCACCGTCAGCCGAGTGGCGTGCCGCGCGAGTTAGTCGCGCATCATACTCGAGCTGCTGATGGATAAAAGAAAACTACTACTACTGTCAATGTATTTTATTCTTTCCGAAAAGGCAAAAGAATCTATGATTATACTGCCGTTGTCTTATAAGTCCGCCTTTATAATTGTACAACAAAGCATTAAAACATAAATAGATGTCACAGTCCGAAACTTGTTAATTAAGTTTTGGACTTTAATCAAGTGACAATGAATGTATTGAATACTGTTGAAGGATGGTAGGAGTCTATCTTTCCACGTTCAAGAGCACTCTATTTGGCGAATGCTACACGCTCGATATTTATCGTGGATCGCTGGATCACATTATTGATCGCTGGATTTCTAGAAATTCAAAAATCCATTATCTGTATCAAGTATCGTCGATAAATATCTAGAGATTTCTAATCGATATTTGTCGCGTCAGTATTCATTCTGTCATTCTGTAATCAGCTCCAGCAGATGTTCAAAGCGAGCATCGGGCATGCGAATATAATTTTCATAGTTATCCATTTCTTGGTATTCCCGAATCTGATTTAATAAATTCAGATGTGTAAATTTTTCTCTATCTTGAAACCAATATTTCACCCGCTTTATACGTCTTTTTAATGCTATCGCTAATATAATAGCAACGTAAGCTTTATTTAAATTGTCACTCATAGCTTTATTTATTGTAATACGAAACGTACGAGCGTACTCAATGTTTACCGTCGTCGTACTGACGCGATTCGTATCGTATGTGTACCAAAATATTACTAGATAAATATCGCGTTAAATATCGCGATAAATATCGAGCGTGTAGCATTCGCCTTTAAGCATTGGACATTGCACTGATTGAGCCTTACGCCTACGTGCTCATAGCCCAGTGGCACTCGCTGACCTCAGTCGATTAGTTAGGTTAAGCAACTTACACAGAGGCAGGCAACCTGTTGGGTGACCAAAGTGGCTATTTAACACGAGCGTTTTCTTGCTTCAAAGGGCACGTTAAGCAGTCAGTCCCTTCCGTCGGCATTATATTTAAAGAAACTTTAAACAAAGGAACTTTTACGCCAACGAGGCGGAAAGTTTCAGTATGGCATTTAAAGTGATGAGGTCTTTTTAAATTTAACTCTTGACCTCAATCTTGACCATACAGGTCAAAGATGAGATCGACGATGGAGCGAGTTAACCCAGAAAATGCATATAAAAGCACTGGTACTCCCACGCACCGACGGAACACAGCAAGCTGTTTGGCGTCGGACTTCGGTAGGAACCAGACGGCCTTTTACAGAGCCTACCACACCGCATGAGACCATAGGACGACACCTCAGATTCAGAAAAAAATGAAGTGTCATTGCCTGGGATGGATTACTAGGAGACAGGTCTCATTTGTGTCTCCTTAGTCGCCTCTTACGCCACCACGGAAAGAGATGGGGTGGTGTTATTCTCAACCGATCACCGCACGGCCAAACTGACTGATTTTTGCCATGGCGGCCACTTCAACTCCTATTTTAGCCCGAAGATGCCTAAAATTAAAGTAATTAAAAATTACATCTAAAATAGCATTAACTTTAATAAACGTTTATGCAACTCTGTGTAAGTAATACGTTTTAATGTTAAACTTATACTGTGCGTCGGTTAACTTGATAAATTGCTTTCCCCAACTTTGTAATCAAGCGCTGTGTAAAACAAAACTTGTTTTGTGTATTTAATACGAGAGTGGGCGTGGTGGGAATGAGAACCAGTAGTTACCAGTTTGCCAAGTAACAATAAAAACAAACTTGAAACTGATCACTTAAAGAGAAGTTTTTAAAAGTATTCGAGTTCGTTTAAAACTGCGATGAATTATAACAAGCTAAAACATCCTACAAAAATATAAAACTGTGAAATCTTACGGCCGGTTTGGTCGAGTGGTAGTGGCGCTAACTTTTGATCGACAGGTCCTGGGTTCAATTCCCAGTCGGGGAAAATGTTTAAGTGAAAAGTAGATGTTTGTTTTCGGGTTATGGATGTTCGTGTTTAATTCTGTATATATTTTAAGGGACCCACGACACAGGGGACACATTTGAGTGTGTAGGGTTTATCTATAACTAGCATTCCACTCGGGACTTCGTTCCCGTGGTAATTCGGGAAAATTATATAACCTATGTTACTCAGGGGTAATGTGTGCTACATTATCCCAGATTAACATAGGCTACATAATGGTGAAAGAATGTTTGAAATCGGTCTAGTAGTTTTTAAGTTTATTCGTTACGTACAAAAATACAAATCTTTCCTCCTTATAATATTAAGTGTAGATTATCAAGGTGCTTATGCATCGCCAGTAAAGTCACCTACCAGTATGTTATTCTCCTGCCTTTTTTGCCCCCGACAAAAAAGAAGGGTGCTATAAGTTTGACTTGTGTGTCTGTGTTTCTGTGTATCTGTATTTCTGTGTATACGTGTGTCTGTATGTAGCATCGTAGCTCCTAAACGAATGGACCGATTTAGATGCAGTTTTTTTTTCCTAAAAGTTGATGTAATCGAAATGGTTCTTAATCATATTCCATTAAAATTGGTTTAGCCGTTTAAAAGTTGTAAGAAATTGAATGTCTTCTTTGTTTTATAAGTTAATTCAAATAAACCCCTCTAGATCAGAAAGTCTAAGTAGCAAAACGTCTGACAAAGTTAAATATCTAATGAGCAATTTGTTTTTCTTTCTTTCTTTCAATGTACCTAATTGGCGAATTGCTCATGTAAAAAAACCTAACTATCAAGAACAAACACAATATTATGTGTTAAAAGTAAACATTGAACATGTAATATCAACAATAACAATTTCAATTTGCGATGCCGTGTCACAAACAGAACATCTGTTATTATATTACATGCCGAATGAATATAAGTGCGGGGCACGTGTAGCAAACAGCTACGCCGTAGACAAGTACTACGGCGTAGCAGGTGGCACTGGTAATTAAAATTCCTACGAGTATCCATGATAATTAATTACATACTTGTCTTACCAAGCGTATGCTACAAACGCATAGTTTAAATTTAATACTTAATCGCAAGTAATTGAAGTCAGTATTAAATATTTATGCAATTTTATTTTGCATAAAAATTCAGTTCAAGAGATTAATAAAACTTAGTCAATTGCGAATGATTCTCGGACTCAACATTTTGAGTATTCATTAATATTTAAAATTCAATTTACTTTACAATTAAGTATTAAAAAAAACTTAGTTCGTTTGTCATTGATCTTTGCTAATATTTTATTAACTATGTTACATAGGTAATTTAATTTTCATTTGTGATATCTATAAATGTATGATGTTTATAAACGTTTCGATAGATAGATAAAAGGTATTGCTTCATAACCATATGTAATATTATAAAATGTTCTTGTACAATTCAAAAAAAGCTAACAAAATATGTCATGTAGAAGCAAATACGACACAGAACTCAGCATACTTGCTGTCTATGATAGACCACAAACTGATTTTCAGCTGTGCTTAGAGATTTTATATTATTTTTTTATTATGAGATGGGCTAACTCTTGACCCCAACCACGACCAAGGTCATAGATGAGGTCGGCGATGTAGCGAGTTAACTCGGAAAATACCAATTAAGGCACTGGTACTCCCATGCACCGACGGAACACAGCAAGCTGTTTGGCGTCGGACTTCGGTAGGAGGGTGGTCGCGAACCAGACGGCCCTTTACAGAGCCTACCACACCGCATGAGACCATAGGACGCCACCTCAGATTGAAAACAAACTGAGGTGTCGTTGCCTAAGATGGATTACTAGGAGGCAGGTCTCATTTTTCTTTCCTTAGTCGCCTCTTACGACACCCACGGAAAGAGATAAGGTGGTGTTCTTATTAACCTTCTCAACTGATCACCACAGATGTGATCTTTCTCGCGTGTACCTGCGGTTAAAACAAAGTAACTGATATCAGAAATGTGTACCAGCTTTTGTGTGTGTTCATTAACGTACAACTAAAGTTGAGTTATTATACAGGGAACACCCTCACAACAGGGCAACTCAGCAAAAATTGAAACTCTAAATTCAGACCACCATTCTAAATGATTTTCCAGAGGAATTATGTTCAAGATATTTTTATGTTTCGGAAAAAAAATACTTGTAGCCGATCATAGTTATGGATAGATTCCACCATTTAAGTATTTACTGATCTGTCCCTTACATCGTATTAATTTTAGATTTTAGTTTTATAAACCATTTTGGTACAATAAAATCCATGTGGAAAAAGTTTAATAAATATAAATTTAGTTTAAAACTATACAATACACATCAAAAAAGTCTAAGCAGCACGCACGATTTTTCATACAACAAAGGCCTTTTTGAGGAGCTGTGAAAAGTATTTGACACGTATTTTGAATAAAATCTTTAGTATGAGCAAGTTCTATACCTGAATTTTCAATTCCTATAAATGCAATTTATCTTGAAATTTGTGAAAAAGAGACGAAAGTTTAATTTCACCATTTCATACTAAAAGCAAAGAAAAACTGCGTTTTCATTTTCATTTGTCTCTTTTCCACAAATTTCAAGCTAGATAAAGTTCATTTATAGGAATTGAAAATTCAGGTGTAGAACTGCTTACACTAAAGACTTTGTACAAATACGTGTCTTCAATAGTTTTCGCACCTTCTCAAACAGGCCTCTGTTGTATGAAAAATCGTGCGTGTTGCTTAGACTTTTTTGATGTGTGTATTTTGAAATTTTTAAACGCTTACCCGCGTGAGGGATATTTACCAGCTGCCCTAGCATCTCTCATGAGTGTATAGAGTTCCGAATCAACATAAGGACAATGTACCCCTATTTGTATTTAGAGAAGTTTTAATTTATTTTATGTTTGGATTTTGACATACATCCTTTTTAACCGACTTCAAAGATGGAGGAAGTTCTATGTTTGACTGTATGAAAAGTTTTTTTTTTCTTTTTTGTAATGTATGTTCACCGATTTCTCCGCCAATTATTAACCGATTTTCAAAATTCTTTTTTTGTTCGAAAGAGTATACGTCAGAGGTGGTCCCATATAAAATGATTCAGCGCTTTTAAAAAAATAAACAAAAACAAAAAATACTACAAACCAGAACATCATCTAAATAAATGAGTGACATTTTCGTTTGTGTTTAACTGCTAATAGGCATTGTAGTCTGCAAAAAATACTAATCTACTTTGTGCGAACTGTTGTTGGGATTAAAGTCGGTGGCTCATACATTTCTAACGTGGACAATTGTATCAATTTAAGATCATATGACAACGTCAATTGAATACAAAAGAAATGCAACCTTCCAGTCATAAATTTAAGATTATGTTTTCCTTGGCAATCAACTGTCATGAGATTGAAATCTCCTTGGTTATGCTAGGGCAGCAGGACATCTTATACTGAGGTCGTGGGTTCAATTCCCACTTGCGCCGACAATTTTTCTTACCCTAAAATTATTTGTAGTTTAAAACTAATTAAATACTATTATCCATATTCCATTTAAATCTCATCTCAGAAAAGTAAGTAATAACTTAATTATACGTATCAACATTTAGCTCATATTTCGGTAATAAGCATGTAATTAACCTAATGTTTGATTATGTTAATTTAATCTCACGTGTAATTATGTTCTCTCAATTTAAATTTAAAATGATAACGCAAATTTACATACTACAAAAAAAAAACAAATTAAAACTTAGACAATGTCTAAAATCGGCTTATAAAGTTTTTCTTTCACTCCTAGTTCAGCGCTGAAGCTTCTTTCCTCATCATTATTCCAGAAACACGAGCCTATTTTATTTAAATCCTGCTGTATCCGTGATTCGAAGCAAAGTGACGCTTCATAATACCCATAGCGTACATTTAAAACCAGCTTAAGAAATAACGCACCCCACTATGAAAAAAAGAAATGTTTCATACTTATTATTTTTTGCTTAATAATAATAAGCCCCCAGGGCAGCTTTGTGGCGAGCTGAATGGGAAGTGACGTCCCTTGGGTCCCATACCCCCGAGAGTCGGTCAGGCCTCTCTCTCCGCTTGCCTTTATTGGCCGGTTGGAGTGGACCCCAGGAGGGGCCGCAGGACTCTCGCCTCTAGCTTGCTTTCACTGGCCGGCCAGAGAGGGGTGTCAGAGCTATATGCTCGCAGGGTGGAAGTGAAAGATGCATAAGTCGCGAGTTGGTGAGGTGAGCCGGTCGGCCACCGAGCAGAAAGCGGTGCACACCTCTCGACACCCTGAGCCTCTCACGCGATGTTGCCCCCTTGTCGTACTGTGCGTGCGGTCATTTTGGGGGCCCATTGGCGAGTCACCACCTGCCCATTTGGTCGTGTTTTTCAACATTGATAGGGCAGGTGCCATAGTCCTACCCATAGTCCTGTTACCCAGTCCACTAGCCTCTCAACCCAATAGCCCAGTTTCCTTTCTTTCCATTCCTTTCAATAGTCTTGCACTAATCGGGGGTTGTCTTTGGGTGCATTTCTATAGTGCATACAGAGATAGCTGCCGGCTGGTGTCACATTACTAAATTAAATTGTCTAACGGGCCTCTACGTGTTGGCTTCGGTCCCACGCACGCCTTCCAAACGTCCGGGACGTAATTGCCCGTGATTCAAAGATCTAGACAAACATAATAATAATAATAATAAAAGCCCCCTAAACAAATTCCTACGTTTAATCTTAATAAAAAAAAATACGTTTTTTAATTATTTAATTATCCGTTAGAGGGGGTGAGGTATATCTAAAGTTGATTGTATCATGGAAAAGAGAAAAAAACTGTACCAATAGGTATTTATTGCCATTACGACTAGGTAGCACGTCAATTACAGCAGTTAGTACTAATGCCTCACCGGAAAAATCCCGATTTTCTGATCTTTCCAGAGGTTTATTTTCGCTATGTTACAATCTCAATTACTTCCGTGAACTCATTAACCTAAAAACACGGATGAATTCAAAAAGAAGTGGGTCTAATTTGGACCTTTACGATTTTGGGCAGTACCTATCCACTTTTATAAATGAATTTATAATTTATAACTTTTTTCTCAGAAAGTCAATTTGCTTTTGAAAAATTAATCATGAAACTGTGAAAGCAGGAAATGTTGAATGGTTCAATCTAGGATTAAATTACGTTTAATTGGAAAAATAAAACGAGATGTTTCCCAAGTAAATTTTAAAAAAAGGTAATAGTAAAATTGATCGTGAAACTTGTCACATGAAACTTGTAAAATTGTTCAAACAATTTAAGACAACAATAAATCTAGTGTGGAAGAATTATATTTTTTTTGTAATTTGAGTACGAAATCATTTAATAGTAAAATAGAATGGCGGTGTACTTTAAGGCTTAAACCAGTAGCTATCCTGATACACACGAACCCAAGCAGTCAAAACTTTTATTAGTCGAGTACCTGCCCCTTTCAATTTAGCAGAATTTACCCTGTATACCAATAATATACGACTTCGATGTAATCTACAAGAAAATTGAGGCAAAAAAGGCGCTAACCTTTTTCAAAAACCTTTTCTCGCTAAGCGCTTCACGTACCTGGGTGGCAATCACAGGGGAAAATGAAGGTAGGTAAACCCGCGATGTTTTATTAATTTCTCCTTTAGGTTAGTCTACATTTAGAGTAGTTTTACTGCCTTATACATAAACGTTATTTAAAGTTCAGCAATAGTTGAGAGCCTCCTTTTCGCATTTATAATATTAGTAAGGATATAGTTAAAAATATTTTTGACTATATAGTTAAAAATATTTTGAACGTAAAAAAATGTTTTGCAACCTTTAACGTCTTAGGTCTTTAATTGATTATTTTTTAGAAAAGCAGAAACTTGCTGTTTTTCGTCGGTACGTAGGAGTACCAGTGCCTTAATAGGCATCTTCTGGGTTACTCACCTTATCATCGACCTCATCTGTGACCTTGGTCAAGATCAAGAGTTAACCCATCTTTGAATAAAAAGTTTTACCTACTTCTCTGCATTTGAGCTCGGTTCAAACATTTATTTCCTTTAACTAATTATATTATCAGTTGGCAAATTACTATTTGAAATCCAATGACATAACGCCATCCACACATCAATCTATTATTTATTCTAAATAAAATAATTATATGTCCTAAGTCCTCTCACCCAGAAATAGTTTCTAAAATTTCCTCTCCTCTTTTAGTCAAAGCTAATTCAGGTAAACAGATTGGAGCTAGCTTCGCAAAGTGTATTATCAAAAGCTTGCAAGTTTAATGCGCCCCAAGTGTACAAGACAGCGGGCGACCGACCTAACTATCGTCCCTCGCATACAAAGCAGTATGAACCTTTGTGTCACCTTATCTCTACTTTCACTGTGTTTGGTGTCATTCTGGTTTTTGCTTCTTGACGCTTAGTATACGTGTCACCTTCGTGTGTGCGTTCTTTAAAATGAGAGATTTCATAGGTTAAAGCAAATTGCCACATTTTTTATAAAATATCCGCGCTCGCGAGCAGGTCACGCTTTTCACTACCAGTTTGAGCTTTGATTAATACTGTGCGCCATACAATGCAAGGTCGGTCCAAAGTCCAAAGTGTCAAGCTTGACGTGCTCTTAAGTGTACATGTAAAATTTCGAGTTCCAGTAAGAATTATTAAGGAAAATTCTTTCGGAGTCCTCGCCTCCATTACTTACTTACCTATTGGTTTATGATGTGCATTGATCGATTAGTCAGTCAGTTTCTTCTATAAACAAGAAGAACAAGTAAGGCGAAAGAAAAAACTCAGTTTACAGCTTCTTAATTGGGTTGGGGCTGTCGCTTTTTAGGTGATGATCTTTTCCATACTTGTATGTTAAAAGGAAACTATCTAATAACTTGGATCGCTTAATAAATATTCTTCGAAAGATACATAAACGGATAATGCTCAAAATACATATTCCACAGATACCTACCTTATTGATTTATTTAGAAGAAAAATTATTTGTTGAGTTTTTTTTCTGGAATTGAAAAGTTGAATTTTCAATTAGAATCTATTCTTCCAAATTGTCTGGAGAAGCGATAAATCCTACTAATATTATAAATGCGAAAGTTTGTGATGATGTAAGGATGTGTGGATGTTTGTTACTCTTTCACGCTCAAACGGCTGAACCAATTTTGATAAAATTTTGTATGGAGGTAGCTGACACCCTGGATTAACACATAGGCCATCATTTCCCCTAATTCCTACGGGAACGATATCCCGGGTGGAAAGCTAGTCGTTAATAATTCACAAACCCAGGGTCGATCAAGTTAAACCTAAGTTTCGATAGTCTGTCACTTGAGTTGTCTATCATTTCTACATAATATACACAGCTGTGCCTACTGGGTTGTGGGTTATTGATTAAATTAAGTGAGTTGCGTATGGTATGAAAGGCGTTAATATGCAAATTCGGGATCTCAAGGTGGCGCCGTGATTGAATATTCATCGAATTGCCGAATACCGTTAAATCTGTTTTAATTTTGCTTCTCGATGCGTAGTTGTGAGTATGGAAATTAATGTTTATTCATATACATAAATAAAATTATTGTAACTTCATCAATTTAAAGAAAACTGATTTTATTTAGAATGTATTGTTAGTCTATAAATAAATGTTTGAAAATAGTTTGGCAGAGAGGCAATCATAAATATTATATAAGATTAATATTAATTAATTAATATATTAATTAATACTTATATCATCACTATATCTACATTTTCTGAAACAAAATTCGCGTCCGTCTGTTTGTCTGAACGCGAGAAACTTGAAAATGACTGAACAGATTTTCATGGGGTTTTCACGAATAGACGGTGTGATTCAATAGAAAGGTTTATGAGTATACCTTCCAAAATTCCTATGTAAATGAAGTCCCAGGCGGGAAGCTAGTTACTATATAAAATTCATAATTCATATCTTCATTAACTGATACTTATGCTTCTGCTGCTACTTAGATTTAAAAAAACTATCACTAACCACAGACTGGACTCCTAGAAACATCCTAGAAATTTTAACTTTTGTCAGTAAATTGATATTTAAGAGATGCATAGAACGACAAAGCAATGTACCCGCAGATAACGTGTTTTTTATTATTATTATAAGATGGAGCGCGTTAACCCAGAAAATGCCTATAAAGGCACTGGTACTCCAACGCACCGTCGGAATACATCAAGCTGGTTGGCGTCGGACTTCAGTAGGAGGGTGGTCGCGAACCAGATGGCCCTTTATAGAGCCTACCACACCGTATGAGACCATAGGATGACACCTCAGATTCAGAAAAAATGAAGTGTCGTTGCCTGGGATGGATTACTAGGAGGCAGGTCTCATTTGTGTTTCCTTAGTCGCCTCTTACGACACCCACGGAAAGAGATGGGGTGGTGATATTCTCAACCGATCACCACACGGCCAAAAAAAAAAGATATTTAAGAGATGCATAGAACGACAATGCGATGTACCCGCAGTTAACGTCATATTACTTTTCCGCAATGTATGATCACCCCACTATTTTGACTGTTTAGATAGGCAGATTAAGATCTAAGCTAAGTGGAGTGCTAGCGAAATACTAATAGAGATTACAGCATCGCAGTTTCGAGGCTTTGGAAATATTGATTCATTGGTTTTAAGACAAGATTGTAGGATCAAAACTACGATCACTCTAAAATATAATCAATATATTTTTACATGACCTAACGTGATATTACCTTGTAGTACTGATGTCAAATATTTGGGAGGTAAATAGGTTCCAATGCTTGTATGAGATGATAAAGTTATAATTTAGTAAAAGTAGATATTTTAATAACAACTCACTAGACGTAAATAGACTCGGAGGTTTTTCTATTGCGTGACTTTAAATCAGTTGGCGATGTGAATTAGAACTGAAAAACTTTCCCCAAGAAACATTATATTGAAATATTTAAAAAAAAATTTCGCCTCTCCATACAATCAGCTGATTTACCTTTGTACGGGATGTCGAAAATTATTTTAAGAACTTCATTTAGTTTCCTTAGGTAAAGTTTAATAGGTAGCAGTTTCGCTAGTTAAATAAAGTCATCCCTTATACAAGTTCAGATACTTTTCTTACAAAAACTTTACAGTAAATTAAGTTTCCCAAAACGATATAGTTCGATTTTTTTTTCAACACATTTGCTCATAAAATGGGTCTTATGTCATTGTTTTAAGGTTCATAATGATATGTTTTACCCAGCCCGTGAGTAAAAAAATAAAACACTAGTACTTAATGTTTTTTTTTCTTCTAAATTTCAGCAAAGAGATCAGATCTTATTTTTTATTTAAAATTAAGTGTAAATATTGAACTATTTGTAAATAAAAATATAATTCCACTAAATCATTTAAATTTAACAGAAAATTATTATTTATTTATGCGAAAACGTGAAAATATATAGTTAAGTATTTTTTTATTATTGACTGTATGGCATATTTGTCAATGTGAATCTCATTTTGCGAGCGAAAAAAGTAAAAAAATGATCGCGCCTCTTTTCAGATGTTTTCACTTGGTTTTCACAAACGGTATTCGTATTCATCAGATTGTTATTATTGTCAGAAATACAACACAAAAAATGTCTTCTTCAAGTGCAGAACAGGAAACCTACGTGGGTACACCGCCAGAAATACTTTCCGAGGCGCAACATGCAAGTGATAGCTTGTTGCCATCAATATCATAGGAAAGTTTTTATTTACTTCTTTCCTCGCAAATGTGTTGAAAAACGTCGTAAGACACGCGTGTGCATTGGATTGCATTTTCGGCTCCGTTGAGCTCTTTCCTTCGGCTCGGGCTCTAAACTCGCCTCTAATGTAATATCCAGCATAGCACACTTGTAGCATAATGTACTATTAAATATGCGTTGTAAGACCTCTAAGATTTTATATTCTTACTGGAAAATGCCAGTACCAGGTTTGTAAGCCTTGACATTTTATAACATGTTTAATAGAGACCTTAGTCTCATTATTGTGTGCATATTGCCGTCTTCATCCGGCCCTGTGCATCACGCTTCAGTGACACCATGATTAAGGCTCCCCTCCCTGCCCTGTCTTATATCTCCCTTAGAATAACGTACAGGCTGGTTTTATTGTTTTTTTTTTCTTCCTTATCTTTCATATTGTTTCTTTCAGTATAACGAGACAAGGACTTAATTAAAATGCGACTTCATAATAGAAAAAAAAAACTGAAAAAAATTAAGCATTTATTTTGCACGAAGACGTAACTCCTCCGAGTTATCTCCATATGTGTTTTGCATTGTAATTATAAAATATCGAATTAAAAGGATTGCACAACAAGTAAAAGGTGTTTTTAATGTAACAGTAGTAACTTCACGATACTGAGTAGATTGAAATCTGTATCAGAAAAGTCATATTGTACTTCTTAGGCTCGCAAACATAAAATTCAATTAACAAATCAATTGAATCTTCAAGAAATGTATCCTTCAGCGTAAAAATCCTATATGACGTTCAAAGGGATATTATCAAGAATACCTTCGCAGGAATCTGAATGATGCGATCCTCTTGTCTTAAGGTTTGGCTTGTGCATCCTTTGGGAAGCAATTAAGGAAGGATTAGCGTCTTTACTGCAGCTGAAGGCAGTACCCAATTCAATTTCCTTTACCTAGATGCAGTTAAGAGCAAAATATGCTTGACAGTATGGCTCGAGTTATGAATGAGTAACTAGGGGACCGAGATAAAGTTCGGGTTGGTTGGTGGCGCAATCGTTTGTATTTTTTTTGGAATTAATTTGTTCCTTATATTAACCAAAAAAGATACGAACTAGCTTTATTAATAGCGTGGTAAATCAAATTTTGGACATAAAAAGCTGTGAATTTTATCATGTTTATGTGCATGCACGTGTACACATTGTATCAAGCTTCAAGTGTTTTTGACTCTACACATAATTTATTGCTAATGCTAATCGTTGCTGGCTATTGAAACACGAAAATGTAGATTATGGAAGATGGGCATTGAACAATGTACAGGCATCGAAATGAAGCCTTTTACAGCGAACTTCAACTTGTTTCTATAGATCTCTTTAAAGTTCAAGTGAAATAGGCTTCTTATGGGTGACCTTAATATTCTCGGCCACATCTTCACCCTACAACTAAATTGTGGTCAAGAGCGTCTAATATAGTAAAATATTTTTTTTATAAGGGGATTAATAAAAAAATATTTTACTATATCTATACTAGTGTCACAAAGAGATAAATTGTGTAAGTTTCTGCAGCTCTAGCACGATAACGACAAACTCGCGCTCGGCTCACGCTGAAACTTCACTTTGATTGCGCGAGGGTTCCGCGCAAAGGCTTGCTCGCCCTATGGCGTTGTCAATGTTGACATTTTGATATAGAACCGCGGTGTTGTCGCGGCACTGTCACTATCGTACTCGGCCTGATGTATGCTAAATAATCTCTGTAACTACTGAACCGATTTAAAACATAATTTTTCCTGATCTCTTATCAACAAGTGACGTGGGCTTTATTATTTTCCCGAAGTCCCAGGCGGAAAGCTAGTTCCAAATAACATGTAATAAAACATCGCATAACGTTTATGTCCGCAACATTATTATAATGTTCTAATGTATTGGCAGCATCTGCGTCAAACATCCTGTATAGAGTAAACGGGATGGAGGGAAAAAATCATCTGAATAACTAGGTCAGAGTTACATATGTATATATTGAGCTACATTGTAATATTACGTTACTTGCGCATATAATATCGTGTTTTAGGAAGGAAAAGTGTAATAAGCGCAGTCAAAAATATCTGCATAATTTATGGTAATTATAAGTTTTCTATAATATTTTACGCGTTTGTAAAGTTAATAATTTAAAAAATAATTTTACAATGCAGTTCTCGGAAATAGCTAAATAATTATGGATTTAAAGTGTTAAGTATAGTAGCCCACATGATGCAATATGACGTAAGTTATTTTATGAAATGTACAAATTATTTAAGCTAATCATCAAATAGCTACGCTTTTAGAGAAAAAATAAATTCTGCTACTATCAATATTTTATGACTCAAAACTTAATTTTCATTTTAAAACGTATATAAAAAGTAAATATGATACATATGTATAACGCAAGAAAGAGTAGCTGATTTGAATAGCAAGTAAGAAATATGGTGTTGGTGTTTCATCTAATGTAAAGAAAATAATTTTTTTTTTCTCGGCTACTGTATTAAATAAAATATAGTACGATAATACACATTACTAAACATACTTGTGTCGTTAATAACTGAAGTTAGTAAAATTGGACTCGGCATATTGGGCCCTATTGGGCACCATAATGGACCCTATTTTCTAAAAGTTACCATTGTAAATTGTAATTACAATTTGATATACATTGCATAGTTACTACTCTCACAATTAATACTATTGTCCGGTATGGGAAAATAGTATTAGAGACTTTGCATGTCCGATATGGGACCGCTCCACTCATGCGAAACTGGTGGACACAGCCTTAAATGAAACTCGCCAGATTACCACAGGCTGTTTGAAGCCGACACCGGTTAACTTGCTGTTCCCACTGGCTGGTATAGACCCCCAGAAGTCCGAAGAGCTGTTGCTAGCTCTCCATGAAAGGCTGGAAATGGGCAACGACGTACAACACCCACTGAATGGCCATAAACTGGTGCCTCAAAGGCTAAAGAGCCAAAAAAGCTTTATGAAGTGAGTTGAACCACTGACCACCAAGCCGTCAGAACCTAGGCGTCGCCTTTGGCGTGAACGAGTTGCCCTCCCAAGCCCTTTTGTTCCACCTATCGTAACTCTCCTGCCTGGACACAAGTTGTCATGGCTGGTCTGGAAATCTTTAAATAGACTTCGGACACAGACTGGCCGTAGCTAAGATAACAAGTTCCAGTGGGGATTTTCCAAAAACACAGACTTAGGTTGTGTGTGCGGAGAGGTGCAAATCATGGCCCACCTAGCAACATGTAGTGCGTGTCCTACCACCTGCACGCAACAAGACCTAGTGGACGCTACTCAATCCGCCGTCCAAGTGGCTACGTTCTGGGCCACAACTTTATAGTTACTTGCCATCGACTCGCTAAGAAGAAGATGAATTAATACTATTTATTATAACTTATAATGACGAATGTAAACCGCATTCCTGGTCAAGAAATCTAACTATCATAAGAGTGAGTTAGTTATTGATATGCCGATGACCACCACAAACGACTCACAGATAAATACCATTCACACTTATTTGTATTCTTAGGGTGCCTGATTAAAATAAGGGTCACTTTCTTTGATTTTGTATACTTTTTGCGAGTCATTTGTGGTACATTAGGTCCAAAAAATGTTCAATAGCTGCAAGGTAGCAATGACAATTGGTTCCGAACGCAATTTATGGCATATTAGTTTCATGATCAACTGTTTTCAAAGGAAACGGAATGAAATAAAATGAAAGACTCCTCAGACAGCCCCGACAATGGTTAATATCGCCGCCTTTGTGGTCGAGTAATAAGAAAGAAAGAAAGAAAGAAAGAGGGACACAAGGGATGGTTTCAGGGGATTACGGTTTGACTAATTTCAATTTTAAGCTTGTGGGCTCAGTTTTACGTGGTTTTGTTACGGTTTTTTGTAAGAATACTTAAATGTACCCGAAGCGACGTCCGATGGCTGATAACCTATTAGAATTTTCAGTAAATTTTTGTGTATATAGCTCTGTCGTAGACATATTAAACTATTATTAATTTGTATAATAGAATATGTGTGTCAAATATGGTGTCAAGTAGTTCTAGTACAACGTCCCATAATTTAACTTATTTCTATGTCTATAATAATAATCGTAATACGTCTATGTGCACCAAAGAGGCACACATAGACGTCTCTCAGGAAGCTCGTTACCGTGTATGTATGTAAGTATGTATGTATGTAAACACTTTATTGCACATAATAAAAATTACAAAACAAAAGAGATGGACACAAAGAAAACTATGTACAAAGGCAAGCTTACCGTGTTTACGCCATTTGAACAAATCAATGAGATACTTATCTGATAAATGACTAGATAAGTATGTACAGAGGCCAGCGCATCAGATTACTCCATTTTCATTGTAAAACCGCTCTTATCACAACAGCACACAGTGCACGCGTGTAATAACCTGAGTTGCGGCCGTCCGTACGTGTGAAAGATGTTCCCCTATTCTTTATTTTCCATCAAATTACGTTGAGGTGGCTATAAAACGATTTTGCTGAACCTTACTCAAGTATTAAACGTATTTAAACGCAATATAACTTTACGTTCGCCACGTAAGCCGATTATAGGTTCCAGAGACCCTATCGATATCCAATATGAACTCTCACGTAATTTATATTTCAAATGTTACGTGAGGTATTTGGAGTAGTTAGCACGATCCCTACTATCCCTACTAATATTATAAATGCGAAAGTAACTCTGTCTGTCTGTCTGTCTGTCTGTTACCTTTTCACGCCTAAACCGCTGAACCGATTTTGATGAATTTTGGTACAGAGATAGATTAGAGCCTGGGAAAGGACATAGGCTACATTTTATCCCACAGTTGGGCACGATATAACCTGTAGTCCACGCGGGCGGAGCCGCGGGCGGAAAGCTAGTTACCTATATGAGAAACTAATACCTATGTAAAAGTGTTTAAGTGTGCTATACTTTATGCTATGTAAATTTAAAACCGGGTTAAGTAAATAATAATAAACAGCATGGAGTTCGGAAAAAAAAGCATTTCATATTTTTGTAATTTTTTTTGTAACTGGAAAATAATACACAGTTTACATGCCTATACTATACATAACAAAACATACTCGTACATAAAATTGCAATTACATTTTTTTCTGGTTTTATCTTTGCTAACCTTTTCAATGGATTTGATACTCACATTATTTGAGTACAATCCCTACTTACAGATGCGAACGTAACTCTGTCTGTTACGCTTTTACGCCTAAACCACTTAACCGATGTTGATGAAATTTGGTACAGAGATAAACTAGACCTTGGAAAAGAACATAGGATACATTTTATCCCACAGCTGGTCACGATATAATCTAAAGTCCACGCAGGCGGAGCCGCGGGCTAGTATAAAATAATTAGTTCACCATTTTTGGCGGTCCGCATGTTTGATTTATAATGACGTCACTTAGCTAACAATACATTATCATCCAAACTAAACGCGTATGCAAAATTTCAGCTCAATCGGTTGAGGGTAACTGCATTAAAATTCAGTTGTAAGATTTGACCTCAACAAAATATAAATAACATTGCAACTTTATGAAAAGCTTGTAAAAATAGACTGTTTTATTTCAAATACAAAATGTATTTTTAACTCGGCTGCTAATTTCACGTCTACATTTCATTTCAAAAAGCTCGTAGCATGACAGTTAAGATTTGTGTATTGCCCATATTAATCTCTCTGGTGGTTTTGTCGCTTGGACATGATATATTTTACACCCACGCGCTACCTACGGTTGTTATGTAAAATAAAGATAAAATATTATGTGAATCATTTCATTGCTCCGAGTTCCGAGTTTTATTTTGATATACTTTTAACATTTATTGTAGGTATAAAAGTATATCACAATGATTATTAAGTTTTCATTTAAGAACACATGTTTTCCTTTTTAACCGACTTCGAAAATAGCAGGAGGTTACCAATTTTACTGTGTGTTTTTTTTTTCATAATATATTTTTTGTATGTTTGCTACGCGATAACTCCGCTATATGCCAGTCATAATTAACACGAGAAATGTCTAAACCTGGCGTACTAGCAGTATGAAGATTTTCAAAATTTGGCAAAACCACTTAGCAACACATTCAGTTGACGGTGGCGCCGCTAGTCAAAGCAGCCGTCATTTAATGAATGAAATTTTGATAGTTCTTAATTTCGCCACCTGAACATGTAAAACAACTACCATTGTCATTCAATCGCCATAGAGACGCCATTGATTAGTGGCATAGACCGCCTTGCATAGCTAGCACGGCCCGTGACAATCTTGCCCATCATAACACTCAAATCACAGTGAAACTTTACTTTGATAGCGCGAGGGCACTGCGCAAAGGTTTGCTCGAACTTTGGCGTTGTCATTTCGATATTTTTTTGAAATTTGACTAGGCGGTTTTGATCTGCAGGTCTTGTGTCATACTCTGTCATCTAAATATATAAAAGGAGAAACTGACTGACTGATTGACTGACTGACTGACTGACTGACTGACATATCAACGCACAGCCTAAACGGCTAAACGTAGGCACTTGAAATTTGGAAGGGACGTAGCTTAGGTACCGTAGAGGTGCACTAAGAAAGGAATTCCCGAAATTCCCACGGGAACGGGAATTATCGGGAAAATCCTTTTGTATGAAAAATCTAAACCACTTAAGTTAGACGCTTGAAATTTGGCATGCAGGTACCTTAGTAAACTTAAAGCTTAGTTACAACAGGATATTGCAAAATTCCCACGGGAACGGGAGTTAGCGGGAAAAAACTTTTGTATGTAAAAATCTAAATCACGTAAGATAGATGTTTTCAATCTGTGTACTCTGTACAAAAAAAAATTAACACTCAAACGAAGTTGCGGGCATCAGCTAGTCTTATATAAACACCTACATGCATACATATGCTCACGCGTATAATCCTTATCAGGGTAGGCAGACCGTTTTAAAATAACGTTTAACATACATTCAGAGGGTTATAAAATGAAATATGATGTAAGTGGTGAGAGATTGTCAGCCTTTCGCCCACAATACAGCAAAACCCTCGCGTTTCACTTACTGACTTTTACAGTATGCTTGTATAAATACCTAAATGGTTCCTTAATCCCAATCAAACATCAATATCCTCCCCACATTTCCTCACAAAGCTAAATGACGTCAGGATAACGATAAAATCTCAACAGCAGTGCAAACCCCGAGGGACGTAAACAAATTTATTTCCTAATTTGAGGAAATTATTTTGTTTGAACGCGTAAGAAGGTTATTTTTGCGACATTTTGCAATTTTTCATTATGTTTTGATCATGTAGAGTTGAGTAACGAGTTACTTCGTAATGGATTTCGGCAATAGTCTTTATCTGCCATGATTTACTTTTGAAGTATCTAAAACATTGATTCCCAAAGTGGTCTAGGTGGACCCCAAGGGGTCCACGGAAGACTTGAAGGGGGTCTACGTTGGTGTGACAAAAAAATGGGGGTTCACAATTTGTATGAGCGGGGGTCCACAAAAATGTATCTGTTTTCGATAGTGAAAAACTAAAATGCTCCTTGTGCTGTGAGTAAGATGTCAAAAATGTAAAGTTGGATGGAATAACTTTTTTGATTGGCCACCTTTACTTTTTTGACATCCACTCACAGCACAATCAATTAATTAATAAACCAATCAATTCTCGCTTTTGTTTCGAAAACTGTTAATTTGTGGTTGAAACTCAGCCGCAACGCAAATTCTCTTAATTAGATCTAATCTTCACATTTTTTGTCGAGTTTTGGGAATATGGTAGAAATGTAGCTGCAGGGAGGGGGTCCACCGAAACCAGCAAAATTTTGAAAGTGATCTAAGAGAAAAAAAGTTTGGGAACCTGTGATCTAAAAGGTAACTTGACCCATGTATATACTACCTAACTACATATATAGCTAGGTAGGGGTCGAAAAACTAGTCATTTATATTTTCAGTCTTAATCTTTTCTACGTTTATAAATATTTTATTGTTTTTTAATCTAAACTTTGTGACTATAGTCATAGAAAAATGGCTAGAGAGTGACTTTTCTGTCTACGTATAAATTAACATGACTGTGTTCTAGCTATTTATAGTCATACTTAGGGTTGCCAACTTTCATTACATGATTTAATAAGGATAGAGAAGGATAAAACTAACAGTATTTGGTAAAAAATAAAGAGTAATTTATTTCTTATTAATTTTTTTGGTTAGGGTGACCCACCGCATAGCAGTACACTATTTACGTTTCATTTATATATGGATAATTTTGATTCTAAAAACAGTATTTTCGTAAACTTCATTTTTATTCAACAATAAAAAGTATAATGTAGTACAAAGCAGATTCATATTGTTTTTAATAGTATTGTTGGAAACCCTACACACTACAAACCCTGAGTACCAGACCCTATCGTTTTACTCGGTTATTTAGGGCTACACATGCCCAACGAGAATTTAATTTCGGTACTGCAATGGGAAACCATCCGAAGGTATAATCCCTTGGCACACTATTTAAGCCGTCTTGGACCGCTTTGATCATTTCGTAGCACTGTAACTGTCCTATGTATAACATTAAAGACTCAATTATATATCTTTTACACATAAAGGGCAATAGTCCTGATGAAAAGCTACAAAGATGTTGAAAAACTTATTACACATGCAAAAATTGTTGTTTATCTATTATTTATTTAACAATTACGTATTATGAGATGGGTTAAGTCTTAACCTCAATCTTGACCTTCTAGAGTTTCGTTCACTTTGATCTATCGATTAACGTAAAATAGTCTCTTCACTTTGTTTTTAGTTGCACATTTGTGCTGTTAGTTTAGGAAATTAGACTCAAGAAATTAGACCGAATTTCCAAATGTGTAGCTAAAATTTTATCTAAAATGTTTGAATGTTTCTCGTTTGGGAATTTCAAGATGAAAAGCTAAAGTAGAGCTTTAATTATCTAAGCGAAATGTTAATCATAACATCTCTGGGCCCTTATTTTACATGCTATTCGAATTCTATGCCCTAAGGCGTTCGAAAACTTTCGAAAACCTGTGTACTGTATTCATGGAAATTCACTTGTTCTTCTTTATAATTTTCATTTTTCAATTTTCACCAAAAGAAGGTTACTAAAATGGGGTAATATTTTTGACACATTCTTTATTCATTATATTGCAGCGGTAATAAACCATTATTGGGCAAACCTGTGTTTCCTTAATTGCGTCCCAGGCGATGCAGTGTCTGTGTTGCAATAAACTATTCCCGTGCCTCTCCTTAGGGACGTATATGGTCTGGACAAAAAAAATATTAATCTTTACCTTTGATTTTGAAAAGATTACTTGCCTGTACCCATAGCCTATTATTAAATTTTTCGAAGGTATAGATCAGAGTTTCCGAATGATTTTGAATTGGGGTCTGAACTTGAAACATTTTAGTGTTAATTACCAGAAGTGAAGGATCCAGAGATTTCAAAAGGAGAAATCCTAATGAAAGTTTCTGTAGCTTTTAACGACTTTTTCATAGCTAACTTTACAATGACAAAGGCCTTTCCCAATAAAACTTGAAATTAAAGCAAAATAAAACATTTAACATTTACTATTTGGTGTACTAACAATCAGTTGCAGATGTGTGATACATGAGCAGGGGTGTGGTTTCTAGGATCGGAAATAAAAACCGGTCCAGATGGTTGAACGCATTCTTCACAAAGAGAGTTTATTAAGATAATGACATGACAACAAATGACATTGACATTGACATACTGATAAGCATTTATGAAGCTATGTTTTGTGTTTTATACAGTTCATTAGTTAAAGCTTCTTAATGTGATGCCATCCTTTTGATGACAACAGGATGGAGAGTGACAGTATGATAGTTAAAGCAAGATTAACTTTAATGGACGTTCATGCAACAGCAGCTCTAGCACGATAACGACAAACTCGCGCTCGGCTCACGCTGAAACTTCACTTTAATTGCGCGAGGGTCCCGCGCAAAGGCTTGCACGAACTATGGCGTTGTCAATGTTGACATTTTGGCATAGGACCGCGATGTTGTCGCGGCGCTGTCTCTTTCGTACTCTGCCTGCTTAGACCAAGATTAACTTTAATCATGCTCGTTCATGATTAAGTTAATCTTGGTTTAAGCACGTTCATGCAACTGAAAGTAAGTAACTTTAATTACCTTTTTGTGATTTCAATCGCTAATCAAATGTCAACGCGTTTAAAAAGCATGAATGTGCCAGATGCCAACTATTTCAGGCATTCTGTAAAAGGTCATAATATACGTGAATAATATACGTGAGTGAATGCAAAACAGACGGAACGTTCAATAATTTTTGAGTCACAAACATTCAGACATCGCATCGTCTTCACGAACTTTAACATTTTACTTTCAAGATTCCTATAACTAAAGATAGATCATTCGCTGACATGTCTTCAACAATAGAATACGATACCACTCACAAAACCAACATCTACGAAACTATTTATAATCCGCTGACAAATCGATTGAGGAAAGAGATTGCACTGGATTCGAACCTACGACCATCCATCAACTTGCCGAAATGAACCGTTCTCCTATTGCCTTGATAAATCGCGCTATTTCTCATACAGGTCAGGCAGCGATAGTGGCCTTCTAAGGTTTATTTATTAGGTCAATTTGAAATTTGTTCAAGATAAGGATAAGGACTTGGTGTTGATGTTGAACTACAACGATTTGTATAAGGCAGCGTTTTTCAAACTGTGGGTCGGGACCCCCAGGGGGGTCGTGAAGCCTTACTCGGGGGGTCGCAGGTAAAAGAAAAAGACTAAAATCTTACAATAAACTATGACAATTTCAGTGAAAAGGCTGTGCCTGTATACAGGAACATTATAATGATGCCCCGGCCTTCCGCGTCAACCTGCGGTAAACCCTTATATTATGTGTTTTAAAATCTCCATAGTAGTACATAGATTTAGCCTAAACGGGTCTTAGGGACCTTAGGAAGTCGCCAGAACTTTATATGATCAAAAGGGGTCGCGAATTCAAAAAGATTTAAAAACACTGGTATAAGGTAATGGGTCTTTTTATAATTCGAAAGGCACGGCACGTCAGTTTAATATTTAAATTACCATTGCCCCCTATGTTCTCAGCTTCTAGTATTATTACTATTACATAGGAGGAATGGTAATAATTTTTTTTATGTAACGAATTTTTATGTTTAATTTTTATATATTTTGTATGTATTTTTTTTTGTATGTAACGAATAAACTTAAAAACTACTGGATCGATTTGGAAAATTCTTTCACCATTAGAATGCTACATTATCCTTCAGTAACATAGGTACATAATTTTCCCAAATTCCTGTTTATATAAAAACTATTTTAAGGATGGGGATTAATTTATATATTTTAGGTAAAAAATTTTATGAGTGTCATGATAAGGGTGTGATTCCATAAAGCCCTCAATAAATTAAGTTTGATTAAAAAACAAATTTTATTATTTTCATTATTTATTATTTATTGTACACAACGAAGAGAGAGATGACACAACAGGCACTGTTTACTTCTGTAAATAAAGTCTCTACGTAGTCCCACTGCTGCAAAGGGTCTCTTTTAATTTTTGCCATGTTGATCGATCTACAGTAATACATTAGCTTAAGAATTTATTGTACCATTTGAAGGCAAATAAAGAAATATGAAATATGTACAGACCATTCAATTATATGATTGTATTTATTTATTTGGAACACCAACAGTTCACATATTCAATCAGAAACAATATTTTACAATACATCAGGGCCCCTATTCGTTATGGAATGGTCACCATTTTATCCGTTTAGGTGGCGAAATTGAGAACTATCTAAATTTCATACATCTAATAACGGCTGTTTGCAACCTTACGTTCGGTTGGCGGTGGCGCTGCTGGTCGGGGTGGCTGTCAGCAAGTATATGAAAATTAAATAGTTCTCAATTTCGCCACCTGAACAGATAAAATGGCCTCCATTCCAACGACACACAACTGAAGTTACGGAATCGGGGCCCTGATGTATGCACCAATTTTACTTTTCTATACTAATATTATAAAGAGGAAAGATTTGATTGTTTGTTTGCATTGAATAGGCTCCGAAACTACTGGACCGATTTGAAAAATTATTTCACCATTAGAAAGCTACATTATTGCCGATGGACATAGGCTACATAGCTTTCCAGAATTCCCGCGGGAATGAAGTCCCGGACGGAATGCTAGTAATTAGTAACTCTAAAATTTAACATTTTGTATTACACCCGACATTCGATTGCTCTAAAATAACTTTTAAACGGCTGAACCAATTTTGATAAAATATAGCTACGAACTATCTCGATTATGTTAGCTTCTAAACAAAAAACTGCATCAAAATTGGTCTATTCACTTAGAAGCTACCAAGCCACAGACAGATACACAGATACACAGACATACAGATACACACGTCAAACTTATAAGACCCCTCTTTAAAAAGTAATACATTTTAGTTTACCCTCAATCCTTTTGGAAGTCGTCCAGGTTATGACGCCATCTTTTACTTGGCCTACCACGACAACGTGCCCGTCTGGTAACCATGAATGAATGAATGACTATTTTTTTATTGCACACCAGAAACTAATAAGCAGTACGAAACATAAATAAACAAGAAAGCAGAATGTCCTGTCTCCTAAGATAAAGAGTAATCTAGTTTAGGAGGCAAAGAATTCATAAATTTAAATGTAAACTTTTTGGTGAGTAAAAAGCTTTTTTTTTATGTACATAAAGGCAGCCTTATTGCTAAGGCAGCAATCACCATGAGTCGGGCTACACCATTTATTTATTTTTTTTGTAACTTGTTTGTGTGTATTTTTGTGTGATTCTAAAATTTTATACCGTGTGCTTACTGAATTTAAAAAAACAATATTAAAACTACATTTCAAAGATAAACCAAGATACTATCAAACAATCTTGTTATAAAATAAACAGCGAATATTTTTCTTTTTTGTATTCATAATTTATGTATGTACAGTCTCAAGCTTGATTGCAAATCAAGCTTGATACTTCGATGTTTCAGTTTTTAAGCTATTATCACTTTTAACTCAAGCTTATTTCATAGTACAATTAGGTTAATAGGCTATTGGATAGTATGACAGAATGATGGATGTGTGTTTTGCTGAAAATCAGTGTTGCCAGCCTGATAATCAGTCTGGCATTAGTCGCTGAGCCCAGGCCTTTTTCCTCACTGCGGCAGACATATGCAAGCTTAAACTTGTTTATTAGGATAAGAATATTTTGAACTTTTTTAAATGTATGTGTGTGCTGTTCTGAAGAAATAAACGTATTATTATTATTATTTTTTTTGTTTTGTCTACGTGTGCAATATTAGTTATTTGTTTAACAAGAGAGCAATAGTAGATTTTACAACAAGTGCACAAAAAGAGTGCCTTCGGCTCGGGCTGCTATAAGTCTCGGATAAAAATGGTTTTGTGGACGAGTTATAAGCTCTGCTTTTCACTTCGATTGCGAGGAAATAATAAAATAACATATAATAACAAATTTTATCTTTAAACTTCTGATTATTTTGGCTGTATGGAGTTTTCTATGCCTTACTATAGACCCATTTATGAGTAGATCACTTTGTGCACTAGAGCACAAAATGCGATTTTGTGCAGCCTATACTTAGTAGATCGTTTTGTGCTCTAGAACACAAAAATCGATTTTGTGCAGCCTATAAGCTGCACAAACAAGCACTTTCCGAGCATGAGTAGTGAAAAGTTGTTTTTTTGCTACCCGAGTGCAATCTTTAAATCACGAGGTAGCGAAGTAGTCTACAGTTGAATCACGAGCGTAGTGAGTGATTCTAAAGTAGACTACTGAGCTTAGCGAGTAATTTAATGGCACGGGATCAAAAATACATGCTCTCGTGTTAAACACATAACTTTTCACCTCTTGGTTTGATAGGCCTAAATCAGTTTCAGAAGAAATCACCGCGCCAAGTCATTCCAAAGTTAGTGTTCCAAATTCAAATCACTTTTTCTCTCGCTCAAAAAATGTAGTGAGCGAACAACGATTTTGCTCTCTGATTTTGACAAGCAAAAGCTCTTTTCGAGCTGAAGAGGTGAATATAATTTATTCATTCATTCATGGATGATAGTATAATAAACGTCATAGTTAAAAAAAAATCATTTTTGGCAATGAAAACAATTTTCAAATAAGTCAAATTTGATGAGGTTAGAGCTGTAAAGTCCGACGTGATTTTCACCACTTCTTAAGAACCAAAAAAAAGAACTCTACAGAAGTCACGAGAATGCCATTTTTCTTTTTTTTCCATTTTGCGAGACCAACAACTTGCGAGTTAATTAATATCTCAGCGACTGCGATTTCACAGACTCCATTAAAAATCTTTATTTTCGCTTTCAAAGCTAAGGAAAATGTTAAACATTTTCTGTTACCTATTTTTAAATCTACCAGGGTGTCTATTCCAGTAATAAATGGCGTCTCAAAGGCGGTTAAATGACAATGGTGACCATTTTATCCATTCAGGTGGCAAACTTCAGAACTATTGAAACCGTCAGCTGTGTATATTACGCGGATGACGGTAATGATGCGATAGGCAGTTTTATCAAAGAAGCAGAGGCGGCGGGCCTAGGAAAAGTGATTGATTATAACCTTAAAATGGCAATCAAAAATCGGGATACGGTTGTTATCGATGCTTTAAGGACTGGAGACAATAGACAGAAACCACCGCTGGCTTAGGTAAATAAACATAATAAAAATGTATTTAAGTATATTTTAGTTTCTTTATATGTATTTATTGTAAACTCAAATGGAGAGTATAAAATCTGTTGAAAATGTAAAATTAGTATTAAAAATATAAATTATAATAAGACAAGGGCACGGACATCAAGTCTGTGGATGCAAAATTAAGTGTAATTAAAAAAAAATAAAAAAAACTATTGAAACCTCATACACTTGATGACAACCGCTTCGATCAGCAGCGCCAGCGTAAACTGGAGTAGCTAACCACCTAGCAACCCTACATTTAGTTAGCAATAGCGCCCCTAGCCAGGGTAGCTATCTGTTATCGAACGTATGAGTTTTAGTTAGTTCCACCTATGAGTTTTAGTTTTTACCACCTGAACGAATGAAGTGGTCACTATTATCATTCCATTGAGACGTCATTAACATGCAAATAATTACAAAAACTTACTTATTGAAATCAAATAATTTTATAGATCCTTACTAATATTATAAATGCGAAAGTAACTCTGTCTGTCTGTCTGTCCGTCCGTCTTTCACGCATAAAATACTGAATCGATTTTGATGAAATTAGGTACAGAGTTAGATTAGAGCCTGGGAAAGGACATAGGCTAAATTTTATCCCGCGGTTGGGCACGATATAACCTTTAGTCCACGCGAGCGGACGGAGCTGCGGACGGAAAGCTAGTTAAGTATAAGCGAGTAATAAATTCTAAAAACTGTGTTGTTGCTTTTGTGGTTACCTCCTATATATACTATGAAATAGACCTACCTACCATCTAGTATCTATCTACCTGTCTATCAATTAATAAGGTCGACTTTTTTTTAGGTACTGTGTTGTAGAGATCAAAGTTTTAATTAAACTATTTGAACCCATTCAAGTTCATGCGTAACAAAACATGCCTTTGCTTGAGACAGATCATCAAATGATTATTAAATTTCTTGATCCTGTTTAGCCACATTTAATATTATTTAGAGGGCTATCAAATATACAAAGAGTGTGTTTGATATTAAACAATGAACATGCGAGCAAAATGACTACCTTGATCGTTTTATTATTGACTAGCTTTCCACCTGGGACTTCATTTCCGTGGGAATTCGGGAAAATAATGTAACTTATGTTCATCGAGGATAATGTAGGATTCTAATGGTGAAAGAATTTTTCAAATTGGTCCAGTAGTTTCAGAGCCTATTCAATGCAAACAAACAATCAAAACTTTCCTCTTTATAATATTAGTGTAGAAAAATGCACAAAGCCTATTTACTTATAATCTAAACAAGAGTTGTTTCGCATCAAAGGAAGTACAGTTATAATCAAAAATGTCATTTTCTATGGAAAATATGTTAACACATCTACACTTCTTTATTCGACTATGATTATACCCTACTTCTGTAAACAAAATAAAAAATCTGTAGACACAACAATACAAAGTATTTGAGCATTCTTTCTCTTTGTTTTTCTTCAATCCACTTGTACTTACAGCCTTTTTTCCTGGAAATGAAAAAAAAAATAGGTTGCTAGGTAATTACTTACAATTCCATTCCTTGTTTTTAATTTTTTACGGATTAATTAGGCTTCGTTTGTTTGTTCTGTGAAAATAGATGGATGAAAAGTATTTTTTTTCCAGCATAAATATCTTGATTATTTTCTCAATTAATGTACATTTATAGAGGATGCCGGCCCAGGACTTCTTTCCTGTAGGAATTTAATCAGTCCAGCCTTCTTGTTGTACATCATACGTAAACAGAGCCTCAGATTTTTAAGTTTCAGAAGTTGAACTGGGCGATTATAAGTCTGTGAGTGAATTATTAGACTTACTAAAATAAATTTTGTTAAATTTATTTATTTACTTTTTTACTTAGGGACACACTTAATCATTTGCACAACTTTTCACAAAGCATTTATAATAAACTAGCTTTTCGCCCGGGACTTCATTCCCGTGGGAATTTTCCCGTCAATTTTCCAATGTTTTTAATAGTTATCCTGCTATTCGGGACGGAGAGAAATACAACAAATCAAAAACCATGGAAATCGGTCCAGCCGATCTTGAGTTATAAGTGGTGTAATTAACACGACTTTGTTTTATATATACACATCAACACGGTCTAGGGATATTGTACGATTTTTCATACAAAAGAGGTCTGTTTGCGAAGCTACAAAAGCATACTCGAGATACATGGAGCGCTATAATTTTGAGACGAGCAAGACGTGCTAAACCTGAATTTTTAATTCTAATCAATAATTTTTGTTTTACTTACTTGAAATTTGTGAAAACGTGACGAAAATGAAAAAAAAATATTGCGTAAATTCGACTACTTTCATACAAAAAGTAGGCAAAAAGTGCATTTTCGTTTTCGTTTCTGTCACGTTTTCACTAATTTCAAGTAAAAGACAATTTATTGACTAGAATTGAAAATTCAGGCTTAGCACTTGCTCATCTGAAAATTATAGCCCTCCATGTATCTCGAGTATGCTTTTATAGCTTCTCAAACAGACTTCTTTGTATGAAAAATCGTGCAATAGCCCTAGACCGCATTGATGTGTGTATTTAGATAATAATAAATTTGTTACTCGTTATTTCCAATATCTAACTAAAAAATGAATATAAATATACTCGTACTACTGTTTACTATTTTTAAACTATTTTTTGTAAATTCATACATAACACCCAGAATCCTCACATTCGGGAGAACCCGCAACCTTCAGATCAGTAGGCATTACCGACTGAGCTTATCAGGCCATCTCCTAACATAGTATTACACATTTCCCGATACTGTAAGTCATTCTCGTAAAGACTATTTTCTTGATTTTCCCGCTGTTCACTTGGAAAATTTTCCATTATGCCAGCCTAATTCACACTAAGGTCGTAACCGAGCTGCCTTACCGCGATATTATCGTAATTATATGCAGTAGAAGACAAGAAAAGCCTTTCTCTTCGGATTGCGAACGGTGTTTCTCCACGCAATAATAATAAATTATTCAGGGAACCTTACGATTGCCTCGGGTCCATTTACATAGATACTTAGGTTTAGAATCTTTAAGATTGGCTGTGTTTCAAATTCTTTAATAACTGGCGAAATTAAGAAATTTAAAATTCAAAGCAAGGTTTAAGCTTGCCTAGCTACCTTTTGCTCGGATATTTTTAACACGGTTTTGCCCGGTTACAACAGTCAAAGCAGCTTTATTACATAGAAAATTAAGAATGTTACTTAAAATAAGTCAAATGACTGAAGTTTAATAAAGGATGTAAATACGTATTCGTTCTTTTGACTCTACTGATTCTATGTCTATTCGCAAAGGTGCAGCCTAGCTCTCTGATAAAGATCTCCAAACAATAAAAAAGTCAGCTCTAAATCGATTTTCGACAACATGACAGTTGAACAGTGTTAAAAATATGTTAACCGACTTCTAAAAACGGGTCATAAGCTCCACTCAGATGTTTGTAACATTGTTGGAATTACAGAATGTCCGCAAATGTTGACTTAAGTTATTTATGTTATTTTATTAATTTTAATCGCATAGAGGTACATATTAGTTACTCTATGATTTTAAGTCTGGTTCCGTATATCGCAGTATTATTCAACCCCATAGGCATAGGCATGATGGTTCTGCTAATAAATGGCAGTGAAATAACAATGGTGACAATTCTACCGGTTCTGCCGGGGTAACATGTGGACACGTGAGATAGTTTCTTCATGTTTATGTCGTTGGGTGGAGCGAGAGGGTGGAATGAGATGTTTACGACAAAATTATGTCACACATCCATGTTAGTTATGCGGGTAGCTAGGCAAGAGAGAACTTTTCGATCTCGCCACCTGAATGAATAAAATGGTCACCGTAATAGTTTTATTAGCAGAATAGCCGCCTAAAATATATGTATTCACTACTCATGCTCGGAAAGTGATTGTTTGTGCAGCTTATAGGCTGCACAAAATCGATTTTTGTGTTCTAGAGCACAAAACGATCTACTATAGGCTGCACAAAATCGTAGGCTGCACAAAATCGCATTTTTGTGTACTAGAGCACAAAACGATCTACTATAGGCTGCACAAAGTCGCATTTTGTGCTCTAGTGCACAAAGTGATCTACTCATAAATGGGTCTATAGTAAGGCATAGAAAACTTCATATAGCCAAAATAATCAGAAGTTTAAAGATACAATTTGTTATTATATGTTATTTTATTATTTCCTCGCAATCGAAGTGAAAAGCAGAGTTTATAACTCGTCCACAAAACTCGTTTTGTGCACTTGTTGTAAAATCTACTATTTATCAAAAACATCTGCTTTTAAAACTTTTTGAAAATAAATGAGAACAGAACATGGCTGGATTAATTACGTTAACCAGAGCTCAGTATTGTATCTTCTCTTTTAATTTCAGCTACTCAAATAGCTGAAACGAACTGACAAGGATTGTAGATCTAAAAGAGACAGAACAGAATATTATCATCAACAAAAAAAAATTGCATTGTGCACTCTTTGCTACACTTCCATGGCATATTAAAATAGGCTCTTTGTACTCGTCTTCTGCAAATAAATGATTTGATTTTTTTTCATCAGCGATGGCTCTTTACGGCAATAATCATGTTGGGGACATCGTCTATCAGAAAAGAAACCCTAAGTGACTTCAAAGAAAATGTTTTGAAATAGTTTCAAGATCTAGTGATATTTAAGGTAAGGTTAAGTTAATAGTTAGTAAGTTCCTTAAGAGAGGTATCTAACAATGCTGCTGATAAGGTCAAAACTAGAACCAACGTGAATATATCAAATAAGGCAACATAGTGTGCCATGGATGTCACCATAAAATTGTTAAGCTCGTAAAATTGAAATTTTTCTTTGTAAGATCGTAATCGCTCGGTACTTTGTGAACTTAATTTTTACATTGACGGACTTTTTTATAATAACAATGCAACCTAATGTAACCGAACCTAAAAAATCTTAACCTAACATAACCTAACTTATCGTAATTTTATGCAGGCGGCCCTTAAACTTCGAAGTTCGAAGTTTCTCTGCGCGATCGAATCAGAAATGAGGAAATCCGCAGGAGAACCAAGTTCACCGACATAGCCCAAAGAACTGCTAACCTGAAGTGGCAGTGGGCATTGCTCGTAGGACTGATGGCCGCTGGGGCAGAAAAGTCCTCGAGTGGCGACCACGTACCGGAAGGCGCAGCGTAGGAAGTCCTCCCACGAGGTGGACCGACGATCTAGTAAAGATTGCGGGAAGCCGCTGGATGCGGGTGGCGCAGGACCGATCGAGATGGAGATCCTTGGGGGAGGCCTATGTCTAGCAGCCTTGGACGTATTGCGGCTGACATGATGATGATGGCCCTTAAAACTTCGCTAGTGAAATTGTAATATTACGGTTTCTACAATTTATTGGTGACAGGGTATAACAAAACTTACCATAAACGTTGCTGACTTTTCTTTAGGCTACACAGTAGGTACACTTAAAGCTGACATAACTCTTTCGTTTCTATGTTCTATGAAGGATTGCGTCGAGAAACTCTTAACTTTGCACTCACTGCCGACTCGCGCGCTCGTAACTCACTCAGATGCCACTGCGCAGGGACTTACTTGGATTCTTTCGAGGGATTAACAAATAATTTGAAAACTGGGTCCTCAAAAAATTATCAGCTTTCTGCTGTCGTCCGCAAAACATTCCTTACACGTCGCGTAAAGAATTCTTGGATCCTCTTGCTATTGAATGATGAAATATAGATGATGGATTTGTAGCTGCAACACAAAAACTGCGTATTTGGTGCTGCAACACCAAATACGCAGTTTAGAAAACTAATGATAGATAACAAAATCAAAACTGATTTTGATTTTGTTATCTATCATTAGTTTTCTAAACTGCGTCCCACTATGGAAGCAAACTTGAAGACGTATTAAGGCAGTTAATACCAGCCAAAGGCATCTGACAGGTGTGAAAACCTAGATACATCCCCGTAGAATTAAGAGGAAAAAATTGCCGGCTTATGAAGTGCTCAGCATTTAATAAGGAATTTCGTCTCAAGACCAGACCCACATTTCAGACGGGTAGAATTACAAAGGACATTTTTCACGCCTAACACTTTTTCTAAGACGTTGAAAAAGCTAAGAAAATGTCTACTGAAATGAAAAATTGCTTTTCTGCTGAAAAGGATTTAAGTTAGCTCGAGAGCGAAAGTTAGATTTCAATATAGATTTTTGTGACTGATTTATTTAAACGTAGGTATTTAAAATACAACCGTTAACCTGACAAAAACAATTAAGGTAAATTGATTTTCTTAGTTTAAAACGAAATATACTTCGTAATATTCCATTCTCTAAGAATCCCTATATTCTTGTATGACAAATCTAGGTAAAAAAATGTTTTTGTACGTAGATCTTCTTCACTGCTGTTCTTCTTCAAATTGAGACTAACTGTAGAGTCCTAAACAGCTATATAACAACTCTATTCAAGAGAAAGTATTATACCAATAATAGAAACACTCATGGAAATAATACCACCCATCAGCATTGCTATTAACGTAACTGTAATTTCTTAGAAAATGTTTTCTTTTAGTTGTCCTGAGAGGCTAACAATGTAGCTCTCCGGGGGTTGAGTGCATTTTGTGTATAAAAATAGATCTTAAAGAGCAGTGGAGTGTGGACGATAGGTAGTAGAGAAACCGAGGGCTATTCCACTAATCAATGGGCCTTTTTATAATACGAAAACGCCACGGCAAAACTGTATTACCATTCCTCCTATGTAATAGTAATACTAGAAGCTGAGAACATAGGGGGCGATGGTAATTCAAATTTCGAAGTGCCGTGCCGTGCCGTTCGAATTTTAAAAAGGTCCAATGGTGTCTCAATAGTGGTGGAATGACATTGGTCACCATTTTATCCATACTAGTGGCAAAATTGTAAACTATCAAAATTTCATACATTTCATACAGGCGACGGTTAAACAAAATAATTGTTTAGTTGTAGATCTGACTCTAACAAGTTTAAAATTGATTCCGTAGCTAAACCACACTAATGGATAAAAGGTTTACCTATCTTTCTAATTGAATAATCTACAAGAGATCTAGCTGGGATCTGCGATGGTAGGAACGCAGGGGCGTGTCCACAGAAGTAATTACTTAACATTGGTAGGGTTGGAGCCTCCGGCAGGATCAGTCGGTAATAAATCTTTTGATCCCGACCCGTTTTATCAACAAATTGATTAGAAACACAGATCCGTTTCTGGTTAGTCGGAAACCACAAAAAGAAGTTTAAAAAAAACAACTTTGTAGCGTTAATCTTATTTATTTATTTTTAATTTTAAAGCTGCATTGTGCTTGTGTTTTTTATCAAATCTTCAGAAAGACTAGGGTAGACAGAAAATGCGAGCATTTAAAATACTTATGTGCGATAGGTGAGAGTGTGTGCGTGTTTAGAATAGGGATGGGTTCTTTAATTTTTTTATGAGTTGGTGTTTGGATTTATTTACTTTTGTATTTGGATTTTGTTATGTTATGATGAATTACATAATGTATAAAAAACTTTTTATTAGGGTCAGTTATTTAATTTAGTATTTTTAAACGCTTACCCGCGTGAGACATATTACAAGTCCCATTCGCGCCGAATATTTTTCTTTCCCTAAAAATTATTAGTTATTTAATTTCGTTTGGAGAATCACCCCCTAAAGTGTCGCAAGCTAATTTATAAATAATACAACTACTAGCTTCGCTATTTCACTCTACCGAAAGGAATTTCCTCTATTCATATTTAATGCAAATAGCGTCCCTCCAAAGTGATTTTTGATAAAGTCAGAGCCCTCATTTCTGACCGCAACCTTTCTGGAGCTTAGGAAAACAATAATATTTGCACGCCCTTTTACAGGGCTTTTTTATTTTTTATTTCAAAATGGTTGAAGATAATGCAATTAAGTCCCATTCCCGTACAAATTTTACCTCTTTATTATCCTAATAATATTATAAATACGAAAGTTTGTATGGATGTTTTTTACTCTTTCACGATTTTGATAAAATTTGGTATGGAGGTAGCTGAAACCCTAGATTAACATATGGGCTACATAATTTTTCCAAATTCCCACGGGAACGAAGTCCCGGATGGAAAGCTAGTATTAGTATAATTACAGCTAGAGCTGCTTATTTCAAGAAAATATTAGAGCAGTTATTCAACAAGGAAAACAATAACTTGTTTATTGATACCTAGAAGCTATTTAACAAAAAAAAACAAAAAAAAAATATTTAATGATGATTTCAGTCTTCATTATTGTATCATCATTATTATCAAGTTGGAACGTATTTAAATTGTTAATTAACGTACCTATGTATTTTTATTCTCCGGATTTTATTTAGAAAAAGCTTGTTACGGTAGGACTTACTGACTCAAAACTGCTAAAATGTATTTATATATCACTATGTCAATCTTTATTAATTTACTGTATCACTTCCTGGGGTGGAGCTCATAAATCAAATATGATAAAGTTAGAACGCGTTCAGAGAGCAATTCTAAAAGTTAGCCATTTCCTGCCCTTCAGAACTCCTACTTCTACCCTCTATCAGAACTGTAAAGTTTTAACTGTAAGACAACTGTTCATACTATACACCACCCTCAAACAACACTCCCACCTTTCTTTTGATACTTCCCTTGTGGGATCTAAACGAAGAAATGTTTGCCCTACCGCAGCGGTCTCGACTAGCTTCGCACAAAGATTTTTCCTTTTTCTAGGTGTATTCTTATATATAATAAATTAAACAATGAGATCAATATATACACACTTAGCAGATATGAAAATAAACATAAAATTTCCAATTGGTTACAGAAATTCGATTACAATGACACAGAAAGCTTACTCAAAGCCGTTTCATAACACAATTTGACTTTGACTTTTGAATTATACGCCTTCTTTACATACGCTCTCTCTCTCCCTTACATACACACACACACACACACACACACACACACACACACATATACACACACACACACACCGCTTTTAGTTTAAAGTTAAAATAATTTTCTAATTTTGATCTACTTAATATCCTAAGTAATTTCCGTCCTTAGATATTAGGTACCTAGGTATGTTTAAGTACATTTTACTAATATTGTTAGCTGCGCGGTGGGCTCCTGGAGACCTGCGATACAGGTGTTACCTAGTGCAGGCTCCAGTCTCCCACTTCTCTATGTGCTCAATTTTTATGTACAACTTTTTTGGAGAAAAATAAACATTTATTATTATTATTATTATTATTGCTTTAAGCAAAATTTGTTTTTTTTTTTTTTTATGGGTTACATTTTTACATGTAATAAGGCCGCCTTGTTGTACATTATGTTCTGTTAATTGTATTGTATGTCTTTGTGTGCAAATAAAGTATATTGTATTGCATTGTATTGTATTGTATTGTAACCAATACATTTTTACGGGTTTATTCACCTTCCAAGTTTGTCTCTAATACGTGTCCCAGGTATCTGCACTATCAATATTTCGTTGTTGTTCCCGCAGTCTCATCTGTAAAGATTTATGCGTTTTTCCATGTCTGTTTCATGCGTATTCTCGTTTCGTAGACAGGATGTCTGGAATCTAAACGAAATCTTGAATAAATATATTCATAATACTGGGATAGACAGCTGCAATATGTTGGGTGATTTTAAATTAACTACCTAGCGAAAATTTAGGATTTAAATAGAACCCATAAATTGAGCAATAGGAACACAGCTCGAAATATGAAAAAATAACAACGGGTTGCACTCCGGGAGTGCCGGCAGAAGTGAAAACTTGAACATTAATGTTGTACATTAATATTTAATTTACTTATTTAATTTTTTCTATGCTGACACCGGATGACATCTTGACTTTTGCAGTTTTAATTTCCTATATTTATTAAACACCATTGATTTCCAACCTGCGTCTGCATTTCTGTTCTCATAAAAACCTAGACCACATCTTCGCCCTTGAGAAAGATAAAAAAATTCAATGAATAAAAAATTCAAGAGTGAACCCATTATGAATAAAAAATACATAAAAAAGCGTATAAGCTCGTTCGCAAGTTTTTTCAAAACGCTCTTAGTCCATTGAAAAGTTACATTTGGGGTTGCGTTTTTTAGAGGACGCAATTTTATTTTTTTGATGTGTAGGGGGGGTCAGTGTAAAGCTAAAACCAAGTTTGTGGGGTCACCACCCTTGTCCCACGGCCGCCATCTTGAAAATAGGGGTTGAAATGGTTTTTACGGTATATCTCTTAAACTATTTATTTTATAAACAAAATTTGTTAACATTTTTTGTTGCAAATTAAATTCTCTACAACTTTGGTCCAGTAACTTTTTGTCGTAGAACTATAAATAAAAAAGTTATAAGCGAAAATCTTCAGAAATTCGAGAAAAAAATTTATATTTTTCGATGTAACTTTTTTTTTATCATTTTACGAAAAAATGATATCAGACCATTTTTGTAGATCGTTTTTTGAGGAACAACTTTTATTTGCATCATTTTTTCATTAAGTCAATAGCTAAGGTTTTACAGCGCTCCGAAGTGAGTACTATTTTTCAGTACTCTTAACTATACCTATATCATACATGTGTACTAATAATATGTCATCAGTTATTGTTTTTTTTTATTTATTTTTTTGTTTTTTTTACTTTATTATAATTTTTTTAATTAAAAATTTTGCAATTTTATTAAAAATTAATTATTGACTCTTTTCCCCACCACCCACGAGGTAGAGTCTAGAGGCGCGTTTTTTTTTACGTGGTATCCCCGATAGGCCTAATCCACGGTGATTTTCTAAATTACAACTACTCCGTCCTCAGTCGTTTCGATGGACCAGGCTGCGGCTCAGCATCTGATCGGCTTTCTAAATTAAATACCAGTGGGAGAACTGGCGAAGGAAGGGGTGTTAATGTTGGCGGTTCATCATCAAAGTCATTTTCATCAATTAATTCTGAGAGTTCTATTACGTTGCTGCAAGTCTCTCCAGAACAATGGAAGCACACTGCAGAGCATTTCAGTCCTGCTTTTCGACATCCACACATCGCTCCACAGTTTCCTTTGCATTTGTAAAAAATCAATTTTAGAAGCTCAGGGGGTGCTGGAGGTTTTGAGTTCTGGAGGCTTACCATGATCAAAAGTCAAAAAGTCAAAAGTCAAAAGTGTTTATTTCATTGAACATATAAAATGATACTTGAACACGTCAATATTATGAATTACATTAGCACTTTTGGCTTTGCGCCTATTCGCAAAGGTGCAGTCTTCCTCAGGAGAAGAATAGGCAAGAAACTCCGAGGGTCGCTCTTTTTAAGTCAATCATATAAATTTTCTTACTTTTAATTTTAATTGACTTAATATCTGAATAACTCTGGAGCTGAGCAATTTATTCCCATGGTTGCTTGTCTAACAGATAATCCGAAATTCTATAATAGCCCTTTTTACAAAGTTTTTGTTTAATTATCGTCTTAAATTTTTCTAAAGGTCGCTTAGCGCGATCCAATTTAGGACCTAAACAAGTATGCAACGCTTATTCGTACCATGATGGCTTATAAGCGATTCAATTTTGGCGCTGTTGCGATTCAAAGGCAGACCAGCGACAATTTATGTAGACATTTAAAATGGACCATAGACAATCGAGCAGTTCAAAAGCAGCGCCATCATGGTACCATTTTAAAAACATTCCAATTGCGAAGCAGTTCAAAGTTGGATCCTAAACAGAAATGCTTTTAAACGATCATGGTAGGTACCCTGCACTGGCATCAATAATTTTCCACATTTTTTCCAGCCCCAGTCTTCAGGATCATTATAATTACCAAGCCACGTTTTAAGCCAGCCCACCTTGGCTTGGTAACTTAAGTTACCAAGCCAGGTTTTAAATTATTTTAAAAATCAATAATTGTTAAATTCTGTTATGGAGTGAAAAAGAGTCAATAATTAATTTTTAATAAAATTGCAAAATTTTTAATTAAAAAAATTATAATAAAGTAAAAAAAATAAAAAAAAAAAACAATAACTGATGACATATTATTAGTACACATGTATAATATAGGTATAGTTAAGAGTACTGAAAAATAGTACTCACTTCGGAGCGCTGTAAAACCTTAGCTATTGACTTAATGAAAAAATGATGCAAATAAAAGTTGTTCCTCAAAAAACGATCTACAAAAATGGTCTGATATCATTCTTTCGTAAAATGATAAAAAAAAAGTTACATCGAAAAATATAAATTTTTTTCTCGAATTTCTGAAGATTTTCGCTTATAACTTTTTTATTTATAGTTCTACGACAAAAAGTTACTGGACCAAAGTTGTAGAGAATTTAATTTGCAACAAAAAATGTTAACAAATTTTGTTTATAAAATAAATAGTTTAAGAGATATACCGTAAAAACCATTTCAACCCCTATTTTCAAGATGGCGGCCGTGGGACAAGGGTGGTGACCCCACAAACTTGGTTTTAGCTTTACACTGACCCCCCCTACACATCAAAAAAATAAAATTGCGTCCTCTAAAAAACGCAAGGTAAGGCCTAAAAAATGTAACATTTCAATGGACTATCTGTACTTACTCAAGGAAAATTCATGCTTCTTTTTTGTTATCATCTTTTCTGTCGATGCGTATTACCGCCTTCAGCATGACTTGCAGCTTTTTACGGGCTCGTCAACGTTAAATTTAAGAGTTTTATACGGCTCAATTTACGTTTCACTACCTAGCCAGTTGCAGAGCTTAGCTTAAAATTATTATTCTAAAAGTAATCTTTTGACATTGTTACGTTCTTGGTATTTTAATTTAGTAAGTAAAAATAAAAATGAATGTGTATATTTAAGGCTCAAACACCGACAACGACAGTGTTCACGAATGTTTTCTTTCTCCAATGTTTATAGAATACAGATATTAGAGCGGAAGTGATATGAAAATTTTCTTTTACTTTTCTAGTATAATATTTTTAGTTACTTTGGTTTTATTGTTTTAACGCTGATCTGGTCGGAAAAGGGTTGATATATTTTCCTTAAAGTATTTTTCAAGTTTTGGTAGAGTGGGTACCAATACTCTGATATTGACGAAATCTAGATTGAATTGCCATTAATTTAAACTCCTTTAAATAACTGAAAATCATTGCATGACGCAATTGGTGATGCGTTGAGGCATTTATTAATTTAAAAAATAAAAAACCCGACTGCGTAATAAAAACTGAAAAGAAAAAAAACAAGTAAGTTCAGTAGTCGAGACTTTTGTTATTGAATATTATTGAATAACATAACGTTTTTAACAGTCGGGACCTATCAAAAATCCGGCCTACTATTAATAGGTTCCGACTGTTAAAATCGTTATGTTATTCAATAACAAAAGTCTCGACTACTGAACTTACTTGTTTTTTTCTTTTCATTTTTTAAATTTTTTAAATTATTAAACGCACCTTTGCAAACAGGCATAGAGTTTATAACAAATAAATTTGAGATTTTAAAGTGACTAAGTCCTACGAAAGAAATAATTTTTTGACTTTGCCTAAAAACAATTCAAGAACTTGTGTTTCAGGTTTAATTTGTTTAATATTGACGTTGCTAGACCTTGTTACAACGTTGCCAGATAGATTAAGAATTTCCGCTAAGCCAGACAAAACCGCAGTCGGTGTAATTGAGTTCTGAGAGATATCTGCGCCACTTCGTTAGCCTGTCTACTGTATCTATATCGGGCGTAGAGACCAGCTTAACAAATACTTAATTGGTGAGCAGAACTTGTCTAATCGCTGATATGCAGTTATTAAGTATTATGCGACTGGTAGTGATATGCGACTGGTAGTGGAGCTTCCTCTTAATCGACGGGTCCTGGGTTCAATTCCCACTCGGGGTAAATATTTGTATGAAAAGCAGATGTTTATGCTCGAGTCATGGGTGTTTGCTTCTGTCTTTTGGTATGTTCCGAGGGATCCACGACACAAGGGAAAACCTTAGCGTGGGCCTTTGAATGTGTAGCGTTTATTATATCACAAGTAATTTTTATGCAAAATTTTGTATTTTCAAATTTTTTTTTAGACATTCTACTGACTCTGACATAAGTAGTAGTTTTTATACAATAACCGTTTGAAAAATGAAATTTAACTATCATCGACTAACCAAGTTTTGCCCTACCCTTAGATCGATCGGCTACAAGATCGCTAAGATCACTAAGATTCACTAAGATCGGCTACAAGTAACTTATTTTTTCCGAAACCATTAAGGTTCCGTTATTTAGTTACTATGGTGCAACGTAACCTACGTAAACAAAACATGATTTTTGTTTTTGTTGTTTATATTGCACTACAATCTAAAAGTATATTAGAAAATATGAAAAAAAAAGAAAATTCGATTGGTTTTGGGTTTCAGGTTTTGCTAAGCCTTCCCTTACACTCTGTATACAGTCATAATTGTGTTAGTACGCCTACGAACAGCCGCATGTCAACTGTGCCTAACTTTGAAATGTATTAAGCGTCCCAGTAGCGCTTACTCGCATTAACTTTGCTAATGAAATCAAAAGTCGATACTTCTTGTAAATATAAGAACAGCATCAACTGTGATACGTAAATATCCCGAGATAATTAGATGTTTAAGTAGATATTAAATGGACTGGAGTTACTTGTTGAAAATAATTCAAAACTTCTATTTTTAGGTTCTAATATCTATGTAGTTCCTCGTTGTATTAGATTTCGAATTTAAAATCTTAAAGTCATGACATGTATTAGCAAAATCTTCATCTATGTTTACAAATAATACCTATATAAATCGTAACAAAGGAGTTATAAATTCACTTTCAAATAGTTCACTCCTTTTAACAGTAAAAGTTTAATCGTTTTCCAAAGTTCAAACGAGCTGATAACTATTTTCCTCTATAAGAAAACTTTTCTCAGTAAGAAGAAAAAAGTTACACGTCAAAAGTTTCAAAGCATAAATTTCAGTGTACATAATAGATGGCAAATAAGTTTGAGAACAGGGCCCCAATTCTGTAACTTACGAGTAAGTTGTGTGTCGATGGAATGGTCGCCATTTTATCCGTTCAGGTGGCGAAATTGAGAACTATCCAAATTTCATACAGTCATCTAATGGCGGCTGCTTTGGCTGGTGGCGCCACCGCCAACTGAATTTTCAGTTGCTTGGTAGTTTGAAACTTTACGTCCGGTTTGTGGTGGGGCTGCTGGTCAGAGTGGTTGTCAGTAAATATATGAAAATTAAAAAGCTCTCAATTTCGCAACCTGAACAGATAAAATGGCCTCCATTCCATCGACACACAAGTTACAGAATCGGGGCCCTGATGGCACTGTAGAAACTGTTTTGCGACGCGAAAAATTTCCTAGAAGTAAGTATCTAGACTTCATAAATAAAAAATATGCAATTTCCCGCCGCAAAAGTATCTCGAGAGCATAATTCCAATAGGAAACAAGTTTAAACTAGAAATAACTTCGTTTGCTGTGGATAGTAAATAGAATTTATGAATAGATGAGTATTTTATTGAATTCTTGGTTTAAAACGCGGCGGAGAATTCTAAATAAATAAAAAACAACGTCAAGTAAAAACGTACAAAATAATATAAACAGGCTAGAGACGCTGACTAAGCACTATGCTGTATACGGTTTCTACAACGGAAGCTTCAATTAAATACTAGTAATTTAACACCAATGAATTAAGTACTCGCATATAGGCTTTACAACAAAGAGAAAAGCAAGCCCACGCCTGATCCTGTGTAAACCATCGCCTTCGTCGACTGAATCAATCACACCCACAAAATGAATGTAAGCATGGATTCAACAGAACTTTGATTGCTTTTTTAAAGCCAACGCAATTAGCTTAGTTTTATAATAAATTTTTGATTCGTATAAAATTATACAGGGTTTTTTTAAGTACTGATTACTTCATTTATAGAACGTTAACAAGGGAACAAATTTAATTTATAGAAAGTCCTTACCAGCCCATATTATATTTACGTGGTACAGGCCCGCACCAGGAACGCGGGTTCAAATCCTGGTGCGGGCCTGTACCACTAAATTCGTCTTTTCGGATTTATGTACGGATTTTTAATTATCACTTGCTCAACGGTGAAAAAAACATCATGGTGAAACCCGCCGTCCAAGAAAATTCATTTTCGAAAGACGAGCGGTCCACCAACCCGCATTGGGCCAGCGTGATGGACTATGGCCTAAATCCCCTTCCTGTTTCGAAGGAAGGCCCGTGCCCCTCGGAGGGGACGTATATGGGCTGGTAAGGATTATGGAAAGTAAACAAGGGAAAAATGTTTCATATTTTTTAATATTTTGTTACCTACCCCTTTTTTCACGTATAAGCAAGAAATACGCAGGATTGTGTGTAGTGCACTATTACCAATAGTCAGGGAACAAGTTTTTAGTAATTATCTTTTTAACGATGTATCATTGGTGCCGGTACCAAGTTTCATATTAATACCGATACCAAAATGCCCATCATCCTTTTAAAACGTATCGTTAATTATGTACTTGTTAGTTTGTACGAAACGATAAAAGACAAATATACGGACTTGTTAATCTTGAAAGCCTAGTTTGTAATGAGCGAGACTTGTAATCCGAAGGTCGTGGGTTCAAATCCTGGTGCGGGCCTGTACCTCTAAATTCATCTTTTCGGATTAATGTACAGATTTTAAATTATCACTTGCCCAACGGTGAAGGAAAACATCGTAATGAAATCCGTCCGTCCAAGAAATTTTTCGAAAGACGAGCGGTCCACCAACCCGCATTGGGCCAGCGTGGTGGACTATGGCCTAAATCCAATGCATGTTTCGAAGGGAGGCCCGTGCCCCTCGGTGGGGACGTATATGGGCTGGTAAAAAAAAAACTTTTACGAACTTGACGTTCGTATTGTCCAGTGATTATAGTCACCATGTGAATGATGGCAGTCGCTCTTTGCGAATACCAACTATTATTTTTGCTTATACCAAATTTAAAAAAACACTTTATAAGACCCCTCTTTTTTGTAGAGGGTTAACTTGTATGGGTTGCTAGAAAGAAGTATTGAAAATACATTACTTTAACATTTTAAATTTTATCACACCATTTTAAATTGCAAATCCTTCTCAAAGGCAGTGAATAACATCTTTATGGGATCCTCAACTTCTTAATAGGAAACTTTAGTTTGTATTTTATGGCCTTATTCAGCTTCTAGTCATTAACTTTGAGAAAGTACACACGGCAACACATCGGGCTATATATGTTGTTCTTGACGTCGTCGTCCGTATCACGCTCGTAATAACGTTGAATTTCGTAGTGCAAATGGGTAATCTAACGTGCTGCTGTCTGTTCTTTAACAAACAATGTATTAATTTTGGAACGTTTTGTTCATTTATAGCATCCAATTTTCTTTTGATTTAATGTCTTGTTGAGTTTTCTTTCTGTTTGATGATGCAGTTGTTTTGAATATTAATTGGAATCATAATGGCTTGTCTTTTGTTTAATCAAAGATAATGAGTACTTGAAACAATGAACAGCAAGTCTTTATGCAAATTCAGCTTGAAAATGTTGTATATTTTCGAGTAAGCACTGAACAGCGAGTGTCAACTGGCAACTGCCAGACTTCAGCATTTTGAAATTAATAACCTGGGTTGCTCTTTTATAGAATAATACATAGGTACACTCACGCCTATAACCCCTATCAGAGCAGGCAGAGCATCAGTGGTTTTAGAATTAGAACCACTTGATGCCACGTTTGACATAAATTCTGAGGGTTATTAGATGAAACATCATGTATAGTGTTGAGAGGTTGTCAGCCTTTTGCCCACAATACAGCAAAACCCACGCGTCCTACTTATATTACTGACTTTTGCAGTATACCTGGGAAGGGTTGGCAGCTGGTTCATTCTAAGTTTTTCTTTCACTCCCAGTCCAGCGTGGAAGTTCTTTTATAATATTGTGGCGGAAAGACAAAAATGTAGAACTTATTTGGCAAATAAACTATTTTACCAATGACATCCTCTAAAATAACACCTGGCAAATCTTCAAGCATGTACAGTACTTCTGTTTTCTTACAGCCTGAACGTTGTTTGACTTTTAAACAACACTTTGATGATGTTTAAGTAGCAAAAATTTGCATTTACAAACAATGATTAGAGTTAATCTCATTTCTTAACTAGCTATCACGTTAAAAGCTTCATTTATAAAATGTTGGATACAACACTGCTGTTGAATGGCTGATATGTCCTCATTCGCAAAAACAGACCGCTGTTCCATTTTCATAATGCACATTTTATAGATAACTTTATATTCTCTTTGATCGCTATACATAACGTAATACCTTATTTTTTATATTTGGCCTTTGGCGAAAGCAATACGCATACAGCTAAGTTTATACAATACAATACAATACAATATACTTTATTGCACTCCAACACAGATAAGGTACAGTTACATTTTATACAAAAAAAGTTATGTCAGGGTACAAAAGGCGGCCCCATTGCTAAGAAGCAATATCTTATCGGCAACCTTTGGGTGTGGAGAAGAAGTAACAAACCGTTTAGATGTGGGTGATACTATTGGGATGATGTGATACTATTGGTTGCTACTGTTAAAAAACTAAGCACGCTAAACAATGCAATGTAAAATATCGTAATAAGAAAAATGTTAAGTATTGGTTAGGGTCTAACTAGTTGTTTAGTGAAGTAATGCTTAAGGGGCCACTAACGAGTTTATCTGAATTAAGCTGTAAATGTCTTTCGGCAATCGTCGTTTTTCCGATTAAGTAAGTTGATCTTCAAAAGACAAAGAAGAGACACATTATTCGTCGGGAAACATTACGAAAATAGACGCACTGTTACTAACCAATTAAGCTTATTTGTTCCACTGGATAAAGGCCTTATTCAACCAATAAGTGACTCAGTCCTTTAACTGGTGTCAGAGTTTGCAATCCGCCGAATGGCAGTTGGTTTTTAAAGAGGGTGTGATAACCAGGCGCGGTCCGAAGGGGGGGGTCACAGGGGACATGACCCCCCCCAAAATCTAAGGTCAAATTGAAAAATCTCAAAAATTTGCCAAATAATAAAAGGAAACTTCTAGCTATCCCCTAACCGCGATAAATTTATAGTTTGCTGACATCTAGTGGTGTTTTTATGAACTACGCACGATGGCCAAAATAACTTGGAAATGACATCTAGTTTAGAAACAAGGAACCGAACTACGTTGTTTTGGTATTCCTAGCAAAATCGATATGCGTCGTTATGATAAAGATTGTATAACAATATTCTAATAATGTAATTTGTCGGTTTATTGTAAAGATTCAAGATAAAGGCTGTCTACTTAGTTGTGAATTGGGTGAGTGACCCCCTCCAAAATTTCAGGCTGCGACCGCGCCTGGTGATAACACTGACGTATGTATCTGTATGTATGTGTATCTGTCTGTGGCACCGTAGCTCCTAAACGAATGGACCGATTTTGACAAGGTTTTTTTGTTGTTTGGAAGCTGACGTGATCGAGATGGTTCTTAGCTTTATTTAATCCAAATCGGTTTAGCCGTTCAAAAGTTATACGCAATAAATGTCAAAAGGACAGCTCCGGGACCGCCGGAGTAACGTGCCCTCCGAAGCACAGAAACGCTCGTGATAAATTTCCACTTTAGTCACCATCTTGAATACCATCTCATGTAGCCGATATGAATTAAAACGGAAATTAACGTCCTGGTTGCAATCCCTAGACTACAACAACACTGAAGACATTATGAAAGTGATTTCTTGACTACCATAATAATTATTATTATGTTTTGCACATACAGAACACACTCCCGAACACAAATTTACACACACATACGCATAAAACATATACTATTACAAACACAACACATACACACAGCACACACTTATATACACACACACACACACACAACACTCACACAAAAAAACTAAACACTATTATGCCCAGTAAACAACCACATATGCTTATCCTATGTTAAATCTATCTATTCTAAGTACGCGTCACTAAAATAAAATAAAGGGTCTTCTACCGTGGTCGAACACTGTCTCCCAAGATACCGGTTTACCTAGTTTGGGAAGCAGGGTTTAATATATTTAGAAATATAAGTCTTATAATATTTTTAAGGTTTTCTTAAGGATGTATTTAGACTTAAGTTTTACGTAAATAAATATTTATTATTATTATTAGTTCCCTGCCACTTTGTTCGTTGCTTAACACTTCTGATTGGTTCTATTCAGTAAGCGCCACTAGGCTACAAACAATTCAACAAATAACCTAAATCCCATGTTTTTATTTGATGTCATGTGCTGCCATGCCAATTATATGAAAACACTGTTCCTAGAAATAAAGAAGTTGACAATAGGTACTTACGAAAGTGAGTTTATCTCTCTACCTAATTATTGCGCAACTGTTGTTGTTCTAACTTCTTGTTTGTGTTGAGCTATTGCGAAAATTGCCACTTAACGATCGATACCAACTTGTTTATTACTAAATCGATTTCCCTTGTCAGCAGGCGCTCGCAAAAAGCGTTCGCGATGGAATTAATCTATCACTGATAGAGGTATATGATACTTAGGTATATGATGAAATAATTACAGTTCGCGAAGTTTAAATTTCGTTTCTAGTAAAATACATAGTCTGTTTAAATCTTTGTTTACTTAATAAAAAAGGGGAAAATGGGGATTGGTGCCGTGTGGTGATCGGTTGAGAATAACACCATCTTATCTCTTTCTGGTTGTCGTAAGAGCAGCGACTGATCAAGAGTACTGACCGCCCTAGGCTAATTACGGACGGCCTAAAAAGTAGTAAGTGATTAGAGAGTAGTGTGAAAATTTTAACATGGGTCATACTACCTATAAAAGTTTTCAGATCGATCTGCAAGCGAAACTATAATTGTCCTTTAATCTGCATGACATTCAACCTTAGGTAGGTTGAATGTCATTTAGTAATAAACAAGTTGCTTCAACCTTAGGTAGGTTGAATGTCATTTAAAGGGTGGCAAACCATTTTTTAAGCTGACCGTACATAAAGGCAAAGTACCTCACGCATTATAAGATATACATATGTAGGGTAGATGCAATGATGATAGATTAGTGCAAGCGAAGAAACAATTTTAGTGCGCCCCCCGATCCTCGCGCCCTAGGCTGCAGCCTTATTAGCCTAAGGGTTAATCAGGGCCTGCGTAAGAGGAAATAAAAATGGGACCTTCCTCCTAATAATCCATCCTAGGCAATGACCCCCTTTCTGAAGTCCGATATCAAAAGCTTGCTGTGTTCCGTCGGTGCGTGGGAGTACCAGTGCCTTAAACAGCCGGGACCGACAGCTTAACCTGTTCTCCGAAGCACGGACATCCTCGTGATAAATTAACACTTTGGTCACCCATCAGGTCCCCTGCCCTGTGTGCGTTGCTTAACCTCATTGAGCTACTAGTGCTACCAAATGTACTATCTTAAATTTACAGTCATCGCAGGTCCTCGGCAATATTCTTGTAGTAACTAATTAGTCAAAATTAATGGAATTATCACTGCCGTGTCGCACTGAATCACGTTAATTGCTCCCACGACAGACTGGGATGGGGAAAACATTTGCGTCAGTTTCCCTGAGTAATTCAATTTTACAAGAAATTTATTGCCATCCCGCTATCTGCTTCACTCTAGGATGGCTATTCTACTAAATGAATGACGTTCCAAACCTTCCATGCTGGACTGGGTGTGAAAAACAAACTTAGAATGTACCAGCTGCCTACTCTTTCCAGGTATACAGTAAAAGTCTGTAAGTGGGATGCGAGGGTTTTGCTGTAGAGGTATAATTTTCGAAAGGTTGACCACCTTTCACCATTATACAACTTGTTTCATATGATAAAATTCTCAATTTTTGTGAAACGTGCGGCATGAAGTGCTCTGCCTACCCCGTTAAGGATTATTAAGAACTATACAAATTTCATATATTTGAGGTCAGCTGCTTTATTTGTTTGGTGGCACCACCGCCAACTGAATGTTAAGTTGCTAAGTAGCTCGCAACTTATCATACGGTTGCTGGTGCCTGCGCTGCTATCATTATGTAAGGAGTTTCAATAGTTTTCAACTTCACCATCTAAACGGGTAATGTGGTCACCATTTCCATTCAACCGCCATTGAGATGCCATTGACTAGTGGAATACCGACCCAGTACTTTTAGTCGTTTATGCTTATTTTCATTCTGTAAATGTAGCCGTCTGATGTCCGTCACTCTAAATCTCTCACTATTTTCAAACACAAGCTTCGTGAGCACTTACTTATAAAATCTAAAACTTGCAACTGATTACTTATGTTGTATATATTTATGCTTGCATATGTATTTATGTATTATTTATGTACTTTTCATTAATTTATTTTGTGTATATTTATTTTATTCGAAAACTTTTATATCTTTATTACTTATCTATTACTTGATCTGCGCACTACGCTTCAGTCTTTTAAAATGGTTCCTTTCAGCCAAAGGGTTGTCTGGAAGAGATCACTTTTAGTGATAAGGCCGCCTTTTGCACTAATGTAAATTCTCCATAATGTTTTTGTTTACGTGTGCAATAAAGAATTTATTCATTCATTCATTCATTCATTCATTCATTCATTCATTCATTCTTAGTCAGACTTACAATCTCTGATATTTATTTTTCAGAGATTATTAAGTTGTTTCTGAAGTCTTACGGGAAATGGGAATGTTATGATGTACGGAGGACCGCACATTATGTTATCACACGCGAGCACTCAGTTTTGTTGCGACAAGAGCGGTTTTGCAACGAACATGGAGTAACCTAATGCGCTGGCCTCTGTACTTGCAAGTAAAAATTTAGCAGCAATGCGATTAATTTGTATAAAGCTGGTTAACTTTTATAACTTTTGACTTTTTTTTTATCAGCTCATATACGTCCGCACAAAGGGGCACGGGCCTCCCTTCGAAACACGAAGGGAATTCAGGCCATAGTCCACCACGCTGGTCTAATGCGGGTGCGCGCCGCCGGCGAAAACGAATTTTCTTAAACGTGCGGGTTTCATCTCGATGTTTTCCTTTACCGCTGAGCAAATAATAATTAATGAAAAATCTATACATTAATCCGACACGACAAATTTAGTAGTACAGGCGCACGGATTCAAACCCGGCTCATTACCAACTGAGTTTTCACGCTAAAGTCAGTGACGATAGATGGAAGGGTGTAAAACTGGTACACAGCTTACGTTCCGTCAAAATAAAATTCGTCTTTTCGGATCAAAAGATATATATTCATGTCACAGTTTTTAAATTTTTTGAAATTTTCACGAGTAGGGGAGACCGAGGCGAGTTGTAACAGAGGAGAGTTGTTACATCGACGATTTTTGGGAACCTATTAACTATTAGCGAGCTCGCAACAGCGTGTTTTGTTAGCTCGAGACTTGAACTAAAAAATGCGCGCTGTTGCAAGCTCGCTAGCAGTTAATAAGTTCCAAAAAATCGACGATGTCACAACTCCCCTCTGTCACAACTAACCTCGGTCTCCTATACCTATAGTGGAAAGCTAATTATTAAATTTTTATAGATATACAAAAGAGTTATAATTTTTTTTCTCTAAATCCTTATGGCACCACATCCCATATGAAGTGACACTACATATTGTAATTTTATTGTAAATGTTAACAGTATTGTGAAATAAATGAAAGTAAACTGAACTAAACATAAGCTGCTGAACAAATATCTAAACACAAAAAATGCGTAGAGTAACTTTAAGTTATGCACACATGTGCAATACAAATTGTATTCAGCAAACGAAATCCAAACCCGAAAGTACCACGGGCTTTTCGTACTCCATATTATATTTAAACTTGTAATTGCGGTCGTTTGCATCCGTAGCTATTCGAGCATTAAGCACGTGTTCGGGAAAACATTTCCATAAAATAAATAAAGGTAATATCGTGGCTGCTACAAATAATAACGTGAAAACAATAGTTACGTACTGCTCTCCGCTGCGCTTGTTTGGACTAATAAGTTTCATTTTTCAGCTCTTAACATCCTACCAATATTATAAATGCGAAAGGTTGTAAGGATTTACACGCTCAAACGACTGGTCCAATTTTGATAAAATGGAGGTAGGCTACATAATTTTCCCAAATTCCCACAGGAACAAAGACAGTATAACTCTTGAATTAGAAATGTTTTATTTCCCCCGACATTCAATTGCTTATAACTTTTCCTTTCCCAAAAAGGATAAAAAAAAAACTGGGAATCGAACCCAGGACCTGTCGATGAAGAGGCAGCGTCACTACCACTCGACCAAACCGGCCGTCAAATTTTTTTGAGTGGGTTGTCAGTCAAATGAAACAACAACAACACACCCCGGCTTACGGCTTTTTTTCCATACAAAAAATGACATAAGTTACTGCAAGACATTGTCTTAGTAGTGTAATGTTTTGTGGCAAAGCAATTATTGCTAATAACTCTTAAATGGCTGAACCGACTTTGATCATATATATCTAAGAACCATCTCGATTATGTCAGCTTTCAAAAAACAAAAAACCCGCATCGAAATCGGTGCATTCGTTTAGAAGCTACGATGCCACAGACAGACACACAGATACACATACATACGGATACACAGATACACACGTCAATATTATAACACCCCTCTTTTTTCGTCTAGAGTTATATAAAAACAAAGTAAAACTGATCTTGTTGTCTCTTGTAGGCGGTATAATGGAAATGTGTTATTGCCACAGGGCCCCGATTCTGTAACTTAAGTAGTGTGTCGATGGAATGGATGGCATCAGTTCAGGTGGTGAAATCGAGAACTATTTAATTTTCTTATACTTGCTGACAACCACTCCGACCAGCAGCTCCAAGTTGCAAACTACCTAGCAACTGAAAATTCATCTGGCGGTGGCGCCACCAGTCAAATCAGCCGTCATTCGATGTATTAAATTTGGATAGTTCTCAATTTCGCCACCTGAACGGATAAAATGGCGACCATTCCGTCGACACACAACTTAAGTTTCAGAATCGGAGCCTAACTAGCGGTTACGGTTACTATAGCTCGGTTACTCGATGCTCTGTCCACCCCAATATCGAGAATGTAGGCATAAATATACGGTCAATGAATTTTCTTTTCTGCCTAAAAAGGCATCCGCAATATTTCTGTTCCTTTCAACTATTATTAGTACCAGAATTATGGCTCATTTCGTAATAACATGTCTATAATTTCCTGATATTTTTGCGGGACAAGAAATGATTAATCTTTATTTTTTTAGATGAAATACCGCGTATCATTGCTTTTCTAAACAAGAAATAAATGTATAACCAAAATTTTATATTTTAATATGCAATACTTACAAGGTTTAAAAAAATAATTAACTATATTTTTACTGGATGTTTCGAAACGTATGAGTCTTAATAGTCCTGTGCGTCAGATTATTTCCAGCAATTTTTGCTTAATTTTACAGGGAACTTATAAATACAACAATTATTTGAAATTTGAAACAGAAAATTGTACAAAATGTTAGTAGTAGGTGTTATTGGCACCCGCTGTTCTACTTAAAAAAGATTTTAAGATAAATATTAAAATACTCAATATGTATTGCAGTATGCATATCTAGTCTACTACAAGCTTTGGACTTTCTCTAAGCACAGTATGCAACTTTTCTTAAAAAAACTAAATAAATGATATTTTATATTTTCATCCAATCAACCAAACAAAGGTTTTCTCAAAGCAAGAAAGCCTAGGTCAGTCTAAATAAACCGGCACTGTCCTAATAACACTTGGTATTTCGGTCACAGTACACATTACAGCTGTTCATATTAAGGTAATTCATCAGGAGAGCAGTTGGCACGTTTCGAAGTTACCGATCGTTAACTTATTACTAGAAAGAACGAGGATAGAAAAGAAGTTATTTCTGGGAAAGGTATTATTAGTATTAATTAATCACGGCTGATATTCCAATTGAAATACGTCGTAAAAGCACAATTTTGTTTATAGAACAAGCAGATTCCCACGGCTTCGATCCCAGTTTTTTAAACTTCGTCATAGAAAGAGGGTGTTATAAGTTTAAGGCAACTACAGCACCCGATAAAGGCAGCACACATAGGACTAGTGCCATCTCCGTCTCTCAACAGGCCTGGGCCGGCAGTGCGAACAGTGTCGATACACGAAGTTTACGGACTATGAAAGCGTGCGTGCGTAAAAATATGTTCGAAAGTTAGAAAAATGAGATTTATGGAAAGGTAACAGCTTAAATCGAAAAATGCGTTAGTATCTTATCGAGAGTGTTCAATCACGAACATTTTGATAGCAAATTCAGGTTCCTGTGTGCATTTTACTATCGTTTTTACAGCTTAAAAGATACACAATATTGGTATTTAGAGGTGACTTTGTGAGCTTTTTCTATCGAACCAAAAGTGCTGAATCATGTTTTCAGCAAGAATCTTATCTAGTTTGTGTCCTGAATATTACCGTAGCATTTTTTTCTGCGATTCAATGCAGTGCGTTATGCTTATCTACGCATCATAAAATCGTAATTTAGGTGCTGTAGTCGCCTTAATGTTTGTATATGTGTGTCTGTCTGAGGCATCGTAGCTCTTAAACAAATGGACTGATTTCGATTCGGTTTTTTTTGTTTGATATCTGACTTAATTGAGATGGTTTTAGCTATATTTCTAACTATAAATCTAGCCGTTTTAAAGTAATATGCAATAGAATGTCAGGCGTTATTCAAAATTAAAAAATTTAGAGTTGTTTTTTTTACCTTTTTGTGCCAATAACCTTCGCGGGCGTATGCAAAACAACTCATTAAAGTTTCCTCATGATTGGATTACACGCATCTTTGTTAGAATAGTTTAGCAGTGCATAAGGACAAACATTTTTTATGTCTCCAGAAAGTAAAACCGTTTGAATCGCATGGAATCGCGTTAGTTTAAAAGCTGGTGCGTTTCCCGACGTTCATGCTGGACACAGTCATGAAGGAGAGCTTTTGGCCGGAAGCGTGGTGTTCCGCCGTTTCCGAGGGAGATTCAGAAACCCCCGGAAAAACACCCGGGAAATAGTGTTAATTAGTTTAATTTAATTATATTTCATATGTACGAGTATGTTAGTCTGTAAGGTATGGGCCTAGATGCCTGATAATACATTATTTTATTATTATTATCATATGTATAAGTAGATTTCCTAACGGGGTAACATAGAGGTGTGCTATAACTTAGTCATGTCGATGTCGTTCTGCCCATGCTCGACTCAGTATACCGAGTGGGCGAAACATTATACTTACATACAATAAAATCATGTTACGCGTCTATCTTAGCTACGCAGAAAATGAAGGTAAAATTTTAAAAGATATACTGAAGTTCAATTTTCCTTTGATCTTTGAATTTGAATTTCTCTTTTAAAGAACAAAGTTCTCGACCGTCTTTTGTTTCCTCGTAATGAATATAGGTCAATGGCCGAAGCCGATGTGAATGTTGGAATATTCGTCCAGCCGAGCTATCTGTTTGTCCTCAAAGGTTCTACTCACAGAGATATAACCAAACGGGAGGGACGGCAAGGAAGGACGTGTTTTATTCGTAGTATTTGCGAACGCTATAGGTTCAAAACTTCAAACAAATCAGTAATATCTCCGGAATTGCTAAGGATTCCAAGTATTTTCGTAATTAATGAATGAGGCCCAGACAAAAGTCAAATTCTATTATAGAACTAAGATCAATAATTCTGAAATATATGGGGTTGACATGGACTGACCACGTGGCATTTCTATTGTGTCTGTCAATCCCATACATTTTATAACTTGATTTTCTGTATCGCTAATAGAATGTGACATTGTCTAGATGTTCTTTTGCCATTCTTATAAACTCGCTAACATAATGACCTAAAGAATACTGGGCAGTTCACCCAGTTAATTGGTAAATTTGGCTTTTTGCGCAAGTTCGTTTCTCTCAAGGGTTAGCTGGAAGAAATCCCTCTAAAGGGTAAGCTCGCCTTTGTACGTTCAGTTTTCTTTAAATCCATCTCTTTTGTTGTGTACTTCTGAGAATGTTCAATAAAGTGTTTACATATACATTTTATCTATTGGGTATACGTATGAAATAGTATATGTTATGTTTTTGTTTACCGGGCATTTTCCGCACTTAGCCTCCTGATTGAGATATTACAAAAAGTACCATCGCTAGTAAAAAGATAATAAAAACAATGGCAAAAAGTTCCATTAGTATATATTTACTTAGGTACTTTTTATAATTAAGACGGCACGGCACGGCACTTCAAAATTTGAATTACCATTGCCCCCTATGTTTTCAGCTTCTAGTAGTATTACATAGGAGGCAATGGTAGTGCCATTTTTGAATTATAAACAGGCCCTTCAGGTCCTTAGGTCTACCAAAATTTTGCCTAACCAACTGCCGACACGAAGAGTATATTTACATATATTTTTTTGAATCATACGCACCAAACTTGCTGTCCTAATATAGTTTATTGCTCAGTGGTTCTACATGAGTAGATATTCGCAGACAAGTATAAATTATCCCCTGAGGTCTTTCCTTCCCCATATTAGGTTTGGGTAACCTTATGAATATTTTCCTCTAATTTCCGTGTAAGGAATATTACGTTTGATATCACTTATTGCGTATTTTAGGAATAAATATAAAATCTATACTAATATTGTAAAGAGGAAAGATTGGATTGTTGGTTTGCATTGAATAGGCTCCGAAACTACTGGACCGATTTGAAAAATTATTTCACCATTAGAATGCTACATAATCCATGAGTAACATAGGCTACATAACTTTCCTGAACTCCCACGGGAACGCAGTCCCGAGCGAAATTCTAGTTTCATAATAAACACGAGTCGAGTACTGGGCGGCTTTTCCAACTAATCTTTATTGCTTCGTTGATCATTATTTTTATATTTTGCCCTTAATTATATAAACTAGTTTTCATGTTTCGATTATTATCTGTTTTTAGCATTGCTTTTATGTGAACTTTGATCTTTTGTCATAAGCAATGTGTGCCAGTAAAAGGATGGACAAGATGCAGAAAGTCCTGCTCGATAATTCCGGGATAGTTCGCTGATTTCTTTCACAATTGCTCTAGAACTCTGGCCGATTGTTGTTGGGCTTGCCGCGGTTTTTTCTGCCACTCTGTTCTTCAGAGGAAATAAGACAGTGTCATTTATGTCAAACGTGGCATCGAGTAGTTCTGAACCACTGGTGCTCTTTCTGCCCCGTATGGGATTACATATATGTATGTATGTTTTCTTCATTATAATAATGGCCGTGTGTTTTACTTAAATACGCTTGATGCATCACAGTCCTTTCACATTTGAACAGATTGTTTGATTCTTGACTTTACAAGTAGTGTAAAACGAGGCAACCTTATTGATTAAAAACAATTTCTTCTTGGCATCATTGGGGTAGGAATGTGTTAAGTGGTAACTGAGATTTATGAGCAATAACACAAGCACTAGGTAGCTCAATGAAACTTGCTGATCTGAACCGATCGCTGAGAAAACCTGAAGAGTGACCAAAATGGCATTCAAGAGCGGAATTCCGTGCCAGAACTAAGCCAGAGGCCATTTGGCGGTCTGAGAACTCTGACACCTGGGTTAGTTAAGCTCGCTACATATTTGCTTATACCGACTTGATATGTATACGGATGAGCAGATGGTACATTCTTTTGATGTAACATCTGCTCATCTTTATACTTCCATTGATGTAAGTAAGTTAAATGAATTCCTAAAGAGCACGTTCTCACACATTCCTTTCAATCAGACCACCTTTTCAGCATTTGGAATACGTGAGGAGAAAATGCTACGGAATATTTAAGACAAGATGGCTGAACAGTGAATAGTCAATAGGATCAACTTTCTTTCGGTTAAAATATTTAAAGTGGTGAAAACCCTTCAATAAAATTTTAGTCTAACTAAGACAGCATTTCCCAAAGTATTGGTGTTGACTTACTGCGCCCTGGAGGTTTCCCATGATCGCTTAGCGCGATCCAATTTAGGACGTAAACAAGTCTGCAACGCTTATTCGTACCATGATGGCTTATAAGCGATTCAATTTTGGCGCTGTTGCGATTCAAAGGCAGACCAGCGACAATTTATGTAGACATTTAAAATGGACCATAGACAACCGAGCAGTTCAAAAGCAGCGCCATCATGGTACCATTTTAAAAAACATTCCAATTGCGAGTTGGATCCTAAACAGAAATGCTTTTAAGCGATCGTGGTAGGTACCCAGATTGCAGTAAATTTGAAAGAATTTACCTAAGCTAAACCACTCACGGTTTCATTGTATTCAGCTCAATAGAAACGTTGAATACAATAGAAACGTGAGCGATTTAGCTTTGGTAGACACGTTCAAAACTTACCGCAATCGGGGGGATCATCGAGTATTGGATGACCCTGTGTAAAATAAAACGACACATCTATATGAAGTAGCATAATCTGATATCATTATTTTAAAAGTAAATTCTAAAATAGATTTGAAAATCAAACTCATTTCAAATAGGTTGTAGTAACTTTAATTTAAGTTAAGGCTAAATCTAGCTATAATACAAAACAATAGGACATAATTGCATCCTTATCATTAAATAAATAAAATAAATAAATAAACGCTATACACTCAAAGGCCCTCAGTAAGGTTTTCCCTTGTGTCGTGGGTCCCTTGGAAAACACATAAAGACAAACATAAACCCCCATGACCCGAGAACAAACATCTGCTTTTTACACAAAGGTTTGCCCCGACTGGGGATCGAACCCAGGACCGCCGATCAAGAGGCAGCGTCACTACCACTCGAGCAAACTGGCCGTCAAAATAAAATATTTTTAACAAAAAACTGACCCGCCTTCAAAAAGGGTGAAATAATTTTTTAAAGCTATGTTCACGAGTAAGTAGTGGTTACGGGTAAAACAGCAAATAGGTGAATTCATAGCGGAATATGGTAAATAGAGAGGAATTTTTTTTGACGTCGGCGCCGAACAATTACTCGCATGGCATAACTATCTTAGTTTTTATACTGCCAAAAAGCTTGTGCGAATACTTATTTCATTTAACTAGGTCCTGTTCAAACCGGCGCCGACGTCAAAAAAAAATTCCTCTCTATTTACCATATTCCGCTATGAATTCACCTATTTGCTGTTTTACCTGTAACCACTACTTACTCGTGATCATAGCTTTAAAAAAATATCACCCTTTTGGAAGGCGGGTCAGCTTTTTGTTAAAAATATTTTATTTTATTCTTTTTAAAGGTTATCATTTATCATTCATATAACTCCCTCGTAGATCCATACTAATATTATAAATGCGAAAGTAACTCTGTCTGTCTGTCTGTCCGTCTTTCACGCCTAAACTACTGAACTTTTTGCCGTGTGGTGATCGGTTGAGAATAACACCACCCCATCTCTTTCCGTGGGTGTCGTAAGAGGCGACTAAGGAAACTCAAATGAGACCTGCCTCCTAGTAATCTATCCCAGGCAACGACACTTCATTTTTTTCTGAATCTGAGGTGTCGTCCTGTGGTCTCATGCGGTGTGGTAGGCTCTGTAAAGGGCCGTCTGGTTCGCGACCACCCTCTTACCGAAGTCCGACGCCAAACAGCCTGCTGTGTTCCGTCGGTGCGTGGGAGTACCAGTGCCTTTATAGGCATTTTCTGGGCTAACTCGCTCCATCGTCGACCTCATCTTTGACCTTTATGGTCAAGATTGAGGTCAAGAGTTAACCCATCTTATAATAATAATTAAAAAACCGATTTTGATGAAATTTGGTGCAGAGATAGATTTGGGTCTGGGAAAGGACATAGGCTACATTTTATCCCACAGTTAGGCACGATATAACCTATAGTCCACGCGGGCGGAGCACCGGGCGGAAAGCTAGTTTATTATAAAGCACTAAATCCACTCGAGATTAAAGAGCGATATAGTGACCAATTACTTTCACCCCACGGAAAGATATGAGGTGGTGATATTTATAACCAGTCGCAAGATGGCAAGAAAGATACGGGGTAATACAATTCTCAAACCGATCGCCAGATGGCATGAAATATATGGGGTGGTGGGTGATATTATCAACCGATTACCAGACAGCAGGGAAGATGTGTGTGTGGTAGTAATATACGCTACCGGTCACTAAACGGTAGATCCCCACAAAGAAGCCCCAAAAATCAACTTAAAAGTCTCAGGGAACTACTTCATTTTTGCTTCGTTTACATTGATGACCTATTATCATCATCCACATATATGACCGTAAATTTCAGTTTTTTTTATTTATGACCTACACTACTGAAGCGATTTCGATAAAAAATTTATGGGACCAATCTGGAAGTAGATGCTTCCGAACTAAAAAAAATATTTTGAAATCGGTTTACAAATGACGGAGTTTTGAGGTAACAAAAAAAATCACCCGAATTGATAACCTCCTCCTTTTTTTGAAATCGGTTAAAAATAGTAATCCTCGTTTTCACTTTCGATTGAAATAGAATTATTTTTTGTTAGAACAGGCCTGCATTTTTTCATATAGTTATAAAATAAATAAAATAAAATAAAATTGTTTTTATTTTCTCCCAAACTTAAGCTATGTGTTCATTACTTTTTTAATATATGTACATTTAATTGAGAGACAGGAGCCTAAACTAGGGTATACCTGCGTCATAGGTCTCCTGGATCCCACCCTCAGATAACAATTTTGAAAATAGAAATTTACATTAGCTATTTAACAAGTAGTAATTTCTGGAGAATTAAATTAAATTAAAATAAATTAAATAAGTAGTTAAGATGTTTGTGTATGTGAGTGTGTGAGAGCATGTATGTGTGTGTAATCATGTGTATGTGTGTGTATGCATGTGTGTGTGTAAGTGGGTCAAGAGATGCCAGCCTTTTCATTATGTTACGTAAAGTATGAAAGGAAATGGGTGATGGGAAAGGTCATTTACTTCACAACGGTAATCAAATGTTCGGTGCTTCTACTATCTTAATTAAAACCAAAATATGAGTCCCGACTATAGAAGTTTTTTGTACCATTCGTGTTTGGGAACCACTGGTCTAAGAGGTAGCACCGTCACTATAATTAAATCATAGTGATAGAGCTAGCGACCGGTCTTTCCACCGCAGTGAACAGGTTAAGAACACTTCAGTGCCTGCTCATCGAAATTTGATTACTATCTACACTTAGCTCCTTTCTATTATGTAATGACGTTCTAACCAAAAAAGATTTTCAACCGACTTCAAAGAAAGAAGGCCAAATGAGATTGATATGTAAGATGATATGTACAGTTAACAGCACATCAGGTTACCGCAAACTTGAAAATCGATTGAAGAAATTTGACGGTTTTGGATAGCATGGTGTGCTGTTGACCCTGTACTTTCCGCCTTCGCACCGACTTTAAACAGATCAGTAGGTACGTAGCACAATTACATTGTCTTTATTTTTCGCTTTTTATTACAGCTGTTTTATTTTTGAAGTCAGTTTATTTTTTTGTAAAAAGTTTATTCATATACTTTCCATCTGCGTCTGCAAATCCGAACTCAAATGGGGTGACTTTAAATTAGTAAGCGGAACTTAAGGGGGCAATTCTCCCCATGAAACTGAATAACTTTACCCAAGGAACCTATTTGGAATTACCATTTAAAAAATATTTTCCATGTAAAGGCAAATTTCCTAATCGCAACGTTGGAATGGAGAAGCAAATTTTTTTTTTTCCACATGTTGTTTTCTTGTGAGAACGTTGTTTATCTTGTATCCTTACGTGCTCAATCATATCCTTAACTTCGCTAACTAATTTAAAGTCACCCAGCTAAACATACATACGGTCACGCCCAGAATATCTAACGGGGTAGGCAGAGCATCAGTGGTTCTAGAACCACTAGATGCCAAGTTTGACACAAATTGTGTGGGTTTCAGATGGAACCAGTTGCATAATGGTGAGAGGTGGTCAGCTTTTCGCCCATTATACAACAAAACCCTCGCATCCCTCTTACTGACTATACTTTCACTTCCAGTCCAGCTAAACCTGAGTCTTAATAGGCTTCTCCTGGTGAGCTTGCTACACCCTCAATCAGATCTTGTCCCTAAGCTAGATTGTGGTCAAGAACGAACCCATTCGTCATAAATAAAAATATTGTTTTTACGTAATGTCAATAGTATGTAAGACCGTACGCATATTAAAAGTTATAACAAAGTTTTTTGTAAGCCTTCCTGATCTTTCCTTCCTTCATCTATGACCTTGGTCCAGATTGGGGTCAAGAGTTAACCCATCTCATAATAAACCGATCAGTGAGGTCAAGCAACTTACACAGAGGCAGGGAACCTGATGGGTGACCAAAGTGGCAATTTATCACGAGCATTTCCGTGCTTCGGAGGGCACGTTAAGCTGTCGATCCCGGCTGTTGTCGATTGACTACAGTCGTTAAAACCAAGTCAGAGGCCATTGTGCGGTTTGATAACTCTGACACCAGGGTTAGCCAAGTTTGTCACAAATTTGACTATACCTACACGATAAGAAGAAGATAATAAAAATAAATAAAATCTTTTTTTGTTAAATTCTAACTGGATCCAAATAGCAGGCTTTCTTAATCCTTATAATTCTTACTGTTCCATATTTTTTAATATTATAAATGAGAAAATTTGTTTGTTTGTTTTTTTTTTGTTATTATCCTTCCTTTATGTCGTACGGATAGCTGGAGGGCCGCGTAGACTGACACAGGCACTCACTACTGGGAAGCCACGTTTGGAAAACTAGTATCTTTAATTATACAAGTCTAAAGTACCATTTTACAGAACACGACTCAGATTCTGATCTATACTTAAGTAGCAGTCGTCTTTGTCGTTTTGATAGTAAGAGAAAGAGACAATCAATATTTAAGTATAGATCAAGCCTTGAGTCTCCTTCTGTAATACGGGACAAAATCACTGAACCCATCAACTAGTTGGCCCGATTGGACCTCTAAGCCTAACCTCTTTCTTACGCTAGCTTGGTATATATCTACATCTACACTAAAATTATAAAGAGGAAAGATTTGTACCTATTTTTGTATGTTTGTATGTTTGTAATGAATAGGCTCAAAAAGTACTGGACCGATTTCAAAAATTCTTTCACCATTAGGATACTACATTATCCCTGAGTAACATAGGCTACATAATTTCCATGAATTCCCACGGGAACGAAGTCCCGAGCGGGATGCTATTATGCATATAGTCATTTTAGAAGTAACTTTTTGTAGGAAATGGTAATAGTACGAATCTCTAGTATAAAGTTTTAGTCTTTAGCGTTATCATTATCATTTTAATAGTGCGATTATAAAGCGAACATGATAGAAACCGCATATTAATTGCACTTTAATGAAATCTCTAATAGCATCTATTCTGTAAGTCTACGACCCGAACGATAGTTTAGGCCCGACCGATAGTTTAGAGAGCATCGACAGTCAGTGCATTTCTTTCTTGCGTTGTAGAAATGACTGACAGATAGTAACAACTGTCGGTCGTATGTTGGTCGTAAAACCCCCAATTCGACAAGCTTTTCATTATTATCTTGCAATGTATATACGAGTTTTTATTTTGCCATGTTTGTTGTCGTTACCCTCAACCAAATAAGCTGCAGCTCTAGCACGATAACGACAAACTCGCGCTCGGCTCACGCTGAAACTTCACTTTGATTGCGCGAGGTTCCCGCGCAAAGGCTTGCTCGCCCTATGGCGTTGTCAGTGTTGACATTTTGACATAGGACCGCGGTGTTGTCGCGGCGCTGTCACTATCGTAGGTACTTGGCCTGTGGGAATTTTGCACACACGTTTGATTTTGATTCAATATAGTGGACCACCCAAGATGGCGTCTAGCTATCTTATTTTGCATGATACGGGTGTAAAATGAAAAGAGTTTTCGTTATTTACTTACTTTGGCGCTACGCAATGTACCGGGAAACCGCGCAACGCACGCAGGGACCTTGCTCCGCGCCACTATCACAATGCGATGTACATTGCTGTTTTTTTATTTATTATTAGATGGGTTAACTCTTGACCCCAATCTTGACCAAGGTCATAGATAAGGTCGACGATGGAGCGAGTTAACCCAGAAAATGCCAATTAAGGCACACGCTGTTATTACTGTTATTTATTGCAAAAAGGCGTGTATATAAATAAATAATTTAATTTCAAATCAGAAAAAAATACAAATGTTTAATTTTTTTCAAAGAAAATTTGACTAGAAAATCATGGAGAATAATTCAAGCTTTTAGTTCTTGCTAAGATGTGTAAGTCTGTCGTAGAGTTACAGAATAGATGCAATATGGCGGGTTTGTGTTTGGCTGTGCAGTGCAACCGCTGGCGATGTTATTAATTAGAGCCAGGAGCTGTTGTTCAACGGCTCCGTACAATGCGGATATTGAATCATATTGCTTTGACCCTACGAGAGGCTAAGAAAAGGGATATGTTCTTATAGGAAAATATGAATATTAAAATGTTTTATTTCTGTAACTTAGACACGTTTTCAAAAGCAAAATTCATTGATAAGATTAAAAATTCAGGCTTAACACTTGCTGATACTGAAATCCCTCCATGTGTCTCGAGTAAATATGTTTTTCTAGCTTCTCGAAAAGGAATATTGGGTAATTTTTTCTTAAAAACAAACACACCTTTATTAGAAAAAATAAAAAGACCTCTTTTGTACAAAAATTGTGCAATATTCCTAGACAGTGTTGTCCATTCTTCAATCTCCCACTTATGTAAGTGCTTGTCATTTGTGAAAAGACTCATAATATACTTAACTTTTGTTTCAGATATATAAATCCATGGCCTCAACAAACACCGTGTCTAAATGAGTACCGATCCGTCGCAAGTGGGTTCCGCAGCTGCCTCAACTCATGATTCCTTCGGTTTTGATTACTTGCCAACTTTCTCATTGTGATACTCGTGTTACTTTCTCGAGGGCAATAAATCTACGGGGGAATGTACAGTCACGTTCAAACTTCTGATTTAAGTACGAAATAAGTCACGTTTGAGTAAGATCGTGTTCTTTGTCATTCTCTTACTCTTACGTTGTATTTTAAAGCGTGCTGGTCAAGTTAGTGTACCGCAGAGAATGAGAAACAAAGACACCAGAAGACTTATCATGAACATTATGGAAACTATCCAAATGCGAGGCAGTTACATTTAGGTTCTTAAAATGAATCTCCTTATAATGTTAACGTGAAAGTAGCACCTATTGGATCACTAAGATGACGTCATGGTATATTAAGCAAATCAGTTCAGTTTAGCTCCTTAATTCCTTGAAAAGAGCATAGTAAGCCTCCAGCAGATCAAGTATAACGTGAAAACACCACGGTCAAATGTCAAAAAAATTTCGAAATGACAATAACAACGAAATGAGCAAGCCTTTGTGCGGTGCCCTCTGCAATCAAAGTGAAGTTTACCGTCATCAGAGTGTCGTGACACGCAAGTTGCCAGCCATGCAGCTCCATAACACTTCTCTTTTTGTAACAAAAGCTAAGTAAAAATAAAATAACAATATGGTTTTTTTTTCTACTGTAAGTGGCATTGTAAACTTTCAGAAGAATCCCTTTATTATTACCACGACAAGATTGTTGTCGTTTCATCTCGTGAGGCAGCTTGCATTCCACGCGCGCTCCCGTGTAGGGCTGACAGCTAATCATTTTTCAAACGCTCTATTTCCTTTATTGGCATGCTAAGGGATATCCTTCAAAGACTGCGTTCCTATGGGATTTTTTTAAAATCTTTTCTTATTTCTTGTCTACCTTAAAAGGAACCCTTCTGCCATTAGCACAGCTCAGCTTTCTAGGTCCAAGGGTTTGGGCTGGGCGTCGATGAATCAGTGACTGAGTCAGGACCGATAAATTTTATATATTACGAAGATTATTTTATTTAATAACAATTAAAGGAATATCCAATGGTAAAAATCGCAAGACATATTTTCTTTACGATCTGTTAGAAATGTTACTTTGATCATTCTTTACACATTCATATTAGAGATACATAGAACACATACACAAGCTCACGCCTTTGCTCCACTGGGGTAAGCAGAGACCACAGATTACCACTTGGTACGATCCAAACACATCTTTTTGCTCTGCATTTGTAGGTCATCGGATTGGGGTACCCCTTACGCGGTCTACTCAGTACGTCACGTACTTACGTTCACCTAGAGCCCTAGAGCTCCTTCTTTCAGCCTTTCCAACTACATTCGTACTGTATATTTTTTTCGTTAATCTATTGTTACACAATGTCAAATAACACGACGTTTCAATACTATAATATTATCAACAAAAGGCTGATTGGGTATGTAAGTTAAATAACAAAGTAAACTCTATCAAAATCCTAATTTAATTTTTGAAACAAACTTGAAACTTTTCTAGTGGCAACCTAAGAACCTTTGCATTATTAATGATAGTGAGGAAGCCGTTTAGCGCTGAAGATTTGACGTGAATTTTAAATGAGGCAGGCGGAAATTTTAGTCTGGCCCGGTTCACTTTTGACACTTTTACGCACCTTTGAGATGATAATTATAGAATGTATTTAACTTTTTAGGAAGTCAGTGTGTTTTTTTTTAAATCTTAAATGTAGTAAAACGAGGCTTTAGACCATACATAACGTCTATGTCAGCTTCATAGGATGACTCTCAAAATAAAAATTAAAATTAAGTCAGTGTGTTAGCGCGTACCTAATACCTATGCTTAGTTTATAATTTAAATAGTTTTACTCTCATTACTTTTAATAATAAATTAGTGTCACAGTCACGAATCTTTTATAAGTAAAATATCTATGCTATTATTGTAAGTTTCTTAATAGACATGGGTATATAGCTTAAGCCCTTAATAAGTAATTGGATTATTAACGATTATTTGTTTGTTGTACAACAATTTAAACGTGTGAAGTTGAGTAGGTATAACGACATAAAATTTGTCAATGTGACACTATAGCTAGGTATGTTAAATTTCATTTCATTTCATTTCATTTATTGATTGATTTAAAATTACAAAATGATACCATGCATATTGTTTGAAATTAAATGCATATTGTTTGAAAAGTAAGTCTGTTGCCATGTGGTAGTAACTATTTATTAATCTGTGCCATGGGTATTAATGGAACTTTGAGTTATGACAATTAATAAATAGATTGTGACAACCCTACGCTACTTTCAGCCCCCGTCCCTCGCACCCCGCTCATGTCATCAAAGACCCGAGTCTATTGTTTTCAAAAAAGAGATAAAACAGAACGCTAGAAAATAGTTTTTAGGGATAGCGACTGATTAAGGTAAATATGATTAAGGTCTTTACCTTTGCAATTGGCGAGTTCCACAAAATATTTTTGGTGAACGTTAGATGAACTATCTTTTCATACTAACGTTTTTAGATTGTTCTCGGAAATCCGAAATCCAAATTTAGCTAAATTTTGTTGAAAGATTTTGACAGCATTAGGTTAACTTTTGCATATATTAGTTGATTGAAAGTTGTAATTGTAACATATGTATACCAAAAATAAGCAATGATACGGGCAACAGATTAAACAAGCTATATTCGAGCTTCGTTTTCAGTAAATAAATTCAAAGTGAAAATTTATTAATTTTACTCAAAATTTCCGTAATGTGGGTAAGTTTTTAAATAAAAAAACAATTAAGTTAGTAGCTGTTCGATCAAATAAAATAAAGCTAGGGAATAAAACCGCCAATTTCATAGGTAAAGACCTAATAGTTACCTTAAATACTCGAAGTTTTCAAAAGCTTATGCTGATATTTCTTTCAAAGGGTTTTCACGGCCTGATTAATCTGATTATTCTCAAATGTCAAGAAGGGTTGCGACGGGTTTAATAAAAAATAATCACCAAAGTTTCATAATGAAGGTGGCCCTGAGCTCTTGATCTCATTTATCGTTTGGAGTGTATACATAAACTGTTCACCTTAAAAACGTAAGAACCAACCGATTTCAATCCCAACAATGACTTTCAGAGGTAGGTAACCACAAACCAAAATACAATCTAAATATAATATGTTTATACCATTCCCTCTCTAAAAGCTTCTTTTTTTCACTGAAAATTGGGGATAAAGAGCTCTTTTAGTCACAGTTTTGGTATTTGAATTTAGAACCCAAAAATATTCTTTTGCTCCCGCAACACACGTAAAAAAAGAGCACTTTTTTTGTCAATTTTGGCCTTTGAATTTCGAACACTCCAATGTATAGACATACAACCTCTATCGCAAAGAATATTCGAAATTCAAACTCCTTGCGCAGCGCTTAAATCTTTCTTTTTCTTCGAGGTCATGGTATAAAATATAATGTGCAACTCTTGAATAAAACGGATTTTCATCGAGGGCTATGAATCACTCGCGTCATTCAGGATTCTAAAACTTGAATCGCTCGTGATTCAATAATTTAGAATCCTTCATTTGCTCGTGATCCAACTTTGGCCCTCGCTTAAAATCCGTCTTTTATTCCCGAGTTGCACAATATACAATTTTTTTTTGTTTTGTTAATTTTTTTAAAGCGCCGAATCAATTTAATTTGTATGGGATTACTACAAGAGTATACTCTTATGAAAAACATACAGTCGAATTGAGAACCTCCTTCTTTTTTTGAACTTTATCATTACTTTATTTTTAACCCATTTTCGGTTTGTAATAAAAGACAAATAAACACCAAAACAAAGTAAACAACAGGTCAGTTTAAACCAGGGGTTCCCAACCTTTTTTTGTCTACTGCCCACTTTAAGAATAAATTATTTTTTAACGCCCCCCTTTTTAAACATACTTAAAAACCGCTAAGTACTTATAACTGATTATTGAAACGCAACTTTATAGTATTCGGACAGAGTATCTTTTATTGAAAATAAAACAAACATAATCAATTCTTATATAAAAACTAATGTGAAGGTTGAATCTGATGCTGTTCAATAAGTTTGTTGATATCAGGTTCCAATTTACTCAAAAACAGCCGCAAGTCGCCACGTTCGGTAACACGCAAACGATTTCTCTTTTTAGTAAGCAGCGTTGCCACAGCACTAAATCCACGTTCACACAAATATGACGATGGGAATGCTATCAAGAATCGTTGAACAATTGACCACAATCCAGGGTACAATTGCAGGATCGGTTTTTGTAGCCAAAATTCTTGATATCCATTTTTGAACTTGATTTTTATTTCTTCGTTTGTTGTCAATTCTATAAGTTCTTCTTCCAGCTGAGGTGACATTGCTATGTTGACATTTGAAAATGGATCCAACACCCAGTCTGGTATTTCCAAGTTTAAAATGTCCTGGTATCGTTCGGTGAAGTCAATGTGGAGGTTTTCCAAATGTTGGCAGTAGGCAAACAAGTCGTCGTTACTGCAGGATACTGATAAATTCGGAAAATTGTGAAACTCACGTCTGCCCATATTTTTTTTGTGCAGAAGCAGTTTGGCTGCGAAAGCAGCAACGACATTTTTTGTTTTAATTAAATTTAGTTCATCGCCTTGCAGTTGGAGGTTCACGTCGTTGAACAATTTATACAGGTCTGTCATGTAAGCTATATCATTCTTTGATGTTATGAGCTTGTTGCGCAGTTCTGTATCTTTAGTTTCCAAGAACTCTATCACAGAGTCAAACAGGTTATAAAATCGAATCAGACAATTGCATCTTGACAGCCAACGAACTTCAGTATGAAGCAACAAACGGTTGAAATCTTCGTCATTAGTAACACAAAGCTGATGAAATAATCTATCATTCAAAGAGCTGCTACGGATTTTATTGAATGCTTTGATGACATATTGCAGTGATTGAAATAGTCGTTCACTTAAGTTTCTAGCAACCAAATGTTGTCTATGAATAACGCAATGTATAGCAAGGACATCTGGAATTTTATTTTTTAGGTACGCTATGAAGCCTTTATGGCGCCCTGTCATAGCCGGAGCGCCATCCGTAGCAACTTGTATAATATTTTTCAAAGGAATCTCTTTCTCTTCACAAAACTTTTCCAATGTATTGAATATGGTTTCGCCTTTTGTATCTGTCTCCAAATTTCTGGCAAACAATAGTTCTTCACGTATTTTCTCATCTTTAATAAACCTCACGTAAGATAGCAACAACGCTTCATTAGTTGGTAAAGTGGACTCATCGAGCTGAATTGAGAATTGACTAGTCCTCAGATGATTGCACAATGATTCTTCAATGTTTTCAGCCATTTCATCAATTCGTCTTTGCACAGAATTATTACTCAAAGGAATTTTTTGGATAATATCTGCGGCCGGTTTATGAAGCACAGTAGTTATTACTTCCTTTATTGCTGGCAAAATTAACTCTTCTCCGATGTTGTGTGGTTTGCCTTTTTGAGCAATTAACAAAGGGATATTGTACGAAGCTCGAAGTCCGTCGTCATCTTGCTTAGCAGCCGCCGAAAATAGTTTTGATACACTTGGCTGAGTATTATGCTTCTTCTCTAGGTCTTGAAAATATGCTACATTCTTGTCTTTCTTATCTGGATGCATTTTATTCAAATGACCTTGCAGTCTTGAAGGCTTCATTGCTTCGTTCGAAAATGTTTTTAGACATAGAAGACACAAAGGCGACGACGGGTTTGTGGGATTTTCAATAAATCCGAATTTAATATATTCCGCAGAGTATTGCCGTCTCTTCTTTTTTACTTCCGACATTGTTTTGTTTTGAGAAATACGTAAGTGGTATAATAAAGTACTGCTTATCTATTATGCGCGAAACCGCAAATGAAAATAAAATAAATTTACGTCGTTTATATAGGATTGCATAAGCAGCACGCACCAACAGGAATAAGACAAACGTGCATAAACTCGTTTATCTCATTCGACGCCCAATCGTACTCGACAAGCAAGAACAAGTATTATAGAACCAGCCGATTGATACAGGAATGTACAAATCGGATTATTTAACAAAAACTTGTTAAAACATGATTGCCCACGGTCTATTATATCGAACCGAGTTTGAGCTATATCTTAATTAATATTAGTTGATGTTCACAAGATGTAGTCGAGAGTCGAGAGCTCAGTCGGTATCTAAGAGTCTTCCTAGCTAGGTAGATGAAATTATAAATCGACCCCAAAGCCCTACACAACGCCCCCTTTTTTTTTCTGGGTCTCTTACCGCCCCCCTTTAGGCCTGCAGCGCCCACAAGGGGGCGTTATCGCCCACGTTGGGAAAGACTGGTTTAAACCATCTAATACCATCTAGGGTGCTGTTGAGTCTCGAAAGATATCGCAAATGTAAAATACGGTTATATTTACATAGACACTTTAACACACGTAATTTATTTTCAACTTTTTCAAGTCCCTTTACTCTTTTATTCATTTGTGAAACCGCAATGGGTACTTTGATACAGTAAGTTGTGTGAATTTTATGCCAAAATTACTTTTTATCTGTGCCTAAAAAATTTTTTGTCTGTTGTTTTTATGAGATATGAAGCAGATACAAGCGGCAATTTCAACATCAAAATGGTTTTTATCAGGTAGAGGAGACCGAGGTGGTGTGTGACAGAGGAGAGTTGTGAAATAGTCTATTTTTTGGAACCTATAACTGCTAGCGAGCTCACAACATAATTCGAGACTTGAACTCACAAATGCGCGCTGTGAGCTCAGCAATTTTTAAACTTTCTATAAGTTTTAGACACGATACACGTAACACCAACCACTCACACACACACATACACACACACACACACACACACACACACCCTACTCACTCTCAAACACACACTATACTCTTCCAAACACATTAATTTTAATTAATCGTTAGGATACAAATGTTTTTACTTTTTTTTATTATTTTTTTAGTTTTTGTAATTGTGTGTTTAATGTGTCAGTTAAATAAAGGTTTTATCTATCTATCTATCTATCTAGTTTTATTTTTGTGGTAGGGACCTAAATGTCAGGGGTTTTATTTTTTTAGTTTTAGTAATTTATCCTTAACAAGAAATAGTACAATATTTATCTTGTGGCCTAATACTTACCTAGACTAATATACCAATTCTGGACGTCTACTTCACTAATCAATGGTGACCAATTTATCCTTTCAGGTGACAAAATTTTGTACTATCAAAACCTCAAACACTTGATGACAACCGCTGCAAGTTGCAACTTAACATTCAGTTAGCAATAGCCCCCCCCCCCCCCACCCCCCAGTCAAGGTAGATGTCATTAAATATATGAAGTTTAGATAGTTTTTGCCACCTAAACGGATGAAATGGTCATTATTATCATTCCACCGCCATCGAAATGCCATTGGTTAGTGGAATAGTCGCCCAGTTTCCAAACTGTTGCGCCCTCATTAGCTTCAACATCCATCACCCTTCGTAACTCGATAGATAGTTACGAAGGAGTTTCCAAGACAAATGACTTATTTAGTTCGCTGCAACATTTGGAGTAATTAACTGTACGTCGAAGAGTTAGCTAATTTTTGATATTTTTGATATTTTTTTGTTCATCTATATGTCCTCTACCCATACATATCACTTTTATCGTGTGCCGCGATTTCGAAAAAAAAACTAGTGGTGCATGGATATTGGATATGCCAGCAAGTTTCAAACCTCTTTTAGATAACCTCGAAAATGATTGACATCATGAATTAATTTAATCTCAAAGCCCCATGGCTGACTGAATGACAAATCAATTGATTGTACATTATTCTTTGTGTAATGTAAAACCTTTTTAAATGATTAAAGAATGTATTGATTAAAAATGCATAGCTAACAGAATCCTCGTGCAGTTACCTCATGTTGTTACGGTTATTCTTGAGATTTCGTACCAAACTGTAGATGAAATCAGACTCTTAAAGAACCACGGTGTTATAAGTCTATTCATAGACATACGCCTATAATCCCTGACGGGGGAGGCAGAGTATGACGTAATTTTCAAGTCGTTACGTTCGTCAAACATTCTGAAGGTTATTAGTAAATAAAACATAGGTACAATGTGTACAACGGTGTTATGCATCTGTTGTTTTAACTTCGGTTTCGCCAGCCATATTAGAGCCCACCAGCGTAATTTATAGAAGTCGCCGTCACTGGATATGGTGTGGACGACATGATGATGATGAATCATCATATAATCAAAGGCTTTTTCGTGGTCAGTGGCTTAAAATTAACATCACATTTAACTTTCAGACAGCTCTAGACTTATGCTCTTTAAAACACATCAGAAGAATGACATCATACATTTCTTAAATCAGATACCTACTTTTTAATAACTCGTAACGCCACTCCAATGACGGTGAAATTTCAGTTTGATTGCGCATTTCACTGCGGCTTAATTCACCACGAGCACGAGCTACTACTCGTATTTTGTTGTTCAAGCCTGGTGGAATAAAACCAGTTCTTTTAATAAATAGAGTCGTTATAAATGGCAGAACCTGTAGTGACTACCCGAAGTAATAATCAATACCCGATAAAACCGCTATCAGTTTAACAGCGTAGGAATAAAAGGTGTCCAATATTGGCTGGTGATTAAGACAGATACGCACTTGTTGAGTTCGGCAGCTTTCGAGGCCTTTCGGGTTCTTTCGGCCCCTTCGTACTGTCATTTGAACCCCCACCCACCCCCGTTGGTAGCCCACCACTTATTTTCACTAGAGTTGAGAACCATTACGAAAGGCATGTATTTATTTTTTCCTGTCTTCAAAAGTTTTTCATTCCTACATTTTTTTAAATTGATTTATCTTCATCATCATTAAAAAATATTGACCGCACGATATCGTATCGTATTGTTTGATCTTGTATACCACTTATAAACTTCTTACATTTGTATTTGACAGCCGGTTTCGTCGAGTGGCAGTGGCGCTGCCTCTTGTGCGATGGGCCCTGGGTTCGTTTCCCAGTCGGGGCAAATACATATTTTTCTAAAAAACAGATATTTATTTTCGGGTCATGGGTGTTCGTGTCTGTTTTTTTGTGTGTTCTAAGGGACCCGCGACTCAAATGAAGACCTTAGTGTGGGCTTTTGAGCGTGTAGCGTTTATTTTTTTTAACACTGAAGTTTGTTACAAAACCATTGAGATGATAAGTTTGTCTTTCTTTTTTCTTATTTTACACTAAGGCCCATATTACAGAAGGAAACTCAAGTCTTGATCTATACTTAAGTATTGATTGTCTCTTTTTCTCACTATCAAAATGACACAGATGTCTGCTACTTAAGTATAGATTAGAATCTGAGTCGCGTTCTAAATACGGACCTGAATGGCAAAAAGAAAGCAGAGTCTAGTTGTTTTTCTACACTTTTACAACTATTATCTAAATGAATAAGATCTACACGTTAAAGTGAAAGAAGGAAGGAAAAATAAAAATACAAAAAGAATTTACTATAGCACCAGCGAAACGAAACAGAGGACATTTCTTTGAGCACAAAACAGTCTGCCACATGAGATTTCTTTCGTACGACCGTTGTTATTTTATGAGCTCTCCTTCGATTTTACGATCCTTTCGGATAAAAGGAAATATTTTTAGGTACCTATAACACCCCTATAGGATGCTAATTTGCAATTCCTCACCCACCTGCGAGATTCCAACTTGCGTCCCTTCGCTTTTCCCAACGTTTTGGTTCCGATAAAATTTTATTCTTTTTATTCCCTGAATCAGTGAAGGCGGAAAGTTGGTCGACTTGCTGACTTTCTTTTGTTTTTCAGAAATTGTGAAGATACCCTAGTTTATTTTAGACTAACCTTTTACCTAGTTGTTTTTTGTTACCCTTATCATATTACCGTGTGGTGATCGGTTGAGAATAACACCACCCCATCTCTTTCCGTGGGTGTCGTAAGAGGCGACTTAGGACTTTTTTGTGTTTTTGTTGATTTTTATAAAGCGCTGACGTAATTACTATAAAATATAAATGGGACCACCTTATGAGTATACTCTTTCGAACAAAAAAAGAATAAAAAAACACAGTCGAATTAAGAACTAACTACCTTTTTTTTTTGAAGTCGATTGTTGCCGAAGCCGAAACGCTATTTTTAAGTTAAGCTGGTTTTCATATATTGTCAAAGCGATATGCAAACATAATGGATCTCAAAGCAACAAAGTTATCTTTATGTGGGTCGTGCACCTGCGTTATATGTTTGTATGGCAGAAAACTTCTCCCCACGGACAGTTTATAAAGTTCGCAGGAAATTGGACTGTTGTATCAGAGCTGCATTATTTGCAAACATTGTTTATTTAACTCGTGAGGTTGTTAGGTTGTTTGTTCAAGTAATAATCATATATAATGACAAATTAGCTAGAAAAACATTAGAAGGTGATTCTCCCCATAAAATTTAACAATTTTCCTCAAGCAATCCATAGATATAACTCAGAAATAAGCTGATTTAAAACATAAAAAAAAATAATGGCTTACACTCCGGGAGTGCCGGCAGAAGTGGAAACTTGAACATATATTACTTCCTTGGTATACATTCCCTCCGTCGTACGAATTTTCGATCAGGTCACGTGTCCCGACGCGAGTTTAACATTTTTTACCTATCCCAAAAAGTGTAATACAAAGAAGTTTTCACTCTCCCTCCGTCTTACGAATTTTTGAACAGGGTCACGTGTCCTGACGCGAGTTTAACATTTTTTACCCATACTTCAAAGTGCACAACGCCGCTAAAGAAGTTTTCACTTCAAAAATTGTGAATAATTGTTCAGGGTAGTGGGCTGATTCACGTTCTTAATTTTTGCTTAGTAATTGAAAGTTCCGTGCCCATGCCTCTGGGTTGATAAAAAGAAAAGAGATTCAAAGTCACCCGATGCCCATTCCATTTTAAATAATAATAATAATAAAATCATTTATTTTCAGACAACTAGGCCCATAGATAAATACCTTACAGACTAACATACATATAAAATATTATTTAACAAAATTAAAACTTAACTAACACTATTTCCCGGGTGTTTTTCCAGGGGGTGTCTATAACCGGGAATCTCCCTCGAAAATGGCGGAACACCACGCCCTCCGGCCAAAAGCTCTCCTTCTTGAGCTTAATACCTGTTATATACGCATCAGGTTACCACAAGGTTACTACGTACTGTGATAACACAGAAGGGTACTGTTACAATAGATCTGTCAAGGTCGCAGTGACACGGGGGCCTGCGTACACGCTTGACCCCAACCCTTGGAACTCCTTAAATAATAATAATACCACAAGCGTGCACTTTGTGCTGTTGTGATAAGAGCGGTTTTGCAATGAAAATGGAGTAACCTGATGCGCTGGCCTCTGTACTATTAAAATCAGAGCCCTGGATACATAAAAAAATCAAGGCATTTTATCTGAGTGGAGTACTTTTTTAGTGTTCCTTTAAATGTTCAATTTTAAGAATAAAATTGTTTACTAGTTTTAAAGTTCACTCACATAAAAATTTTCTTTCTTTATTTTTTTTGTTCACGAAAAAATACTAACACAGTTAAGTATTCCCTCCACATAACGGATGTTACAGTTGTTTAGCTGAGTAAATGAAAGGAGGTGCTGTAACCGCGTGTTTCACTGCCTCCCTTCAAAGGCACCTGAGGAGAATCGTAATGAGACGACCTTGACGAAGTAGACCTTTACTGTTGTCTTTTTGTTCAAAACATTTCCAACCCCACTTTCTCATTCATTATACCTATACGGTAATGGAAGGGGTAGTAAGTTTTACCCCCATAAACAGAGTCTAAATTTTGCTGAGACTTCAACCATGTCAGGATGGTCGTGCCAGCCTCTTATAGACTATGTCTAAAACCGGCTTATAACATTTTTTCCATACAAAAAATGACAAAGCGGTTAGACCCTAACCGCGGTTCTAGAACCACTAATGCTCTGCCTACCCCGTTAGGGATTATAAGCGTGAGCGTATGTATGTATGTGTATATTTTAAAACAAAGTCTCCCGCCGCCTCTGTATTTCTGTTTGTCTGAACCCGATAAACTCAAAAACTACTGAATGGATTTTCATGCGGTTTTCACCAGTGGCCGGAGCAATTCAAGATGAAGGTTTGTGTGTATAATTCATTCCAGAAATTTCCGCAGGAACGAAATCCCGGGCGGGAAGCTAGTTCATTAATATTAGTGAATTTGAGTTACCAGCTCGTAATTGCACATACGTTGTTCAATGTGTGGGGTATCAGGAATTCTCTTTGTGCATCCAAATAACTGCAATCCTAACTTCAGGATGTTCGTTAATGTATAATGTAGTTAAAATTACGAGTACTATGCACACCTGGGCAACGATTCTGTAACTTAAGTTGTGTGTCGATAGAATGGTAGCCATTTTATCCATTCAGGTGGCGAAATTGAGAACAATCCAAATTTCATACATCTAATGACGGCTGCTTTGACTGGTGGCGCCACCGCCAACTGAATTTTCAGTTGCTAGGTAGTTTGCAACTTTACGTTCGGTTGGCGGTGGCGCTGCAAGTATATAAATATTATCAGCACTAATAATTCATCTTTTATTCGGCTAATAGCTTTATAATGTTGTTTTTTAGGTAAAAATTAGCCAAGTCAAATCTTAAGCTTAATTTCATCGTACCTAAGTGATATCTAATTAGTACATGTAAATTATTCTACATTCAATTTAAAATGTCATATTTTTAGATGGCGTGATTTAGGAAAACGTTTATTCGTTTTACTTTGATTCTCTGATCGTTGGTATACGGACGACCGCAACTCAGGTTACTACACGCGTGCACTCTGTGCTGTTGTGATAAGATATTTTTCGGGATTTTCTGTAGAACTTGGAGCTCATTTAGATCTCAATACTTTTTTCGGTGAAGTCCACAACCAAACATATTCTTATTATTGAACCTGTCTGACATTTTTCACACTTATGTATTTGGTGGGATTATATAGTTACTTCAAGTATCGTCGTCTTGCTGTACCGTTTCAAATGATTACACGCTGTTATACTATCAATATTGCTCACTATGTAATTTTCTAACTAATCAATTCAATTATTTAATAACTTTAAAATTTAAAAAAAACCCCGTCCATTGATCAGGAGGGTTCACGCTACCTGGTGAGGATGACGATTTTTCGGAATAATATTAACGTGACATGTAATAAGCTGTTAATAGAAAGAAACAAGTGGTAACAGTAGTTTTTGACGTAGGCGGTATAAGTAAAGCACGGATAAATATTGTTCAGCGCGAATGAGACTAAACCCACGGATTGGATCTTCTGGTTCTCTAACTATGAGCAATCGTGCCTTCAAGTTTCTCATTCCCTAGTTGCCTTCAAGTTGCTCAACTTGTCATTTGTTTAGGTTGCAAAAACGTCAGGATCCGACTTGACAATGTCAAACATAAACTTTGACAGGAATTCGTGCCGAACGATCGTCGTAATGTCATACTCGCCGAAACACTCCGTTGGCCGTTTGTTTAGCGTGTGTTACAAGTTTTTTGTATGTGGACACCCTTTATTTCTTGACTTCATTTTATTTATATGCATCTTTTACATAGCAAATGTAATAATACATATTTTGTGCAAGTTTCAAATATCCACTTATAACGGTTCAGACGCTATAATTAAAAGAACATTTTTTTTGAATGGGTACCCCCTCTATTTTTTAACTTTCTTTTGTTTTTAGATTTTTTCCTACGCTTACACATAATTACCTGGCTACGTGCCAAATTTCAACTGCCTAGGTCATCTGGAAGTGAGTTAGGTTTTTGATCTATATGTCAGTCAGTGGAAAATTTGCGTCTTTTAGACCTTCATATCTTTGTAACCGTTTGAGCTAGGTTAATTAAATTTGAGGTTCTAGTTGTCCTTATAGACATAAATAAATATACGTAATTTGATGTGTTTCTCTTGAATATATCGCTTGAAATGGTTCGTGTACACGCGGCGCTGAGTCGCCAGTTTTTGCTGGAACTTGGCTCTTCACACGCTGCCGCGTGTCTCAATAACGTAATGGTTTACGTATTTATTTGAAAAATTGTTTATTTCAATAAAATTAATGCATTTTTTTGAGATATTAAAGAGAAACAGTAATATTGAAGTAAAAATAAATAATAAAACAATCACGCTAGTATAGGTACATATTTTTATTGTAATTTCTTAAAACTGGAACTAAAATGAAGCAAATCTACGCTAGTATCTTTTTTTCTATTTTATTTGGGGAACTGTACTTACTACAATACAAAAATTATCGGTACATAGAAAACACTTCCAGCAGCTAATTAAAAGCTTCTACATTCGAAATTGCTTCGCATTCTCGTCAAGGTTCGCTATAGTATCAGCAACCAACCGAGTTTTTATAACTTTTCATTTTCTTATTATTATAAAACGCTGCTGGCAGGATACTTCCCTTCTCTTCACCCGTACGATTTTCGATCAGGTCACGTGTCCTGACGCGAGTTTAACATTTTTTACCCATCCCAAAAAGTGCAAAACAAAGAAGTTTTCACTCTCCCTCCGTCTTACAAATTTTCGATCAGGGTCACGTGTCCTGAAGCGAGTTTAACATTTTTTACCCATACTTCAAATTGCACAACGCCGCTAAAGAAGTTTTCAATTCAAAAATTGTGAATAATTGTTCAGGTTAGTGGGCTGATGCACGTTCTTAATTTTTACTTAGCAATTGAAAGTTCCATGCCCATGCCTCTGGGTTGATAAAAAAAAAGAGATTTAAAGTCACCCGATGCCCATTCCATTTTAAATAATAATAATAAAATCATTTATTTTCAGGCAACTAGGCCCATAGATAAATACCTTATAGACTAACATACATATAAAATATTATTTAACAAAGTTAAAACTTAATTAACACTATTTCCCGGGGGTGTCTATAACCAGGAATCTCCCCGAAAATGGCGGAACACCACGCCCTCCTTCATGAGCTTAATACCTGTTATATACGCATCAGGTTACCACAAGGTTACTACGTACTGTGATAACACAGAAGGGTACTGTTACAATAGATCTGTCAAGGCCGTAGTGACACGGGGGCCTGTGTGCACGCTTGACCCCAACCCTTCGAACACCTTAAATAATAATAATACCACAAGCGTGCACTTTGTGCTGTTGTGATAAGAGCGGTTTTGCAATGAAAATGGAGTAACCTGATGCGCTGGCCTCTGTACTATTAAAATCAGAGCCCTGGATACATAAAAAATCAAGGCATTTTATCTGAGTGGAGTACTTTTTTAGTGTTCCTTTAAATGTTCAATTTTAAGGATAAAATTGTTTACTAGTTTTAAAGTTCACTCACATAAAAATTTTCTTTCTTTATTTTTTTTGTTCACGAAAAAATACTAACACAGTTAAGTATTCCCTCCACATAACGGATGTTACAGTTGTTTAGCTGAGTAAATGAAAGGAGGTGCTGTAACCGCGTGTTTCACTGCCTCCCTTCAAAGGCACCTGAGGAGAATCGTAATGAGACGACCTTGACGAAGTAGACCTTTACTGTTGTCTTTTTGTTCAAAACATTTCCAACCCCACTTTCTCATTCATTATACCTATACGGTAATGGAAGGGGTAGTAAGTTTTACCCCCATAAACAGAGTCTAAATTTTGCTGAGACTTCAACCATGTCAGGATGGTCGTGCCAGCCTCTTATAGACTATGTCTAAAACCGGCTTATAACATTTTTTCCATACAAAAAATGACAAAGCGGTTAGACCCTAACCGCGGCTCTAGAACCACTAATGCTCTGCTAACCCCGTTAGGGATTATAAGCGTGAGCGTATGTATGTATTGTATGTATGTGTATATTTTAAAACAAAGTCTCCCGCCGCCTCTGTATGTCTGTTTGTCTGAACCCGATAAACTCAAAAACTACTGAATGGATTTTCATGCGGTTTTCACCAGTGGCCGGAGCAATTCAAGATGAAGGTTTGTGTGTATAATTCATTCCCGAAATTTCTGCGGGAACGAAATCCCGGGCGGGAAGCTAGTTCATTAATATTAGTGAGTTTGAGTTACCAGCTCGTAATTGCACATACGTTGTTCAATGTGTGGGGCATCAGGAATTCTCTTTGTGCATCCAAATAACTGCAATCCTAACTTCAGGATGTTCTTTAATGTATAATGTAGTCAAAATTACTATGCACACCTGGGCCCCGATTCTGTAACTTAAGTTGTGTGTCGATAGAATGGTAGCCATTTTATCCATTCAGGTGGCGAAATTGAGAACAATCCAAATTTCATACATCTAATGACGGCTGCTTTGACTGGTGGCCGCCAACTGAATTTTCAGTTGCTAGGTAGTTTGCAACTTTACGTTCGGTTGGCGGTGGCGCTGCAAGTATATGAATATTATCAGCAATAATAATTAATCTTTTATTAGGCTAATAGTTTTATAATGTTGTTTTTTAGGTAAAAATTAGCCAAGTCAAATCTTAAGCTTAATTTCATCGTACCTAAGTGATATCTAATTAGTACATGTAAATTATTCTACATTCAATTTAAAATGTCATATTTTTAGATGGCGTGATTTAGGAAAACGTTTATTCGTTTTACTTTGATTCTCTGATCTTTGGTATACAGACGACCGCAACTCAGGTTATTACACGCGTGCACTCTGTGCTGTTGTGATAAGATATTTTTCGGGATTTTCTGTAGAACTTGGAGCTCATTTAGATCTCAATACTTTTTTCGGTGAAGTCCACAACCAAACATATTCTTATTATTGAACCTGTCTGACATTTTTCACACTTATGTATTTGGTGGGATTATATAGTTACTTCAAGTATCGTCGTCTTGCTGTACCGTTTCAAATGATTACACGCTGTTATACTATCAATATTGCTCACTATGTAATTTTCTAACTAATCAATTCAATTATTTAATAACTCTAAAATTTTAAAAAAACCCCGTCCATTGATCAGGAGGGTTCACCACTACCTGGTGAGGATGACGATTTTTCGGAATAATATTAACGTGACATGTAATAAGCTGTTAATAGAAAGAAACAAGTGGTAACAGTAGTTTTTGACGTAGGCGGTATAAGTAAAGCACGGATAAATATTGTTCAGCGCGAATGAGACTAAACCCACGGATTGGATCTTCTGGTTCTCTAACTATGAGCAATCGTGCCTTCAAGTTTCTCATTCCCTAGTTGCCTTCAAGTTGCTCAACTTGTCATTTGTTTAGGTTGCAAAAACGTCAGGATCCGACTTGACAATGTCAAACATAAACTTTGACAGGAATTCGTGCCGAACGATCGTCGTAATGTCATACTCGCCGAAACACTCCGTTGGCCGTTTGTTTAGCGTGTGTTACAAGTTTTTTGTATGTGGACACCCTTTATTTCTTGACTTCATTTTATTTATATGCATCTTTTACATAGCAAATGTAATAATACATATTTTGTGCAAGTTTCAAATATCCACTTATAACGGTTCAGACGCTATAATTAAAAGAACATTTTTTTTGAATGGGTACCCCCTCTATTTTTTAACTTTCTTTTGTTTTTAGATTTTTTCCTACGCTTACACATAATTACCTGGCTACGTGCCAAATTTCAACTGCCTAGGTCATCTGGAAGTGAGTTAGGTTTTTGATCTATATGTCAGTCAGTGGAAAATTTGCGTCTTTTAGACCTTCATATCTTTGTAACCGTTTGAGCTAGGTTAATTAAATTTGAGGTTCTAGTTGTCCTTATAGACATAAATAAATATACGTAATTTGATGTGTTTCTCTTGAATATATCGCTTGAAATGGTTCGTGTACACGCGGCGCTGAGTCGCCAGTTTTTGCTGGAACTTGGCTCTTCACACGATATTAAAGAGAAACAGTAATATTGAAGTAAAAATAAATAATAAAACAATCACGCTAGTATAGGTACATATTTTTATTGTAATTTCTTAAAACTGGAACTAAAATGAAGCAAATCTACGCTAGTATCTTTTTTTCTATTTTATTTGGGGAACTGTACTTACTACAATACAAAAATTATCGGTACATAGAAAACACTTCCAGCAGCTAATTAAAAGCTTCTACATTCGAAATTGCTTCGCATTCTCGTCAAGGTTCGCTATAGTATCAGCAACCAACCGAGTTTTTATAACTTTTCATTTTCTTATTATTATAAAACGCTGCTGGCAGGATACTTCCCTTCTCTTCACCCGTACGATTTTCGATCAGGTCACGTGTCCTGACGCGAGTTTAACATTTTTTACCCATCCCAAAAAGTGCAAAACAAAGAAGTTTTCACTCTCCCTCCGTCTTACAAATTTTCGATCAGGGTCACGTGTCCTGAAGCGAGTTTAACATTTTTTACCCATACTTCAAATTGCACAACGCCGCTAAAGAAGTTTTCAATTCAAAAATTGTGAATAATTGTTCAGGTTAGTGGGCTGATGCACGTTCTTAATTTTTACTTAGCAATTGAAAGTTCCATGCCCATGCCTCTGGGTTGATAAAAAAAAAGAGATTTAAAGTCACCCGATGCCCATTCCATTTTAAATAATAATAATAAAATCATTTATTTTCAGGCAACTAGGCCCATAGATAAATACCTTATAGACTAACATACATATAAAATATTATTTAACAAAGTTAAAACTTAATTAACACTATTTCCCGGGGGTGTCTATAACCAGGAATCTCCCCGAAAATGGCGGAACACCACGCCCTCCTTCATGAGCTTAATACCTGTTATATACGCATCAGGTTACCACAAGGTTACTACGTACTGTGATAACACAGAAGGGTACTGTTACAATAGATCTGTCAAGGCCGTAGTGACACGGGGGCCTGTGTGCACGCTTGACCCCAACCCTTCGAACACCTTAAATAATAATAATACCACAAGCGTGCACTTTGTGCTGTTGTGATAAGAGCGGTTTTGCAATGAAAATGGAGTAACCTGATGCGCTGGCCTCTGTACTATTAAAATCAGAGCCCTGGATACATAAAAAATCAAGGCGTTTTATCTGAGTGGAGTACTTTTTTAGTGTTCCTTTAAATGTTCAATTTTAAGGATAAAATTGTTTACTAGTTTTAAAGTTCACTCACATAAAAATTTTCTTTCTTTATTTTTTTTGTTCACGAAAAAATACTAACACAGTTAAGTATTCCCTCCACATAACGGATGTTACAGTTGTTTAGCTGAGTAAATGAAAGGAGGTGCTGTAACCGCGTGTTTCACTGCCTCCCTTCAAAGGCACCTGAGGAGAATCGTAATGAGACGACCTTGACGAAGTAGACCTTTACTGTTGTCTTTTTGTTCAAAACATTTCCAACCCCACTTTCTCATTCATTATACCTATATGGTAATGGAAGGGGTAGTAAGTTTTACCCCCATAAACAGAGTCTAAATTTTGCTGAGGCTTCAACCATGTCAGGATGGTCGTGCCAGCCTCTTATAGACTATGTCTAAAACCGGCTTATAACATTTTTTCCATACAAAAAATTACAAAGCGGTTAGACCCTAACCGCGGTTCTAGAACCACTAATACTCTGCCTACCCCGTTAGGGATTATAAGCGTGAGCGTATGTATGTATGTGTATATTTTAAAACAAAGTCTCCCGCCGCCTCTGTATGTCTGTTTGTCTGAACCCGATAAACTCAAAAACTACTGAATGGATTTTCATGCGGTTTTCACCAGTGGCCGGAGCAATTCAAGATGAAGGTTTGTGTGTATAATTCATTCCCGAAATTTCTGCGGGAACGAAATCCCGGGCGGGAAGCTAGTTCATTAATATTAGTGAGTTTGAGTTACCAGCTCGTAATTGCACATACGTTGTTCAATGTGTGGGGCATCAGGAATTCTCTTTGTGCATCCAAATAACTGCAATCCTAACTTCAGGATGTTCGTTAATGTATAATGTAGTTAAAATTACTATGCACACCTGGGCCCCGATTCTGTAACTTAAGTTGTGTGTCGATAGAATGGTAGCCATTTTATCCATTCAGGTGGCGAAATTGAGAACAATCCAAATTTCATACATCTAATGACGGCTGCTTTGACTGGTGGCGCCACCGCCAACTGAATTTTCAGTTGCTGGGTAGTTTGCAACTTCACGTTCGTTTGGCGGTGGCGCTGCAAGTATATTAATATTATCAGCACTAATAATTCATCTTTTATTAGGCTAATAGCTTTATAATGTTGTTTTTTAGGTAAAAATTAGCCAAGTCAAATCTTAAGCTTAATTTCATCGTACCTAAGTGATATCTAATTAGTACATGTAAATTATTCTACATTCAATTTAAAATGTCATATTTTTAGATGGCGTGATTTAGGAAAACGTTTATTCGTTTTACTTTGATTCTCTGATCTTTGGTATACAGACGACCGCAACTCAGGTTATTACACGCGTGCACTCTGTGCTGTTGTGATAAGATATTTTTCGGGATTTTCTGTAGAACTTGGCGCTCATTTAGATCTCAATACTTTTTTCGGTGAAGTCCACAGCCAAACATATTCTTATTATTGAACCTGTCTGACATTTTTCACACTTAGGTATTTGGTGGGATTATATACTTACTTCAAGTATCGTTGTCTTGCTGTACTGTTTCAAATGATTACACGCTGTTATACTATCAATATTGCTCACTATGTAATTTTCTAACAAATCAATTCAATTATTTAATAACTCTAAATTTAAAAAAACCTCGTCCATTGATCAGGAGGGTTCACCACTACCTGGTGAGGATGACGATTTTTCGAAATAATATTAACGTGACATGTAATAAGCTGTTAATAGAAAGAAACAAGTGGTAACAGTAGTTTTTGACGTAGGTGATATAAGCAAAGCACGGATAAATGTTGTTCAGCGCGAATGAGACTAAACCCACGGATTGGATCTTCTGGTGCTCTAACTATGAGCAATCGTGCCTTCAAGTTTCTCATTCCCTAACTAAGCTTAACTTGTCGTTTGTTTAGGTTTCAAAAACGTCAGAATCCGACTTGACAATGTCAAACATAAACTTTGACAGGAATTCGTGCCGAACGATCGTCGTAATGTCATACTCGCCGAAACACTCCGTTGGCCGTTTGTTTAGCGTGTGTTACAAGTTTTTTGTATGTGGACACCCTTTATTTCTTGACTTCATTTTATTTATATGCATCTTTTACATAGCAAATGTAATAATACATATTTTGTGCAAGTTTCAAATATCCACTTATAACGGTTCAGACGCTATAATTAAAAGAACATTTTTTTTGAATGGGTACCCCCTCTATTTTTTAACTTTCTTTTGTTTTTAGATTTTTTCCTACGCTTACACATAATTACCTGGCTACGTGCCAAATTTCAACTGCCTAGGTCATCTGGAAGTGAGTTAGGTTTTTGATCTATATGTCAGTCAGTGGAAAATTTGCGTCTTTTAGACCTTCATATCTTTGTAACCGTTTGAGCTAGGTTAATTAAATTTGAGGTTCTAGTTGTCCTTATAGACATAAATAAATATACGTAATTTGATGTGTTTCTCTTGAATATATCGCTTGAAATGGTTCGTGTACACGCGGCGCTGAGTCGCCAGTTTTTGCTGGAACTTGGCTCTTCACACGCTGCCGCGTGTCTCAATAACGTAATGGTTTACGTATTTATTTGAAAAATTGTTTATTTCAATAAAATTAATGCATTTTTTTGAGATATTAAAGAGAAACAGTAATATTGAAGTAAAAATAAATAATAAAACAATCACGCTAGTATAGGTACATATTTTTATTGTAATTTCTTAAAACTGGAACTAAAATGAAGCAAATCTACGCTAGTATCTTTTTTTCTATTTTATTTGGGGAACTGTACTTACTACAATACAAAAATTATCGGTACATAGAAAACACTTCCAGCAGCTAATTAAAAGCTTCTACATTCGAAATTGCTTCGCATTCTCGTCAAGGTTCGCTATAGTATCAGCAACCAACCGAGTTTTTATAACTTTTCATTTTCTTATTATTATAAAACGCTGCTGGCAGGATACTTCCCTTCTCTTCACCCCCTCTTCACTCTTCAGCCTCTGAATCCTGAAACAATGCAAACATTCCGCTGATGTCAATCCTACGCTAAACGAGCTTCATTAAGGCTGTATATTAAGTAGGTTCATTTCTTACTAACTTTCCATTCATGACTTCGTAACCGTAGGAGGTTCGGAAAATTGTGTAACCAAAATATTTGTCTGTTTTCTTTCTGTAAGTTTCATCAAAAGTTAACTTGCAATTGTTGCGTTAATAATTCAGTTTCTTATTAGGGATAATTCGAACGGCACGGCACGGCACTTCGAAATTTGAATTACCATTGCCCCCTATGTTCTCAGCTTCTAGTATTACTGTTACATAGGAAGCAATGGTAATACAATTTTGCCATGCCGTTTTCGAATTATAAAAAGGCCCAATGTCTGAAATGTTTCTACAATCATTTAGTTCTGAGATATATTACTAAAGTATTCTGTATTAGCCCCGACATTCGATTGTTTACATCTTTTAAGAGCTGAAACAATTTCAAAAAAGAAATATACTTGCTGCGTTTTTATAGTATTTCACTAGCGCATAGGTTTCATTCGATTTGGCAGGATAATACGAACAATACAAGCCTACCAAATTAGACAGGCATTGTGCTATATTAAAATAATAAACTAAAGTCGTGTCCACTATTTTGTAGCAAACCCTTTCCGCCTTTTTACTTGACGAGGAGTATAACAAGACAAGCTATTGAAGCTGGCAGGTAAATCCCTTCACAGCACAGTAAATCCAGGGTAAAGTTCCTTCAACTACCGAGAATCCATTAAGATATTATCCTACGTCTTACCCGCATTTAATCCTCTAGAATTACGAAACTTTACAGATTTTAATTTTAAGTGTCGCATTTTTTTCACGGTTGTTAAAAAAAATACTCGTATTGGCAAAGGAGTGTTTGCAGGTTTTAGTATTTAATTTTAATTAAAAATAATACTGAGTTGTGAAAGATTTAAAAAGAACTGAGCTTATAGAAATTAACACTTTTTTATCTATTTATCTAATCAGCCCATTTCAGCCCACCACGGCGCATAGGCCTCCTTTTAATTTTTCATAGTTATTCAAAATACATCTGAAAAATCCGTGTGGTGATCGTGTGACCGTGTGGTGATCGGTTGAGAATAACACCACCCCATTTCTTTCCGTAGGTGTCGTAAGAGGAGACTAAGGAAACAGAAATGAGACCTGCCTCCTCGTATCCACCCCAGGCAACGACACCTCAATTTGTTCTGAATCTGAGGTGGCGTCCTATGGTCTCATGCGGTGTGGTAGGCTCTGTACAGGGCCGTCTGGTTCGCAACCATCCTCCAGCTTGCTGTGTTCCGTCGGTGCGTAGGAGTACCAGTGCCTTATGGGCATTTTTTGGGTTAACTCGCTCCATCGTCGACCTCATCTATGACCTTGGTCAAGGTTGTTGTCAAGAGTTAACCTATCTCATAATAAAAAAAAATTGAATGTGATCTTTTTAACCCCTGACAAAAAAGGGGTGTTATAAGTTTGACATGTGTAACTGTGTGTCTGGTATCTGTATGTCTATGTATCTGTGTGTCTGTCTGGGGGTTTTTGTTGTTTGAAAGCTGACATAATCGAGATGGTTCTTAGCTATTTTTGATCAAAATTGGCTCAGGCGTTTAAAATAACACTCCAAGCCTCGTCAAAAGGCTAATTTTTAAAAAAATTCTAAACTATCAGACCTCCTTGCTCTGTGTCGCATTTTTTAAAGTTTTGCTGGTTCCACGCTATGAGGAATTTTGTTTTTTTACGTTGCGTTTTTGTTTGACCTAGTTCCGTAATTGAGGGATCTCGAGGCGAAACATTTTGTCTTCGCAAAGTTTTGAGTGAAAACGTGACGCATAACTTTTGATTGTCAATTGAAGAAATAAAAATTGAAAGACTTAATGCGCCTTTTTAACCCGCGACGCAAAAAGAGAGGAGTGTTATAAGTTTAACGTGTCTGTCTGTGTATCTGTCTGTGGTATCGTAGCTCCCAAACGGATGAACTGATTTTCGTTTTGTTTTTTTTATGTCATAGATAATGTTATCCCGAGTGTTCTTAGCTATGTTTAATGAAAATCTGTTCAGCCATTTAAAAGTTATAAGCAATAGAATGTCGAAGGTGATTGAAATTTTAAATTTTAGTTTTATTATTATTCGAAAACGGCACGGCAAAATTGTATTACCATTGCTTCCTATGTAATAGTAATACCTACTAGAAGCTGAGAACATAGGGGGTAAAGGTAATTCAAATTTTGAAGTGCCGTGCCGTGCCTTTCGAATTATAAAAAGGCCCAATAGCATTAAGTGGTCGTTAGATAAAGATAGAAATTTCCTTAATTTAGTTACGCTAATATTGTAAGGAATATATTTTGACTATTTTTAGTTATTTAGGAGACTGAGGATTTGAAAATACTATTTTCCCAGCGAGAAAACTCTGCTATAGCGTGAAGGAGACGTTTGCATCAGGTACGACTTGATGTGGGATTATACTCGGTCTTAATTTTCATTGTTTTATTGATAGTCAAATAGTGTTCATCATTTAATAATAAACCTTTTTAGATGTTCATTCCTATTAGCTCTTTCATATTTATTTCATACAGGTAATTCGTCCTTTCAACTCACAAATCAATTCCTCTAATTATCTAGTAATAAATTCAAAATAGTTTCCATTATGGATGAGCTCTAAATCCAGGCATACATACATACCCTAGCTTAAGAACCACACCTGTAGAGTAACCTTTATTTTTTAAATGTAGATGTTATCCGTAGGGGCGTCGCGCCGGGCGAGTCATTCGTCGCCGAGCCTCCACCACGAGAGGTCGTGTCGCGCAGGCTCTCAACACTCCCGCGAATTCTTTGTGGTTCAAACGTATTATGTGTTAAGTGGGTTACATGAAATCAAACATGAAAGGCAGACACCAATTCCGACGCAGGTTCAGCCTGCAACCTTCTTTCATGAAAGAGGAACATGAGGAGGAGAGACGACCTCACAGCCACAGGTGAGTGTTTGTTTTTCTTCGAATAATTTATGCAAATTAAACGTTCGGTAAAGTGACGTGTATGAGCAAAGGAAATTTTTAGAGAATTAAGTTACGATGTTATTGTTTTTTTTTTAACATGGGGATTTTATAACGTGACCTACATTATAACTATGCGTCATTGATTGTTATTGACCCCAAATTTAATCTATGACAATATTGAAAAAGTTATCAATAATAAGTGTTTATTTGAAACTCAATTAGAATTTGCCTACGTGATGTCTACGGCGTAGCACTTCGTAGTGATTCGTAGTAGATTTGTTTGGGTTAGTGTCGTAGACCCCAATCAATTATGTTTATCTAAGATTTATCCTAATTATTTAACTTCTATCGGAGCTCTGATTTCTCGGTAACAGTGATATGATATATTTTATTTTAAAGAAGAGTCTGAGAATTATATGTAATTACGACAAATTGGTTGCTACTAAATAGTCTTTAATGAAATACTTATTACGCTTTGCCATTTCGTATTATTATCATCTTTTGTTCGTTTTTCTCAAGAAAAGCGGAAAAATGAGGAAAATAGCATTCTATAGGGAAAATGGGATAATAATTCAAATTATATGGACGCCTTCTTCTGAAAAATATTATGATTTCATTCTATCATACCTCATAGTGTTCTATAAATATGAATGGATATAGAGATTCTACGGGATTCTCTAATTCTGATGCGGCAGTGTTCCCCTCTCTTTGGCGTTCACTGAAACCAGCGTTGATGGGTCACGACAAATGCTGGACTGGCAGCAATTTTGTATTAACGGATAATTAGTTGTAAAATTTAAATGTCTTATTGTAAAAGTACCAAATATTACAAAGAGTGGATAAATGTTTGGTTACTCCAGTATGTTATGTTTTGGTTGTCAGGTGTTTTCCGCACTTTGCCTTTTGATTGGGTCTTTGTACGGATATTTTTCGGACTGGCTATTCCAGCTAGCCTATGTCCAGCCTATTCCAGCTTGCCGTGTGGTGATCGGTTGAGAATAACACCACCCCATCTCTTTCCGTGGGTGTCGTAAGAGGCGACTAAGGAAACACAAATGAGACTTGCCTCCTATTAATCTATCCCAGGCAACGACACTTAATTTTTTTCTGAATCTGAGGTGTCGTCTCATGCGGTGTGGTAGGCTCTGTAAAGGGCCGTCTGGTTCGCGACCACCCTTCTACCGAAGTCTGACGCCAAACAGCTTGCTGTGTTCCGTCGGCGCGTGGGAGTACCAGTGCCTTTATAGGCATTTTCTGGGTTAACTCGCTCCATCGTCGACCTCATCTTTGACCTTATGGTCAAGATTGAGGCCAAGAGTTAACCCCTCTTATAATAATAAAAAAAAAGTCTTCCCAGAAGCACGCTAGGCTCTTGACGTGCTTGCATGCTTCTGGCAGAGATCCCGGGTTATGCAGGATCTGTTCCCGTTGTGCTTCCACGCTGTGGCATTCTAGCGTGACAAGCGCTGGAGTCTCTTTTGTCTCCATGCAAACACCACATAGGGGACTGTTTTTAATAGCCATTTTATACATGTGCTTGTTTAGCGGACAGTGGCCGGTGATTATTCCTACTATTCTTTGAATACGTTTCTTAGGTAGGTGAAACAAACTTCGTGTTTTAGGTTTCTTTGATAACTCCAGTGATAATTAAACTAAATATTTGGCTTGACCTGTTACATCCCCTGTAACATGGTAAAATGTACAACAATTGAGAAACAGGAAAAATAAATGTTGAAAAAAATAATTAAAAAAGTGTTTTATTAGTAACAACTTAATCAAGTATATTATAATAAATAAAAAAAAGTATTAGCTCATATTCTAATCTCCTGACATTTCTAAAGGTGGTTGTTCATGGTATAAGCAGTTTATTCATATCAAGGGCCGAGTTAAAAAGTGCGTGAGTTCAGTGACAAAGTTTGTATCAGAGATAGATACACTGTATTGCAAAACTTATTATAAGTAAAAGTGTGCAAGGAAAAGTTCTACAGAGAGCATCGTCAGGTTACATTTACACTACCAAAGCCGTTGCTATCACAAACGACGTAAAGGCGACGACAGGATCAACATGTATAGCCTGATGTGCTACCGAGTGTACCTGTTGTTACTTACTTTCCACAAGCACTCTACTAACAATATCCACCGCATACCTGCTATCAATAAAAGGAGATTATCCTCTTAAACCGTCCCTGTGCGATTATCCGCACACGGCTCCATCATCAGAGGCAGGGAGGCAATTGTCTGCAATTTATCCCCCCCCCTGACTCCGACCCATCAGATCAAAGGCCATTCAAACTACGAGGGATAAAAGGTTTGGCTCAAGACAGGTTTAGTTGATGACTGTTAAGCCTGCTCGTATGTTCCCGTGTGTATTAAGATAGTTGAAAATGTTTAACTATGTCTCAGTAGAACCTTTGAGATAAATAAACGCCACAAAATCAAAGGCTCACACTAAGGTTTTCCTTTGTATCCTGAGGGAACGGATATGACTATCCAGACTCAAGAAAATATTTAAATTTTTTTGAAGCGAAAACTTCTTTAGCGGCGTTGTGCACTTTTTGGATGAGTAAAAATGTTAAACTCGCGTCAGGGTCACGTGACCCTGATCGAAAATTCGTAAGACGGAGGGTTAAGTGAAAATTTCTTAGACCGTAAGGAAGTAATATACATATGTTCAAGTTTTCACTTCTGCCGCCACTCCCGGAGTGCAGCCCTTTGTTTTTTTTTAACCAGAAAATTCGGATTATATGAGCTAGGAATTATAGACGCAGGTAAAGAGTTAGCTCCTTAATGGTGCTATCAACTTTAGATCACCCTATTAGGTGACTGTGTCAGCCTTATTAGAAGACTCACTCACAATAGTAAAAAATAAAGAAGCAATCTGTCTTCATTATACAAATACATGACGAAACGATAAAGCTGAAAAGCTGCGGATGGCAGCGCTTAGCCGGAGATTTATTCACCATTTTGGATATTGCCAAAACCTTAAATCTGCTTCTAACAAAAACATTTATCCCGACCAGGAATCAAACCCAGGTACAGTTGATTCGGAGGCATATGTTACTAGCCGCTGAACCAAACCGGTCACTAATATTTGCTACAGGAATCAGGATGAAATGGATTAATACACTTTTGATTTATAAACAATGTTGACTGATTAATTTATTAACAGTGCTATCAATTTTAAAATTAAATAAATTCTTACAAACCTGTTAAAAAAAATAGTTCGCCTTTGGCCAAGCTTAGGGGCAAAGATGTAGTTGAAGATCACCCAGCTAATCACTTGAACTTTAAAAGACATTCGGGTTTTATGAGCTCAGAAATGCAGACACAGGCAGAGAATTCAATTCCTTAACAGTGCGCAATATAAAAGATGGAAAATAAAGGCTCAGAACGCATCCCACTGATCTCAATATAAATGTGTATATGGAAGTTCAACATTTCACCAAATCTTGAAATAAATCCATTATACATATCTGATCCATATTATAACTAGTAAGTCTGTGAGTCAACTTTTACGAATGACTGAAATATAATATGAAATACTTTACGTTTTCAATAACTCCGCCATTTTTAAATTTCCATAAACTTAATCGGATAAAAATTACAAAGTAATTATCGAACATGCTCGATAATTACATAGAGTTAACAATTCACAAGAATCGATCGAGAAATGTGACTTGTAGAGGAGAACTGCCACACATTTTCCATTCATCAATGGCCTCATGACAACGGTGACCATTTTATCCGTTTAGGTAGTGAAATTTTTCATTTCATTTTTTTTTCATTTATTTAAATAGCGTATATTTATTTTTACAGTATTCCCAAGTCAATAAATACACTTGTCAATTATACATAATATCCCCCCAAAAAAAATTAAAACATTCACACTAAAAACAGCACACTTCTAAAAATTGAATCGAAAATCAAATATTAAACTCAACATTACAAATATAAACCAGTGCCATCAAAATATAAATACAATGTCAACTACAGATTCAAATGTCCAAATAACAACTAACAAAGATTCAATAATAATAATTAATAGTGAAATCCATAATTAAAATAATAATACTATCTAAATTTCATACATTTTATAACGGCAGCTTAACGTTTGGTTGGCGGTGGCGCTGCTGGTCGGGTGGCTACCGTCAAATATACGAGGATAGTTGTTAATTTCACCACCTGAACGTATCCGTTCATCAAATGGTCACCATTGTCATTCAAACGCCATTGACACTCCATTGATTGGTGGAATAGCCACCCAGAGCCAGTGGCGTAGCTTGGTAACCGAAGGCCCTGGGGCAAAAAATAAACTAGGGCCCCAAGTAAACTATTTAAAATCGTTTGTTCCGTATTCGTCGTGTTCTGAATTCGACGTATTCCGGATTTGTCGTAATCCAGATTTTAACCATGTGGTGATCGGTTGAGAATAACACCACCCCATCTCTTTCCGTGGGTGTCGTAAGAAGCGACTAAGGAAACACAAATGAGACCTGCCTCCTAGTAATCCATCCCAGGCAACGAAACTTCATTTTTTTCTGAATCTGAGGTGTCGTCCTATGGTCTCATGCGGTGTGGTAGGCTCTGTAAAGGGCCGTCTGGTTCGCGACCACCCTCCTACCGAAGTCCGACGCCAAACAGTTTGCTGTGTTCCGTCGGTGCGTGGGAGTACCAGTGCCTTTATAGGCATTTTCTGGGTTAACTCGCTCCATCGTCGACCTCATCTTTGACCTTATGGTCTTATAATAAAAAAAAAAAAAATTCGTCGTAATACAGTTGATTCCATAATAAAATTAAAAACCAAATACAAATTGTAACTTAGTTTAATGAACAGATTAAAGCTTTTTTATGAAAATAAAAGAAAACATATATCTGGAAACAATTGCGTCCCTGGAATCTGGTTTATTTATATACCGAATGTGGGAGAAATTTCCACTAGTTCAATTTATAGTTTGTAAGTCAGAGTCCGTTATAGTTTGTAAGTCGGAGTCCGAGGGCCCCCCTTAGCTTGTGGGCCCCAGGGCACTGCCCCATCTAGCCCTCCGGTTGCTATGCCACTGCCTGGACAGTGGACATATGGAAGCACATTTGCCCAAGCTGAAACGGAGACCTTTCGATCACGCTTTTGGTGTTTTAGAGTTGTTTTATCAAATATGCACTTTTGTCTCGCGTTTTTAAAACAATATTTCTTACTGCACCAGGCTGGCTGGAAGAGATTACTACTAGTGATAAGTCCGCCTTTGTAAACTTTTTTCTTTTATTTTGTATCCCATGTTATCTAAGTGCAATAAAGAATATAGAATATATAACAAATACCGTTCGGAAAACGATCGTCCCTTTGAAAATTCGTATAATTGGGTTAGTTTCACCAAAGCAGTTTCTCTTTGAAGCTTAATGCCGGATAATTAGTGGCGCTGTTTAATCGAATCCCTTTCGAGTAGTTACATTTCTTGCGATTCTCGATGAATAGTCGCGAATTAACGATAACGCCTTGATATTGTGTTATGTGAACTAAGTAAGCCGAACTAGATCGAACTGGATTTATCAAATGGTGTAGGAACATTAGGGAACATTAATTAGAATTGTGTACTTATGTCTAGTACACCGTTAGATTGTTAATACCGTAAGTTTATTACGAGTATACAGGTTAACTTTTTTATCACCAGCCAAATTTTTCTTATGGTGTCAGTAAAGTTGATAGAACGTAAATACCGAAGTCCGACGTCAAACAGCTTGCTGTGTTCCGTCAGTGCATAGGAGTACCAGTGGCTTATAGGCGTTTTCTGGGTTGACTCGCTCCATCGTCGACCTCATCTATGACACGAGGTCAAGAGTTAACCCATCTTATAATAAAAAATAAAAAAAATAAGGAGGAAAAAAAATTTTTTTTCCAAAATTTTCAGATTTTGATTCCCCTTTTTATAAAACGCAGAAATACGGGTGTCACAAATTGTGTTGAAGAGTACTATTACCAAGTTTCAAGTCAATTGGACGATGTTATTTTTTGTCCATACAAAAATTTTGATTTATTTTCATGCTTTAGACGATCTAGCTTGAAATTTTTATATGAAACGATAATAAAACAAAAAAATACGGGTCTGTTAAATTTTGAAGATACAAAAATAAACATTGTCTACGTCTAAAGATATAAATAGGAACTGATATAAATAGGATATAATAAATAAAGGTCTAAAGATATAAATAAAGATATAAATAGGATAGGCTGATATGAAACAATTTATATGCGTTGTCCTTTACAAAAGTAGCATAGCTATGTACAAGGGTATAAAATATCGTATCCATGAATAACTACAAAGTCGCAACGAGGTCGAGATAACGTATCGTAACGGGTATTCATTTCATATCCCCGACCCGACATACGTACGTACCTTTGCTTTATTTTATTTTTTACCTTCTGTAATCTAACAAAGGATTTGAAAAAGTTGATTTTATTCAGAGATTTGTGTTTGGTTGTTTTTTAATTGCTTTGAACGTTTTTTTAACTCTCTACAAAAAAGAGGGGTGTTATAAGTTTGACAAGTGTATCTGTGTAGCTGTATGTCTGTGTCTCTCTGTGGCAACGAGTGGACCGATTTCGATGCGGTTGTTTTTGTTAAAAAGCTGACGTAAGAGTGATTAAGACTGATTCTGAAATACGTAAATCGTATGCCACTAGTTCTCGTAGCTATAACTTACGCATGCCGCGTAGCAAACGGCCGGTTTGGTCGAGTGGTAGTCAAAAGTCAAAGTCAAAAGTGTTTATTTCATTGAACATATAAAATGATACTTGAACACGTCAATATTATGAATTACATTAGCACTTTTGACTTTGCGCCTATTCGCAAAGGTGCAGTCTTCCTCAGGAGAAGAATAGGCAAAAAACTCTGAGGGTCGCTCTTTTTAAGTCAATCATATAAATTATCTTACTTTTAATTTTAATTGACTTAATATCTGAATAACTCTGGAGCTGAGCAATTTATTCCCATGGTTGCTTGTCTAACAGATAATCCGAAATTCTATAATAGCCCTTTTTACAAAGTTTTTGTTTAATTATCGTCTTAAATTTTTCTAAAGGTTGGTTTTGAATACACATGGGAATCTTATTGTAGAAGCGTATACATTGACCCATAAAAGAGTTTGTTACTTTGTAGAGACGGCTGTCTAGTATATCCAAGTTATGTTTGCTTCTAGTGTTTACATTGTGCCTAGCACAATTTTTCTTGAACAATTGTTCAAGAATGTGGCGCTGCCTCTTGATCGACCGGTCCTGGGTTCGAATCCCAGTCGGGGAAAATATTTGTGTAAAAAGCAGATGTTTGTTCTCGGTCATGGTTGTTTGTGTCTGTCTTTAAGTGTGTTTCGAGGGACCCACGACACAAGGGAAAACCTTAGTGTGGGCCTTTGAGTGTATGACGTTTTATTTATTTATTTATTTAATGTGACTACAAATGTTATCAGAATAATCAATATATTTTATACAAGTCATCCTCACTGGGTCTCATATAAGAATGTTTTTCCATGCTAGACTGAGAGTGAAAGAAAAACTTAGAATAAGTCAGCTGCCAACTCTTCCCAGGTATACTTTAGAAGCCAGTAAGCAAGTAGGACGCAAAGGCTTTGGTATATCGTAAGGCTGACAACCTGTCACCACAATACTCATATTCCATATAATAACCCTCCAAATATATGTCAAACGTGGCGTCAAATGGTGCTAGAGCAACTGCCTTACAGGGGTTCCAAGTGCGTGTGTATGGATGGATATCAATGTCATGTTACTTATTGTATACTATACTAGCATCCCGCTCGGGACTTCGTTCCCGTGGGAATTTGGGATAATGTAGCATCCTAATGGTGAAAGATTTTTTCAAATCAATCCAGTAGTTTCGGACCCTATTCAATGCAAACAAACAATCAAAGAGTCTATTCATTACATACAAAAATACAAATCTTTCCTTTTTATAATATTAGTATAGATATATATTTTTTTATTGACTTTGCTATTTGTGGAATAGAGAAAAAGACTACATTTTGTCCATAATATGTGATATCTTTAGATTGTAGAATGTAGGTAGACAAAGTTATGCGCTAGAGCCTCATCCTTATAAATAAATTAAATTAAAATTAAACATATTAAAACAATTAAACAATTAAAATTAAACATCTGTATATCCGTGTATCTTTGTATCTGTGTGTTTGTCGTGGCATCGTAACTCCTTAATGAATTTATTAATTTCGATGCGGTTTTTTTGTTTGAAAGACGACGTAATCGAGATATGGTTCTTAATTATTTTGATTAATCTTAATTCAGCAGTTATAAGCGATTTTTGGGAGGAATACAAACAAAAAGATAAAGTTCTTAGCAAAAACTTAATAGCACTCCGTATCAGAAGGACAATGTATCAAAATGACGTAGGTAGTACCTATGCAGAACGACGACATATCTAAACGCCCATATAGTGACATAGTACAAAACAGCAGAACAACCTACTAGTAAAACGTCAGGATTTTGAAAATGTCCAACTTGGAAAAGGTCAGGGACAGTCGGTCCAAAATCGTCATCTTCACCTGGCGCACCGCCACCGCCAGGTGAAGATGACGATTTTGGAGCACTAATATGTTTAATTTTAATTTAATTTATTTATTTAAAACATTTGTAAGCTTCCAAAGCGCTAACAAACTTAGTCAAACCATGCTTTTTATTTATTGTGCAAAAATCATATTAAATTAGTTAATCAATATCAATAATATTAATTGATTGATTAAATAACACTGTCAAAATATTTATAATGTCAAGTTAATAATAATTCCAAATAATAGCAATGTCAAACTAATGTTAATTTACAAAAGTTAATGTCAAATAATCAAAATCATACTAAGTCATCAAAATGTCAAAATAATAACAATATCAAATTAATTTTAATTTACAAATGTCAAAATATTAATAACCTTATCATATAATTCAAATGTCAAGAATCATAATTTACACTGATTTGAACCTAATGTCACAATTCGAAATTTCCATACAAAATGGGCCTTTTTAACCCCCGACGCAAAAAGAGGGGTGTTATAAGTTTGACCGCTATGTGTGTGTGTCTGTGTGTCTGTGTGTCTGTCTGTGGCACCGTAGCTCTCAAACGGGTGAACCGATTTGGATGCGGTTTTTTTTATTTACAAGCAGGGTTTTTGGCGATGGTTCTTAGATACGTTTTATCAAAATCGGTTCAGCCGTTTCAAGGTCATCAGCTCTTTTGTTAGCTGCGGTAGGGTTCTTAGACTCTTAATGTGTATTTACTTTACTTTCAAACATACATGTGACCTAAAACTTGAATCACTCATGTATGCTTAATAACTATGCAGGGTTATGGAACTCTTGGTCTGATGCTGCAGCCAGGATATCCAGAACACTAGCACACTCTTAAAAAAATAATAGCAGATATGTCGTGTTTGGACTCGTTTTGTTCAGTATTTGATTCTGCATACAATGCAATGGTGGCAACACGGTGAGCTGATGCTGCGGCCAGGATATCCAGAACACTAGCACATCCTTGAAAAAATAATAGCAGATATGTCGTGTTTGGACTCGTTTTGATCAGTATTTGATTCTGCATACAATGCAATGGTGGCAACACCGTGAGCTGATGCTGCGGCCAGGATATCCAGCACACTAGTACACTCTTAATTATTTTGAAAATAATTTAAAAATTTTGAAATAAAAATTAAATTAAAAATTTAAAAAACCCCCCCCGCAAAAACGTAAAGCGGACATTTAAAAAGTAAAAAATAATACCTTTCGTTGAGCCATCAAATTCATTTCAGAAATACCTATATATATTTTAATTATCGAAATCGATGGATGGCACGATAGGGTTTGCTCATTAAAATGGCGCTATAATGTCGCGTCGGGGTACCGCTTTAGTGAATCAGACCCTTCATTTGATTGACTATTCACTGATTCACTAAAGCGTTACCCCGACGCGACATTATAGCGCCATTTTAATGAGCAAACCCTATCGTGCCATCCATCGATTTCGATAATTAAAATATATATAGGTATTTCTGAAATGAATTTGATGGCTCAACGAAAGGTATTATTTTTTACTTTTTATTATAATACGAAAACGGCACAGAACAATTTGGAGAGGCAAAGAACAATTTTATTACCATCGCCGCCTATGCAGTAGTGATACTAGAAGCTGGGAACATAGAAGGCAATGGTAGTACAAATTCTGTCATGCCGTGCCGTGCCGTCCGAATTATAAAAAGGACCATTACCTTTCTTGATTTGGGGAATAGTGCATTCAAATATGTCTAAGTTATGAAACACCCCTCATGATATCAAACTTCTGCGGTAAAACTTATTCCATCACCGTTTATTCAACTTTGCTACAGCACTTTATTTCCCGTATCTCCATTTCACGTCTGCACTAACGAAAATACTGAAATACTGAACAGACGCTGCTTACTCAGAGGAATCATTTGCTCGTAACCAGCATATACGTCCCCCTAGAGACAGATACTGACGGTTCCAGCTAGTGTTGTGCTTGTTTCAAGTCCTTATTTTAAAGACTATTTTTACCACCCTGCCTGACAGCTCATTTGATTATTAACTTGCCTATTGATCTAAATGTTGCGGCTTTGATTGCCGACCAACAAAATGTTTATTATATTTTTTTAAATTAATATTTTCAATTGTTTTTTGTTTCCCATGAACGAGGCCGCGAGGGGAAAGCTAGTCTATCTTCTATCTATACATATTATAAAAAGGAAAGATTTGATTGTTTGTTTGTTTGTTTGCATTGAATAGGCTCCGAAACTACTGGACCGATTAAAAAAAAAAATCACTATTAGAAAGCTACATTATCCCCGATGGACATAGGCTACATAATTTTCCCGAATTTCCACAGGAACGAAGTATTATATAATTATATATATCAATAACTTTGGCTAACTTAAGTTTCGTCAATTTTGCTGTCTAAGGCCATGTCAAACTACGTACAGATAGCAGCACGGCAGGTTACCCATTAGCACTACAAATTCGGCGCTATTACGCGTGAGATAAGAGCGACGTCAAGCTCAACATGTATAACCTGATGTGCTGCCGTGTGTACAGTACGCTCTGTATGAACACTACATTTAAAATATATAGGGAGGCGGCTATTCAGCCAGTTAACTGTTTGGATGTTAAAAATAATATATTTTATCATTGCTAAGATCAACAAAACTAAGTGGTCAAGAGCGAACACTTGTGAATAAAAACAAAAAACTATTTATAAAATTTATAAGCCCACGTGTAATTTAAGTACAATTTTATTAAAATTCGTTCAACACTGCAATATTAAGTAAGATGAGTCGAGTCTTAGACTAAAACAGTCTCATTACACTGACTCAAAAGACTCCATCCAATCGGGCAGACTTCATGCAACACCTGGGTACCTACCACGATCGTTTAAAAGCATTTCTGTTTAGGATCCAACTTTGAACTGCTTCGCAATTGGAATGTTTTTTAAAATGGTACCATGATGGCGCTGCTTTTGAACTGCTCGGTTGTCTATGGTCCATTTTAAATGTCTACATAAATTGTCGCTGGTCTGCCTTTGAATCGCAACAGCGCCAAAATTGAATCGCTTATAAGCCATCATGGTACGAATAAGCGTTGCAGACTTGTTTAGGTCCTAAATTGGATCGCGCTAAGCGATCATGGTAAACCTCCTGCTTCTAGTAAAATAAGTAAATACTTTGTACCGGAGAAGGTAATTTAACATTGTCTTTCATGTTGAAACAAAACATCAGCATTGTTTAATGCTTGTTCCTTTTGATTACTTTGTTTGGGGCTATTTTACAACTTTGCTTTTGGTATACAAACTTGTCCGATTGTACTTTTGACTTTAAGTTAGTTTTGTTTTAGCGAGGGTTGTCTTCAAAGTTAAAAGCTAAATGTCTGTAGTAAGTAAATTACTACTATGTAATACGTAATGAGAGCAAAACATCCACAATATATTTCAGGGCTTTAGGTGAATCTCTTTCAACCCCTCGGGTGGTTAGTCAGTCCATGAAACTGAACAACTTTTCCTATAGGAACATAGGTCAAAATATGAAAAAAATATTTTGAGTTCCCATACAAACTTCATCAGCATATAGCGCATTTTGTATGGGAGATCAAAAATTTTTTTTCGTATTTTGACCTATGTTCCTTGGGAAAGTTGTTCAGTTTCATGGACTGATTAACCATCCGAGAGGTTGAAAGAGATTTACCTAAAGCCCGGTATAAAAGAAAGTGGTGTTAGTTACATTATTTATAACTCAAGAATGGCTGAACCTATTTGGCTGAAAATATGTGGGGAGCTGAGAACCAGGAGACGGACATAGAATACTTTTTATCCCACAGCTGGGCACGACATAACTTAAAGTCCACGCGGGCGGAGCCGCGGGCGGAAAGCTAGTTTAAAATATATGCTAGCCTTCCAAAGTTTTCATTTTTAATGGTAAAATACAGTAAGGTGTTCAAATATTGTTGGCAATCGCCAAGTCATGCGATTAAGCCGCTTAAATGATTATTTAAATTGCTTAGAATAACTCTAAAATTTTAAAAAAAAATCATACCCGACATTCATCGCTGATAATGATAGCTTTTGAAAGACTAAACCAATTTTGATTAAATACAGCTAAGAACCATCTCGATAACGTTAGCTTTCAACCGCATCGAAACCACATCACAATCACTCCATTCGTTTAACGATACCACAGAAATACACAACAGATACACATATACACTCGTCAAACTTAACACCCCTCTTTTTTGTCGGGATTTAGAAATTGTACTTTTTGTACAACTAAATTAGTATGAAGATCTTTTCTAAGTGCAATGAGGAGTATTGTATTGTAAATTGATCACTAATTTGTCGATACCATTAGAGGACAGTTTTCGTAATACAAGTTGAGGCAAATTTTTTCACGCGCATAACCTCAAAATATTTTTATGAAGTTTTGATATAGTTTTAAGACACAGAACTTAGATTTATAAGTTTTTATAGTTATATTCATTTTTAACAGATACAACATTCCTTATTTTAAAAACTAAACCATTGAATTATTATACTCTAAATTAAAAAATTTATTCGATTGCCTATAACTTTCAGACACACGATATACAGACATACAGATGAACAAATACACACGTCAAACTTGTAACACCCCTCTTTTTTGTCGGGGGTTAAAGGGTAAGTCCATTAAGTTATATTCTTAGCTTTTAGTACAGAAAATCAGAACCTAACAGGTCATAAAGCGAGAAACAGCCGCAGATGCGAAATGTTTCCCAACATAAACTACAAACGCAGCTTAAATGTAAATGTAAATGAGGGTGATTACTCTGCAAATGAAACAATGTTCATGAATATTATGTCTAATTTTGAATACGTGTTCATTTGGTAACAAATGCAGCTTTGAAATTAATAATTTCGTTCTATTTGATTTTGTGTCTAGATAAATCAACACGCTCTGTCGTGCTCCTTTTAAAATGTATTATATTTACATTAAAACAATAAATACATTTATGTAAGTATTTGTTTTGTTCCAAAATTAATTTTAACCTCTTGTCTACTTACCGCAGCAAGAAAAGAGGCAAAAACCGGTTAAATGTAACATAGATCTGCAGGCCGAGTACGATAGTGACAGCGCCGCGACAACACCGCGGTCCTACGAGTATGTTAAAATGTCAACATTGACAACGCCATAGGGCGAGCAAGCCTTTGCGCGGGACCCTCGCGCAATCAAAGTGAAGTTTCAGCGTTAGACGAGCGAGAATTTGTCGTTATCGTGCTAGAGCTGCTGTGCTTAAGCAGGCTGGCGATTAAGGTGGCATTAAACTCGTCTTGATGTTGATCAGACAGATAGATATGGTGTTGCTAGTTTATTTGTCGAAATCATCCACCTTCTTTGATCAAATTTTGATTTACATTGGGCAAAGATCTTTGGCGAATAGAATCTCATACTTAGATATGAAGTGACATTAAATTAATTAGCAAAACTTAGGGGGTGATTGATTGTGATTCTATCCATGAAACTGAGCAACTTTCCCAAAGAAATTTACTGATATTTACTGACCCATACAAAAGCAAACCAGCTGATTGCACAAGTTGTTTGGAGAGGCAAAGAACAATCACTGAAGAAACTTTTTTTTACCAGCCCATATACGTCCCCACCGAGAGGCACGGGCCTCCCTTCGAAATACGAAGGGGATGTAGGCCATAGTCCACCACGCTGGCCCAATGCGGGTCGGTGGACGCTCGTCTTTCGAAAATGATAGTTTTTTGGACGGGCGGGTTTTATCACGATGTTTTCCTTCAACGTTGAGCAATTTTTTTTGTAACACTCGCTAGAAAGCGTGTTGAAATTCAAAGTGTTCTACTCTACTCAGTTGTAATGTTCAAGTGTGTTTTTCACATAAAGATGGTTGTAGAACTGGCATTTTTTTTACTGCTATACATAGATACAGGGCTGAAGAATATTTCTTGTAATTTTGTTATAATAGGGCTGGGTAAAGAGCATTTTTTAAGCGGATATGACTAGAGACTGTTATACCACTTTTTAAACACGAACAAAAATGCGGACGGAGATAGCTAGTACGGAATGTTTTTAGAGAAAACATTGTTCCAAAAAACTACTCAACCATGAAACGCAGCGATCATTAATAAATGACAAACCAATTTGATGGTACGCGATGAAACAAAGGTTTTCAATCTATTTTTCATTTTTCACACTTTGCCATGAAATATGTATATCGCGCTAACTAGTGATGGGAGGTGTTTTCTTGTCGAAATATTTTTAGTTTTAAGAGTGAACACTAAACAGACAATTATTTCGTTATTGTTCTAGGACTGACAATAAGTGAAAGATTAAATTAAATCGAATTTACTTGAAAGAAACTGTCTATAGTTGTAGTAAAACCATGTTGAGGCCGAATTCATCACCTACATCATTTATTATGCATACAAGAATGTTCGGGAAAAGTTGTAAAAAATTCTTAGAAAAATTCGGAAAATTGAGTTTTATTTTGTAGGTACCGGTCGGTGGCATTTGAGGTAAACAAAATTGGAATACCATTAATATTTTTACCTTTTTTGTTCTGGCAATTTTCCGCACTGTATATATTGCGAAATCGCTGGTGTCATTTTTATTTAAAACTAGCTGAACCCTGCGACTTCGTTCCCTTTTGTTTACTTTTTTATGCTAGAAACCTTCGCGGACATATGCAAAACAACTCACCAAAGTTTCTTCGGATGAATAGTTTAGGAGTGCATAGAGGACTAACAAATATATTTACGTTGTTTTTTTCATACATATAGATAAAATTCATAGGTATCCGTTTTAGAATGATCGTTATCAAGTTTGTTTATTACATGTCAATTCCATAACTGCCTATTATTGAGATTACGTTAAGCATAACAATAAACCAAGAAGAGGCCATTTTGCGGTTCGAAAACTCTGACCCTTAGGTAAGTCAAGTTCACCACATACTTGACTATACCTACACGATAAGAAGATTGAGATTAGGTTATTATCTGAGTTTTTTTATCGAAATCGGTGCTATGCCACCACTATAGGTGGCACAGAGTTTAGCAACTGTTTGTTTATGCTAGCCAATTCATGCGAAACTAATGTTTTAAAAGGTCGTGGGGTCACGGACCTCACGGGTTAAGGGCAATAGACAGTCCGTATTTTCAGCATTGAAAGTCATTGTTAACATTAACTTTCTTTCATAGGGCGCCAATTAGTAATGCTGTGTGACAAATGAAGTTTTATACATAGCCAATATAGCGATTCATCAAACATTGAATTGAAGTTTTATATTTAAAAAAACTTTAGTAACCGTTCACATAGTAATTCAATGGCGTGATGGTATTAGATTACAACATTTACAAGATTTATAAGATTACAAGATTTACAAGATTTTACTTAACATGCAATGGAGGATTAAGGTGGACCGACCACTGAATAAATAATAGTACGGACCGACGATCTGCGGTAAAGATTGCGAGAAGCGGCTGGATGCGGATGGCGCAGAAGCGATCGAGTTGGAGATCCTTGGAGGAGGCCTATGTCCAGCAGTGGACGTCTTGCGGCTGATATGATGATGATGACGAAACTCTCAATCGATTGAACTAGCAATGTGACGTCACTCTAACTTCAATATGGCGGACTATTTGTTTTATTTTAAAAGCTTGGTTTTAAAAACGTTTTTCTAATAATTACATTATCAAATAACAAACAAAATTGTGAAAAATCCAATATATAGGTAAAAAACATTAAAAATTTCAATTTAATTTGGTATTAATATACATTGAACCTTTAATACTTAGTAATAATAGGATTAATAGGTATAATCGTTGCCTTCCAGCTGAACATAAGCCCCATTTTATCTCGAGATTATGCAAGCAACGCCGCGGGTAGATAAAACATAGAGGACCCCTTATTATTTTGACCGTTGCGGATAATACCAAAATGAGAATTTAAGGTACCTACTTTGTTATATAGAATAGAATAATGTTTTAGCCTGCCTGCACCACAAAATTATAGCCTGCACCACATATAAGAAGCCTGCACCACAAAATTATAGAGAACACAAAGCATAACAATAAAATAAAAAATGCACATATCAAAACAACAATAAAAATCAAGATTAAAAGAAATTAAAAGATGTACAACAATTAAAACAAATTACCTGCTATCTAAAAGAATTGTGTGCTGCAGCAATTTAAAAAAGGCCATGACTCAGCGTTAACGTTTTACTTCTTATAAGAAGCAAAACACTGATATTCTGCCATGACCCGTGGATCGTCGAAATGAAGTTATGTAGGTACTCAAAAACTAGACAATTATGAGGGTGACTTTATATAAGTTAACAAAACTTTAAGGGAAAAGTTTCCCCATGAAACCGAACAACTTTCTCCAAACAACACATATGGTATTCCCAAAAATAATTCGAGTTTATATACCAAGACAATGAGCTGATCGCACCGAGTAGTATTAAGATTCGATTTTTTTTCTTATTTCAATCTGTGTTATTCAATTTAGTGGGCTGATTCACATCCTCCATTTTTCGCTAGCTTTTAGAGTCACCTCATGATTTTTTTTTTACCAGCCCATAATACGTCCCCATCGGGGGCACGTGTCTCCCTTCGAAACACGAAGGGGATTCAGGCCATAGTCCACCACGCTGGCTCTGCCCAATGCGGGTTTGTGGACCGCTCGTCTTTCGAAAATTAATTTTCTTGGACGGGCGGGTTTCATCACGATGTTTTCCTTCTCCGTTAAGCAAGTGATAATCAGAAATCCGTACATAAATCCGAGAAGATGAATTTAGTGGTACAGGCCCGCACCAGTATTTGAACCCGCGACCTTCGGATTACAAGTCTGGCTCATTACCAACTGGGCTATCACCGCTTACCTCATGATTAGAATTTCTTAATCAAGAAATTATTTGTTTCAAATTATAACTTATGTGCGTTTAACTTTATAATAGCTTTCTTAACACAGGTTCTTACTTACGTATTCATACAAGTCTTTATAGCAGGTTTATATGTTTATTAGTTTAGATCAAATTGAAAGTTGTAGAAGCAACGAATATGGCAGAAAAGCTTCCTTCAATTCTTATCATGCAGGTATAATCAAGGACGAGGTAAATGTAGGAGTTGGAGTCTTCTAATTGTTTTTTTGTCAATGTGGTTTACGAACAACAGCTGGGAACGATGGTTTCACGGCAAAACTTTGCAGACCAAAATGGTCTTTCTGCTGACTAAACCATTAATATTTTTAGGCCACAGAATCAAGTTACTTCCCCCCTCACCCCGTAAATAAACATGCCTCAGTTTTTCCCGTAGTCGATGTTACCCGGAAATTAAGAAATGTAAGAAGAGGAGAAGAGACTATACGGACGCCCTTATATATTTGCATATGTAAGTATATCTTTTATAGAGAATGGGTTTTCTCTTTTTTGTCGTGTGGTGATCGGTTGAGAATAACACCACCCCATCTCTTTCCGTGGGTATCGTAAGAGGCGACTAAGGAAACACAAATGAGACCTGCCTCCTAGTAATACATCCCAGGCAACGTCACTTCGTTTTTTTCTGAATCTGAGGTGTCGTCCTATGGTCTCATGCGGTGTGGTAGGTTTGCGACCACCCTCCTACTGAAGTCCGACGCCAAACAGCTTGCTGTGTTCCGTCGGTGCGTGGGAGTACCAGTGCCTTTATAGGCATTTTCTGGGTTAACTCGCTCCATCGTCGACCTCATCTTTGACCTTTATGGCCAAGATTGAGGTCAAAAGTTAACCCATCTTATAATATAAAAAAAAACACAATCTAGACCAGCGGTGAAGATGCGATCGTGGATCTAGTAAGTTCAGAAGATGCCTATTCACTTGAAATTAAAAGATATTCGCGTTATATGAGCCCGGTAATACAACACAGGCAGAGAATTCCGTTCCTTAGCGGTGATCACATAAAAGATGAAGACCAGCGCTCAGTTCAAACGAAAAAGGAAGAAAAATAAAGACATTAGCATTGTGAAACAGAAAAGCGTGTAAAAAATTAGACGTTGGATTAGCGTCAAGACTGAAAGGCATCAGTAAATTACTTACGTGCATACTTTTTTGTGAAGGCTTCAGATTAATTTATGAGAGTTGGTAAAGCAGTGATCCATTAACGTAAGTGCCATGAAAGTATAATATTAGTCGCACAATTTAAGTAATAAGAAAAAGTTTGGTCAATTTCCACGGCTACCGCTTTTACAGTCTTTCTTTTAAAATGCGAAAATTTACGTTCCTCTACAGGTTTCATAGCGAATTTTTCGAGCGCCATATAAGTAATGAAAATGCTTTTTTTAGAAAGCGTATTTTTTTCTTAAGTTTTGTTCCTTGTGCCGTTAAAAATAAAAATCATTTTCCTGTCTATTATTCTTCGGTTTAAACGCAAAAAACTCAGAAGCTCTTCGCAGGCATACTCAAAGGATTTGCTGTAAGAATCGAAGGCGGAATTCTGACAAATTACTCTACCTACTCATGTTTCATCTAATGTAATAACCATCAGAATATTGGTTAACAGTGGCGTCAAGTCGCAAGAGAATATAGGTGTAAGTGAAAAACGAAAACGAAATATTCTTGATAAAGATAATTGAAAAAAAAAATTGAAAACAAACTTTTATTTAAAACTTTTATTAAAAAACTTTTATTTAAAAGTTTGTTTATTTCGTTTTTTTATTATTATTATAAGATGGGTTAACTCTTGACCTCAATCTTGACCATAAGGTCAAAGATGAGATCGACAATGGAGCGAGTTAACCCAGAAAAGGCCTATAAAGGCACTGGTACTCCCACGCACTTCGGTAGGAGGGTGGTCGTGAACCAGACGGCCCTATACAGAGCCTACCACTCAGCATGAGACCATAGAACGACCTCAAATTCAGAAAAAAATTAAGTGTCGTTGCCTGGGATGGATTACTAGGAGGCAGGTCTCATTTGTGTTTCCTTAGTATTCTTCTCAACACGTATGCAAAATTTTAGCTCATGCGTTGAAGGTAACTGCGTTAAAATTCAGTTGCAGGGTCTGACCTGAACAAACATACATACGTCGTAAAATAAAAAGCTTCTAAATAAGAAAATTTCCTGAATAAAACAAAACATAATTTTACAAAAAAAGTGCAATTTATTTATTCATAGTCTATGTTTTTACAAATATCTATTCGTCAATGTAGGCGTTAAATTGTAGGTACGCCTTCGCATGTTTCATGTGGTAACTAATTCATTGCCTCATCGTTCATTTATTTGGCACGAGCAGAGCGAGCAAAATTCGCGTGTGAATCAAAAACTAATTTCATTTCGCTCAAGTACGGAGCGTGGGTGGCGCGATAAATAATTTTAGGCTGTGAAACGCGTGTACACATCGATAATACGATTAATTATGGGATTTTCTATAAATTAAGATTCAAGATTCAAAACGTTTGTCAAATATACACTACAACACAACAACAACAACAATGAAACAAAGGAATAAACAGCACAAAATAAAAATAATAACAACAAATTAAAAGAAATTAAAATATAAATTAAAATTAATGAAGTTGTGATGTGGTGCGATGACAAACAGGACTCACCTCAGCATGTGTTGCAGCAGAAGCCGCAACGCTGGTTTTCAGTTGAGCCCCTAAATGAGTGTATGTGTACTTACGCAGTACTTACGGAATAAAGAAAGTATATATATGTGTTATGTTTTGGATATACGTATATAATGATAAATGGATACTTAAATAAGTGATAATGTAAATTGTGTTTTCAAAATTTAATAAATATGTGTTGTGCAATAAGGTATCTGAGAGTTATGTTATAATAATAATAGTGTGAAATAAATAATAATAATATAAATAAATAATAATAATGAGTGTGGACGTGTAGCAGGTGGAGGTTTTACTAAATTTACTGTAAATAATTGCCCAAATTATTTACAGGAAAACAATGAAAGTCCAGTTAGTAATGAGTCAGACATCTAATCGGAAAGTTGCGGGCTCAAATCCTCTGATGCAACCCCTCTGAGAAAATTCATTTTCAAAACACGAGCGGTCCATCACCCCGCATTGGGCCAGCGTAGTGGACTATGGCCTAAGTCCCCATCGTGTTTCGAAGGAAGGCCCGTGCCCCTCGGTAGGGATCTATACGGGCTGTTAGCAATTGTCCAAATAATATCCTGTTTAATTATTACGCTGTCTTAACCGTTATTTAACTTCGTGCTTTTGTTTTAGTAAACCGTACGATAAAAAATAAAAAACAAAAACAAAATTGTATGTTGAGCCCTTTAACAAGGACATAGTTGTATGGAGCCTTCCGAAAAATTTCCCCACGTATGAAATATGAAGGTACATCTACATATTTACAGTAACCTCATGTATTGTATCCCACTGATGGGCAAAAGCCACCCTTACTTGCCTCCACAGATCCCTCTCTCGCGCCAATAAGCCAGCTTTTGCGAACTAAGATATTTTTACTTAGTTCTACCATTATAGGAACTGGTTTTGTGCACGATCATCCATCGGGCAGTGAAAACTACGTTTGGAAAACCATAAACTTTGGGTAGGCTGCCTATGTTAAAGAAATTGTCTTCTGAAATCTAATAATAAAATACATGTTAGTTAGGTAGATTGTGAGACCACTCAGTTATCAACGTTAATAATGTCTCTAAGTGCTAGATTATGCATTACACGTCCAGATTACACATAACAGATTTCGCGCACCCTCTCAACTACCGCAAACCACATTATCCTTCAATGTATGTAATGTCTTCCAGCCTAGAATTAATATTCTATTATTGTATGTGATGTTACATAAACCAAATATAACTCTAATAAACAAAAATGTTGTCTCACCCAGCTGAACCAATTTTGATCGAATATTGCTAAAGTCGTCTCGATTACGTCAGCTTTTAGAAGCTACGATGCCACAGACACAGATACACAGACATACAGATACACACGTCAAACTAATAACATTTGCATACGTCAAACTCTTTTTTGTCGAGGGTTAAAACTAAGCCCACCAACCCGCATTGCCTAAATCCATGACTTAAATCCCCTTCGTGTGTCGAAGGGAGGTCCGTGCCCCTCGATGGGGACGTACCTATACATGGGCAGGTAAAAAAAAAAAATATTTGACCAAAAAAAAAAAAAAAAATCCTAAAGGGTAACTAAAAGTACCAACTACTATACAAGCATACACAATATTATACGCATTTCCATTTTTGTACGAAATCGGTCCACGTGAACCAAGTCGTAGGCGAAAAGGTAAAATCTACAGTGTAAAATCTAAATAATTTTCCAAGTTAAAAACGTATGATTCACCGACTTCAATCCCAACAACAGTTCGCACAAAGTAGATAACTAGTATTTTTTGCAGACTACAATGCCTATTAGCAGATAACCACAAACGAAAATGTCACTCATTTATTTAGATGATGTTCTGGTTTGTAGAATTTTTTTGTTTTTGTAGATTTTTTTTAAATCGCTGAATCATTTTCGATAAATGTATATGAGATTACCTCTGGGGTATACTTTTTCGAACAAAAAAAGAATTTTGAAATTCGGTCCATAATTGGCGGAGAAATCGGTGAACATACATTTAAAAAAAAACATACAGTCGAACATCCTTTTTTGAAGTCGGTAAAAATAATGTTAAGATACGTTTCTATTGTAAATGTCAAGATAACTAACAAGGTACAAGGGGTACAAGAAATTGCTTGTATATCTATTAAGATACAAGAAACAGAAATAATATGGTAATATCATATTCATAGATAAAATAATAATGGTACTCTTTTTACTCACAGTTCAAGGGATTCCATTATGGACTGAACTGTGACATTTCTTTTACCCACTTCTTCTTTTACTACTTTGCCCGTTTTACTACTTTGATGAATCAGAGGTTTTTTGCTAGCAGTATAGCTAGGATAGCCCGCGACAAACTCGCGTGTCACGAGGTTGAACGTTGGTAATCTGTAATATATGTATTTGGATAATTTTAAAAGATCATAACACACTACAGATTAATTAAGATAAGTTTTTTTACCCTAAATAACCTCTATGTTGTCTGTCCGGATTTTTAACACTTTTATAAACTTATACATAATAAATATTAGTTTTAATAATTATAATATAATCTCTACATATTATAAAGAGGAAATATTTGATTGTTTGTTTGTTTATTTGTTTGCATTGAATAGGCTCCGAAACTACTGGACCGATTTGAAAAATTCTTTCACCTTTGTAATCCTACATTATCCGTGATGGACATAGAGTACATGATTTTCCCAAATTCCCACGGGAACGAAGTCCCGAGCGGAATGCTAGTTTTAAATGAGTATCAACCTACTGACTAATCTTTTTTCTTTTTGTGTACAAAAATTAATTTTTCATTACGCCGAGTAGTTTTTGTTCTCTTTAATACTCTTACTAGGTTGACTGGAAGAAATCCCCTCGTGGGATAAGTCCGCCTTTCTAAACTTCCTATTACTGTAAACTTGTTGTCCTCTGTATTATCACTGTACAGACAGCTGCAGAGATACCTGACCACCCCTATTGTAGTATAAGCTATTAATTGTATTTAATTATAAGGAGCTCAATGAAACCACTTGAGTGCTAGAACGAAGAAGATAGTTTTTATTTCAAATTCCAAAGTCATCTTGTTCATGTTCGGATACACAGCTATTATTATAACATCCTCCTTTTCCAGGGTTTAGAAAGAATACTTATCTCTACTAAAAAAAAAAACATAAAATCTAAAGAACATAAAATATTGAAAAGTACAAATTGTATAGATGTTAGATGTCTCTACACTAAACCAGCTATGCATTATGTCTAGGGATCATCATGCTATTAATACTATTAGATATACCTATGTTTTTAACATCAACTTTCTATTTATGTAACAGTTAAAACTATCATTACACACTAATTTATTTGTTACCGTTTAAGTACTTAACGAATAGGAAAATTATTTAGGATAATACTGTGGAGGTTTAACAACTCTACCCGAAGAAGTAACAATGAACCCTTCATTATTAGTATACAGTTTTGGCTTTGGATTACTTTCATTATTATTACTTGACAAACAATTTTCATCATCTGGTATGTAGTAAGGAACCAAATTGAGTGGTTTAATATGAAACCGATTTCTAATAAAAAGTTTATTATTTGAATGAATTTGATATGACCTTTGATTAATTTGTTCCATTATTTCTCCCCTCCTCCACTGTTTTCCAATTTTAAACAATATCTTTTCTCAAATTTTTAATATTCTCATGTCTTTTTTATTACTATCATATATCAATTTAGCTTTTTCTTGTCTTAGTTTTAAGTTTTCTTGTAATTTGCTATCAATTTTTGGTTCATAACAGATGTTTTGCATTGGTACAAGACCTCTTATTTTCCTGTAAAACAAATTTTCAGCCGGTGATGGTATTTCATGGGAAATCGGTGTATTTCTGAATTCTATCATAGTCAAATAGGGATCCTTATTTTCATGAAGTGCCTTTTTTAGCAAGTTTTTAACAGTTTGAATGGTTCTTTCAACCATTCCATTTGACTGTGGATATTCTGGGCTAGAAAACTTATGTTCAAAATCCCATTCCATGGAAAAATTATGGAACTTTTCACTGGAAAATTGCGGGCCACCATCACTCATTACAATTTTAGGAATACCATGCCTGCTGAAAATTTGCTTCAAATGATTTATTACACATTCGCTTGTTGTACTATTTAATAATGATAATTCTGGAAACTTCGAATAGTAGTCCACTGCAAGCATGTATTGCCTATTATTCAATTCAAATAAATCCACAGCAATTTTTTGCCAAGGCAAATCTGGTACTGAATGAGGAATCAAGGTTTCCTTTTTATTATTATTACTATGTAACTTACAAGTCTGACAACTTGACACAATATTGCAAATGTCGTTACTGATATCTGGCCAATACAATACATTTTGTGCTCTTAACAATGTTTTTGTTACACCTAAATGTGGATAGTGCAATCTTTGTAACATTTCTTGCCTTAATTTGAATGGAATTACTATAGCATTATTTTTTAATATTATATCTTCCTTACAAGTCAGTTCATGTCTAATCGACCAGTATTTTCTAACTTTTTCTGGTAATTTTGTTTTGTGCATAGGCCAGCCATCGATAATATACTTTTTTACCAACATGAGTTCCTCATCCTCAACAGTACATTTTTTAATTTTATTTACCTGTTCATCACTTGCATTTATAGTTTTAATTACAACATTAATTTGTGCCTCAATATTTTCTGTATCCAAATCTATCTCAACACAATCCTCTGCATCAAAGGAACGAGACATTGTGTCAGCTATATAAAGTTCTTTACCACGCTTATAGATTAACTCAAACTGATATTTTTGTAATTTTAGAAGCATTCTTTGTATACGTGGAGTGCATGAATTTAAGGGCTTTTTAACAACACTGACAAGTGGAGCATGATCAGTTTCTATTGTTATTTTCTTACCATAAATGTACTGATTAAATCTTTCACATCCAAATAAAATTGCAAGTAACTCTTTTTCTATCTGGGCATAATTTTTTTGACAATCATTTAAAGCCTTTGAAGCATAAGCAACAGGTAGGTTATTTTGCAATATCACAGCACCTAAGCCATCTTTTGATGCATCTACTGATAACACTACAGGAAGATTTTCATTGAAGTATTGTAGTACCGGTTGTGATGCTAGCTGTTGCTTTAGGTCTTCAAAAACTTTGTCATGTTCTGTTAGCCAACAATATTCAACATCTTTTTTAAGCAAGTTTCGCAAAACTGAGCTCTTTGTTGCAAAATTTTGAATAAATTTAGATACATAATTTATTACCCCTAAAAATCTTTGTAGCTCTGTTTTGTTGGTAGGTTTTTTCATAGCTAATATCGACTTTACCCGACTTTTATTCAATTTCAAACCGTCTTTACTTAATATGTGTCCTAAATAGTTTACTTCTTGCATATTTATTTTACATTTTTCTTTGTTTAGCTTTACATTTTCTTGTTTAAGTTTATTTAATACAGCCCTAAGCCTTTTATCATGGTCTTCCTGCGTTTTGCCATAAACTAATATATCGTCGATGTAAACTTCAGTACCTTCCATGTTTTCTAACATTTGTCGCATTTTTTGTTGATATATTTCTGAAGCACTACAAAGCCCAAATGGCATTCTTAAGAATTTGTACCTACCAAAAGGTGTGTTGAAGCAGCACAGATCGGAGCTTGCTTCCGTCAATTTCAGGTTCCAAAAGCCATTTTTTATGTCTAAAGTAGAAAACACTGTAGCACCTGACAACTTACTTGATATTTCTTCAAAAGTAGGTAACTCAAAATGTTGCCTTCTAATAGCTTTATTTAAATCCTGGGGATCTATACACAGCCGCAAATCACCATTAGGTTTATATACAATCACAAGGGAATTTACCCACTCAGTTGGATGCTCAACCTTAGAAATGACGCCCAACCCTTCTAACTCTTCCAGTTTTTTCTTTAAACGGGGTTGAATGGACAAAGGTACTTTCCTGCAAGCATGAATTACCGGTGTTGCATTTTCTTTCAGCTTGATATCATATGTTTCCTTCATGCATCCTAATCCTTGAAATAAATCCTCATACTCATCCAGTATACTTTGCTTCACTGTATGCAATGGTTTAATTAACTGCAATTTTAATGCTGACTGTAAGCCAATAATATTTACATTAGTGTCTGTGTCAACTACAAAAAACTGTAGGTTAAATATCTGTCCATTGTACTTACATGGTAAAATACATTTTCCTAGGCATTCGATAAGCTGACCAGTGTAAGTAGTTAGTTTTGTTTTGGTTGGCAACAAGTTGTTTTTGTCCAATCCAAGTTGTGACAGGCATTCTGAAATCAAAACATTTGCTTGTGCACCCGTATCCACTTTCAACTTTAACGGTGTGCTGTCTATACCTACCGTAATAGACCAATCTTTTTCCATCTTATCAACACTGTGAATGGAAATAGCACCTAAGAACAAAGTGTCGATTTCCTCACTCGAATCCTCTTCAATTTCACGTATGAATGTATTTCTACATTGGCTAGCGAAGTGGTTGTAGTTATTGCACTTTAGGCATTTCTTGTTAAATGCTGGACACCGATATTTTTCATGTTTATAACCACATTTATTGCAGAAAAACATTTTGTTTTCAGACATCTTGCGTTCTGGGTTGCCATTCTGACGTTTATTCTTGACATTGACATTCGATGATCCCACTATTTGGCGGCTGCCATGCGCGTTCGGATACACACGCGCTTTTTGCTGGATCGAGGACGATGCGCCCCGATTGATCTTATCGATCGACATACCCTCAGAGTTAACATTATTATAATTTGACGATGAACAAATATCTGCAATCTGCTGCTTTGTGTTTTGCGACGTACGACAAATCTCTGATGCAGTGGTCAGGGTTAAGTTCTTTGCACGCAGAAGACGATCTTTCACTGTAACATCAATAATTCCATAAACTAACCTGTCCTTGATTAGACTTTCCGTTAATGAGCCAAATTCACACGTTGCACTTAAATCTCGCAATTCAATAAGGTAGTCCTCATAGCTTTCATCTGCTTTCTGGTTGCGTGTGAAGAACTTGTATCGTTCATAGGTCACATTTTTTTCTGGATCGAAATGTGTCTCAAACTTTTGTATCACCTTCTTGAGATTATTTTTTTCACTTTCACTCGCGAACTCAAAAGTATTGTACAATTTTAAAGCTCTATCTCCAATACTACTAAGCAATAACGCAGTTTTGATTTTTTCTGACTTTCCTTCATTTCCCGATGCTAGTAAAAATATTTCAAACTTCTGCTTGTAGTTCTTCCAATTTTCTGCCATATTTCCTGTCCATGAAATTCCTCCTGGCACATTTATTGCTGCAATGTTATTTGCCATCGAACCAGAATCGCCGTCTTTCGCCATATTAAGTACCTAGGTATCACAATGGTTTTTAGTTCACTATTTCTTAAATTTGCTTCCACGATCCGCCTTGATTTTATCAATGTAGGTCCACTACGTGTTTAACTTCACTGTAAGGTATCCTACCGGCTGCGCCATGTAGTATAAGCTATTAATTGTATTTAATTATAAGGAGCTCAATGAAACCACTTGAGTGCTAGAACGAAGAAGATAGTTTTTATTTCAAATTCCAAAGTCATCTTGTTCATGTTCGGATACACAGCTATTATTATAACACCTATGAAATAAGAATGACGTTATTTCACGAAATGTTTTAGGTATTTCAATAATATTTTGTATATTAATATAGTTTTGTTAACTAAACAATTACGCTTAATGACACTTTTGAAATTGTATGTTTTGTCATAGACAACTTCATCTTTATCCGGTAGGGGTGGTCAGGTATCTCTGCAGCTGTCTGTACAGTAAATAATAAATGCATACATACATACTGTTTCTTATAATCATAACCAAGGCTTCTTACTAACAATAAAACAAGTAGTAAAACGATTGAGAGTCCCTGCCTTAAATCTATGAGTAAAAATAAGAAACACGTTCCAAGAGTTCGTTTGGTTCAAAGATTATTGGATTTAGAATATAATCTCTGGAGTAATTGAGTTCTCTTATGCGAAACGTAGGCAGATGAATATACCATAAGGATTCTTGTCATCTTTACCTTGTTTTTATTTTTAGTATTCGATAGAAAAGTTATTTTTAGAATCGGCTGCGGTTTTTCTGGAGTAGATGTTATTTTTGTGAAAATTGGAATGACTATGGTGACCATTTTATCTGTTCAGTTGGTGAAATTGAGAACTAACAATACATTTAATCACAGCTGCCTTTACAATACAATACAATATATTTTATTGCACACCAACATAACAGAACAAGGTACATAGTAAAAGTTACATTATGGACAGTAATAAAGTTAGGGTATAAAAGGCAGCCCCATTGCTAAGAAGCAATATCTTTACTAGCAGCGCCACCGCCAACTGAATGTTAAGTCGACATATTCGTAGTTAGTCAGTATCGTCATTCTGTTGCCATTCAAGCGCCAATGATTAGCGGAATAGCCACCCAGAATGCCGAGATACATAAAAAACACTACCAATGAAAGTCATGATTTTTACATATTACAACCTTTAATGATTGGACGTGACAGCGTTTTGAGATTGCTTATCATATACATATTATAAAGGCTCCGAAACTACTGACCGATTTGAAAAAATATTTCACCAGTAGAAAGCTACATTATCCCCGATGGACATAGCTACTACATAATTTTCCCGAATTCCCTCGGCAACGAAGTCTCGAGCGGAATGCTAGTAAAACAATAAGTAGGTTAGCGAATAGACATAAAAACTTGGCAGCTCGTGTCGATTGAGCCCCTATTTGCCAGATGGTACACTAAAATTCATTTAAATGCAATACGTGTTATGAGCCGCAATGCGTAGCAACAAAAATCTAAGTGAGCATTCGTCCTATTTTCAGCTTACATATTTATTTACATTAGCATATTTCTCCGAATTCCCCCAATAAAGTGTGCTCGTAAATAACAGTGAGAATTGACCGTAAAGCCCAAAGCGAGTCGTACAATTTAATGTTTTTTGTGAAAAATTATAGCTACCATTGCAAAATATTACAGTTAGATTTTGTAACGGATCGCTCACTAACCGAACGAATGCGAAACTCGTGCGAAGCGTCTCCGTTTCAGCTTCCTTGGGTAAAAATGCTTTCGTATGTCAACACAGCTTCGTTTCGTATGTTCTGTCCGGCGGATGTTCGGCTGTCCGGCGGATGTTCAGCTGTCCAGCTGTTTTTCTCTACAGGTTACATTTCTCAACCGATGCTCGAGAAATGTTCTGAGTAGGTTCGATAATTATATGTTTTTTTTTTGTCAATTCGGATTTTGGACATTTTTCAAAACAGTGGAGTACGTAAGTTACGTAAACAATATCACATTTCAGCCATTTCGAAAAATGTTGATTTAGGAGCTCTACACACACACATACACACATTTATTTACCTTTTGTATTTATCAATCATCCTTGTCACACTGTCACCAACAAACACACATATTTACAAACACACATACACACAAATAAGTACACACACACGCACACACACACACACACACACACACACACACACACACACACACACACCACACATACACAACACATTAGGTGTAGTTTACTCTTTTCCGTCGGCTATGTACACACGCGCACCAAGGGTACGGCTGAAAACCAGCGTTGGGGCCTCGGCTTCAACACATGCTGAGCTGTGTCCTATTTGACACCGCACTACAGCACAATTATACATTGTTTTGTCGTCTCCTGTATGTGTTCTTGTCCTGTGTTTTATATTGTACGTTATTTTATTTTCTTTGTGTCGTAGTGTTTTGTGTCAAATACACGTCTTGAATCTCAAATCTTGAATCTAGCTACAGTTATTCCTGTTTTTGAGATTTGTATTTTTGTATGTAACGAATAAACATAAAAACTACTGGACCGATTTCAAAAATTCTTTCACCATCATGATGCTACATTATCCCTGAGGTAACAAAGGCTACATAATTTTCCCAAATTCCCACGGAAACGAAGTCTCGAGCGGAATTTGTCATCAAATGTATGAGGTTTCGATAGTTCTCAGATTCACCACCTTAACAGATAAAATGGTCACCATCGTCATTCAAACGCCATTGAGACGACATTGATTAGTAGAATAGGTGACCCGGCATCATAAATATGTACAATACATGAATTTTTAATATCCTCACACGGCATTTAACTCAGTTTTAGGATTCCGTACCCAAAGGGTAAAAAACGGGACCCTATTACTAAGACTCTACTGTCTGCTTATCTGTCTGTCCGTCTGTCACCAGGCTGTATCTCATGAACCGTAATAGTTAGACAGTTAAAATTTTCACATATGATGTATTTCTGCTGCCGCTGTAACAACAAATACCTACTAAAAACAGAATAAAATAAATATTTAAGGGGGCTCCCATACAACAAACGTCATTTTTTTTGCTCGTTTTTATAGATAATGACACGGAACCCTTTGTGCGCGAGTCCGACTCGCACTTGGCCATTTTTTGTGCCTTATATTTTGTATTTAATTTCCAGTGAAATAGACCCACTGCTTTCCTAAAAGCTTTTGACGCCAACCGTGGCTCAAAGCTCTACGTGTTGGATTTGTTTGCGTTTGTATAAAAAATTCAGTCACCAGTTATTTCCAGTTTGTTTGGCGAATATGCTACTTGTATTTAACCCAAAAGGTGTCAAAACTCGATCAGGCTATTCACCTCTAATGTACCCTACAGAGAGCGCACATCAGGTTACCACTTGCGTGCGTATCTTACGATAAGAGCGGTTTCGCAATGACAACAAGGTAACCAGGTGACAGTGACAGGTAGTGACAATTATCGGCCGTCCGTCGATCGTAGATAGTACAGAGTAGAGCCCCAGATGCGCCGCCTCGGATGTACTCTGTTCTGCCCACAGACCTATATCGAGATAGACGAAAAAATCGCTTCAAACTATATGAGAACCTAGCGTGTCGACTTTTTCGTACCTAAAATGACGTCACGAGCGAGATTTAGTCATGGGAAAACAAGATCACGCGGATACAATTCAAAAGCGCTTAATTAAGTAAAACAAAGATGTAAATCCGATTAAAATCGATTATCATTTACGGCCTAGGTCTCAAACGGACTGACTTAAGTCGTACAAAACTATGACAGTAGATCACACTTTTCACACGCAAGGTAGGTACTTTTACTGTTTATCTCGATATAGGTCTGTGGTTCTGCCTGTTCCATACTGATGCGAGAGAACGAGAATTCGGAGCGAGATACATACGACAAAACTATGACACGCGTTCATGTTAGCTTTGCTGTCGATTTGATATTTTGTTGGATTTTCACGTAGATAAAGAATACACACACATACATACATACATACGCTCACGCCTTTAATCCCCATCGGGGTAGGCAGAGCATCAATGGTTCCAGAACCACTTGATGCCACATTCGACACTAATTGCGAGGGTTGTCCGAATAATTTAAGAGGTATTACAATACAATACAATACTCTTTATTGCACACAAAAAAAACATAAAACATAACATCAAACAAAAACAAATGTTCATGATGTAGTGTACAATCCGGCGGCCTTATTGCTATAGAGCAATTTCTTCCAGGCAACCGGGGGGTGAAGGAACCGATACAGAAGGTGAAGCGGTAGACGTGCAAAGAGTAATATACCTTATACATATCTATACCTAAATATATAACATACATATACACAAATAAATGATGAAAAACATTAAATATTACATATATATACACATATCTACTATACATACATATCTAGACACGTGAAAAAAATCGAAAAAAAAAACTTGATACCTGTTTTAAATACAAATATCTGCTTGGATTTAATTTGCAGTTATAAACTAAATCCATGGCATTCCTAATTAAAACCTCTTTTTGAAAAGCTATGTACTGTGGCTATTCGTTTTACAAAAACAATTAAATTTACAAAAACAAATTAGTCTACAAAATTAACGGATTCTGAGTAAGATATACGAGTAGAAACAAAGTTGAGTGACCCCATAAATAATCTATAAAGTGCGTCGTTTTGAACAACTAGTGCATCTACTATTGGCCATGGTCCAAAAATGGCTAAAACGGAATATGTTTTTATTTTGGCACTGTACCACCGATTTTGCAAAAAAATATTAAAGTTATTTGATACATTGCCTTTTTAGCTTCACAGTACAAAGTACTATGCCGGTCACTTGTGCTGGCACAGAGCTGAGCCTGATCCGTTTTACGGTCACATGCAGTCCACTTGCGGCATGGTTCGTTGTCTCAATAGATCATATTCTTTGTTTAGAATAAGCTATTGTGAACTGCATGTACCAGTGAATAAATGGTTTGTCTGTCTGTCTGTCTGTCACTTGTTTTATTCTGACTTCATAGTTTAATAACAAACAATTTTAGAAATGGGTGCAATCACTTAACAGTTATAAGTATTTGGAGTTACCGGGTGTAAAGAGAAGTGACTCCATTGAATTTGAGAGTGTAAATACTGCATTTTTTTTTCAACATTTTATATATATTCTTCCTCACTCTACTAAACATGGCCCTTGCCCTCCCCACCGCTCTTTACGTGAACTTTATCACATGTGATACCTAAATCTACAATGTCTGTGGCGACAACGCTCTTGTATATTAAAATAAATTAATTTTAACACACCCATTTTATCTTCAATAATAATACAGGGTTACTTTTTAATCAGTACACAAATTTTTCTTACGGTGTCAGTAACGTTGATAGAACGTAAATAAGACGGATTTTTTTTTTCCAAAATTTTCAGATTTTGATACCCCTTTTTAACGTCTTAGAGAATGAATTTTGAAAAACGCAGAAACACAGGTGTCACAAATTGTGTTGAAGAATACTATTACCAAGTTTCAAGTCAATTGGACGAAGTTATTTTTTTTTCCATACAAAAAAATTGATTTATTTTCATGCTTCAGACGATCTAGCTTGAAATTTTTATATGAAACGATATAAAACATAAAAATACGGGTCTGTTAAATTTTCATAAAGTTTACGTACGTAAAATTTGTGTACTGATTAAAAAATCCTCTTTATAATGTATAATATTATAAAGAGGACAGATTATTTTGATTGTTTGTTTGTTTTTTTGTCTGCATTGAATAGGCTCCGAAGCTACTGGACCGATTTGAAAAATTATTTCACCATTAAAATGCTACATTATCCCTGAGTAACATATGCTACATATTTTTCCCGAATTCCCACGGAATCGAAGTTCTGAGGCGGAATGCTAGTGGAGTATAATTACAGGCAAAGAGTAGAGAAAACGCGTGGTCTAATAATCTAAGGTCGTTATTATTTTACCCTCGCGTTACTACCAAGATAACTATAAAACTGTGGGGATAAAATACGATCCGCCGCTAGTGATAGTAGCTAGATTAAGGTAATGTTTTATAAATGGCATAATAAATTTATAAATATAGGGGTAATATTCATTTACGAAGGGCGGGTAGACCGGCCTCCCTCGTGTTAATCTTGCGTAAAGGTCTGTGCTTTTATCTGTTACTTATACTGAAAATGCTTCGGTCTAACGTACATATACACATCAACGCGGTCTAGCGATATTGCTCGATTTTTTATACAAAAGAGGTCTGTTTGAGAAGCTACAAAAGCATACACGAGATACATGGAGCGCTATAATTTTCAGATGATTAAGTGCCAAACCTGAATTTTCAATACTAATAAATAAATTTTGTTTTACTTGAAATTTTTGAAAACGTGACGAAAATGATAAAAAAAAATGCGTAAACTCGACTATTTTCATACAAAAAGCAGACAAAAAGTGCACTTTCGTTTTCGTTTCCGTCACGTTTTCACAAATTACAAGTAAAACATAATTTATTGACTAAAATTTTAAATTCAGGTTTAGCACTTGCTCGTCTGAAAATTATAGCCCTTCATGTATCTCGAGTATGGTTTTATAGCTTCTCAAACAGACCTCTTTTGTATGAAAAATCGTGTAATATCCCTAGACCGTGTTGATGTGTATACATAAGCTCGCGTCTATAATCCCTAGTTCGTTAAGTTCGATCTTCCTTACTCATATAATATCTTTGGGCCTAATTTATGTCGAGGATATGAAGATTTTCAAAGGACCCGCCCTTAACAGCGTTAATTTGTGATGTAAATTATCAGTCACTTCAAACAAACCCTTTCCATACAATAGAACCTCATAGGTTGCTACGATCATATCAGAATTGGGAAAAATTTTATTCCTAAGGATTTCATGGAAATATCCAAAATGTATCGAGAAGAATCACTTTTATTTTAGTCGCCTCAAGTGCAGGTCTCTTTAAGTTTTTTTTCTGAGCATTGTTGGTAAGAATGCATCTGCAGGAAGATTTTTTTATCACCATCCAAATTTTTTGTACGTAAACTTTTTTGTCTTGTATCGTTTCATATAAAAATTTCAAGCTAGATCGTCTGAAGCATGAAAATAAATTAAAATTTTTGTATGGAAAAAAAACATCTTCCAATTGACTTGATATTTGGAAATAGTACTCTTCAACACAATTTGTGATAGCCGTATTTCTGCGTTTTACAAAATTCATCCTCTAAGACGTTAGAAAGGGGAATCAAATTCTAAAAATTTTGTTTTTTTTTTTTAAATCTCCAACGTTACTGACACCGTCAGAAAAATTTGGCTGGTGATAAAAAAGTTAAAGTCCATAACTCAGAAAAAGTCATTAATAAGTACTGTCAACACGGAAGATCGAACTTAGTACTCTATACCTCTGCATATTAGTTAGCATGGCACGCGACAAATTCGCGCGTCATGCTACACCATGTTGATGATACTTCACTTTGACTGCGCAAAGAAACCGCGCAAAGGCTTGCGCGCCCTCTGGCGTTATCAATTTAACCCTTGTTTGACATTTGACCACGTTGTTTTCACGTTTTGCTTGAGCTGCTGAATTCCAACTCGCAGCCATAACGGTTTTCCTGTAAAAAAATTTAAGTACACGGGCAGCATATAAGCCTATACATGTTGACCTTGACGTCACCCTTATCTCGCTCGTAATAGCGTCGGTTTTCGTAGTGCAAATGGGTAACCTGACCTGCTGCTGTCTGTACTTTGATAGTACGTAAAATGTGTGAAGGCAGCTGTGAAGTGTAAAAATTCACTTAAGGTTAAAGCACTTTCTTTCAACGTTTGACTCGTATTACTTCCTTAGGCAATAAAATTAATTTGATGCCACCTGCTGGCAGTCGACTCTCGTAAATTGTTATTGTAGCGTTTGCAGAGAACCGCGGCGCCTTTCCGTAGAATCACCCACTTTAACAGCGGATTCACCCTTTCCTGGAAGCTTCTTTTGTTTTTATGTCGATGAAAAGGGAAATAGAGGGGAATTTTTGCATTTGCTTTATGACGGCCTTAAGTTGTTGGGCTAGCTTTTCTTTGATAGTTTTTTTTTATTTTCCCAGTCCGTACATTGACTAATTGACTATTGGTCTGAAAATTATTATCTACACTAACATTATAAAGACGAAAGATTTTATTTTTGTATAATTGTAACGAAGAAACTCAAAAACTACTATTTCTACAATTATTTTACCATTAGAATGCTACATTATCCCTAAGTAACATAATTTTCATGAATTTCCACGGAAACGAAGTCCCGGGTTGTAAGCTAAGTTATTTATAAAAAGTAAAGTTTGAAAATTAATGTTTCTTTGTAGGATTTGAACGTTTTACTTACTAAACTACTTAAACTACGTAACTACTTTATATTAAATTATTAAAAAAATGCTTCTTGTACAATTTTATTAGTTCTTCACGCCAAGGTAAGATTGCTGATAGCAGGATTGCAAGCATAGAGTTAAAAAACCAAATGTACCAATTTGTCGTCTTTAGTCTATACCAATATTATAAATAGGAAAGATTTGTATTTTTGTATGTGGAACGAAATTATATTTTTGATGTCTTCTCGATATTTTTGAGTGAATATTATATTCCCACTAGAACTAACTCGTGGACAAAAAGCTAGTAACAACAACTGTTTGAGTAACCTTAATTGGGTTTTCTTCTTTTGTAGTGAGATCGTCTATACGTCTATTACATACATTGTCGTTGTTATGTTTAAAGCAAAGGAAACATTCATTTTCTACGAAAAGCTCATTTGCGTTTGTGTTCGTATATTCAAAGTTCCAGGCATGAATTTTATTAGTAGACATTTTCATATTTTGTTAAGAAATATTCCGTCAGAGCTTTATTACCGAACCTATAACAATAACCTTATAACCCCTTATAAATAAGTGAATAATTCTTACGGCCTTATTCATAAACGTTATTTAAAGTTACCTTTAAAAACATGTCTTACTTATACAGTAATAAGAAATATTTTTAAACCTTCACGCGAGGCTCTTAACTCTCACTTAATTTTAAAGAACGTTTATGAATAAGGGATATACTTTTTCTATAATGTAATAATTTATCAACTTTTTAACGGATATTTTCTTGTATTAAACTTTTAAGGAAAGGACCTAAAGGACTTTTTTCCGCAAACACAGCGTGAGATAAACAAGGAAATGGACTGGGTATTTTAATATATTAAATGGGGAACAATCAAAACAATACGATGAATAAATTGACAATAATGAAAAAAACATAAGAAATTAAAAAAAAAAGCTGTGACAAAAATTACTAAAAGAATAAAACATTAAAAAAGAGATATATACTAACAGTCCGCAACACTTTTATAAGAAAACAAAACATAGCTATAATGTATAGGCAGTAGGTTATACATACAACATAATATATGTATCTATTCTGTTGAGGTTGAGTAGATATTCGAAAACGTAGCGAGCACTCGTAATTTAAAACCTCAAATTGAGACCGCGCCTGCGAAAATGAAATGTTATTCAGCCGTAATGAGTCACATTTAAATCATTTCCAACAACATTCCTCTCCAGTTTCTCAAGGAAAAACGTTAAGGAGCTCAACATGTATAATTGTAGCTCCATTCATTATTAAATCTAAAAATTCTAAACGCGAATGTTTTTAAGGAAGATTTTGAGCCGTGTGGTGATCGGTTGAGAATAACACCACCCCATCTCTTTCCGTGGGTGTCTTAAGAGGCGACTAAAAAAACAAAAATGAGACCTGCCTGCCTAGTAATCCATCCCAGGCAACGACACTTCATGCATGTTTTTCTGAATCTGAGGTGTCGTCCTATGGTCTCTGCGGTGTGGTAGGCTCTGTAAAGGGCCGTCTGGTTCGCGACCACCCTCCTACCGAAGTCCGACGCCAAACAGCTTGCTGTGTTCCGTCGGTGCGTAGGAGTACCAGTGCCTTTATAGGCATTTTCTGGGTTAACTCGCTCCATCGTCGACCTCATCTTTGACCTTTATGGTCAAATGTTATAATAATAAAAAAATAATAAAAATTGGATGTTACTTCTTCAAGCAAAAGCTATTCAATATGTAACACATTTAATTTTCTAACATAATCTTATACCCCCTGATTTACGTCAAACTTGGAATCAAGTGGTTTTAAAACCACTGATGCTCTGCCTACCCTAATAAGAATTTTAGGCGTGATCGTATTTATGTAAGTGTGTGTATGTAGCTTTTAATAATAAATTAATCTTATAATTTTACAGTTGCAAGCGAAAATTTACCTCCACCACGGGCAATTCAAACCATTCAAATCAAACGGACGATTCTACTACTAACCAATTCCAAAGCAATTAACTGCTCAATCTTCCAATAGCAGCGGTTTAATTCTGAGATAGTTTACAATGACCTATTCACATGAGTAATTGAAACATGTTCCAGTTTAGGAAGACAAATACTTGACAACCCTTTGACGAGGGGTTCTAAGACTAGCGTCTCAGTCTGGAGTGCGCGTAGTTTGGGTTTTTGAGGATTCTCTAGCTATCTTGCTGCCCGGCGTAGCCTCTTTCTTACCAGCCCATATAAGTCCTCACCAAGGGACACGGGCTTTCCTTTGAAACACGAATGGGATTAAGGACATTGTCCATCATGTTGGCCCAACCTGTATCTTTTATGAACTGTCTATCTTTTGCGGAAGGGTTTCCATTACACCCATTATTTTCGGAAAGTTCTGTCTCAGTACTGTAGCGTAGCTCGGAGGAAGCAACCAGAGGTCTAGCTGGTACAGACCAGGAAAAGTCATAGAATCACTTTTAGCATTTATTCAGAGGAACCTAACTCATGCGGCCGGAGCCACAGGAGAAAGTGTGTCAGATGTATACAAAACGCTCCAAAAGCTGCCAATAGGTTTCGCTAAAGGTGTTCTAAGTAGGTGGTTATCATGGAAGTAGAACCTCCACAGTACGTTGAACATAGAATCTACCTGGCTAGTTCCTATGACTCAGCTTCATGTATTGATCGAAGCATATTAGTAGTTGATAAGCGATGGCGATGACACATTGTCAATGGTCAGATAGCGACAATGTGAAATACACAATCTGGCGGCATTAGGTGAAGATTTATTGCAAAATCGGACTTAATACCATTGCGTAGGGTACATTTTTGCAGTAACTTGAATGCTTAGATCTGTAGCAAATTGGACCTAGCTTGGCATACAAAACTTTTCTAATTAATTTAAAACTTATTCAGTGTACATAATTTGAACCTTTTTGTTTGAACGTAATGTCTTTCAGACAGCCCTTTGCGAAATGATAGTGATTTAGGTGTATCTTATACTTCTCCGAGTAAAGAAAACCTTTAAAAGAGAACATATAAAATACCTAACTTTAATTAATTTAAAAAAACAATATATCCGAAACTTTTCATTCCATGTTTTCAGCCCTTTTAGCAATTAGTACAATTTCATTTGGTCTACTACAAAGCCTTACAATAAATAATTAATACACGTTTTAAATATCAACATGTAGGTGGATGTTCATTTTGATTAAACGAATACCCTTTAAGCCTAATAAAGAATTTAATTAAGCAATTTTAACAGTTTTATTGCAGGAACTTCTTTAGCTTCTTTATAGAAAGCCGACTTTGTTTAACGCCAACAAGACGGAACGCGACAGTATATTTAAAGTAGCGTTAACTTTAGTGGAAGTTTCTGCAACTGGGTGTCATAATGAAGCAAGCAGGAGCATACTCTACATTTTGTCCAGTCATTAGCCTGTAAACGGAGTTTTTTAAATGGAAATTTGCTACCATTTCACGGAGCGGTGAAACTGTAACAGGTCGCTCGTTCTGTTTGTCAATTAGCTAAAATGTGAGCATGTTTCCGCTCGATAAACACTACCGCAGTTGTTCTCTATGACATGCAGTATGGGAACTTACATTATCGCACTAACAGTAAAAACCTTTAATTTATTGTTTAAGATTCGCGCGGTTATTTTCACTAGTTTTAAACATGTTATAACTGGTTCTTACCACGAGATTTATTTTAAACTAGCATTCCGCCCGGGACTTCGTTCCCGTGGGAATTTGGGGAAAATTATGTAGCCTATGTGTTAAACCAGTGTGTCTTATAGTAACAAATAATTTTAAATTTCGCGCCATTTCTACACATGCTGCAATTGCTCGCAGCGCCTTTCGAAATGCAATCCAAATAATCGTTGTTCTGAATGAAGTTCAAATACTCGACAACAGATGGCGCCACTACACTTAATTTCCAAGTTTAAGGGTTGGAAAAGCCCTTATTTCTTTAAAAACACACCCTTTACGTTAAAACGGGAACTTTCTTGTTCGAGGGGGGATAAAGGGCTATCGCACTATATAAGTTCCTTTATCGTGCTGGGACTCCTTTTTAAGTTTTATCGGCACGCACATTTTAATAACTTAGTTTTATTATATAAAATGATGAGTATCCGATATTGTGCCGCTGTTGCAAGTACCATATTACAGATGAACTGGAGAAATTTGGGTAGTTTTAAGAGCAAACAAAGCGGTCTACCCTCTTTCTTGTTCGTTTCGTCTGAGTACTCTTGGAACTCACTTGAAACTCGAATGACAGCTACCCCGACCAACAGCGCCATCACCAACCGAAGTTTGTGCTGCAAACTAGTTAACAACTTAACATTCAGTTGGCGGTGGTGCTGCTGACATGAAAATAGAAAATTTGGACAGTTCTCAATTTCGCCACCTAAATGAATAAAATGGCGACCATTATCATTCAACCGCCATTGAGACGCTATTGATTAGTGGAATTGCCCTTCACTTTCTATGCTGTGAGCGATTTATGACTAAAAAACACGGTCAGGACTTAATTTTACAATTTTAAACGTTGTGAGCCGACAGTTTCGGATCGTTTTCCAGTAAATACATATACAGGGCTTTAGGTAAATCTCTTTCAACCTCTCGGGTGGTTAATCAGTCCATGAAACTGAACAACTTCCCCAAGGAACATAGGTCAAAATACGAAATAATTTTTGATCTCCCATACAAAATGCGCTATATGCTGATGAAGTTTGTATGGGAACTCAATTTTTTTTTTGTATTTTGACCTATGTTCCTTGGGGAAATTGTTCAATTTCATGTACTGATTCACCACCCGAGAGGTTGAAAGAGATTTACCTAAAGCCCTGTATAAGTACCAGTGCTGAAGATTGCATAACCTATGTTGACGGTTTTGCCGAATCGCCCTCCTGCTCGGTATCTCACTACATGCATATATTACCTAAATCGCCTATTTTCTCCGCATTATCGGAAAAACGCCCCAATATTAGCACCAAAAAACCTATTTGCATGATTATCGGTGCAAACGACCCACACTTCGCCTACTTATGAAACAAATGGCTTGATAGTGAAATTGACATGTGAGTGTCAGCAATACCCGAGTTCATTATCGAAATCTATTAATGTTAAGTGTTGTTTGGCCTAGTCATTTTCAATTTAATGGCCTATAATGGCAATTTTCAATTTAACAAATTTTAAACGCTTACTCGTGTGCGGTATATTCACAGATAGCATGACGTAATGTCCTTTGTAAGGGAACGAGAAAGGACATAATTCAAAACGTACCAAAATTTAAAAGTGGCGGCCAAAAAAAGTAGTTATTTTTTCAAAATAACTATTAACATTTTTATTATGACAGCTAAGCTGTACGACCTTTAGGAATTTTCCTTTTTTAAGCTTAAAAATCTAGATTTTCAAGCTTAAATGCATTTTTAAAGCTAGAATTTAAACCGTTAACCTAATACGAGAGTTTTGTATCACAATCTATTGAAACACTATTTTCTATGGCCGGAACATTTAAAATCCAGATTTACTTATAAGTGTCAAGAAAAAATCTAGTAATGATCGTACAGCTTAGCTATCATACTATAAAATGTTTAGAATAATATGTTCTTTCGAAATAATAACTTTACCGTTGTAGGCCGCCACTTTGAAAATTTTGGTATTTTTTGTATGGACCGTGAATGATGTCCTTTTAGAGCATCAGGGTTCAAGTTCCATTTTTCTTTCCCTAAAACTATTTTAGTCATTTTCAGTATTAAGGCACCTGCCGTTTCACATTTACAATACAATACATTTATAGTTTACAATACATTTTGTCACTAAGACTCTGTGACCAATTCCTATTTTGACTTTGAAACATTTAGGACCCGTCCCGAAATTTTGAACTGTCTAAGACCCGTATTACAGAAGGAAACTCAAGTCTTGATCTATACTTAAGTATTGCCTATTTCTCTCACTATCAAAATAACAAAAACGACTGCTACTTAAGTACAGATCAGAGTCTGAGTCGCTTTCTGTTATACGGACCTAAAAAAGTATAATTTTTTAGGTACAAAACAGTACATATACTAGTTAAATCGATTGAGTTGCTTCTGTTATTTTTACAGTGGCAGTTAAACGATTTTTGCATTATTAGCAGTTTTATTTGTGAACAATGATTGGGTTTATAGGTCTGTCAAGAAAATAGCCCATAACGTGACGAGAATGGTCGGACTTTACGAACTGAATGTCGTTGTTAATTTAATAGTCGCTTTATTATTGTCGTTCATTGTTGGAGCTTCAGTTCGTCGAATAAGTAATTTTTGTAGAACAGACATTTTAATGAGATTTGACGAGGCTATTGTTAGACTCCCACAGCTCTAATTCTATGGAAGTAAAATATTTTTCTCTGAATTGAAATAAAAGATTTTTTGTTCTTTTTCAGATTACAAAACTTTTACATTTATTTCCACAGCAACGCTTCTGCGGATATTTTTTGGAGATACAACTTATTTTCTTACAGTTTGACGCAAATAGACAGCGACATTCTGGATTTGAGCCACATAATTTTGAATAATTAATATAGAATGCTGTATTTCAAAGAGCGTTTCCGTAGTTAAAACTAAATTTTTCTAAAGAGCTAGGAAGAATTAAAGAATACCAAAGAATACATGCTTTCATAGAGGTTACACTATATCTAATGCATAATTTTAAGACTAATATTTTGTTTATTTTAAATATTAAGAACAATAAAAAATGCAAGACAATCTTTTTTATAATCCTTAGCTAATTATTGTATTCATCTTTGTCCACAGAGCCGAAAGGACAGAAGACACAGTATCAAGCAGCGGAAACCTAGCGAACGCAAATGCAGCCAGGCACAAAATAGTAGTAATGGGCGCGGCCAAAGTAGGCAAATCCTCACTCATCACACAATTCCTCTATAACACATTTTCACCGAAATACAAACGAACTATCGAGGAAATGCACCATGGAGACTTCAGTGTCTCTGGAGTCAGATTAACACTAGATATCTTGGATACGTCAGGAGCGTACGAGTTCCCGGCAATGCGAGCGCTGTCAATGCAATCAGCTGACGCTTTCATCCTAGTATACGATATCACAGATGCGGATAGCTTCTCTGAAGTCCGAGCCCTGAGGGATCAGATACACGAGACTAAAGAGAGTACAGCAGTTCCTATCGTGGTCGTCGGAAACAAAGTGGACCTGGCAGAAACTGGGGCGAGACAGGTGAGTTTAGCCTTTAAAATACTTTAAGTCTTCTTTTTCTTATCGTGTCTATAGTAAAGTGTGTGGCGAGCTTGGCTCACCCTGGTGTCAAAATTATCAAACCGCACAATGGCCACTGACTTGGTTTTAATGATTGTAGTCAACGACAACAGTCGGGACCGACAGCTTAACGTGACCTCCGAACCACAGAAAAGCTCGTGATAAATTGCAATTTTCTTCACTCATCAGATTCCCTGACTCTTTGTTTGTTTGCTTTACCTCACTGATCGGTTGAGATCAGCTAGTGCCACTGGGCTATGAGTGCTACACTTTAAGAGGCTAGTACAGGGTTTGTTACCCTAGTTTCAGTCCCATTTGCGTGATCTAGTGGGTTGACGTAGAAAGTATTTAAGGGGGTATTCCGCTCCACCAAGATCTGTGTCCATGTCTTTGATCAGATCTTACACACATTTAACAGAGGGAACATATCGGTGTTGTCAAATTCTGAATTCAGAGAATTCCAGTGGTTAGGAAATATTTTCTACTTAGAAGTAAAATTATTTACTTGAATAAACTCAATTCATTTTACGAAAATAGCCCACATTTACATTGCATTCTAATGTCGGCGCGGGTTACGTCAATACGTAGCGCTAAATAGTAGGTAAAACAAAAACTCTTCAACTAAGTAAACGTATAAATGGAAAAATAATAATTTTAACCGATCACAGTTATGGTACATTCCACCAATTAAGTATTTGCTAAGTTTTTCCTTACACCCTGTATGTATTTCCTCCCTTCTCCTTCGTTTCCCACCCCACTCCTCATCCTGTTATGGCGGTTCCTTCACGGTGCACTCTGTGCGTTTGTGGAATTAACTTCCACAGGCCATTCGAGCGAGTTGTTCATTGGATGCGTTCAAGAGAGAGCTGAAAGAGCATTATTTATCTATCTAAGTATTATCCATATATTGTATGTATGTATATATTATAGGTATTTTATATATGTAGGTATATATTATTTATTTATTTAGCTAATTGTATGTGCTTATATATTTATTAATTATTATTTTTGTATTATATATTTAATATATCACTTTATCTTGGTACACCCTTGCCCACTTCAACTGCCTCTCCCTCTCACATAGGTTAGCTGGAAGAAAACTCATTGTTTGAGTTAAGCTTGCCGTTGTACATGTCCTTTCTTTGTGTAATTTTTTGTATATGTATTTGTGTGTACAATAAAGAATAATATATATATGTATTTGATGATGTCGTCCAATTTCTTTGATCAAATGTAAATTGGACAAATATATATTACGAGTGGAATACCACCCTTAGTGGCAACAACTGGTTGCTTCGCCCTAGTTGTCACACCTGCCACTCTCTTGTCGTCCCTGATATTTGCTTTCAAAAGGCATTGTTCAATAAAGCACGACATAGCCTCTCTTATTAGTGAAGTATTATACCGACTCGCGCATATATTTTGTAACTAGCTTTCCGCCCGGGACTTCGTTCCCGTGGGAATTTGGGAAAATTATGTAGCTTTAGTGTTAGTCCAGGATGTCAGCTGCCTCCATATCAAATTTTATCAATATTGGTCCTGCCGTTTGAGCGTGAAAGAATAACAAACATTTTTTTTTTTAATATATATGAAGGGTTCGCTCTTGACCACAATCTAGCCCAAGGGCAAAGATGCGGTCGAGCATGTAGCAAGCTCACCCAGAAGAAGCCTATTGACTTAAACTTTAAAGAGATTCGCGTTATATGAACTCGGAAATACAGACGCAGGCAGGGAATTCCATTCCCTGGCAGTGCGCAATACGAAAGATGATGAAAAGCGCTCAGTGCGAATCCGTGGGATATCAACAAGATAGGGATGGTACCCCGCGGTGCGTCTGGACGTCCGATAGAAGAATGGGGCAGGCGGAATGAGCTCATGCAGCTCCTGAGCACACTCCCCGAAGTACATCTATACATCCATGCATCCATACTACTCACAAACTTTCGCATTTATAATATTAGTAGGAAGTAGGATTGTACCTACTCGTGCATATATTTTCTTACTTCCCTCGTCCTTAAATTATTCACCAATACGTTTGAAATGCTAAGCCATTTATTTGTGGAATCTCTTATCGTTACAGGGGCTTGAAACACAATAAATGCTCACAGAAACTTCAGACGAGTTTTGTGAACAATTTGTTCAATTTGATTAGAAATTCCGTCCCTCTCATTGCCCTGAGCTTGTTTACAGCGTTACCCGGACCACCCTGTGTAAAGAGATACTCGAGCTCTTAAGCGAATTATTTGAGACACAGGATGTGAAATTTTAATTAAGATCTTAAAACAACGAACAATTCTTCGGATTCGCACGTGGCGTCTCATTTCTGAGTTCTGGTAGGGATTTAGGATAAGCGGCTTGGCCAAGGCCCCGATTCTGTAACTAAAGTTATGTGTCGATGGTTAATGGTCGCTATTTTATCTGTTCAGGCCATTTTATTGAGAACTATCCAAATATCATACATCTATAATAATGACGGTTGCTTTGACTGGTAGCGCCACCGCCAACTGAATTTTCAGTTGCTAGGTAGTTTGCAACTTAACGTTTGGTTGGCGGTGGCACTGTTGGTTGGGGTGGTTGTCAGCAAGTATATGAAAACTAAATAGTTTTTAATTTCGCCACCTGAACAGATAAAATGGCCTCCATTTTATGGACACGCAAGTTACAGAATCGGAGCCCGGCTTGATATTTGAATAGACTGTGTTAACTGGATATTATTTTGTTTAATGGTTTTTTTTAATGTACAATGCTGGACAAAAGTTCCCCAGTAAGTTCTCAGTTTACCTTACCAGTAAACCGTGTATTGTAAAGGATATTATCAAATCACCTGACGTTGCTGCTAGTATGGTGTACATCATGAAAGGGGATAGCTATTTATATTTCGTGATAAAAACCATTCAAACCTTTCTATCGCTTGAAGAATAGCACCCTCCGCGCTTCTATTCAAATTAGTTATAGCGTTTATCGATCGGATGATTTGAAGAATATAATGCATTATCGGTATTCAATTGTTTAAAGGCAACTTAAAGTAAAATAAAGGAACGGTAAAGAATGTTTTTTAAAGGTGTTCACCCCTCAGCCTGCCCGAGTGGGATTTATGTTTGTATATATCACTATAACATTGCCGAACCCGTAATATTGTGACTTTACTAAGTAAGATTATAATCACTCGTTACTTTGTGAACAGTCTCATTTTTTCTCACTTTGGCGGACTTTTTTTATGCATCCTAACTTAACTTACTCGGAAACGAACCTAAAAAAGTATAACCATAGTTCATGCAGGCGGCTCTTAAAGTTTCGTGAGATTGTAATTTTACTGGGAAAATTACGTCACGGGAGATTATAATTTCACTAGTAAAATTGTAATATTACGGTTTTTTTACAATATCCTGTGACACATAGAATAGAATCGTCTATTCGTGCAAATGTGGTTAGAATTGATAACAGATAATATCGATATGAAAAATTTTGAAGTTTTTTAATGATCCATTAATTTATTAAGACACTAGCACTCCGCCCGCTGAAACTACAGGTTATATCGTGCCCAGCTGTAGGATAAAATGTAACCTGTCATTCCTCAAGATCTTATCCCTATCTCTATACCAAATTTCATTAAAATCGGTTCAGTAATTTAGGCGTCAAAGCGTAACAAACAAACAAACTTATATTCACATTTATAATATTAGTAGGTAAGGATTTACATGTTTGTACCTATTCCTTTCAACATTTGAAACAATAATACATACAAACTTTTGAAATAAAGGTCGGGCCCACGCAGTCCCTAAGGCAATATCTGCGAAAAGTTGTACAAGTGTGGTAAGATCATTATTTCTGCCGTACGACAATCCGCAAGTCTACTTTAAAACAATATGCGTATTCTGGGAAGATGGAAATGTTAATATACCTTGAATTTCTTACTTTTCTCGCTTGTAGGTTTTAGAAGACAAAACCAAAGATCGCATTTAATATGTGTCATCTTTCATCATTTTCATTTTCATATTTGAGTAAATATGTGTTTTTTACCATTGCCCCTCGAAAAAAGGTCCGTTATTCTTCAAAAACAGTGAATAAAACGCTGTTTATTTCACTGAGTGAATAAAACATTTTGAATTTGGAACATGCGCGAATATACGGATTTTAGTAAGAAAACAAAAGAAAATGTGCAAGGAGGTTGCATACTCTCGCTGTAAAAACGTACTAAAATTTGGCTGTATGTAATAACTGGCTGTATGAAATATGGCTCGGTTAAAAATTTTAAATTTAGAATAAGGAATTCAGCCAATTTTCTGTGCAATTTTCATGCAATTAAAAGTTTCTGTTAAAAGTTTTTGTCTCAAAATCATAAAATAAGTTCGACATCCAGTGATGAAAGTGAACCTCTCGTTCCAGAGTCATTTCGCGTTAAAGCAGCAGCTATTGTTGATAATTTACTGTCACAGAGTAATTATTTTCTTTTTCTCGTAGTCAATGGTAAAAAGGAGAGTACCTAACACGTGAAAAAAAAATTCATCTCGGCTCTTGTATCCCTCGATCCGCTCAGGATTCTAATCTAGAATCCTTCGCTCCTCTCGGGATACAACACAATGCCTCGAAAAGAATTCACCTTTTTTTCACTTGTTGGGTAATCTACTATTTTACCATTGACACTCGAAAAAGGGCCCGTGATTCTTCAAAAACAGTGAATAAAATGCTGTTTGTTTCACTGAATGAATAAAAAAAATTGAATTTAGAACTTGCGCGAATATACGGATTTCAGTAAGAAAAAAAAAGAAAATGTGCAAAGAGGTTGCATACTCTCGCTATCAGTCTCAGAGTAATTATTTTCTCGTAGTCAATGATAAAAAGTAGAGTACCTAACACGTGAAAAAAAATTCATCTTGGCTCTTGTATCCCTCGATCCGCTCAGGATTCTATTAGAATCTTTCGCTCCTCTCGGGATACAACTCAGTGCCTCGAAAAGAATTCACCTTTTTTTCACTTGTTGGGTAATCTACTATTTCCTCTCCATACAACGCGACGGTGCGATCAGCTCATTTTCCTTTGAGAGTGAAGCAGAACTTTTTTGAGAATTTATTTGAGGAAAAATGTTCAATTTCACGGGGAGAATCACCCCCTAAAATTTCGTTGACTAAGTTACAGTCACCCCATACTTTTCGTTTTCTTCCTACCCTATTTATATCCTACCTTATTTCTATCCCACTCTCTGACTACACCTTTGGGACAAAAGTTTGCCGACTCTTGCTCAAATAACCGAGAAACGTAAAACAAGTGACGTAACAAATCCCAAAATAAATATTCGTAATGAACAAAAAATATTGTGTGAATTTAAGTTAGTTTGAAATCTTGTTGTCAGAGCTTTTAAACCGCCAAATGACCTGTGACTTGGTTTAACAACTATAGTTAATAGACAACAGCCAAAACCTGATGGCTTAATGTGCTCTTAAGCACAAAAATATTCATGATAGATTACCACTTTGGTCACACTCTTTGCTTTACCTCACTGATCGGTTCAGCTAGTGTCACTGGGCTACAAGCGCTTTAACCCTACCATATACCTACGAACATTTAACACTTTGAGATAATATTTTCCTTTCTTTTAGATATTGGCAGTGTGGTATCATCCCCGTGAGAGTGGCGACGATGATGTCTGTATTTCCTCCCATTTTATACCTCCTTGTTATACCTCCCAATTTATACCTGCCATGTCCTTCCCACACTTCCCAACAGTTGGACTCAGTGGCTATTAAATGTTACTTATTGATATTGATAGTAATTTAATCTACCAAAGGGTATTTCCATTAATTTGTAGTACATACATCATTTATCCAAGTATATTATCCACGGTTAATCTAGTTAGCTGCCGTCTCTACCGGCAACCCCAAATCAACCCAAATAATTTAAGCGAAATGGATTTCGGTGTATAAATTAAACGATATGAAGCAGAATGGAATATTAATTGATTTCGACTACATTTAAGCATACATTTTCGCTGAAATATATATTATATATAGTTACTACTACTTAGGTATAACCTTATCAAACTTTGGGTAATAATTGAAAGACTCAGGTATAAATAGAAGCTTTAAAAAATATATGGTAGTAATATGCATAATTTCAAAAACATGGACGCCAACAAAGTAGGATTTCAAGGAGTCTCCATGAAATCGGTTGGGACCACATTATCATCAATTACTGTCAATCAAATCTAAAAACTGTTAAATATATACCAGGATTTATTTTGTCTTTCCATTTTTCGTCACTTTAACTCTCCAATCGTTAATTCTGTAATTTTATAAATGTACACCCAAAATTTGTAAAGGCATTCAGAATAATAATAATAATAATAATAATAATCTTTTATTTCGGGTAACTGTGACCCATAAGTTCTATTTACAAAGACATCATTAAATTAAAAAATTAAAATTAAAAACTATACAAAAATGACAGAACATTACAATTTATAAATTATAAAATTAAAATCCGCATAAAATAAAACCATTAAATTCAAATTCAAATAAAATTGTAAAATCCAAATAAATTATCTATTAACATTCAATTAAAAAATATATGTATAACATTCCAAGTCACAAGACAAAATGATTTACAAATTAAATTTTATCGTAATACTTTAACTTTGATTACATGAGTTTGAATTTGCAAGCAATACCTATTCATGCGAATACGTATATAAATAAACCTAATTTAGAGGGATGCGAGGGTTTTGCTGTTTAATGGGCGAAAGGCTGACCACCTCTCACCATTATGCAACTTGTTCCATTTGATAGGTAACCCTCACACTTTGTGTCAAAAGTTGCGTCTAGTGTTCTAGAACAACCGATGCTCTGCCTACCCCGTTAGGGATTGTAGACGTTAGCGTATGTAAATGTATATAGAGGGAATATACAAAACGAATACGTATTTATTCAAATAAAGTGTGCCTGCGACGGTCTTGCATTTATTCATGTCTCCATTTCATACAGTCTGTTTGGTCCTATTTCATCTGTACTGATTCTACTAACCGCTATAATTCTACTTGATGACCATTGACCAATGCTTTATTATTGTGATAGAAGAATAAATAATAACGTAAGTTATTATTATTTATCCTAGATAGAAGGTCGAAATGTTAGTTCAGGTCCGCCTAACTGTCATCAGCTTATGGGTGTCACAACATTTTACAATATCAAAATATTTCACACGAATAAAACTTTCTATGTCTATGAAATATTTGTTTTATAGCCTACAATACTTTATTGTTTTTTTTTGTTATAATTCCGAATACAAACTTTTTCCAAAAGACGATAGGAAATAAGAGCACTGTTGTGGAAAACGGTGTTTGTAGCGTCTTCTAAAGACCTTTCCTCTTTTCAGATAATAACTTTTTGTTTTCATATCTATACTTCGATCAACTATAAAGAACTAGATACACAATCCACAACAAAAAAGTTCCCTCACTAAATGATCACCCACTTGACGTTTTGGGTTGTCTTTTCGTTTAGTAGCATTCGTTCGTTCCGAAAGTAACCATGCCTCAGTGCGCAGTGAAAAATTGTAAAAATCACACCTCCAGAACATTAAAGGAATATGGAATGACATTTTTTAAATAAGTAGTTTTGTAATTATTATATGTGAATTGAAATTATCTTGGTATTTGGCCAAGAAAAGGTTATAAAACATTTTTTTAGTTTAATTTAATAACATTCGGCGAGAGTATAACCCTTTAAATTGAATAGACACTAGCGGAACTTACAAATCCATACCGTTGTATTTCAACATCATTTGTTCGGGTTATGCAGTGACTCTGTTCTAAAACAAATAGAGACGCTTTTTTTTTTTCTATTGTTTTTTTTTTTCATTTTCATCTGTGTTATAAAATTTAAGTGTAAAGAGTATATATATTAATTCTGTTTTCTATACTTGCATTAAAGGTATTATGGCAAAACCATTAATCATATAAAATTGAATTAATAAAAAATTTAACGTGCGTGACGTTTACAAACATAAAGTTTTATTGGATTTTTAGTTTTCCTAGAGATCCTGTGCGATGTGGACAGTGGACATCCGTGATCGCACGTCAAAGATGTGAAGATTTTTTTAGCCGTCGCAAAGTAGTGTCGTTTGCTCCAAGCATTTTTTAGAAAGTGACTCGTATGTCATTACAAAAGGAGTCAAAAGGTTACACAAAACAGCTGCACCTCAAATAGTATGTACCTTTTTATCACTTTTGATTTGGAGTTTCTTGTATTGAATAAAATAAAAAAAATATGTTTCATCTTCAGGACAAAGATGATGACAGCGAAGAAGACAAATGTTTTTTTTTGAGTTAGTTGCTTTTTTTAAAATAAATTATTACTTGTACTTAAATATCTATTTAGTTTCATAGCTAATTTCCTCTCTTAAATCTCAATAGGTCATTTCTGTTCAAAAAATTATACTAAGTTTTAAATAAGCAAAAGATAATATATGTGTAATCGGGAAAGACACAATTCTTTTCTTTTTTTATAAGTTATTTCATATTTCATAAAAAAATAAGCATAGAATATTAGGTTTATAAGCAATAATTAAGAAGAATGGCGGCGGCTGTGATTATCAATTGTAATGTATATTAATCGTCGGTTAATTTGAAATGAATGTGATTTTTTTAATAATAAAAACCATAAAAACTAACATAAAAGTAAGCGGCTGAACCAATTTTGATAAATCATATCTGAAATCCAACGCAAGAAGAAGCTTTCGAATAAAATAAACTGCACCATTAACATTATCCGTTTAAGAGCTATGATGCTCCTATACATACATAACACAATCAGGGGTTAAAAAGAAAACCACACCATTTCGTAGCATTTTGAATTTGTTATAAAGTTTAGACGAAGATTTTTTTATGTGAAATCGACCCAACTAATATATTTTTAAAATTAACAAAGGCAACTCCACTCCTCCCTTGTTCTACGTGACAGCCAGTGTCATCAAATTGTCTTACGTTATCCTTTGTTCAAAACCCAAAGTGGTATTTTACAAATTAAACAGATTTTATTTTCGACCTTATAATATTACGTTACGGTTTAAATTAGATTAAAATGTTTGACACTTTAGAACTCTTTCATAATACATGAAGTGGTATACAACTATCTAAGTACGTATTGTAGTTAGGACACTTTTAAATTTCATTTTGTATGGGACTGTGTATCTAGTTCTATATAGTTGATCGAAGTATCTATATTGAAATACATTGCTTGTTACGGAAATAGAGTTTGCCAGATAGTGCTTCTCCGTTGTATACCCTCTTGAATACCGGTTATGGCGTCCCCGGACGTTGCTTAGTGATATTATGTTTATTCTGCCCGGACTTTGTGCCCATACTCGGCTGGCGAGGCACGGAGCACTATCGGAGCCGGAATTCACTTTGTATATTGAAGCTTTGTTTTATAAGTTATAAGCTAACGTTGTATAATGTTTGGAGAACATTAGGAAATCGTTTTATATTATTAAGTTAGAAATTAAAATTATTATTTTTAAGAAAAAAAAACAATATGACAGGATCGGATGGAGGCCTTTGCCCTGGGATACTATTACTGTTGGGCTAAATGAAAAGGAAAATAACCTGTTAGAGCCATTAAAATATAAGTCCCAAGATCTACCGTCAATGAGTAGATTAATCGCGAACCAATATGGCATTGTCAAACCAAATCTCAATTCAATTTAATTTCTTGTTATGACTCCTTTTGATATTATTAAGCCCATGTACAGAGGATCCTATAGTATAGACCCAAAAAGGAGAGAGAAATTCAACAATGTTGATGAACTTCATAAAATTTTCGATTGTTCCATTTTCACCAAGTATTCAACCTATGGTGTACCTGCAATTAGTAGCTAATAAGTCAAAAAGTGGATTTAAAAAAAATGAAAATGGCATTGTCAAATCTTGGCCTAAGTAAGTGAGCAGCTAACTTTGAATTAAACACAAGTCTAAGTTATAGTTTTCTTTTTGTTATTCAATCATGGCGTTATGCTAGCTACACAATATTTGCTTGCTTTTGTTGAAGGAAGAGACTAGCTTGAAAGTGACTGGTATCTACTATTTATATTCCGTTATTCGCTGCACGCGTCTTGTAAACAAATAAATACACGAGTCCCGGTTGTATTGTAGCAGGAAAACCTCTAGGTAGAACAAATAGTATTAAATAATATAAAATTCAGTTCTTCGAACACGTAGCAAGCATAAATGTGTTTCATAAGCAAAAGTTTCAAAAGCATCACTGTTGAATAATAAGTTCTACGCATTTTGGCAAACGGCTCCCTTTGGGATTAAATTATTTATTTTATTGAACATGTGGTCTAAGCTTATGCATATGCAGTACGTAATTTTACAATTGGCGACCTTATAATTACAACTAATCAATCGGCATAGTTAGCACGAAGCGCGACAAACTTGTGCGTCACGCCACTCCTACAAGTAAAACTTCTGGCCCGCCCTTTGGCGTTGTTATTTTGACATAATATAATAACGCCAAATATATTATATTATATTATATAAATATATTATATTTGGCGTTGCTTTACGTTGTGCTAGAGCTTCTACAGATAATAAAACTCACTAATGATTAAACCGTGAAGACCTGCAACTACTTAGTGAAATTATGAATTAAGGCCAGTTAACATATTGTGTACTAAGAGGTTAACAATAAGATATTGATTAGGAATCCTTTGCAGGTGGAGTTCCACACAACAGAGTCTGTTGTGACAGTCGATTGGGAGAACGGCTTCGTGGAGGCCTCAGCGAAAGAAAACATCAACGTCTCACAGATCTTCAAGGAGCTACTGGTTCAGGCTAAGGTAATTTAAATTCATAATATTTATTTCCGATTACATAAGTGTTAATAAAAAGGGGCCAAACATGGCTAGTAATCAATCTGAATAAAATTATTTAAAACAGAAGAATATCGCTAGTATTATCGCTAGAAATTTAAATTATCGAAAATTAAGAATGTAACTCCGCCCAAAAGACTCAATAACTTACGACCACATATTTTCTGTCTCTCTGTACAACTTATGCAATGCTTTGAGATTTTCATTTCTTTTCCTTGTGGCTTTCCTTTCCTTCTGGTTTTGCTAAGTGTGCGTGTGATTGAGTGTGTGTACTTCACAGGGAGAATCATCCTGTAAAGTTTCGTTAACTTTTAAAGACTGTATAAAGGAATTTATATATGGAGGCAAAATATCGCGTCGTCGAGTAAGCAAGGGATTTGAAATTGTATATACTGTTTAAGCAGTGGAAAATCGAACCTTCTGTTCAATAGAATAGGAAATAAAACTTCAGGATGCGTTCAAAATGCCATACAAATGCAGCTACAAAAATTATTTTGATAATTAAAACAGACCGCAAAATCAAGTTGGTTTATTAATTTGTTATGTAGATAAAATGAACAATTTGATACAAATCCAATTTTTTCTAAACTGAGTGCAGTTAAACTACAAACATAAATTTTTATGGTGGATTAATCGCGTTTCTAGAAAATTCTAAACAACTTAAAAAGGCCCTTTGAAATCAGACAACGTATTTCCAACCCTCACAACTTTTTCAAATTGCTCCTTTGAAACCCAAAAGCCAGGGGAATTTTCCTGATCCATTTCCTCGGTTGAAATACTGAGAAAAGATTCTATTGAAACCGGTACTTTAAGATGGTTGGTCACTAAGCTGTTCTAATACCGGGGATTTGAGAAACCTTTGATACTACAGAACGGTAGTTTTCAAATCAATATTTCCAGATATGCCTGTGAAACTTGTATGCTAGTGTTGTTGAACTGTCGATAAGTGTGTTATCGAAAGGAAACGTAAAAGTGATGATATGGAAAATTATTTTTAATAATAGATGACAACTATTTCTCAGAATAGATATATAAAATAGTAGAATTACGTTCCCGTGGGGATTCCGGTAAATTATGTAGCCTATGTTACTCAGGGATAATGTTGCATCTAACGCTGAAATATTTTTTGAAATCGGTCCAGTAGTTTGAAGTTTATTCGTTACATACAAAAATACAAATCTTCCTCTTTATAATATTAGTGTAGATAGATTTTGATTGTATCAAAGGTCCAATACAATCAATTGATTGTAGAAAAAATTGTTTGTGTGATATTGGTGTAAGTACCAATAGGTTTTACCCAGCAAAAGTAGTATAAGCAAAGTAAATGACAGACGATTTGGTTAAGTGGTAGTAACGCTGCCTCTTGATTGTTGGGTCTTGAGTTCGATTCTTGGTTGGTGACAATAAATGTATACAAGATGTTTGTTCTCCGGTTATGGGTGATCGTGTCTGACTTTGTGTATGTTCCAAGGGACCCACGACAACTTTAGTGTGGGCCTTTGAGAGTAGTGTTTTTTTTTAAACCTGAGTTATGGTAAATATACTTGTTACTGTTTTAAAATACAGGACTCAGTTTAGAATTAACAGTATCAAATATAAATAATTGCGATGGATATAATTATTAAATTTTTAAATTCATGACGCTCTCTTGATAGAATCGATAGACTATCTTTATTGCTACAACACTATCCTACGTATTGAAAGCGGCTAGGTAAGAGTAAACTTCTTGAAAAGTGAATGAGGAAGGAACTTTTGAAATTATTTGACTTTCAACAATGATTTCGTGGGACATTGAAGGCAAAATGTGAGCGCTTGAGATTTAATAGATTCGTATGTATATTGTAAGTATAAAAGGTACTTCAAAACAGGTATGAGGCTCAATGTTCGACTGTGTATCTTTTTTTTTAAATGTCCATCGATTTTGCCGCCATTTAAGGACTGTTTTTATAATTGCTGCACGTAACAAAATTGTAATATACATACTTAGTTAAATATGATTATTATCTATTAAGTCACACAAAAAGAGGTAGTTATTTTAATGGTTGATGCGATGATGGCGTTTGGTCCATGAAGTTTCCATGATTGATATGAAGAAAAAATCTAATCGGTACAGGCATTAGCAAGTCAGGTTTTGGCCGTGTAGTGATCGGTTGAGAATAACACCACCCCATCTCTTTCCGTGGGTGTCGTAAGAGGCGACTAAGGAAACACAAATGAGACCTGCCTCCTAGTAATCCATCCCAGGCAACGACACTTCATTTTTTCTGAATCTGAGGTGTCATCCTATGGTTTCATGCGGTGTGGTAGGCTCTGTAAAAGGCCGTCTAGTTCGCGACCACCCTCCTACCGAAGTCCGATGCCAAACAGCTTGCTGTGTTCCTTCGGTGCGTGGGAGTACCAGTGCCTTTATAGGCATTTTCTGGGTTAATTCGCTCCATCGTCGACCTCATCTTTGATCTTGTCAAGATTGAGGTCAAGAGTTAACCCATCTTATAATATAAAAAAAAGCTTACCCATTTTCACTACGAAAGCCATAGCCGGCGCTATTACGAGTGAGTTAAAGGCAACGTCAAGGTCAACATGTATAGCCTGATGTGCTGCCGTGTGTACTTAATAGTGTAAAGTAAATTTTCTTTACAGGTGAAATATAACCTCTCTCCTGCGCTGCGTCGTCGCCGGCGGCAGTCCCTACCGACGGGGCCTCAAGGGCCTGGGACCCCGGGGCCCACCACACCCTCCCACCAGGCCCACGTCCCCTCCCCCGCCCAGCTAGCTCACCTCCAGCAAATAAGGGAGAGGCACAACAGCAAGCGCAACTCTTGCGTCATCTCCTAAACCGTCTTTCTAGTCGTAAGTCGTGATTGGCTGAAGCGCGATCGTCTTTTATTTCCATTCTGAAATAGTAATGTCTTCAATTGCATATTTTTTTATTGTGTTGAATTTGAAATCAGAATGTTTATCTTATATTATGCAGGCTCTATACCTCTTCTGAGAAGAAACTTTACGCCCGTGTGCTAATTTAAATAAAAACCGTTTAAAAATGATCGCACTTTAGCCATTATACCTAAACTTATATTTGTTAAGTGATTAGGTAATTTGAATCGCTATTTACTAATTAAAGTAAGTATGTATTCCAAAATAACAGGTTTCTATAATACCTCTATAATGAATAAAAATATAATCTGATCAATATTTCAGCATATATGTTGGAAGTAAGTTAAAGAAACTTTATAAAAAGAAAGTGAATTGATCCTGAAACGGAACGACTGTTCACAGAAAGAAAAAATTAACAAGAAGCCGATTAGAATGGGTAGTCAATTTTTTTCTTCCTCTTTGCGAAAAGTTGTTCAGTGCAGTGGAGTGATTTTCGTTCACGTTTCTCGCTGGCTAACCACAAAATATCTTAAAATAGAAACGTTCATTTTGTTCACAGTTTTTGCGTAAGTATACTAAAAAATATAACAAAAGTGGATCGTATAAGTGTGATATTAATATTAGACTAGAAAAAAAACTTGAAAGGAAATTGTGAAGGTTAAATAAAAATATCTTCAGTATAATAAATTAAATTTCTGTAGGTGTAGTTTTATTAGACAGTCAAAGGAAAAAAAAGCAGCAAATATTTTGTTCATGTTTCTAAGTTCATATTTATCTGTGTTTATGTAAGGTTAAAAAGCCAGCATTTTTTAGTTTTTTCCCCAAATTCATACAAAACCATAATTTGAGGGACTGAAAATAATTAATCAAATTTTTTGTTCTATTTCGTACTCAACTCGTACATATTATGTATACTAGTTTGTTTCTGGGTACGTAAAAAAGCCATAGCATCAAATTGTAAAACTATTGTATCGTAACACCACTTAAAGGCTGACTTTAAATAAGCGAACGAGACTTTAAAGGGTGATTTTGCACAACTTTTCCCATGAAACAGGTTGAAATAGAAAAAAAAAAATTCATCTCTCCGTACAACTTCAACGATCAGCTGATTGCTTTATAATGAAAAGTATTATTTTTTTTGAAAAGATATGGGTTCCTATTGGAAAGAAAAGTTGTTCAGTTTTACGAGGAAAATCTTTTTGCTACGTGGTAACTTGTTATGCTAGCCCTCGACAAAAAAAACGAAATATTCGCTGTACTATTAAAAACAGTTTTATATTAGCTGACTAAATTAGCACATTTGTGCTTAGAAACAAAGGAATCCTGTAACATGTATTTTAGGTATTAGCTACCACAAATTGTGTACCATGAAAATACATAACTATAACGTCGAACGGCGCCCTTACGGGCCAGTGCGGCAATAAACATTTACGACATCATCCGTTCTAAGTGTAACAGTCGTAAATCTGTTCGGAACTATTTAGTGCGTCTGTGTACCCTTGTTTATCAAACTACTTAAAACCCACCTACGGTAATTCCCGCTTTGTGGTTATCTTCACTTACTTCCGTACACAAGCCGCTTAAATTTAGATCATAAGTTTAAGCATTGTAGGTCTGTTTTCTTAAGATATTTAAAGGCAACAGTTCAATTAAAAAACTGTAATGTGTTATTTAAGAATTTAAAACTGCAATTACTTTTCTATGCTACATCAACAAATAAACCTAAAATAATTAAAAAATACAATTCCTAGTTAGCCACTAATTCCTAGATTCCTTTAACTGTTTGTTGTTTTTTATTGTTGTTGTTTCTGTTAATTATGATTTATGATTGTGTAAGAACAAAAACTTTACCTACTACATTGAAACAGTTGTGTCTATAACATTGAGAAACAGTTAAATTTAGACCTACGATGCCACCATGGCATTGCCATTTTATGCAAAGTTACGAGATATTTAATGAAGAATTGACGCAACTAATTTTGTCTTCCATAGTTTTAACAAAACTATTTATTAGTTTTCTTGAATGTCTGCTGAGGTATTTCAATATACATTCTTGTACTTTCCAACACTTACAGAGACTTGTAACAAAGCCAAGTCATACGCGCAAATAAATATATAAGAAATTAGTTATATTAATATTTGAATTAAAATTATATTTAAATTATAAGTAAAGGTTTTAGAGAGATTATGGAGTGTAGATAAAGTGATATATATAGAAAGGTATTGTGGTTGCAGTATCTACATGTATTAATTTTTATATTAATATATCTTTAATAAAAACTTTGTGCTGTATGAACTACAAAATACGATTCGCAGTATTTTGGGCGGTCTACCAGAATCACTACAAAATATACACTTTTTTCTGTTTACTGCACCTATAAATTGTAACCGAGTTTTTTTATGTTTTTTTCATCCTATTTCAACAAAATGCGATAGAAAATACATAATTGTATCATAGGTCTAAGTAGATATACGTGTTCACATTTTTTCCAATACAAGTATTGAAGAAATCGGCATGTTTAAAGGCTGAAAATCAGTGTTGCAACTCAGGCAGACAAAAACCGCTGACCCGGGGCATTTTTGTTCACTTCAGCATTCATATGCACGTTAAACAATTTTATTGTTAGTAATAAGGTTAGTGTTATTTTTTTTAAATGAATGTGTACCTATGCTGCTTTTAGTAAAATAAACGTTTTATTATTATTAAATCAACTGTAGAGTCAAGTGTAAAAATGTGTACTTACCCAACCATGTCAATTAGGTGTATTTACCAAAGGACTATTAAATTATATGTTTTTTTTTAAATCTTTAATATGTCTTTGCTAAAATTCTACAACAATACTTACAGCATAGTTATCAATAAATGTATAGTTGCTTTAAAAAAATGTTGCCGTTTTGTATTTATATGTTATTAACAAAAATTTGCTGACATTTTTATATGTATATATTTATACAAACTGTTTTTAGAAACATATTTATGAAAAGATTCTTTAGATCCTTTCATATTTATACACTTGACTGTACAGTACATAATATTTAAAATTTCGGTACAAAAGTACATGAAAGAAGGTTCTTAAAGGGTTTTCGATTGCAATGGGTAGGCTGAGTAAATCACGATATTGATGTCACGATATGTAGGGCCTTTATCAGCTTTGAGAGTCCCACAGGACTATCCCAAATTCCTTTCCTTATATCCTTTTTTTGAAGTCTCTTACCAAATCGTCTGCTATTTATATTAAAAAATAAAATAAAAATCAGTTTAGTTTAATTAACATATAATTCACAAGACGAGTATACAATGTTATTTATATCCAGTAGTCAAGCTTTTGAATATACTTAGTAAATAAATACTAAATAATCAAACCAGACTTAGATTTCTTTTTTATGTCAAAACATATTTTTATTTTATTTTTGAAACTACCAAATGCTTACCCCGTGTTAAATATGACTGCATGAATGTGAATTGTTTCTCATAAATTAATATAAATCATATATTCTAGTAGGCTCTAAGTTGTATATTACGATTTATATAATATATATAATTCTAAGTAAGAAAGAAAGACACCAATAGTGAAATATATATGAACCGAACTCGACGTTCGGGCGATTAATTTTCCTATTATCCCCTTTTTCTCCTGTTTGACATTTTCCTTATTATGATTGGTCGATAAGTCCGACAAAATATTGGTTTACTTCTTTTCCTTCACTGATACAAACTTCAATGGGAGAGGAAAAGGAAATTTAATATCTAAAAGGAAAAAGACTGGAAATTGTAACGGAAATGTAACTGGAATACCGTCAGGTAACTTTCACACAAAATATATCCATAGATGTAATCAAAATACAGAACTTTAATTTACTTTTTGGAATTTTACACTTCGATTCATATTCGATGCCTTCTCGCTTTTTGTAGGTGTAAATCAAAATCAGTCTAGATATAAATTTATTCCACTTCGTCCGCTTACGAAACCATTATGTACGACTAGCTTTTTCCCGCGGTTTCGCTTGCGCAAAAAACTCTTTTGGTCACCTATTTCATTCTTGACCCCTTAGGGAATGATTTTCGAAAAATCGCGAAACACGTGTCCGTTTATTTGCTTCGAGGTATATCTTGACGAAGTTTCGAGTGAAAATGTCCAAAAAAATTGTTTTCTCCGTACAAACTTTGAACCCTATTTCACCCCTTTGGGATTGAAATTCGAAGAATCCTTCTTAATGCTTGACTACGTCATAAAAGACACATTTTCGCCAAATTTCAGCTTTCTAGGCCTAAGGGTTTGGGCTGGGCGTTGACGAGTCAGTGAATCAGGACCTCCAATTTTAAATATAAGATAAGATTGACTTACGACCGATACTTAAAACCTGTCACTGTCATCTGTATCGTGCAAGAAATGCTCGTAGTAATACAGAATGGATGATGTCCTATTTTTTATTTAGAACTAAATAAATAAATTTACTCTGATATTTAAAGTTAAATGTGTACTTAGAATATTTTCGCTAAATAAAATTAAAAAATATACATATTAATTGTACTTTCCCCATTTACTCACATATTTAATGAGTTTATGTTCATGCCCTAATTTAAAAAAAAATATATGTACAATAATAATTGGTATTTATAAGAAATTGTATAGAAATATATAATTATTATGTCTGTCCATTACTTAGATATAATCTACCTCTGGTACATTCAATCCACAAATCAATTTCAATGTAACTAAATAAGATACGTATATAAGGACAGTTCCGTCAACTGTTACTTCACCTTAACTTATAAAATTTAAGTTAATTTTGACGTTTAGTGTCAGCCCAAAAAAATTATAGCAGTGCGTATTACATTCGATATGTTTAAAAAATTACTGAGTTTATAGACAAGTTTAGTTTTAGAGCAAAATTAAACTTGTCTATAAACTCAGTAATTTTTTACTGAGTTTATGAACTCAGTAATTAAAGTCATGAACATAACACACATTGGGCCTTACCACAAAAATTTAGATATTTAGACTTTTTTTGTATGGAAAAAATGTCATAAGTCAGTTTTCGACATAGTCTAATTGGTGTTTTAATATTTTTTGGTAAAGCAGATTAAAGCTGTAGCTATATTGTTACTTGAGTGCTTTAGTCTCAATTACTATTTTAAACATATTTCAGTAAAATTGGTGAAAAAAAATGTAGTGGATGTGCCTTTATTTATAAAATGTGGTCTTCATCCTTTAACTGAAATATAATTAATAGATTATAGGCGTAAAATTGAAACTGAGTCATTTCCGCATGAATCTATTTAATTTTCGATGTGTGTGTGGATGATAAAATGTATCGTATGGATGATAAATAATCCAAACTACAATTAAAATATAAATCATATTTTAATTGCAAAATATAATGTGTTTAGATATATTGTACATTTATTAGTATAAGATGTACTTGTAATTGTACTTCGTGTGTGTTTACAGTAATAACTAATTATCAAACAATTAATCATTTCTCTTACTAGTAGGTATTTACCGCCACAGCGACGAACAAAAAAAAACGTAATAATTTAACTTTTCAAAGTAAAAATAAAATTCTATACTCAAAAGCTTTGTCTTTATTTTTTAAATTGGAAATCAAGCACAGAAGGATTTGAAGAAGTAGATAAACTTGTACGAATTTCTATCAAATTTTCAATAGCTACTTAATTATTATTATTTACAAAATACCAGAACCACTGTCTCTAAACAGGTAATATTTACATTTATACCAATGTATAATAAAATTGTGTCTTTAAATAAAAATACTTACTTCTAAATTAAGTTGTTTCTATTTTCTTTCTTTCCCAAAGAAAAAAAGGAGATGAAATGTCAACAAAAAGTTTAAAAGTACTCCTATCTACGTTCCTAACTTCTTAATATTCATAGAAAGCTTGGGAAAAAGTATATTGTGGTAGAAGACTTAACACGTTTAAAATTAACCTATTAAAAGCAAGTTTTTATGAAACATAACAAAAAGTTTAAAAAAATTGATATATGCATACTTAAACAAAAAGCTCGACAAAAAACTTTTTTTTTAAATAGAACCAACTTTAAAAACGCGAAAAATAAATAGAATATCATTGATGTGCTATGAAGTAACTTTTTTTTGATGTGCTATGAAGCGTTTTTGAAGTTGGTTCTATTTTTTTTTTAAGTTTTTGTTTTTCTATTTTTAGTGAAAATTATAACCTCTTCATTTCTTAAAGTCGGTTAATAAAACGAAGTGTTAGTTTTGAAAAAGTTTAAGCGAATTTTTAATTTTTATTTTACATACATACAGTTTAAACTAAGAACCCCCTTTTTTTGAAGTCGGTTGAAATACTAAAACCTTCTCCTAAATGTAAAAAATACTTTTCTGAAAACCGCATCAAAATCGGTTCAGCCAAACGCGAGATAATCGCGGACAAACATACATACATACAAACATACATTTAATACAGGTCAAACTGAGAACCTCCTTTTTTTGAAGTCGGTTAAAAATGGAAATAAACTATTTTACATCCAAAAGATAAACATTTCAAAATGCGTGCGAAATACGGAAAAAATTCTATCCTTACCAATATATTGTTAAGGGATCCGGAGGCCTGTGCTTAGGAAGCAAATTGTCGCGATAGAAACACACCAGCAATAAATCGTGAAATGGATCACGAAAACAGCGATAAAGGAAAATATTTCGTTGGTAAGAGTGCCTCATAGATACGAAGATATTTTGGCGTAACTCAGAGGAAGCAAGCGTGGATCTAGCTGTTGGAGTCCAATAAAAGTCATTGAGAGGAGCCTAACTCGCTCGGCCGAAGTCACAGGAGAAAGTGTGTCAGATATTATAAATACGCATCAAATCCTCATAGATTTCATTAATTACAATGGCAGTGTATGGCAATGGTGACCATTTATTTTAGGTAGCGAAATGAGAACTATCGAAATTTCACTTAACATTCAGATTACCTACCTGAACAGATAAATTTACCATCGCCAATTAAAAACTTTGAAATTTTAGTAGATTTTACTCAAAAACTATATGTCCTATAAAAATAAAATTCATACCAATGTAGATTAATTTAATTTAATTAATTTAATGTAGATTAATTTTGTCATTGACAGTTTTCTTCTATATTTAAAAATTTTTGTACAAATTTTTAAATATAGAAAACCGTGGCGATTGACATATTTTCAATGAAAAGGGGGGGGGGGGGGGAATTGGTCTGATACTGGGCAAAATTGAGCTCAGCAGGGTCGAATTAGTCTTAAAGAATCAGGTGTTAAACTGTTATATTCCATGCCGTTCAAAGTCGTAAAATTCAAAAATTCTTCAAGTCTAATTCCACTGCTTTTAAAAGGCCATTGATTAGTTGAATACCGGCCTATACTGTGTCAAGCAAGATTAGTACCATCCCTACTTTTCCCACGGGTATCCTATCCTAATCGCCGAATAAGGGATTTAGCGAAAGGATGAACGTATCTACGCATTGCAGAAATGACGTCGTTATATCTTTCATCTTGAAAACTGTATTGCTATATTAACACGCTTTACTAAAAACTCTGTATTTATTCACTTGTTACAATACTACAAGTAGAAAGTAGATACTTAATAATTCCGTGTTGTCTACTATCTATATATATACGCTCTCGCCTAAAATTCCAATCGGGGTAGGCAGAGCATCAGTGGTTTTAAAACCACTTGATACCACGTATCACATAAGTTCAGAGGGTTATAAGATGAAATATGATGTAAGTGGTGAGAGGTTGTCAGTCTTTCGCCCACAATACAGCAAAATCCTCGCGTCTCATTTACTGATTTTTACAGTATGCCTGGGAAGAGTAGGCAGCTGGCACATTCTATGTTTTTCTTTTACTCCCAGTCCAGTTTGGAAGCAAATCTACATACCAAACCTAACAACATTTTTAACGAAAGAATTTAAGAAAGGTGAATATTATAAACTGACAATTTTACCACGAAATTGTTAATAAACACAGTAACTTTTTAATGTGTATAAAATGTGTCTAATATATTGGGTGACTTTAAATTATCAAAAATTAAAAATGTGATTCCGACCACGAAACTAAACAACTTTGAGCAAAAAAGTTGTGGGCCAATTATGAAAAAAAATCAACTCTCGATACAACTTGTGCGATCAGTTCATTTGCCTTGTGTGGGAAGTCGAAAATATTTTTTTTCTGTATTTTCTTACAGATTCCTAAAGTCTTCCTAACTAATTTCAAGTCATCCCATAATAACAGCGCAAAATATGTACTCTATCAGGCAATGAAAACAAAAAACCCACGTATTTTATAACTAGAAACAGCTGCCTGGAATCACTGTTTCTGTCTTGAGATTGTAAAAGGATTGTAATAATAAGACGATGAAAACTCCAATTCTTTCTGTAAACACGCAATTTATTTTCAAGGGTTAAAGGTAAAGTTTGAGACAGTTTACCGAAAGGACTTCAAAAAGGACTTCTTTTATCTTTTTTCTAATCCTCAAAAAGTTTTTTAAAGGTTTATAGGAGTAGTTTAGGAAGTTTTCTTTAGGGACTCATAACTACAATACAACACAATGACTGCTTCCGATTTTTTCTGAAATAAAAAGCTTAAATATTGTTTTTCAAAGTACAGAAAGCTGCACATTTGCATCACGAAATCCGCCTATCACGAATGAAATAAAGTTGACGTGAAGGTCAACATGTATAGACTGATATGCTGCCGTGTGTACTTTGTTCGTAAATAAAATAAAGACAAATTGCACGAATATTTGCTAAAATGCCGACTTAATTAAATAATTCATTTTGTTTCCCTTTGATATCGCCAATAACGGGATAGGTCCTTGTAGGACAAGGATAGAGATGTAGAAAGGTTCGGGACAAACAACAACCTACTTATAACTTGTAACTCAGTAACCAACGAAAGCGAGGAGAAAGTTAGTTCTGAAATAATATTGTAATAATAAAGGATGCCCGGGCTTTCGTTCCAGTGGACTCCTTCCTTCCTTTTTCTTTGTTTACATTATAAACTGAATTTTTAAACTTTCAGCTTTCTATATCTAAAACTTAGAGAAGGGTTTAATGAGTCAGTGCGTGAGGATCTGCAATTTATGTATGTATTTATGAACTTTTACTACGCCAAACATTATAAAAAGAATGCTGCAAATGAAAGTAGTACCTACAGAATGAGTACAATACTGTAAGCCAAGAAAGCAAAATAAAAGTGTTTCGGATGGTGACACTTGATGCTAGGAACGAATATTTAATAACACAACTCTAACGGGGCCCCGATTCTGTAACTTAAGTTGGGCGTCGATGGAATGGTCGTCTTTTCATCAGTTCAGGTAGCGAAATTGAGAACTATCCAAATATCATACATCTAATGACGGCTGCTTTGACTGGTGACGCCACTGCACCGACAACTGAATTTGACAAACAACTTAAGTTACAGAATCGGGGCTCAGGGTCACTTGTGCCTGACAATAAAGCACCCCAGTCGACTTGTTATATCTCCAACTAGTTTTAACCCCCGACAAAAAAGAGGGGTGTTATAAGTTTGACGTGTGTATGTGTCAATACAATTTGTAATATGCCTTCGTTTACCTATATTACTCGCCAAACTAAACAGTATGATGGCGTGACGCGCTCTTTTTTTTCCATTTAATGTGGAAAAACCTACCCTCATATTAACAAAAAAAGCATCACCTATTCGTCAGTTCGAGTTCGAAGGCTTAAACGCTAGTGTAAGAGTTGTCCAAGTGGGGGCACTTGTTGCGCGGCGCACACAGACCGGATCGATACCCCCCCACCCCCCACCCCACGATCATCAACTACACAGACACTTCTACTTCAGCCGCACTTCTTAGCCGTAGAGGTGTAACTGCTCTAACAATGGTATTTGGTAATACTTTAGTATTTTTTAACCCATGCTGGAGTGGGAGTGAAAGAAAATCTTAGAATGTGCCAGCTACCTACTCTTCCCAGGTACACAGTAAAAGTCTGTAAGAGGGATGCGAGAGTTTTGCTGCATAATGGGCTGACCACCTCTCACCATCATGCAACTTGTTCCATCTGATAACCCTTACAATTCGTGTCAAACTGATTAAAATGCGTTAAAAAGCTATAAGCAATCGAATTTCGGGGTGATATAATTTTTTTTGTTGTAAAGTTATATCTAAAAGATATAGGATTCCACTTTAACTGAGTCAATCACATTGAAAATAAAAGTACGGTGAAGCTTTTCAGGTTTATTAGCCTTTCCTGCAGCACGAGCATAACCTGCGAGTCCCACCACTCAGATAACAGTAAAACTTCAAAAGTGACGTTGATAGAACGTAAATTGCTGTCAAAGTGAAGTCCACCGCCATCTTGAATGGCTAAGCCAATAGGCTTTCAAATAAAAAGAAAAAAATATAATTTTGAAAATCTTTCTACATTTCGCGGAGAAATTATTAAAAAAATTAAATAAAAAGATATACACAGTTGACCATAGAACCTTCTCCTTTTTTGAAGTTGGTTAAAAATAGGAGCTCTGTACTAACATCGATAAGCGTCTCAACCAAGTAAATATATCCTATTATTAAGGGTGCAACTCTAAAGATTCCCAAACCCAACGAGCTCGAAAAAATCGCTGACAACTTTCCGGTTCCAATATCTGACGTTCACGAAATCGGACGCATGGGTTCCGGCCGGCGCAGTTACAGTTTTTGGAGTAAGTTGACTGCCCTTTACCAGGTAATCAGGTGACGCATTATTATGTTATCGTATCAAGGCATTGGATCTATTTTGTTGTTAGATATCGCACCTTCTGGACGATAGGAGCCTACTAACTCAACTGAACTGCATTTGCATGTTGTGTTCACATTTTAGTAGGGTACAATCTTCTGCATTTATGTTATGATGTATGTTTTTTTTTCAAAGAAGTTCTGTATTGTATTTCCAGTTTTGTGAACCTAAATACAAAAATTAAAAAAAAACAGGAAAGATTTGATTGCTTGTTTGTTTGCATTGAATAGGCTCCATTAGAGTGCTACATTATCCCTAAGAAACATAAACTACATAATTTTTCAAAATTCCCACGGAAACGAAGTCCCGGTCGAAATACTCTTTATGATCATAAAGAGATTAAAAAAGTATGTTCTATCCGATGAATATTAAAACAAAGGCGTATTTTAACCAAAATTAGTGAAATTATTACCGCCAAAGATAAAAGTTCTCCGAATCTCCCAGAAAGTAGATATTTTGAGATGAGCCTTTATTGTTCTGGGGGTACGATATTTATTTAGTTCAAAATGTAAAAAAAAAATTCGAAGACATAAGTAAAACATTTTGATACTATACCTGACCGGAACAATAGTCATTATTCCCTGAAAATGAGAAGAGGACATTAGTCTTTTCCTCGACCAAAATAAGCGGGAGGAAAAAATGTACGAATTTTCATTTCTCACGTGTTTTCTAATCTATGGCGCGCACACTCACCACTGCCCAGTACCCAAGGAGTTTTTATATAATTTAAATATGGAATCTCCTTGCCACAGACCTCAAATCTTTTTGTCTTTATAAAAAAAAGAAGAAGCGCGAAATTTTGGTCAAAATTTGTGAAATTTCCTTAAATTGTTTGTTACGTTTTGAGTTTATTTTGCAATTATTAAATACTTTCAACAATACAAGTCTTTAAATGTTCCTCACAGGTGCAGCACTCGGGACAAAGTCCGATTCCTCACTTGATGAACAATGTACTATTGACGGCCTGCCTCTTCCTCTTCTTTTCGTGTCCATGAACACTTAGATGAGACCGGCCCAGCAAATGCTTAGTTCCACAGCCTTCTGATTTGCCACGTTAAGATCATCCAGTGTGCAGGGTACAGGGCCTTTTGATAGACGGGACCTGGGTTCGATTCCTGGTCGGGGAAAATATTTGTGTAAAAAGCAGACATTTGTTCCCGGATCATGGGTATTCATGTCTATTTTTGTGTATCTTCCAAAGGACCCACGACACAAGGGAAAACCTTAGTGTAGGCCTTTGAAAGTGTTAAATAAATTATACAGGGTGTAAAAGACAGCTTACCAAAAACTGAAACCCTGGACTCAGACAATCATTCTGAATGATTTCCAAGTGGAATTTTTCTCCGAATTTTTTTTTTCATGTTTTTTTCATATTTTCTGCTTAAATGTATTATTATTTAATCAAATACACTCCATTTTGCAATAAAAATCAATCATAATAACGTAAAACACGAAAACCAGCAATGTACATCACACTCCGATAGCAGCGCGGCGCGGGGGGATCGCGCGCGGGGCGCCTTTTCATGATACGTTGCGTAGCGCCAAAATAGGTAAATAATGAAAACTTCTTAACATTATGTTTGCGGGAAAAATTATTACTTATAGCTGATGATAGTTATGGGTAGATTCCATCATTTAAGTATTTGCTAAGCTGTCCTTTACACCCTGTATAAGACTTTGAATCCTCCCATAAGACTGAAAATTTATACATCACTAGAGGATGCACGGGATTTAGTTCCCATGGTAATTTCGTAAAATCCTTTCTTGTTCCTTATCTTGGTTACCTATGTGTAAAATTTTAGCCTTCTGGGCTTAAGGGTTTGGGCTGGGCGCTGATAAATCAGTCAATGAGTAAGAGTCCTGTCATTGTATACACCTGTATTGTTGTTGACTTTCCATTGAGGCATAAGAACACGCAAGGCAATACATGAGCTGATCACACAAACTACACTTATTAAAAAAGTCTAAGGATACGATTTTTCGTACAACAGAGGCCGTTTTGAGAGGCTATGTAAGTATTTCAGACACTTATTTGTATAAAATGTTTAGTGTGAGAAAGTTCTATACCTATAATTGAAAATTATGGTACAGAACTTTCTCATACTAAACGTTTTATAAAAATACGTGTCTTAAAAATTTTTCATAGCTTCTCAAAAAGATCTCTGTTGTACGAAAAATCGTGTATGTTGCTTAAACTTTTTTGTTATGCTACGAAAAGTGCTAAATAACCTTTATATTTTTTTTGAGCTACGAAACCAAATACCTTCCCAAGGTAAGACTCCATCAAAAAACCTCTCTAGCGTCCCTGTCAACCTTTTTTGCATGAAACATGACTAAAATATGAAGATGACTTACTGGCAATGCTTTGGCTAGGCTTGTCGGGTGAGTTTATTGTTATAAATGGAAGGGCATCGGCGATTATGGGGCTTTCAGGTATGCGGGGGAGGCGAGCATTCTTTCTGGATTTTATAGGACACACCGCATAACCCTGCCTACTTATTGTATTTTTCTTTCTCAATTTATTTCGCTCCATGATTATATTTTTTATTTATTAAGAATGGGTTCGTTCTTAACTACAATATAGCTCAGGGCAAAGATGAGAACTTTGTCCTCGTGGGAATTTCATAAAATCCTTCTTTATTTCTTGCCTACGTTATAAAATAAACCTATGGGCCAAATTTTCTGCCTTCTATGTACAAGCACAAGGATTTAGGCTGGGCGTTGATGAGTCATTGAATCAGGATATTCAATCCTTCTAATATTATAAATGCAAAAGTTTGTGAGAATTTATGGATGAATAGATGTATGGATGTTTGTAACTCTTTCAAGCTCAAACGGCTGGACCAATTTTGATAAAATTTCGTATAAAGGCAGCGAAACCTTGGATTAAAACATAGACTACAGAAGTCCCCGGCGGAAAATTAGTTTTATATTTTACAAAATTCATTTAACAATTTTGTTTACATGGTAGTCATTCTCTTTTCTACTGGGGTATAAAAACTAGTTTCTAAGGAAATTAATCCAACTATTTGTGATTCGATTTCTCGTATTTGATTCGTTAAGCCCGCGAAGTACGTGATAATAATTTACCTTTGTACCGAATATTTACAATAATTCAATAAAAAAACAACAGGTTGCACTCCGGGAGTGCCGGCAGTTGTGGAAGTCTTCTCGAGCGCCGGAGGGGCGCTCGGGGAAGCCGCATCGGGGCGAACCCCATGGCGGCGAAAATCTGTCGCGGCCTATGAAGATAGGCCGGTCATTGGGACTGCCTCTGACCCTACCTGCGTGTAGGGTCCCTTCCCTATCCCGGCACGGAAGGCGAGAGCGCGCCTTCGGCTGTCGTAGGGAGCATTTTGGGAGACGCGGGCGGGCGGGAAGAGGCGACGCTACCATACAATGGCTACGCCGACAGTTCCCGCCCATCCGCTACCTGTCAAGTAAGTCTGTCACTGGGCCCTCTCACACGGCCCTGTGGTTGGAACACAACGCGTAACGTGTGAGAGTGACCCATTCCTCAGTCATGCAACTATCAGCGGCCGTCGGCCCGCTACAGTTACATGACCGAGTTGGAATGTCAAGGGGGAACTAAGGGGGAAGCAACACTCGTTTGGTGATACCATACAGTGGTAATAGGGGAAAGAAGGACTGCAATTGAAGGTGCAGGCAGAGATCTCTCTGCCCGCTGTGAAGCCAAGCCTCCCGTTTTTTTTTTTTCCATGGAGGGAGGGACACGAGAAAAAGACAACCTATTCTGCTTCCCATGACCCACCACCGCATACGCGGTTTGGTCGCCGCCATGGGAAGCAATATGGGACGGGTGGGAACCTGGTGGAGCCTTGCAGCCGTCCCGCCACAGGGCTAAGAGACAAGCTGCCCAGCTCCACCTCGCCCACCTTGGTCTTGCGTGGAGGGATCTACGGGGGCCAGGATGGTAGAGTAGCTGTGTTACCCCGCGGCCTCAACCCTGGGGGAGGTCAAGCGGGTAGGTGTCTTAGTCGGTTCTGGTGCGTCTGCCTCGAGCCCTCGGCCCAGGGGGGGTAGGGCGAGGCAGAATGATGTCAAGTCCGGGGGTGCGTCGAGTCCGGTGGGGGCTGCCTCGCGCCCTCAACCCTAGGGGAGGTCGAGCGAGGCAGCGTAGAGTCTTGATCGGTGGTGGTGTCATCGTCCGGTGGGATGAGCTCTCTTGGGAGAGCTCTGCAGTGACGGTCCAGGGGTCCGAACATCCTCCTCACCAGGCGGACGATGAGTGCCGGCAGAAGTGAAAACTTGAACATATATTACTTCCTTGCGGTCTACTCTCCCTCGGTCTTACACATTTTAAATCAGGCGCTGACCTGACGCGAGTTTAAATTTTTTTACCCATCCCAAAAAGTGCACAGCGCCGCGCCGCTAAAGAATTCACTTTAAAAATCTACTTTCCATCTTCTAGCATGATCAAGCGTACCTTGAATGAGAAACGGGACTAAGTGCAAGGAAGAAGATTTAATTTTGTCATTTATTTTCTAATACACCTTTTCCTTCCTTTGTAAAATCCCAACGGAAATAGATCCTAAAATTTTAAAAAATCGTAGTAATCCTAAAACATCGGACAGGTTTTAAGAGGCGGACTGAGTTTATGATCCTCATAAATTGCGAACCATTTCCCGCTAATGAATAAACTACAAATCATAACCGCTCTTAGCTGAAAAATATAATGTATTAATAAGCTTGTAATATCCATTGGAGATTAGAAGTTTACGTTAAAATTTCGCAGGCTATGGGCCTTTTTATAATTCGAAAATGGCAGGTAAAATTGTGTTACTATTGCCTCCTATGTATTAGTGATACTAGAATTTAGGAACACATTTTGTTATGCCGTGCCGTGCCGTTCGAATTATAAAAAGGCCCTATTAGTTAAACGTTGAACTAGGAGTGAAAGAAGTTTTATATCGGAGTGTGTATTAAAAAATCTTTGAAACAATATTTTATACATTTCCTAGATAGCCTCGGAATTGTATACATTCCCTAGGAATTGTATACAATTCCTAAATTTCATACATTTCCGGTAACATATTCACAACAAAGTTTACAGATAAAATAGACGTCCTGTATCCCGTGGTAGTTTTAACTGTGTTACAAGATTCAGATAGTGTCTGTGTCTTCTTATCCCAACTTACCTAGATACAGAAAATGCTTAGTTGTATTATGTCTTAAAGAGATCACATGTTTTAATAACGTAATACCTATACATTAAAATAAGAAAAACGTAATAGAATATTATAAACATGTGTTTGTGTGTATGTTGCATGTTTATTTAAGTTCAAAAAGGATTTTAACTTTTTTTATACTAAAACGCTGACTTCATACACGCTATACTTCAACCTACATGACTGAAAACATAAGTAGAATGAAATAGCCGTGGTGATTAGTAACGATATCCATTTCACTTCTCTCGCCAGTCAGTCGGAAATGCGTGGGAGTTATTTCAACTAAACCTTTTTATCACAGCTTCGCACTCACCCCTTTCAGTACACAATAAAATACCAATAACGCCTAGTCACTGAAAAAGTTACCGTTACTTTTGGAAGCAGAAACGTTAGATAGATAATAGTAGATTGTATTATAAGGGAGCAAAATAATATTTTTACGGTGAGGGTGCTTTTTTGAATCCAGAGCGAAGTGAGGGATTCCAGAGTAGAATCCTGAACGTAGCGAGGGATTCAAAGTACGTCGCCCGAGCCAAAAATATTTTGCGCCCGAGTGATACACTCTACTTTTCATTGCCCATTATGAGAAAATAAATGGCGCCTCATATGTTATTGTAATATTATTATATAATAAAACATACAGTAATAACTAAATTTAAATTAAATAGTAGGTCTCTAACCTCTTGCATTTCTCAATTTAATAAAATTACCATAGGCTTTCATATATTTCTCCCGGGATTTTGCAGGTCATAGATTATCCATCACATTTCTTGTGTCAGTTCTAATACTTTCAGGAGTTAATTCTATACTTTCACTGTCACTTCAAGAACTCATTTTTAAAAATAAAACTATGAATTTATAACAATCCGTAAAAATTGACGAAAACGCTCGCGCGTTTTTAATTTGATTTCTTTTTTTTAAGAAAGATTAATTTAACAATGATTTGTTTAAATTGCAGTGATACTCTTTCTAAAGTGGTATTAAAACTAGTTTTTGAAGAATAAATCTGACTATATGTAATTCGAGTTCTCGTATCATGAGGACTTTGAACTTTATAGTTAGGTTTAGTATTTTATGGCAATAACACTGTGATAATTATAAACTTGGCTTGGATCACTATAACCAACTAAACTACCTACAGATAAAACTCGCTCACAAAATAATAATGAAATGATAGATAGATTCTTAAATATGGCCCCATATGTGTTGCCACAATGTTACTCTCTAGCGTGAACGTTCTGACATGCGTCACAGCTCCACAGGGCCCCGATTCTGTACCTTCAGTTGTGTGTCGATGGAATGGAGGCCATTTTATCTATTCAGGTGGCAAAATTGAGAACCATTTACTTTTCATATACTTGCTGACAACCACCCCGACCAGCAGCGCCACCGCCAACCGAACGTAAAGTTGCAAACTACCTAGCAACTGAAAATTCAGTTGGCGGTAGCGCCACTAGTCAAAGCAACCGCGTCATTAGATGTATGAAATTTTGATAGTTCTCAATTTCGTCACCTGAACGAATAAAATGGTGACCATTCCATCGACATACTACTGAAGTTACAGAATCGGGGCTCATGTATAATAATAATAGCAGAAGATCGTCTACATAGTTTCTAATTTAATCTCACGATAGTTTCCGTCAACTGTCCCAGTATCCAACAACTTCCTAACTGACCCCAACTTTGAGAAGCTCTACCGAACTAATAGCTCAACAAGTAACGTTTAGTTTGGAGTACGGGCATTTTAATTATGTCAGACTATGAGAATTTGCTTTCCTGAAATTAGTAGAGAATGCATTGTACAGGTAAGCTACCTCTATCAACTACTAGAGTTTTGGGTTTAGTTTGTGATATGTCTGGAGCCCAATTCTCTTATGCAATTATGTCAGATTAAAAGGAGTAGTTACACACATCAACACGGTCTAAGGATATTGAACGATTTTTCATACAAAAGAGGTCTGTTTGAGAAGCTATAAAAGCATACTCGAGATATATGAAGCGCTATAATTTTCAGACGAGCAAGTGCTACACCTGAATTTTCAATTCTAGCAAATAAATTTTGTTTTACTTGAAATTTGTGAAAACGTGACGGAAACGAAAACTAAAATGCACTTTTTGTCTGCTTTTTGTATGAAAATGGTCGAATTTACGCAAAAAATTTTTTCATTTTCATCGTGTTTTCACAAATTTCAAATAAAACAAAATTTAATGACTAGAATTGAAAATTCAGGTTTAGCACTTGTTTATCTGAAAATTATAGCGCTCCATGTATCTCGAGTATGCTTGTGTAGCTTCTCAAACAAACCACTTTGTAAGAAAAATCGTGCAATATCCCTAGACCGCGTTGATGTGTATATTACATACACACGTCACGCCTGTAACCCATACGGGGAAGGCAGAGCATCAGTGGTTCAGAATCACTTGATGCCACGTTTGACATAAATTCTGAGGGTTATTAGACGAAACATGATGTATAGTGGTGAGAGGTTGTCAGCATTTCACCCATAATACAGCAAAATCCTTGCGTCCATATAAAACGTAGGTGTTAAGGTAACTAATTCTGACAAATAACAACAAATCCTCAATCACCCTAGATGGGGTGATTTTAAATTATTTAGCGAAACTTGAGGGGGTTATTGTTCCCATGAAACTGAACAACTTTTCCTAAGGAACCTATATAATATTTTAAAAAAAAAACGACTTCCCCATACCAAGGCAAAGGCGAATCAGCTTTTTTTTATTATGAGATGGGTCAACTCTTGACCCCAACCTTGACCAAGGTCATAGATGAGGTCGACGATGGAGCGAGTTAACCCAGAAAATGCCAATTAAGGCACTGGTACTCCCTGATCGCACAGGTTGTATGGAGACGCCAATTTTATTTTTCCCTGGCGGCCTGAGGAAGGCTGTTCAGTTTTGTGGGCTGATATAAATCCTCAATTTAGCTAATTAATTTATTCACCCAATGGGAATTTTTCCACTTGACGGCACGGCAACGGCAAGGCACTGGCGCCGGTAACGGCCCGGCTACCAGGGAAGCAAAAATTTATAGAATATATGGGATTATTTTTCACTGACCGACGCCGGCACCGAAACGGCGATGATTCTAACCGGTGCCGTCGCCGGCAAACCCCATTGGACCTTTTTATAATTCGAAAACAGCACGGCAAAATTGTGTTACCATTACCCCCTGTGTACTAGTGATACTAGAAGACGGGAACATAGGCGGCAATGGTAATTCAAATTTTGCCATGCCGTGCCGTGCCGTTCGAATTATGACCAATCATTTAGCTATATTCCTTTTCTTGTATTTTTGTGTGTATAGCCCTTTTCTGAGAAATATTAGTAACTGCTCAAAATAACATGTTATTTTGAAATATAATCCTATTAATCCTGTTTTATAATTACATCTCTCAAACAGAAAGCTTCGATAAAAGTTGGAAGCAATTTTGCGCATGAGTTTTAAAGGGAAATTAAAACAAAGTGGTAAAAAGTTTATATTGACGGCGTTATTAACTTTTTAATTGACGAGTTGTAAACTAGCACTGCAGGTAAAAGTTAACATTTAAATATGAGTAACGTAACAGTTTTTTGCAAAACTTTGAGCAATATTCATTTTATATCAGTATAACAGTAATATAAAAAGTTTGGTATAGCCCGAAAACTACTTAAATTGACATTTCCGAGAGAAAAAAAAAGATTAGATTACACTATAGAAGTAGGTGCTAAGCTGTCCTTTACACCCTGTACATTATATACATTACATACACTCACGCATGTAATCCCATAAGGGGTAGGCAGAGCACCAGTGGTTCAGAACCAGTCGATGCCACGTTTTACAAAGATTCTGAGGGTTATTAGATGGAACCTGACGTATAGTGGCGAGAGGTTGTCAGCTTTTCGCCCACAATACAGCAAAACACTCGCGTCCTTATTACTGACTTTTACAGGATGCCTGGGAAGAGTTGGCAACTGACACATTCTAAGTTTTTCTTTTACTCTCAGTCCAGCTTGGAAATATCCACTCCCAGTCTAGCGTGGAAATACACCCTGTATAGAACTTGCATAAACATAGGCGTATAAAGAGGGGGGGGCGGGTGGGCCGTGCCCACCCCAGTATGGTCTAGGGCCCACCCCAGAATGTTGGGCTACCAATTCGAAATTCTATGATCGACGCCAAAATACTGATAACTTCATACAAAAAATATTTAGTTACCCCAACCGAGAAATCTACATACTTATTTATCATTACATACTATAATAATAATACAGTTACTGATGCTAGAGTACATTTAATTTTCGCCAGGCCCCCCCTACAAAATAACCCTGGATACGCCAATGTGCATAAAGTTCTGATCTAGAGAGCAAGTAATAGTTTCTCGTACTTAAATGACTAGTTAAACAATATCCTCACTCCGCTCTTACACTTCGCCTGTCTCCGACTCTCGATGAAAGTTTTACATATTAATAAAACGACTGAGGCAGTTATTCTGCTCAACAATGGTTTTTCAATGGCAGCGTGATGGCGATGTCCATTTAATCCGTGACAAAATTGAGAATTATTTCATACATTTGGAAGAAACGGCTTTCAAGCAATAAGGCTGCCTTGTTGTACACTATGTTCTATGTAATATGTCCTGTGCTGTGTATCTTTGTGTTTGTTCGTCAATATATCTACTATGAACAAAACCCGCTATGAAAAAATACCGCATTGTCCTTCACAGAAGAATTCCGCACGTCGAAATCCCTTTTGACAATTTCATTAAAGCTCGGATCCTTAATAGTGCTTAGTTGTTAACTTTGAAGTTTGAACCCTCGCTAGTTGTTGGATACTGACGTCCTTTGAGTACAGTCAGTTCTTTAGATTAAATATTCAAGTTTCTTGTCCGGTCGTGATAAAGCTTAAATTTGAATGAACTTTGCCATGCGTACGCATACCTAATTGTAGTCCGTTCTTACTGCATCGTATTAATTATTGGGTATTTTATTCTTCAGATAGTTTCAGGCCCATATTACAGAAGGAGACTCGAGTCTTGATCTATACTTAAGGATTGATTGTCTTTTTCTCTCGCTATCAAAATGACAAAGACGACTGCTACTTAAGTATAGATCAGAGTCTGACTCGCGCTCTGAAATACGGACCTTAGTTTTTTTTTTTTTTTTTTTAATTATAATAGACTAGCATCCCGCTCGGGACTTCGTTCCCGTGAGAATTCGGAAAAATTATGTAGCCTATGTTACTTAGAGATAATGTAGCATCCTAATAGTGAAATATTTTTTTTTAATCGGCCCAGTACTTTTTGAGCCTATTCATTACAAACATACAAACATACAAAAATAGGTACAAATCTTTCCTCTTTATAATATTAGTGTAGATGTAGATTTACCTTTACAGGTTAGCGAGCCAAAGATCAAAGTGAGGCTTATAGTGACTATAGCCTTTTTGATACAATCGACTCTGAAGTTTCCTGGGTGGCTATTTCACTAATGGAGTCTCAGTGGCGGTGAAATGACAATGGTGGCAATTTTATCTGTTTAGGTTGTAAAATTGAGAACTATTGAATACGACGGATCCTTTTACTAGCGGTGCCACCGCCAACTGAATGTTCAGATTCTAGGTTAAGGCGACTACAGCACCCGATAAAGGCAGCACACATAGTAATAGTGCCATCTTCGTCTCTCAACAGGACCTGGGCCGGCAGTGCGAACAGTGTCGATACACGAAGTTTACGGAATATGAAAGCGTGCGTGCGTAAAAACATGTTCGAAAGTTAGAAAGATAAGATTTATGGAAAGGTAACAGCTTAAATCGAAAAATGCGTAACTACTTATCTAGAGTGTTCAATCACGAACATTTTCATAGCAAATTCAAGTTCCTGTGTGCATTTTTTTATCGTTTTTACAGCATAAAAGATACAAAATATTGGGTATTTAGAGGTGACTTTGTGAGCTTTTTCTATCGAACCAAAAGTGCTGAATCATGTTTTCAGCAAACTACTTATCTAGTTTATGTCCTGAATATTACCGTAGTATTTTTTTCTTCGATTTAATGCAGTGCGTCATGCTTATCTACGCATCATAAAATCGTAATTTAGGTGCTGTAGTCGCCTTAAGTTCTCTGTTGGCGGTTGCACTTCTAGTCGAGGTAGATGTTAGCAAGTATATGAAAATTAAATAGTTCTCAAAAGTTATTCCTTAATTAGATAAAACGCCCTGATTCTGAGTTTTTAATTTACTTCCAAAAAAACCACTGGTCATATTTTTCCTACGTACTCGTACCTAATCAGTCAATATCATTGATGATAAGGACAATTTTCAGTATTTTGTCATCCTTTTTACGTCTTAATCTTCGCGTGCTTTTTGAACACATGGTGTACGAGATTTGTATCGGGTTAAGTTTTTAGAAACGCAGAAATACGAGTCTCTATTATTATTATTTAAGGAATTCGAAGGGTTGGAGTCAAGCGTGTACACAGGCCCCCGTGTTACTGAGACCTTGACAGATCTATTGTAACAGTACCCTTCTGTGTTATCACAGTACGTCTTGGAGTCCTATGCCAACCGCGAATCTGGCTATGTACTTAGCGGGCACATTCTTAATATCTTGGTAGAATAAGTTGTGGCCTCCTAGGTACCGATTCCTGCTGCAGTGCAGTCTCACGAATCGTACTATTCCAGAGCACTATTACCAAGTTTTAAGTTAGTTGGGGTATATAATGGATTTTATTGTATACATGAAATAAGTTTGGGCACATATAAACCACGTCTAACTTCCAATTACTAGCTTCCACAATTCCGAAATTCATTCTTTAGCTTCCGGACTTGTTTGAGCATAAACAGAAAATTCAACGTGATCGAATTATAAGAGGAAAAACATTCGAAATACTGCCTCGAGCCTCGCTGGCAATTTCGCTTTAAGGCTTTCTGGTTTTCAGCACAAAAAGTGACTGCACGTTGCATCGTATGAAGCGGTAATTATTCTGCGTCGACTCGTACGCTTTTTGCCTCGATTCACAATATTCTGAAACTTTTCGCTCTACTGCCCAGCTAACATTAACATTAGCTTGTGAAAAATAATTACTATTGGTAGTACCTAAGCATTCACATTAGCTTGTGAAAAATAATTACTATTGGTAGTAATTATTTTTCACAAGCTAATGTTAATGTTAGCTGGGCAGTAGAGCGAAAAGTTTCAGAATATTGTGAATCGAGGCAAAAAGCGTACGAGTCGACGCAGAATAATTACCGCTTCATACGATGCAACGTGCAGTCACTTTTTGTGCTGAAAACCAGAAAGCCTTAAAGCGAAATTGCCAGCGAGGCTCGAGGTAGTAATTATTTTTCACAATCCAACGTAGTAATTTGTAGCAGAAGCTTTTTTTTTTATTACGAGAAGAGTTAACTCTTAATTTGACCAAGGTTATATATAGACTAGCTGATGCCCGCAACTTCATTTGCGTGTTAATTTTTTCTTTTGAACAGATTACACTTTATTGACGGTTTGATTTAGTTTAAGATTTAGATTTTTACATACAAAGTTTTTTCCCGCTAACTCCCGTTCCCGTGAGAATTTTGCAATATCCTGTTGCAACTAAGCTTTAAGTTTACTAAAGTACCTGCATGCCATATTTCAAGCGTCTAACTTAAACGGTTTAGATTTTTCATACAAAAGGATTTTTCCGCTAATTCCCGTTCCCGTGGGAATTTCGGAAATTCCTTTCTTAGTGCATCTCTACGGTACCTAAGCTACGCTCCTTCCAAATTTCAAGTGCCTACGTTTAGCCGTTTAGGCTGTGCGTTGATATGTCAGTCAGTCAATCAGTCAGTTTCTCCTTTTATATATTTAGATAAGGTTGATGATAAAGGGAGTTATCCCAGAAAATGTCTATTAAGGCACTAGTACCTCCACGCATCGAAGGAACATAGCAAGCTGTTTGGCGTCGGACTTCAGTAGGAGGGTGTTCGCGAACCAGATGGCCCATGAGACCCATGAGAACGACACCTCAGATTAAAAACAAATTGAGATGCCGTTGCCTAGGATGGATTGGTAGAAGGTAGGTCGCCTCTAACGACACCCACGGAAAGAGATGGGGTAGTGTTATTCACAACCGAATACCATACGGCTAATAAATGCATCACACTTCCCTTTCCCTCATCTATTTAACAGGCGGTCTAGCCCTGCTGTTGCACCTTAGCAATTAACATGCAATGTAATATTACAAATCGAGATGAATTTTTAATTTTTACGGTACCACCTTTCGGCATTACTTCACTGCAGCCGGTGTCTTATGTTCTCTGGTCTTTTTCTTTTCTATGTCATCGCCTTTCTTCTATTTCTTTGGAAACCAGAGCTACTCTTATGCAAGAATTTGAGCCACCATATAGCAATTTAATTTTAAATCATTTAAATTAAATTTCAGAGCCATTTATTTGTAAAGGGCGTAGTAGCCTCTCACTTTGAGAGGCTCTGCACCGTACTCTAACAAATATTTGCAACGCAGCAGCATACAAAGCGGAGTCTAGCTTGATCTTTTTCAATCTGGATTTTGTATAGCTTTGAACGCAGAGAAATTACGTTCGTGGAGTGCACAACAGGCTTTTACGCCAGCATTGGAGCTTAAATCCTATAGCGAGTGCTCTCTCGTTTGATACCAACTTTAAAAAATACGAGGTTCGACGTGAAAACGAAAAAACCCCACCGTACTGTTTTTTCTTAAAAAATTTAAACAACTTTTCCTGGAAAATAAGACCATGTTTTATGAATAGTGTAATAATTCATAACATAAAACACTCAAAGATCATGCAACACACACACAGAGACTTAACTAGGAACATTTAAAATATATTACTTAATATTCACAAGGGTATTTCAGCTGTGTCGTTGCAGTTCATCCGTGACCTTAGCGAAAATTTGGGATGTGAACCGGCCTACGAAACTGACCAACTTTTCCCTAGGACATAGGTTGAAATATGAAAATATTTGTTCAATCGATTGTATTGATGGGAAGTCAATTTTTTTTGAGAATTACCTTGCGGAAAGTTGTTTAGTTTTATGTGGAAAATTACCTCCTAAAGTTTCACTAATTCATTAAAAATACCCAATATAAATGAGAACCCAAACCAAAAGTCGGTTTTATTCTCCTAATTGCTGTAACAAATTGGACAAGGGTCGTTCATTGACGTCACCAATCCAGAGTTCAAAGACAGTAAAAATTATCTCGTATAAATGGGAATTGTCGAGGGCTAAAAATACAAGGAATTTAATTATACCCAATCAACAATCAAAGAAACGAAAGACAAGGAGAATTATTTCAATTATCCGGAAATTATAAGATTTAAATACTTCCGCTGATTGTAATTTTTTAACATGTCAATTGGGAGAGACGCATGTTAAACCATGAAATTTGGAAGTTTTTGAAATATTTTTTTATAACACTTCTTCTTCTTCTTCTTCTTATCGTGTAGGTATACCTCTAGTAGTGTGTGGCATACTTGGCTAACCCTGGTGTTATACGTGTAATTTTCACCAAATGGCCTAGAACTTGGTTGAAACAACTGTAGTCAATTAGACAACATCCGGGACCGCAGGCTTTAGGTACGTGCCCTCCGAAGTACGGAAACATTTATGATAAATTGCCACTTAAGTCGATCACCCATCAGATTCCCTACACTATGCACGTTGGATCGGTTCAGGGAGCTCCACTGGGTTGCGAGATAATGCTGAATTCGTAACTTTACTTCTACATTTCTACATTTGCCACTATTTTTCTCCGCAGGATCCAGACCCGTAACCTCTGGATCACTCTTTTGGGACACACTATAGAGAAATTACTTACCTAAAGTTTATTTTAGTAGTCTAGTTATTTACTCGGCAGCTCTTTCTCTACAATGGCGTCTTAGTGGTAGTTGAATGACAATCTTTATTTTGTTTTTCCACCACCTTATATTTTTGCTATATTCTAGTGGTAATAAATACTTATAAATAGTTAGGTAAGGTACATGTGAAGACTGGTGCCTGAAATAGACGTGAATCTGGTCACTAGATGGTCACAATCACAATGTCACAATGGTAACCATTTTAACCGTTCAGATGGTGAAATTCAGAACAATCGAAACCGCACTGACTCGACGATAGCCACCCCGACCAGCAGCGGTACCTACTGAACAAGTTAAGATTCAGTTGGCCACCAGTCAAAGCAACCGTCATTAGATGTATGAAATTTGGATAGTTCTCAATTTCGCCACCTGAACGGATAAAATGGCGACCATTGTCATTCCATCGTCATTGAGACGCCATTAATTATTGGAATAGCCATCCTGCTAACAAGCATAATACGAAAACAAAAACATAATATACGAAACATAATACGAATGATATAATCATCAATATTGATCTATTGTTTACTGTTCGTCCTATCTACGACTCCGTTCTCTTCTAGAAATAGATGTATATTCTGAAAAATAACGTGGCAAATTTGAAAGTCCATACAACTACCAACTTTTCACTGTACAATAGAATTTAATTAGCACATCAGAAAGAAATAGACTAATCTAGTTGCTAAAAGCATTTTCCCTAGGAAAGAAAATAAGGACCGGTTTTGTTGTGCTTTTCAATACTATGTCACTTAATTCACTTCTTTTATATTCTTAAATGAAGTCCATTTAGCAGAGATTGAGTAGAATAAGATATAAACATAAATATATAAAACACGAAAATTGTTTCTACCTGTGTCCGATATAGACTTCCATCCAACCGGTTTCATTAGAAAAACAATAATGCAAAGATGGTTTTAGACCACTAAAACAATGAATATCAGGCTCATTCCCTAATTCCCAAGGGAACGAAGTCCCAGGCGGAAAGCTAGTAAGATTTTTTAAATTAAAATCTTTCGAATCGTGGAGTTGATGACTTTAAAAATAAATTTAGAAACAATTTTCAGTATAGTACAGCAGCTCTAACACGATAACGACAAACTCGCGCTCGGCTCACGCTGAAACTTCACTTTGATTGCACGAGGGTCCCGCGCCAAGGCTTGATCGCCCTATGGCGTTGTCAATTTTGACATTTTGACATAGGACCGCGGTGTTGTCGCGGCGCTGTCACTATCGTACTCGGCCTGCAGGACTAGTGTGCAAAATGATGAGACACCAACCAAAAAAAAAATTTAGTAAAGTATATGAACTGGATATTGCCACAAATATTCAGCTGTATTGGCTGATAAAGATTGATCAGTTGACACCTAAACTCACACTAAACACAGTCTGTCTCAAGCATGACTCGAAGGACAACTTTGCCGTAATATCAAGTTCCTTTGTCAGAAGACTTTTCATCTTAGGTTTTCAAACACCAATTGAACAAGAGCCCTAACCTTAAGCGCGGCTTCGAACATCAAAGAAAATCGGTCATTCATCCCGGTCATTTCTTTTCTAAACGTCTATCATTTACCTGAGAAATACTCGAGAAAGGAACAAAAGTCGAAGTAAGTGGCTAAAGAATTTCATTTTATTTTTTTCTGACTTTTTTCGTCGTCCCGTAAGCTGTGTTTCCAATTATTTTGACGTTGGGACTTGTCAGATTTCCTCTGTATTGTGTAGAGCAAATTGCTGTCCCCGGATGAGCCAGATAACGGTGGCACGTATTCTAACGTCCTGTCTGATTTAGGATCCAATTGCCAGATTCAAAATGTAGACTTAAGTATTTTTTGTCCGTTTGAAACTACCTATGCGTGCACGAGTACATCCCCGACTCCGTGGCTCTGTTTGCGTACGGAAGTACATAATCTAGCACATCAAGCCCAGTAATGCACACAGAGGCTGGGAATCTGATGGGTGACCAAAGTGGCAATTTATCACGAGCGTTTCCATGCCTTGGAGGTTACGATAAGCTTTCGGTCCCGGCTGTTCTCGACTGACTACAGTCGTTAAAACCAAGTCAGAGGCCATTGTGCGTCTTGAAAACTCTGACACCAGGAGTAGTCAAGTGCGCCACACACTTGACTATACCTACACGATAAGAAGGAAAAGCACATCAAGTTACACATTAGCATTACAAAAATGGTGTTTAACATGTGCAGTTTGATGTGCTGACTTAGTAGAACAAAAACAGAGGTCGATTCGTTGTGTTAAAAGCGACATAAACTGGGAACACTGCCATTTTTTTTTTCAACACTGCCATTATTTCTCATTGTTTGTTGGTATAGCGTTGTCCTTTGCCAAGAGGTAACTTTTTACAACAATATCTAAAGAACTTCGTTTTAGTTTGAAAAAAAATCTGCTTTGATGAGGAAAGGGATAACGGTAACGCTTTAAAAATTCTTAAAGTATGATTGTTTTTGCTTTATCATAGTATGGAACATAAAATTTAGTACGGTGTTTAAATCTATACTAATATTAAGAGGAAAGATTATATTTTTGTATGTAACGAATGAACTTAAAAACTACTGGACCGATTTCAAAAATTCTTTCACCATTAGGATGCTACATTATCCCTGAGTAACATAGGCTACATAATTTTCCGAATTCCCACGGGAATGAAGTCCCGAGCGGAATGCTAGTTATTTATAAGTATATGTTTAATAGTGCTTAGCCTTAAATTTTTACTTGTAAACGAGAATTATTATGAATAAATGATTTATTTATTATTATTTTTTATTGTATGGTAAGTGGCATCACCTTTCGTTAGAAAGAAGATATTCCAAATACAGGAAGCGGCAACTTAGCAAATACTTAAATTTTGGAATCTACGCGCAATGAGGGCTTTTCAAGAAGACATTAAAAAAAAGTTATTACTTATGACGCCAATAGATGGCGCGCATATCGAGTATTATGTCAAAACCAATTAATAAAATATAGATAATGTTGCCAGTAGAGAAAAGCAGGAAGTCGTTGAAAAATCACCAAAATGCAGAAATACAAAACTCACACAACAAACCAAGCGAATGCAATGCAGACTGCAAAGAGTCAGTCACTGTCACAGGCTGACAAGAGTAGATTACAGTCTTGCCAGACTAGATCCGAGCTTTCGCAAAAATTGTCCTTTCCAGCATAAAATTGTAAATCGGAAAAACTCGCATTGCATCCTGTTCACTGAAGGATACTATCCCCTTGCAATAACCGGTAGAGATCATCACACCATATTTCACACATTTCAATATACCTATTCGCAGTTTCTCAAAAAAAATTAAAATTTCCCATGAAATAGGAAATTGCCCTCGGTCTTGCAACATTGTTTTGTTGTGAACTTGACTTGACATTGACATAAGACTCCAGTGCAGTGCCATCTGTTGTCAACATTATGAAACTTGTTTTTTTCTTAAGAACTGTCAAAATGAAAACCCCTCATTATGATTAGCTACAAGTAATTACATTTTTCCCGGAAACGTCAAATTATTTATTTATTTATTTACAGTTCTTTGCACACATGACAGATACACATAAAATTACAAACAGAAATACGACACAAAAGGTTAGCTTCTCTAAAAAGAAATTTCTTCCAGCAAACCCGAGCCACGGAAAGATGATCTGAAAGGCAGATAGAGCGTGCAAAATACGTAATATACCTACATAAAAATTATTAAGGTACGTCGCATTCTAATAAAGGCGTAAGGCGCGGTATCACACCTATGTACTGTTATAATCTAAGCAATGTAAGCTCACCTTTTGTAAAACGGTTTAAAACTTTTACATAGCTATCTGTCTCCGGGGTGGGAGACCCGGAGTCCTTACCTTAGCACAGGCCGTGGCTTAGTAAAGGCTCCGGGTTCTTTCAGATAATAAAGTACTTTGTAATTAAGCTATTTAGTTATTGTTTATCTGGTAAGAGCAAATAATAAATTTTGTTATTTTTTGTGTTTTACTCCGTTATCATTGTTTTTCTATTGTACAATGGGCTATGTACGACATTTTAAAAATATTTTTAATTTCGTTTAATTTTTTATTTAACATAAAGGAATAAGGTCCCGTTTCCTAAAAAAAATATATAAAAAATCTATCTTTTGAAATAAAAATATAATAATTAAAAGTTTCTCAGTAGGGTAAACTAATCATAAATACGGCATTGTACAATCGTGTCTTTGCCAAGCTGCCATATCAATAAAAAAAAAAACATAACCTATTTCATTTTGTATTTGGTTGTTTATTTTTGAGTTTTATTTTTGCTTTTGGTTAATTTTTTCTGAAGTCTCTTATTGCTACCGCATATCGGATTACGATTTAACTTTGCACGGACTTGTAGTGCTAGATTTTGACTGATTTTCTCACGACTACACCTTATTCATACCGGACTCCGAGAACTGCTTCAACGATAGTGATTAATACTCTTTGGATTTGTGGAATAACACTAATAACGACAGCGCAGCAGGCTTTGCTACTCAACATGGCATCTGACGAGTTACAGGGGTGGAGAGAACCAAAAAATGTTTTATACCTCTTTGTTCAAACACTGACATTAACTCACCAGATTTGACGTTTGTTACCATTCCAAAGGAATTGAAAGAAAGTTGGTGTAAAATGGTTAACAGGAATTGTCCCAAACGTCCACTTTTTTGCTGTGAGGATCATTTAAACGTAAGTACATTGAAACGTATCTCTAGTTAGTCTGTGATTGAAACTTAAATGTTGAACTTAAACTCAAAAACGCAACGGTATAGGTTATACGTCAACCAATTGTCAATCGTTTTTTTTTTTACTTTGGCAAAGGAGTTAATCTGTAGAATGCTGTAATAAGCAACAAATCGTAACCAAAATTTTAAAAATTAATTATTTTTATATCTATGATCAAAATTATTTGATATATTTTTTATTTGAATATGGGACCTTAAGCCTGCTTAAAATAAAAAAATCAAATTATTTTAAAAATCTTGCACATAGCCCATTGAGTGTATTCAAATTTATTTTAAGCATATAATATTGAAAACCATGAAAAAAAAAGCCTGGGGAATTTCTTATGGAAAATCAGTTCTACTTCAGGAATAAACTTTTGCTAAGCTGTCCCCTTTTATCCTGTAAACTCAAAACGGTAGCAATAAAATCAACACAAGTAAAATATAAGAAACAAACGTTCAAATAGATTTTTATGACTCACATAAATTCCTATGCGGTAAGTCGCTTTTATGTTCTTACCATTTCTTCGTAAAACCATTTATGACGTAGTGTGACGTAATATAAAACGTCATTCGAAGGATTTATATGCAAGACTGACGGCATTATAGCCAGTTTGACGGAGGGTTCTGCCTACGTCACTCGTGCTATTGTCATTTGTTTGCAGGTATGACGAGATTGGGTTGGGCTTTCTCATGGCTTGCTTTAGACATAGTAATTCTATCCTTCCTTATCACGTAGCTATAATCAAACTTTACTGAACCTTGTGTCAGTGCTAAAAGGTATAGACTAAGGTCCGTATTACAGAATGCGACTCAGACTCTGATCTATACTTGAGTAGCAGTCGTCTTTGTGATTTTGATAATCAATACTTAAGTACGGATCAAGACTTGAGTCTCCTTTTTTTAAAATTATAAGATAGGTTAACTCTTCACCTCAATCTTTACCATAAAGGTCAAAGATGAGGTCGACGATGGAGCAAGTTAACCCAGAAAATGTCTATAAAGGCACTGGTACTCCCACGCACCGACGGAACACAGCAAGCTGTTTGACGTCGGACTTCGGTAGGAGGGTGATCGCGAACCAGACGGCCCTTTACAGAGCCTACCACACCGCATGAGACCATAGGACGACACCTCAGATTCAGAAAAAAATGACGTGTCATTGCCTGGGATGGATTACTAGGAGGCAGGTCTCATTTATGTTTCCTTAGTCGCCTCTTACGACACCCACGTAAAGAGATGGGGTGGTGTTATTAATAACCCGAAACACCGATCACCACACGGCAAAAACCGGTATAGACTAAGGTCCGTATAACATAACGCGTCTCAGACTTTCATCTATACTTGATTAGCAGTCGTCTTTGTCATTTTGATAGTGAGAGAAAGAAACATTCAATACTTAAGTGTAGATCAAGACTTGAGTCTCCTTCTGTAATACGGGCCTAAATGCATCCGTGAATGTATGAGGTAACTTAAAATTAGTTAGCAAACCTTTAGGGGGTGATTCTGAAACTGGGTACCTACCACGATCGTTTAAAAGCATTTCTGTTTAGGATCCAACTTTAAACTGCTTCGTAATGAGGGATTTTCTTTTTATTTTTTTTAAATTTTTCCCCAGTCGCCGGATAGACGGCGCTAAACTATGTACGTTACTGCAAGGAACGGAACGTTAAATTATTTTTGATTAATTCACTTGAACGTAATTTTGAGATCATAAAACGAAACGTTATAGTCATATCACATCAATATCACGTCTACCATACGTAGTTAGGCGATTTTACGAAAACAACGTAAAAACAAAACTGAATTATAACAAAGCGCGAGAAAACTAGGATGATTGGAAAGCCAAAACAAACTCAGAATATTTGATGCAATATTTTTCTCCAAGCCTTTTGGCTTTGGCACTTAGAAACGGAGTCAGTTCAGCGCCATCTAGAGAGCTCTGAGGAACAACTTTTTTTTTAATACCCAAAAAGAAAACCTCCCATTGGAATGTTTTTTTAAAATGTTACCATGATGGCGGTGCTTTTGAACTGCTCGGTTGTCTATGGTCCATTTTTATTTTTAAAATAAATTGTCGCTGGTCTGCCTTTGAATCGCAACAGCGCCGAAATTGAATCGCTTATAAGCCATCATGGTACGAATAAGCGCTGCAGACTTGTTTAGGTCCTAAATTGGATCGCGCTAAGCGATCATGGTAAACCTCCTGAACAACTTTTTCCAAGAAAACTTTATGAAATTTTCAAATTAAATTTTTGACTCAGGTGAGTGTCATGCGGAGAATCACCGGCTAATAAGTACATATTAATTTTAGTTCGTTTGTGTCACGTATACTCAGAACGCTCCAACATGATCCAATACACGTGTCCCGACTCAATTCCATATAAATTAAATGTGATGTACAGAGGCCAGCGTATCTGGTTACCCCTTTTTCATTGCAAAACAGTTCTTATCACAATAGCACAGAGTACACGCGTGTGGTAGCCTCATGAGCGGCCCTCTGTACAATAACAGGACAACCCGAAACAATTGAATTGTCCGCGAGCAAATTATTTCGAACATCCATCATAATTATGTAAACAACAATTTTGCTGACGGCAATTCATCTATTTACTTACGTAATTTGCTCATCAATTGACGATTTTCTGTTTCCAAGCGTTTAAAATTAACTAGAGTATGCAAGGTCAGTCATAAATGCAAGTACAGTCAAAAGCAGGTCAATATTGTCATACTTTATTATTCCATAATATTTATAGTTAGTGTATATTTCTTTCATATTTACATCACTGCTGATTACAATGTACTTATTTTGTTTAATATACTTTATAGGATTTTACAATACAATGTACCAAGGAGAGTTGCGTTTTAAATATGATACAATCTTAACCCATCATATAATTTTAAAGAAAGAATAAGACAAGCTTTTGTTTAGATGTTTTTTTATACCCACATCAAGGGAGTGCAAAATAAAATAACTAGTCCGTGATCTCGGGCGGTCCGCCATATTGGATTAAGATTAACGTCACTTAGCTAGCCATGCATTGTTTTTTTTTATTAAAAATGGGTTCGCTCTTGACCACGATCTAGCTCAGGGCAAAGATGCGGTCGAGGGTGTAGCGAGCTTTCCCAGAAGAAGCCTATTAATTATACTTTAAAGATATTTGGGTTGTACGAACTCGGAAAAACAGACGCCGGCAATGAATTCCACTCCTTGGCAGTGCGCAATATAAAAGATGAAGAATAGTGCTCAGTACGTATCCGAGGGATCTCGACAAGGTAAGGGTAAGGAAAAAAGCTCATGCAGCCTCTGAGCACACTCCCCAAAGTACATCTTATAAAAAACATATAGGCAAGCTACTTCTTTTCGTCTATGAGCTAGGCTTTGGAGCTCATCATTAACCAGCTTTTTATCACCAATAAGCCTCCTGGCTCTGCGATCCACCGAGTCATCCAAGCTAAACGTATTTTCAATCCAAACTCTTCTTTTTGAACTCTATCTTACCGTAAAATGTATTAAATTAAAGCAACCATTACACGCTTCCCAAATTGAGAATAATAACCATATAAACAATGAGAAGAGATTTAGGAACGGTATTGTCGCATATCCTTTCTGTTGAAAATTGCCGAATGAATCACCGTTATGGTCGTATGTGGTTTTCATCGTTCCTGTTATAAACTGGGTTGTAAGTTTGTTTAACTATTTGTTTGTTCTATTTCACTCAGTGGTTCTATATCGGTGGTCCGCAGACCACTGGTGGGCCCGGACCTGGAAGCACCTGAAGTGGTCCGCGACGAAGCTATACCAATAATATGTGACGAGTCAACACAATCACTGAAACTGACTGGATGCCAGAGCCTTCAATTGTTTGGCTTTGGCTAGCACTGAACCAAGGATTCAGAAGTTAGTAAGAGAGTAAAGAGTAAAACAATTTTCGTAAAAAAATTAAAACACTGTTGAATATGAACAATAGTGCATGTGAGTATAACTGTAGAACAACCCTTTTATTATTTTTCCCTCCAAACAGTTGGTGGTCGTTGGTAAAATAAATATTTTGTAAAATGGTCCCCTATTACTAAAAGGTTAAGAACCACTGATTTAACTGGTTCTAATTGTTTGTTTGTTCACATCGAATGGCGAAACTTTCTTATTTAGTGCTCGTAAAAAGTTTCAAGTGTCTAATTGTCTATTCGCCCTATGGGTTGTGCTTTTTATCTGACAAGTAAACTTAGAGAAATGTAGATATATTAAATTATAATATGTATACACGGAAGGACATCAGGCTACACATATTGACCCTGACGTCGTCGCCCTTATCTCGCTCTATTGCAAGCGCCGGCTTTCGTAGTGCAAATGGGTAACCTGACGTGTTGGTTGCTGTGACACCTATTAAACCCTACGTAGTATTGGTGGCATAATATAGTTTTATAAATATTGTAGAGCCTGATGTGCTGCCATGTGTACAATACAAGGGTTTAACGTTTGAGTCACGACTTTAACGTCGGACGGAATGTTGCAAATCTCGTAATGTTAGAACTTTACACTTTCTGGGAATAATCTCTGCAAGTTTCTGATGCGCGCAGACGTGAAATAGAACTCCCAGCTTATGTCCATACATTTTTCGAGCGCATACAAACTTAATGCACTCGCTTCCTACACAGCACACTTTCAACGTCATAGTCATCTACAGACTGCAAATACTTAAATCTTTTTCTGCACATAGGGAAACAGAGTGTAAGGGATAAATTAGCCAACTATCGAGTACACCTCTTTTACATCCCTTTTCGTCGCGGGAAAATGTATGTAGTTTATAGTATGAAGTAAAGATAATATACATAGTAGAACTGTCAAACCATTTTCAATAGCTATTGAATAAACACACAATACTCCCAATTAAAAGTTCATAGGTGAAAGAGCTCGTTAGCCATTGCCTCTCCCATAACGAAGCATCAAGCATCAATACTATAGCACCGTCACAACATGCCGATGTCAGGATCAAAACTACATGCAAATGGAACTGCAAATTGAAGGTGGGCGCATTGGGGTTACGCTAGTGCTGCCACCGCTGACCATTTAGTTAGTCTATTGTTTTTCCTATGGACCAATGAATTCTTTCAGCATATTTTTAAGTCTCCTAAAGGAGCCACCCGCGCCGTTTCGCCGTTGAGCGCTGCCGGCTCTGATTAGAAACATCCGTACAGATTTTAAAACAAAAAATGGGATGTGAATAGAAGAAGAAATGGTTGAACAAAATTAGTTTTTTCTGAAACGGTGCAGTAGGGTGGGGTTAAGCCCCGATTTTTCCGCGAAAAACAGTTTTCGCGAAAATTTGCAGTACTCCAGATATTTAAATAATTTTTGTGTCTCGAAGGGAAAGGCCCGTGCCTCTCAGTGGGGACGTATATGGAATGAAAAAAAAATCTTACAAATAAAATCTTTACTAATGTTATAAATGCGAAATTTTGTATGTATGGATGTATGGATGTTTGTTACTCTTTCACGTTCAAACGGCTTGACCAATTTTGATAAAATTTGGTATGCAGATAGCTGACACCCTGAATTAACACATAGGCTACATAATTTTCCCAAATTCCCACGGGAACGATGTCTCGGGCGGAAAGCTAGTATACTTTATTTCAAACAAGGATATACAAAACAAGACATGTAAAATAACCAAGAAAACACTAAACAAAAACATGTTTTCCGTCGGCCTCGGAAAACAAAAACATAGTATTGAGTATACAAAAACATAGCCACGCCCCAATGTATCGATGTTTTTGAGTAAAATTACGAATAAATACGGTGCACAAAAAGTATATACTAATATTATAAAGAGGAAAGATTTTATTGTCTGTTTGTTTGCTTTGAACAATCTCCGAAACTCCCAGACCGATTTAAAAAAATATTTCGTCATTAGAATGATAATTATCACTGAGTAAAATAGGCTACATAATTTTCCCGAATTCCCATGGGAACGAAGTCCCGAGCAGGATGCTAGTCTATACTAATAATATTATAAAGAGGAAAGATTCTTTCACCATTAGAAAGCTACATTATCCTCGATGGACATAGGCTATATAATTTTCCCGAATTTCCAAGGGAACGAAGTCCCGGGCGGAATGCTATTAATAAATAAATCCATGCATACTTATCTAAAACTTGATATTGAATTTACATATTTAAAATATTTGCATGCCAGAATTGGGTAAATGTGAGACTCTTATTAAATAAAAACTGTACCAAAAATCTGTAACCACATTTTACGCATTTAATGATTTGATTTGATTTTGTCACGATCAATATTAAACGCGAACAAAACTACACGATAAGGAAAAAAAATTGTATTCGTCAAAATGCGGTGTATATGCGTATAAATACGCATAAATTTGAAAAGTACAGTTATCTCTAGAAAACAGACGGAATCTAACAGCACTACCAAACACAACACAATTGTGAGCCTATGAATGCATGGAACGTCCATCACAAAGAGAAAACGTTGGCACGAAATAAACAAAAAGAATTATTGTACGCTTCGATGAGTTTTGTTTGTAAATACATGAAAGTATATAAAATTTTGTCTCAAATTGAGTATGTCCTTACGAAAGATTTTCATAATCTTCGAAGCGATTTAAGTTTGTCCTGGAAAAATAAAATTTGAACAGGTAGTAAGCGATCATACGGCTATTCTTCGTACATCACATGAATTTGTATTTAATACGTTAACATATTTTACGTGTGAGTTGTAAAAAAATCCAGATGCGAGTATTTATTTTCTTGTTTCATACTTTTTAGAGCGTGATCCTTCAGTAGTTTTGATTTTAAACCTATTTTAGTTTTCAAAGTTGTTTTGGAATTGTCTTTAATTTCGGATATAAAATTACCTTGATTTCCTTTCCCGCTCCTTTTCCCTTTGCCATCCACAAAATTTTGAACTAGCCAGGCAATAAAATATACTTTCATATTACTCAGTTTTAGTAACCCCATTTCTTGACCCCCTACTTTCCCCATTTAATCAAACGATGCCCTACTAGTCTGCTCCCTATCTACGAAATACCATCCAGCTACGAACCTACGATTTTCTACGAACCGCTATGCTACGAGATTTGGTACGTTTTATTTTGTTTTTCATTCAACGCAACTGACAAACTTCAATCAAGTATTCGTATGTTTTATTTTTCATTTTAGGCGGTGTATTTTTTGTGTACATCAGAGAATATATTGTACTGGGCCCCGATTCTGTAACTTCAGCTGTGTGTTGATGGAATGGAGGCCATTTTATATCTGTTCTGGTGGCGAAATTGGGAACTATTTTATTTTGATAGACTTGCTGACAACCACCCCGACCAGCAGCGCCACTGCCAACTGAACGTAAAGTTGCAAACTACCCAGCAACTGAAAATTCAGTTGGCGGTGGCGCTACCAGCAAAAGCAGCCGTCATTAGATATATGAAATTTTGATAGTTCTGAATTTCGCCAACTGAACGGATATAATGGTCACCAATGCCATTCAACTACCATTGATTAGTGGAAAAGACGTTCGCAGTATATATTATGCACTTAGATATTACTTATACAATGTTTCCCTAATTTAACGTAGCCCACATTTCTTTATTAGATAAACCGAATCGTTTTGGACCTCTCCTGACTCTACACTTAATCCGGTTAAGCAAAGGTCAAAAGATAAACTTAATAAAGTTAAGATAATTCTTTGAGGGCCTTTCATTATTTTCAACATTATGTTTTTAACTTAATTATCTCGAAAAATTGAGGTTACAAGGTTTAATTAAGTACAGATTTGAAAAGAATTTCTTAGAAATACATTTTGATACTCAAATATAGCTTTGACCCATTTCCTTGTGTTTATTTCTTGAGAACAAGAAGAAGATATATTTTTTAAAGATTTTGGCTTTAAAGATAATTTCACCCGTTATGATATGTTTAAAACTAAGATAGTATGTTTGGGTGGAAAAAAATGCAAATGGAAAAGTGCACATAGTCCAAGCATATGGGATAAGGAACTAGGTCCGATTAGGTTATGGAAGCTTAAACCATTGCTGGTTTAGGTAATAATAATAATTTATGCTTCACTAGCTTTCTGACCGGGACTTCGTTCTTGTGGGAATAAGGGAAAATTGTGTAGCTTTTGTGTTAATCCATAGGGTGTCAGCTACCTTCATACCATATCAAAATTGGTCTAACCGTTTGAGCTTGAAAGAGTAACAAACATACATACATCCGTGCAAATTTTCGCGTTTATAATATTAGTAAGGATATTTTATCGTAGTATGTATTAGTTTTAAAAATCTATAAACTTACATACGGAGAGCATAATTAAAAAAAACAAGTATTAATAAGATAACTAGCAAAAAGAGGCACGGACATCGTGTCTGTGGATGCAAATAATACCTAAACAAAAAAAGTAACTAGGTCCTTTTGATCTCGATCGGAAGTTCTAAAAGATTCGAGTGTATACTTGGATACCGTGTAAGTACCTTGTACCGTTCAGAGGAAGGTACCTGTTGCCTTACGCCATTTTCGAAAGTTTCTTGGGATTCCGAACTTCCTTACTTAATATTATAAATGTGCAACTTTGTTTGTTTATTTATCCTTCCCTCACGCCGTACCGGAACGACGGATCGAACTTACTTTTTGCATAGAGATCGGTAAATAGAGGCTCCGAGAGTGACATGCTCTACTTTTCCACGCAAAACAAGTGGCGAGTGGAAACCTGATAGTTAATATTTATAAAGAAAATGTTTGCCCGCCGTTCCAGAAGTAATTCATATAAGAAACTCACTTGAGACACGTTTAAAAGTTCTAAAGGAGTTGATACGAGTAATCAGGTGACATTTCTTTTAAAAGTAGTTGGAGATAGGACAAGGTATATTTTACCATGCATGTGCTACTAATATACTCTAGGTACTACACTCAATGCGCCAAGTTCATTCTAATTTTAACCTTATCACAATCAGATAAGAAACTTGGGTGAATACTTTATTATGGGATCGACTGTACGATTTAATAGTAAAATTAACAAGTTGAATTTCTTCTTCTTCTAATCGTGTAGGTATAGTCAATTTCGTGGCGAACTTGACTAATCCTGGTGTCAGAGTTTTCAAACCGCCAAATGGCCTCCAACTTGGTTTTAGCCACTGTAGTCAATCGACAACAGCCGGCTTAGCATGCCCTCCAAAGCACGGAAACGCTCGTGATATATCGCCACTTTGATCATCCATCAGGTTTCCTGCCTCTGTGTACGTTGCTTAACCTTACTGATCAACTGAGATCAGCGAGTGCCACTGGGCTACGAGCTGAACCATATAATTTTCTCTTAAAGCACATGTTAATTTGTAGTCTTCAGTCACTGTGCTATACTAGGTCAACAGGAGTCTAAAGAAGTTTCTCTCAATCAAACGCAATCTTAAACAACTATTTCTAACTAGCATTCCAGAACGTCGAATATTCTGGAATGTTCTGGCACCAGACTCCAGAAACTTCCATTTCCAAACTGTCAATAACGCGATGCAAACTCAAAGGTTAGATTTGGCAAGCGGTGCCTTTGTCAAAAATATTTTTTACCCAAAATCGATGTAAACGCCTTACAAATTATAAAATTCTATATTTTTCACTTAAGTTTCTTTTCCGTATAAAATTGGATAATTCTGTTATCCATTTTTAATGGCGTATTAATCGTATTATAATGCCGTACGCCAAAAACTAATACGTAAAATAATGGTTTCAACAGAAAACCTGTTAGAAGAACCCTCTTACAACTAATATTATTCTACAAATTGTTGTACATTTGTTAAAACTAGTTAGCAAAATTATTTAATCATATTTTTTAGGGTTCGAGAAGAAAATAGATAAAAACTGTATCAATAAATATGGATAGCTATGATTTTTTGGGTAATTTAGCACTGCACTAAGTACTATCTGTCTAGCCGGTGTGGATTTGGATAGTACCTCCTTAAGTTACAAGTTCTCTACACCTACGTCTACAATAAACCCTACGAAGATGAGGTTATTTATTTAATTGAAACAAAACTAGTGTTTCAATTAAAATTAATGTAAATCCATATATTCTATTCACTTTCCATGTGGTTTAAAAATTAAATCGCACACTACATTCATATCGCGTCCAAATCGCACACTCTTCTTCACTGACTACCATGGCAATGTGTTGCATGTAATTTTACAAGGGTTCCATAGGGGTTCCTCTATCATAAGTGACATTTACTTATAATGTTTGTAGATGGAGGTCACTATTTACTTCTGGAATAATCGGCCGCAAAAACATGAAGGGAAAACGGTTTATTACCTTCATTTTACAAATGGTGCATCTGATGTAGACTGAAATAAATAATGTTGCCTCCAAACTCAAAGGTTACAGGTTTGGTTTTCATTCAATCAATCTTTTCAGAAATTAACCAATCACAATTTCACTAGCGTTAGTAAAATTTTGTTTGAATATAGGTCAAATTGTACAATAAATAAAATGTTTACGTTTTTCTGTCCTCAACCTACCTAAATGAGCACAGAAAAACGTGAAACATACGAGGAAAAAATTATAGGTATTAATTGTTGCAATTGACTGTGGCAGTTAGAATATCCTTTTATAAGTTTAGGGTGGTACTTCCTAACGTCCTAAAGGTAAACAAAAGTTGGGGTGGTTAGGGTGGTACCTGTTGTTTAACATACTTTTGTAAAGTTCCGAGTTGCAAAGTCAAAGGCTTTGTTCTCGGTATTTTGATATTTTAACTTTGTTACCGTTACCACTAAAGAATCTTGTAACTTCGAGTTGAACGTCACCCTCGAGATCAACGTAATTGCGAGAAGTTTCATAATTTAGATATAAATTTCCTGGAGAATAGCTGGAAATTTTTTAACGCTGCAGGGCAGCTGCATAAAGTGTTTTAATAAGGTAAAAAAACTATCTAAGAGTATCTTTCATACTCTTTCAAAGTCTGCATTTAGCAAAAGATTATTATAGTACGAAGTTAATTCAATGTTACGTTAGTTGACTTTACAACAGAATTTATAAAATTTACAAGCTTTTTAGTGTCATGATGAGATTGGCATTTCATAAAACCCTATTAAAGTTTGTATAAAAAAATATTTTTATTAACTTGTATGAATGAATGTTTGTTCAGTTCAAATTTTTCAACTGAATTTTAACCAGTCCCGCGCTTGTTTACGGCGCGTGCTATACAAATCATGCACACACGAGTGTGCAAGAATCGCGCGGAGGTTGCATCTACCCTCAACCAATTTGAAGTGAAACTTTGCATCACGTTTACTTTTAATGACAATGCATGGTTAGCTGAGTGACGACATATTAAATCCAATACGTTGGACTGCAGTTGATAACGGACTAGTAATATTATTCTGCACTTCCATGAAATGAGTCTCAAATGAAAGGGTTTACTGAGAAGAAAATGAAAACAACAAACATTTAGATCAAAGCTTGTTTTAGTCAAAAAAAAATAACCATGAATTTTTTTCATACAAATCTCATAAATTACGAACTCAACAAAAAATACAAACTATTCGAGACAATTTTTTACAAGTGGGTAGATCACCAGCCCGAAGGTCAGATGGGATTTCGGTCAAATTGATGGGATCTTTATGGATGAAGTTAACACTGAACCGTGACGATTAACGCTATAAAGAAGAGGACTATACCCAGCAGTGAGTTGATATAGGTAGAGTATGATAATGATGAGGTGGTTTACAAGTGATGTTCTTCAACAACATTTACGCCTTGATTTATATTCATCAATTTCCCTGCCAACATAAAAAAAAATGGAAAAGATAATTATCAAAAATACGAATACCTACGACATGAAATAAAATAACATTCAAGAGCAAACTCAGAATTGGGTGAAAATCAAATAAACCGCGAGTTAAATATTCAAGAAATTTTTCTTCCGAAACGCACTGAATTTGAAGCACCATAATTGTATGATGAGAAAAGTTCTTAACTTTTTCAATCACGTAATTCGTGGACTTTCCCCGTTCCGCGGGTTCCCCGTTATCTTGGCCCCGGGTAGACTTATGTTTATGGCCAATTTTATTAGTTTTGTTATCTTTGAGATATCTACGTTACATTATACTTTCATGACAGATATATTACGAACACACGACAGCACTTTTAATTTTACTGTGCAGGTTGACCGTACCCTTATCTCGTGTGTAATAGTGAAAGTTTAGTAATGCAACGAGATGTGCAACTCGACATAATGTTTCTACGAGACTCTTCGGAGGAACTACTTACGTGCACTCAGAATTAAACAAAAATAAATGTTTTTTTTTATTATTGACAAATCATCAATGCAAATTAGAGGTAGCTAAGAGCATAAACAAGACACAATCATAAATTGGCACAAATAAACAGAAAATTTTAGATTTGGCTTTCGTTTGCATTTGATGACAAAATTGGCGTACTTTGCCCAAAGTACTTTCTACTAAATAACTTAAAAAAGATTTAGCTGCATGACTTCGTCCATTCCATAACTTAATAGGTAGAAGAAAAGTACTACTACTTCTTTACAGAAATTTTTAATAACTAGCAAGGCGAAATTACCACGAATTTTACCACACCGATTGTTTGAATACCATATTTTTTTAATTTTAATCCATTGCATACAACATTCTTTTCGGTGCAAAGTTTTCCAAAGTACGTGCAGCAGGACAAAGCCATACGATATCAAAATCAATACTACGTTTCACAAAGCGTTTCTATTGTGGAAATATGTTTCGTTCCGGCTCCTTCCCCCCGGATATTTCAACTCCAACGAAGTTTAAAATGCATACTTTCCGTCGGCCTAGTTCACGAGATTTGCTTTCTTGTGAATATATTTTAGAAATATATGGGGATATTATTAGCTAGCGAAACTTTAGGTGATCCTCCCCACGGAACTGAACAACTTTCAAATGTAAGTACTAAAAATTTTGAAACTAATTTATGAATACTAAGGCTGATTCGTCAAGTTGTATGGAGAGGCAAAAAAAAATTTCATATTTCAACCTTTGTTCCCTGGGAATTTTTTTTAAGTTTAGTGTATTCACATCCAAAATTATCGCCATCTATTTTATAGTCACAAAATATAAAAGAAAAGGAGCTTTCCGCCCGCGGCTACGCCCGCGTGGACTACAGGTTATATCGTGCTCAACTGTGGCATAAAATGTAGCCTATGTCTTTTCCCAGGCTCTAATCTATCTCTGTACCAAATTTCATCAAAATAGGTTCAGTAGTTTAGGCGTGAAAGAGGGACAGAACGACAGACAGACATAGTTACTTTCGCATTTATAATATTGGATAGATATAAAATGTCGCTTTTTGTATTATTAAAAGAAGGATTACATTCAAAAATAATTGATTTCTTAACTAAAAACCTATTTGATATTAGTTTACAACCTCTTTCAAACTCGATGATTACTAAGGTTAAAAAAATGAATCGCGTCAGCAAACATAAACGGCAAACTTGGCTGTAAAGAAAGTTATCGAGAAGTTGTTTTACGTTTTCCTGATTTCCTTGCATTCTAAAGGTGAATCAAATTTCCATGAAGCGGGTTTTGATAAATCAATTTATTATAAATAGATCCTACTAACTAGGGAGCCTAATGGGACAAAATCCTGGGATCACGAAAAAACAACGGCCTTTAAGGCGACTAAAGCACCTAAATAACGATTTTATGATGCGTAGATAAGCATGACGCACTGCATTGAATCGAAGAAAAAAAATACTACGGTAAAATTCAGGACATAAACTAGATAAGTGGTTTGCTGAAAACATGATTCAGCACTTTTGGTTCGATAGAAAAAGCTCATACAGTCACCTCTAAATACCCAATATTTGTATCATTTAAGCTGTAAAAATCATAGTAAAATGCACACAGGAACTTGAATTTGCTATCAAAATGTTCGGATTGAACACTCTCGATAAGTAGTTAGCGCATTTTTCGATTTAAGCTGTCACCTTTCCATAAATCTAATTTTTCTAACTTTCGAACATGTTTTTACGCACGCACGCTTTTATAGTCCGTAAACTTCGTGTATCGACACTGTTCGCACTGCCGGCCCAGGCCTGTTGAGAGACGGAGATGGCACTATTCCTATGTGTGCTGCCTTCATTGGGAGCTGTAGTCGCCTTAAGTGTATATACTTTTTCACAAATGTGACTATGTTAAGTAAAAGGTATAACTTTCGGGGATGTCAATAAGAGCAATTTACTAAGCTCATTACAGTAATTGTGAACCTTGATAACTATTCCCAAAGTACTATTCCATTTTCACAGCCATAAATGTTTATTTCAAAAGTAAAAATATATTTATTTTATTCAAAATGTTTGTAACATGGCCCAATTTTAATATTTTTGTTTTGCCATGGGTGTCCCACTGCTGGGAATAGGCCTCTTTTATTTTCAAACTAGCATTCCGTCCAGGACTTCGTTCCCGTGGGAATTCGGGAAAGTTATGTACCCTTTGTTACTCAGGGATAATGTAGCATTCTAATGGTGAAAGAATTTTTCAAATCGGCACAGTAGTTTCGGAGCCTATTCAATGCAAACAAACAAACAATCAAATCTTTCTTCTTCATAATATTAGTATAGATAAAAAAAATATAGCTGTTTTATTGTGCTCATAAAAGAAATTATGAACACAATAATACTTAGAAAAATCGGCAAGTCATACTTAAACCTCTATTAATTTGAGTTAACCGAGAAACATAGAAGAGCTTCAAACTGAAGTATCAGGGTTAGTTTTATGAATCACAAACTATGTTGTGGTAGGTCAGCACTCATTTCGCCCACGTTCATCTCGGCCCGATTTAATTATTATAACATGGTTAATCTAAACATAACCGCTTAGTGCAGAGTAGTTGTGGTTAGCTTTCGCATTCAAGAGATAGCTATAAAGCTTAACTTTATACAGGGCTTTAGGCAAATCTCTTTCAAACTCTCGGGTGCTAAGTCAGTCCATGAAACTGAACAACTTCCAAGGAACATAAGTGAAAACACGAAAAAAAAATTTTGATCTCCCATACAAAATGCGCTATATGCTGATGTTTGTATGGAAACTCAAATTTTTTTTTCGTATTTTAATCTATGTTCCTTGGGAAAGTTGTTAAGTTTCATGGACAGATTAACCAACCGAGAGGTTGAAAGAGATTTACCTAAAGCCCTGTATAGCATATAATTATGATTTGGGCATCGATTGCTCGATGGATTTGGGTGAAGCTGCGATAGCTCAGGTGGTAATGAGCCAGATTTTAATGAAGAAGGTTGTAGGTTCAAATTCTGGTGCAGGCTTATACCACTAAATTCGTCTTTTCGGATGTATGTATGGATTTTTCATTAATTATCATTTGCTCAGCGGTGAAGGAAAATATCGCGATGAAACATCGTTTTCAAAAGGGCGCGGTCCACCATCCCGCATCAGACTAGTGTGATGGACTATGGCTTAAATCCCCTTCGTGTCTCGAAGGGAGGCCCTTGTACAGATTCATCCAAAAAAATATGTTTGTTTATCATTATTCATTTAAAACATCACTGTTTATTAAAGAACACCATGACTAATACAGAAAGACAGCTTGGCAAAAACTTAAACCCTGGGCTCAGACAATCATTTTGAATGATTTTCCAGTGGAATTTTTCTCCGGAAAATTTTCAATTTTTTTTCCTGTTTTTTAATGTTTTCTCCTCTCCTCCTCTTATCAGCCCACATACGTCCACACCGAGGGGCACGGGCCTCCCTTCGAAACACGAAGGGGATTTAGGCCATAGTCCACCACGCTGGCCCAATGCGGGTTGGTGGACCGCTCGTCTTTCGAAAATGAATTTTCTTGGACGGGCGGGTTTCATCACGATGTTTTCCTTCACCGTTGAGCAAGTGATAATTAGAAATACGAACATAAATCCGAAAAGACGAATTTAGTGGTACAGGCCCGCACCAGGATTTGAACCCACGACCTTCGGATTACAAGTCTGGCTCATTACCAACTGGGCTTTCAATGTTTTCTGCTTACATTTTTTTATTATTTAACCGAAAACACTTCATTTTGCTATAAAAACAATTATAACAACGTAAAACACGAAAACCAGCAATGTACGACGCACTCCAATAGCAGCGAGGCGCAGGGGGATCGCGCGCGGGGCGCGGTTTCACGATACGTTGCGTAGAGCCAAAGTATGTAAATGATGAAAACTCCTTAACATGACGTTTCCGGGAAAAAATAATTACTTATAGCTGATGATGGTTATAGGGATGTATAAGGATTTCTAAGAAAAGTAATAACTTGAAAGGTCCCGCGTATTAAGTAGGATAAAGATGATCAAAGGATGTTTGTGGGTAGGTGAGTTAACTCGCTCGAGCATACTCCCACAGAACGTATTAAAGCCACCTACGTCATATTTCATATAAATACTATAAGAAACGAATACTTCATGCCATACGCCGTACCATATGCATGCTATAAAGTTTATGAGATAACTTTAATTACTTGCCGTTTTAGAACAGGAAATTAACTTAAACTATCTTATACTTTCTTATTTAAGTGACTCTATGTCTTGAATCCTTACTAATATTATAAATGCATAATCAACTCTGTCTGTCTGTCCGTCTTTCACGCCAAAACTACTGAACCGATTTTGATGAAATTTGGTACAGAGATAGATTAGAGCCTGAGAAAGGACATAGGCTACATTTTATCCTACAGTTGGGCACGATTTAACTTGTAGTCCACGTGGGCGGAGCCGCGGGCGGAAAGCTAGTATCTATCTATGGAGGGGACGCCCGTCAGGCACAGGCGGGTGATCGGTCCACTTAATTGGGAAAGCTAGTAAGAAATAAAGATCTTTAAACCTAAACTATTCGTCTCAGTGTTTTTTTTTCCCCATACAAACGGCGTCAATGGATTCCATCCCCTAAACGTCAACGGATCCCTGTGAAATTTTGGTATAGTATCAGGAACACCAAAAACTAGGTCCGTACGTTTTGCTCACCGAAACAAAACATACAAAAAAAGTTTGAATAGAAGAATAAACTGCCTCCAAAACATAATTTCGTTTAAGTCTTTCGGTGAAATGGGAGTGAGGTAAATCGGAAATATTGGAGGTAGGTATTTAGAGCGTGTATGTATTCATATAGCTTTACCCACAGAAAAGAAAAAAAATCTGGGCTTTACCTATTATTCATCTCGGAAATTCTATATTTTTTCCAAAAACAAGCTCTGCTCTTGACTATATTTTGTAATCAAATAATTAGCACAAAATAGAGAATATTTACGATATCTTATAATGGTATTAATGGATGACTTTAAATTATTTATAAAAACTATAGGATGTGTTTTTCTATCCTGAATATGAACCCATATTATATTCTCAAAAAATGTTCGACTTTAAGGCAATCAGGTGATCGCTTATGTTGCATGTAGAGGCGAATTTTTTCCATATTTCGACCTATGTTCCTTGGGAAATACATTTTAGTAAGCTGATTCACATCTTTGATTAACGCACATTTTTTCATTTATTTTTTAAATTAAGTAACTCAGATTTAAACTAAACAAATACTACTTGATATTGAAAGTAAAGAACGGTGATAGCCCAGTTGGTAATGAGTCAGACTTGTAGTCCGAAGGTCGTGGGTTCAAATCCTGGTGCGGGCCTGTACCACTAAATTCGTCTTTTCGGATTTATGTACGGATTTCTGATTATCACTTACTTAACGGTGAAGGAAAGCATTGTTCAATTTCAAAAGAGAAGCGGTCCACCAACCCGCATTGGGCCAGCATGGTGGACTATGTCCTAAATCCCCTTCGTGTTTCGAAGGGAGGCCCGTGTCCCTCGGTGGGGACGTATATGGGCTGGTAAAAAAAAAAGAAAGAAACCTATACCTCTTTGACCGGACAGTTTTCTTTTCGTCCCAGTGCTCAACAGAGAAATTCTTTTCGGAAACAAACTATCATCAAGACAGTAATCACCGTACAAACGACTTTTTTCTCCCCCACTTCCATATATCTTGCTCCTTTGTCTGTTAGAACGGAGTTCCAAGAAAGATTAGCGATTAAGGAACCTTTTGAAGTTTGCCTATTCTACTATTACACTGCAATGTATATTAAGTGTCAATACAAGATGAAACTAATGATGTCGGTAAATTTTTGGTATATACTCCGCGTTAGATAAGAAGGCGGAAAAAGGATATTAATCGACAAAATGGTGAGCACGACTCTTGTTTACAATTTAATTATAGCTCAGTGCACATCTAATTTGGAACAATTATACGAATACTACCCTGCCAATTCAAATGAAACCTATAAAAGCGTATTAGCTTCGAAGCGCAAAAGACACTTTCCGCTTTCTTGTCTGATGCAGAGTACCTATACATTACTTACTTCAAGTTTTTAAGTCGCCTAATTTGGTAGCTACTGTAGATGTTTGTACCTCTACAACCTGCATAGCTAGCATAGCCCAAAACGAACTCGTGCATCACACCACTCGGAGAGGGCGACACTTCGCCGTGTGGTGATCGGTTGAGAATAACACCATCCCATCTCTTTCCATGGGTGTCGTAAGAGGTGATTAAGGAAACACGAGACCTGCCTCCTAGTAATTCATCCCAGGCAACGACACTTCATTTTTTTCTGAATCTGAGGTGTCGTCCTATGGTCTCATGCGGTGTCGTAGGCTCTGTAAAGGGCCGTCTGGTTCGCGACTACCCTCCTACCGAAGTCCGACGCCAAACCTTGCTGTGTTCCGTCGGTGCGTGGGAGTACCAGTGCCTTTATAGGCATTTTTTTGGTTAACTCGCTCCATAGTCGACCTCATCTTTGACCTTTATGGTCAAGATTGAGGTCAAGAGTTAACACATCTTACAATAAATAAAAAACTTCGCTTATACAGGGCTTTAGGTATCTCTCTTTCAACCTCTCGGGTGGTTAATCAGTCCATGAAACTGAATAACTTTCCCAAGGAACAAAGGAGACCAAATTTTTTTTTTCGTATTTTGACCTATGTTCCTTGGGGAAGTTGTTCAGTTTCATAGACTGATTAACCACCCGAGAGGTTGAAAGAGAGATACCTAAAGCCCTGTATATCATTTTGATGTCTATATTGTTGTAAAGTTTCATCAGAACCCGTCAAGTAGATTTTCCGTGAATGAGTAACAAACATTCAAACATCTTCACAAACTTTTACATAAATTAATTTGTATTTAATTATTTGCCTAGAGAACAAAGTACCAAACTGAAAGCTAATATAAGTAGATTCAACCAATATACAGGGACAACAGCGCATCATGCAATCCAAAACTGTCAAATTTCTTCAATCGATTTACAATTTTATCTCCAAGCATTAGAGTTTACTATCCATTGGGGAAATTTGACAGTTTGTAGTAACCTGATGTCCCGTTGGGTGTACACATAATTTATACATAACAGTATTTACCACAGATGAAAAGCATTCACCTGTGTTGAGAAGAAATGAAAGAGGAGAAAAGAATTCACATAATTCAGTAGAATAGGGAAAAACTTTACCGGTTCATTAACTTCACAGAGCTTTTTTAACGAATTTGCCTTTAAACGGCTACAAAAAAACAGGAAATTTATTACGACTCCAGAAAAGGAACAAGGAAATTAGGAAAACGTTTTTTATTTAAAGCCGGTGATAGGCCGGTGGTTTCCAAGTGCAAGTTTTTGCTCAGTTTTTGTTATATTATGTTTAAATTATTGTTTTAATAAGTTAAGATCTGAGCAAAGTGGCCTTTGTCAAGACTGTTAAATATAAATAAGTAAAATTCCAAGGAGAAGCTCCAAGTCAAGAACATTAACAAAACTTGTTTCATTTAGAATTTCAATTGATTTATGAACGCTATTATTAATTTTTGCGTAAATCATCTAGATTAGCTCTAAGACTTCCCAGAAGAGATTTCAGTAGAGAGTTTACATTGTGACAGTAAGTAATTAATTTAGTTTATTAAAAGTGCTGAGATTCCCAACTTCCAACTATAACTTCATTTGTGACAAATTACTCAAAATCTGTAAAGATTATGCAAAATATAAAAGTGTTTGTTTAACTGAAGGCACTTTAAATTATAATGGCTCTTCCGCTCAAACTCGCTCTAGGGTCCGTCTAGGACTCTGAACTATACTTAAGTAGCAGTCATCTTTGTCATTCTAATAGTGAGAGAAAGAGACAATCAATTCTTAAGTATAGATCAAGACTTGAGTATCCTTCTGTGATACGGGCCCAAGTTCGAAATCTTCCGTGCATTAGAGTTCAATCTTTTTCTTTAAAACTTTATTTTTACTTTGTATTCAATTAAATACTTGATAAGATAACGTCCACAATTTCGCCAATGTCAGAGTATTTCAATGAGTGCATTAAAATAGAGGATGGCGAAGCCGGCAGTACAAAGTATAGAAATCCTTAAAGGGTTGTTTTGTAATGCGTCAGAGCTTCGTCCGTGCACCGCAGATGCACCGCTAGCAGGTGAGGATGTCGATTTTGGATTACTAAAATGTTATGATCCCACATATAAAACCGGCCAAGAGCGTTTCGGGCCACGCGCATTGTAGGGTTCCGTAGCAACATGGTTAAAATATGCAGCTGGCTTCTTAATTGTACGAGCATATTGTCATAGTCGATCTTAAAATCCCAAAATACTATTGTATCAAAAACAAATGTCTTAAAAAGTTGGTAGTTTCAGAAATAAGTGTAGTTTTGGCCTAAATATAACAGAATGGAAATATTAAATGCGCGAGCAAAGCGAGCGCGAATTTTTTTTTATGTTTTTTTTTTTTATTTTTTTTTTTTTACGACAATATTATTGTTTTGAATAATAAAATACTATCGAGCTGCTGCTAAAGCAGGTCGCGTGGTGATCGTGTATAATTTTGATGTCATTTTCGTAATAAGCATCCCCAAAAACCTATTAAACGACACCTGGAATGTCAATATCAATATCAGCTTGGCTTTCGACTCGCCTCACTTTTAGCGTGGAACCTTGTATGGTAGCCATTTTGGATTAGGGTACACTTCGTCGTAAATGCTACCCTCGTGAATATTCCACTTTTTTTTTTCATTATAAAAATTAATGTTTCCCAAACGGATTGCTGAATTGTTGAATTGCTGAACCCCTCCTATTTTTAAAAAAGCTATCCTAGATAACCCACTCGATGATATCGGCGAGAAAAAAAATCCATCGCGTGTATAAGATACACCCGAAAATAATTTTTATCCACCATTTTATTTTTTAGATCTGTCAGCGCAATCAATATGTATGACCATGCCAAATTTTAGCTCTGTAGTACCAAGGATCTAATATTAGTAAATATATTCTTATTAATCCCAACAATGTTTGGCACTTGGTCTACCATTACTCGCAAACTTGAAGGGCCAACTTATGTTTTATAGTTTTCCTTTTAAATTTGATGTATATTCTACCTCTGTAAATTTTTCCACATTTTAAGAAACAACCATTTAGCTGGTAGAGGGAGGGGACACTTGTGTTTGAAAAAAATTTTCACTTTAAAAATTTATGATTCGCAAACGGAGTGCTAAATCGAAAAACGTTCTTAGTAAACCCCTTCTATCTTTTAAAAAGCTATTCTATGACACCCCACTCGATGATATTGGCGAGAAAAAAAAATCATCGCCCTTTCACGTCTATGGGAGACACCCGAAAAATTTTTTTTTTCTAAGGTTTTACTCTACAATTCGTGTCTGCGTGATTAATATGTATAACCATGCCAAATTTCAGCTCTGTAGTTTCAAGGGTTTCTTAGAAAACCCGCGGACAGACGGACAGACGGACATGGCGGAACTATAAGGGTTCGTAGATTACTACGGAACCCTAAAAACTCCCATAAATCTAAATCTTTTAGATTCGATAAATAACGCAGAAACAAGCTGAAAAAGTGACTTCACCGAATCGCATCTCAACTTCAACATTTAATCATTTTATCTCAAAATGATTTCCTAACGCTAAAATTCAATTTCCGCGTCACCTGTTTCGACATAATTTAACAGAAAGTTTGTAAACATCATAAATACAGTGGCTGGCTGTGCTCCGAAAGCTCGTAATTACATGATAATTACCAAGTATCAACTTACCGGTGACATTAGCGGTGAATAAAGCGAATAACTTTGTTAATTAACCAGTTTCATTACCGAAACTCTATTACGTCACAGACAGGTGACCTAAATAGGTATTAGTGTGTGTGTAGAGAGATTTAAGTTAGCCAGATACAGAACAGAGTTTTCCAACTTATATACAGGGAAAGATTGCAGGCAAGCGCAACGTGGAAAAAAATCAATCAACAAAAAATCTGCGGGACTGGTTCTCCTGATAAAAGGTTGGAAAACATCACAATGATCCTCTCTTTTGAGGCTGCTGCTCTAAAGAATGAGGTGGTACTGCAGTACAAAATCAAAAGAAAAAGATTACGAGATACCTAAATTAAGTGATGTACTGAAGAATGGCCGCTTTATTAAAAAAATATATTAAGGAGGCATCTGCCTAATAGGCAGACTTACGAAACTGTGTGAGAGAGATAAATTAATTTTGTTTTTAGTTTTTGATTGATTTGATTAAAAGGGATTGTTTACTGTTTTATACAAACGGCGTTAACAATTTTCACTTAACCTCACGGATCTCTGAGAAATTTTGATATACCTAGTGTTAAAAGCAACAAAAACAAACTTTTGTACGTTTGAATTTATTCAATATTTTAATACACAAAAAGAAATTTGAAAGTAAAGTCTAGCTTTTAACTTTTCTATCAGTTTTTTTTTTTATTTTTAATATTCCATTAACTTGACTTGCTTTTTGACCAGCTATTAAAAAGTCACCTTATATTAAGATATTAAGTTGCCCTATAAATGAAGTTGACGTCCAAACTTTTTGGAGCAGAAAGAATGGATTAAGTTATCTATCTTTTGATGACAAAGATAAAGTGGTTCTCTCCAAGAGTTTTGGGCCATTAAGATCGTGGATTCGGCGATTAAAAGTTTCCTCAAAGACTATTGCAATAACAGTATCTTTGTTGCCACTATATTCTGATTGTTGCTAAAGAGGGCTTAGTTGAGGCTTACAGATCAAAAGTGTTACAAGCATTTTCATACGACATGTGATGGATCTTTCAGGTTTGGAACTGAGCGTTTGATGCAAAGTTAAAGAGTTTGCTACATTCCCTTGCTACATACTTTGCCCTAAACTGGATACTCTGTAAAAAAAGTTCCTTCACGGCGCAATCAAGCAACTGATCAACGTGATTATTTGCACAAAAATAGTTTGATGACTGGAGAATGACATAGCCAACTTTTCCAAACGAACGAATTCGCAAGCAGAAATCTAGCTAGCTATATATACAACATGGTCACGATAAATGTCACTGAGTTCATCATTTTCCGAGTGTCATCCAATTAACCAATCAATTTATTATCTAGCGCAGGTCGTGGATAGTGTAAAGTGTAAACCGACTCCGCTGTACAAATATTTGTTCACAGCCGGGTGGGACGTAGCTTCAATTGGGAATGGAATAACGGTTTTCAATAACCTACAGTAAACTGAGTTTGAAAGTTAATTTTAATTAAAATGCTTGTGTTTCTGACGAGTGAAATGAAAGAGAGTTTTTTCGAGACAGGATGTTTGATTTTCGACCGATTTCAAAAAAAGTTGGTGGTTCTCGATTCGACTGTATGTTTTTTTTACGTTTGTTACGCAATTGCTCTGCCAATTGTCGGCTGAATCTCAAAATTATTTTTTTGTTCGAAAGAATACACTCCTGAAGTTGTCCCATTTAAATGTTTTTAAAATTGATTCAGCGCTTTTTTTTAAATTTACTATAATTTTCCACGTCAAAAACGTAAGAGTCACCGACTTCAATCCCAATATTTTTTTCGAGAGTTTCCCTCAATTTCTTCAGGATTCCACCATCAGACCCTGGTTTCTTAACCATGGGACCACCTTGGGATACTCACTAACACATCTGACCAAAAAATACGCAGGATAACGGAAAAGAAATCGCGTCCTTCGCGATCGAGGACATTCATCTAGGAGTGGGCAAACTAATTTGCATAAATTATAGCTAAAAACCATCGCAATCACGTCAGCTTTAAAATAAAAATGATGTAAGATAGATTAGGATGATGTTGTGCTGTTATCTCTCATCAGGGATATAGTGCTCGCGAAAAGGATTTCCAAACTTCTCGATTTTGTGCGTTAGCTTCGATGCCCTTCCAGCCGAAACAAGCAATGCAATATGTAATTCTGTACAGACCCCGTAAACTTTTGATAAACAGCCTGTATCAACTTGTTTCGATGTGCCATGAACTTGCCATCGTAGACTTTATTAGACAAGAACGAGACCTAAAAAGAGACTTTATCTTTCTATGTGTTCTTCATATGTAGCAAAGTTTATAAACTAATTTAACGACATATGCTTCTAAAATAACCACAAAGCAATGATTTCAATTAAGATCGTTTTAGCGAAACCTCCATACAAATGTTGTGCAGAGGACTAGCCATGTTCTATTATTGCAAAACCAAACGTAACAGAATCTCAAAGAGCACACATTTGCACGTCACCAGATGTAATTTTATTGTACTTAATTACGGAATCAACGTAACATTTTGGGAAATTGCGTTTATATGCAAAACTGAGGCTCAAAATAAATGGCTACAAATTGTATGGCGGATTAATTAATTATATTTATATCCAAGCATTATGAAGACTAATTACTTACGTCATTTCAGTTCACATGTTTTATTCAACGCTTTGCCCGTTTCAGTATTTAAGCTGAAAATATGTGAGCAGAATTTATTTAAATTAAATATACCCGCATTAGGCAAAAGTGGCGGACTATGGCCTTAAATCCACCTTCATGTTTCAAAGGGAGGCTCTTGTCCCTTGGTAGGGACATAGGGGACGTAAACGTATATTTTAGAAAAGAAGAGACTTTGACAAATTATAAACAAATAAATCAATACCTACATACACATTACACATAAATTATCAACACAAATATTATGTACATAAGGTAGATAGAAATTTACAATGCAACAGTAGAAAATATAATATACTTGAAGAAAAGTAAATGAAACATAAATATAGTGGTTGATAGAAAGTTAGCCTTTCGGAAAAAGAAACGATTTAACCTTATTTCGTGTATCAACTGGAAAATATTTTCTTCTTAGTTGTGTAGCGACATCTACCGTGAAAATGAAAATACAAAACAAAAGACGAACCAGAACGGTAAAACTTTCAAACGTCACAGCGCGTCTTTTTTCCCGCGCCAGTTTTGCACGCGTTGCTAGCTTGTTTGCCTAGATGGCGCCAGTAAGTATTTTCGGTTTCAAACTTTTTTTAAATTTTATTTTTATTTTATTTTATTTTATTCAGGATAACAAACAGCAATACTATATGTACTTACTCATCTAAATAACAATAACTATGATTAATAGTACAGCCAGCATCGGTTTCCACATCTAAATGTAAACACTTAAGAGACTTTACACACAAATATTTTTTTCTTACCTAAACTAAGTACCTTACAGATATATATTTTAATAAATATTAGACAACTCAAGCAACACCATCGAACCCATCTAAGCAAATCTTGAAAAAAAAACACTACAAACTCAAAGGCTCACACTAAGTTTTCCCCTTTCCTTGGAACAATCACAAAGACAGACACGAACACCCATGACCCGAGAACAAACATTTGCTTTTACACAAAAAATTGGCAAAAATTGGAATCGAACCCAGGAGTAGGTAATTTGTTTATCTAATGGGCCTTTTTATAATTTGAAAACGGCACGGCAAAATTGTATTACCATTGCCTCCTATGTAGTAATACTAGAAGCTGAGAACATAGAGGGCAATGGTAATTCAAATTTTGAAGTACCGTGCCGTGCCGTTCAAATTATAAAAAGGCCCAATCTCTCTACGATATAAAAAGAAATTATTTTCATAGACTTTTACTGTCAATAAATTTTTTGTACGTTTCCGCCATCGACTTCGTTACCGCGTCTAGGATAAGAATAATTCCGAGAATAACAATCACAGCCTTTTCGTTCTTTTGATGTATGTAGGTATACCGTCAGTTACAGAAAACTTGGTTAATATTGAAGCTCGTGTGAGTCCCCGGCAGAGTAGAATAGGACCACCCTCTTTCTTACCGAGGTGTCGTACAAGGCGACTAAGGTAAATATGCAAGCAAGTTCATCTGCACACAGAGAAGGAAAACTCTGCAATTATATCAAAACCCTCGCCAACCCGTCTGCCAAGCGTGGTGAGTATGGCATTTACCCCTCATGAGGGAGGCCCCTGCCCCAGCAGTGGGGACGTATATGGGCTGATGATTGAAGCTCGTTAAATGTAATGCCATTCTTGTTTACGTCAGCAATACAAAATGACATTGAGTGAAAGTTTCGTCAAGATCCGTTCATTAACTTTTGAGTAAAAAAAGTAATAAACTTCTCATTCATTCTCATTAGTAACCTCATACTAAATAAAAAGTAATACGTGAAGGATCGCCTCTCCGTATCTCTAATACAGAGATAAACGCGTCCTCTAATATTTAGTATTTTTTTTAATTAATTCGTTGGTATCCTAAGCTATGTTAAAACTTTCAAATATTCCAAACAAAAGGAGTATTAAAAACTAATAGAAAAGTCTTGAACCGTTAACGCGTACCGTAAATCAACAATTTCAGACTGAAATGTGGCATGCCAGGGCTACACTGTCACGCAGCTCATTACCGATGTCCTTGGATGACAATGGCGAAAATCACACGCTTATTTGCAGTTTAGCAGTATTTCTTAACAATAGTTAATATTAATGTTTAATTTTAAGAAGATTCACACGTGAATAACTACGTTTATCAATAATGATATTATGATAAGTTGTCAACCTATCAGCTATTTGAAACCAGTGATCAATGGGGCAATTTATCGCAATCGTTTCCATGCTTCAGAGGGCACGTCAAGCCGCCGGCCGCGGCTGTTTTCAATTGAATACAGTTATTAAACCAATTCAGATGCCATTTTTACTCGATACTATTAAATATTCTATCATTTGTCGGTTTTAAAACTTAGTTAAATCTCAATAAATTCTTGCAGTAGATATGTCCCAAAGCGCAGGTTGCTTTGTCCTCCGCTTACTCCAACGTGAATGCAAAATGTCACTGCAATATTTACTCAAACCAGCAGTGTACCAGTTACCGCATCAATAAATTATAGAACAAACTTATGATTGACTACGGCGAAATGAAGTTCAATAAGCATCTCGTGACGTGATAGCAGGGCCCTGATTCTGTAACTTAAGTTCTGTGTCGATGGAATGGAGGCCATTTTATCTGTTCAGGTGGCGAAATTGAGAACTATTTAATTTTCATATACTTGCTGACAACCACCCCGACCAGCAGCGCCACCGCCAACCAAACGTAAAGTTGCGAACTACCAAGCAACTGAAAATTCAGTTAGCAGTAGCGCCTTCAGAGCAGCCGTCATTAGGTGTATGAAATTTGGATAGTTCTCAATTTTACCACCTGAACGTATAAAATGGCGACCATTCCATCGACACACAACTTTAGTTACAGAATCGGGGCCCAGTACTGACATTTTAAAGTTCCACCTTGGTGGTTGGAAGTTAGGTGATGCATGGCATTATGGGCGGTGCACGAACAACTAACAGGGCGTCAGTCTGCTAAAGTAAAGGTTCCGATGCAGTACACTCGGCTACTAAAGTGTAAACGAGCAAGATAACTGTCCTATTTTAAATTATTTTACACCTAGATAATTGTCAACGTTAAAAACGTGAAAGTTAACCGACTTCAACGCCAACATATATGATGCCTACCTCAGCAGATAACCACAAACCAAAACGTCATCTACATATAATGCGTATGGGTTTTTTGTTTTCGTTGTTTTTATTTTAAAGCGCTCAATCAAATATTAAAAATATGGGACTACCTGAACAAAAAAATAAATTTAGATATCGGCCGATCATTGGCGAGTTATCGCGTATTGAGAACCTCCTCCTTTATTGAAGTTTGGTTGCAAATAGCCACAACCCGATGAAATAAAATAACTGTTAAAATAAAATTAATCTCTACTCGAGAGTACTTCCTTTTGGATCATAATGTAAAGTAACTGATACCTGACCTTTTGTGTACCGCAGTATATTCTCAGAAACCACACTATTTTGGGTTTGCTTATTACTTTTCTTTCATTCATCTAAATATATAAAAGGAGAAACTGACTGACTGACATATCAACGAACAGCCTAAACGGCTAAACGTAGGCACTTGTGGAAGGGACGTAGCTTAAGTACCGTAGAGATGCACTAAGAAAGGAATTCCCGAAATTCCCACGGGAACGGGAATTAGCGGGAAAATCCTTTTGTATGAAAAATCTAAACCGCTTAAGTTAGACGCTTGAAATTTGGCATGCAGGTACCTTAGTAAATTTAAAGCTTAGTTGCAACAGGATATTGCAAAATTCCCACGGGAACGGGAGTTAGCGGGAAAAAACTTTTGTATGTAAAAATCTAAATCACGTAAGATAGATGTTTTCAATCTGTGTACTCTGTACAAAAAAAAATTAACACGCAAACGAAGTTGCGGACATCAGCTAGTCTAAATATATAAAACAAAGTCGTGTTAGTTACACCACTTATAACTCAAGATCGGCTGAACTGATTTTGATCAAATTTGGTACGGAGGTAGCTGATACCCTGGATTAACACATAGGCTACATAATTTTCCGAAATTCCCACGGGAACGAAATCCCGGGCGTAACAGTAGTAAATACATATTTCTCAAAACTTCAGTTCCGTTCTGCATTTATAAAGAATTCTTACACATAAACAGATGCGTACACACACGCGTATACGTTTACACATTCAACATCCCTTGCACTCCTAGATTTATTTATATTTAAGTGCCTAGATTCAGTTTGTATTTGTTACTTTAGCTGAGATGAGCGAAGCGAGCAAACGAAAGAGTTTGGCCAGGAGGAAAGGGCGATCTATCTTAACACAAGCAAACAATTGCTTATTGGATTGGCCTCAAGTGAGACTTAGTTACGGTCTGTTCTGAAAAAATATATATACAGGGCTTTAGGTAAATCTCTTTCAACCTCTCGGGTGCTAAATCAGTCCATGAAACTGAACAACTTTCCCAAGGAACATTGGTCAAAATACGAAAAAAAAATTTTGATCTCTCATAAAAAAATGCGATATATATGCTGATGAAGTTTGTGTGGAAACTCAAAATTTTTTTTCGTATTTTTTGACCTATGCTCCCTGGGGAAGTTGTTCAGTTTCATGGACTGATTAACCACCCGAGAGGTTGAAAGAGATTTACCTTAAGCCCTGTATATATATATTTATTAGTTTATTACTTCATTATCTTCATCAGCCATTGTTAATAACTAATACTTAGTAAATTTGTAAAAACCGATTGTGTATCTTTACGTAACTTAGTTCACAAGTAAACATATTGATTGTAGCTATATTCTCCAAAGAAAGGTAGTAAATAACCAGCAGGCCGAGTACGATAGTGACAGCGCCGCGACACCACCGCGGTCCTATGTCAAAATATCAACATTGACAACGCCATAGGGCGAGCAAGCCTTTGCGCGGGACCCTCGCGCATTCAAAGTGAAGTTTTAGCGTGAGCCGAGCGCGAGTTTGTCGTTATCGTGCTAAAGCTGCTGTTGCTTAAAAAGCACAATATTAACTTCGAAATAAATGAGTGAAGGCAACTCAATTGCTTGAATATTCTTAGGCCGTCCCTTTTTTAATTTTATTAAGACCTTGCTTACTTTACCATTCAAAGCAACAATTTGTACTTAAATACAAAGCGAGCTAATTGAATTTGACAAAGTAAATTCTACACTAGCTACCGTAGCACGCGACTTTCCTGGCATTATCAAGGACAAGGACAGCTTGATTTAAAAAACTTAGGACATGAGATATTCTTATGGATTAAGAAATAAATTTATTTAGAACAACCTAGTTTAGACAGATAATAACTTTATTAGACTGTTCCAAATAATACTTACAAATATATATAAGTAACCAATTGTGGCGTCTTGTGGTCTCATGCGGTGTGGTAGGGTCGTCTGGTTCGCAACCACCCTCCTACCGAAGTCCGACGCCAAACAGCTTGCTGTGTTCCGTCGGTGCGTGGGAGTACCAGTGCCTTAATTGGCATTTTCTGGGTTAACTCGTTCCATTGTCGACCTCATCTATGACCTTGGTCAAGATTAGGGTCAAGAGTTAATCCATCTCATAATAAAAAATAATAATAAAAAAATCGTAGTCAAATAGTCAAAATGGCACTGACTCAGCATATGATGTAGTATTAAAATTAAACTAAAGAGCTTATTTTCAGCCATGTTTCAAGTATATTTCTAATATCATGGACGTTATATCATGACGGCCGGTTTGGTCGAGTTTTTTTTTTTTTTTTAATTATAAGATGGGTTAACTCTTGACCTCAATCTTGACCAAGGTCATAGATGAGGTCGACGATGGAGCGAGTTAACCCAGAAAACGCCTATAAGGCACCGGTACTCCCACGCACCGACGGAACACAGCAAGCTGTTTGGCGTCGGACTTCGGTAGGAGGGTGGTCGCGAACCAGACGGCCCTTTACAGAGCCTACCACACCACAAGAGACCATAGGACAACACCTCAGATTCATAAAAAAATGAGGTGTTGTTGCCTGAGATGGATTAATAGGTGGAAGGTCTCATTTGTGTTTCCTAAGTCGCCTCTTACGACACCCACGGAAAGAAATGGGGTGGTGTTATTCTAAGCCGATCACCACACGGCACAAAGTGGTAGTGACGCTGCCTCTTGATCGGCGGGTCCTGGGTTCGATCCCCAGTCGGGGCAAACATTTGTGTAAAAAGCAGATGTTTGTTCTCGGGTCATGGGTGTTTGTGGTTGTCTTTATGTGTGTTCCAAGGGACCCACGACACAAGGGAAAAACCTTAGTGTGGGCCTTTGAGTGTGTCAAAAAAAAATATTTACCCCGAAAGAGATTATATGCGTGAGAGTATAGATAGAAAGAAGCATATATTACGTGTATGTTCCTAGCAATTCGCCGAAGTAGAGTTGCTTTTTAACCCCCGCCAAAAAAGACATGTGTTTAAAGTTTGACGTGTATTTCTGTGTGTCTGTCTGTGGCATCGTAGCACCTAAAAGGAGCACCGATTTCGACGCAATTTTTTGATTGAAAGCTGACGTCATCGAGATTAAGAGCTGACGTAATTTATTTTTTATTTTTATGAAAATCTATTTTATTTTATTTTTATTTATTTATTAAGAAGAACACAAACAGTATTACACAAGACCAATCACAATTTTTTTGATAACATCAATAAGTTAAGTGTGTTACGTGTATACCAACAACATGTTCCACAACAATTTAACAAGATTCAGCCGTCACAGAGTGCTGAGAAAAAAATGTAGATAATTAAGAAGAAAAAAAATTGAAAATATATAAATATAATATAGTATGTAATAAAATATATATTTTTATAAATGTATATTGTATATATATATATATATATATATATATATATATATATATATATTAATTATATAATAACAATTACCTAATTAACGTTTGACGTAAAACAGCTATATTTGATCAAAATTGATTCAGCCCTTTTAAAGTTATAAGCAATCGAATGTCGTAGATGATCCAATTTCTTTTATTTTAGAGTTATCTCAGCTACGTCTAAATGCAAAGTCGAAGAAAAAATTATTTTGTAAATGCTCTTCACGATATTGCTCGTTAGCTTTCTACGGTAAAACAATTAGCATACTTTTTGCAAATCAGTTACAGTGTTGATAAAGTCTTGACCCAGTTGTGACTAGCGAAGCACGCATAGCTAGCACTGCTCAAGTTATGACCTAGCGTCATATTCCTTCCGCGAAACCTGAACACGCGAACTTTTAGTTTTGTCCATGAAATGTAGAATGACTTTTACTTAAACGGTGATTGTAATTAAATAGCCTAACCATAATTACCTTATATTTCAAAGGATTTTTGAAACAGTATTTGGTGAGAGCCGCTTCAAGCAATAAATAAATATACACATTTTTCAGCATTGTTCATTTAGATTAAATCATTAGTATTATGAGCTTTTGATTATGCTGTAGGCTTAAGAATAAAAATTAAATAAATTAATAAAATGTTTAATGCCACAAGCTGATGCCTAACTTTACTGAAGGTATCCCGTTATTTTAACGTTTGGATCCAGTTTTTATTTAGGTAATTTGGGAAAAGTTGTTTAGTTTCATGGATAGAATCGAAGCCTAAAGTGTTTTGCTCCCTTATTAAAAGTTACCCTAAAATACATAAAAATTAATTAATTAAATCAAACATCATAAAATTAGTGAATTAAATCAAACATCGCTGATTACTTTTTTGAGAGTATCTTTCAAAATTCATCACAACATAAATCACTTGGCTTTAATTGTTCATTATTTTCTGAAAGCTTATGACTTACTATGGGACTTTTACCTCTTTAACGAAATAAATAAATGTAAACAATTAAAACTTGAAGTTACCTACCGAAACAAGCACTTTGAACAAAGCAGTTTCAAATCTAAAATTAGCCCATGGCCAAATAGTGAAAATTAATTATTATAATTAAGTACAACATGTGACATTGAATAGTTTCAGAACTTAGAACTTAAAATTAAAAAGACGGGAAAGACAACACGAACAATGATTTATCTCCTTATGATATTTTATGGTCCAAAATCATAATAAGTAACACGAGAAAATAATAATGCAACACACTCGAAAATGTGTAATCAAATAATAATCCGCAAGTCGCCCACAGCTGGACAAAGGCCTACCCCAAGAATCTTCACACCGATCAGTCCTATGTCATCCAGCAACTTCTCACAATCTTTACCAGATCGTCCAGATTACCAGACTTTTCTGGCCCAATGGCCAGTCCTGGATTTGTCATTAGGCCGTATAGGCTGCAGCCTAGGGGTGGCAGCGTCCTTTTTTCGTTTTTTTGCCTATAGCTTCATTCCTGTCGATCTTACCGCTATGAGGTGTGCTTATGAAAAAAAAAATCTACAAAAATAGTTTTTTAATTAATCGGGCATTGAAACTCCGGTAAACATTTTCTATGGATATTTTAATGCATTTCATGATCACCCCAACAAACACAAAACAGCAGAAAACAGTACAAAAGTTATTCAAAACATTAAATCTACTGTCTTAAAAACTTTTTATAGAATTGATAAGTAGTAAATCCAAGTACTGCTAGTAATAAATCAAAGTAGCTTTCCGCCTGGAACTTAGTTCCCGTAGGAATTTGGAAAAATTATGTAGCCTATGTGTTAATCTAGCGTGTCACCTACTTTCATACCAAATTTTATCAAAATTGGTCGAGCCGTTTGAGCCGTCCATACATCCTCACAAACTTTCGCATTTATGTTAATAATATTAGCTTGATATATTAATATTATAAATGCGATAGTTTTTGAGGATGTATGAATGCTTTTTTTTAATAAATAAACATTTATAAGGTTATTAAGGTCAAAAATAAGTAATCAAAGTTATTCTGAAACGTGACGTATTGAAACTCAATCCGATGTTTCGCACCTTTTTCCATGGAAATGATTGATTTTATCTAAAAAAATTTAGTAACCTTTTTTATAGAGAATTTTTATTTTTTTCTTTAATTAGTACACCTCATAATGGTAAGATAAACAGGAACTAAGATATTAGCAAAAAAATCGAAAAAGTATAATTTCTGTCGCCGTTTTTTAGCTGTCAAAAGTTATGCCCACCCCTGGGCTTGTGGGACTTTTCAGAGGTTATTCAGGAAGCTAAAAGGTACATGTATACAAATTTTCAGCTTGGTTGGAATTTTTCCGAAGTCAAATGCTAAAGTTTCTGGAGTAACTAGTTTTCTCACGATTTTTTTAATTAAATCCCTATAGAAACTCATTCCTATCGAAAAAATGAATTCTTTAGCTCTTCTCTCATAGAAAAAATAAGTTAAATCTTCTCTACATATAGAACTAGAGATAATAAACACTATAAACTATGATGATATTTTAGATGATTTTGTCATTAAAAAGTCCCGTAAAATTTTTTCTTAATGAATAATTTATTTATTTAAAATTTTAGTGCCTTTATGGAAAATTATTATTTTAGAAAGGTACATGGGGCGGCGGAAATAAAGTGGCCTACACTCAAAAAAACTGTAAATCCGGCAATGCCAATGGCCATCAATCCAACGAACATGTCTGAAAATGAGTGATGTCTCCATGCACTGATGTTTCAAATCGTGCATCAGGAAGGCCAAATGTCCTAACAGAAAAGGCCAAATGTCCTAACAGAAAATGCCACAGTTGCCACACTTAATTGGCAGACTGATTGGCGATAACAGAACGGTAAAGCAATATTCAGAAAGTCGCTACTGCCTGTAAATCTGTTGTTCCCTTGTCTGACTTTTACTTTTTTCACTGAAAAAGATAGTCATCATTGACCACATGGTCCACAATTTATAATTCTTTATTTGACATTCTACATTATTTGAACTTTTTAATTTAAAACGTCTAAGGTTAATATTATCTATCAGGCTATCTATAAAATCAATTAAGCGTGGCGAATCTATCAAATTTTAAAAAAAGCGAAAGTGTAAAAGCTTGGAGGTTTCATGGATTTATATTTCTTTAAGATGGCAGGTGAGCTACGTAGAACGTCGGCAGTCAAAGTACATCTCGCCTCAATGTTTGAAACTTCAATGATTTGGTGTATATTTCACCATATTTGCATAATACTTGTGTTTAGAATACATTCTACTTGTCCGTGAAAATGTCCCTTGTCACAATAATAACACAAAATTGATATATGTAGTTTAACGTATCCTCTGAAGCACGAAAATGCTCGTAATAAATTGCTAGTAGAGTCACGCATATTCTCTAGCCCTTTGTACGTTGCTTAACCTCACTTATTGATTCTTAACAGCGAACGCCACCGGCGCGTAAGCTCGCTGCGTAAGCTTGCAGTTTATTAATGAGAATTATGTCAGCAGTAAACTGTTAACTCGTACATTTATCTTGTAATGTTATCATATCTTCGAGAGCTGAAAGTCTTCCTAAAATTCAATTACTCATAAACAATGTCTCAATACTTGCACACCTGCGCTCACGCAATTATCTACGATGCGTCATGCCAGGGAGACGCGCTAGCACTACGACGCAAAATACAAAGATTGGGTATTTAACACATATTATGAAATGCAAATTTTTGTGTAGTATGCTGTGTTTGGCTAATACTCGAGTCAAAGATAGTAAAAGATTTTGGCTCAAGAAAACCTTAATCTAACCCAAAGAAAAAAAAATCTTAAATTTTATGAAAAACGACAAACTTGTCGCGTGTTGACAGTTCACGTCTCTTGCGTGTATCCAAATGTGCTTATCCTGCTGAAATGAAAGCAGAATGCGTATGTTACAAATCAACATAAAATATCAACCAATCCGCACACTGATTCTCTTTAGTCTACGATGCAGGCGATTTTGGCAACCACTCACTCACCCGCCACAAAAATAATTACATTTCCCAAATACCAGACGACTTTACTCAATTCCAATTGATATTCTAATCTCTGTGGACAAAAATAACTAAGAGAATTGAATTAAAAGAGGAACAAGATCATAAACCGTTGAATGTATGAGCCGCGTGTCTAGACAAAGGATGATAAAGCTATTACTCTTTTAACGCGTTAAACGTACAAAGCTTGGGAAAATTAGCGAGAAATGAGACATTAAATAACTTATTTTTAGATCAGCACAATTCTTGATTTCACAGTTTAACACTTATTTATAAGTGTTAAACTTGTGATTGCAAGAGAATTGTAGTACTTATTATTCATATGACGAAATTGTACACACGGCAGCACAATAGGCTATACATGTTGACCTTGACATCGTTTTTATCTCGCTCGTGATAGCGCCGCGCCGGCTTTCGTAGTTACCCACTTGAACCTCACGTAATGCTGCCTGTACGATTTAGAAATATTAGAAACTTTAAAAAAGTGCGTCTATACAAGATTGCGGTAAACATAATAAAACGTTAATTGAACGGTGTATTCAGTGTAGTTGTGAAAATAAACGAAGGCAAAAGATTTTAAGGGCGTGATGAGACGATGTCGGTAACCTCGCGCAGTGGACAATGCGGGTATTAATAAATCCAACATTGACAAAGACCGCCAAAACACCTGGCTTGGCGCCAGGGAGAAAAAACCGGCCTACGATGACCAGTGACGTTTTGCTGTCTGGCTGCTCCAACGCAGCGGAAACGTGGAAATTTCTGTAACTAAATCTCTAGAGTTACAAAAACACAATATTGTGGGGATTTAGTTGAAATGGTCCCAATATATGGGATGACTTTAAATTAATTAGCGCAAATTTAGGGTGCTATTCTCCCCATTAAACTGAAAAACCTTCCCTAAGGAACCTATATGAATTTTGACTTCCCATACAAAGGCAATCAGCTGATTGCACAAGTTGTATGCAGGGCCGGCCCGCCCATACGGCGAACGGAGCGGTCGCTCAAAATCCTAGAGGGCTAAATGGTTAAGAAAAATAAAAGAAATTTCTCAATTGTCTATATTTTAAGCGAAGAGATGAACGAGACGCGCGCGAAGAGATGAAAAAGTTGAACGAAAGCTTCGCCATCTGTGGTGTCCGGGAGTATGATTTTAAAAGTTATCTGTTGCTTCTAAAATCCTAGTCGACCGTAGACGGTATTGCGGTATAGGTATATATTATTAGGAGCAAACAGGAGAGGCGCCATAATTGGATCTCGCTCAATTCTAAAATTTACTTTGGGCCGGCGCTGGTTGTATGGAGAGGCGAACATTTTTTTATGTATTTCGAACTATGTTCCTTGGGGAAAGTTGTTCAGTTTAATCGGGAAAATCACCCGCTAAATTTTCACTAACTGATTTAAAGTCATCCAATATAAGGACTGATCTCACGCTTGAGTATAACGGGCGTCCCTCTCTGTAAACAAATGAAACAAACAGCACGAATTTCTTTTGAACCATTATCAAACAGCCGTCAGTATTCAACTGCTGGGCAAGCCTTCCCTTTTCTTTCTTGACTACCCTAATTTAGACATGCCAATTTTTTGCAAACTATTTAATACTATGAAACGAGAACAAATGTAGCGTACAACGAAACATGTGTAAGTTAGTGTTTCTTTCAAAAGTTTTTTGCATTCATTGTTGCATGTTCAACACAAATGTTTTCCATCCAGAATAATCTTGACCTACGGACAACAATAATGTATTACCAATGGTCGACAAAATTACAGAGTTATACATTCGAGATATTTCTGTGTTTTCTTATTCCTGACTGGGGATTTTCTCATACCTAATTCTAGACAAATATCACATTTAGCGATAGAGAAAGTCGAACGTTAAAAATGTATGGGATTGACGGAAACAGTAGAAAAGCCACGTGGTCAACTGGTCAGTCCATGTCAATTCTTAAATTTCATTTTTTTAATAAACGAAGATAAAAATTACACGAAAATGTATCTATCTTCTTTATACATTAAAAAATTTACGAATGACACATCCCGAAAAATCTTTTTTCTCCTGTCTTTATCTTCGCCAACCAATGTTTTTCTTTTTTTATCCAGTAATAGATCCGTTATAGAGTTCCCCACAGTTGGGATGATACATCCGGTTTGATCCGGTTAATATGCGCGGGCGCTGGTGGCGTGTTTGCGGATAGCGAGCTCGTATAAATAGGTCTGGCAATAATATTCTCTTTGCGGCTTTCCTTGCTGTATGTAAAATGACTTTCTGTGGCTTTGTCATTATTTCTATGGAAAGACGTAATCTAACTATGAAATGTGACAATTTACAATACCTTACAAAATTCTCAAAAAAATTATTAAATGAATGGAGTTTTCTTGAGGCAAGTTCTGTTCAGTGAGTTGGTCTTTTCAACCAAAGAAAATAGAAGGAAATTAAAATCAAAATAAAAGATACATTTGCTATGTTAATTTTTACAAAACGTTTTATTTCAAAACTAATGTTTTTTACCGTCTTACAATACAATACAATACAATACAATACAATATACTTTATTGCACTCCAACACAGATAAATTATTTAAATTACAAACCAATTTCTGACTGATTTGGTTTGCGAATATAGTAAAGTTCGTTAAATAAACAAATTGCGCTTAAAGTATTATAATCACTGCACTTAGACCACCGACCTTCAAAATTTAAGACAAATTACTTCATACTTTTCATATTCTACTTACTCTTTTGCGAAACTCATTTTCCTAAATGACTCATATTTTTATTATATTTTAATTAGACTAATAACATCCATGAAAATGAAAAATTGACATAAGTATTAGTACAAACTGTAGTTATACAAAGATAGAACACAATTTACAAGTTACGTAGGCACATGAAAAGGTACAGATGTCTGCGCGTTAAGTTTTTATAGCAAAATAGATCTTAATACAACAGTATAGAGTTACACTTACCTGTGGTAAATTGATTTTCTGGCTTCCACACGTGTACTGCCTTCTGAGGGACACAAGGAAGCCTTTTCTGTGCAAGTTCACAGCCTGTAGGAAATAGTATGTTAATGTTGACGTAATGTAGGGCATAGTATGTAAGTACCAGCGTAATGATGACGTTGACTCGTCTGTTTACGTTTTGGGTTATAAAATCGTCTGATGTGGAGTCATTTTGGTGAGAGTGAACTTGAGTGAAGTACGCAGATGGTTTGCAGGACATTTAACTGCGCCTACCAGTAATAACAGTCTATGTGTAGCTGTATTGTAAACAAAATCGCTGTGATAACTGTAAGACCTTTATATTGGTCAATAAAAACAGCCTTTGTTTACCTAAGCCAGCAGTGGTTTCTGCCTATTGTCTCCAGTCCCTAACGCATCGGTAACAGCCTTATCCCGATTTTTTATGACCATTTTCATGTTATAATCATTCACTTTTCCTTGGCCCGCAACTTCTGCTTCTTTGATAAAACTGCCTATTGCATAATTACCGTCATCTACGTAATATACAAAGCTGGCGGTATAGCGCGATAATTACAGCTCTCGCAAGTGTCACAAAATTCCCAAAGTGTTTAACCCTACGCAGTATAGCTTAGCTAATACTTAACTGTTGGGATCTACCCATAACTATGGTAATCATTTTTCCTGGAAACATCAAGTTTAGGAGTTTTCGTTATTTACCTATTTTAAATAACGAAACCGCGCCCCGCGCGTTGATCCCTGCGCCGCGCTGCTGCAATCAGAATGCGATTGTTGGTTTTCGTGTTTAACGCTGTTATTATTGTTTTTTTATTGCAAAATTGAATTTATTCAATTAAATAGTTTAATTTCAAAGCAGAAAATATGACAAAAACAATTCGTGCGTTCCTGGTGGTTGCACTGGTTGTTACATTAAATTTTCCGGGAGAAAATTCCACAGAAAAATTATTCTGAATGATGGTCTGAAATGAGGGTTTCAGTTTTTGCTAAGCTGTCCCTTACACCTTGTATAGTCCTCCTTGTCGTGTCCGACAACGGCGACCCAATCCATTCCTAAGAGTTCCTCGCGTGTGCTCTTATATGGCTTGCAGAGCCAAACATAGTTTTAAAAATTTGACACACTTTCCGCAATGTAACTGTCCCGCGCTGTTATAATTATAAGTATAGTTTTATGAGGGTTAAGTACGAATCTTTCTAATATGGCGTTTTAGGTCAAGATAAAGTAGCATTAAGAGTTTGACGAATATCAAGAACGATTTATTTGAAGAAGGTCATTAACAGGCTTATGTTAGCTACACTAATATTATAAAGAGAAAAAATGTATACCACGTTATTTTTTAATCAGTACGCAATTTTTTTTGTACCTTAACTTTATGATAATTTAACAGACCCTTATTTTTTTGGTTTTATATCGTTTCATATAAAAATTTCAAGCTAGATCCTCTGAAGCATGAAAATAAATCAAACTTTTTGTATGGAAAAAAAAATTTCGTCCGATTGACTTGAAACTTGATAATAGTACTCTTCAACACCCGTGTTTTTGCGTTTTAAAAAATTCATCCTCTAAGACGTTATCAAAATCTGAAAATTTTGAAAAAAAAAAACATTTTTTCCTCCTTATTTACGTTCTGTCAACGTTACTGACACCGTAAGAAGAAATTGCGTACTGATGAAAAAGTCACACTGTATTTTTTCGTGTTTGTAACGAATAAACTAAAATACTACCAGACCGATTTCAAAAATTCTTTCACCTTTAGAATGCTACATTATCCCTGAGTAACGTAGGTTACATAATTTTCCCAAATTCCCACAGTAACGAAGTCCTGAGCCGAAAGCTAGTTACTGAGATAGATTGTAGTCAAGAGCGATCTCATTTTTAATTTAAAAAAACAACTTATATCACTAAAGAATAAATAAATACTTAAAGACCGAAAAACTTTACTTGGCAACTCATTCATCACTAATAGGTAGTTATACGATATGATATCACATCCACGCCCATAATAGTAATTAATTTAATGTACTGCGAGTACTTAGTACCTTTATAACATGGGAACCTATCTTGCTTGTTCAGCAAGATTTACTACATGGACGGGTTTATTAAATGTTTTTGGACAACTCACGGCTTGTACACACAACAGCTCATCAGGCTGTACATGTTGACCTTGACGTCACCCTTATCTCGCATGTAATAGCGCCGGCTTTCAAAGTACAAATGGGTAACCTGATGTGCTGCTCTCTGTACTATCAGTTATCTGATATAAACTACATTTTTCTTTATTTAACCTGCAACCGTCAATAGGCAACAAAGAAAATATTTTTCTTTATTTATTATTTCAATGGCAGGAGGTTGATTGAGAACGCGAGTGCGTAGCGACCATGCAATTAAAAAAAACATGATTTTTTGTAGTTGTACGTACCTCGACTCAAATTGTACGATGGTATGTACATCGCGCATACTTTCAAACATTAACAAACAATAAATAAATAAAAACTAAAAAACGTCAAAATTGTCTACTCCTCTAAAAATCATGTATCCAATAAATCTTTTCATAGATGAATACTTAATTAAAAATGAGTTAGTGTTCATAAGTCTCGCTAAAACACAAATCCAGCTCGACTGATTTGGATGATTCCTTTTTTCTTGTGTTCCTAAATGTCACGACCAGGTTTAAGTATATTAAAAAAACAACAGGTCCGAGAGTGCCGGCAGAAGTGAAAACTTGAATATATTACTTCCTTGCTGTCTACTCTCCCTCCGTCTTACGAATTTTCGATCAGGTCACGTATCCTGACGCGAGTTTAACATTTTTTACCCATACTTCAAAGTGCACAACGCCGCTAAAGAAGTTTTCACTTCAAAAAATGAAAATCCGTCGGGAAAATTCGCATGGGAACGAAGTCATGGGCTGACAGCTAGTATAACCATAAATATCTTGACGTACGCATTGCGAATCCGATGATACATAAGATTGTCACCAATAAATAAGATCAAATTGGTGTCCACAGTCTTTGGATGTACTCCAAAACATCTGGGTTGGTATGGACTTTGTAGCTCTGAGAGTAACTGAACTCTGTTGTTAAATCTTTACTATACAATATTTGAAGTTCTTGACAAAAACTTTAACAGTAAGTTATGGATGAGGGCCTGCTAGGTACTTGAAAAATATGTTAAGACTGCCATGGATCATACTATCCTAAGAACTTTTCTATCTATATTCTTCGGTGACTTACAGTCGTATCTATAGTCGAGTAATACCAATTGCTTCAGCAACTTTGTTCTGTAGTTATGAATTTGTCTGAAGGAAGAACTGTGAAAAGGTAGAATGCTCTTGAATTCCAGAATAATACATTTTCGTTTTTCTTCAATAACCCATATACGTCCCCACCGAGGGGCACATTTTCGTTTGTTCATTTGAAATTCTGTAGCAGATTCTGTGTGTGCGGTCATAACAACTTAGTGCTCCAAAACCGTCATCCTCGCCTGCTAGTGGTGCACCCTGCTGATCAACGGACGTGGCTCTGGTACCACAATTCTTCACTTGATATTGGTAACTGCGCCATTCTATATTTTAATTTTGGTTAAAATACTCAGACATTGGCAAAATCACGATTATGGACGCCATTTTTACAAAAAGTTGAATAGAATTGATTTGGATTGTAAAGTACTTAAATGGGTAAACTGTAGTGGCAATTCACAAAACCATCCAAAAATAAGCAAAACAACATTGCGTTTTATCACACAGCAAGGACTTGGAATAACTTATCGTGCGATCAGTAACCGAGTCGATCGTTTTGGATTCCATTCGAATCAATTTTCCTTAGACCTTAGAAATGTAAATTGGAAGTGTAAATATTATTCCTTAAAGTACACATATTAAATGGGGTGTCTTTAACTTAGTCAACGGAAGTATCAGGGGTAGTTCTCCCCACTGTCGCTGAGGCACCTACATGAAATTAAAAATTTCTTAACGTGCACATGATATGTGAGGTCATTTTAAATTTTCTGGCGAAACTGTAGAAGGAGAGTCTCCTTTTGAAAACTAAACAACATTCCGTAGAGGTTCCTATGACATTCTTTAAAAAAATTCACTTCCCGTACAAAGGCAAATCAGCTGAACGCAAAAGTACAGAGAAAGAAAATCTTTTTTCATGTGTCGACTTAACATAAGTAATTAATGTTTGCTAACTAATTTCTAATCACCCAATATACGTAGGTATAATCTTACCCATTCCCAATTGATGTACCTTGCTAAGACTCACTACAAGACAGGCCCCCTGCACTGCCACGCTTAGCTGTTCCACTACGTTGTTGGTAAAAAATAGGTAATGTAGAAGGATATTCATAGAAATGAGCTTAGCAAATAGTAGCTCCGGCCACTATCCCATATCATTTTAATAACAACAAAGTCTCGCTAAGAGCCTTTTTTCGTCATCAGCCCATATACGACCTAACGGAGGGGAGGCTCCCTTTTAAACAGTGAAGGGGGTTAAAGCCATAGTCAACCACGCTGGCCCAATGGGGTTTTTAAAAAAATTAAGAATGGGTTAGCTCTTGACCACAATCTAGCTCAGTGCAAAGATGCGGTCGAGGATTCGCTACATCCTCACCCAGAAGAAGCCTATTCACTCGTACTTTAAAGATATTCGGGTGGTATGAGCTCGGAAATACAGACGCCTGCAGAGAATTCCACTCCTTGGCAGTGCGCAATACAAAAGATGAAGAAAAGCGCTCAGTACGTATCCGAGAGATCTCGACAAGATAAGGGTGATACCCCGCAGTGCGTGTGGACGTCCGATGGAAGAAAGGGGCAGGCGGAATGAGCTCATGCAGCTCCTGAGCACACTCCCTGAAGTTGGTAAACTTCAATTTTTCGAAGGTGCTGTTTTCATCGTGATGTTAATTAATGAGATATCCGTACAGAAATCCGAAAAGTCGAATTTAGTGATACAGGCTCGAACCTGCAACCTCCCGGTTTATAGTTTTTAAGCTGGGCTGTCAGCAGGCTTAAGAAACATAAAAGCGAACTTGAAATGTTCTTCTATTCCTTCCGATTCAAAGTGAGTCATGCTTCCCATCGTCGCATACTATGTAAAACAAAGAGACTCTATTTCTATGGTAAGCACGAAGTTTATAAAGCGAAGGACTCACACTTTTGCTGCAGTCGTGCACACGAATAGTTCGACTCCAAAAAAATAACAACTTAAACTTGAGTAAGTTGTGACAGTGAATCTAGTATAATTTTGAGAGCGTCGGGTAAATTTCGAAGATTCTGTTTAAAAAGTATATTTTTTGTATAGTAGATAGTAAGGCTTAAATGTTATTGACATTAATTTAAAAGTGTTTAAAATGTTTTAATAATATTTGAAACCCTTGCTGTATCTTTCTTTCTTTGTCTGAGTATTTCGGCAGTCCTTACAACGGCTTACTTGATTTCTGTTTGTCGTCAGGAATTTAATGAATCCGCTCAGCACGCAACTCTTAAACCGTGATGCCTTCAAGGTAGCTTCCAAAATTTCCTTTCTTGTTTTGATAACACGGAAGCATCAGTATTTACTACTCCTTCAAGCACTCATTAAAGCTGGCAATTTCCTTTCATTTTCAAAAATAAACAAAATATCTGTAAGACAGGAAGTAACTCGTTAGATACTTCGTATTACAGTACAACGCACCTTTAATCGAGTTGTTGCCTTTGGCAAAGCAAAAGAAAATATCCACTCAATTGTATTTTCAGTAATTTTTAGCCTTGAACACAATTCGTTAGCAGTTTAATAGCTTTGTCTGACTTCAGTCAGTGCCATTAGGTTTGCGAAAGTCAAAATGTTGTCTAACGGCTGGGCACGGCAGCTCGTCACGCGACAGCGGAGCAACCCGCCCACAATCTGCCTATAAACGAGCTCTAGGCGGCATCACCAGCTCAACGCGAATAATTTTGTGGAACAGACATAAAAGAGAGGGTATACTAAATGCATATGATGCAATGCAATAGTGAGTGAAGAGATGTGAAGTGCGTGGTTTAGTAGCGGTGTGTATTCGCGTGTCGTCACAGGGTGAGAGCGGCGAAGGTTGCGCCCGTGACCGCAGCGCGCCGCCGCCGCCGCGCGCAGTATCGCGCCGCGCTCGCTGCTCCTCGGACCTCGTCTCCGGAGGTCGCCAGGACCCGCGCCTCACAGTGCTGTGATGTGCCACTAGCTGATGATGCCCAAACGCCGAGTGTGTGTAGTGAGAGTGTGCGCGAGAGGCGGCGACCGGCAACGGCCTCCGCGACCGTAGCCATGTGGACCCTGCTGCTGCCACTATTGGCCCTCGTCGCCGCTGGCGGCGGGGCCCATTTTGCACCCAACAAGGAGCTGCTCGAGTGTGCAAGGTTCGTCACTAATTTCAACCATATATTTAAAAAGTGAAATAGGTGAAAGACACATAAAGAGAATCATACAAATGAAACCTTTGATAAATATCGCAAAAATTTTTGTAAAGATATGACAGTATAATCAGAAAGTTAGTAATTGCGGCAATCCCGGTGGGACCTCGAATGAGCTACAAAAATAATTTACATGGGCACGCGAGACACGTCGCACTGTCGCGGCCGGGTTTCAGACGGATATTTACCGGAACTATGTGCTGCCGTACATTAATACCCCATTTAAACTTTTATTACAAATTCTAGCTTTTAGTTCTGACCTTTCACTTTAAATCTCATTAACTTTCTATGCCTTGTAAATTTAAGAAGCTATTAAATGGGTTACACTACGTCAATGCAAAGTAGAAGGTGGTAAAAACTCCATAAGTACATGTCCTTATAAGTTATTGTCGTATTATTTTGCATTCTTATGACCTTGATGTATGCTAACTACTTAGAGTTATCATCTCAAGATACGCTGAAAAATGCAACCCAAGTATTTATAAATGGCGTGGCAGACGAACCTGGCAAATGATGGCAAGCCGAGAGTTGGCAGCCACCGTGTTGACATAAACACTGCACAGTACGTGCACTCTTCCACTAACAAATTGCTCTGAGTCCCCGATTGAAGGAGAGTCCCTGACATGAATTTCACTTTTAATTGACGGTGCTTTTAATGTAACCGTGATGATAACTGAATGTAAGATTTTTCTGACTTCTCTCATTGCCGGATTTTCATGTGACAGGTAGAAACACACATACACACACACACACACGCATACAAAACATCGTACAATGATCTGTTTGTATAAATTGAAACAAATGAAAACTCATTACCTAAAAAGCACCACATGTAAGGTGAAAGCCAGACTCTTTGAAGGATGCCAAAAAACATCTGTATTTTATCCGGCTCGAAGGATCTTGTGCAAATGGACAAGATCCAGATATTACAGATAGGCACTAAAAATTACTGTACCACAATGCAACTATTATCCTAAAATTTTGGAACAACATTATGTATGTGTGGTCTAATTTATATAATTATAATTTATCGTGACAATGGTCATAGTATGATACAAACATTTTGTGTTTTTTTTACCAGCCCATATACGTCTTCACCGAGGGGCACGGGCCTCCCTTCGAAACACGAAGGGATTAAGGCCATAGTCCACTACGCTGGCCCAATACGGGTTGGTGGACAAAATAAATTGACCCTATGAAAAATAATAAATACATGGTCGGGGAATAGATAGATTGTTAAACATGTTAGCAACATATAACTAATTAAGTGTGGCAACATTTTAAAATCTCTCTTTCTCTTCTGACATTACATCCCATGCAAATGAAATCTACTTCTCGCATTTTTATTTAATTATCGCCCGAAATAAGAGTCCTGTTCTCTACAAAACATATAAAGTACCTGATGGCATTTTTTGAAGTCCCATCTCACAAACTTAAAAATACCTAAAGAAAATTTATTCAGGCAACAGAATCTCATAATAAAATATACAAACATTACAAACTCTTAGATAAAAACATGAAAACGAAATCTCATAAAGTATAAGTAGAAACAGAAATAAATTACTTAGCTATAAAACAAATTAAATAACATCGAATCAACGTACAGTTCTTAATAACTGTGACTGAATATTTGAATCGTTAGATTTGTTAATATTTACCAAGGATATTTACTTAATCTATCTTTTACTCTATGATAAAACAATGTACAGTACAACATTAAGCAATTGAAGAACTACGACGCCTTATTATTAAATGACTGGTCATTTTTGAAGTCACACAGAGTACTTTTAATGTCGCCGTAACATTGTCAAGCCCGAATTATTGTAATTTGACTTAGTAAGATTATAAATTATCGGTATTAAGTGAACTGCCCCATTTTTACCATATGACAGTTTTTTTAACATTAATATACCCTACCTCATCTAACATTTAAACCTAATTTACCCTAATTTTTTGCAGACGGCCCTTAAAGTTTCGTAAATTTATAATTTTACTAGGAAAATTGTAATGTTGCGGGAGACTATAAATCTAAGAAGCTATATTTCATCAGTGAAATTGTTAGTGTTCACAATTTTCCGGTGTCATAAATACCTAGGTACAACAGGACTTCTTTTAGCGATAAAGAAAATCAAAAGATGTAAAATGTATGGGATTGACAGACACAAGAAAACCATACATTTCAAATCTATCAATCAGTGATCGCTAACATACTGTGACTTTGAGCGTATAGCATCTATTCTGTAAGTCTAGGACCGACATACGACCGATGGTTGTCACTAGCTGTCACGGTGTAACGTAAGAGAGAGTTGTATATTGACATCCGATACTCCTACATTATACATACATACTACACAAACATAGTTATTTTAATAAAATTTATTTTTTAAACATAATAACTACAAATTAATGTTGTTTACTGTGGTAACAAGAATCCCTATGTTTAATTGTTTATTCAGAAAACGAACAGCACAACACGAAAAAATATTTTTCTAAACAGATATTAACGTAACATACGGCCAATTACAGGTTTCCCCAAATTACCTTAACTAAACATATTTGAGAGGGAGACGCAACAAAGTTATGACTATTTTAAAAAAAAGGAAAACTGCTTTAAAAGACTTATTTTTTCTAGTTACTAACCGTAAACTGCATACAACACACACTCTGACTGGATTTCAAATAGTTCTTTTCTTGTTCTTTTAATCATTTACATTCACTCTGTGAATGTAAATAAATATTCCTTGATATTGTTTTGCCCGTTTTTGGTTTATTCGTTTATGACTTTATGTTATCTGTTCAGTGAAAACGGTACACTCCCCCCAAATACCTTTAAATTTCGAGAAAATAATGAACAGGCTTCCATCAAGCTCACCTAGAAGCAGAACTTTCGATAATTCTCAAACCCATACCCCCTACGCTAGACGTAGATTGTGGCCAAGAAAACCCTTTTTTTATACAGGGGTACAGCTTACCAAAAACTTGAATGACGGAACCTCCCAGTAACTTAGATCAGTGTCAAGCTATTGTCATCAGCCCACATCCTTCGCCACAAAAACGCTTGAAGCAGTTTCAAGTAACTAAGAAAATTTACACAAGGAAAATGCCAACGGAAAAATCATTCAGAATGATATTGCGGTTCAAAATCAATTCATTACTCCCTGTAACAAAAATGTGCAATTTTTTTTTGGGACGATTATAATGATTTCTATCCAAACGATTTCGATCATGGCGACTACATATTTTGGCGTCAGTACATTTGGCGCTCATGCGCCCGAAGATGGCTAATAACTCTCGATTATCTTTGCGGCAGTGAGTGTACGCTACTAACGGCAGAAAAGGCTACAATGGACATAGATAGCCGTTTTCTTTGTATTTTGTATCACAAATATAACAAGCTTATCAATTAAATAACACAAGTATACAGGACTTTAGGTATCCGTCTTTCAACCTCTCGGGTGGTTAATCAGTCCATGAAACTGAACAACTTCCCCAAGGAACACAGGTCAAAATACGAAAAAAAATGTTAATCTCCCATAAAAAAATGCGCTATATGCTGATGAAGTTTGTATGGGAACTCAATTTTTTTTTTCTTATTTTGACCTATGTTCCTTGGGGAAGTTGTTCAATTTCATGGACTGATTGACCACCCGAGAGGTTGAAAGAGAGGTACCTAAAGCCCTGTATAGTTAATGTATCTAGGAAAAATGTGTGCTACAGTGACAAAAGCGATTCCATCTCAGCATAGTGTTTCTACCTTATGGTAGAGCTCTGATATTCTGTAGGAGTCATAGTTGCTAATATTATTACAATAACAAATTAAAACAATGTTGTTGTCCCTTCAATCAAATCGCCCCGTCTCGAACCCGCTTGCAATGACGTGCAAATGACGCGTGTGCAGGCCCGCCGTGCACTCTCGCGCAGACTGCAACGCACGGTATTCAGAGCAAGGGTTTATTTCATCTGTCACAGTTCCCGAGTTATATTCGGGTTTGTGACGCAAATAGCAGCCTGATATACCGGCTAATTCTGGCACCAACCGTTTCTATTGTTGCATTCAGTCATTAGCGACTCTTTAACTGTTCAAATAAACTTGTTGACGATGGTTGTAAAAGCTGTAAATAGTTTTTAGAAGTTTCAGTGCTTGTTGTTGATTTAAATTTAAAACAAGCTACCAACGCCTTTCATGGGGTTCTATGAGATTTTTATACATTCCACAGCCCTGACACTGTCATCGGATCCGCTATATCAAACCTAAATTTCTAAGTAAATATTAAAAACTAGTTTTCCACCCGGGACTGTGTTCCCATGGTCATTCGGGAAAATTATGTATCCTATGTTACTCAGGGATAATGTAGCATTCTAATGGTGAAAGAACTTTTCAAATCGGTCCAATAGTTTCGAAGCCTAAGCAATGCAAACAAACAATCAAATATTTCCTCTATAAAATATTAGTGTAGGCAAAGTATTAGTGTCATGGGCACCTTTGCACCGGGGATGACAAGGGGCGGTCTGTTTGATTAGAGTTAGATATGGGACGAGGATGTTTCCGATTTAGAATATGTTTTGTGACTTATTAATTATATAGCAGTACATTGTTTTTTTTTAAGTATCCAATAGTATTCTACAGTTACCAAAGGTTTTCAAACTTACTTAATTACTTACATTATGTTGCCATTCTGATTTTCAGTGTTATTTGAATTAAGGGTCTGTAACTCCTTTGTACATACTTAGAGATTAGGGTTATTATAAAGTCATCACTCAACCCTTTGATTGGGATCAAAACGTTATCATCCCTCAGAACCATAAAGATTGCGAATAAGTATTTTTAAAATTTATACAGGGTGTAAAAGACAGCTTAGCAAAAACTGAAACCCTGGACTCAGACAAACGTTCTGAGTGATTTTCCAGTGGAATTTTTCTCCGGAAAATTTCCATTTTTTTTGTCATGTTTTTTAATATTTTCTGCTTACATTTTGTATTATTTAATCAAATACACTCCATTTTGCAATCTAAAACAATCATAACAACGTAAAACACGAAAACCAGCAGTGTACATCGCACTCCGGTAGCAGCGCGGCGCGGGGGGATCGCGCGCGGGGCGGGGTTTCGCGATACGTTGCGTTGCACCAATGTAGGTAAATAATGAAAACTCCTTAACATGACGTTTCCGGGAATAATAATTACTTATAACTGATGATAGTTATGGGTAGATTCCACCATTTAAGTATTTGCTAAGCTGTCCTTTACACCCTGTATATTAAACACTAAATGGTTATCTGTGTGAAGTATCAGAGAACCGCACTGATGTATGGTAGTTACCACAAGCGTGCACCTGATGGTAGTTACCACAAGCGTGCACCTGATGGTAGTTACCACAAGCGTGCACCTGATGGTAGTTACCACAAGCGTGCACCTGATGGTAGTTACCACAAGCGTGCACCTGATGGTAGTTACCACAAGCGTGCACCTGATGGTGGTTACCACAAGCGTACACCTGATGGTGGTTACCACAAGCGTACACCTGATGGTAGTTACCACAAGCGTGCACCTGATGGTAGTTACCACAAGCGTGCACCTGATGGTAGTTACCACAAGCGTGCACCTGATGGTGGTTACCACAAGCGTACACCTGATGGTGGTTACCACAAGCGTGCACCTGATGGTAGTTACCACAAGCGTGCACCTGATGGTAGTTACCACAAGCGTGCACCTGATGGTGGTTACCACAAGCGTACACCTGATGGTGGTTACCACAAGCGTGCACCTGATGGTAGTTACCACAAGCGTGCACCTGATGGTGGTTACCACAAGCGTACACCTGATGGTAGTTACCACAAGCGTGCACCTGATGGTAGTTACCACAAGCGTGCACCTGATGGTGGTTACCACAAGCGTACACCTGATGGTGGTTACCACAAGCGTGCACCTGATGCTGGTTACCACAAGTGTGCACTGTGTGCTGTGACGATAAGAACGGTTTTTCAATGAAAATGTGATAACCTGATGCAACAGCAGTTTGCTTGCAACGACAGTTTCTGACAAGGTATCAATTACTCATACAGAAAAGCAATGATTTTAAACCCCTATTATGTAAAAACAACCGTGAAAAGTTAAGCATTATATTTAATAGCAGTTCTTTTTTTCAATGCAATTTTCTACTATCGATGCCAATGTTATTGCAAGATAAAAACCACTGTGGAACGAATTAAAACTTAAGCTCACTAACAAACACACGAACATGAAACACGAGAGTAAAACTCCATCTAGAAATGGCAAGTCGTAGCTAAATTTACAAACCAATAATTGTAGCAGGATGTATTGGGTGACTAAATTTTTTTTCCAGCCCTTATATACGTCCCCATCGAGGGGCACGAGCCTCCCTTCGAAACACAAAGGGGATTAGGCCATAGTCCATCACGCTGGCCTAATGCGGGTCGGTGGACCGCTCGTCTTTCGAAAATGAATTTTCTTGGACGGGCGGGTTTCATCACGATGTTTTCCTTCACCGTTAAGCAAGTCATAATTAGAAATCCGTTCATAAATCCGAAAAGACGCCTGTACCACAGGCCCGCACCAGGATTTGAACCCGCGACCTTCGGATTACAAGTCATTTACCATTTACCAACTGGGCTATCACTGCTATTGGGCTATCACTTAAAATTAGCGAAAATTAAGGATGTAAATCAGCCAACGAAACTAACAACTTTCCAAAGGAACAGAACATAGGTCGAAACAAGGAAAACAAAACTCGCCTCTTCATATAACCTGACCGATCACCTGGTTTTCCTTTATAAGGGAAATCGTTCTTTTTTTTGAGAAGCTTATATGTGTCGCTTGGCGAAAGTCATTAAGTTGCGCCCTTAAGTTTCGCTAACAGAAAGATTCTGCTACCCATCTTCTTATATACCCGCTGTCACGACACCTCACACCTACATAAGAGTTGGTGCTAGTCATAACCAACAACGAACGCCAGACTGGCAACACGGCTTCAAATCTTCAGAAACCTCAGATTACCACCCCTACAACATACCGCAGATAAGCAACCAACGGTCGTCACGCATATCTATTTTATGATTTTACTAGCATTCCGCTCGGGACTTCGTTCCCTTGGGAATTCGGGAAAATTATGTAGCCTATGTTACTCAAGGATAATGTAGCATCCTAATGTTGAAATAATTTTTGAAATCGGTCCAGTAGTTTTTAAGTTTATTCGTTACATAAAAATACAAACCTTTCTTCTTTATAATATTAGTGTAGATAAATAATTGCACTGGGGTGCACCTTTTCAGTACCAAAAAAATATTAAATCCGCGGGCACGGATTTTCAGAAAAAAAGATATTTATAACAAAGAAAAAAATGTGCACTGAAAGAAAAATATTTGGACGATACTGAAGAGATGCACCAGAGCTCAGCTAGATATAAGTGCAAAATCATATATGCGGGGCGCGCATGGTTGCCTTGCAGTTGCCTTATATGCGGTATCTTGCAAGGGGTAATCTGTGTCACAGACCTATAACTCTACATTGAAAATCTCTCATCATTATAAAGTGATAGACTACGCAGGTTTTCAAATCTTGGCACCTTTCCGATCTACTAATTGTACGCTATTAAAATAAACATCTGTCCAAAGAGACTTCATTGTCTTGATGAGATATAACAGCGTTTCCCAACCTTTACTTCTTAGAACCACTTCGAGGTTGCAGTCATTCGAATGATAAACCTGAAAGTCAGTGTGAAAGTAAAAGTTGCTAAAAATGTGTATAGATACTAAAAATGTTATACAATTTCTTTTATATTTTTTGTAGTTTTGGATCATACAGGACAGGCATGTTTGTTTTGTATTTAACTATTTTTATAAGCTGATTTTTTATAAGAACTTGTTATTTATTCACTATAGAGACGAACAAAATTTGTTCTCGTTTGTTATTTACTACTAGCTGGTAAATGATCCAAAAGTTTTAAAACCACTTAGGAATTATTATCATTAAGTCATGATCAAGATTAGTTGGGAGATGTTTGGGGTTCGTCTAGGACATAGTTTTAGAGGCGTTGATGTAGAAAGTGAGACTCGTGTAGCACATTTGCCTTTATAGTGTCTATAGCAAATACATACAAAATAAGTTATGGTAACACCTGCCGGTAACACATAGATCTTATGACTATATTAGGGTGTTAAAAGCCAATGAATAGAAAATAAATTCAAGCGATATATTCCAAATATTATTTACCTACTGCACAACAAAAGTCTCTACCTCATTCCCTGTTCATCTCATTCCCTGTCTAACTGTCTGCCAAGGCGTATAATAATTTATGTTAAGAAAATAACATTAACATTTAGAATTTATTTTTAAAAAAGAGTACGACAAAGGGCATTGAACTAGTTTCATCCGATTTAAACTAGAGTAGTGGCCTTAACATGGCCTGTAAAAGTTTCCTATGAACTTGGAATTCCCTACGGGTAACCTGCGCAGTGTCATCTTAGAAAAACAAATTTTTATTTTTACTCCATCATGTGACGGTCGTTGTCGAGTTCCGGACGTGACACGATCTAATGATATGCAATCTTATTATAAAAGACTTATAATTTCGTACCTATTAATACTTGTCAAAGTCTGTTTTATTGTGTTCTTTAAATGAGAGGTTCTTGATAGGTGAAGACAGTAAAATGATGATTCTGTTTATTTTTGTATAGTTTTTGGTTTTATTTGCGTTGGTGATCTCTTGTGGAATCTCATTCCTTCAAAATCCTCTTAGCAAAATAAGTACCCCAGAACGCTAAATTTTATACAAATGTATGGAACTATAAAATATAAAATAGTTTCATATTTTTTTTTTAAATTTAACTAATATATATATTTATTAATCATGAACTGTACTATGAACTGCAACTGTATCTTTAAATACATAGATAAAACATATATTTATTGACCAGCTTAAATAACTTTGATATAAATCATTTTACATAACACAGAGACAAATACAGTAAAACATCAAGGGGAATCGTGATGTGAAACTGTGTTCAAGGGAAAGGTCCTGACTCAACATAGTGATGTGGTTGGGGCCACAACACTGATATTCTGTCGGTGACTTTTAAAACATACACGCACATCGGAAAAAACAAAATAAAATAGAATTGCAGATGAAGAAGAAAAAGCGACGTTTTTAAGTTTTGCTTTTCTTACAGTAATTGTTAATATTGTAAAGAAGTAAGGTTTATTTGTTTATAATCTTTTGAAATTGAAATACTGAACCATAGAAGAGTTTTTTCCTGAATTAAGCTGTTTAAAAAAAAGCTTCACTACCTATTCCTGGCATATTTGTGGACGAAGTAGCGCAAAAAAGATGATTTAATAACGGTCTCTACTTCCTGTCACACTTATAGTAAACACAAGGCGGACGTAGTCATCTGTACCTATGTGTTAGTTCGAAATACTATTTCATTGGATTAATTGCGGATACTTTGAGCAAAATGTACAATTGTACATCAGATAACGTTCGAATGCCCAGTGACGAAGTACAATGGATCAGTGGAGGACTTTCAACAAGTGCAAAAGCGGTCCTAAAATCTAACAGCGTAAAGTTCTGACGCAGAGAACACGTGCCATACGATTTTCTTTGTTTAGCCATTACCGTCCACTGCTGGGCAAAAGTCTCGTCCCGATCTTGTGCAAGCTCCATCCAGCTCTTTTTATAAGCAGCGAAGTCATCCTTTCATCTTTTCCTGGGTCTGTCCCTATGACGTTGCCCGTCTTGGGGCATCCATTGAGTGGCTAAAATGGCCCAATGCCACGTGTTAGGGTGCATTCGGCTTACGTGGCCGGCCCCATCCTATTTCAGGGAAGCAGAAAAACAAATTGGATTAATATCCTTACTTTGACGGAAGTTTTATTTACTCCAGCTACATCTACAAAGATGAATTCAACCACCTTGTCTATCCATTCGTGTTGATTACCGTCAATATCTCACAGAGATTCCTTTGATATTATAAGTCCACTCCAAGTTCAATGATCTGGCCGCCTGCCAAGACGTCTGTTGCTTCATACTATGTTGAGGAATAACATGATTTATTATTAATAGGTTAAGGAACTAGTGCAATAAGTACGTGTTTACGTTTACCTAGTTGTTATGATTCTTTGTAGTATTTTTCTCCTTTCAGAAGAGTTCTTCACTTTGCCGTACTCTAGCCAACTATTTTGAATAAAATATTTATATTACCTATTTACTTAGTTGTAATGGAAAATTTAAAATAACATTTGCTTTTGCGAAAGGAATTCTAATTTAGGCTTATTTTGACACATGATTACCTATTGAAGTTATATGTATATTGACAAAGCGTTCGAGTAATTCTAAGACTATAGTAAATAAATAACATTTAATAAATAAATATTTATTTACTCTACAATGGGCCTTTTTATAATTCGAACGGCACGGAACGGCATGACAGAATTTGTAGTACCATTGCCTTCTATGTTCCCAGCTTCTATTATCACAAGTGCATAGGAGTCGATGGTAATACAATTTTGCCGTGCCGTTTTCGTATTATAAAAAGGCCCAATGCGTTCTTAAAAACTAGTAGCAGGTGCCACCGACCCTTTAAACTCATCGCCTGTAACACCACTCTTCTTATAATGTAATTACCTACATACATTGTAGGTTACAATCATATCACTTTAAAAAATAAAGCCAGTGAAGTTCTTTTGGATAGATAGGTAGTTTATTTTAGTTCGTATAAGTTTCACCAAAGTTTTTTATACTGACCTTTAACCCTTACGGCATGCCAATTTGCGTACTCTTTGCATTGCGTGATCATACATCTCCGAAACGGAATTGGTTCAATAGGTTGGTATTTGGTTCTCCATAATGTTAGACTAAAACACCTTTTACTTATTAAACATTCCTTTTAATTCGATATTTTACAAATTATAATGCGAGAACACATAAACACCGATCTACGCGCGAAAACGATCTGTCAAAAGTGCCGTGTAGTGTTGCGCCACACCGCGTGGACTGGTAGTGTTGTACCAATTGTGTCGTTGATCGATTTTCTCTTAACAGTTCGGCCGTCCTGCTCATTCCTTCGCCCTCGAAGGACAATCGTAGTAGCTTCAGTAGTGGGTGTTCCAAAAGCTTGGCACAGAATCTTCTTCTACTTCGTTCTAGAGTATCCCAGAGCTATTGAGACAGACGCAAACTCTAGAAGTAGATGTTGATATAACTTCATTAACTGTAGGAAATAAGTCTGAAAACAACATACAGGTAAAGTTTCAAGTATGACTTGATCGGCTGAAACTGTCTCATTATGATGAGAAATGTCGAAGCTCAAGGTAAGAACCTTAGCTCCAAAGGTAACTTCAACCAAAGGTAATATGTGTAAAAAAAAGCAGATGTTTGTTCTCGGGTCATTGGTGTTTGTGTTTGTCTTTATGTGTTTTCCATGGGACCCACGACACAAGGGAAAACCCTAGTGTGGGCCTTTGAGTGTGTGGCGTTTAACTCTCAGATTCAATCACTATGAAAAACAGTTATTATAACTTCAGCCCCAGAGGCAATTTTAATATTAAAATTAAATATCATTTTGCATTCTATTCATATCAGTAACCAGAGCTCTAGATATGCAAAGATAGTTAATAAGATGTGTTTGATTTTCATGCTGAACAACATTACACTAAATAAAAGTATGGTGTAGCTTAGTATATCGCATATACATACATCATATTTTCCCAGAAAGGTTAATAAACTGAACATCTCAGCACTATAAGCAACATGTATCATGTGTCTTACATGACTCATTCACAGCACAAAGCTAATGTTCGAGTTGAGCTATTTGACAAATTTATAGCATTTTACAAGATGCAACCATTTAAAACCTTGAATGATTTCGCATATTTTCACGTATTTGTTCACTGATTTCCATCTTATATTATTTTACGTGTAATAATTAGGGGCGCTAGTCTTCTAATACCACAGACAAGCAAATACATTCCTTTGAAATTATACATCATCATTATCATACTCGGGACTGAGCTAATAACTAAATATCAACTTATTGCGA